>OY725323.1:51462557-52712557 GCA_963242795.1 Inga leiocalycina
AAAACCATAATTGTGGGACTTAAGGTTGTCTATGATAAATGCTACCAGATTCATGTCATATTTCTTGTCGATTGATCCTGGTTAATCAAACCTTGTCAAATTACTATGATATTTTACAGGATGTTAGTATACATCATAATCTTTAAAATGAGGTATAATATGCATTATATAAGTTAGTAGATTGTAAGTTATGACTTGTTAAAATTTAGACATTGAAACTAAAATGCATTTTGGGGCAATAAGGGTATCAAGCATTCTTGGAGTTTTACCACTGTAATTGGCACTAGGTGATACTTGTAATTTTCAAAGGACTTAGAAAGCTTTCCATAGGAACTGGAATCATCTTGTTTGAATTTTCCTAGATTAAGTTATGAATTTTCAAATTTAATTGATAAATCTGGTAGTTTAGGGATGACCTACGGATTTGAAGCATTCGAAGTAAATTGTCATAAGTGAGATCATGAGGATTAGAGGTATGAGTTAGAGAGTAATGTGATCACATTAGACACGTAAGTCACAAGAGAAGAAAGCACATAATTTGACTTAGAATTGGAACAAATAATGACCTATTTATTCCTAAATTATATTTTATAGGATTCAACCTTTGCTCGAGCCAACCAAGAGAATTGGTAGATCAAGACAAGTTACTGGAAAGGTTAACAGGTAGTGACTCTTTCTCTCATATCATATGTATTGCTGCATATATGCTTTATTTACCATCAAATATGTTTGTTAATGAGCATTTAGATTGAGCATATTAAGTAGGGACCCGAAGAGTATAACATCCCAAATTTCAGTCACAAAACTTCCTTTACACCTTTGTTGTAATAAAGGGAATAAAATGGTGAATATTGTCATACTTAAATTAGCCAAAAAGTGCAATAGTGGCCACGCAAATTTTAGGTCAACATAAGACATGAAGTCTACTTTGTGTTTTCTTAAAAACCTATTTTGTAGCCCAAAATGGGATAAAAGAAGAACATAATTTTTGGACCCAATTAATAGTCATATTCAGCCAAGCACAAAGGGAAAGAAGAAAGCCCAATTTAATTACAATAATGTTAAGGGAAAAATAGTCATTTGACCAATGAAGCAAGTAGCTTTTATTTTTCCCTTTATTTTGTGATATTTTTGGCCAAAAAAGGAAACAAGAAGGGAAATATTTATTTGTTCACAAATAATGCTATTTGGAAGCATTTTAGACCAATTGGAAAAGGATGATGATTTTAGTCATTAAACACATGTTAATTAGCATTAAAATAATATATTTTAAGGAGGTAAAAGAGGGATATTTTAAAGCTTATTATCCTATATTCAAGAGACCATTTTCGGCCAAAATTAGAGAACGAGAGAGAGAAAGAGTTGGACAAAAAAAGAGCCAAAGAAAAAAGCAAGATTCAAGAAGCAAGATCAAGGTCAGTTTAATTGTGATTTCCACTTGTTCTTGTCTTCTAATTCATGGGAACTCTCTCTAACCTCTATGCCTTCACGAAACACTTGTAGCAAGACAAAATCAAGGGAAAGAACAAGAGAGACCCCATGGTTTAGAGGGCTAGAGAGAGAAACAAGAGGTAATCTTAATAACCTTGATTTTCTTATTGATTCAGGTTGTTTTGATGATGTTGTGGTTAGTTATTAAATTATTTTGCTTGGATTTGTAATTTGGGAAGCTCAAACCCTAAGGGGAGGTGCTACACAATTTTCAATGAATCATGTCCAATAAGTGGTTAAGTGGTTAATTATGGGATTACAAGGGAAAATAAGCTATTTTATGGATTGGAATCAAGAAAATCCATTTACCCTAAATTTTTCAGATTTTGGCCAGGCGCATTTTTTTCTTATTAGAACTAGAATTTTGTTAATTTGATGATTCCTTTTTGTTTAAAATGGAAAATTATGTAGGGAACATGTGAAATATGAAGTGCGAAGGCTTTAGGGTGTGAAATGATAATTTTACCCCTAAAACCCTAATATAGTAGCTGCCAAGGGTAAATCTATAATTTAGGCATGAATTTGGCTAATTTTATGTCAAAAATGGATTCTACACATGAAATTGTGTAGGATGGCCCGAGTCATAATTTTTAGTAAAGTACAGTTGGACAGGGCATAAAAGGGGCTTAGACCGGGTCCCCAAGGGCATTTGTGTCAATATATGATTTTGAACAAAGATAACCAACAACATGAGTTTAGAATAAGACATAATGAGTAATAACTCATTTATTATAAATTTTGGAATTTTAGGACATATCAGTAGCCCGAGCCAAACAGAGAGTATTAGGCTGACAAACAAAGCTAGGAAAGGGCACTTCAGGTAGTAACTCTATCTCTCATACACTATGTGAATATTGGTATGCTGTATGTTAGTGTATTCTTTTATATGAACATGGTGCTTAGGGGTTGTTTCCTAGCTATGGTTTGGGACCCAGCTGAGGTACATGGGTAAGTAAGGGATCTAAATAGTCATTTGGCCTTGAACAATATGCACAACCATGATATAGTATGTATTTTCATTTTACACTATATGGTGCATTGTATATTTAACTATCACATTTCATATGATTGATGGCCTTTTACTACTGAGATTTTTTCGAATCTCACTCCATTCTATAATGTATAGTGTATCCAGCAGCAAAAAGCGGCTCCAAAGGCAAAGTAGTAATTATTGGCATCTGAACGTTTTGGTCCAAATCAACAAATGATGTTGGGTATTTGCAGGCTTTTATTATATTTTAACTATGTAATTAGTTTGCACAATCCCTATAGGAAATTCCTGTAATGTAATTAAGTACTTATTATCAGTATTTTTATGCTATTTATGTGTGTCCAATGAAATGTAAGTAAACACTATGATAAATGACAAAATAAAAATGGATTCTGACATTTTGGTATCAAGGTGGCGGTTTTAGCAACATAATAGTATACTATATGGTCTTCATTATACAGTGACTGGACATATGCACAAAAAGGGCCACTAGAGAAGTGAATCACCCATGTCTATGAACTAGCTCCTCAAGAATAGTGAAATACCTGAAAGGCAGCAAGTATTACCATACTAGAGTAAGGGTGATACAAGGATGACACACACCAAGGAAATAGGTTTGAGTAAGGCCTGAACACTGGCGTTGGCTACACCTTAGATTGGTTTTACAAGAAGGTTGGTCAGTGCAAGAGAGATAAGCCACAGACAGATAAAACCAAGTCAGATTTGAATTCCGTTATCGGTCTTAGAGCTGGAACGGTACATGTGCAATATGATTTACAACTAGATCAGAAGTTATGGGAGGATGTCTGGAGTATATATATATATGTGAGTTGTCTAAGAGCATGACACCCCTATAGAACAGTATATAGGGTACTCGGACAATCTAATCCTAGTATAGTATGAATATGGTGTTCTAGATTTAGGGATCTGAATAATATCTAGATCTGCATTACAATGCACTTCTTTCTAGATATAGTACTTTGGGCTAAAAGAAGAAGGATGTTATGGAATAGGGTCAAAAAGACAAATTTTATTAATGACATGGTGTTAATAAGGGTATGTGTTCAAGTACATGTATCGATACTGATATGCATTCCACAAGGTGGAGTAAATAATGATAAAATGTGGATATGGCATGGTAAGGAGGTAACTACTTGTGCATCCCATGAGAATGAAGTTTTGGATCTCATAGGTAATGATAAAATGGAGAAAATGATTCATGATATTGATGTAGAATGTTTTGCACAATCGCCTGTATATGATAGTGTGCGAAGTGATGCAGTGACACCTTTATTTTGCATTTATTTTTTACAATATTTCTTGAATTGTTGTGTGATTTTTGTCTAAAGGATAATATACTTCCAAATTGTATGCATAAGGCCAAGAAAATTTTGTCTATGGTGGGTATAAAGTATAAAAAGATACATGCCTACCCTAATGACTATGTATTGTATTAAAAGGAGTATGAAGGACTAAGTGAGTATACAAATGTAAAACTCCTAACACAGTGAAGAAAGACATTGGCTGTGGTGATGAGAAAATTAAAAGGCAACCTTTAAAGATTTTGTGGTATCTTTCAATCATATCGTAGTTTAAGCGAACGTTTGCTAAAGCAAAAAAAGCAAAGAAGTTGATATGGCATTCTAATGAGAGAATATGTGGTGGAATATACCTACGGCACCCGGATGACTCTCCACAATGGAAGAAAATAGATCAAATGTTTCCTAGATTAGGCAGCAAACCAAGAAACTTTGGCTTGGGCTTTACATTAATGGAATTAATCCTTATGGTACTCTTAGTAGTACACATATTACATGGCGGGTTCTGCTAGTGATTTATAACTTACTTCATTGGTTATGTATGAACACAAGTATATAATGCTCTCCATGATGATTTTAGGATGAAAATAGCTACAGAATGATATAGATGTCTACTTGGCACTTTTGATGGAGGACTTAAAGAAGTTGTCAGAGGATGGCATACATTTGTTTGATGTATATAAGTAAGAGTCCTTTAAGCTACATGCAATGATTTTCACCACGATTAATGACTTTCCTATATATGAAAACTCGTCAGGGTATAGTGTGAAGGGGCATAAAGTATGTCCGATATGTGAAGCAGGCACACACTTCTATCAACTGAATCATGTAAGGAAAAGGGTCTACCATGGTCATAGGTGATTTCTTCCTCGATTCCACCCATACCATAGGCTAAAAAGGACTTTTAATAGTTTGTCAGAGAATGGAAAGGCTCCAAAGGCAATAACTGGAGAGTAGGTTTATAGTCGGGTAGAAAGAATCAATGTCACTTTTAATAAGAACCAGAGGACTTCGAGTGAGAAGAACATATGGAAAAAGATGTCGATTTTCTTTGATCTTTCATATTGGCATAGTCTTGATGTTAGACACTATTGATGTGATCCAGGTGGAGAAAAATGTATGTGATAGCCTTGTTGGTACGCTTTTGCACTTGCCAGGGAAAACTAGAAATGGAATTAGTGTGACACAAGACTTGGTTGAAATCCAAATAAGAGAATGGCTACATCCACAACTAAGAGATGATAGTAAGGGCGCGTATATGGAGCCAGCAGCGCTTATATTGTCAAAAGAGGAGAACAAAATTTTGTGTGGTTGTTTTCATTACATTAAGGTGCCATAAAGGTATTCTTCTAATGTGAGAAAGCTTGTCTCAATAAAAGATTTGAAGTTAGTAGGAATGAAGCCTTACTATTGCCATGTATTGATACAACAACTATTACCAATGGCTATTAGTGGCAGTACTAAAGATGATATGTGAAGCACGATAACAGGGTAGTATATCTTCCTTAATGCTATTTGTAGCAAAGTTTTTGAGATTGAAAAGTTGGACGAATTGGAAAATGAGAGTTATATTATTCTATCCTAAAGAGTTGCATTTTGCTCCTGTACCTTTTGATATAATGGTGCATTTAATAGTCTATTTAGTAAGGGAGATACAACTGTGCGGCCTAGTTTATCTAAGGTAGATGTACCCATATGAGTGATACATGAAGAACTTAAAAAGGTATTCTAAAAATTCTTATCTACCTAAAGCCTCAGTTATTGAGATATGTGGTTGAAGAGGCTATAGACTTTTGCAAAGAATATCTATCAAGGTCAACGACGCAATTTCATCATTAAAAGGGTATAAGTAAAGGAATACAAGGGCTCAAGGTGAAGAGTACATGTAGTGAAGCGGTGTTGCAAGCATACTTGTATATCCTGAATAATATAGAAGAAGTTCAGTCATACTTAGACAAACATAAAAAGAATTTAAAGCAATTCTATCCGAGAAAAAATGACATGCAGATAGCTAATGAGCAAAACAAGACATTCATAGAGTGGTTCAAGAAAAGGTTTCACATGAGACCAGTGTTCTGAGACAATCAAATGATTAGCTTAGGAGCTTCTTTTGAGGTCATCACTTAAAGTGATTATGATATAAATGGGTATTCTTTCTATACAAAAGTCTAGGATGATAGAAGTACTATGCAAAATAGTGCGGTGATGGTGGTAGCTGAAGCAATGCACTTTTCTAGTTTGAAAGACAAAAATTCTTATATTAGTATTCTGGCCTATTTATGGAGTTATTGAAGACATGTGGGAGATAAGCTATACCAAGTTAAGAGTTCTTATATTCAAATGTAAGTGGATTAACAATAATGCTGTTGAATAGGTCAATTTAGATTTACCTCAATTAATCTTGATAAAGTTGGTTATAAAGATGAGCCCTTCATTCTAGAAAGCTAGGCAAAACAAGTGTTGTATGTCTCTGACACTGCAAATGAAAAATTGTCCATTATACTCCAGAGTAAAAAAGAGAACGATAGTGGTCAAATTTTTAATATTGACGACACACTACCTTTCACTACCAAACCACCTATACCAACTGAAGTAGAATTGGTAGATGATGAAGAATATGCAACTAGTATTGATCATTGTGAAGTAATTTGGGAAAACACATAAAGTGACATTTTTTTATTGTTTAAAGTATTCATTTAATTGCAATTTACTTATCTTATCTCACCTTGATCTCATAGCAGGAACATGGCAAGTTCAGATAAGGGGAACTCAGATGGCTCACCTGTTAAGAAAAAGGTTAAAGGAAGCAAAAGTTAAGACTGTTAGTTGCGTGTCATAAGAAACAAAGGGAGAGAGTGCACATGAAATTTGATGTAGATTTGAATTCAATTGGCAAAGAGGAAGACAAGTTTATTAACTATACTGGCTATTTAAGTCAAAGCAAAGTTGGCATTCCATAGCCTACTTGGAAGGAAGTTTTGAAAGACATGACGGCTATAATTTGGGAACAAATTTTCTTATATAAATTTGTATTTTCATTTCTATCTCTATTTCTATTGGTTCATACATAACTATGTTATGTTGTACTTTGTAGTAATCCTATGATATCCCAACACTAGGCAGATGTACAAGCATTAGATAGGAGAAGTTTGTGAGCAATGGAAAGACTTCAAGTCCATGCTCATAACCAAGTACATTTGAGGACTAAAGAGAATTAAGGATCTATGTCAAGCTTATTCTTATCTTTCTCTAAATGATTACAGCTTGTTTGTGGCATCACGACAAGATCCCAATTTTCTAGTTTATTTTGTTCAACATAGTATGAAACATTTTATTTGAATTTATTTGACCTCAATGACTTAGTTTCCTTTATTCTCTATTTATAGGAATTAAGTGAATTAAATAAAGATAGGTGAGCTAAAAATTATTATCCATATTACATGACTTGAGGGGGTTATGAGAAGCTTGAAAAGAAGATCATGCAGTCAGATTTGCAAAAAAATGGAGGAAGAAGCCAAATCAGATCCTAGCATTATCATGTAGGCACCTCCCCCAATATCACAGAAAATGGAAAGCTTGAGGATAAAGGGATTTAGATATATAAATCTAATCATTGCTGACATTGCCAGAAGGATTTTGACTATTTAATTTAAAGTATATTTAAGCGTGCTTCATTTTCCTTAAAAGATGGCATGTAATTAATTTATATTTATCATTTGTATGCCACATGATTGACTTAAAGAGTATAGTAAACATGGTTCCTTCACTCAAAGTAGAGGGATAGACATCTTAGCAACGGCGCTTGGGAAGCTATATCACCCTGGTCATGTTAGAGGGGAGCCAAGGGGAATTGGTCTCTTAAGATTCTGTGGACAAAGTTCACAACCATGTGGATAAAGTAACTGAGTAGACAGTTTCTGGCCAGGGTTTGAGAAGAAATCTGAGTAGAGCTCGAGGTAGACATGTGTTAATCACTTTAGAAATAGCTTCGAGAAGAGCTATTGCACTTGCTACATATTGAGATGAGATTAGTGGTATTGTCTAGCATTCAAGTCGAGATGGGTAAAGACGAACATATATCTCAAGTTTGTAAATAATTTCAATTAATATAACATTCATTTTTTCCTTAAGTAAGTTTAATTAATTCCCAGCCTTTCCTAACACTAAAGACAGCTACAATCTGCCAAAGATTGGATATGATGACCTTACCCCTAAACTAAAGGCCAAAGAACCTTGGTCTCTTTTGGTGGATGTCCTACTGCTGCGTGTTGTTGACGATGCCATTGTATACACACATGCTACCACCTATCATCATAAGCAGATTTAGAACAATCAATGTAAGGTCAATGTCATAAGTGTTCTACATGGGGAGGAAGGTGTAGATGTCCCATTCCCTGATGACAAGGTTGCCAAACTAGGTTAGGCAATAAGTTCTTTTATCTTTTGGCCTCAACATCTTGTTTATATGGTGACAACACCTTCAACAGTAGGAAACACCTTACTATTACTCAAATTTTCCTTTACTTCCTACTTATAAACTTTATTTTATGTGTTGATAAGATCAAGATGAAGGGATAAAATTTCCCTTATTGGCATAGCTACAAAATATGAATGAAAAAATTAACAAGGTCGACTGGAGATGCTTTGTGGGATTGTAGATTGTACAATATCGTATCCTTTGATAGCCAATATATTATTGTGTTCTTATCTTTGTAGGAGATAGGCATAGGATGGGTCACATTTGCAATCATGTGTGTTTATTTTTTATTGTTAACTTTAATTAATGCACAAATTTTTAGGATTTTTAAGTTTCTACATTCACTAAGTCATTCCATTATATGGTAGCTGCTTCCACAAAATATGTGTCGAAAGGGAGCTCAACACTTTGTATGGATTCTTATGTCTGTGGAATATGGCAAGGTATAATAATAATAAGTTGGAGGATAGGATGAGCTATGTGGACTATACATTATGATACACTAAGTTGCCTTGTTATCTAGCACCAATTGTTGAAAGGAAAGTAAATTAATTTTATCTATTTATACATATTCAATTTGCTAAGTGTCAAACCCCTTAACATTTCGATATTCGCAGAGTAGTACATGCATAGTTCTATAAGGCATACAGAAATAGCGAAAACATACTGACTTTAAGTACTTGTTTACAATACAAGAAATTCTCTGTAAGGTTTTAAAAATATTTACAATGATAAGTATTCCAAAAGAAACTAAATTACAAGCATAGATAACTACAACAGCTTCGGAGTGCCCCGGGACTCTAATCATTGGTATCCGTTGCCCTGCTTTTTGAGCCGCTAGCCTCAGCTATAATGTTTTACAGTTTCAAAAAGGATGAGATTCGAGCTAATCTTAGTAGCAACATGCTTTTCAGACATATAAAATGCAAAAATAAATATGCAATATACCTTGTCATGTAAGATGATAGAATGCTGTGTGCACACTGTCCAAGCCAAATGATTGTTTGCAACCATGGCTGAACTTTGTGCCTCTGTTAGGTCCCAGACCACAACTAGGCTAATATGCATGTCCAAAACACTATCCTCATGTTACAAAGAATGGGAAACACAAACATATAATAATCATATAGTATATGCAAGAAAAAGTTACTATATGAGTCCTTTCCAGTTCTAATAGACGTCCTAAACTTTGGTTCTAGCTCAAGCTATTACGAGTTACTATAAAAATTAGAGTTACAAGCAACTGATTATTACCTGTACTATTACTGTCTTAAATCAAATTATACTAGTTATCTAATGCAGTTATCACAAGTTATATACAGTACAATTTTGCATAGTGCAGTTTCACTATTTTCAGAAATCGATAGATTTTCAATCAACTTTGAAAATTCATAACCAATTCTAGGAAAATCCATTTTTTCTGATTCCAAATCCTAAGTGAAGCTATTTAAATGTACTTTCATGTAAAAATACCTAAATCTGACCACTATACTCATAGTTTTCTAAGAAATTCGCCACACCTGCACTACTCTAGATTTCCTTCCAGAAACAGGGCACAACTTTGAAAATTCATATCTTTTAATCTACTGATCAAAAAGCTACAAACTACCTATAAAATTAAAGCTCCAAATATCTACTTTATTCCTGACAAGTTTCATAGGCATTAGACATAGTGTACATTATTAAAAACATCATCCAACCAAACTGCCATGCAGGAAAAACATACTGGCAGTACATTCCATTTCACCATTTTATTCCATTAAATATCTCATTACATAAAGGGGATATTGGTGACAAAAAATTGGAAGTTACAGCTCTCCCACCTTAAATAAATTTTGTCCCAGAAATTTCCTATAGGTACTAACTCGTGAATTCTGGGTAACACCTCTGTATGCCTCCCACAGCTTCCCATGTTGGTTATCTAGGAGATAACCCCTTCCATACCATTTTTATGGATGGGATACTTCTGTGCCTCAGTTGTTTCTCCTGTCGATCAATGATTTGGTTAAGTAAGACCTCATACTTAAGATCACCTCACACATCTAGCTCTTTGTATTCGATCACATGTTATGGCTAATATTGATATTTCTTCAACTGTGAGACATGGAGGATATCATAAAACTTGCTCAACCATGCAGGTAAAGCTATTTAGTACACTACTAGCCTAATGTTAGAGAAGATTTCAAATGGACCAATGTACCTAGGGCTCAGTTTCTTCACCTTTAGTGCCTCGCCAGTGCCGGTAATAAGTGAAACCTTCATGATCACATGATCTCCAACTTCAAACTCGAGAGGTTTCCTCTTCTTGTCAGCATAGTTCTTTTGCCTTATTTGAGCAATTAATAGTCTTTGCTTGATTAACTTTATCTATTCTATGGTTTAATCAACTATATCCAGCCCATACATCTGCCTCTCAATTAGCTCTGTCCAGTACAAGGCTAACTGATACTTCCTTCTATACAACACTTCATAGGGAGAAATTTGAATGCTTCAATGATAACTATTCTTGTATGTGAATTATGCCAAGAGAAGAAATTGATCCCAACTACCTTTAAAGTCTATCACGCTTTCCTTGAGCATATCCTATAGTATCTAGATTATTCTTTTAGTTTGTATGTCCATTTGAGGGTGATAGGCTATACTGAATTAGAGCTTAGTACTCAAGGCCTCAGGCACTGTCCTCTAAGACTTGGAAGTGAACCAAGGATCTCTATCAGATATGATGGTCTTTGGTATACTATGTAGACGTATAATCTCCTTAATGTAGATTTATGCGCATTTATCGGGAGAGTAGTGAATACTGATTAGAAGAAAATGAACTATCTTTATTAATCAATCCACTATTACCCAAATTGTACCATGATTTTGGACCTTGGGTAATCCTATCAGGAGATCTATGGTGACGCTCTCCCATTTCTACTGAGGAATTCTATGGTTTTGCAGGAGCCCTGAAGGTCATTGATGCTCGACTTTCACTTTCTGACAAGTAAGACAATAAGCAATAAACCCTGTTACATCTCTCTTCATGCCTGGCTACCAATATATGGACTTCAAATTGTGGTATATCTGGGTTGCTCCTAGGTGAAGAGTATATTTACTCTTGTGCGCCTCTTCCAGGATTTGCCTCTTCAACTCCGTTCGTGGTGGAAAGTATATCCACTTTCAGTACCTAACTAGCCCACTTGGTGACAAGTCATGTTCCTAAGTCTCTCCCCTTTTGATTATATCTCTATAGACTAGGCACGTCTATCTTGCATCTGAACTTCTTCTATATCTGCTCTAAGGTTATTCTCTACCTAACTGATATTGCTATTGTTGGTCAAAATCTGATTCGATAAGTTGAGGTCTATGAAGTCCTCAATCAACCTTTACTCATGAATCATAAGGGCTGCCACTTACACCACTTTACGGTTCAATGCATCTGCCATGACATTAGCCTTTCCTAGATAGTACTTGAACTCTAAATTGTAATCTTTGAGCAATTCCATCTACCTGCACTATCTCATGTTAAGGTCTTTCTAATCATATAGATACTTCAAACTCGTATGGTTACAGTACAGCTCTACAATCATCACACAGAGATAGTGTCTCTAGATTTTCAGTGCGAACATGATCGCTACTACCTCAAGATCATGTTTAGGATAACTCTATTTATAAGGCTTCAACTGACGGGATATATACACCACTACTTAGCCTTGGTATATCAGAACACATACCAATCCATGCCCACTGGCCTTTGTGTAAACTATGTAGGTTAACTGTGGATCTAGGATTGTCAACACTGGTGCTGTGGTTAATTTCTGTTTCAGTTCTAGGAAGCTCCTCTCATAATTGTTGTCTCGTACAAAATATTGAGTCTTTTGTGTTAACTTGTCAACAACAAAGCTATTCTAGAGAAATTCTGTAGAAACTGCCTATAATACCAGGCAAGACCTAGAAAACTAGGTATCTCAAAAATAGTTTCTGGCCTCTTCTAGTGTAGTACTGCTTCCACCTTGTTTGGATCTACCAAAATCCCTTGCTGTGAGACTATATGGCCTAGAAATTTAACTTTTGAAAGCCAAAACTCACATTTGCTTAGCTTGGCAAGAGTTGCTTTCCCTCAAAATGTTTAGTATAGTCCTCAAGTAGTATTCATACTCCACGCTATTCTGTGAGAATAGAAAAATATCATTGATAAAGACTACCATAAATTGATCCAAGTATGGACGAAAAATTTGATTCATGTAGTCCATGAACACTATAGGTGCATTGGTCAGCCCAAATGGCATTACTAAAAATTTATAATGGCCATATCTTGTTTTGAAAGCATCAACACATCATTTGCCTTCACCCTGAGTTGGTGATACCCATATCTTATATCAATCTTTGAGAATATACAGGAACCCAATAGTTGATCGAGCAACTCATCGATTCTAGGAAGTAGATCTTTTTTTTTTACATTTACCTTGTTTAACTCCTTGTAATCAATACAGAGTCGTCAACTTTTGTCTATCTTTTTAACGAAAAACACTGGAGCTCCCCATGGCGAGACACTGGGCACCATTCTGTATGGGGCTTTGTGTTAGGATCTGCAGGCACAGCAGAAGAATTTTAAAAATTTTCACCGATCCTAATCGACGATCTATCAACGGTGTTCAAACCAAGTTGGAAGGATTCATACCTTTCGATGATTCAGGGTTTTTAGGATCTCTAGGAGCCAACACGTCAGGTCCGCTCCCTCTACCGGTATCCACACGAATGCTCTCCAACTGAGGTTGCGTGCTAGCGCCTCTAATGTCTCCTAGGGTTCCCCTTGCGGCTCTCAATTCTAATGTGTATATCAGTATATCTGCTCTATCAAGTTTATAACCTATGAGGGCTATTTTCAAATTTCAAAATTAATCATCATTAATTTCAAAATTACTATTAATTATCTTAATGAGCTAATTAAATAAATTCAGTTTAAATTAAATCTATCCAATAGTTTTAATTTAACCTATTTATTTAATCCAAATAAAGAGCCATTATATTTAAGTTATCTTCATAAATAAAATATGAGATACCATATCTCTATCATGTTAGTTATTATATTTAATTTATCTTAATGAATTAAATTTAAAACTAATACAATATAATAATATCATATAATATATATATACATATATATATAATATGTATTTCGAAAATACATATCTATATAATATTATTAACGAATTTTTTTATATTACATATATATATATATAAATATAAAATTCATCCACCCTAATTAAACACTATCTCGTGTTGGGCCATTCTTGTGTGCGACCCTGTAGGCCCATATGAAGTTGGCAGTGGGCCAATAATTGAATTAACCCACAAGTCGCAAGTGGCCTCTAGCAAGATATCACGACTACCCAATTCATATGAGGATTGTTAACACGATGCAACCTGTCATACAACCATGTCACGTCCCTTTTGTTACATGATATATCGGTCAAGGATGAGGCATGGATAATGTCATCCTCTTATTCCTGACTATTACTTTCTCGATTCCTGAGTAGTCTGACAATAGAAATGGAAACTCCTTTCCATTGTAGTATGGCCATACATTTCTCAGACTTACTCATCAAGGGGCCCAGTAATATCTCTCTACTAATGTGAGGGACAAATTCCATCTTGATCATTCATATTCCTCTGCATGAAAAACTACCAAGCCCGATTATAGCCTTTATTATCACCCGGTGAAAGGTGACTTTTGACTAGTTCAAAGGTTAGCACTCTCATGTAAGAATCCATGATGACCTCAGGTCAAAGGGCATTGTGACGTGGTTATACTCGAGAAAAGCTTATGACTTGATCCATGTAGCTTTCTCATAGTGGGTCAGTCCAGCACCTTGTACTCTTACAAGTGCCTAAGACTTTGAATCATATCTCTATATCTTACCAAAGTCATACTGATCTTGTTTCATCTCTCCTCCCGTATAGATGACCGACCAGGGACAATTTAGGACAATCTTTATGAATTATCCAAGGATACAATTATCACAATTAACATGCAAATAATATGATAACAGAATGGAGAAATTTCATTAAATTAATAATGTTCAAAGTACAATGATTGGCCCTTTGGGCACAATTTCCAACACTTTGGATATCAGTCTTGCTCCAGGCTTAGTCTTAATTGTGACCCCATTTCCCTATTCGGGGTTAATCTACTAATAACCTCTAGATACACTTTATAAAAATCATTTAGTATAGGGATACTCTCCAAATCCTATTCTTGTAATGACCCAAAAATGGAATTGAGGGCTAATGACTTCAAAAGTGGATATAATTATTGTTGAATAAATACTTTTGGAGAATGTGTTATGGGAATTTGGTTGTTTTGGTAATTCCAATGGTTTTCTAGTGAAAAAATTGTGTGGGAATAGGTTTGATTGTTGATTTTGGAGCCATTGGACACATTGGTCGAAAATTGGAAAAATTGTCAAGTGTAATTCTGTGCAGGGCAGTTGTTTGTATGGAAATTTTGAATAGGCAAATGGTGTCTAAAAATTGTGAAACTTTTTGGTCATAAATTTCACATGTCAAGCTTCAAAATGGACATATAATTTGTGTCATTTCAATTTATGAGCTAAAAGTTATGAATTTTAGAGGTTTGCTCATCGAAATTGATTATTTTCTGGAGCAGCGGTCAAAGGAATTAAATATGATTTTTCTATAGCCTTTGGAATCGCTTCATTTCAATTTTTCTAGAATTAGTTATGATTTTTCAATGTTTGAGCAAATAATCTGCCAGAAAATCTGAAATTGAATAAAAATGTGATGGCAATCTTGTAAATATGAGATAAATGGAGAAAATCTAATTGGCTAATTGAAGGACTCTTAGGCATCCTTATGGACTAACTGGAAGAAGGAAAAATTAGTTTCATTTTAGTTAGGCTTCATGACACATGTCACCCTCACACTTCATGTTCACATATGTATGATTGAGTTGATATTTTCTCTTCCCTTTTACTTACATATTTCGGCCAGCAATAAAGGGCAAGAGAAGAGAGAGCTTATTTGACATGCTCTTTCCCTTGAAGTCAACAAAATCGGCTAAGCATAAGAGAAGGAGAGAGGGAATTGAATTAAGATATACTCCTCACCTTTTGGCTCAATAAAGACGATTGGGACAAGGAAAGAAGGAGCAATTTGGTCAAATGTTCAACATACCTTTATATTGGGACACATTGGCCACTTTTTACCCATACACTCATTTACACATGTAATTAAATAAGTCTCAATATTCATTCACTCTCTAAAGTTGGTTAAGAGGCTAAGGAAGAGATAACACATGTTTAAGTGGCCCTCCTTCTCACTCCCATTCATTTCAAGTCGACCAAAGGAAAAAAAGAGAGAAAGAGAAAGAGACAAAAGTTGGAAGAGCAAAGAAGCAAAAGGAAAAGGCATATGTTCTTGTGCCATTTTCTCTATCAAGACTCCATTTCAAGCTCTTGAGGCCTTCATCAAAATTGGTCCTCTCATTAAGAGCTTCATTTTTATGGTTGTAGTTTCTTGAAAGGAGGAGTTTTGTGCCATCTAAGTTGTATTGAAGTGGGAGGATTCAAGAAGGGGCTATAGCCAAGCAAAGAGGTAAGCACAAGCTTTATTTTGACCCAAGTGTCTTGAAATTTGGTTGAATTTATGAGGTAATATTATGCTGCCCTGTTTTGCTGAATAGTAACCTTAGGGCTTTAGTAATATTAAGGGCATGAATTTAATCCTCTTATGCTATATGATGATGTTGTAGTGGTTGTTGTTGAATTTGGGTTGGTTTTGCTTGATTTTGGTGAAAATAGATTATGAAACCCTAAGGGGAAATGCTGCCAAATTCACTCAAATAATGTACAATTAGTGTTTAATTAGTTAAACATGTGATTAGAAGTGTATACAAGGTGTTTAATGGATTGAAATCAAGATAACTCAATCTCCCTAAAATTTTCCAGAATTGGGCAGGTGTATTTTCATCCATTAAGTGCTGGAATTTCATTAATTTGATGATTCCATTTTGTTTAGGAGGGAAAATTGTCGAGGGTTGATGTTGAACACTTTGAGAGAAAAGCCCCGAATGTGAAATTGCAAAAATAGCCCTGAAACCTTTAAATATTGGCTGCCAAGGGCAATTTCATCTTTTGGCAGTGAACTTGGCAATTTTGAGTCCGAAAATAGATTCCTTAGGCGAAAAT
This sequence comes from Inga leiocalycina, assembly GCA_963242795.1. Classification (NCBI taxonomy): domain Eukaryota; kingdom Viridiplantae; phylum Streptophyta; class Magnoliopsida; order Fabales; family Fabaceae; genus Inga; species Inga leiocalycina. The sequence goes on from OY725323.1 coordinate 51,479,028, forward strand.
ATGTCAGAATAGCCCATGTCAAAATTTTAGGAAAGGTATAGTCAGACTGGGTACGGTGGGCCCGGGCTGAGTCCCCGGGGGTATTTTTGTAAATTTTCATTTTAAACTTATATAACCCCTAGAAACACTATGAAAGTGTCTAAATGGTGCATTAGAATTGTAGGGTTCTACATATGCCCTGATCGTTAATAACCCTTGCCAGAGCACGTTCGAAAAGAACCAGGTAGTGATTATCTCTCTCTTATACTATGTGTAATGTACTATATATGTGTTGTATCACTGTTTTGCGATGATTTTTGATGCTGCTGCGGTTATAGTTGGTGATAGTTGTCATTTACAGCGCAAGCTATCGTTATTGTGATTACAGCGTAAGCTGTCGTGATTGTGATTACAGCGAAAGCTATCGTATTGTGTATACAACCGTGAGTACAGTTGTTTATGGTAAAAGCCATGTACTTTGTGCTGCTGCTACTGCTGCTATTGTGATTTGCTTACATGCTGTGTGCTTATATATTGAATGAATGGAATGTTACTACTGAGATTCTTTTGAATTTCATTCTTTCCATTAACTGAACTATAGACAGGCAAGTGACTCTAAAGAGAAGCGGACAACCAAGAGCGGCTAGGACTTCTTAGAGATCTTTGATGTTGGTTTTTGGTTATACATTTTGATTTGGGATTACTGTATATATGTGGACTGATTTTGTGTAACCCCCTATACAGGAAACTATAAACCTTAGTGTATATAGATATATCTGAAACCCAAGGGTTGTCGGGATTTTGTTGTACACTCTGATATGTATGAATACAATTGAACTGTGCAGAGTAATTAGATTCAGAAGATGAATCTGAGACCATTTTGAACGAATTTCAGAAAAGAAATTTGAGAAAAACGTATCCGTCAGTCTCTAATTCATTTAAATTACACATTTTTGAATCTTAATTATGGTTATCAAGGCAAGGGGTTACAGTTCTAGCCTCTGATTGAATGGAGGAAAACACGATGTACCCTAACAATCTTTATGTAAGCATCTCTTGGCCTTAGCTTCAGAAAGAAAGTTTAGGTTGATTTCTGCATTAGCCTTTGATAGTGGATTAGGTTAAATGACCCTTTTGCTTCCATAATCCAATAATGCACTATTTACCGTTATCCAGTTGATCCTAAGAATCACGTCTAAATTATTGACTAGCGAACAAATCAAATCCACTATAGACTCTTGTCCCTTTACGTTTACGATGCAATTTAAGAAAACCTCAGTTGTAACAAACTTGTTACCCATAGTTGTAGAGACTGTCAGATCATGTGGTAATCGATACATACTCATGCCTAGCTGCCTTACATAGTCATATGCAATGAATGAATGACTAGCTCCTGAGTCAAACAATACTTGTACCAAATTACCAATGAGAGAAATCATACCTCGTATAAACTCTAGTGATTTCCAGGCTTCTTGTGTCAAAACAAAAACCCTGCCCTGAACTTGCTACCTAGTCTTTTTGGGCTCTTATTATTGTTGAAAATCCTTTGCAAAATGTCATGGTTTATGGCAATTGTAACAAACTATCTGTTTCTTTGACCCTGGCAACTACCTTACAGGTACCGATGCCTACTTTGCTTGCCCACATGTATAGCCAGGATGGTAAGGATTTCTACAGTATCTGCAAGTTCTGTTCCCCTGTTTGATTACTGCAGCTGGCAAGTTGGTATTGCTTTTTATTAGTACTTATGCCAAAAGGAGATAACTACGTTTCTGAGAAGAGTTCCTACTACCAGTTGTGTTCTTGCTCTTAACTTTTCTGTGGGATTATAAATTCAGTAGATTGTGCTATGTGATCTGACACTCCTTAACCGTCTTATTGAACTTAGTGAAATGTTTGGAAATGAGTTTCTCTTTCAGCTCTGGCTTTAGCCCTTCTATCTTCATATCTAAGCTCTACTCCTCATCATCCTGATATTTAAGGTATGCAGAATATCGAGACAACCAAATATAGTGGGCCAGGTACTCATCAAAACTTTCTTTTTCATGATGTTGTATGTTCAAAAACTCTTTGTCCTTTTCTAGCTTGACTAACCAGGGAAAGTATTTCTCATTAAATTTCTACTGGAATGATTCCCAATTTACCGGAATATTCCTTCCTTTGAGAATCAGCTTAGTGTTCTTTCACCATCTGCCAGCATCGCCTTCCAGCTTACAAATTGCTAGCATGACTTGAATTTCATCAAGAAAATCCAAGATGGCGAAAATTTTTCTAATAGTGATAGCCAATCTTTGGCTAGCTAAGGATGAAATTTCCCCTAAAAGACAGGAGGTTGTAGCTTACTAAACCTTCCTTCCCAGATTTGTATATCAGCCTCAGGATCAGGTAATGGATCTTTTGGTTGAGGTCTCTTTGGCAGATTTAGCTCACCGTCTACCCTCACCAGCTCTTCTAAAAGATCTTGCCTCTGCTGCACTTCTCATATCTCTTCCCTGATCTAATTCATTGTGGCCTGCTGCAGTGTCAACATACCTAAAATCTGTTGCTGTATTGGGTCAAGTTAAGGGTCTGGTACTACATTATTGTGCCCCCTCGTGGTTGTACCATCTTTGTATTTCACTATACAAAAATAAAAAAAAAATAAGTTCATAAGACCGCAAAGGGTATTTTTGTCATTTCTCAAAATATCGGGTACAATTATATGACTTACATAATATATAACATGTATATACAGTAGTTAGGGAAAGTACTACACATCATATGTCCTAAAGCTATTGTTCAATAAGCCATTGTCACTTCTACACATCAAATCCTAACTATACACAGAGCTTCCTAGGGAGTCACCCATCTTGTGATTGCCCTGACTTAAGCATGCTTAACTTTCTATGTACCCGTACAAAACACAGACACTGGCTCTATCAGCTTATATACATAAGTTTACTGTGACTGCCCTCACCTTAAAAGACATACCGCCTACCTCTGGTCACCTTAAATATAGTGCCTAGACCCCAAATCACTCTAGGTAAATGTGCCTCTATACGAAGTCTGTAATATGCTCCATGAACTCCCCAAAGTGGTTGTTCAGGCCTCTCTTGACTATGTCATTCTTCTTTTGGTTCCAAAAGGCTGTGTCTGGGAAGAAGTCAATGGTTGTAAAGATTGAGAACTCATCTTTCAGGTCTATCTCCAATGGCTCCAGCCTCCCATACAGAGTGTCCACTACACCCAAGTAGGCAAGTTACTAATCCATCAGGGTATCATATGCTCGTACTGCTTTTCTGTACCTGCTTTACACATAGTCCCATAGCTCCTTATCTAGCTGTAGGTCATAGGGCACGTGTACGATCTCCACTCGGGAGATGTCAACTATGCTCGGGTCCTCCTCCAATCCATCTGATAGTGGATGTCTTGACTCATGCATTAACAGCCTGGCTGGTGATGCTGACCTTCGCTCTAGGCCATATATTGGTCTCATTAATACATTCTTTCTGGCCGTTTTCCCCATTTTGACACCACCTGAGGCCCAGTGCTCCACGTATTGCTATCCCTTAGGGATCTATTGCTCTAGGGGACAGTGGTTCACCGATGGGAGTAATATCTTATGTTGTCAATGTCATACGCACATGTCTACTATCACCTTGCAAACAAGACCATGTCACTATAATATTCTAAAAATGCCAAAACTTCATTAAGCTCTGATACCAAAAATGTCACACCCCTAACATTTTGATATTCACAGAGTAATATGCGCATAGTTTCGTAAGGAATACAGAAATAGCGAAACCATATAACATTAAGTACTTGTTTAAAATATAGGAAAATCCCTGCAGGGTTTGAAAAATATTTACATATGTACAAGTATTCCAATAGAAACTAAATTACAAGTATAGATAACTACAACAGCTTCATAGTGCCTCGAGACTCTAATCACCAGTAGCTACCACCTTGCTTTTTGAGCTGCAGGCCTCAACTATAATGTTTTCAGTTTGAAAAAGGATGAGATTCGAGCGAATCTCAATAGGAACATGCTTTTCAGACATATAAAATGTGAAAATGAATATGCAATACACTATGTCATGTAAGATGAAAGAATGTTGTGCGAACACTGTTCAAGGCAAACGACTATTTGCAACCTTGGCTAAACTCTGCACCTCCATTGGGTCCCAGACCACAACAAGGCTAATATGCACATCCAATACACTATGCTCATATACCAAAAAATGGCATGCATAAAAATATAATAATCACATAGTATATGCAAGGAAAAGTTATTACCTGAGTGCTTTTTCAGTTCCAATATCTATCCTAAACTTTGGTTCCGACTTGGGCTATTTCGAGTTCCTATCAAAATTAAAGTTACAAGTAACTGAATATTACTTGTACTATTACTATCTTTAAATCAAATTTTACTAGGTATCTAATGCAGTTATAACAGTTTCTTTACAGTACAATTCTGCATAGTGTAGTTTTGTTGTTTTCAGAAACAGCTAGATTTTCAGTCAACTATGGAAATTCATAACTAATTCTATGAAAATCCAATTTGACTTATTCTAAAGCCTAAGTGAAGCTCTTTAAATGCATTTTCATGGAAAAATACCTATATCTGGCCACTATATTCACATTACTCCCAAAAATTCGCCAAACTTACACTATGCTAGATTTCCTTCCAGAAATAGGGCACAGCTTTGAAAGTTCATATCTTTTAATATACTTATCCAAAAATTACAAACTACATATCAAATTAATGCTCTAGATGTCTACTTTAATCATGCCATGTTTCATAGGCATTAGACATTGTGTGCCTAATTAAAAACATCACACAACAAAATTGCCATGCAAGAAAACATACTGGCAGCACATTCCAGTTCACCAATTTATTTCATTAAATATCTCATTACATAAAGGGAATTTTGGTAACTAAAAATGGGATGGTACACTAAGAAGTATCATCTTATCTAACCTCATTCTATGTGTTGCTTGCCCCTTTATCAATGTTATCTTTTAGTTTGATTCCTTAGTCGCAAGCCAGATGAAGAGATAAAAACCATTTTCAACACATAAGTTAATTTATTTATGAATTATTGGTTTTTGACTTTACCAAATTATTTTAATGTCTTTTGTTTTTTCATTTTAATTATAATGCACTGAAGACATATTATATAATGGGTGTGAAGCATGAAGGTAAACGTGGTTCGATGAAGTGGTTTCAGCCAAAAGTAAGTTGTTTAAATTCAATTTCTTTAATTGACAATTACTTTATATATGCCTTAATTCTATTTTATCATTTGCTTTTGATGTATAGTGCCCTCGACAACCAGGGAAAACTGAGTGCAGATACTATGTTTTACTATATATGTATAACATCATTTTTTGTTGACTTACCACCAATTTTGGATAGGTGATCATTTCTTGATTCTCAATTGAATTTCATTTTTGTTCTTGTAATTGAATTGTTAGTTACTTTATTCAATTGATTGATTTATATTAACTTATTCTCCAATTGGCGCTCAGATTTTTGGTAATGAAGACTCCTACACAGTTGAAGACATTAATTTGATTCGATACTTTCGGTAGAATATCTTCTATGTAATACCCTGAATTTTGAGACTTGAGGCTAGAGAATAAGCCTGAGATTAGTGGACTGCTAAGCCCTGGTTTAGCAGGATCCTAAATTGTGATTAAGAGATAATGACTCTAAAAGTGGATATGGTTAGTGATAAATAAACCCTTTTGGAGATTATGGTGTGATTTGGCACCCGATGTGATTCGTATGTGTTCTAAGTAGCGCCGAAACCCTGTATTTGAGTTCAATTGTGGATTAACATCCAAATTGACTTAGAATAGATGGAAGGCATGTTTTGGTGATAAATGAAATGATATGATGTGTTTGGTGGTGATTCAAGAAGAATTGCCATAATCAGGGGCAAAACGGTAAAGTTACCGACCAATTGGTCAGTTACCGAAGAAAAAAATCATTGGTAACTTCAAGATCAGTGGTTGAGATTGATTTGTGTAATAGATCAAAGGGTGGAATCTCATATGGTGTGCTCATGTGAACTCATTGTTGATGGAACAAGATCTTGACACTTGGCATCTTTTGAGCCCTTGGATGAGGTCAATATGTCAAAGATCTTTCCTCTCTCCTCTCCCTTTGTTTAGGTCTGTTTTGGGGCTCTAAAAACTTACTTGCTTCATCATTTTCACCATCTCATCTTCTCTCTCTCACACTCCATAGACGTCCCAAAGCTTGGGAGGAAAGAGAATGTTTGAGGTGAGTTTTTAGCTTGCTTGGTGACCTCTTTAGCTTAAACACCCTTCTTTAATGTTGTTCATAGTGATGAGAGCTTCATCTCTATGGTTTTATATTCTTGATTGGTGGTGTTTGATAGCTTGAGGAAAATTAGAAAGATGAAGATTCAAAGAATTGGTTTGGGAAAGAGGAAGAGGTGAGTATTTGAAGCCTTTAGATCTAAGTTTTGTGAATTGTGGATGAGTATTGTGAATTTTGGATTTTGCCCTGATTTTGGTGGAATTGTGAAATGCATGAATTGTTATGTGTTTTGTGTTGAAAATGGTGTTTTGTTGTGTAATTTGGTCATTGGAATTGATTTGGGAACTTGAGATGGAAAGTTGTGCAATGTTGAGTTGAAATGTGATATTGTGTGACATGTTGCAATTCATTGTAAAACATGTAAATATGATGTGAATTTGGTTGATTTTGTATTTCCAATGGATTCCTTGTGAAATTTTGTGTGAGAATGATGTTTGATATGAAAATTGAACCATTGGAAGCCAATTGTGCAAATCTGGAATTCTGTCTAGTGAAACTGTATTCTGGGCAGTCAGTTTGTGTGAGCGTTTTGAATGGGATAATCGTCTCTAAAAATTCTGAAACTTTCCAGTCTTGAAGTTCACATCTTAAGCTTCAAAATTGACATATAATATGTGTCATTTCGTTTTGTGAACTGGGATTTATGTTTGTCCAAAGTTTGAGGACGAAACTGGATTCTGTTTTGAAGCAATGTTGGATTTTGTGTAAATATGGATTTGTGTGGTGATTTCCAGTAATGATCCATATTTTTCCTATGAATAGGACTTGAATAGATTTCATTTGGCTTTAGAATCACCTCATTTCGATTTTTTTGGAATTAGTTATGAATTTTTGAAGTTGCCTTGGCTGCAGCAGAAAATCCTGGTTGCAGCGCAAAAGTTTCTGTGCACATTTTGGCCGCAGCCAGAAATTCTTGGCTATAGCCAAAAGCCTTCTGTGCGTGTTCTAGCTGCAGCCAGAGGGTTCTTGGCTGCAGCCAACCCCCATTTTCAGCATTTTGAGATTTTGAAAGGTGATTTCCAACCTAGTACGTCCCAATCCTTTAGGCTTTCGTTGAACTTATTTTAGCCACCTAAAGGGCGTGAATGAAAACCAACCTTAAGTAATATAAAAGTAAGGATTTGGAATTGAGATTGACCCTATATCCTTGATTTGGTTTATAGCGTTCAGTATTCGTTTGGATCGTGAGCAGCCGGAGCTGGAGCTTACATGAAAAGAGTGTAGGGAACTTACCTCTCTTGCATGCTTTGATATTTGTGTCTGTGTATTGATGCATGTATTGCTTTGCTGGATTATGTGAAACATGTATGAATGATTGTAGCTCTGTTTCTAGTTATGCTATGGCCATGAGTATGTTGTTGAAACATTGAGCACGCAGATATGTCATTGTGTGAGCATGAGTTATGTATTGCAAGCATATCATGCATTAAACACATATCATACATGCATATAGGTATCTGTTTCCTACTGAGATTCTCTCGAATCTCACCCTCCCCTACCAACATTTTAGACAGGGTAGGTGGATCGAGGTTGGAGCAAACAGGCAAAGGCAACGAGGACTACTTCGGGTTATTGATTTTGGTAGTTGGTTATCATAGTTGGGATGTATTTTTGGGTATTCGTATTTGGATATGGATGTATATTTGATTATGTATGGAGATGAGACTTGTGTAATCCCCGTTTGAGGCATTGTAAAGGGTGGATGTGCCCTATGAATTGTATGTAAAGGTATGAACCCGGGAGTTGCCAGGATAATATTGATATTGTTGTACACTCTGATATTTGTATAAATGTGATATTCCGCGTAATGTAATTGTATTCGAAATTGAATATGAAACCAGGTCAATAATATTTCAAAAGTTATTTGTGAAAACCCTATCGTGAAGATGGGATTTTAAATAAGTTTTGTTTCTTATTGGTCTCTATTTCAACTTAATTGTGCATTTCGGATATAATTACGGCAGGGGGTTACATTCTACAACAGATAGACGATGATGTGTAGAGGTTTCTTGTACATAGTGTAGTGGTGTATTATGTTTGCATACTCAAATACTTTGCCTCCTATTAGTTTCTTAGTTTTTTATTTTTATGAGTAATATGAATTCTATGATTTTTATTTTTCGAACCCAATCCTGTCTATTTCTATTTTTATTATGATAACTGGATTCCAAAGTGGGACTGTGATTAAAACCATGGCCTTTAATTTGTCTTAAGTATTTTTCTTATTGTTATTTACCAATAGATTTTCATGTATAGTTTTGTAGAAGAAAATATTAGCAAAGGAAGTAATTCATTACTGTTGGTAGCATGATGAATTAACAAGGACCAGAGTTTTAGGATAATTGTTCATTGGCTTCATGGATTAGTTTTGTTAGAGGCATTATGATTTATAGAGAAGACTTTGGAAAATGATGATGAAGCATGAAGATTTAATAGAAGCATGTTATCCCATAAATCCTTGGGCTTATAATTGTCATGATCTAGTTTGAAAGTTGAAGTTTGAACATTAAAATAATGTTATGATCATATATGCATGTCTAAATTTAAGTTCTTTTATGCGATATGTGATGATTGAACTTTGAAAATTCAAAATTTAATATGATTATATTTATCTATGTTTTTTTAAAAAAAATAGTTCCAAAGTTCAAAATTCAAAATATAATTGTCTGGGAATTGGTGGTTTTTTAAAGGCTGTGGGAAGAAAATACAAATAATATTTTTTTAAAATAAATGGCTTTCAATGATTGTTTTCTTAAAATAGTCATTGTAAGTCATTAACATATAATGACTGTTTTTTGGAAAAATTCATTGTATGCTTCAGACTTACAACAACTTTTTTAAAATAGTCATCTATTTCAAAACTTTAAATGACACTCATATACACTCCTCCAGAAAACGGTCGTTTAAAGGGCATAAAAATGAACATTAGAAGTGCCTTTCGTAGTAGTGTTGGAAGTATTAGACATTAAAATGCAAAATTGGCACCATAAACCACCTTATGTTTTAGTTTGTTTCTTTTGATCCATTTAAGTTTAAAAATGTAATCCATATGAAAAATTATAGAGGACAATCATGTTAGATTAATTTTGAAACCTATGGAAGTAAAAGTACAAAATTAAGGCTTAAAGAAATAAGAAAGAAGAGTTTTATTTTCTAATGATATTATGCTTGTAATATGGCTAGTTTTAATGTGCATTGAATTACATTTGTATGTAGGCTTTAATATTTGCAAGGGGCCCATAAGAACTTAAGAATCAAAAGTGGAAACAAAGAGTAAGATAGCAAAGTTACTAACTCAAATATTAATGTTGCATTGATTTTTGTTAGCTATTGATTGCCTTGTTTGTTTGAGGATAGTGTATGAATGAACATGTAAAAGGCCAGAAACTGTTGCACTTACTCAATTTAGCATAGAGCTGCTTCTCACACAATATATTCAACACAATTCTCAAATGATGCTCATGCTCTTCTCTACTCTTGGAGTATATCAAGATATCATCAATGAATACCACAACGAATTGATCTAGGTATTGTCAGAAAATACGGTTCATGTAATCCATGAAAACCGCAGGAGTATTAGTTAATCCAAATGGCATTACTAAGAATTCATAATGACCATACCTAGTCCGAAAAGCAGTCTTTGGAATATCTTCTGCTTTCATTCGCAGCTGATGATACCCCGACCTTATATCAGTTTTTGAAAATACACATGAACCAGATAGTTGATCTAACAAGTCATCAATTCTAGGGAGAGGGTACTTGTTCTTGACGGTAATCTTATTCAACTCTCTATAGTCAATACACAAACGAAGACTCCCGTCTTTCTTTTTCACGAACAAAACTGGAACTCCCCAAGGCGACACATTGGGTCTAATAAACCCTTTCTCAAGCAAATCTTCAATCTGCTTCTTCAATTTTGCCATCTCATTTGGGGCCATACGATATGGGGTTTTGGATATAGAACCTGCTCCAGGCACAATGTCAATCGGAAACTAAACTTCCCTCTTAGGAGGTAATCCACTTAAGTCATCCGGAAAAACCTCAGGGAATTCAATCACTACGGGTATAATACTCAAAGACTCACTGGTTTCTCCTTGTACAGAAAAGAAAACCATATACCCTTGACAACCCTTTTGCAAATATTTCTCAGCCTTAGCTGTTGAAAGGAAACTTAGTTCGACATTCTTGCCCTCAATGCTATGAGAAATAGGATACACTATCCTTTTGTTCCCACAATCTAATAACACATTATTCGCTCTCAACCAATCAAAACCCAAAATGACTTCCAACTGGCAGAGCGGTAAACAAATCAAATCTACCATAGATTCATGACCCTTAACGGTTACAACACAATTTAAACAGGCTTATGTAGTTACAGCTTTCACACCCATCTGTGTTGACACAATTAGATCAAATGGTAACTTATACACATTCTTACCCAGGTGCTTCAGACAATCATATGCAATAAAGGAGTAGCTTGCACCCGAGTGAAACAAAGCTTGTAATACATATCCATTAAGAAGAATGATACCTTGTATCAGCTCTGGGGATTTACGGGCTTCCTCGTGAGTCATAGCAAATACTCGGCCCTGAGTCCTCGGTCTCTGCTCTGGTCGTGGCTGTCCACACTCAACGGATGTATGCCTTACTTGCTTATATTTGAAACAAATCAGCCGACCATCGCAAGCCTTGCCATGATATGTCTTGTTACAGTGAGGACATGTCCATACAAAAGGAGCTCTCTGCTGATCACAACTCCCAGACTGATAAGGCTTCTTACTACCACCTCTAAATGAAGAGGATGATCCTGAAACCTTCCGCTTCTAAGAAGCATTGCCCTTACTGGGCTCACTATGACCACCAGCAGTCTTAGCCAGATACAACTCTCTCAGTTTGCTATCCGTAATTTGACATTCTTCAACTGCCTTGTTGAACTCAGAAAACTGATGGGTGGCTATTCTCTTCCTCATATCACACCTCAAACCCCATATAAGCAAGTCTGAACTCAACTCCTCGTCATCCATCTTTCGTAAATAGGATGAATACCGAGATAAACGGACGAAACGGGACAGGTACTCATCAAACGACTCTGTGTCCCCTTGCTTAATGTTCAAGAACTCAGTCTCCTTCTCAAGTCTGACCGACTTGGGAAAATATTTTTCGTTGACATGTTGTTGGAACACTTCCTAGGTCAATGGTATATTCTTGCTCTACAACGACAAATCAATATTCTTCCACCAGTAATCTGTATCTCCCTCAAGCTTATACACCGCTAACCGGGCTTTCACTTTTAAGGGACATTCAAGAACCTAAAAAATCTTCTTAAGACAGTTCAGCCAATCTTCAGCCGCCTGAGGATCAAATTTCCCCTTGAATGCCAGAGGTAGGTACTTACAGAATCTAGAGACCCAAAACTGAAGATCTCTTTCCTCCCTAGCTGGGACCCCATATGATTCCTGGTTTGGTCTAGCACGAGGAGATGATTCATATGGCCGTGTTGACTCTTTAGCCCTTTCTTCTCTATGCGTCCCTTCCTGAGTCTCCTCTCGGGTTTCCTCCCTAGTAGACTGACCTTGGCCCTCATTATTCTTTGCTTTCTCAGCTTTGAGCTCTTCTCTAAGCTCAGCTATCATATCCCGCTGATCTCTTATCAGACCCATTAACTCTTGCATTGGGTCCGGTGGATTCTCATTGACAACCTCCACCTTGGGATTGTCTTGTTGTACTATGGGGAGACCTTTCGTCTTTTTCATTCTATAAAGAACTCACCCTATTAATCCAACAATTATGATATTTACATAATTTCCACAAAGCACATATATCCACATAACCAGAACAAATATATGTATACGACGATTATTCACAATGATTTTCTATCACTAAAGCCACACTATGGGAGCAATCCTAGCAAACTCTACCCTTGCCAGGAACTGCAGCTCTGATACCAAAAAAGTAACCCCCCTCACGGTAATTATATCCGGACTACGAAGTTTAAGTGAAATAGAGACCAATAAGACAAAAATCATTTTTTATATTTACTCATCTCCAAGAGATGGTGTTAACAAACCAAACGGTTAAAACAGAATTCATCTGGTCTCACATTCACTTTCGAATACAATTACCTGTGCAGTTATATCACACAATAAATATCAAAGTGCGTAACCAAAATCCTGGCAACTCCGGGTTACTTATATATAGAACGGGTTTAAAGGTTTCCCAAGATGGCGATTACATATCCAAAATTTACTATATACATCTCATATACATACAGTAATCCCAAAAGCCAAGTAGATAACCAACATCCAAAATACAAAATGTCCCTAAAGCCCTAACCACTCCTGGTTGGCCGCTTCGCTTTCGAGCCACATGCCATGTCTGAAATGTTAGTCATTTGGAAAGAGTGAGATTCAAAAGAATCCCAGTAGTAACAAATCACTCATACAATATATAAACACAAGGCATGTAATGTATCATGTTCACCAACATTATCAACAACACAATGATCCATGGCTCACGCCACAGACAATAGCACTCACGGCTATATCACAATGCACTATGCCCGCTTTCGTGGTAATCATAATGACAGCTTTCACTGCAAATACTATGCCTGCTCACACGGTAATCACTATACCAGTAGCATCACAAAGCACAAGGTATCTCAATGCACAATATATCACTAGGCACAATGCTCCACAATGCACAAAGCTATATAAGGCACAATGCTCCACAATGTATATCAATGCATCTCAAAGCAGTAGCAGCACACAAAGCATGATAGGCAAACATACAATACATTTACACAAAGTATAAGAGAGGAGTCACTACCTAAATCTTTCCTGACGTTCTTTGGCACAGTGGGCTCACGCGTCTGACAGATGTCAAATCCTATACCAATTCAGGGACAATTGATTAATCTCTTTTCCAAACACTTATTCCATAATACTCTAAGTTGGTTATCATTTAGGACTCTTTAGGTAGCTAATAGAGGCCTAAACATATGCTTAAAGGGTTAGGAGAAACTACCCTGAAAACCCCTTTTTTGAAAGGTAAAACAGTGATTTTAGACTGGCTCACTCGAGTGAAGATGACCTCACTCGAGTGATAAGACACTCATGCCCGAGTGATAACAGCTCTCACTCACGAGTGTTTGATAGTAAGCAACCATCATAGCCATAAAGTGCTCACTGCACTCGAGCATATAGCTTTGCACTCGGGTAATGATTGCAAACTTACTCGAGTCACCGAAAGTGCAAGGCAAGAAGTGAGAACCCGAGAGCACAAGCAACATCAGAGAGACAAGATCACTCGAGCATACCCACCAGTGCTCGGTTGAGAGGCCTACACTCGTAAGTGTCAGATCACACCCTTGAGCATTGGCCAACGAGTGACAACCCGAGAGTAAACCTAACTCTGGACTCACACCATCACTCGAGCAATCCCTTTCTCACTCGAGTGACCACCCACTTTACTCGTTGTTACAGAAGTGCACTCGAGCTCCACTCATATAACTTAGGCAAAACTCAAAGAAGAAAAGGGAGAATAGACACAACACCCGAGCATGATCTTCCCTCACTCGAGTGTTGTGCATTAGAGACCAGAAATGCAGCAAATGACAGAAAATACTAGATTGGTCAAAATTGCTCCCAATGGTTCCCAAACCTCACACAAAGCTCCTTTCCACTTAAAATGACCTAAGGAACACATTGGTAACCTCCAAAACACCCCAAAAACCATTTTGACTACAATCAAACACTTAGATCTCTATGATACACACAATGTTCTAATTCCTCTTAACACATTTCCAACATTCCAAACTAAATCCAATACTTAAATATCTTTACAATGAACCAATTCCAACATTAATCACAATGAGATTCCTATATTCAACATTTACTCAAACTCAAGGCTAATTTCCAGATTTTCCCAAACTTATCCAAAAATCACAAATAATATATCAAAAATCACTAAATGCTTACCTCTTCACTTTGCTAAATCCAGAATCTTGATCCTCAAACTTTCAAAATTCTTCAACACATTAACCACCACCTTTCAAGATTCTAAAACCATCACAATGGAGCTCTCAATGAGATGTACAACATTAGAGAAGAGGATTTGAGCTTAAGAGGATCACAACTCACCCAAAAATCAAAGCTTTCCTCCCCTATTTTCTTGCTTGAGCGCCGAAAATGGAGAAAGAAGAGAGAGAATATGGGAGATGGTGAAATGATGATGATGAAGATGTGAACTTCTCTTCCTTTACCCATGCTTCCACCGAAAAGAGAGAGAAGAGAGAGAGAAAAGTGGACTTTTGTCCTCTTGTGCCTCATACCATGGCCACCACCATGCCACATGTCACCATCTTATTTACTTCCTCAATGAGCTCACACAAGCTTAATGCATAAGATTCCGACCCATATGCAACAGATCTCCACCCTTGATCTTTAGTCTAAAATTATACTCATATCAAATTTACATCATATTTCTCTAAAAGTGTTTAATTACCCAAATTACAATCAATATCAGAGTCATTAGCCCTTAGTCCCAAATTGGGATATTACAGATTGTCCGTCGTACAAGAAGGAAGCTATGGAAGTAATAGATGAAGATAGAATGGAGAAAATGATTCATGATGTTGAGGTAGGATCCTTTCACTGCTACAACAAACACAAGCTGTAGCGCTTAATTTAAAGAACACTATGGTGCTTGGGAAGCGCCATAGCTTCCATCACCATTAAAATAAGCTACGACGCTTGAATATATGGAAGCGTCATAGCTTGGTTATTTAATTTTTTTAATTATAAAGATATGGCACTTTCTAAGGGAAGCACCATAGGAAATTGGCACTTCTTATGGCGCTTTTCCAGGGAAATGCCATAGGAAGTCTATTTTTAAAAAAAATCATAATTATTTTATTTTCTTGATGTAAACCTCTATTTACAATCCAAAATTCATAGCAATTTACAACACAATCTACAACAAAATGAGATAACATAGCACATATCTTTTGCAATATTGAATTTTCATGTATCAAGCATAAAAGAACTCCAGCATTTAACTTGCTTAAACTTGAGCCATACACGTTACTTTTACAAAAGATTAAACTAAATATTATTATATTTGTAAGCTTAAAAATGTAAAAACTTACAATATATAGGAAGTTCAAGATGACAGAGTTGAAACTTCAAATAAATACCTGAAAATAAAATTATGAGCACACATATATCATAAGAGATTTTAACTAAGAAAAAACTTGGACCAAATGTCGAAATAAAACACTAAAACGCTAGGGAGCTTCTAAGGAGGTCGAGACAAGAAGGAAAAAAACACGTGAGAGAGGAAGCTTTGTACTGCAACTGAGATCTGGAAAATAGAGGAGCTAGAGGGAACGCAGGAAGATGAAAATGAAAATGAAAATGAAAATGGCAGGCTATGAAAATTATATAGCAACTTGATGGGAGAAGTTATGACGCTTTCTCAAGGGAGTGCCATTAAAGGCACTATTGTTATGTAAGTCTTTTCTTTTTAAATATAGAAGCTTTCATTAATTGGCATTATAGTTTTCTTTTCTTTTTTTTAAAGTTTAAAAATTGTCATGAAGCTTAACTTATAGTTTTATATGTGCTTATAATTTTTTTCCAATTATTTGCTTGAAGTTACAACTTTCTCTTAAACTTCCTATGCAGTATAAATTTTTAATTTTTGAGCTTACAAATATAATTTTATTAGTTGTCACTTGTTTAAGTTACTCAATGTCTTTTACATTTAAATTATTACTTAAAATTATTGTTTTAAAAACATATTTTCTTTATGCCTACTTGTATGGGAAAACATTGAAAAAGTCTTACAAAAAAAAACCTTACTAAAAAATGTTGAAAAAGGTGTATTAAGTCTTTAATGGCACTTTCTTACGTCACACCCTTATCTTATATTAACTTGTAGCAGACTATTAATGCGTGGTTCGGTGGGCATAATAGGAGTAGCAGAAAATATACTGATATTATTGATACAATATGCTTGATTATAATACAGAAATTCCCAATAGGGTTATAGATAAGATTATAAACCTTTAAAATAATTCAAAGTATGCAAGTAACCAATTCCTCTTCTTGGTCTGAACCGGGAGCATATGTGGCTGGAAATTACATCTTTACCCATAGAGCCAATTTTTTCTGCTTTAACCTATCTAAATTGTTGGTGGGGGGAAATGAGATTCGAGAGAATCTCAATAGGAAACATATATCAATATGCATGCATAATAAGTTCTTAATACATGACATATTTGTATTACAGAAACTCATGCTAACACAATAACATATCTGCATGCTCAATGTTTCAAACAACATACTTATAGCTATAGTATAAATAGAAACAGAGCTTCAATCATTCAAATATGTTTAACATAATCGAGCAAAGCAATAACATGCATCAATACACAAGCGTAAATATCAAATACACATAGGAGACCTTAATCGCCCTTCCCCGATTCTTAAAGAGGCCCCTTGAACTTTGTGCCATTGCTTGGGCTATCAATCAGGTCCTAAAATGTCAAATGTATAAGAAATAGGTTAAAACCTATCCATCTATCATTTTAGGCACTTCCAAAGTGTTTATTGTGGTTATATTAGTCTATTATGAAAATTTACTGAAATGCCCTCAGGGTCCTAACCCGACCCTGCCTTACCCGGTCCTACTATACATTTCTTGAAATTTTGATTGGACCTATTTTGACATATTTTTTACCAAGGAATCCATTTCTAGACTCGAAATTATCAAATTCACTACCAAATGACCAGAATGCCCTTAGCATCCCTACTTTCCGGTGTATTAGGGGCGTTTTTGTAATTATGTTTTTTCCTCATGAATTCAATGGAATCATTAATGGAATCAAAGGAATCATCAAATTATTGAAAATCCAACTCTAAGGCCCATTTCCAACTCTGGCCAAAATCCTCAAGTTCCCTAGGAAAAATTGGAGTTTTTGAAACTCGACTCCGCAGACATGTTTCTTTCTACTCCTAACTACTTTATTAACTATTTAGTTAGGTTAAAACTACCATTTAGAACAAATTTTGGCAGGATAACCCTTATGCCATCTCATTTTCCAAATCTAAAACCAAAGAGAATCCAGTGAAATTTCACCGATTAAGTTGTCCACACCAGGCATAACAAGCAATATTTGAAGGTTTAGGAGTTACCTTTCGCTTCCTTCTAGCTCCCCCTTGAGTGAACAAAAACCCTAGCTTTTCAACAACCAAATATGTGCTTCACAAACCTTAAAGAACATGAAAGATAAACTTTTAAGCAGAGGTATGCGTGTTAGGAAGCAATTTACTAGAGAATATACCTACATTTGCAAGCTTTTCTTCCCTTTCTCTCTCTAGATTTTCTCTCAACATCCTCCCTCTATTTACTTAGTTTTCACGTCTGTTTATAGTTGATGAAGATGGAGAAATTTCTTTTAAACATTAGGCTTATGTCATTATATCTCTTGCTTATATCGTCATTTTTTTGTAATTTCAAAAAATACCAAACTTTGAATTTTTATGTAGTAACTACTATCTTCGTCCAATTGTGTCAAAAGCTCCATTAACATGTGACTAATATTCCCTCATCTTAGTCAGCTCTCAAACATGTCCAAGCCCATAGGAGAAGAAGAAATAAGTTGATATGAATTTATCTCATAATTTTCCTTCATTTTAAGATTAATTGGAAATTTTGGCAGATTTTCTGGCCAAATTTGAAAAATCATAAGTAAATTTTAGACATTATTTTAGAGTGATTCCAAAGGCTATAGTACCCGTATTGAGTCTAGTTTCAAGAACAAATATAGCCTCTCACCAGTTGGAAGCACAAAATTCCCAAATTTTCAATCTTTACTTGCTGTTCCAGAAAATTCACAATTTGTTTTGTTAAACTCAAAAATTCATAACTTTTTGTATACAGCTCTAATTGAGTCATATGACCTATTAAATTAAAGCTTAGGATGTCTACTTTCACTCTGTAAAATCTCAATTTTTTCTCATCCTTTGTTCATACAAAATCACATAACAAGCTTATTGGCCGTACTGTGTGCACTGTTTGGGTTCAAATCACTATTTGACCCTTACTAATAATACTTTGTGCACTATAACATGAATGGGTAAGTGATTCTGTGAGGCTACAATTGTTGAGATGCACATGCCTCTACTTGACCCTATTACATCAAAGCATCAGAAAACATCCCAATCCATATCTACTTGCATCTGTGTAGACCATAAATGTTGACTGTGGATGTGGGATTGTTAACACTGGTGTTATTGAGAGGTATTCGCTACCATTCTGCCCTACTATACTAGGGCTCATCCCAATTCCTTTCCAGATGTGTCAACACAGACTATAAAGGTTGTATGACTATTCACCATATAGGTCATCACACTGTACATCACTCTGGATGTAATACTATACAGCACACTGATGTAATACTATACAGCACACTGGATGTCATACTGTACACCACGCAAGGTGTAATATGGTTCATTACACATATTGTAACACTATTGACCATCAAGGCTATATTATGTTTTGGGATGATCAACAATGGTGCAAGCATCAACCTCTCCTATAAATTTCAAAACTGCACCTAGATTCACCATACTTCCGCTGTCAAGTCTGATCCTTCACACTATTAAATACAATATAGGTGAGGCTATACTGTCTGCCCACCCTTGTCATACTACCTTAGTTAGATCCAACTTGGCCTCTGTAGTAACCCACTATCAACTTGGCCAAGCACCATATAGTGTAAAATGAAAATCCATATCATACCTTGTGTGTATATAATGCTTAGGGCTAATTGTTTGGTTGAAACCCCTACGTGTACCTCAGCGAGTCCTTGACTATAGCTTGGTAATACAATGTACCTCAGCTAGGTCCTAGACCACAGCTAGGTAATGTGCCCCAGGCACTACTGTGCATCCATATCATATCATATGTGTATACAAAGTTCAGGGCCAACCATCCAGTTGAAACCCTTACATGTACCTTAGCTGAGTCACTGACTACAGCTAGGCAATACCAGTGTACCTTGGCTAGGAACCAAACCACAACTAGGTAATGTGCCTCCCGCACATGTTTAAATCACAAAATACAATAACACGCATCATACAAATAGTCACAACGTATATGAGAGATAGTAGTCCCTATATTGGCCTTTCTTGGATAACCTTCATAATGATCATTGGTTATTGTTTGCTGTTCTATTATCTTGCCCTGTGTTTGCTGTATTAGGTTAGGTGTGTGTTCGGCAAGCTCTGAAACCATGGTTTTAGAAGCATTTTTTCACAAATCGAGACAAAACTCCTCTCATACTTACCTCGTAAATTGTAAAAGCTATTCTCCAAAAGCTAATCTAAACATACACTAGGTCTAAGTTCCTGACCCTGCCCAGCATCTGAACCTCTAAACCTTACCTTCTTTGTGTTTTATTATATAAAGCAACAAAGATGTAAGTATCATATTATCACACAGGCATTTTCATCATTTTACAATTATTGGTTACACAGGTACTCCTAAAATCACATATAATAGATATTTATAGTAGCCAGGGAAGACCTATAATAACATACAGTCCTTTGAACTGCTATACAACATGTGCTTATTCCTATTACATGACATATCACAACATGTACATGTAACTTCCTAGGAGGTCACCTATCTTAAGATTTCCCTAAATTGAGAACACTTAACTTTTGTATACCCGTGCTAAAACACAGATACCTTCTGTATCTATTCCCGTTCACTGGTACCTCGAGACTACCCTTATCTCGAGAGTCATGCCAATTGTTGTCGGTCAAGAAAATACTATTTATGGACTTCATATCAACACTGGTACAAGTACCTGAATACATACCCTGATAAGTTCTCTGATGTCCACAAATTTGTCTCTCTGACTCTGTTTTGCATTCTCATTCTTCTTCCGGCCCAAAACACTATATCTAAAAAGAAGTAGAGTGTTTTGTAGATCCCTATGTCTTCAAGAATCCTTGAATTAACTTGTCCCTGACTACCGGGCACTGGGGTAGTTTATCTGTGTATACTGTATATTAGGCCGTTGGGGTGTCGTACTCATGGACATCACGAATGTATATACTGCGAACATCCTTCCATAATATTCGATCCTGTTGTAAACCCACATCATGTATACTACTCCAACTTAGGATCAGTAATGAAACCCGGATCTACTCTATCTTGTCTGTTTGTGGCTTATCTGCCGGTCCCTTTACTACTTGCAACTGTGACTAGTTGCTGCTCAGCCAACTGGTGATTCTGTTTTAGGATAAGGCTTCACACTTTGGCCTTACTTGGACCTGCTCCCTCAGTGTCCATGTCATCCTTGTACCATCCTCGCTCTGGTATGGTACTATGTACTACCTTCTGGGTAATCCACTGTTTCCCTGAGGCACGCCTATTCCTTTAAGGCTTGAGAACTAGCCGAAACACTTCACTTCGCTATTCCTATCATTGTATATCAAGCATATCAGTGTACTATCCTATTGCCAGAACCACCACATTTACTCTGATTAGACAATTATGTGGCCAGAATCCTTGCTCTGATATAAAAATGTCACACCCTTTTCTTATATTAACTTGTAGCATACTACTAATGCACGGTTTAGTGGCCACAATAGGAATAGCAGAAATATGCTGATATTATTGAAACAACGTGCTTGATTATAATACAGAAATTCCCAATAGGGCTATACATAAGATTACAGACCTTTAAAATAGTTTAGATTATGCAGGTAACCAATTCCTCTTCCTGGTCTAAACAGGGAGCATATGTGGCCGAAACTTACATCTTGACCCTTAGAGCTACTTTCTTTTACTTCTACCTATCTAAATTGTTGGTAGGGGAGGGTGAGGTTTGAGAGAATCTCAGTAGGAAATAGATACCAATATGCATGCATGATATATGCTTAATGCATGACATGCTTACATTCTATAAACTCATGCTAACATAATGACATATCTGTGTGCTCAATGTTTCAAAACAACATACTTATGGCTATAGCATAAATAGAAATAGAGCTTTAGTCATTCATATATGATTCACATAATCGAGCAAAGCAATAACATGCATCAATACACTAGCACAAAGATCAAATACATGTAAGAGAGGTGAGTTCCCTACCTTAATTGCCCTTCCCCGATCATTAAAGAGGCTCCTTGAACTTTGTGCCATGGCTTAGGCTATCAATGTATCATTTTAAACACTTCCAGAGTATTTATTGTGGTTATATTAGTCTATTGTGAAAATTTACCAAAATACCCTCAGGGACCTGACCCGGCCTTGCCTTACACGATCCTGCCATACTTTTCTTGAAATTTTGAATGGGGCTATTCTGACATATTTTTGACCAAGGAATCTATTTCCAGACTTAGAATTATCAAATTCACTGCCAAAAGATAAGAATGCCCTTGGCAGTCTTACTTTCCTGTGTCTCAGGTGTGTTTTCGTAATTATGCTTTTTCGGGCTTTTCCGAAAAAGTTACCAACTATAACCCCACCTAGATTTCCCTTCTAAACTCAATAGAATCATCAAATCATTGAAAATCCTACCCTAAGGCCCATTTCTAGCTCTGGGAAAAATCCTCAAGTTCCTCAGGAAAAATTGGGGTTTTCAAAATCCAACTCCGCATACATGTTTCTTTTTACTCCTAACTACTTTATTAACTATTTAATTAGTTTACAACTTCCATTTAGATTAAATTTTGGCAGCATAACCCTTATGCCATCTGAATTTCCAAATTTAAAACCAAAGAGAATCCGGTAAAATTTCACCGATTAAATTGTCCACAGCAGCCAGAACAAGCAATATTTGAAGGTTTTGGAGTTACCTTTCGCATCCTTCTGGCTCCCACTTGTATGACCAAAAACCCTAGCTTTTCAACAACCAAATATGTGCTTCACAAACCTTAAAGAACATGAAATAGAAGCTTAAGAGCATATGTATATACGTTAAGAAGCAATTTACCAGAGAATGTGCCTACATTTGCAAACTTTTCTTCCCTTTCTCTCTCTAGATTTTCTCTCAACTTCCTCTCTCTATTTTTTAGTTTTCACGTCATTTTATGGCTGATGAAGATAGAGAAATTTCTTTTAAACATTAGGGTTATGTCATCATTTTTCTCCAAAAATACCAAACTTTGAATTTTTATGTAATAACTTCTACTTCGTCCTATTGTGTCATAAGCTCCATTAAAATGTGACTAATATTCCCTCCTCTTAGTCAGCTCTCAAACACATCCAAGCCCATAGGAGAAGGAGAAATAAGTTGATATGAATTTGTCCCATAATTTTCCTTCATTTTAGGATTAATTGGAAATTTTGGCATATTTTCTGTCCAAATTTTGAAAAATCATAACTAAATTTTTAGACATAATTTTAGAGTAATTCCAAAGGTTATAGAACTCTTATTGAGTCGAGTTTCGAAGATATATATAACCTCTCACCAGTTGAAAGCATAAAATTTCCAAATTTTCAATCTTTACTTTCTATTCCAAAAAATTCATAGTTTTTATGTGCTAATTTCAAAAATTCATAACATTTTGTGTATAGTTCTAATTGAGTCAAATGAACTATTAAATTAAAGCTTAGGATGTCTACTTTCTTTCTGTAAAATCTCATAACAAGCTCACTACCTCATAGGCGATTTCACCAAAAGCATTGTTTACCTTTAATTTCCAATATCCTATGAGAAAAATTAACATTAGTATTGGCTAAATATTATTTTTTTGTATTCCTTTAATTTGGACCTCAATATTGGGCTTTCTAGAAAACCCAAGAGTTCATTCCATTTTTGTATACAAATTCCCCACACTCTTTAATTCATCATTTTATTCCCTTTAATGCCTAAAAAATATCAGAAATGTTAGGGAATAGGTTTGAGACATCTGCAAAACTTGGTCTTAGCAGCCCACTTAATTTAGGCTTATTTCCAAGCCTCCAATCCCAAAATTTAGGATATTACATCTTAAGGAAGTACCATTAAAGGCATATATTAATAGCCATTAAGAAAGTGCCATTAAAGGCTATTAAACCTTTAATGCCGCTTTACCTTTAATGCTGCTTTCTCAGGGAAGTGCCACATTAAATCTTTAATGGCACTTCTTTGAGAAAGTGTCATTAAAGGCTATTAAACCTTTAATGGCACTTTCTTGAGAAAGTGCTATTAAAGGCTTAATGTACCTTTTCCAATGTTTTTTTTGTAAGACTTTTTCAACGTTTTCTCAAGCAAGTAGGCATATAGAAAATAAGTTTTTAAAAAATAATTTTAAGTAATAAGTTAAATATAAAAGACATTGATCAAATTAAACAAGTAAGAACTAATAAAATTATATATGTAAGCTTAAAAATTTTAAAAATATAATGAATAGGAAATTTAAGTGAAAGTTGTAACTTCAAGCAAATACCTGGAAAAAAGTTATAAGCACATAAAAAACTATAAGTTAAGATTCATGACAGATTTTAAACTTACAAAAATCATAATACCAATTGACGAAAGCTTTTGT
The DNA here is from genome assembly GCA_963242795.1 of Inga leiocalycina. Classification (NCBI taxonomy): domain Eukaryota; kingdom Viridiplantae; phylum Streptophyta; class Magnoliopsida; order Fabales; family Fabaceae; genus Inga; species Inga leiocalycina. The sequence goes on from OY725323.1 coordinate 51,502,888, forward strand.
ATTAAAAAAAAGACTTACAATCCTGCAAACAATTATACCTTTAATGGCGCTTTCTCAAGGGAGTGCCATTAAAGGAATATATTATATGCCTTTAAAGGAACTCCCTTGAGAAAGCGCCATTCAAGGCTTAATACACATTTTTTAACGTTTTCTCAAGCAAGTAGGCATATAGAAACTATTTTTTAAAAAAAATAATTTTAAGTAATAAGTTAAATATAAAAGACATTGAGCAAATTAAACAAATAACAACTAATAAAATTATATTTGTAAGCTTAAAAATTTTAAAACTTATAATGTATAGCAAGTTTAAGGAAGAGTTGTAACTTCAAGCTAATATCTAGAAAATAATTATAAGCACACATAAAACTATAAGTTAAGATTCATGACAGATTTTAAACTAAAAAAAAATATAGTGCCAATTGGTGAAAGCTTCTGTGTTAAAAAAAAAGACTTACAATCAAACTTATATTTGCCTACAAATAATAGTGCATTTATTATGAGGTGAGATTTTGGAATTTAGTAAGTAATAAATAATCCCTTGTTTAGCGCTTGACTAGGAAAGCGTCGTAGCTTGTTCATACCTTGTATGGCACTTCCTTAGGCAAGCGCCATACAAGGGGAGTAATTTTTTTTTAAACTAAACCCTTGTATGGCTCTTCCCCAGCTAAGTGCTATCTAAGGTATTAGCCAGCTACGACACTTTTCTAGTCAAACACCATAGTTGCCATATGCTTTTTTTTAAATAGAGGTCTCCTCCTGTGCTTGTTTGAAGAAGTGCCATAAGAAAAGCGCCGTAAAATCTATATTTTGCAGTAGTATTTACGTAATGGCATGAGTATGACCAGCTTGTGGAGTGATGTAGAGACACCGTTGTACCCTGGTAGTAAGTACATATGGCTAATAGGAATAATTCATTTTGTTAACTTAAAGGCAACTTGTGGGTGGACCGATAGTAGTTTCGCATTGTTGCTTGAGTTGTTGTGTGATATGTTTTTAGACGATAATATACTTCTAAATCGTATGTATGAGGCCAAGAATGTCCTATCTACGATGGGCATAGAGTTTAAAAAAATACATGCTTAACCTAATGACTGTTTACTATACAGAAAGGAGTATGAAGGTCTTAGTAAGTGTCCTAAGTGTAAAACAACACAATACAAAGTGAAGAAAGATGGTGGTTGTGGTAATGGTATTGTTGGAAATTATGCCCTATGAGTCAATCATTATACTTTGAATATTATTAATTTAATGAATTTTATCCATTATGTTATCATATTATTTGCATGTTCACTGTCATGAGTGTATCCCTGGATAAATCATAAAGATTGTCCTAAATGTCCATGGTCAATAATGTATGCAGGAGCAGAGATGAAATAAGATTAGTATAACTTTGGTAAGATATAGAGATACGAATCAAAGTTTAAGGCACTTGTAAGAGTGCAAAGTGCTGGACCGACTTGCTATGAGAAAAATGCATGGATCAAGTCATAAGCCTATCTCATGTATAACCACGTCATAATGACCTTCAATCTGAGGTCATTATGGATTCCAACATGAGAGTTGCTAAGCTTTGAACTAGTTAAAAATAACTTTTAATGGGTGATGATAAAGGCCACAATCGGTCTTGGCGATTTTTCATATAGAAGAATATTAATGGTCAAGATGGAATTTGTCCCTCACATTAGTAGAGAGATATTATTGAGCCCCTCGATGAGTGAGTCTAAGAAATGTATGGCCATACTACGATAGAAAGAAGTTTCCATTTATATTGTCAGACTACTAAGGAATCGAGAAAGTAATGGTCAGAAATAGGAGGATGACATCATCCATGCCCCATCCTTGACCAAAATATCATGTGATAAAAGAGACAAGACATGGTTGTATGATAGGTTGCATTGTGTTAATGATCTTCATATGAATTTGGTCAGTTATTGGCCTACTGCTAACTTTGTATAGGCCTACAGGGTTGCACACAATAATGGCCCAACACAAGACAATGTTTAATCTATGTGGACAAATGTTCTATTTAAATATATAATATAAAATTCTTGAAAAGAAAATTAATTATATTCTAATGTATGTATTTTCAAAATACATATATATATATATGATAACATTATTATACTATGTTAGTTCTCAATTTAATTTTATTAGATAAATTAAATTTAATAACTAACATGATAGAGATATAATATCTCATATTTAATTTATAAGGATAAGTTAAATCTATTGGCTCTTTATTTGGATTAAATAAATGGGTTAAATTAAAACTATATGACAGATTTAACTAAACCAAATTTATTTAATTATCTCATCAAGATAATTAAAGTGTTAATTAATTACAAAATTAATCAAGATTAATTTTGAAATTTGAATATAGCCTTCATGAGATATAAAAATGATGGAACAGAAAACTCATGCACGGATGAGAATTTAGAGCTGTGAGAAAACCCTAGCAAATGTTGGAGGCGCTAGCACGCAGTCTATATCAGAGTAACATTTGTGTGGATACAAGTAGAGGGAACCAATCGGAGGTGTTTGTTCTTAAAGATCAAAAACCCTAAATTCAAAAAGATACTACTCTTCCTGACTCTGTTTAAACATCATTGGTAGATCTTCGATTGGGATTGGTGAAATTTTTAAAATTATTCCGCTGTGCCTACCAATCCTAATAGTGGCATCAGAGCCAAATCAATTGTGCGTTTAAGTTGAGTTTATGTTCTTATACACATAATATATATGAGATATATATGTATGTTTATAAGAAGATGACTAAATATATATATATTGTATGTGACCTTGAAATCTATTTTCAGTCTTAATTAAATCGAATTGTATGCAATCACCATGTATTATATGTGATCTTGAAATCTGTTTTTGGTTTTAATTAAGTCGTATTGTATGCAATCTTAAAATATATTTTTAGTTTAATTAAAGTCGAATTGTATGCGATCTATTACTGGTGTCGTAATTTCTCTTTTGTATTGAATCCGAAACTGGAAATCATCATTTTTTTGTTTTGAACTGGTTGAAGCTCAAAGTTGGTTGCAAGAACAATCGGGTCTAGTTCGGATCTCTAATTGGGTTTTAGGGATCCAAAAGTGTGGGGAAGATGATTCAGACCAGAACTGTTCATAGCATGATATAACCTAGCGGGACTGTCGTGATGATTCTAACCTAACAGACATGTAGATGGCATACGATGGTTTAGGGAAAAAAGAACAAGAATATCTTAAAGATTCATACCTAACATACCTACAGTCTTAATATAGTGAAGTCTCAGTTCTGATAGTTTAACTACAAGATCTTTTTGGTCTATCAAAAGATAGTTTGATAGTTCCATCTAATGTTTGAATGATTTTGTTTACCTGAGATATTGGCTTAGGAATCAGCTTTATGGCCTTATCCATTATCCAATCATCTGGTAATGCAACCTCATCCCACATAACTATTTTTGGAACGGTCAAGTTTGCATTTTTTTATCTAATAAAAAGACTATTGTTTGGCCATTATCAGGCGGCATTAAGACTAAAAAATTAGATGAGTTCAAGACCTCATATTGTATCCTATATATTAGGGTAGAAGGTATAGATCCTGGTTTCATTTTTGAACTGTTTAACTGAAGTTTAAGTTTAAGGACTTCAAGAACATGTTCATCCTTTAAATATGCCATCCTATCTAGATAAGAGTTAAAATAAATAGGTCCATTATGAATTCCAAATTCTGCTGCTGCAAGCAAAGAATCTGAAAATTCATAATATCTAGCATCCATGAGGTATAATAGTCCTAACATGTTTAATCCTTTTCTTATTAATGGTTTAATGGTAACTTGAACACTTCCGATGTGCAAAAAGTTGTAATCTTAATTTCTTATGTTTGTCAATTGATTTTTGAGAAAGAAGGTAAAATTCTTCCATTTTTGGTTTGATAGGAATTGATTCTTCAATTGTTTTGATTATGTACTCAGATTTGGAGAACCATTTCTTATCCTGGGTTTGCATTTGATAAAGCGCATTTAGAGCAATTGGAAGTAAAACCCAATCATCTACGTTCTGGTTTATATTTTCAAAAGAAATTTCTTCTTTGAAAATTTGTTTAGAAGTTGAAGACTTTGATTCCTGATCGTTTAGCATTGAGTTATTTAATGGAGTAGAAGACCTACTGCTATCGCGTTTAGATGAAAAGGAATGGAATTAGCTTTAAATGGACAAAATTTAAAGGGCTAAAGAAAACGGCAGAAATGAAAAGAGTACAATAAATAAAGGATAGAATTAAAGAGCAGAATAAAAGTATGAAATATAGAAAGGAAATGAGAAGAAAGTTGAATGCAAGGCAAATCAAAATCCAAAGAAATGTCAGAATAATCTCACCTCCCATGCCTCAGCATCTTTACCTTCTAGATCCATAGTGGTATAATAATTAAATATGTATCCATTTTTAGAGATTAAAATATCTTGTTAATAAATTAGTGATATTTCTCATATCTAACTCTAGCCAGACGTATAGTATATAAAATCTTTATTTAACATATACTACTGCGTGGGGCACAAACGCCTACCTCAACACATGGGACTTATGGCAACCTTAATCCATGGATGTCTCATATATGATAAATAAGAACTATATACAATGTGTTATTGAGTTGAGATCTTTAAATCATACTAATTTGTTAACAAAAATTTTAATGCTATAAAAATAGATCCAGGTCTAAGTATTACATCCCTACTTCAGCTTCTAGCTCTAATACTAATATAGAGAAGTAGGGAAATATTACATCCCTACGTCTTGATACCAAGATGGGGGAGGGGCCCCGAAGATGGATCTAACTAAAGAAAGGGAGAAGCATGTAAAGAGGGAAGAAGACAGACTTCTTTAAAGCATAATTAAAAATTTAAATGATTCAAGAGAGGGGGATGCTCTGGAATGAACTAATGGATGTATGAATAGAAAGGCTGTGGAACCTACCAAGATCAATTCATAAGATGTGTCTCCCTAGTTCATCAGAGGAGTGAAGGATATGATTCAAAGAAAAGTAAAGAAAACTGAATAATTTTATTGAAACATAAAAACTTACAAGTGAAAAGGGAAGAAAGAAGGAGAAAGCTAACTCACTGGAGGGAGGAGACTTGTCGAAGTTCAGAGCTTCTCTCTCTAAGTGCTTAACCGAACCTATCTCTAGAATGAGACTGAATTAGCTTTAAATAGATGGGCAAGGTTATGTTTGAGGATTACCGGTAATTGGCTAGTGACCTACACTATTTGCACAGTTTCGATGAACAGTTGAATGGTAATTTGTTACTGTTTAAACAGTTCTAGTTGGTACTATTTGCACAGTATTGTCGATACTACAGTGATATTGTTTGACATATGGTGTTACAGTACTACATAGAGAAAGCTCCTGTGTATACTACGGTGTATAGTGCTACAGTACTTTTGTATGTTTACATTGAAAACTTAAAAATAATTCTAAGTCTTCAAGAGTTTAATCTTCATTTAAATCTACAACAAATTCTTCTTCATCATCCTCTTGAATGTCTAAGGCTACTAAAGAGACTGGTTGACTAGTCGAATCTATTTGGTCTTGCTGTTGTAAGATTTGCAACATTTAGCTAAGTTGGCTAATAAGATTGGTCTTATATGTGGTCTGATAAGTTGGCTGATAAGATTGGTCTTATACTACGGTGTATAGTGCTACAGTACTTTTGTATGTTTACATTGAAAACTTAAAAATAATTCTAAGTCTTCAAGAGTTTAATCTTCATTTAAATCTACAACAAATTCTTCTTCTTCATCCTCTTGAATGTCTAAAGCTACTAAAGAGACTGGTTGACTAGTCGAAGCTATTTGGTCTTGTTGTTGTAAGATTTGCAACATTTAGCTAAGTTGGCTGATAAGATTGGTCTTATATGTGGTTCCTGGTAGGATAGATTAAATCCTCAATTTTTGATTCAAGAATTTACTTTGTTCTGTCATACAAAGATCCTGAGGATTTTCTTTGAACCATTTGTCAAATGCTTTATTGTCAATCCTACAGATGTTAAATTTGGCCCACCATCTTACCGAAGGAAGTCTTTGTAAAGTTGGTAAGAGGGTTGATCCTTGGTTTGTTTGAGAAAATCTGTAACTCCAGGCAAAGACCCAAGATACAGATAATTTTGAAAAATAGTAAGATTAACTGGAAAAGGATCTTCACCAATGTTGAATTTTTGTTTAAATAGCTCAAAGGCTTGTACAACCTTTAGGGGTAATATCTCTAGTACTGGACCAATCAATCCCTACCAATAAACCAACCATTGAGGAAAATCATACTCAGTTTTTGTTTTGAAGAAGATAAACCAAGTATGAGAAAAAAGTTCATTTTGATCCTAAAAGACATTAGACTATGCATCAACATAATCCCAATAAGTACATCCTTTAGGCTTATATTAAATTTTCCAAAATTTTGGTTTAAACAGGTCTAGTCCCTATTGGGAAGGGGTGAGAACTTTCAAAATTTGGAGAGAAGAATGAGTAATTATTGGTCCAATCCTTTTGTCTTGTTTTCTTTTAGTTTGAATGGACTCAGAATAAACCAGTATTAACTCATACCATTCTCGAGCTTTGGTCAAATCATAATCATTGGGCATGTTGAATGACACCCTTGAGTTTATCACTTTCTTTATCATCAGGATCTTTCTTTTTTCTGGGCATTTTGTTTAAAGGTTTAGTTCACTCATATCTACTACCTACCCTGTAAAACCTCACGGGTGAGGAAATCTGGTATAGAGCTTGAAGTGCCTTTGATGAATTTAATGTCAAAATCAAAAACACTTAAAATGGCTTGCCATTAGGCAAAAATTTGTTTAGATGCAAGATTTTTAACATCTTTTTGTAAAACGTCTTTCACCGATTTACAATCAATGCAAACTAAAAACCTTTGGTTTAAAAGATCATATTGAAATTTGGGAATGCATAAAACAATTGCTAAAATTTCTTTTTTAATTGTGGAATAATTCTGTTGTGCAGTATTCTAATGCTTAGACGTGAAAGAGACAATTTTCTCTTTGCTTTCTATATGTTGTTTAAGAATGCCACCATAACCAATGTCAGAGGCATCAGTTTCAACAATTTTGTAAGCAGAGCGATCAGGAACACTAAGACAGGGAAGCTCCTTAACTTGAAGTTGGATCTGCTTAACAACATTTGAATGAACATCTGTCCATGGAGGAGGATTCATTTTAAGATTCTGGTTAAGTGGTTTAATAAAATTGCTAAGATGAGGAATAAACTCAGCAAAATAATTTAAACATGCCAAAAATCATTGAAGTTGTGTTTTATCATGATCTGATTGGGAAATTTATCTACAAATTTGATTGCATATTCAATTGGAGTTATGGATCCCAGGTAAATCCAATGGCCAAGAAACCTAACCTTAGTTTGAAAAAGACTAATTTTAGGTTTAGAAACAACTAAACCATGTGTTTCTTCAATTTTAATATAATGATTAACATGTTTAAAATGTTCTTCTATTGAATGAGAATAGATCAAAACATCATTAATGTATACAATAATGAATTGACTATAGTCATTAAAGATTTCGTTGATGATTCTCTAGAATTTAGAATGAGCAGTTTTTAAACCAAAAGGATAACATTCCACTCATACGGACTAAAAGGCACAATAAAAACAATTTTATACCTATCTGATTTAGAAATTTGAATTTGCTAAACTCCAGATTTCATGTCGAATTTTGAAAAGATTTTTGAAAAATACAAACATTTGAGTAGATCATATTTGTTTGGAATTGGATACCTGATCCATTGTAACGCTTCGTTTAAAGGTTTATAATTGATTACAAGTCTAGGAGCTCCACGCTTGATTTCTGCATTTTTATTTACATAAAAAACATCACAAGACCAAGGGCTTCTAGATTTATGAATCAATTTCTTATTCAGAAGTTCTTGAATTTCCATTTTACAAGTTTCAAGAAGTTCTGCTATCATTTGGATTGGTCGCGCCTTTGTTGGTATTTGTTTTTAAGAAAAGCTTGTTTCATAAGGCAAATTAACAACATGTTTATTATGATTCCAAAACACATTTGGTAAATCTGAACAAATTGTTTCATGGATTTTTGCAAAACAGGTTTGGATTTGTTGTTCAATTTGTGCTTCACATAGCTGAGTTTCTATATGTTTGAAAGAGATATCTTCCTTTAAAAAATTAACTTGTTATTTTGAAGAAAGAAGATTTAGTTTTTTAACTCGAAGTTTATGTGTAGAAGGAAATAAGATTGTTTTACCTAGATGTTGTTTTCAAATTCCATTTTCATCAGTCATATATGGGAATAATAGCCTCACAAATGGTGCCCCAAGAATAATCTGGGTTCCCATATCTTTAACTAATATAAATGAGGTTTAGATCTTTAAACCTTCATTTTCAATAACAACGTTTGAAACTTTATATTTGACATCTAGACATGAGCCATAAATGTAATGACCGAATTTGAGATTAAGGGCTAATGATTTCGAAATTGATTGTAATTAGTGTAATCAAACACTTTTAGAGAAATGTGATGTGAATTTTATATAAATCTATTTGGTGTAGGATCGGTAAGCACAGCGGAAGAATTTAAAAAAAAAAATTTCACCGATTCTAATTGAGGATCTATCAACGGCGTTTATACCAAATTGGAAGGATTCATACCTTTTTGATGATTCAGAGTTTTCACGATCTCTAGGAGCCAACACGTCAGGTCCACTCCCTCTACCGGTATCCACACGAATGCTCTCCAACCGAGACTGCGTGCTAGTGCCTCTAATGTCTCCAAGGGTTTAACTTGCGGCTCTCAATTCTGATGTACCTTGAGTCTATCAACTCTATCAAGTTTATAACCCATGAGGGTTATTTTCAAATTTCAAAATTAATCATCATTAATTTCGAAATTAATTAACAATTAATTATCTTGATGAGCTAATTAAATAAATTCAGTTTAAATAAAATCTGTCCAACAGTTTTAATTTAACCTATTTATTTAATCTAAATAAAGAGCCATTAGATTTAATTTATCTTCATAAATTAAATCTGAGATACTATATCTCTATCATGTTAGTTATTAAATTTAATATATCTTAACAAATTAAATTTAAAACCAACACAGTATAATAATATCATATAATATATACACACACACATATATATATATAATATATTTCAAAAATATATATATCTATATAATATTATTAAATATAATAATAATATATATATATATATAAAAGATATATATTTCGAAAATATATATATATATCTATATAATATTATTAATGAATTTTATTATATATATATATATATATAAATATAAAATTCATCCACCCTAAATCAAACATTATCTCGTGTTGGGCCATTCTTGTGTGCGACCCTGTAGGCCCATATGAAGTTGGCAGTGGGCCAATAACTACACTAACCCAAAAGTCGCAAGCGGCCTCTAGCAAGACATTACGACTACCCAATTCATATGAGGATCGTTATCACGATGCAACCTGTCATACAACCATGTCACGTCCCTTTTGTCACACGATATATCGATCAAGGATAAGGCATGGAAAATGTCATTCTCTTGTTCCTGACCATTACTTTCTTGATTCCTGAGTAGCCTGATAACAGAGACAGAAACTCCTTTCATCATAGTATGGCCATACATTTCTCAGACTCACTCATCGAGGGGCCCAGTAATATCTCTCTACTAATGTGAGGGACAAATTCCATCTTGATCATTCATATTCCTCTACATGAAAAACCACCAAGCCCGATTGTAGCCTTTATCATCACCCGGTCAAAAGTGACTTTTGACTAGTTCAAAGCTTAGCAACTCTCATGTAGGAATCCATGATGACCTCAGGTCTAAGGGCATTGTGACGTGGTTATACATGAGAAAAGCTTATGACTTGATCCATGTAGCTTTCTCATAGTGGGTCGGTCCAGCACCTTGTACTCTTACAAGTGCCTAAGACTTTGATTCGTATCTCCATATCTTATCAAAGTCATACTGGTCTTGTTTCATCTATGCTCCCGCATAGATGACCGACCAGGGACATTTTAGGACAATCTTTATGAATTATCCAAGGATACAATTATCACAGTTAACATACAAATAATATGACAGAATGGAGAAATTTCATTAAAATAATAATGTTTAAAGTACAATGATTGGCCCTTAGGGCACAATTTCCAACATTTGGTGATAATTTATTCAACATAGTGAAAATCAGGGGCAAAATGGTAAAATTAGAAATTTACCGACCAATTGGTTAGTTACCAAGAGGAAACTCATTGGTGATTAAGATCAATGGTTGAGATTAATTGTCTATGAGTCAGAATCCTGTGCTTTAAGTTTATGTGAGCTTATGGAGGAAGTGAGCAAGATTATGCCAAGTGGCATTATGTGGGCCAAAGGATCATGCACATAAGTCAAACATTCACTTTTCTCTTTCTCTCTCTCCCATTCGGTTTTAAGCTTTGGCAAGGGAAAATATATGCTTGCCTCTATCATCATCATCATCTCCATCATCTCATCGTCTCTCTCTCTATCCCTCCATTTTCGACGACCCAAGGAAGAAAGAGAAGAAGAAAGGTGAGATTTTGATGCCTTTGTTGACCTCTAATGCTCTAGACCTCTTTTCTAATGTTGTGAACCTTATTAAGAGCTTCATCATGATGATTTCAGAAGTTTGAAAGGTGGTGATTTGGGTGTTAGAGTAAATTGGAAGTTTGAAAATCAAGGCTTTGGTTTTAGCAAAGTGAAGAGGTGAGCATTTAGATAATTTTGATATATTTATTATGATTTTTGGTTGAGTATGATGAATTTTGGAGTTTGCCCTGGTTTTATGCCCATTTTGAATGCATGGATTTTATGATGAATGATGTTGGAACTGGTTTATTGTGGAAGTTATTTAAGTGTTGGATGTGGTTTGAATTTTGGAAGTGGGTTGAATGAATTTGGGTATTATGTGTGTTATAGAGACCTAAGAGTGTGAATTGTTGTTAGGATGGGTTTTTGAGTGTTTTGGAAGTTATCAATGGGTTCCTTATGGGATTTTAAGTGGGTATGAGCTTTGTGTTGAGTTTGGGAACTGTTGGGATAAGTTTTGGCCAATCTGGGAATTTCTATCTTTTGCTGCAATCAGGCAATTTGGTAAGCCTTACTCGAGTGAGGATGAGTCTCACTCGAGTATTGTGCATACTTTCGCCCAAGTTCTTCTAGTTCTTGTGCACTTCCATGCCAAAAGCACGAGTGCATTTCCTGATTCGTGAGTGATAGAGGCCATCACTCGAGTGAGCATGGGTTCACTCGAGTGCAGGTGTAATGCCATGCTATGAGTTGCTCTCGGCCAAGCACTCGCAAGCCATTTGTAAAGAGTATGTTCCAATACTCATAAGTGTTGTCTTCTCACCTGAGTGCCAAAGGCTGTGCTCGAGTGAGCCCCCTCTTATAAGGTGTCTTTGCTCTCAGGCAAGTACTCTCTATGTCTCACTCTTGAGGACTTGAGTGAATTTGGAGTCATCACTCGAGTGTAAAACCCATGCTCGAGTGTTGTGAGCACTGTCTGGCTATAATTGTTGTTCACTGGCAAACACTCGCAGTGAGAGTCACTCTTACTTGAGTCCATGCCTCTCATCACTCGAGTTAAGTCATCTTCACTCGAGTGAGACAGCTGAAAATCAGTGTTGTGCTTCCGAAAAGGGGTCTTCAGGGTCGTTTCTTCCAACCCTTTTAACATGTGTTTAGGCCTCTAATAGTCATCCTAAAGAATTTAAATGATAACCTGTTAGATCTCATGTTTTGATGATAACAAAAGAATGGTATGAAAAAGAATTGATTAATAAATAAGTTTGAACAAAGTAATAACAGGGATAAGCATCACTTGAAGTAAGCATTGGAATAATGTGGAAAGACCAAGAGAAAATGCTGAGAAACTTAAGCAGGAGCAATTTTTCTAAGGCATTACTCGAGTATGTACTTGAGTAATGAGACAAAACTTGAAGTAACCAGAGGCACCTTCCAGTAACCTGCCAACGTTACTCGAGTAAGTACTCGAGTAATAGTGTGAATGTTTTCAAGTTGCTCTCGACCTGCCAATGTTACTCGAGTAGCCACTCAAGTAACCAGGTAAATACTTGGAGTTGCTCTCGGCCTGCCAATGTTACTCGAGTAGGTACTCGAGTAACTATGTGAAAGATTTCAAGTTGCTCTCAGCCTGCCAATGATACTCGAGTATGTACTCGAGTTACCCTGTTTCAGGAAATGTGGTGCTCTCGACATTTTGTACCACTACCAATGTTACTCGAGGAGCTACTCGAGTAACTCACTGAGGTAAGTAAAAACTTGAAGGTAGTACCCGAATAACTTGATCTAATTTTATTCCATTTTCCTTGAGTCATTACTCTAGTATGCAAGTCTTTAATGTTTTATTTTAAGTGGATTACTCGAGTATGTACTCGAGTATGCAGTGTTATGTTTGAAGGAAAAGTTCAAGTCATTACCCGAGTACGTTATGCACAAAAAGTAAGTTTACTCGAGTATGTACTCGAGTAACAAGGTAATCAAACTTGAAGTGCTCTCGGCCTTGAAATCCTTCCAACATTACTGGAGTAAAGCATTGAGTAACCAAAGGTGTATTTGAAGGTTTACTCAAGTTGGTACCCGAGTAATCTATGAATTCATGAGTGCATTACTCGAGTAGGTACCCGAGTAAACAACTATTTCCAAAGGTTTGAGATTTAGTTTATTCCATGCACTACCCGAGTAAACTTATATATGTTTGCTGACTTGAGTTTGATCAAAGTTTTCCCACAAACAAGCTATGAAAAAGATGAAGACTTTAAATTAATTGAGTCTCCAACCTATTCATATCTTGGGGAACCAAGGAAACCTTTTGTCATAAACATTTTAGAAAATGTTTTCCAAATTGACAAACAAACTTTGGAAACAAAATTTTACTTTGAGAAATATACCCTTCAAAGAGAATGGTTTCTACAAAATTTCAAAAAGTCTACTAGAAAAGAAATTCAAGAAACATTCTACAGATTTCTTGAATAAAATACAAGAAAATATTCCATTTTTTGATTGGTTTAATGCTCATGCTCAAGATCAAATTTTGGAGTATCCTTTCTTGCAAACTATCAATATGACAAAAAACAATGGAAAACTTCTGAAGACAAAACTATTTCTTCTGAGTTTCTTCCTCCAAAACCAGTGCATATACCACAATTGGCAGACGATAAACTTCAATGTATTATGGCTGCACCTTTCAAATTTAAAAACATTGACAACCCCATTGACTCAAGGGATATTAAAAACATTGTTGAACAAAACCATTACACAAACCGATATCTTCAAGTATTGGGTGATTATTTTGTTCAAACACCAGTTTCTTCAAGAAAGGTTGAAACTAGGATTGAAACACCACTTTTTAAACCCTTTCAAATTAACCTAAAAATTAAATCATATTTTCAAAATAAAAGATCTTATTGATTACGAAAGGTCAATCAACAAATTAACCAACTTCAAACCACAACTATCCCAGAGACACCACAAACATCATCAACCAAATCGAAAGATGTTATGACTTTTGAAAAAGTCTCCCAAATTGAAGAAACAGACTCTAACCATTCTAAGTCACAACTCCAGATCAACCATCAACACTGGAAAAAGCCTTCAAAACTTTATTATCATAGGGCCAGCCCTCCAAACATTCTGGTTCAAGAACGAATAAACCAAACTTTTAAATCCTTTAATGTTGACAATGTCTATTAATAGAACATAGATGGTCAGAATGAATCAAACATTCTCCAAACTCTTCAACAAATGTCCATGGTAAGCACTATATACCAAACTCAACATGATTATTCAAATGAAATGATCACTAATCTTATAGTTTCCGGTTTTACTGGACAACTTAAAGGTTAGTGGGATAATTATCTCTCCCTTGAAGATAAAAATACCATTTTTACATCTGTTAAAACTGAATTTGATGGAACACCCATGGCCTCAAACGACCAACCCATTCTAGATTTAGTAAATACTCTTTGTTTTATAATTATTACACATTTTGTTGGAGATCCATCTATTTGGAAAGATAGATCGGCTGAACTTATATTAAATCTTAAATGCAATACTTTATCTAATTTCAAATGGTATAGAGATACTTATATAGCTAGAGTACTCACTAGAGATGATGCTTATCAACCATTTTGGAAAGAAAAATTCTTAGTTGGTTACCTAAAACTTTAGGTGATAAAGTTAGGGAAATATTGCGAAACCAAAATGATGGCAACATCCCTTATGAGCACCTGACATATGGTCAACTGATCTCTTATGACCAAAGAACTGCTCTTAAGATTTGTCAAGATGACAAAATTCAACGCCAACTTGCAAAAGAAAAGGCCACAAGCAAAAGAGAGTTAGGAACTTTCTATGAACAATTTGGCTTTCCTTCTTGCAAACAATCCAAACCCCATTATCGCAAACCTTACCACAAAAAGAAAAAACATATCTATCAAAGATATAAACCTAATACACCTCCTCGTAGGCTTGAAAAGGAATTTTGCTCTAAACCAAAAATTGATTTTCCTAAACAAAAAAAAGTTACTTGTTTTAAATGTGGTAAACTGGGTCATATTTCGAAATATTGTCATTTGACTTGAAAGTTAAAGAAAATTAAGAATATTGAAGACCCTCTTCTTGAACAAATAAACAATCTCTTAATTGAAACTTTCGAATCTAAATCTAAGAGTAGTTCTTCTGGAGATCTCAATCAAATTCAAAATAAGGATCTTCCAAAAAAACTCTTCTTCTGAAATTAATGTTATCATGAAGGAACAAGATTTACTTCTTGATATCATTAACAAACTTCTAGATTCCGAAAAAGGAGAATATTTGTTCAAACTAAGAGAAATTCTCAATCAAAATTGAAGTTCTTCAAACCCTAAAAATCATGTTCTTTTCAACAAATATGATTTAACTAATGTTTTAAACAAGTTTAAACATTCTGTTAAACCAACAACTCTCCAAGACCTTCAGTACAAGGTAAATAACCTCAAAATTGAAATTAGTCTTCTTAAACTTCAACAAGATACCCATGTAACTACTATTTCCCAAATACAGGATATTCAACTTGCAACTCAAAATGAAGGGCAACAAAAAACACCATCCGATCAAGAAGACAATAATCTTTCTGAACCATTTTTAAACTTGATTTCAAAAATATCAATTCAAAAGTTTTTTGTTCAAGCCAAGATTATTATTAATAATGATTTTTTCTTAGACCAAACTATTTTGTTTGACACAGGAACTGATTCTAATTGCTTTAATGAAGGCATTATTCTTACAAAATACTTTAAGAAAATAACTGAAAGATTTAATGCCATTAATGGCTCACGTCAAGAAGTCAAATACAAAGTTTCAAATGTTGTTATTGAAAATGAAGGTTTAAAGATTCAAACCTTATTTATATTAGTTAAAGATATGGGAACCCAGATTATTCTTGGGGCACTATTTGTAAGGCTATTATTCCCATATATGACTGATGAAAATGGAATTTCAAAACAACATCTAGGTAAAACAATCTTATTTCCTTTTACACAAAAACCCAAAGTTAAAGAACTAAATCTTCTTTCTTCAAAACAACAAGAAGTTAATTTTTTAAAGGAAGTTATTGTTAGAACAGGCTGACACCCAAGAGGGGGTGAATTGGGTGTATTATAAAAACTTAACAATCTTGATATTATTTTCACATCTTATAGAATCAATAAGTATGTAAGTAATGAAATATAAAATCATAATCAGTTATTGAAATCATATACGCTGGAAATATAAGAGTTTAGGGAAGAGAAGATGTAAACTGTGATTTATCCTGGTTTGGTCCAATCCACGATGACCTACATCCAGTTCCCAGGCTCCTCCTGAGATTTCAATCCACTATCTCCCTCAAGTTTAACCAGGTACTTGAGAACCACTACAATCTCACAAGTTTGATCCGGGCACTTGTGAAGCCTTTACAATTCTCTTACTGAGATAAGAGCTCCCCCTTATACACTATAAGGATACAATTTATTTCCCACTCAAGATTCCCCAATCTTGAGTAACTCTCACAAATATAGAATGATTACAATGAAAGATTACTTCTCTCTATATGAAGTAGATAATGATTAACAATGAAGTACATGGTGGGAGTATTATTACAGAGCTTTGGTCAAGTAAGATTTAGAGTGATAGAATATCAATATTGTAGGCATGGGCTCTCATGTCTGTTCATTTTGAATGACTCTCCTTTTATAGTTGATGAAGGGCATTTGTCTGTTTGAGCTTTTCTTCTTCCCGTTGAGGATTAAAATATTATTGTTGAACTACCCGTTGGAATCTTCTAACACAAAAGTGCTTTCTCCGTCTTGTGTGTTAATCATTGTTTAATCACCTGGAAAATGCTTAATCACTAATATAATGAAGTGTTAGATTGATTAGAATCAATAAGAACAAGTCCACAAAATTTCAATGATTTTTAGAAGTTTCAAGTTGATACTCTGTTTTCTGGAGAATTAGTTATTCGGTTAACATTTGTTGTATTCGGATAGCCTTCTTTGATAATGAGTAATCTTTATTCGATTACTTTATCCTCTATTCGAATATTCTTTTAGAATTTGAAGTGTATTCGAATAGCTACCTTGTAAAACAAATGATATTATTCGAATAGTGCTTGCTCTATTCGAATAGTGCACCTTTGATAATGAATCTTCACAAACGAATACTGCAACCCTATATTTGAATGAACTTCTAGGGGTGTAACCCTTTAGATACAAATCCATGGCAAATGAATTATCCCTATTAAGCTCTTTAAGTCTTCTTTGCACAGCAACTGGAATGAATCAAAAATAATTTATATTTCAAAAGTTATGATTCAATGAATGTCTACTATACTTAGACAATCTCTAAAATCAAGAGTAGCAACTTCCAGAAGGCATAGATCTTAGTATATAACTTGAAATGTGACAAATTATATATCCATGGAAAGTTCTTTAAGTATACTTTCATATGGCACTAGTTTCGTCTCAATTCGATATGTATTTTGAGAGTTATGTCCAAAATACCAACCTTGTTATGGTAAAAGATGCTGATTCATGTGTCAACTTCAATAGCTCATAACTCTCTCATCTGAGCTCCTTTTAACTTGATCTTAACTCTCTCATATGAGTTCCTTTTAACTTGATCTTGGTGTCAAAATGACGCATCGGAAGTCTAGTTTCATATGCCACTAGTTTCACCTCAATCTGAGTTGTGGTTTGCTAGATATGACTAAAATACTGAATGTTGCCCGTGCTGAAAGAAACAGAGTCTGTTGTTGCTATTCGAATAGCACTTCTTCTATTCAAATAAAATCACCCTTTTTCAGTTATGGACTATTCAAATAGTCACTTCATTATTCGAATAATATTTTATTTTTTGCACTGAGACTATTATGATAGTTCAATTACTATCCTGATAGTCACCTTACTATCCTGATAGTCTTGTGATTATTCGAATAGTCATTTCACTATTCGAATAATATTTGATTATTTTGTACTGAGACTATTCTGATAGTTCCATTGCTATCCTGATAGTCTTGTAGTATTTGAATAGTCATTTCAATATTCAAATAGTATTTGATAATTTTGCACTAAGACTATTTTGATAGTTCCATTACTATTCTGATAGTCTCCTTACTATCCTGATAGTAATCTTACTATTTTGATAGTAACTTTACTATCCTGATAGTCTTGTGATATTGGATGCTGAAATTTATCAAAAACTTATTCGGATAATCATTACACTATTCGAATAGTACCCTTACTATTCGAATAGTTATCCTACTATCCAGATAACATATTTAGAAATTGAGTTTGAAATCACAATGACTATTTAGATAGTGTCTTGACTATTCGAATAGTTTTTCACTTGAATTATTTTCAGAAAAATTTGTTAAGCATACTATTCGAATACTAATGTGCTTATCCGAATACTTTCAATAGTTAACAGTTCTTCTCTATTTGAATAGCATATTCATTATTCGAATAACACTTTGTTTATTCGGATTAATTGAGTTATTCGAATATATCTTAACTAAAAACAAGTTTTACTATTTGAATAACAATTTGACTATTCAAATAATCCGCAGTATTAAATTACA
Source organism: Inga leiocalycina (assembly GCA_963242795.1). NCBI lineage: Eukaryota > Viridiplantae > Streptophyta > Magnoliopsida > Fabales > Fabaceae > Inga > Inga leiocalycina. The sequence goes on from OY725323.1 coordinate 51,521,082, forward strand.
TGAATCTTTTCAACCCAACTTAATATCTTCTTTCTTTTCCTGACTAATCTACAAAATATTTTACATTAAACATAGTAGTTAGTCAATGTAGGAAATAAATAAATAAAGTAAACTTTTTGCTCTCAAAATTTAACATCTATATTTGACATCATCAAAACTAATCATATCTAACAGTTATCTCTTTTAAACATATAGAAACTCAGCTATGTCAAGCACAAATTAAACAACAAATCCAAACTTTTTTTGCGAAAATCCATCGAACAATTTGTTCGGATTTACCAAATGCGTTTTGGAATCGCAAAAAACATGTTGATTTGCCTTATGAAACAAGATTTTCAGAAAAACAAATACCAACAAAGGCGCAACCAATCCAAATGATGGCAGAACTTCTTAAAACTTGTAAAAAGGAAATTCAAGAACTTCTGAACAAGAAATTGATTTGCAAATCTAGAAGCCCTTGGTCTTGTGCTGTTTTTTATGTAAATAAAAATGCAGAAATCGAGCGTGGAGCTCCTAGACTTTTAATCAATTATAAACCTTTAAATGAAGCAATACAATGGATCAGGTATCCAATTCCAAACAAATCTGATCTACTCAAACGTTTGTATTCTACAAAAATCTTTTCAATGAAGGAAGCAGTGGAATCAGATCCTAGCGCTGTAATCCAGGCCCCGCCTCCTCCTCCATGTCACAAAAAATGGAAAGCAGGGAGGATTAAGGGTGGGAAGTACATAAATCCGTCCATTACTGAGGTTGCTACGAGGATTATAAATAGTTAAAGCAGAAGTACATAATTTTCTTCATATCGAGAGTGCATACTTTTCATTTACAATAAATTATATGCTACAAGATAAACTTGAAAATCATATTAGCCAAGGTTTGTTCAATCCAAGTAGACGGATGGACATCTTGTCAATGACTATAGAGAAGGCAAATGACCCTGGTCATGTTCGAGGAGAGACAAGGGGAGTTAGTGCCGCGAAGTATTTGGGATAAGACTCACATTATTTGTCACAAGCTGAACCTAGTAGGGAGCTTGTGGCCAAGATCCGAGAGGAAGTCAAACGAGAGCTCGAGGCCAAACTTCATATCAAGCTCTGACAAAAGCTGTTGCCAGAGCTTCAACTTGAAATGACAAAGATGTTTGAATCGCATAGGGCAAGTGACAAGCGTAGAACTTAGGAATCCCTAACCTTCCCTAACACCAAAGGAAGTTACAACCCTCTGGAGGAACCACTTGGTGACACTCCAGCACGGGAGAACATTCCACCATTCCAACGCTAGGAGAACCTTCCACCCTTTATTTGGATGCGCTATTGTTACGTGTTGTTGCCAATGCTCTCGTTCACTCATATGCTACCACACACCATCATCAGTAAATTCCACAACATTTATGTAGGGTGACTATGAAAGGTGTTAGAGAGGGGGAAGAAGGTACATTCATCCCTGTTCCTGATGCAGAGGTTGGCATGATAGGTTAGGCAATGGGATCTTTCATCCTTTTGCCTCAAAATCTTATTAGTTCAGGGGCAACACCTCCAATGATAGGCATTACCTTACTATTACTTGAGATCAGTTGGCATCCTACTAACAATTTGTTTTTTATGTTCTAAAAGGATGACAAAGATGCAAGAAAATGGCTCTTCTTAACACGATTGCAACAGATCTACAAAGGCATTCTCCAGATTGACTTGCACATGCCTCAAGGGTTATCCCTACATGATTGACATAAAAGATCTCAAGGAGTTTATCAAGTTGGAGGAGATAGATGCAGGATGGGTGAAATTTGCAATCCGGTAAGTTTTTTTTCCAATTTTTCCCTTCAATTCATGTAGTGGTTTTTTGGTTTCATATATTCAATAATTCATTCCTTATTTTAATTAATTATAGCTGCTTCCACTGCATCTACATAGACATGGACAGATGTGATTTATATAGATTCTTATGTTCTATAAATACGATAAGGGATACCAATACTTTGGAGGCAAGGACTCACTATGTGGGCTATGCAATGGGACAGATCAAACTTTGTTGTTTTTTATTACCCATTGTTCAAGGATACGTATTTTAATTTTATCTATTTAAGATGTTCAATAAAAAATTACCTTGTCATCTAACTTCATTTTAATTTGTACATGTTGTTATAGTTACTATTGGAGTTTGTGTGTTCTCGTCCTCGCCATAACGTAGTCTATTGATTTGATTCATTGCATAAAAGGCCAGACAAAGAAACAAAATCCGTCCTCAACACATAAGTTATTTTGTTTGTATTTTATTGATTCTTAAGAAAAATGAATAGTTCTAATTTCTGTTGATTTTGATTTTCATGATAGTACGACTCAGACATAGAGTCCTAGGTGAGTTATGCGAGGGTAAAGTTGTTAGAGACCCAAAGTGGTATTTTCCGAAGTAAGTAGTTTCGATTATAATTCTTTCATTGATGGTCATTTTAGATATACATTTATTGATTTTAACAACCAATTGGCTTTGATTTAAAGTGCCCTTGACAACCTGGCAACACTGAATACAGATATTATGTTATACTTTATATGTATAACATCATTCAAAATGGCATTATTAGCGATTTTGAACAGGTAACCGCTTCTTCATTCTCAAATGATAATATTTTTGATGTTGTAATTGAAATGCTAATTAATTCATTTACTTGATTCATTTCATCAACGCTTATTTTCTAATTTACAGATTTTTGATAAAGAAGATGCCTACTTACAATAAGATATTAATTTGATCAGAGACCTTTTGGCTGGATGTAATACCCCGAATTTTGAGACTCGAGGTTAGAGAATAAGCCTGAGATTAGTGGATTGCTAAGCCCCAGTTTAGCAAGATCCCAAATTGTGATTAGGGGTTAATGACTACAAAAGTGGACATGGTTAGTGATTAATGAACCCTTTTAGAGAATATAAAGTGGATTGTAGTAGCGTGTGTTATGAGCAATGCCAAAACCCTGTATTTGAGTTCAATTGTGGATTAACATCCAAATTAACTTAGAATAGAGGGAAGAATTGAATGGGGTATTGTGATGGAAATGGTGTCATGTTGTGATATTTAATCATTGGAATTGATTTAAATTAGATTGGACACATTGGTTGCAAAATTGGAAATGCTGTCCAGTATGAATTCTGTCTGGGCAGTCTTCTCGTGTGGACGTTTTTACTAGGCAAATGATGTCAGACAATTATGAAAATTTTCAGTCTTAAAGATAACATCCCAAGCTTCAAAATTGACATATACTTTGTGCCATTTCATGTTGGGAACTGGGAGATATGACTGTCCAAAATTTGAGGTCGAAAATGGACTCTGTTTTGGGGCAGTGATGAAATTTGTTTAATTCTGGAATTTTGTGGTGATTTCTGGTAATGGATTATATTTTTCCAATGAATAGGACTTAAATACCTTTCATTTGGCTTTAGAATCACCTCATTTCAATTTTTCTAAAATTAGTTATGATTTTTCAAAGTTTGGGCAGAAAATCTGCCAGAAAATCCGAAAATGCCAATTTTGGGAATTATGACATCATCAAAAGGCAAGATGACATAAGCATGGAATTAAAACATCTTCTCATCATCTTCAGCTCTCATTTCCGACGTGCTGCACAGCTGAATATGGAGAGAGGAGTTGAGAGAAAAATAGAGAGAAAGAGGAAGAAATCTCGCAAGGTAAGTCGATTTCTCCGACGATCTAGCTCCTAACGCGTATAACTCCGATACTAAGCTACTCCTTTATGTTCTTTAAGGTTTGGAAGCTCCTCTTTTGGTGTTTTGAAGTTAGGGTTTTCATCCACAAGAAGGAAAAGCTAGTGGGAGCTTGAGGTAACTTCCAAACTCGTGCATATTGACTATTCTGGCTGTTATAGACAATTTAATCGGTGAAATTTCGCCGGATTGTCTTTGGTTCTAAAAATGGAAAATGGGTTTGTGGGGCTGTTATGCTGCCCAAATTAATACTAAATGGTAGTGCTAACCTAATGGAATAGTCAATAAAGTGGTTAGGAGTAGAAAGGAACGCGTTTACGGAGCCGAAACCGAAAAACCCCAATTTTTCCCGGAGTACTTGTATATTTCGGTTATGGCTATAAATGGGTCTTAGAGTTGGATTTTCAATGATTTGATAGTTCCATTGAGTTCAGGAGCGAAAATTAGGTGGGGTTACAGTTGGTCACTTTTTCAGAACAGGCCGAAAAAGCATAATTACGAAAACTCCCCTGAAACCCTTAAAGTGGGGCTATCAAGGGTAATTTTGTAATTGACATTGAATTTGATAATTCCGAGTCCGAAAATGGATTCCTTGGGCAAAAATATGTTAGAATAGCCCATGTCAAAATTTCAGGAAAAGTACAGTCGGACCGGGTACGGTGGGGCCGGACTGGGTCCCCGGGGGCATTTTAGCAAATTTTCAATATAGCTTCATATGACCCTCAGAAACACTATGGAAGTATCTAAATAGTACATTTGACATTGTAGGATCGAATGTGAAGCCCCGAGTTGTTGGCACGTAAATCGAGGAGAAAAGACTGGAGGTAGGGAACTTATCTCTCCTGCATGCTCTGATAACTGTATTAATGTGTTGATGCATGTTATTGCTTTGCTTGATTATGTGGAACATGTATGAATGATTTGAAGTTATGTTTCAATATATGCTATGGCCATATGTGTATCGTTCGAAGCATTGAGCTTATAGATTTGTCATTGTATGTGTGCATGAGTTATGTGATGCAAGCATGTCATGCATTAAACACTTATCTTGCCTGCATATTGATAATGTTTCCCTACTGAGATTCTCTCGAATCTCACCCTCCCTTACCAACAATTTAGACAGGGTAAGTGGCTCGTGGAGGGAGCGGCTAGGACTCCTCCGAGATGAGATTGTGTAATCCCCATTTGAAGAACTGTAATGGGCAATTGTGCCCTGTATATCTTTAGCGAAGGTATGTACCCGAGATTGCCGGGATGATTATGTTGTGCACTCTGATATTTATATGAATGTGATTTATCTTCGCGTAGTAATTGTATTCGAAATGTGAATATGAGACCAAGTTTATAAATGATTTCGAAAGGTATTTTTGAAAACCCCATCATGTGATGGGTTAATAAATGTTATTTGATTATTATTGGTTTCTATTTCATTTTAATCGTGTATTTCGGGTATAATTACTGAGGGGGTTACACTGGACATCTTCTTCAATATATAAATCAGTAAACTTTTTATTTATATTAGTTAGTAGTTGTGTAATGACAACATTTTGACACTTTCTGGTTGTTATTGTATATATATAATATTAGATTGTATGAATTGTTATTGTACATATATATAGTAAAGATTGCAATGTTGGATGTCCTTACCATTTTGTAAGGGGCATTGTGTTTTATGAATCCATCTTCAATTCTATTTCTGCAATTTTAATTTGCTGGGTAATGAATAATATAAATAATCATTTAAAAAAAATAAAACCTTTTAATAACCCAAATAGGAAAAAGGGACATCTACAGTCACTGTGGAGGGACTTTAGACGTCCCTATTCTCAATAGGAATATCTAAAGTCTTCACTTTAGACGTCCCTAATTGGAAAAGGGACGTCTAAAGTGAGGACTTTAGACGTCCCTAGTTTCAATAGGGATGTCTTAAGTCCTCCTGTTCTCCATTTGGAACGTCTAAAGTCCTTACTTTAGATGTCTCTTTTTTGAAATTAGGATGTCTAAAGTCTCACTTTAGACGTCCTATTTTTTAGGGACGTTATCGCATAAACATCCTCATGTTTTTGGACATTAAAAGTGCGATAAAATGGACGTTAAAAGCCCTGTCGCTAGTAGTGTCAGTCTCTTTCCTATTTCTGATGTGAGGAGAATGGCTAAGGTTTGATGAGTTGCATTATGTAGATAGACCATTTTACCCTCACCTTTTCTTTTTATTTGCAATTTTCTCCTTGATTTATACATTAAAAACATGGAATAATTTCAAAATACTAATCCTTACCACATTATAAAGAGTTTCTTCCTTATTTAGATTATGTAAACGATAAAGTATCAAGTAATTTCCCTATAATTTTCATGCTGGAAATTAACGTCTAACTATTTTTCTTGAACTATTTCAAGAAAATAGGCCCTTAATTTCATAAAATAGCTTTACAAAATTATCTTTACCACATTTTTAAAAACAAATTTCTTCATAAATTCTTTTATTTTCCAAAATAGCTGTTCATAACTTTTCCTTAATGTTTTTGGGTCTTTATACATTTTTCTGGGCCTTTATATTAAAGAAAATAGTCTTTTTTCTTCTCCCAAAATTTTGGATTAAAAATAAGCTTTTGACTAAATAATTTATTTTTGAGACTTTTAAATTTTTTGAAAACATCCCTAAACCTTAAATTTTTGCTTGTAAATCACTTTTCAAATTTTCAGATATTACAAATGACGATCTACTGCAAAACACAAACATGTTAACGACAGAAATTTTTGTCACAAAATTTGTGGTTAATTTTCAATTCCTTTTACCAATTATATATACAATTGACATTATTTTGGATAAGTTGTACAAGTGACATTTGTTGCATCTCCATGTTACGAATTATGAACAGCGCGCATCGACTATTTCTTTTTCTTTTTTGGGTAAATACAAGAAGTGTTGATCCAATGAGCCTGTACTTCCGCTGCTGGGAAAAAACAAAGGAAAAATATCCTAAATTTCCTGCGCTTTATTCTTTTTGTGAATTTGAATAATAATACGTTAAATATTTTCTTTTTGACTGAAATTCATGGCTAATAAGAAGTTTTTCCCCATGAAATGACAAGCAGGTAATAGATAACTATTCCTTTGTCATCTTCTCCCTCGGTTTTACATTTATTTAGAACCATTGTAAATGAGATAACAAATTAAGAATCCATCATGAATAACAATTATTAATTTTCTGTAGGCTCAAAATATGTAAACTTTGAAATAAAATTTGATTACATTTTATTGTATTGACTCTAAAATGGATATCTTATGAAAAAAAACATATTATCAACGACTTTAATTTTAGCATATAATTTTTGAATTATAGTTTACATACAAAAATTGCTTTCAAATTTTAATATTAAATAAAATACAAGTGTCATAGACTAAAGTTTATAAAAGGTATTTAGTGAAATAATGAAAATAAATCACGCCCACAATTAATGCTAGTGAAAGTTCTTGTTTTCTTTGTCTTTTTTGGATCAATTGAGCTATCAAACTTTGGTAAAAAAAAAAAAAAAAAGAGCTATCGGACTTATGGACAATTTATAAATTAATAAATCAAATTATTCTACATGGAATGTTTCCGTGTGTTTTTGCGCGTACGATTTTAGTGAAAAAAAAGAAAGAAATAAAGTCTACAAAATTAAAATTACTTAATAAGCGACCAAATCCTCTGTCAAAGCCTAACGATTAGTGTCTGCGTAGTTTTCGCTATAACCGTTGCCTAAAATTAGATCTGTGGTTCAAATTGAGAGTGATTTACGTCATTGAATCTTGATGTTAAGTTTAGAAAAGGAATTTTCTATCTTTTACGAGAAGAAACCTAGTATATATAAGGGAGGCCAAATGCGAATTGCCAGAACAGGAAGATTTAATCTCCTTCCACGTTACAAAAAGAAGCAAGGGTAGGAGTAATACAGATATATGATTCATTCTTGTACCAAAAACAAGTAATCCAAAGCATATTAAAGAAAAAAGAGGGAGGTTATCACGAACCAAGAAAGCAAAATGGCTCGTGGGATGATCATGTTGGTGTCTCTAGTTTGCCTCTTGGCTGGAGCTTTCTCAGTGGTTAAAGGTGAAGACCCTTACGTGTTCTATACATGGGATGTCACCTATGGCACCCTCTCGCCTCTGGGAGTTCCTCAACAAGTTATTCTCATTAACGGCCAATTCCCTGGACCTCGCATCAATGGTTCATCCAATAACAATTTCGTCATCAATGTCTTCAACAAGCTCGACGAGCCTATTCTCTTCACCTTCCAAGGCGTCCAACACAGGAAGAATTCATGGCAAGATGGTACACCAGGTGCCCAGTGTCCTATCCCTCCGGGAACAAACTTCACGTATCACTTCCAGATTAAGGACCAGATCGGAACTTTCTTCTACTATCCCACCACTGGTCTACACAGAGCGGCCGGTGGTTTTGGTCCGATTCGCGTGTTCAGTCGACTCTTGATCCCTGTTCCCTACCCAGATCCTGAAGACGAGTTTGATTTCGTCATTGGAGATTGGCATACAAAGAGCCATTCAACTCTTAGAAAGTTCTTGGACAGCGGGCGATCTATTGGAAGACCAGATGGGGTTCTCATCAACGGCAAATCAGCGAAAGGTGATGGCAAGGACGAGCCACTCTTTACAATGAAGGCCGGCAAGACCTATAAGTTCAGAGTTTGCAATGTAGGGATTAAAAACTCGCTAAACTTCAGAGTGCAAAACCATCCCCTGAAGCTTGTGGAAATGGAAGGATCTCACGTTGTTCAAAACATGTACGACTCACTCGATGTGCATGTAGGGCAATGCTTTACAGCACTCGTCACTGCTGATGAAGAACCTAAAGACTATTACGTGGTGGCCTCAACACGATTCTCTAAGACTCAAGTCGTTGGCAAAGGCATTATCCGCTACGAAAATGGGAAGGGTCCGGCCTTACCCGAGCTGCCTGAAGCACCCGTGGGGTGGGCTTGGTCTCTTAACCAGTTCCGCTCTTTCCGTTGGAACCTTACTGCTAGCGCCGCCAGACCTAACCCTCAAGGCTCTTACAAATACGGTCAGATTCCTATTAACCGCACAATCAAGTTGGTGCATTCAATTAGTAGGGGTCAAGGGAAGCTCCGTTACGCACTAAACGGTGTGTCTCATGTTGATCCTGAGACGCCAATGAAGCTTGCAGAATACTACGGAATTGTTGATAAGGTGTTCAAATATAACACTATGCCCGATCAGCCACCCGCCAATTTGGACAACATGGTTGAGGCCCCTAATGTCATGAACATCACATTCCGTCAATTCGTTGAGATCATCATCGAGAATCACGAGAAGAGCGTCCAATCCTATAACCTGGACGGTTATTCCTTCTTTGCTGTCGCGTTAGTATTTAATTAATTGCCTCAAACTTGTGAATGTCTCCATTAATTAATTAATTTATGCATGCATGCATAATAATTCCTCATCTCTTTGCCTTGTTGTTGTATAATAATTTTGCAGGATTGAGCCTGGCAAGTGGAGCCCAGAGAAGAGGAAGAACTATAATCTTCTTGATGCACTGAGTAGGCACACCATTCAAGTGTTCCCCAAATCTTGGGCTGCTATACTGCTGACGTTCGACAACGCAGGAATGTGGAACTTGAGGTCGGAGATCCTTGAGAATCGCTACTTGGGACAACAGTTCTACATCAGCAATTTGTCTGAAAACAAATCTTTGAGAGATGAGTACAACCTTCCGGACTTCGTCTTCAAATGTGGCATCGTTAAGGATATGCCAGTGCCTCCCCCTTTATACACCTAATTTAATTAATTTAACTTATACCTTCATTGTTTCTTTCTTCTTGTTTTTTCTTTCCTTTTCTCTTTCTTTCTAGTTATTATTGCATACATATAAGAAACTTTTGATATGCAAGTTTAGTAGAGTGTTGTAATAATTTAATAATTGAGTTTGGAATAATTCTGTTTTTGATCTGTATGATCAAACCACTTCTATAATATTGCGACATTTTTGTCCCCTATATGCATTTCATTTTTTTTCTTTTCTTATATATGCTTCTTACTGATGTCTGATGTATAAAGTAAACAATTTGTAAACGGATTTGCATATAATAACATATTAATTTAAATTAATTTAAATAATTAATACTGGGAATAAAAACATTTTACAAAATAAATATTCCTATGAGTAAAATTGAATTGAATTTACCTTGCGGGAAGAAGCAATTTTTATTGGTGGAAGTGCTAGTAGTAGTACTTATGATAATAATAATAATAATATATTACTACTACTACAACAGTGATGATGATGATCATGATGATGAAGATGGTAGTGCTAGTGGTACACTACTACAAAAAATGTCATAAGTGATGCTTATTTTTATAAATATTATGGTACTTATGAAGCACCACAGCGCCTTTAAAAAAAGCTGTGACACTTCTTGAAGTTGTGAAAGCGTTATAGTTTATTTTTATTTTTTTTAAACACTTCCTATGGCCTTCCTCAGGAAGCGCCATAGAAAGTATTGTGTTTTTTGCAACAAATAATTTTACATACTTTTTTTCATTTCCTAATGAACTTTGTACTTTCAGTATAAATTCACAGCAAAATAAATAAAATCAAGCTAGAATGAAATAACTTTAAAAAAATAACTATATTGAGAAAATTAAATTAGTAACAACTAATAAAATTATATTTGTAAGTTCAAAAATTAAAAAACTTACAATGTATAGGAAGTTTATCACGAGAGAGTTGTAACTTCAACCAAACACTTGGAAAAAAAATTTTAAGTACACATACAACTACAAGCTAAAATTCATGACAAATTTTAAACTTACAATAAAAAAAAATGGAAACTAAAGTCCTAATCAACGAAAGCTTCTATATTAAAAATGAAAAAGAAAAAAACTTACAATGGAGCTTCTATAGGAGGAGACAATAAGAAGAAAAAAGCTTCTGAGATTTGATAATTTAATATGTACCTAGAGAAGAGGTTACCACAGTCGCACTTATATTCTCTAGTACCACAAGCTTTGGTGTGAGCTTTCCAATCAGATTGGACTATGTATCTTTTCGAACATGAGAGATTTGGGCGACAAAACGATGACTTTCACATCTGGATCTGTACGTGTAAGTCACAATATGAAATTAAAATCTAGAGAGAAAGTAAAATCAGCAAAGAAGAAATTAAGTACGTTATGTTACAAACCTGGTGTTCTTGAGACATTTTTGCTCTTTTTCAAGAGGGAAGAATGATTGAGTTTAGGGTTAAAGTCAAGAATGAAGGCTTCGATGAAAAAAAATAAGGAAAAAGGGTCACCAGAAAAGGCTTATATATATATATATATATATATTTTTTTTTTGAAATACATGTGGCAGCTATGACGCTTAACCAGGAAAGCACTATAACTGCCTAATACCTTCTATGGCGCTTGCCTGAGGAAGCGTCATACAAGGGGTTATTTTCAAAAAGAAAACAAAACGTTAAACCACCTTGTATGGTGATTGCTAGGTAAGCGCTATACAAGGACTATTGGATATTGTAATATCACACTATACAAGGTGGTGCAACTTTTATTTAAAAAAAAAATTAACTCATTGTATAGCACTTCGCCAGGCAAGCGTCATATAAGATATTAGACAGCTATGATGCTTTCCTCGTCAAGCATCACAGTTGCCATATGTATTTTTTTAAAAAAAAAATTAGAATTTTTCTCTTGCGCTTGTTTAAAGAAGTGTTATAAGATTAGCGCTGTTAAATCTATATTTATTAGTAGTGATGGTGGTAGTTATAGTAATAATAATAATAATTGCTGCCGCAGCTGCTACAATTATTATGGTGGTTGTGGTGGAGAAAACTTACATCCCCTATTTTATATTCATATTATTTATACAGTTTCCCAATGAGAGATTGCCATCTGGATTTTTTAACAGATCAGCATAAACTTCCGTTCCCCTGCTTGCTATCACCATCTCCATTCGCTATCGGACAAAACCAGAAAAACCCTCTATGCAGCCAAGTAGCCGCCATAGCAATCCATGGGTGTTCCTCTTCATATCTGTTCAATTTTAGGATGGATCTGTTTGAAGTTTTATATCTCAGCTCCTAGCAAGCATTCTCTCAGTGCGCCCAAGTGTTTGACTCCTTCACGTTCATACGCATGGCACAGCTAAGATTATCAATAATCAATAAAATCATCTGATATAGCATGCTAATTTCATCATTGATGAACACAGACAAATACATGCTAACCCAACTCTTTTGTCTTTATCCTCTCTGCACCACATTCTGGGTGTTGCAGAGATCAAGAAAAAATCAAACAACAAAAAGAATCATGTATATATATAATTGTAAAAGACATATATATGGCCTACCTGATGAACTAATCAAGCTCTTAAGCAATGTAGGACAAACAAAATCAAGCTTTGAAGTTTGAAGCGCCTAGTGTGATGGTGGGGGTGGGGGTTTTCCTCTGTGGATGATGCCTTGATGGTATGAACGGAGACCGTCGGAGCAAGCACGACGTTTATATCTGCTGCAAAAATCCAAATGGCCATCTCTCTCTGCGAAACTGGATAATCAAAATATCAGGTATTGGAGGTAAGTTTTCTCCTATTATTATTATTAGTGATATAGTGAGTTGCAGAGAAAAATGTAATTATGCATGCAGCACTAACTTTAATAAATTATTTCAAAGGAATTTTTATGGTTCAATATTTGCCCCAGCAAAAAATTATTACATGATCATCCAACAATCTGGAGAGGACGGTTTTCCAAAGAAAAGCTATCCTACGCTAATTTTCTTCCTTGTTAGTCTGTTGTAAAATATTTTTCGTTCTTTTTATTTTTTTATTTTTAAATCATCATGACTATCTTTAGCTAGAGCAAGCATGCATGTGTATAAAATGTTGACAATATAGCATGGCTACTCCATCAAGTAAGTACTGCCTGTTAGTTATTATTAATTTTGATTATGATAAATATTAGAGCAAAAAGTTTGCATTATATAATTATCTCTTTTTTTTTTACTAACTACTATATTTAATATGAATATCTTATATGGTTAAGTCAAAAAGAAAAAAGAAATACAATATGCTATTACCAAAAAAAGAAGTAAAATATGTGCATTTAATTTGGAGGTTGGCGTGTCTAAGAGGAAGCTATACCATTTTAACAAGAGGCTAACCATTTAAATTTATCATTCGCTGTGTTTTTATCGCTATAACTCGAGTCAAGCTTAGCTCAAGTTACAGTCTCCATTCAGCATATTGTTAGGCTTTGTTTTTGCTTAACTCTGACAAAATGTTGGTATTTTTTCGGCAAAATATCTTCCCAACTACAAATCTATTTGATGCAAAACTTATTTTATATAAAATTAAGCTCAAAATGCTGTTCATGAACATATATTAATTTGCTGTCAAATGCTTCTATATGAATTCGATATATATCTCAAAGTTTCTGATTGGATTTTGTAACATCCCAGTTTTAATTCTTTGAATTTAAATAATTTTAGAATGAAATTAATTCATGGTGAATAATTAATTAAATAAAGAGAATTTTCCTAAAGTATGATTTATGGGAGAAAAAGAAAAATAAAAAATAAATATATAAATTGAAATAAAACAGAGAGAATTGAATTAATAACAAGGATATTATCATTATTAAGGTTAAAGAAAAGAAAAGTTATTATGAAGGCCAGAAAAAAAATATATTATGCAAAATGCTACGGGCCCACGGCCGTTCACCATTTAACGCACAGTGGGGGAATTAAATTTTGCGCCCCCCCCCCCCCCACCCACTTGTTGTGTTTCATTTCTGAGAGAGGAAAGTGAGAACCAGTCCGTCATTTTTATTGTTGCTTGGAACTGAAGGTTTGAGGTCCATTTTGGAAAGTAAAATCACTTCTATTCACTAAAGTTTCTGTGTGTAAACATTGTTACACTCAATTTGCTCTTTCTAAAGTATGCATTTTTAAGGTGGTTAGAGCAAATTTTTAAATTAGAGTTATGAGTAAGTGCTGAGTTTAAATTAACAATATTTGACATTGTAGAGCTATTTTAGTAGTTAAGTTTTATTGGTTTAGGTTTATTTATAGGTTGATTTGATGATTGAAAAATTAAATTTTTATTTAAAAGGTTTAGGGTTTTTGATATATATGATATTTTTATCTATTAAATTTAAATCAAATGATTTATTTAGTTTTGTTGGGGGTGATATTTAATTTTTGTTATGGTTTAGATTTGAGATTTAAGCTTGAAATTGAAGGTTGGATTTTATACACGAGAATTTTCAGATATTTGTTGAAGTAAGCTATTGGGGAGTAATTAAGGATTTAATTGAGTGATCTGGATTTTGAAATTTTAGAGGTTTCTCTGAATGATTTTGTGAAATGAGTATTTTGAGCTTGAACCTTAAGTTATGAAATTGGGATTTTTGACTAATTTGATATATTGGAGATTGTTTAATGGTTTAGATGAGTTGTTTGAACTAATAGAAATCTCAACATGTGTGGCCTAGAGTGGAATTGGGAACTCTAGAAGGGACTAATAAGTCCCTAAGTTGTCATTTTCACCACCCAATCAGTTGATAGCCCAATGTGAGGTGCTGTTGAATTGTGTAGATTGATTTATGATTATTAGTGTTGAGCATGGGGCTTTAATTGTGGTAATATTTCCTTGCTTGGCAAGAGGTAACTACTTTCCGCTTGTCCTAGATGCTAATGTCTTGCTTTTTAGAGATTTTGATATTATGATATGATGAAATAATATATAGACTTTCTATTGTATGGTACATATTCCTCATTTGAGAAAATTATCTTGTGGGACTTGTGATTTTGAAATGGCAATGAAAAATATTGGACAGGAAGTTTACCTTGATTATTGAGTTTGAAAAAGTATGACCATGAATATTCAAGAGATAATCATATTGCATTATATTATTGCAACGATATTGATTGTTTGTGATTGAGGAAGATGAATTGGGGGAATATATTATTATGTGATAAGACCTCCCATTTATACACATTGGGTTGGTTATTCCTCCCTATTGGGCTAGGTCATGACTCATTCATCCTAGAGAGAAGGATGGACTCTTGTACATCTTTCATTCCTAAGAGAAATGAATAGGCCCATGTGGCTTGTGTATGAGAAAAATACTATCATTTGATAATATCTCTCATTTGTGCACATGGAGTTGATTATTCATTCCAACGGGGCCCTAGAGAGAACAATACGATTTTGTAGCTCTTTTCATCCCTAAGAGAGAGAAATAGGCCCTTGTGTCTTGTGTGTATGCCTCCATAATAATGGGGAAATGCCTTCTTGGGCTTATATGTTTGCATACCTCCTTTGACAAAGACTCCGATGAGTTAATTAATGTGTATAATTATAAGATTATTTTAATGAAATTATATGTATTGCTATTTTTTTTGTCCCACTTGACACTTCACTAGGATATATTGATATGTACAATGAGTTGGAAATTTGGCTACTGAAGCTTTTGTCTCACCCCATTGCTTTTAACATTTTTCATGTGATAATTTATATGTTAGGACTTTAGGGAGAGCTCTTGAGGCTTGATATTGTGATATCTCTATGTAAACTTTTATGTTCATTTTATATGTTGAAATGATGTATGTTGCAACTCAGGGCTCATATTTCATAAACTCTATTTAATTCATATTTTGATTAACTGTCGCTAGCTAATGGGCTAGTAGAAGGCCAAAGGCCTTTAGAGTTTTCTTAAAATGATGATTGTAGATTCACATATGCATGTTTTGATGTTTCCTGTGTTGGAAATGTGTTTTGAAATCATATTGAAGATAATTTCATTACTTGGGCTTATGGTTTAAAGTTCTATTATGGGCTTCAAGTGTGTTAATTAATTACTATTTGGTTTAAATGATGAGAAATACTTTATCATCCATGATAGGTTTTAAATGTTCGGTCTGTCTATTTTCTATTATGGATAATTTCATTAATTGGTTTTAATTTTTGTAACCATGAAAGTTATTTTCAAATGAGTTAGTTCAACCCTTTTCTATTATGACAGTTAATTAATGACAATCTCAATTTGGACACTAAACATCATCAATGAAAGGATTTTTTTAATTTTTATTTTATTTTTTTTCCTTTTAATGATGATTGCCAATTTGGACAATGGCCAATCATCATCAGTGGGAAGATCTTTTTTATTTTTTTATGTATTTTTAATTTTTAAGTGAGGCCCAGACAAAATAGGATGTTCACAGTTACCCCTATTTACTTGTTTCGTAACTAAGAAAAGTGAGATTCTCGTCTATGAAGCAAATAAAGATAAGAACACATATTTTGTTCGGTCAAAAGAACAAGATGCCCCCTTGAAACCAAAGAGGGTTTGGACAAAATACAGCAAGCTGTAACGCCCGAAATTTAGAAAATATGGAGACGCCACCAAAATTTTAAAATAGGATAATTTTGGAAACCTTTTTAAAAATGAATCAAACCGGTCTACAAAAACCATTTAGGATTCGGGAGTCGATTGTGTATGGGGAAGGTATTAGGCAGCCCATAACACCCATTCAAAAGAATGATTACCCTAAATTAATTATTTAAAAATATTATGGCCTTTAATCTAATGATAATTACCCAAATAAAAAAAGAGAATATTTACAAAAATAACTGAAATGAAAACTAAAGAAAAAAATGAACATTTATTAACAAAATGGAAAATAAGAAAAAATATATATTTATTTACAAAGTTGGACTTGACCTAGGATGAAAGCCTAAGGCTTACATAACCTTTAGAGAGATCAAAGCCCACGTAGTTCAGGGGGTAGAAAACCGTGTCACTTGATTGGTATTTTTTAGAAAAATGTTTATTTAATTTATTTGAGAAAAATATTTTGGTTTGGTTTGTATTTTTTGTTTATGAAAGAAATTTCTTAATATTTTCATAAAAGAGAGTTTTTCCATTTTATTTTCATTTATAACGTGTTAAAATATTTTTTTTCCTTTTTTTTGAAAGAGAACCTAAGAAAGGGATAAAGAAACAAGAATTAAACAAAAAGGAAGTCAATGGTGAGGAGATTTATGTGTGTCTTTTATCCTTGAAAGCTATTCAAACAAACAAGATGAGAAAAGCACGTGGGTAGATCAACACACAATTCATTGCATTTTCTTTTATCCATCTTATAAATCCCTTCAATTTGGATGAGCATATATTGGGGGCAAGAGATCAAATTTGATTAAGCATATAAGAGTCATAAAGTGTCAGGACCTATTAAAACAAAAAGGCTTTCTTGCAATATGACGTGTTAGCATTAGAGGTGAGAGCATGCAATCATTTCAACCATCAAAATATCACCACAAAAAAAATGTCAGCGAAGTAATGGGTTCAAATATAGTAATATCAAATGGTTGGGATCACGTGAGCATTCAATGAAGATAGTGTTAAAATCTGTAGGCACAACGGAAGAATTTTAAAAATTTTCATCGATCCTAATTGAGGATCTATCAACGGTGTTTAAACCAAGTTAGAATGATTCATACCTTTTGATGATTCAGAGTTTTCACGATCTCTAGGAGCCAACACGTTAGGTCCGCTTCCTTTACCGTATCCACACGAATGCTCTCCAACCGAGACTATGTGCTAGCGCCTCTAATGTCTCCTAGGGTTTCACTTGCGGCTCTTAATTCTCATGTGCGTATCAATATATCTGCTCTATCAAGTTTATAACCTATGAGGGCTATTTTCAAATTTCAAAATTAATCATCATTAATTTCAAAATTAATTAACAATTAATTATCTTGATGAGCTAATTAAATAAATTCAGTTTAAATTAAATCTGTTCAACAGTTTTAATATAACCTATTTATTTAATCTAAATAAAGAGCCATTAAATTTAATTTATCTTCATAAATTAAATCTGAGATACTATATCTATCATGTTAGTTATTAAATTTAATATATCTTCATAATTTAAATTTAAAACTAACAATATAATAATATTATATAATATATATATACACATATATATAAGATATATATTTCAAAAATATATATATATCTATATAATATTATTAATGAATTTTATATTATATATATATATATATAAATATAAAATTCGTCCACCCTAAATTAAACATTATCTCGTGTTAGGCCATTCTTGTGTGCGACCCTGTAGGACCATATGAAGTTGGCAGTGGGCCAATAACTATACTAACCCAAAAGTCGCAAGCAGCCTCTAGCAAGACATTACGACTACCCAATTCATATGAGGATCGTTATCACGATGCAACCTGTTATACAACCATGTCACGTCCCTTTTGTCACACGATATATCAATCAAGGATAAGGCATGGATAATGTCATTCTCTTGTTCCTGACCATTACTTTCTCGATTCCTGAGTAGCCTGATAACAGAGACAGAAACCCCTTTCATCATAGTATGGCCATACATTTCTCAGACTCACTCATCGAGGGGCCCAGTAATATCTCTCTACTAATGTGAGGGACAAATTCCATCTTGATCAATCATATTCCTCTGCATGAAAAACCACCAAGCCCGATCGTAGCCTTTATCATCACCCGGTCAAAAGTGACTTTTGACTAATTCAAAGCTTAGCAATTCTCATGTAAGAATCCATGATGACCTCAGGTCTAAGGGCATTATGACGTGGTTATACATGAGAAAATCTTATGACTTGATCCATGTAGCTTTCTCATAGTGGGTCAGTCCAGCACCTTGTACTCTTACAAGTGCCTAAGACTTTGATTCGTTTCTCCATATCTTATCAAAGTCATACTGATCTTGTTTCATCTCTACTCCCGCATAGATGACCGACCAGGGACATTTTAGGGCAATCTTTATGAATTATCTAAGGATACAATTATCATAGTTAACATGCAAATAGTATGATAACAGAATGGAGAAATTTCATTAAAATAATATTGTTCAAAGTATAATGATTGGCCCTTAGGGCACAATTTCCAACAGATAGAAGGAAACCAAACAAAAACATGCCCAGTGCTTTGTATGTAAGTGCCTCAATCTCATGGATATGTTCATTGGCAAGCATCTAGACATGTTATGAATAATATTAGGTTATTCCAACAAATTTCTAATTCTCAAAACTCATGAAAGAATAAGGAGCGATGAAATGAGAAATCAAATTAGCACTCTACATTTCCTCCTTGCTCTCTTAAAACTCTTCTCAAATTCTTGTGTCTTTTCTCTGCTAAGTTTTTTCTCTTGCTTCAACCCTTGCACTCCTATTTATAGTCTCAAAGTAGGGTTTTCTTCATAAATGCTCTTTCTTTTTGAATTTTCATTTTTGAACTTTTTTGTATTTTATATTAAAAACTACCTAACTTGACCTAATCACCATTAATGGAGATTTCTTTTTTAAATTTTATTTTTTAATTTTTTTTTCTATGAATAAAACTTACTAGCTTAACCTAATCACTATATATCAATGGAGTTTTTTTTAAATTTTTTCTTTTAATTAATTTTTTTTTATTTTTCCCACAAGTAATTTCCTAATTTAAACCTATCAACATAAATAAGAGATTTTCTTTTTAATTTTTAATTTGAATTTTTTATTTATCATGTTTTCCCCACAAGGAGCTTCTTAATTTAAACCTATGAATAGGAGATACTTTTTTATATTTTTTTTATTGTTTATTTTCCCTTAATTAATGACAATGTCAATTTGGACACTAATCATCATCAATGAGAGGATTTTTTTTTAATTTTTATTTTTATTTTTTTCCTTTTAATGATGATTGTCAATTTGGACACCGGCCGATCATCATCACAGGGAAGATTTTTTTTATTTTTTATGTATTTTTTAATTTTTGAGTGAGGCCCGGACAAAATAGGGTGTTCACAGTTGCCTCTCTATACTTGTTTCGTAGCTGAAAAAAGTGAGATTCTTGTCTGTGAAGCAAGTAAAGATAAGAACACGTATTTTACTCGGCCAAAAGAACAAGATGCCCCCTTGAAACTAAAGAGGGTTGGTTTGGACAAAATACAGCAAGCTGTAGCGCCCGAAATTTAGAAAATATGAAGCTGCCACCAAAATTTTAAAATAGGATAATTTTGGAAACCTTTTTAAAAATGAATCAAACCGGTCTACAAAAACCATTTAGGATTCGGGAGTCGATTGTGTATGGGGAAGGTATTAGGTAGCCCATAACACCCATTCAAAAGAATGGTTACCCTAAATTAATTATTTAAAAATATTAGGCCTTTAATCTAATGATAATTAACCAAATAAAAAAAGAGAATATTTACAAAAATAAATGAAATGAAAACTAAAGGAAAAAAATGAACATTTATTAACAAAATGGAAAATAAGAAAAAAATATATTTATTTACAAGGTTGGACTTGACCTATGATGAAAGCCTAGGGCCTACGTACCATTTAGAGAGATCAAAGCCCATGTAGTTTAGGGGGTAGAAAAGCGTGTCACTTGATTGGTGTTTTTTAGAAAAATGTTTATTTAATTTATTTTGAGAAAACTATTTTGGTTTGGTTTGTATTTTTTCTTTATGAAAGAAATTCCTTCATTTTTTCATGAAAGAGAGTTTTTCCATTTTATTTTCATTTATAGAAACATGTTAAAATATTTTTCTTGCCTTTTTTTTTGAAAGAGAACCTAAGAAAGGGATAAAGAAAAAAGAAGTTAAATAAAAGGAAGTCAATGGTCAGGAGATTTATGCATACCTTTTATCTTTGAATGCTATTCAAACAAACAAGATGAGAAAAGTACATGGGTAGATCAACACACAATTCATTGCATTTTCTTTTATCCATCTTATAAATCCCTTCAATTTTGATGAGCATATATTGGGGGCAAGAGATCAAATTCGGTCAAGCATATAAGAGTCACAAAGTATCAGGACCTATCAAAACAAAAAGGCTTTCTTGCAATATGATGTGTTAGCATTAGAGGAGAGAGCATGCAATCATTTGAACCATCAAAATATCACCATAAAAAAATTGTCAGTGAAATAATGGGTTCAAATATAGCAATATCAAATGGATGGTTGGGATCACATGAGCATTCAATGGAGATAGAAGGAAACCAAACAAAAACATGCCTAGAGCTTTGTATGTAAGTGCCTCAATCTCATGAATATGTTCATTGGCAAGCATCTAGACATGTCATGAAGAATATTAGGTTATTCCAATAAATTTCTAATTGTCAAAACCCATGAAAGAACAAGAAGGAGCGATGAAATGAGAAATCAAATTAGCACTCTAAATTTCCTCCTTGCCCTCTCAAAACTCTTCTCAAATTCCTGTGTCTTTTCTCTCCTAAGTTTTTTTTCTTTCTTCAACCCTTGCACTCCTATTTATAATCTCAAAGTAGGGTTTTCTTCATAAATGCTCTTTCTTTTTTGACTTTCCATTTTTTCAATTTTTTGTATTTTATGTTAAAAACTACTTAACCTGACCTACTCACCATCAATGGAGATTTCTTTTTTAATTTTTGTTTTTTAAATTATTTATTTTCTATCAATAAAACTTCCTAGCTTGACCTAATCACCATCAATGAAGATTTTGTTTTTAATTTTCGTTTTTAATTAATTTTTTTAATTTTTCCCACAAGTAATTTCCTAATTTAAACCTATCAACATAAATAAGAGATTTTTTTTTAATTTTCGATTTTAGTTTTTTATTTATTATATTTTCCCCATAAGGAACTTCCTAATTTAAACCAATGAATGGGAGATACTTTTTTATATATATGTTTTATATTTTTTATTTTCCCTTAATTAATGACAATGTCAATTTGGATACTAATCATCATCAATGAGAGGTTTTTTAATTTAATTTTAATTTTAATTTTTTTTCCTTTTAATGATGAATTCCAATTTGGACACCGATCATCATCAGTAGGAGGATTTTTTATTTATTCTTTTTATGTATTTTTTAATTTTTGATTAAGGCCTGGAAAAAATAGGGTGTTCATAGTTCCCCCTCTTTACTTTTTTCGTAGCTGAGAAAAGTGAGATTTTCATCTTTAAAGCAAGTAAAGATAAGAACACGTATTTTGTTCGGCCAAAAGAACAAGATGCCCCCTTGAAACCAACGAGGGTTTAGATAAAATACAGTGCCCATGACCCTCTTTACTTGGTTCATAGGGGAGAAGAATGTAGGTGGAGATAGATGATTACCTGGAGTGGAAGTGAAGCGCCTAGTTACATAGGACTTTGCTGGGGCGTAAAGGAATTATGTCAGCTGGTATTGGGCTTTGAGAATGCCCGCTGATACAGGGCTTTGAAAGAATAGTGCCTGCCATTATAAGGCTTCAAAAGAATTATGCTAGCCGTTACTGGGCTTACAGGGTGCCTGCTGATACAGGGCTTTGAGACGATGCCAGTATTACTAGGCTTTGAAAGAATTATGCCAACCGTTGCTGGGCTTTAAGGGTGCCTACAAGTACAGGGCTTTAAAAGAATTGTGCCAAGCGTTATTGGGCTTTAAAATAATTATGCTAGCTGTTACTGGGCTTTAAGGGTGCCTACTGGTACAGGGCTTTGAAAGAATAGTGCTTGCCGTTATAGGGCTTTAAAAGAATTATGCCAAGCGTTATTAGGCTTTAAAAGAATTGTGCCAACCATTACTGGGCTTTGAGGGTGCCTGGCGGTAGAGGGCTTTGAAAGGGTACCAACCGTTACTAGGCTTTGAGGGTGCCTGCCGGTAAAGGGCTTTGAAAGGGTGCCAACGTTACTAGGCTTTAGGGGTACCTGCCTGTACAAGGGTTTGAAAGGATGCCAACCATTACTGGGCTTTGAGGGTGCCTGCCGGGACAGGGCTTTGAAAGGGTGCCAACCGTTACTGGGCTTTGAGGGTGCCTGCCAGTATTGGGATTTGGGAGTGCCTACCAGTACAGGGCTTTGAAAGGGTGATGCCCCTTGGAGTAGTGCTTATGAAGATGATGACATTGATAATAATGATGACAGTGATGATGAAATCCTAATGAGGATGACAATAATAATGGTAAAGAGGATGATAATGGCCGTGAAAATGAGGGGAATATCAAAATAGTGAAGTCATGATAGAGGTGATGACACTAATAATGATGATAACAGTGATGATGGAATCCTAATGAGGATGATGAATACAATGATAATGCTAATAATGATGATGATGATGACGATGATGATGATAATGTTAATGGTGATGTTGATAATAGAGGTGACGACATGCTAATAAGAATAAGTGCAATAATGGTGGTGTTAAAGGATAGCCTGATAGGTGATATTGCTTCTTCTTCATCCAAGTGCCTAACTAGTACCCCCTTACTCACACAATCTTGTCAGAGGTATGAAGATGTGTATAATCAGATTCACATAGATGCCACAGCCTAGAACCCTCAGTTTAGATTGTGTCCCTTTATCAACTGTTTAACCCCACAGCAGAGATTCCAATTGGTACCTTCGCTAATGATCCTGAAATTATGCAAGTTAAATGAGAGTAAAGGACACCATGTATATCACCATGAGTGTTTATCCAGAGAAAAGTTATGCTTTCATTAAAAAGAGTTACCCTTATACAAATCATGACACAAAGTCTGACATACGATTTAATAGAAGGGAAAGATATACTAAGGATAAAGATTCATTTAAAAGAAATGATCTTCCAATATTCAAGTGGATGCATAATAATGAGCTTATATTGGTGTAGACGTGATGCTATTAGGAGGTCCTTCACTTTTAGTTTCATGTAGTCCCCCTGATGATGCCTTGCTTAATTGCAAGAGATATGCACTTTTTGATAAATGATTATGGAGTCTTCCAAATAGACAAAGTAAAGAGAGTCGTAGGGCTAGGATTGATAATGTTCTTTGACATTTGTTTAACCCACCCTTTCAGGTTTTTGACTCAATGAGCTCCCAATTTTGTGCTCTAAGTTTTGCCTAACCTGCCCTTTAGGGTTTTCAACTTAGCAAGGTTTTTTTTTGCTCTAACTTTTTCCTAGGCCTCCCTTTCGGGTTTTCAACCTAGCGAGCTATTATTTTTATATATATGTTTTTTTCCTTTAACTTTTGCCTAAGAAACCCTTTTCGGGTTTTCAACTTAGCCAGCCCTTTTTTTTACACATAATATTTCTTTACAGCATCTAAATTGATTGGTCTTGGTAGATCTTGGCCATTCATGTTTGTCAATATCAATGACCCTCGAGAAGAAGCTTGCTTAACAACATATGGGCCTTCATAATCCGGAGCCCATTTACCTCTGTCATCTTCTTGATTTGATAGGATCTTCTTGAGGACTAGGTGTTCTACTTTAAACCCCCTAGGTTGTAGTTTCTTATTAAAGGCCCTTGCCACTTGTGACTGATATAACTACCCATGACATATTGTTGTGTGTCTCTTTTCTTCAATCATATTTAATTGTTCAAACCGAAAGCGTATCCATTCACTTTCATCTAGGTCTGATTCAGCCAAGGTTCTTAGGGATGGTATTTCCACTTCAATTGGAGTAACAAACTCCATGCCATATACTAAAGAGTAAGGGGTTGCCCCAGTTGAAGTATGCATTATGGTATGGTATCCGTGTAATGCATATGGAAGCATTTCATGCTAGACCTTATAGGTTACTGTCATTTTGTTGATGATCTTCTTAATGTTTTTATTAGCTGCCTAAACTGCACCATTCATCTGTGGCTTATATGGTGCAGAATTATGATGTTTGATCTCGAACTGATCACATAATTCTTTAATTGCAGCCTCGTTGAGGTTTGGTGCATTGTCAGTTATGATCCTCTCCGGTAACCTATATATAAAGATGATATTGGCCTTTAAGAACTTGATGATAGCCTTCTGAGTAATACTAGCAAAAGAATTGGTTTCTACCCATTTAGTGAAATAGTCAATAGCAACGAGGATGAAATGGTGACCATTCGAAGCTTTTGGGTTAATAGGCCTGATGACATCGATTCCCCACATGGAAAATGGCCATAGAGATACAAGACTATGTATCATAGTTGGAGGAGCATTAGCTTTGTTGGCATATATCTGGCATTTCTGATACTTTCTAACAAAATTGATACAATCCTTCTCTATAGTTATCCAGTAGTAACCATATCTTTGAGCTTGTTTAGCTAATGAGTAGCTATTTACATGTGTACCGCATATGCCTTCATAGATCTCTGCCATAATCTTGTGCGCCTCCCTTATGTCTACACAACATAGTAATGTCCCATCAAAACTCCTATTATACAGGACGTTATTGTTAATAAAAAACCCCATGGCCAACCACCGAATGGTCTTCTTTACATTGTGTGTCACAACTGGAGGGTAAGTACTATGTTCTATATACATCCTGATATTATGGTACCAAGTTGCCGTGCTTTCTTCCAATATTAAAGCAAAATGTTGGCGATCTTCTAGTCTCAATCTGTATTGGCTGAACTTGGACCCCACAATCGAGTTGGATCATAGTTGCTAAAGTAGCTAAAGCATCAGCGAAGCGATTCATTTCTCTAGTCATGTGATGGAAATTGATTACTACAAAATTTTTGAACAACTCTATCAAATACTCTTAATAAGGGATCAACTTTGGGTCTTTGGTACGCCATTCACCAGTCACCTGATAAATGATAAGAGCTGAGTCACCATAGAATTTTAGGTTTTTTATTCCAAGATCTATGTCAGCTTAGAAACCATTAATACAACCTTCATATTCTGTCATATTATTGGTGCAATCAAACCCTAGCTTTATAGCAATCAAAAATAACTTTCCGTCGGGGGATATCATTAGTGCCCCTATACCATTGCCATGCATATTTGATGCCCTATCAAATACATCTTGTTGGAAATTGTGCCCTAAGGGCCAATCATTGTACTTTGAACATTATTATTTTAATGAAATTTTTCCATTCTGTTATCATATTTTTTGCATGTTAACTGTGATAATTGTATTCTTGGATAATTCAAAAAGATTGTCCTAAAATGTCCCTGGTCGGTCATCTATGCGGGAGCAGAGATGAAACAAGATCAGTATGACTTTGATAAGATATGGAGATATGAATCAAAGTCTTAGGCACTTGTAAGAGTACAAGGTGCTGGACCGACCCACTATGAGAAAGCTAAAAGGATCAAGTCATAAGCTTTTCTCATGTATAACCACGTCACAATGCCCTTAGACCTGAGGTCATCATGGATTCCTACATGAGAGTTGCTAAGCTTTGAACTAGTCAAAAGTCACTTTTGACCGGGTGATGATAAAGGCTACGATCGGTTGGAGAGCATTCATGTAGATACCGGTAGAGGGAGCGAACCTGACGTGTTGGCTCCTAGAGATCGTGAAAACTCTGAATCATCAAAAAGGTATGAATCCTTCCAACTTGGTTTAAACGCCGTTGATAGATCCTCGATTAGGATCGGTGAAAATTTTTAAAATTCTTCCGCTATGCCTACCGATTCTAACACATCTCCTACTCCTTTGATTTTCTTTCCTTAATTGGATCCTCTGTATCACATATGTCTTCATCTGGGAATTTGAAATCTAGTGGCTGGCATTCATCTATGGGGATTTTCGCTAAGTAATCGGCTATTGTACCACCCTTGATGGATTTTTGAGTAATGTATCTTATATCATATTTAGACAATATTACCTGCCACTTAGAGACTCTTCCAACTGCATGCGGGCTTTCAAAGATGTACTTGAGTGGGTCCACTCTAGAAATTATCCAAGTGGCGTAATAAAGCATGTATTGACTCAACCTCCTTGTAGCCTAGACTAAAACACAACA
This sequence comes from Inga leiocalycina, assembly GCA_963242795.1. Lineage (NCBI taxonomy): Eukaryota > Viridiplantae > Streptophyta > Magnoliopsida > Fabales > Fabaceae > Inga > Inga leiocalycina. The sequence goes on from OY725323.1 coordinate 51,547,552, forward strand.
AGTTTGCTCGATCATCTGGTAACATGACTCACAATCATTAAACTTCTTGCTCAAGTAATAGATCGCTTGTTCTCTTCCCTTAGATGCATTGTGTTGCCCTAGCATGGCTCTTATGGAGTTTGGTCGTATTGTCAAATACAAAATTAAAGGTCATCCTGGTGCAGGAGAAACAAAAATGGGGGGATTTAGCAAATAATTATTGATTCTATCAAATGCCTGCTGGCAATCTTCTTCCCACTTCCTTGTGTAGTTCCTCTTTAAAAGCTTGAATATTAGCTCACAAGTTGCAGTTAGGTTGGCAATGCATCGTTCAATGTAATTCAATCACCCCAAAAAGCTCCGTTGTCTTTTTCTATTTGAGGAAGGGGCATTTCCCAAATTTCTTTTACTTTTCAGGATCTTTTGTAATCCCTTTTTGACTTACAATGAAACCCAACAATTTCCTAGATAAAGCCCCAAAGACGCATTTATTAGGATTTAGCCATAGCTTGTACTTGTATAGCCTTTCAAACAGCTTTCTTAACACCACAACATGGCTTTCTCCCTTAGAATATTTAGTTACCATATCATCCATATATATTTCAAGTTCTTTGTGCATCATATCATGGAAGAGTGCTACCATGGCACGCTGATAAGTTGCCCCAGTATTCTTTAGCCCAAATGGCATGACTCGATAACAATAAGTGCCCCATTGTGTAATAAATATGGTTTTTTCTTTGTCCCTTTCATCCATAGGGATTTGGTTATACCCTGAGTACCCACCCATGAATAAGTACCTATAGCTACAGGCCTATTATCAACTAGGACATCAATATGAGGCAATAGAAAATCATCTTTTGGGCTAGCTTTGTTCAGATCTCGATAATCAACACACATTCAAATTCTACCATCCTTCTTTGGGACAAGAACAACATTTGCTATCCATTGTGGGTATTTAGCTGGTTCTAGGAAACTCGCTTCTAATTGCTTCATCACCTCATCTCGAACCACTAAGGATATATCAGAAGTAAGCCTCCTCAATTTCTGCTTTTTAGCCTTGGTGTCTAGGAATAAGGGAATCTTGTGAGAGGCAATCCCTAGATCAAGGCTTGGCATGTCTTGATAGGACCATGTGAATACATCCATGAATTATTTGAAGAGTTCAACCATTTGCTCTCTTTCGGGGTTATCTCCTATCTTTAGTTCTCTCTTTTCTTCCTCTGTGCCCATATTTATTACTTCAATTACATCATCATATGGGCACATTCTATTATCATCGGATTTGAGGATTTTTTTGTATACTTGAATTATCTCATCATCATCACATTCATAATCATGCATATCAATAGCAACAAGTGAATCATCATTCAGGGACTTAGAAACCTCTACGTTGGACAAGAGTTTTGAGGAAATCGATTTTGTGGAGGGCAAAAACTGAACAACGAATGAATAAAAGGACAAAAAAAAGAAGAATTGATATAAATAAGTGAATTTTATTTGCATATCATTCTTTATTCATGGTTCATATAAGATCTTGCCTAAAGGCACATACAAAATATAAAAGGACAACTTTAGCTAAGCATGTTACTCTAAAATAATAGAACTGAAGGTGTCCTCAAACTCCCAATTTTCCAGAGCTCTTCTAAAATCATTAGCTAAAATCCACGTACATGTCTTTTTGCCTATTGTTGAAACCATTACAATAGTCGGCTTGTTTAGTACTTTAGAGGATATCGGGAATGTCTTCCTTATGTGGGGGATTTCAAAGTGCTCATCTTCCCTCCCTATTTTCAAGCTTGCTTGCTTGCTCTTTCAACTGTCTTTCCAATGGTGGCTCGTATCCTAACCCTTGGCGCTTGTGATTCTCTTACAGATTTATGGGTAATTTGATGCCTTGGAGGTGAGTGCCCAATCCTCCGCCATGCTTAAACCTATTCTTCTCCATTATCTTGGTTTCAATGGAGTTGACATTTTTATATCCCTTAGGTCTTTCGACTTTAAAGCCTTGGCAAACCATTCCTTCCTCATGCTCAACAGGCTCAATGTTTGGAAGAGAGCTCGCCTTGCTCACTATGATTTCTTCTTCACCCTTGATTATCACTATCTTCCCACTATCAATGAACTTTACCTTCTGGTGCGAGGTATAAGGTATTGCCCCAGCTAAGTGTATCTATGGCCTCCCCAGCAGCATAGAATAGGATGTGTTAATATTTATAAGCTGAAAGTCTACTACGAATGAAGTTGGTCCATTCTGCAAAGGCAAATAGACCATTCCCAACACGCCTCTCTGAGTACCATCAAACCCTCGAACCACCATGTTACTCTTTTCAACCTCTAACACCTCCACTAACAATTGTTCAATTGTGGATAGTTGTAAAATATTTAACGCTGATGCTCTATCTATCAACACTTTGGCCACAATAAACCCTTTACACTTCAGGGACATGTAGAGAGCTTTATACTGATCAATGGCTGATTGAACAACTTCTTTTCCTAAAAATGATATGGAAGAGAATGCCCTTGCCATATTCATAATGCTTGCAACCTTCTCTGGGGTCACACTGGACTGCACATATGCTTCATCTAGGGCCTTTTGTAGCCCATGACGATGCGGTTTAGAAATCAAGATCAAAGAAAGAATTGAGATCTTGGCCGAAGTTTTATTCAATTGGTTTACTATGTTATATTCACTTTGCTTCATGATTTGAAGGAATTCTTCATCTTTATTTTCCATGCCTTTTAGAACAGAAATTGATGGAATATCAACATTGGCTTATTTTCCCTTCTTTGACGATCCAACATTTTATGGCAGATAAGATTTCCAACTTCGTGTTACTCCTGTTGGGCAAACCATTGTTTCGTTGCTGGCCTCAGTTTCCATTACTTGCCCTGAGGGATTCTCAACAATACCTTTATACCTCCATGCTACGGAACGATTACTCTAATATGGAAAAAGGGTCGGTACCTTAATGGTCACTGCAGGCTGTTGCAATGGAGTCAAGATGGTGAATGAGACAACATGGGAATTTCTTTTTGCATAGGTTTCTTAACGACAAACTCGACATGTCTTTTTTCCACCATACCTACTTCTTTCTCTTCTCCAGGTGTATAACCTACTGCCTTTAAACAAGCATGAATATCATCTCCCACTAGTAGAGGATCGTTAGAGAGCACAATTTCATCAACAACATTTACTTGGTTTTCATGGCTTAGAAGAGGATCGGCATTGATAGTGGAGTTGTCATTGCTCTTCAATTGAATGTGATTAGAATCAACTAAGTCTAATACATTCCTCTTAAATGTTGCACAGTCCTCTATTGAGTGTCCCAGGGCACCCATATGGTATTCACATCAGGCATTAGAGTCATACCAAGTAGGGAATGGTGGTTGAAGCTGCTTGTAAGTATGTGGGCCTAATAGCTGAGATTCCAAAAGTTGGTGATATAGCTCAGTATTTGTCATGCCAAAATCTGGCCATTGCCGGCTATCTCATTGCTGCCAATTCCTTCATCCTTTAGCTTGACCATAAGGATCAACCTCGCCAAATGAGTAACAGCTAGGATGAAGTCTTCACAGTAACCTCAGGGGGTTCTGAAAACCTCATAGGGAGACCGATAGAAACTTCCACTCACCTAAGGAACTCACAGACCCAGGTATAGGGCCCAAAATGTGTGTGAAGAGAATAGTGTATGTGTTTAGTGTGTGTGGATAGCATACCAACCTATGGGCCTAGGTTCTACCCAACCCTCATCTGCTTAATAGATCACAAGATAGATAGAAAAGAAAAAACAAACAAATAGATGAATAAGGAATTTAATAAAATAAAACAAATATTCACAAAAAAAAATGAAAAAAAGGTAATTAAAATAAGATAAAGGCCATATTATTTTTAAATACTTAACTTAAATGAGATTGACTCTCAAAAGGCCCCCAGTGGAGTCGCCAAGCTGTAGTGCCTGAAATTTGAAAAATAAGGAGCCGCCACCAAAATTTTGAAAAAGGATAATTTTGGAAACCTTTTTTGAAAATGAAACTTGTTTACAAAAACTAGTTAGGGTTTGAGAGTTGATTGTATATGGGGAAGGTGTTAGGCACCCCACAATACCCATTCACAAGAATGGTTACCTTAAGTTGATTATTTAAAAATGAATATGGCCTTTAATTTTATTATAATTACCCAAATAAAAAAGAATATTTACAAAAATAAATAAAATGAAAACTAAAGAAAAAAAGGAACATTAGTTTACAAAAAAAAATAAGAAAAAATATATTTATTTATAAAGTTGGACTTGATCTAGAATGAAAACCTAGGGCCTACGTACCCTTTAAATGGATCAAAGCCCATGTATATAGTTAGGGGTAGAAAAGTGTGTCACTTGGTTGGTTTTTTTTAGAAAAATGTTTATTTAATTTATTTGAGAAAACTATTTTTGTTTGGTTTGTATTTTTTATTTATGAAAGCAATTTCTTCATTTTTTTCATGAAAGATATTTTTTCCATTTTATTTTCATTTATAAAAACATGTTAAAATATTTTTTTCCTTTGTTTTGAAAGAGAACCTAAGAAAGGGATAAAGAAGACATAAGTTAAACAAAAAGGAAGTCAATGGTGAAGAGATTTTTGCGTACCTTTTATCCTCAAAAGCTATTCAAACAAACATGATGAGAAAAGCACATGGGTAGACCAACACACAATTCATTGCATTATCTTTTATCCATCTTATAAATCCCTTCAATTTTGATGACCATAAATTAGGGGCAAGAGATCAATTCGGTCAAGCATACAAGAGTCACAAAGTGTCAGGACCTATCAAAACAAAAAGGCTTTCATGCAATATGACGTGTTAGCATTAGAGGAGAGTGCATGCAATCATTTCAACCATCAAAATATCACCATAAAAAACCTGGCAGTAAAGTAATGGGTTCAAATATAGTAATATCAAATGGTTGGGATCACGTGAGCATTCAATAAAGATAGAAGGAAACCAAATAAAAACATGCCTAGAGCTTTATATGTAAGTGCCTCAATCTCATGGATTGTTAGAATCGGCAGGCACAGCGGAAGAATTTTAAAAATTTTCACCGATCCTAATCGAGGATCTATCAACTGCATTTAAACCAAGTTGGAAGGATTCATACCTTTTTTGATTCAGGGTTTTCACGATCTCTAGGAGCCAGCACGTCAGGTCCACTCCCTCTATCAAGTATAAACACAAAAGTATTCATGCAATATGACGTGTCATTGGCAAGCATTCATGCAATATGACGTTTAAACCAATAATGGAGAAATTTTATTAAATTAATAATGTTCAAAGTACAATGATTGGCCTTTTTGGGCACAATTTCCAACATGGATTTGTTCATTGGCAAGCATCTAGGCATGTCATGAAGAATATTAGGTTATTCCAACAAATTTCTAAATCTGAAAACCCATGAAAGAATAAGGAGCAATGAAATGAGAAATCAAATTAGCACTCTACATTTCCTCCTTTCTCTCTTAAAACTCTTCTCAAATTAGCACTCTTCATAAATGGTCCTTCTTTTTTGAATTTTCATTTTTGAACTTTTTTGTATTTTATGTTAAAAACTACCTAACTTGACCTAATCACCATCAATGGAAATTTCTTTTTTCATTTTTGTGTTTTAAATTTTTTATTTTCTATCAATAAAACTTCCTAGCTTGTCCTAATCACCATTAATGGAGATTTTTTTTTAATTTTCGTTTTTAATTAATTGTTTTTATTTTTTCCCACAAGTAATTTCCTAATTTAAACCTATCAACATAAATGAGAGATTTTTTTTTTAATTTCTAATTTTTATTTTTTGTTTATTATGTTTTCACCATAAGCAACTTCCTAATTTAAACCTATAAATGAGAGATATTTTTTTATATTTTTTATTTTCCCTTAATTAATGACAATGTCAATTTGAACACTAATCATCATCAATGAGAGGATTTTTTTTTAATTTTTTTTTAATTTTCTTTTCATTTTTATGATGATTGCCAATTTGGACACCGATCATTATCAGTAGGAGGATTTTTTTTATTTTTTTAATGTATTTTTTAATTTTTGAGTGAGGCCCGGACAAAATAGGGTGTTCACAACAGTATTTGATGTTTGAAAAAGTAAAGATTGGAATACTTTGCTATGGTAGAATTGTGGGTTTAATCCTCTCTGTTTGCCATAGTACTGTGATTATCCTAAGGTTTTGATTAAGCATATCGATAATCAAGTTTTAAGGAAAGGATTTTTACCAATTTCATGTGTTGTCCCCATATCGGCTGGGGAGGGGTGTCAGACCTCTTTACCATTTTGATATTCGCCCAGAGTGAAAAAGGCACAGTTCAATAGGCATACAAAAATAGCATAAATATACTAATAAAGTGTACTTGTTTACAATACAGAAGTTCCCCAAAGGGTTGAAAATTTATACAAAGTTTGTCCAAACCTAAGAAAACAAACTACAATAACCAACAACTGCATCTTCTTGATCCAAAATCACTACTATAAAATATAGATTTAGTGGCACTAATCTTATGACACTTCTTCAAATAAGTGCCGGAGGAGACTTCTATTTTTTTTAAAAAAATACATGTTGCAGCTATGGCACTTTCTTGGTCAAGTGTTATAGTTGTCTAATACCTTGTATAGCGCTTGCTTAGAGAAGCGCCATACAAGAGGTTATTTTATAAAAAAAATTAGACCCCTTATATGGAGCTTACCCGGACAAGCGTCATAGCTAGTCTTATTTTTTATAAAAAAATATAGGCCTTATAGGCAAGCGCCATAGCTTTAAATAATCAAGAAAAGAAATAGAAGAAGAAGTTATGGCTGTTAGGTAAAAAAATAAGGCCTTCCATAGAGCTTGATAAATCACGCACTATTGAAGATTAGCCTTCAATGACGCTTGACTCATCAAGCACCATTGAAGGCATTGTTAGGATCGGCTGGCACAGCAGAAGAATTTCAAAATTTCGCCAATCCCAATTGAGGATCTATCAATAGTGTTTAAACAGAGTTAGGAAGAATTGTACCTTTCTTTTCGTGCGTTGTTGGTTTTTGATGTTGAAAAGCCGACACATCGATCAACTCCCTCTACTGGTATCCACACGAATGTTACTCCAACACGAATTGTATGCTAGCGCTTCCAATGTGTCCCTTATGGGCTATATTCAAATTTTTGAATTAATCTTGATTAATTTTGAAATTAATTAACCCTTAATAATCTTGACGATCTAATAAAATAAATTCGGTTTAATTAAAATGTCATATAGTTTTAATTTAACCTTTTTATTTAATCCGAATAAAGAGCCAATAGATTTAATTTATCCTTATAAATTAAATCTGAGAAATTATATATCCATCATGTTAGTTATTAAATTTAATTTATCTAATAAAATTAAATTTAAAACTAACATAATATAAACATTGTCTCGTATTGGGCCATTCTTGTGTGTGACCCTGTAAGCCTATATAAAGTTGGCAGTAGGCCAATAACTATACGAACCCATAAGTCATAAGCGGCCTCTAGCAAGATATTAGGACTACCCAATTCATATAAGGATGTTAACATGATACAACTTGTCATACAACCATGTCATGTCCCTTTTGTCACACGATATTTCGGTCAAGGATGAGGCATGGATGATGTTATCCTCCTGTTCCTGACTATTACTTTCCAGATTCTTGAGTAGTCTGACATTGAAATTGAAACTCCTTTCCATCATAGTATGACCATACATTTCTTAGACTCACTCATCAAAAGGCCCAGTAATATCTCTCTACTAATGTGAGGGACAAATTCCATCTTGACTATTCATATTTCTCTGTATGAAAAACCACTAAGCCCGATCATAGCCTTTATCATCACCTCGTCAAAGGTGACTTTTGACTAATCATATTCCTCTATATGACAAACCACCATCCATGGTTCTGTACTACCTTATGAATCTCAAACTTCTTCGAGATGTACCTTGCTCCCACTGGTTCTTTTAGAGATAAAGTCTCTTTCTAGAAGCATACCATTTTGAATAACAAACACTTTGTTATCGGTGGGATTGTAGACATAGTATCCTTTTATTTCCTTAGGATACCCCATAAAAAGGTACTTTGAGGATCTGGGCACTAATTTATCTGAGGCTTGTTGCTTAACATAAACCTCATATCCCCATATCTTTAGAAAAGATAAACTTGGTCCCTTTCCAGTCCATATCTCATATGGTGTCTTTTCAATTGCCTTAGATAGAGCACAATTTAGTGTGAACGCAGTTGTCTCTAGAGCATATCCCCAAAAGGATAGTGGAAGATCTGTTTGACTCATCATAAATCGAACCATATCTAATAGTGTTTGATTCCTCCATTTAAAAATGCCATTCTATTGTGGTGTTCCTGGAGGAGTCAATGTGAGATTAGCCCAAAACTCCTAAGATTGTCCAAGAACTCTCGGCCCAAATATTCACTACATCGATCAGATTGAAGTGCTTTAATTATTTTTCCAAGTTGGTTTTGTACTTCATTTCGGAATAGTTTGAACATTGCAAAAGATTCAGATTTATGTTTTATTAGAAAGATATAGCCATATCTACTAAAGTCATCTATAAATGTAATGAAGTATATATAACCCCTCTAACAGCTATATTTAATGGTACACATACATTTGTATGTATAGGGCCCAATAAATCAGTGGCCCTCTCACTATGCCCTGAAAAGGTACCTTTGTCATCTTTCCTAATAAGCAAGATTCGCATGTATTATAAGATTCAAAATCAAATGAGTTACGAAATCTATCTTAATGGAGTTTAGAAATGCGTTTCTCACTTATATGGCCTAGACGACAATGCCATACGTAGGTTAGATTCAAATCGTTCAATTTTATCCTTTTAGTTGTTACGTTATAGATATTCATATTATTAGGATGTTCCAAATTTAATATATAATGGTGAACATGCAAATCACCATCAGTATAGAAATGTCATTATGATAAATAGAACATTTACCATTCCCAGTATTGGAAGTATAACCTTCCTTATCCAAATAAGAATGAGAAACAATGTTACTACTCAAAGCAGGAACATAATAGCAATTGTTCAAAACTAAGAAAAGCCTACTGGGCAGAACTAATTCATAAGTGCTTACAGCTAAAGTAGCAACTCTTGCTCTATTTCCAAATCATAGGTCTACCTAGTCCTTCTTCAACTTTCTATTATCCTTGAGACCCTGCACATTTGTACATATGTGAGAACCACATGCAGTATCTAATACCTATGTAGAAGAAGTAGAAAAATGAATGTCTATAATATAAATACCTGAAGCGATAGCCCCCCTATCCTTATTCTTTTTCACATCTTCCAGGTAGAGTTTGCAATTCCTTTTTGATAACACTCCATATTTTGTACATTTAAAGGATATTTTGAAGATAATTAGAGAGTTATCAATCCTAAATTAAAGGGATTTATTGGAGATTTTGATAAGATATCAATTTGATGCATGATTTAGGGGTTTTACTTTAAATATAATAATTTTGATCTAAAATAGAAATAATTCAATATAGGATAATAAGAAGAATAATAATCCAATGTTTTGAAAAAAAAAGAAATAAGCTTTTATTTTATTTTATTCTCTTAATCCTATGACACTAGGTGACATGTTTTTCTTTTTGGTTGAGAAGTTGTGGAGCTAAGTCTAATTATTTTATCTAATAGGAGAGTATATGGGGCGCATATGAGAGGGAATGAATTAGATCAGCTGTGACACCATTTTGCAAAAAGTGAAAGGAAGACCTAATGGACTAAAGAAAGAAAAGAGAAGCCACAGGAAAAAGGTAGAGGGGGAGCGCAGTTGATTTGAAGAAATCAGCAGAGAAGCAAAGCTTGGTCTCTTGACTGGGGCGGCAGCATAGAAAAAAAAGAAAGAGTGAGCTACAGAGTAGAAAACTCAGTGGAGAGAATTGAAGGGGTGGTGCTGTCGACATTGGATGCGCATCTGAAGGAGGGGAGCACTATGGATCATTATCATCGAGAGCCAGAGAGCTGCGATTTTCTAATGTTCATCATCATCTTTAATCATGATTTCTGATGAGAAATAGAGATTGACAGAACAGAGCTCGTCGGAGGTGTCTTTTAGACTAAAGGAGACATCACCGTCGATGAAATTTGAACTGAAGCAGGGAGAGAAAGCTGGAGCAAAACAGACCGAAGGGAGAGAGGAGTTTGGCGATCACTGTTCACTATCTTCTTGCTCTTGAACTTGACAGTAAAGAAGGGAAGCACATCGGCACAGTGATATGTTATAATTTCTTGTCATTAAAATATGATCGGTTCTTCTCTATTTCTTTCATGGCTATGGATTCTTAAATTGTTGCTGAGTTGATTGGAATTAAAGCCATGTGTGGTTAGTTGTTTTTTATCCTAGAGTAGTTATGAACTAATTTGAGGATTTGAGTATGTATGAACTAATTAATTGTACTTAGTGCTATTTTTGTTTACTTAATCTTGTATTAATTTATCTACTTAATGTTTGATCAACACTAAGTATGAATTTGGGGAATTTAGATTAGCCTTGGAAAAGGGATCTTAATTGGACTATAGATTAAGTAATGTGGGATTAGAATTTTTCTAATTTGCCAAGAGGATAGGAATATACCTATTGGACCCATATAATCATATGAGAGTGAATTTGGACATTTGTTGCCCCTAGAGTAAATTAGTTAGGAATAACAATTTTAACTTGAGAGAGGTGTATAGGTGATTGGAAGATATTTATATTCATTTAAACTCTAGATTAACAAATTAACATTAAGTGCTTTTAATTGGATAAATACATGCTCTAAGACTTGAAGAAGGGATTAGCCACTCTAGGTTGTTTTTATCAATTGAAGTCTTTAAATCATTAGATTTGTTTCTTTTGCAATTGTTTAAATAGTATTTCAATCTCTTCCTTTGATTTGCTCAACTAAAATGAAAATGGGAATTTTAATGCCTAGTTATCTATTACCTTGGATCTCTGTGGGATGACCTTGATTTGCTATTATACTATTTCAACGGCCCATACACTTGCGGTGCTTATTTAAAAATTTCGTAGCATCAACTTTTTGGCACTGTTGTCGGGGATTCAAGGCAATTGGTGATTAGAATTAGAAATCCCTTAGTAGTTTTAGCTTGAGCAATTTTATTTTATTTTTGTTTGTTCTTTGTGTTAGTGTGATTCTCTTGAGATCTGTTTTGTCTTTCGGGTACTTTAGTATATGTCCCGCATATCTAAAGCACCTAAGATACCACAAAAAACAAGGAGCGTCCAACAACTTTTGGAAGCTACAAAACCTCATACTCAACCAAAGAAAGGTGTACACACTGAGACTATAGTAATGGCTGAGGATGAAAATGATCGCTTGGGTGTTAATGATTTCTTGGGAAGACAATCTCGTGAAATCAGGAATCCGAGTGCCTGAATTTCAAGCTAACAACTTTAAGATAAAGCAAACTATGTTGAAGATGCTTCAGCTACATGGTCAGTATGCCGGAAATGATTTAGAAGATCCAAATTGGCACTTGATTCAATTCCTTGATGTTTGTGACCCATTCAAGCAAAATGGAGTTTTTAATGATGTGATTTGCCTTAGGCTTTTTCCTTACTCTCTACAAGGAAAAGCCAAAGAGTGGCTCAACAATTTAGAAAAGGGCAGTGTCACTTCTTGGGCTGAATTGGAGGAAAAGTTCAGATCAAGATTCTTTCCTCATAACAAGATGGTGGATGCTAGAGCTGCTCTAACTAATTTTTGCCAACAATTTAGGGAACACCTATATGAAGATTGGGAGAGGTTTAAGTTTCTTGTTAGGCAGAGTCTTGGCCATAGTTTTGAGAAATGGGTCTTACTTCAAAACTTCAGGACCCGGTTGACTCCCAAATCTAGATCAAAATTGAATGCTATGGCTAATTGAGGAATTACAAAGCAACCAGTGAATTATGTTTGGGGATGCTTAGATGACTTATCAACTGACTTTATTCAGAACAACAATGACAGAAGATATGTGAAATCTACTGAAAGAGTTAATAAGGACACTTCATCACAATTGGTGGGAATATTAAATGTTCTCAACAAGAGGTTTGATAATCTTGAAGCTCAAGTACACCGTTCCAATAGTAGACACATGGGAGTTAATGCTAATTATGCTCCTTGTGATTATTGTGGAGATAGACATGCTACTGGACAATGCCTTATATCTCAACAGATAGAACCAGTCAATTATGTTGGAAACTACCGTGGCAATAATCAAAGTAATCTATACTCCAATACCTACAATTCTAGGTGGAGTAAAAATCCTAATCTCTCTTGGAAACATGGTGCAACTCTTAATGAAGCATCCACTTCTAATATAAAGCCAATAGCACCTCCTGGTTTTTATTACTTGGAAAAGAAAGTTAAGCCTATTCAAGAGCCCAAACCTGATCTTGAGGCAATGATATCTCAACTTGTTAGTTTTCAACTAAAGAGTTCTCAAGATCAAGCTGATACTAATGCAACATTTAGTTCATCTATCAAGAATCTTGAGGTTCAAGTGGGACAACTTGCAACTAGTGTGAATGCATTACAACAAAGAGAATTGCCAAGTAATACTGTGACTAATCCTCGTAGAGATAGACAAGAGGAATGTAAAGCTCTCATATTAAGAAGTGGTAAGGAGTTACCTGAGATTCCCCATCTAGTGAAGAAACCTTTAGCTTCTAATGGTGATGCAACTCTTGAAGTTATTATAGAGAATGATGAAGAGCCTACTCAGAAGGTACATGGAAAAGTAAATGAAGTAAAAGTTGATAATGAGTCTAAGAAAAGTGAAGTTAAGAAGAAGGCTACTAATGAGAATCATAAATGGGTACAACCTTTGCCATTTCCTCAGAGATTCTAGAAGAAAGCTTTAGATGAGCAATACAAGAAGTTCTTGGGAATTTTCAAGCAACTCTACATAAATCTCCCTTTCCTTGAAGCTTTACAGCAGATGCCTCAATATGTTAAGTTTCTAAAGGAGATGTTGGGTAAGAAGAGGAAGTTTGGTGATTATAAAAAGTACCTCTCACTAAAGAATGTAGTGCTATTATTTGCAACAAGTTGCCACCTAAACAGAATGATCCTGGTAGTTTTTCTATACCTTGCATAATTGGATAAACATTTCAAGGTGGAGAATTATGTGATCTAGGCTCAAGTATCAACTTGATGCCACTATCTGTGTTTCAAAAATTGCAACCTGGTGAAGCTCATCCAACCTCTTTGATAATTCAGTTAGCTTATCGAAGTTTAGCTTATCCAAAAGGTATCATTGAAGATGTTTTAGTTAAAGTTGTTAAGTTTATCTTCCCAGCTGATTTCATTGTATTAGATTGTGATGAAGATAGTACTCTCCTACTTATTGTAGGAAGACCCTTCTTAGCTACAGCTCGCACTTTGATTGATGTTGGAAAAGGGGAGATCAAGTTAAGAGTGAATGACGAAGAGGTTATTTTTAACATGAACAAGGCATTGAAGTATCCTAGGGACACTAACGATTGCTTCAGGGTTAATTCATTAGATGAGGTTATTCAAGAGACTTTGGATTCCTATACTATAAAGAACCTTTAGAGGCTGTGTTACTTGGGCTTGATGATATCGAAGAAGGCAATCTAGTTGAATGCAAAAGGTTACTTGAAGCTTCTTATCCTTGCAATAATCAATCAAGACAGTTTGAGTTGTTGGAGATGGAATCAAGGCAAACTTCTTTAAAGCCTTCTATTTAACAAGCACCAATTTTAGAGCTGAAGCCCTTACCTCCACATCTTGAATATGCATACTTGGGTGAATTTGAGACACTTCCTATTATCATATCTTCTTCTTTATCTAAAGATAAAAAAGAAAGGTTGTTGAAAGTCCTTGGGGATCACAAAAGGGCTTTGGGTTGGACAATAGCTGACATCAAAGGTATAAGTCTTTCAATTGTAATGCATAAGATACTTTTGGAAGATGATCATAATAAGTCTATTTAGAATCAGAGAAGATTGAATCCTATGATGAAGGAAGTGGTCAAGAAGGAAGTGATTAAGTAGTTAGATGCTGGAATCATTTATCCCATTTCAGATAGCTCATGGGTTAGTCCAGTATAATGTGTTCCTAAGAAAGGAGGAATGACCGTTATTGCTAATGAGCACGATGAGCTTATTCCCACTTGTACAGTTACTAGTTGGAGAGTGTGTATAGATTACAGAAAGTTGAAGGAAGCGACACGAAAGGATCATTTCCCACTCCCTTTCATTGACCAAATATTAGACTGGTTAGCTGGCAAAGAATTCTTTTGTTTCTTGGATGGGTATTCTGGTTATAATCAAATTTTTGTTGCTCCTAAAGACCAAGAAAATACCACATTCACATGTCCTTATGGTACCTTTGCCTTTAGAAGAATGCCATTTGGTTTATGCAATGCTCCTACTCATTTCCAAAGATGTATGATGAGCATATTCTCTAATATGATAAAAGAGATAATAGAAGTACTCATCGATGACTTATCAGTCTTTGGTGAATCGTTTAAGGAGTGTTTGATACATTTAGATAAGGTGTTGAGGAGATGTGATGAGACAAATCTGGTTCTTAATTGGGAAAAGTGTCATTTCATGGTGACTGAAGGGATAGTTCTTGGTTACAAGGTTTCAAAAAAGGGCTTAGAAGTTGATAGAGCAAAGACTTATGTGATTGAGCAATTTCCTCCTCCTTTTAATGTCAAAGCTGTAAGAAGTTTCTTGGGTCATGCTTGATTTTATCATCGGTTCATTAAAGATTTTTCCAAGATTTCAAAGCCTCTTTCATAATTACTTGAGAAAGATACTCCTTTCTATTTCAATGAGGAGTGCATGAAGGCTTTTGAAGAATTAAAGGTTTGATTGATTTCAGCTCCTATTATTGTGGCTCCTGATTGGTCATTACCTTTTAAACTGATGTGTGATGCAAGTGACTATGCTGTGGGAGCTGTGTTGGGGTAAAGGCCTACTAAGATATTCCATCCCATCTACTATGCAAGTAAGACACTAGTTATAGTTCAGGTAAATTATTATGTTTGCTTTTGAAAAGTTTATAGTCTACTTGATGGGTGCTAAGATCTTAGTCCACACTGATCATGCTGCTATAAAATATATGTTAGGGAAGAAAGAGTCCAAACCTAGATTGATAAGATAGGTTTTGTTGTTATAGGAATTTGATGTGCATATAGTTGATATGAAAGGAACTGAAAATCAAGTTGCTGATTATTTGTATAGGATTATGAACTCTTCTGATTGTGTGAATGACTTGTTGGTTAATGAATATTTCCCTGATAAATAGTTGTTTGCTGAGTAGTTATGGTTTGCCCTGGTATGCTGATATTGTGAATTATCTTGTGTGTGATATGTTACCTCCTGATTTGACTTTCTATCAAAGAAGGAAATTTTTGCACGATGTTGCTTACTATATATGGGAAGAACCATTTTTTTTCAAGAGATGTGCTGATCTGATCATTAGAAAGTATGTGTCTGAGGTTGAACAAGAGGCAATTTTGATTGATTGTCATGCATCTACATATGGAGGATATTATGGGGGTAAAGGACTGCATCTAAAGTACTTTATTCTAGTTTTTATTGGCCTTCTTTGTTTAAAGATGCTCATCAATTTGTTTCCAAGTATGATAGATGTCAAAGAACAGGTAACATTTCCAAGAGACATGAGATGCCGCAATCTAGGATCTAGTGGTGGAGTTATTTGATGTTTGGGGGATGGATTTCATGGGTCCTTTCCCATCTTCAAGAGGAAACCAATATATTCTTGTTGCAGTGGAGTATGTGAGCAAATAGGTTGAAGCTATTGCTTGCCAAGCGAATGATACCAATACCGTGATCCGTTTCTTGAAGAAGTACATTTTCACAAGATTTGGTACTCCCAGAGTGATTATTACTGATGAAGGAACTCATTTCAACAACAAGAATTTCAAGGCTCTTTTGGTAAAATATAGAGTGCACCATCGGATGTCACTTGCATATCATCCCCAAATTAATGGCTTATATAAGTTGGCTAACAGGGAGATCAAGAGGATCCTTGAGAAGACTGTAGGTCCTACTAGAAAAGATTGGTTTGATAAGCTTGATGATGCTTTGTTGGCATATAGGATTGCTTTCCAAACTCCAATTGGCATGTCACCTTATTGGTTGGTTTTTAGGAAAGCATGTCATTTGCCACTTGAGTTGGAGTATAAAGCATAGTGGTCAATCAAGAAGTTGAATATGGACCATAAAGAAGCTAGAGCTAAAAGGTTATTGTAACTGAATGAGTTGAAAGAATTACGACTTCAAGCATATGAGTTCAAGATTATACAAAGAAAGGACAAAGAAATGGCATGACAAGCATATCTTGAAAAGCAATTTTGAGCCTGGGCAATTGGTTCTTATCTTTAACTCAAAGCTCAAGTCTAGATGGTTTGGTCCTTTTAGAGTGGTTTCTGTGTCATTAAAGGGTGTAGTTGAAATTAAAAAATAAGAGTATAGGAAATTGCTTTAAAGTGAATGGGCAAAGACTGAAGCACTATAATAGTGGTGAGGTGGATCGGCAAGTAATGGTTCATCATTTATCACAACCTCCTTGAGTTTTTGACATAGTTTGGCTGAGGACTATGAACCAAGCGCTTCTTGGGAGGCAACCTAAGGTTTGGTTTGATGTTTTGTTTTGATTTTGTAGGACTTTTGTAGCCCTTGATGATGTATTCCACTTTTGTAGCCACAAGGAAGAGCATTCAAGAGACAAGATGAGGATTGAGAGGGGAGTTTCCTTATATTTTTCCTTGCTTTATTTAATTGATAGTTGATAACATATTCTGGACATAAGTGTTGGTTATAGTCTAACTTTGCATGTGATTGATATTTGTTATTGACTCTTCATTTGAGTTGTGGCATTTGTGAGTGGTGCTCTATTGGTGGAAATTTAAAATTTTTGAAGCTTCTACTATGTGACATTTAAGTGTGGGGGTGGAGCGTACCATTGATTTTGTATGACTTGTCATCAATTTTGAAAACTTTATTTGATTTTGCACATAAATAGAAAAATTTTGACAAATTTTGAAAACAAATTTTACTTTTTATGGAAGCTGGGAGTTTACTTGTGAACATTGGCAAAGTTAGTTTGATTTGAATTTGAAAAGGATTGAGTTTAGTTAGAATTTGGTTCTATCTTCTTGGAATGTTAGTAGATAGGCAAAGAATTTGGTTTGGATGATTGACTTTAGGATGTTAAATATCAGTTAGAAATTTGAGCTTAAATATTCATTTCTTTCAAGAGGGAGTACACTTAATCCTTTGCTTTACTCCATTTGAGCCTTTATTTGTTTTTAAAAGAAAATTGCATAGAGTAAATAGCCCTTTGTTTGATAAATGCAATTTTTATATCTTTTCTGTCCCATTCATTTACTACTTTAATTAGTGCTAAATAAAAAAATTTTAGAAAAGAGTGAAGGGATTAGAAAGTCAATGTTATGTGAGTTATGTAGATAGGAACAAAATGAAATAGAAAGAAAAGAAAGATAGAAAGAAAGGTGTACATAAAAAAAGAAGAGAAAAAGAAAAAGAAAAAAAAAGAGAAAGAAATATGCAAAAAAAAAATTAAAAAAAAAATGAAAAAAAAAAGATTGTTGAAGTTAATGGAATAAAAGTTGTTTAGAATCTAAGTGAGTTTGTTTTCTTTAAGTAATTATTCCTTCATTCTTCATGAATTTCATTAAGTTGCTTAGCACTAATTAAATTATGCTTCCATACCATTTGACCACTTCCGTTTCATTTTCCTACCTTATTCATTACAACCTTTGGAAAAGTCCTTTTGATTTGTGTGAGCAAGAGGAAAATGTAGTAGAGATGGAGATAATAAACAAGATGGGTTGCAATAAGTGGAAGAGAGTGAAACACAAGCCCTTTAATTATCTTCAGAGAAGAGTGCAAACACTTCATTTGTGAGGAACATTCTATTGTCATTTGTCCTTACTACATTACTTGCATTTCTACTTGCATTTTAAGAAAGTAGAAAAGAGTTTTCAAGAAAGCTTTATTCTTGAAAATTTGAATTAAATCCAATTTTGTAGTATTTGATTTGAAAATCTTGCTTCCATGATTTTCTTTGGTTGTTTGATGCTTTAAAATCTTGAGGAAAAGATTTGATGCAAGTGTCGGGGCGTGATAACTCTTCAAATTTTATACATTTAAAGGATATTTTGAAGATAATAGGAGAGT
Organism: Inga leiocalycina; assembly: GCA_963242795.1. Lineage (NCBI taxonomy): Eukaryota > Viridiplantae > Streptophyta > Magnoliopsida > Fabales > Fabaceae > Inga > Inga leiocalycina. The sequence continues at coordinate 51,565,787 of OY725323.1, forward strand.
TATCAATCCTAAATTAAAGGGATTTATTGGAGATTTTGATAAGATATCAATTTGATGCATAATTTAGGGGTTTTATTTTAAATAGAATAATTTTAATCTAAAATAGAAAGAATTCAATATAGGATAATAAGAATAATAATAATCCAATGTTTTGAAAAAAAAGAAAAAAGATTTTATTTTATTATCTTAATCCTGTGACACTAGGTGATGTGTTTTTCTTTTTGGATGAGAAGTTGTGGAGCTAAGTCTAAATATTTTATCTAATAGGAGAGCATGTGGGGCGCATATGAGAGGGAATGAATTAGATTAGCTGCAAAGAGAGAAAGGAAGACCTAATGGACTAAAGAAAGAAAAGAGAAGCCACGGGAAAAAGGCAAAGGGGGAACCGCAATTGATTTGAAGAAATCAGCAGAGAAGCAGAGCTTCGTCTCTTGACTGGGGGCGACCACATAGAAAAAAAGAAAAAGAGTGAACTACAGAGTAGAAAACTCAATAGAGAAAATTGGAGGGGTGGTGCTGTCGACATTGGAAGTGCAGGTGAAGGAGGGGAGTACTGTTGATCATTATCATCAAGAGCTAGAGAGCTGTGATTTTCTAATGTTCATCGTCGTCTTCATTCGTGATTCCCGATGAGAAACAGAGCTTGACAGAACAGAGCTCGTCGGAGGTGTCTTTTGGACTAAAGGAGACATCACCGTAATGAAATTTGAACTGAAGCAGAGAGAGAAAGCTGGAGCAAAACAGACCGAAGGGAGAGAGAAGTTTGGCAATCACTATTCACCATCTTCATGCTCTTAAACTTGATAGTGAAGATGGGAAGGACATCGGCACAGTGATATGTTATAATTTCTTGTCACTAAAATCTAATCGGTTCTTCTCTATTTCTTTTATGGCTATGAATTCTGAAATTGTTGTTGAGTTGACTGGGATTAAAGCCATGTGTGGCTAGTTGTTTTTGAACCTAGAGTAGTTATGAACTAATTTGAGGATTTGAGTATGTATGAACTAATTATGTGCTTAGTGCTATTTTTGTTTACTTAATCTTGTATTAATTTATCTACTTAGTGCTTGATCACCACTAAGTATGAATTTGGGGAATTAGATTAGCCTTGGAAGAGGGATCTTAATTGGATCATAGATTAAGTAATGTGGGATTAGAATTTTTCTAATTTGCCAATAGGATAGGAATATACCTATTGGACCCATATAATCATATTAGAGTGAATTTGGACATTTGTTGCATCTTGAGTAAATTAGTTAGGAATAACAATTTTAACTTGAGAGAGGAGTATAAGTGATTGGAAGATACTTATATTAATTTAAACTCTAGATTAACAAATTAACACTAAGTGCTTTTAATTGGATAAATATATACTCTAAGATTTGAAGAAGGGATTAACCACTCTAGGTTGTTTTTATCAATTAAAGTCTTTAAATCATTAGTTTGTTTCTTTCGCAATTGTTTAAATAGTATTTCAATCTCTTCCTTTGATTTGTTCAACTTAAATGAAAATGGGAATTTTAATGCCCAATTATCTATTATCTTGGATCTCTATGGGATGACCTTGATTTGCTACTATACTATTTCAACGGCCTGTACACTTACGGTGCTTATTTAAAAATTTAGTAACATCTTCTAGGTAGAGTTTGCAATTCCTCTTCTGATGACTAGGTTCATAGCAAAAGTAGCAAATTTCTTCCTTTTAAAGGCTTTGCTTTCTTGGGTATAGGCTTGGTTTTGGCCTTGTTTGACTCTTCGGTCTTATAATCTGAGCCATTACCCTTCCATTTGCCGCTCCCTTTCATTTTTATACCCTTTCCTTTCTAAATCATCAAAATAGTACTGGGCTTTTTTTAAATGCTCTGTTCAACAATTTTGAGCATCCTATGCAGCTCAGAAATTGATTTCTCTATGTTATTCAAGTTGTAGTTCATAACAAGCTGGTCATAACTCTCTAGGAGTGAGCTCTAGATCAAATCCGTAGTTAACTCTTAGATCATAGGAAATCCAAGCCTCTAAAGGAGGATGATGATTTTAATAATATATCCCAATTTAATTAATTAATTTACCCAATTTCAGATTATTACAAAATTTTGGTTGATTTCTTCCCAAACTTTGAAAAATCATAACTAATCCTACAAAATCAAATTGGAGTGATTCCATAGATTATAGAACCCTTATTTAGTCTAATTTCAAGAAACAATATAGCCTTTTGCCAATTTAAAGCACATCATTCCCAGATTTTTAATCTTTACATGTTGTTCCAAAAACTTCACAGTTTTTATGATATGAATTCAAAAATTCATAACTTTTTGTATATAGCTCTAATTGAGTCATATGTACCTATCAAATTAAAGCTTATAATGTCTACTTTTACCTTCTAAATCTCAATTTTTTTTTATCAGTTGATCATACAAAATCACATGACAAGCTCACTGCCTCATAGGCTATTTCACAGAAAACATAATTATATTCTCCAAAATTCACCATTTTATTCCCTTTAATACCTCACAAATATAAGAAATGTTAGGGAATAATTCCAAGACACCAGATAAATTAGGGCTTAGCATTCCTCTTAATTTAGTCTTATTTGCAAGCTCCAATTCCAAAAGTAAGGATATTACATTTCTCCTCTCGATCAATAAATTTCATCCTCAAAATTTGAATGTCTTCTATTTAGGGATCCCTTTTTACCACACAATCCATCCCTTTACCATATGTAGGCTCACAAGCCATGCAACATAATGATCATATTCGATCTATCTCTTTCGTATGCAAGCTCATCGATCAGACAATGCATTCATCATTTTCTAATCAAAGTTCTCAGATATTATTCGGCATTCATCATTCATTTAGTACATTGTATGTAGCGTGTAATCAAACACAGGACCCAGTGGTCCATTCCCACAGTGCTTGATTCATTGGGCCTCATCGCCTCAGCTCACATATTTTACACCCAACCTATCGACTGCAAGCAACCAGTACGGTGCAACCCTCAGCTCATATATTTTACACCCAACCTATTGCCTATTAGCCTCCACACATTCATCCTATTACTATTCACATATGATGCTTATTTGTTATACATAGGCTACGCAATTCATTACTACATAAAATATTTGTCTGGTCTTACTGTTTAAGGTCATTACCCTATGCAACATACATATCAGGCCTTACCGCCATTATTCTCTGTTTTGTATTCATGGGCTATCCAGCCTATTACTGTACTGATTGTCCATCAGAATACTTAGTTCATTATTCTAGGCCTCATTGCCTTGTTAGGACACTACCCAGTGTATTTAGCCTTACAGTTTATGTCATTTTACTTGTACAATGCTGAGTATGCCAGTGTCACTGGCTTGTACAAACATGTACACTGGGATGTACCAGTAATATATCTATCTGTATTTATGCCTGCTAGTTCGGTGTTCAGGTTCAAATGACTAAATGACTATTTGACCCTTACTGGCCATACTGTGTGTACTGTTCGGGATCAAAATGTAATATCCCAAAAAGCGATTAAGGGCTAATGACTTCAAAAGTGACTGTAATTATTGTTGAATAAACACTTTTGGAGAATGGGTGATGGGAATTTGGATGTTTTAATGATTCCAATGGCTTCCTTGTGAAAATTCATGTGGGGAGAGTGTTTATTGTGAAATTGGAACTATTGGGAACAATTGTGCAAAAGTTGGAAACTCTGTCCATTGAAACTCTGTACAGGGCAGTCGATTTGTATGGACGTTTTAAATAGGCAAATGGTGTCTACAAATTCTGAAATTTTCTAGTCTTAAAGTTCACATGTCAAGCTTCAAAATGGACATATAATTTGTATCATTTTGATTTTTGACCTAAGATTTTTGGATTTTTGAAGTTTGCACAGCGAAATTAATTATTTTCTGGAACAGTATGCAAAGATTGAAATTCTGGGAATTTTGTGATTCCTTCTAGATAGATTCTATATTTTTCCTTAAAACTAGACTCAATAAGGGTTATATAGGCTTTGGAATCACTCCAATTCTATTTTTTTAGAATTAGTTATGATTTATCAAAGTTCGGTCAGAAAATCTGCCAACAAATCCGAAAATGGGAAAATAAGGAATTATGACATCAACTCATTAAAAGATGATGTCAGCATTGATTATTAATCAAATTGCTCATCTTCTTCAGCCATTTCACGCCATTTTCAGCTGAAGCAAGAGGAAAAAACGTGAGAGAGAGCTTGGAGAAAAATAGAGAGAAGGAAGGAGAAATCTCACAAGGTAGGTCGATTTCTTCAGTGAATTCGTACCTAATGTGTATAATCCTCCTCCTAAGCTATTCCTCTATGTGAATTAAGATTTTGAAGCAAGGAATTTCATTGTTCAAATAGGCTAGGGTTCAGCCATATTTGGGAAAAGCTTGTGGGAGCTTGAGGTAACTTCCAAACTTTCGTATATTGCTTATTCTGGTTGCTGTGGGCAATTTAATCGGTGAAATTTCACCGGATTGCCATTGGTTTTAAAGTTTGGAAATGATATGGCCTAGGGGTTATGCTGCCCAAATTGGGTCTTAATGTTAGTTGTAACCTAATGTAATGGTTAATAAAGTGGTTAGGAGTAGAAAGGAACGCGTTTACGGAGCCGAAATCGTAAAACCCTGATTTTCCCCGGAGAACTCATAAATTTCGGCCAGCTCTAGAAATGGGTCTTAGATTTGGATTTTCAATGATTTGATGGTTCCATTGTGTTCAGGGGCGAAAATTAGGTGGGGTTACAGTTGGTCACTTTTTCGGAAAAGGCCGAAAAAGCATAATTAGGAAAATGCCCCTAAAACCCTTAAAGTGGGGCTGCCAAGGGTAAATTTGTAATTTAACATTGAATTTGATAATTCTGAGTATGGAAATGGATTCCTTGGGCGGAAATATGTTAGGATAGCCCATATTAGAATTTCGGAAAAAGTGCAACCGGACCGGGTACGGCGGGCCCAAGCCGGGTCCCCGGGGGTATTTTTGTAAATTTTCATTATAGACTCATATGGAACATATTCTAAGTGTTTGAAAGTAGGAATTAGGGGTAGGAAATTAATCCACCATTCTTCATTTTGTTTATAGGCTTTGATATTTGCCGCCCTCGTGAGCCAACTGCGCTGAAGGACGTCAGGAAAGGACAAGGTAGTGACTCTCTCTCTCTCTTATACTTTGTTTAATGCACTGTATGTGTGTTGTATCATTGTTTTATGATGATTTCTGATGCTGCTATGGTTACAGCTGGTGATAGCTGTCGTTTACAGCGCAAGCTGTCATTTACAGTGTAAGCTGTCGTTATTGTGATTACAGCGTAAACTGTCGTGATATTGATTACAGCAAGAGCTGTAGTATTGTGTATACAGCCGTGATTGCTATCGTTTGTGGTGAAAACCATATATCTGTGAATTGCTGCTGCTGTTGCTGTTTGTGATTTATGTACATGCTTTGTGTTTATGCATTGTGTGAGTGGTTTGTTACTACTGAGATTCTCTCGAATCTCATTCTTTCCTATGACTAACATTTCAGACAAGGCGTGTGGCTCAAAGGAGAAGCGGCCAACCCGGAGCAATTAGGACCCTTGGGGGTATATAGTTGAATTGGAAATGTTGGTTATGTATTTTGAACTCGGGATTACTGTATATTCTGAATCAGGAATACTACATTCGATTTTGGTTGTGTAATCCCCTAGTGTATACTTATAAACCTTCAGGTTTTTATGCATAGAACCCGGGAGTTGCCGGGGATGCGGTTATACACTCTGATATGATTGAATGTATATTAACTGCACAGGTAATTATATTCGCATATTGAAATTGAGACCTGGATGGGAAAAAGAGTTTTGAAAGTTTTGTAAAAATTTTACTGTGAGACAGAAAGTTTAAAACGAGGTTAAAGCATCCAATAGTCTCTAATCTGATTTAAATATGTGTTATCGAATTATAATTACGTGTTTAAAGTCAGGGGGTTACACAAATCACTATTTGACCCTTACTAATCATAATGTGTGCGCTGTAACATGAATGGGTAAGTAATTCTGTGAGGCTATGGCTGTTACATCATAACACATCCTAATAAATGTCTACTTGTATTTATGTAGACCATAAAGGTTAACTGTGGATCTGGGATTGTTAACATTAGTGCTATTGAGATGTGTTCGCCACCATACTGCCCTAGTACACTAGGGCTCTATTTGAACCGGCTGACACCCAAGAAGGGCGATGAATTTAGTGTATGATAAAAATTTAAGGACTTTAAAAATCTTTTCGTATCTCAACGAAAGCGGTAAATATAAAGGTAATAAATTATAAATCAACAGTTAGATTAAATAATATATGCTGGAAATATAAGAGCTTAGGGAAGAGAATATGCAAGCTGTGATTTATACTAGTTTGGTCCAATCTTTGATGGCCTACGTCCAGTCCCCAGGCAACTCCTGAGATTTTCAAATCCACTATCTTCCTTTTTAATCCAGGAATAAGAAAAGCCTTTACAAACCCACAAGTTTAGCTGGGTACTTGTGAAACCTTTTTCAAATCTCTAACCAAGATACTTCCCCTTACGGCAAGTCTTACGAGTAAAGCGATCCCAAAGACCTTTCCCTCCTGCTTACCTGTGCAAGTCTTACTAGCAGTAATGTTTTCTCCTTCTTACACCCCTATAAGTCTTACAAGCAGCAACGTTCTCTACTGCTTGCACCTTGTAAGTCATATGAGCAGAAAGTCTTACCAACGATTATCTCAACAGCTTCCACCGTAAGGAAATCAACCTACTCAAGGTCCAATCTACCTTGAGATCAATTTAGAAATACAACTAAAAGTGTTTACAAACTTTCTCAAAGAGTGATAAAATGAACACTGAAGTACAATATAAATAATCATTCTCTCAATGATAAGTAATATAGAAACTGCAGAATAGAAAGTGTTTGGGTTGAATTGTGCGACTCATGATATTCGCATGTTGGCAACGTTGCTATGTTCTCTACTTTCTTTTCTTCTTTGAATGCTACCATATTTATAGATGAGTTGTAGAAGATAACTTTGTAAGCATTCATCCGTTGGAGTCCCATTGCTTCATTTGACCGTTGTATGCATTTAAATAACGAACCACTATGAAATGCCTGTTGTAGAGTGGAGTGTCTCATTGAAAAGTGAAATGATTCATTTTGAACTGTACGTCATATTGTGGAGTGGCATGTCTCATAGAAAAGCAAGATTTAAGCGTTTGAATATTCAACAATCTTTCATGGTGTGTCAGTTACTTGTCATGGTAGGTAGTTGTCATTCGGCGTGTAATGATGATTTCCACCATAATTGACTTTATTATTTGAATCTGTAATCTGAACGTTTAATATCCTATTTCAGTCTTGAAACATATGTTAGTTAATGTTTAGATATGATAACAAGTGAAAACACAATGATTCAATAACATTTAACCATATTCAGATTGTTCGTTGAGTGACTCTGTTTTGTTTTGGTTTCTTAGAGTCTCACTCGAGTACTTGTGTGTTTTGTACTACGAACTTCTGCTTCTGTGTAACACTCACATCATTTTTATCAAGAGTGTGATTTCTCACTCACAGGTGATATGGGCCCTCACTCGAGTACATTAGTATTCTCAGATTTAGGCTTCATTTCAGGACAACACTTGCAGCTAAATATTCAAGAGTGCATTTTGCACTTATGAAGTGTTACATTCACACTTGAGTGCAGTATGGCTCACTCGAGTGCATTTCATATTTTCACGTTATAGCTTTCTCTCGAGCAAACACGTGCTGCTCTTTATTCGTTTGACTCGAGTGTAATCTTTCTCCTCTCTCAAGTGTTACCTTTCATGCTCAACTGCTCTTCACATTTCTCTGGTCATATTTCTTCTCGGGTTAACACTTTCATGTCAACACTTGCATAACTCGGGTGTAAACCCTCACTTCACTTGAGTGTATTGTCATTTACTCGAGTATAGCTCAAATACTTCTACTTCATAGCCACTTCTGGACAACACTCGCACCAAATTATCAAGAGTGCATTTTTGTGCTCGTGAGTGATGTGGGGCTATGTTAGACTCGATTTATTCATTTGATTCTAAATATGAAAAATGATGTGTCATAAGAAAGCTTTTGGCATATACATTCCAATGCTAAAAGAATCAGCTCAAAATTCCTTATATTCTGCAAGTTATGATCGAAAGAGTGTCTATCGCACTAGACCGCATAAACATCAACTTCCAGAAGGCATAGCTTCTAGAATATAACTTCAAATTAGGCAAATTACCTATCCATGAAAAGCTCTTTGAGTATAGTTTCATATGAGACTGACTTCATCTCAGTCCAATATGTCGTTTATGAGTTCTATCCAAAATACTGAACCTATCTTGAAACGTGATGGTGATTTCAGTGTCATCTTCCATGATTCATATCTCTTTTAGCTGAGCTTCTTTCAATGTGATATTAGTGCACATTTTTTGTGTTGTGAGTTTTCTTTCATATGCACTAGTTTCAACTCAATTTGACGTGTGGTTTGAGAGATATGGCCAAAATATTATACCTCTATTAGGCTAAATGAAAAACAGAGATGAACAAAATAGCCTTGACACGCGAGTATGTTCTTCCTACACTCAAGTGTAACACCTCTAGCACTCAAGTGATGAGCTCAAACTCGAGTGCAACTTCTTTAGAATTACCATAACTCATATATAAGTCATCATAGCTTTAAATTAACCCATTCCAATTATCATTTGATCATAGAAACCTCTAGTATCATCATAGAAACCTCCAGTATCACTTCTAAGAGCTTGAATCTTGATATTCACATTAGATCGTGTAATTTCTTCTTTCTTCAATCTCTTGCTTCTTGATTTTATTCTTGATGATTATTCTCCATAACCCAACAAGACAGCTTCTTTACTTTCTTGATTATCTTCAATCTTTGCTGGACTAATCTACAAGATATGCAACATCAAACACAGTAATTAGTTAAAGTATAAATACATTATATAAAATTTTTGCTCTTACCATTTCACATCTATATTTGACATCATCAAAACTAATCATATCTAACAGGATGATCCCAATTCCAGTTCACATGTGTCACCACAAACTACAAAGGTTGTGTGACTGTTGACCATATAGGTCATCACATTGTACACCACTCTGGATGTAATACTGTACACCATACTTGATGTAATATTATACATCACTTTGGATGTAATATTGCACACTACTCTAGAAGTAATACTATACACCCGCAGGGTGTAAAACCATACACCATGCTAGTTGTAATACTGTATACCATGTAGGGTGTAATATGGTTTATCACATATACTATAACACTATTGACTATCAAGGCCATGTTATGTGTTGGGATGATTAACACTGATGCGAACATCAACCCCTCCTGTAATTTTCAAAATTGCACCTAGATTCACCACACTTCTACTACTACTCTCATACTTCACACTATTAAATACAATATAGGTAAGGCTACATTATCTGCCCACCCTTGTCTTACTACCTCAATTAGATCCAACTTGGCCTCCATAGTAACCCATTATTATCCATAGAAAATGTGATAAATAAATATGCCATGTACCATATAGTGTAAAATGTAATCCATGTCATACCGTGTGTGTACATAATGCTTAAGGCCACTGTTCGGTTGAAACCCATATGTGTACCTCAGCCGAGTCCTTAACCACAGCTAAGTAATACTAGTGTACCTTAGCTAGGTCCTAGACCACATCTAGGTAATGTGCCCCAAGCACTACTATGTATCCATATCATACCGTGTGTGTACACAAAGTTAAGGGGCAACTATCCAGTTAAAACCCTTACATGTACCACAACTGAGTCACTGACTACTGCTAGGCAACACCAGTGTGTGTACCTTTGTTAGGCACCCAACCATAACCAGGTAATGTGCCTCCCACATATGTTTATATCATAGAATGCAGTAACACACAGCATATCAATAATCACATAGTATATGAGAGATAATAGCTACTACATTGGCCTTTCCTGGATAACCTTCCTAATGATCATTGATCATTGTTTGCTGTTTTATTATCTTGCCCTACGTTTTCTATATTAGATTCGGTCTAACTTCTTGACCCTACTCAACATCTGAACCTCTTAGACTTACCATCTTTGTGGTTCACTATATGAACAAGAAAGAGTAAATATCATATTAACACGAGCATTTTTGTCATTTTACAAGTGTTGGTTACATAGGTACTCCTAAAATTACATATAACAAATGTTTACAGTATTCAGGGAAGACCTATAATAACATACAGTCCTCTGAAATACTGTATAACATGTGGTTACTCCTATTACATGACATATCACAACATGTACATGTAACTTCTTAGGGGATCACCCATCACTAATTTAGAGCCATTCTTTTAATTTCCCAACAATTATGGCATATTAATTAAAATTGCCATACAACACATAATTATTCCACTTTAATTCGATAATTATCCTCAATAATTACCATTAGCCTTTACTCAAAAATTGGGGTGTTATAGGTATGGTTCCAAAGGCAATATGACCCTTGTTAAGTCTATTTTTAATGAAAAGTATAGTATTTAGCCAATTGAAAGCTTATAATTCCTAGAATTTCCAATTTTTGACGTTGTAACATAAAATTTTCAGTTTCACTGGGCTAAATTCAAAAATACATAACTCTTTGCATATAGTTCCAAATGACCCATATGACTTGCCAAATTAAAGCTTGATAAGTCTACCTTTATTCTAAAAAATTTCACATCCATTAGACTTAAATTGCTTATCCAAAACCATCACAAAACTAGACTGCCACACAGGTAAACACACAGGCAGCAAATCCACATTTTACAATTTGTATTCCAAGCATAATCATGTTGTGCGTAATCACTAATTGCTTTGTTTTGCCCTTTCCTCTACTTTTTAATTCACCACTTAATTCCATAAAATGCCACAGAGTGTGAGGAATTTTGGTAGATAAAATTTGGGGTGTTACATTTCTCCCCCCGTTCAATAAATGTTATCCTCAAAATTTGAATGTCTACAACTTGAGGATCATTCTAGACACTTAGTCTATCCCTCTCGTGTGTAAGATCAATAAGCTTGTGACATAATTTATTTCTTTCTTATTCAAGCTCACTGAGCATGCAACACAATCATCATATTATTAGATCTTTGATAGAATTCAGCATTTTTCATTCAACATTCGCATCAACAATCAATGTGCAATATAAATAACTACCATATATGATCATACAGCCAAGGGTCTCTACCTCAATTCCTTAGGTCATTACCTCTTACAATTCTAAATGCATCTGCTAGCCTAATTAAGGACACACTGGTCCACTAGGTCTTAGGGCCTCTAGACATATTAGTATACTATAACACAATTAGAATATAGGATCTTATAGCCTAGGGACACTACCCCATACAATCTTGCACATAGGGTCTTACTGCCTAAGGAATCACTCTCACGCTTACAAATACTTTGGGACTTACTGCCTTGAGCCTCCACTCATAGCAATTCTCAAATACATAACATTCTAGCTGCCTAATCATATACATGTCCATCAGGTCTTACAGCCTTAAGGCATACAGTCCTAAGGACATATAGTCCATTGTCTTGCTGAATACATATCAAGACTAACAACCGTAGGACACACAGCCCATTAGGTATTTTGAATTCCTTCCAGGCTCTACCTCTTGCTACTCAAGCCATTCATACACTTATGTAATGTTCACGAAGCATGCAAAACAAACATCTAACATCAATCAATTATTCAGTATTCAGCAATCATAGGATGCACTATCTAATATCAACTATCTAGATAGCCTACGAGGTCTTATAGCCTAGGCAATCATTCCTATGGCATTGACACATCGGGACTTATAGCCTTGGGCCTCTGCCCATCTGCCACTATATATTCATTAGGTCTTATAGCCTAGGGTAATTCCCAATACAAGGTGCAGTTATGGGCTTTTCTGCCTCAAGCCTACCTGGCTCAAGATGCCCCTGGGTAACTCCCAGTGTAGCTTGTAATTACGAGTCTTATTGCCTTAGGACTAACTATCCCGCCATTCTCAAGCTTTACAACCCCTTTAGGACAATACTCAGAATTTCATATTCTATTAAACAGCAGGTCTTACGACCCTGCCCTGAATACATGTAAGGTCTTCGGCCTAAGGATGTACTGACCTAATAGGTCTTACTGCCGACTGTATATTTATGAAATGAATACACCTGATGGTAATACATACATGCAGAACCATTATATAAGATAAGAGAGCAAGAGTTACTCATCTTTCGTTGAGCCCATTTTACCTGAGTCTAAGACTCACTTCTTCCTTCCAACAATAGCATCGGAGTATCCCATGGTGATCCATTAGGTCTCACAAACTCTTTTCTCTAGTAGTTCTATAATTGGCTTTCTTTAATTTTTCCATCTCATCTGGGGTTATTTTATATGGATTTTGGATAACAGTCCAGCTCCAGGCATAGTTCTACTTCCCTTATTGGGGTAATCTACCCATGTTGTATAGGGAATTCATAAGCCACTGACATTTCTTTTATTATCTATCTTAATCGTGAGACCATAATTTTTGGCTACTCTTTTCTCTATCAGAGAACTAACTTTGAATCAATCTCTCTAAGGAATATTATATAATCTAGATCTTTCCTTAAGCTATATTAGCAAGTACCAGCCTTATGAAAACCTTATACACATATGTACCATATTTTAATGCCTTAAATCATTCTTGCCATTTCTAATTCTTAAGGAATTAAAAATTAACAGTTGATTCCTGGGTTACGGTTTACTTGGTAACCCTTTATTGGTTGTTGGATAGACATCCAACTTTTAAGTTTATCATTGACTCAAAACCTCAACACTACATAGATCGGAAATCATTTTCCTCAATTATACCTAAAAGGCATACTAAAATCATGATCAATATCGCCTATTCTAACCTTCACGGTATTCAGACAATATTCTCAAAACATTACTAAGGGTTTAACACTATCCATAAGGTTCACAAGGTTCAAGCTTCCATCATGAAACAGAACCATAGTGCAACTAATTCACATTTTGATCTAAGCACTATTTCAACTTAGGTCTGATTCAAACCTATCTTTAAGTTTCAGTATCATTAGATCTGATCCTCTAGGATCGATATATGGCATTATCATCACCAATCACGTATCAACTTATATAATACCTATATACCTTTAACAACATGGTGTTACTAAGGATCATCACCTACCATAGAGAACCCTTAAGAAAGTCACTATGCCTCAAGTTTTCATAACCTCATTAAATGAACCTTTGTGGATAGTACTTACCATGACAGAAATGTTCTGAATTAAAATCAATACTTACATCATCATCATCTCCCTGATTATAAGCATTATTTAAATCATCTAACAAAGATGATTCTTAGCCATGGAGAATCTCAAGGCAATCACTATTCTTCAAGTTTCCATAACCCTATTAACTTACCTTCCAGGGGGTCACCCATTGTAAGATTTCCCTGGGTTGAGCATGCTTAATTTTATGTGCCTTGTGAAAAGGCAAATTCCGGATTTATCTGCTCCTGACCATTGATACCCTAAGACTAATGTGTCTCAAAAATTGTGCTAGCTGGCTATGAATGGCTAAATACTGTTTGTGGAATGTATATCAGTACCGGTACATGTACTAGAACACATACCCTGATATGTTCCATGTCACTTTGTACCACCCTTACTTCAGTATGGTAATACTTGCTGCCTTTAGGTATTCCGTTGTTCCTCAGGGGCTAGTTCATAGACGGGGTGATTCACTTCTCTAGTGCTCCTTTCTGTGTATAGGTTTTATTACTATATAATCAAGACAATATCAGTACATTATTCTCTTGCTAGAACCACTTTTAGCTCTAATACCAAAATGTAATGACCCTTACCTTATTTCCATATTTCTTAGATTGTTTGAGCACAGTTTTGTGGACACACAGAAATAACATAAAATACTAATCCAATAAGTACTTGATTTCAATACAAGAATCCTCAACATGGTGTGTTTATAGTAATTATAAACCTCAAAATAATAAAAAGGTCTTCAGATAACTAATTGTCCTACCTGTATTGATTCGGAACCTCTAGTTACCAGTAATTACACTTTTACCCCTCGAGCTGCTGCATACTACTGAAGACACTATACATTTGTGAAAAGGGGTGAGATTCAAAAGAATCTAAGTAGTAACGTGTCAAACCCCGGCTTATATACCACTTATTATAGATAGTAATCAAAGGAGAAATTATGTAGTTCAGTAAACACATAGGAATAGCAAAAATATATTGATATTATTGAAACAATATTGCTTGATTATATTATAGGAGTTCCACAAAAGGGGTTCGTACATACTAATTACGACCTTAAAACAATAAAAGGTCTTCAGATAACCAACATCTCCTCTTGTCCACGGAACTACGCTCTAACACAAACAACACAGCATGCGTAAGTCGAGGCTACTTCCCCACTATCCATAAACCTCTATAAATGTGCCTATATCCATAAAGCCCTACTCGACAAGACAGTGTTCATATTATAGAAGATGGCATGCATAAAGCATAAAAATATTCACATAGTTTATGAAAGATAGAGTTACTACCTGAAATCCCTTTTTCCAGCTTATACTATCCATCCACATTCTTTGATCTAGCTTGGGCAATTGCCAATTACTATAAATTATAGTTAACAAGTAACCAGTTACTACTTGGTACTACTTTCCTTTAATCACATTTTGTTGGTCAGCTAATGTAGTTATAACAGTTTCTGCACAGTGTGTTACACTGTTTCTAGAAACTAGTAGATTTTCAGTCAACTTTGAAAAATCATAATTAATTCTATGAAATTCCAAATTGACTAGTTCCAAAGCCTATGTGAAGCTCTTTAAGTGGTCATTTAAGGAAAATACTTAAGTCTAACCATTGTCATCACACATTTCCTAGAAATTCACCAAACACCCTTGTCCCCAAATTGCATTCCAGAAACAGGGCTCAAATTAAAAAATCTATATCTTTTAATGTACTTGTCCTAAAATTATGATCCACCTATCAAATTAAAGCTCTACATCTCTACTTTAATCTTGAAAAAGTTTATAACAATTGGACTAGGTATGACCCATGTAATCCATTGCAGAAGAACACTGTGTCCAAGGAAAGAAATCAAACATCATATCCCCATAACTTCAATAATTTCCATATTTAAACATAAGTATCCAAAAACCATGAACTCAAATATCCAAAGACAATTTTCTATTCTAAATCCAATGGAATCATCAAAATTACAAAATTCAAACTCCATCACCCTATTCTGGCTCTAGCAAACAATCAAAACCTTAGAAGAGAAGTTGGGTATTCTTGATTTCTCTCAATTAACCAATTACTTTTCACTTATAATCAAAAGATTAACTACTTAAATACTTAATAAACATGATTTGGGGAAAGTTTGATAGCATAACCCCTTAGGATTTCATCTTTCTAAATTTACAAAATCAACATATCCAAGCCAAAATCAACAACAACAACACATAAGGCAAGAGGATTAAAGTTTTGGATATTACCTCTTGATTTCTCTAACTTTCTCTCTCTACACGCCTTTGTCCTCTCTCTTTTCTCTCTTGATTTAGATTACTAACAATTATTTTCAAGAAGAAGAAGAGGTTAGAAGAAGTTCTAGGTAGATTAGAAGGCATAAGCGCCTTGATTTCAACATATTACCTTGGATTTTGGCTTCTTGAATCCTAAGACCTCTTGGTGTTCTGGAGCTCTCTTCAAACTCTTCTCTCTCTCTCTGTTTGGTTGTTGTTGGCCAAAATATGCTAAAGAATGACATAAAAACCCTCTTATAATATCTTCATCCACCTCCCTTCTTTATTATATTTTATTGCATAATAATCACATGCTCATTTGTTTTAATTATAATAATCTTTTCCTTAATAATTTTACTTGGCCGAAAATAAATGTTGGGATAGAGTAATAATATATCTTCAATTATCCCATTTATCCTCTTCCACATAAATTTAATTAGAATGCAATGTTTGACTTTCTCATCATCATTTTTTTATTTTGACCATATACCAAAAATTGCTCTAAATGAGATATTTATTTTCAATTTGTTGTTTTCCCCCTTTGTATCTCTTTTTCACCAAAAATGGAAAAATAAATTTGGGAAAATAATTGCCCCTTGCTTTTTATGGCCAATTACCATTTTGCCCTTACATTTTGTGATTTTTGCACAAGCTAACTGTAATATCCCAAAAAGTGATTAAGGGCTAATGACTTTAAAAGTGGATATAATTATTGTTGAATAAATACTTTTGGAGAATGTGTGATGGGAATTTGGATATTTTAATGATTCCAATGGCTTCCTTGTGAAAATTCATGTGGGGAGAGTGTTTATTGTGAAATTGGAACCATTGGGAACAATCATGCTAAAGTTGAAACTCTGTACAGGGCAGCCAATTTGTATGGACGTTTTAAATAGGCAAATGGTGTCTAAAAATTCTGAAATTTTCCAGTATTAAATTTCACATGTCAAGCTTCAAAATGAACATATAATTTGTATCATTTTGATTTGTGACCTAAGAGTTTTGGATTTTTGAAGTTTGCCCAGCGAAATTAATTATTTTCTGGAACAGTATGCAAAGATTGAAATTCTGGGAATTTTGTGGTGATTTACAGTAATGACCAATATTTTTCCTATGAATAGGACTTAAATATATTTCATTTGGCTTTGGGATCACCTCATTTTGATTTTTCTAGAATTAGTTATGATTTTTCAAAGTTAGGGCAGAAAATCTGCCAGAATTTCTGAGAAATCCGAAAATGGGAAATTAAAAATTATGACATCATCATATTGTATGATGACATCAACATGGAATTAAAACCAATTACACCATCTTCATCAGCCATTCCCGACCCCATTCAGAAAACAAAAAGACGTGAGAGAGAGCTTGGAGAAAAGAGAGAAAAGAGGAAGAAATCTCGCAAGGTAAGCCGATTTCTCCGACGATCTAGCTCCTAACGCGTACAATCCTTCTCCTAAGCTATTCCTCTATGTGAATTAAGGTTTTGAAGCAAAGAATTTGGTGTTTCAAAGAGGCTAGGGTTCAGCCAAATTTGAGAAAAGCTAGAAGGAGCTTGAGGTAACTTCCAAACTTTCGTATATTGCTTATTCTGGCTGTTGTGGGCAATTTAATCGGTGAAATTTTGCCGGATTGCCATTGGTTTTAAAGTTTGGAAATGAGGTGGCCTAGGGGTTATGCTGCCCAAATTGGGTCTTAATGTTAGTTGTAACCTAATGTAATGGTTAATAAAGTGGTTAGGAGTAGAAAGGAACGCGTTTACGGAGCCGAAATCGTAAAACCCCAATTTTTCCCGGAGAACATGTATATTTCGGCCAAGGCTGTAAATGGGTCTTAGAGTTGGATTTTCAATGATTTGATGATTCCATTGGATTCAGTGGGCGAAAATAGGTGGGGTTACAGTTGGGCACTTTTTCAAAAAAGGCCGAGAAAGCATAATTACGGAAACACCCCTAAAACCCTAAAAGTAGGGCTGCCAAGGGCAATTTCGTAATTTGATATTGAATTTGATAATTCTGAGTACGGAAATGGATTCCTTGGGCGGAAATATGTTAGGATAGCCCATATTAGAATTTCGAGAAAAGTGCAACCGGTCCGGGTATGGCGGGCCTAGGCCGGGTCCCCGGGGCTATTTTTGTAAATTTTCATTATAGACTCATATAACCCTAAGTAACACTATGGAAGTGTCTAAATAGTGCATTTGGAATTGTAGGATTCGATATTTGCCGCCCTCGTGAGCCAACTACGCCAGCGAACGTCAGAAAGGAACGAGGTAGTGACTTTTCTTTTGTACCATATATGATGCATTGTATGTGTGTTATATCGTTGATTTGTAATGAATTCGTATGCTGCGACATCTGTGGATTTGTGTTAGCACTGTCATTCCAATAGTCCCTGAGTAGCTAACAACGGTTCGGGTTAGGGCGGTGTGCCTTCCCGGCGGAGAAAGGGGATGAGGATGAGGTGTGATATATGTGATTATGTGAGCCGAAAGGCTATTTGTGGAGGCCGACGGGCCATTTGTGAAAGCCGAATAGCTGTACGGGCTATAAGGCTATATGTATGCACTGCCACGCCAATAGTCCCTGAGTAGCTAACAACGGTTCGGGTTAGGCGGTGTGCCTTCCCGGCGGAGAAAGGGGATGAGGGTGGAGTGTGATTTGTGGTGCTGCTGCTGTATGATGATTTGCTTACATGCTGTGTGCTTATGTGTGGTATAAATGTTTTGTTACTACTGGGATTCTCTTGAATCTCATTCTTTCCTTTAACTAACCTTTCAGACAGGGCGAGTGGCTCTAAGGAGAAGCGTACGACCCGGAGCGGTTAGAATCCTGTAGTGACATCTATTTTGGTTATGTTGGTTAAACCTGTTGGACAGGGTGTCTGTATATTATGTTGGTTGTAAAGAATAGTTGAACATAGTTGTGTAGTCCCCTATATGGAGGTTGTAAACCCTTTTTGTGTATGAATGGAACCCGGGGGTTGCCGGGATTGCTATTAGATATTCTGATATGAATGAATGTGAATTAACTGCACAGGTGATTATATTCGATAAGTGAACTTGAGACCGGAATAGGAAAGAAGTTTTGAAAATTTTATAAAGTCCCTACTTCACAGGGAGTTCTAAATGAGTTTTGAACTATTCGACGGTCTCTAAACCAATTTAATTACGTAATATCGAATTATAATTACGCTATTTAAGGCAGGGGGTTACACTAACAGAATTTTCATCAAACTTTGAATATTCATATATTTATTTGTAGATGTCCAATTGGTGTGATTCTAAAGGCTATTTGACCCTTGTTATGTCTATTTTTGAGGAAAAATATTTCCTTTAGCCTTCTTGTCAGACAACATTCTAGAATTATTATTTATTGGACACTGCATGGAAATCTGCTAGTTTCACTTTGGTAACTTCAAAAAAGCATAGCTCTTAGTGTACAGGTCCAAATGAGCTATATGACTATCAAATTAAGGCTTGATAAGTATACTTTTATTCTGGAAAAGTTCACATTTGTTAGAAATTATTTGGTTATCCAAAATCATCACATAACCAGACTGCCACGTAAGAAAAATAAACCGTCAGCAAAGGATACATTACTGGGACTCTAGCTAAACCAGGGTTTAGCAGTACACTTGATTCAGGCTTATTTTGAGGCCTCAAATCCTGAAATTTAGGATATGACAACATGCAATTATTCATACAAAATGCGACAGATAAATATGCTATACACCATATAATGCAACATAACACAAACAACACAACATGTGTACATGAGTCAAGGCTACTTCCCCACTATCCTTAAATCTCTATAAATGTGCCTACTCGCACAATGCCATACTCGGCAACACAGTGTTCATATTACAGAAGAGTGCATACACAAAGCATATAAACATTGATATAGTTTATGAAAGAAAGAGTTACTACCTGAAATCCCCTTTTCCAGCTTATACTCTCCGTCCACATTCTTTGATCTAGCCCAGGCAATTGCCAATTCCTATAAATTAGAGTTAACAAATAACTAGTTATTACTTATTACTAATATCTTTTAATCACATTTTGTTAGTTATGTAACACAATTTCAACAATTTATGTAAAGTACAACTTTGTACAGTGCACTTTCACAGTTTTCGAGAAAATTGGTAGCTTTTTAGTCAAATTTGAAAAATCATATTAATTATATGAAATTCCAAATTGACTAGTTCCAAAGCCTATGTGAAGCTCCTTAATTGTTATTTTAAGGAAAAGTACTTAAGCCTAACCATGGTCATCACACATTTCCTAGAAATTCATTGAACTTTCCTGTTCCCATATTGCATTCCAGAAGCAGGGCTCAAATTCAAAAATCCATATCTTTTAATATACTAGTCCAAAAAATATGATCTACATATAAATTAAAGCTCTAGATGTTTACTTTAATCCTGTCAAATTTCAAAACTTTTGGACTAGGATTGACCAACGAATTTTGTT
The DNA here is from genome assembly GCA_963242795.1 of Inga leiocalycina. Lineage (NCBI taxonomy): Eukaryota > Viridiplantae > Streptophyta > Magnoliopsida > Fabales > Fabaceae > Inga > Inga leiocalycina. Next base: position 51,585,888 of record OY725323.1, read on the forward strand.
GCACAATAACACTACCTCCAGTGAAACAAATTAAACAGCATTTCCTTTAAACTTCAAAAATTTCCATATTTGCAAACAAACATCCAAAAATCATGAACTCATGTATTCCTACACAATTTTACCCTATAAATCCAATGGTATAAGCAAAATTACAAAATTCCAACTCCTTCCCCCTGTTCTGCCTCTAGTCAAAAATTAGAACCTTAGAGGAGGAGTTGGGTTTTTCTTGATTTCTCTTGATTAACCGCTTCCTTTCTACATATAATCACAAGATTAATACTTAAATACTTAATAAACATGATTTGGGGAAATTTTAGTGGCATAACTCCTTAGTGTTTTATCTTCCCATATTTACAAAATCAACATATCCAAGCCAAAATCAATAACAACACATAAGGCAAGATCATCAAATTTTTGGAGATTAACTTTTGATTTCTCCAAATTTCTCTCTCTATACGTCTCTTCCCTTTCTCTCTTCTCTCTTGATTTAACTTTCTAACCATGATTTTGAAGAAGAAGAAAAGGTTAGAAAAGTTCTAGATAGATTAGAAGACATACGCACCTTGATCTCAAGCTCTTACCTTGGATTTTGGCTTCTTGAAACCTAAGACCTCTTGGTGTTCTTCAACTCTCTTCCAAATTATCACATTAATCCTCTTCCATGTAAATTTAATTAGAATTGCAATGTTTGACTTTCTCATACTTTTTTTCATGTTGACTGTATACCAAAAATTGCTCCAAATGAGATATTTATTTTCAATTTGTTGTTTTGCCACATTCATATCTCTTTTTGACTGAAAACAACCAAACAAATTGTGGAAAATAATTGCCTCTTGCTGTTTACGAAAAATTACCATTTTGCCCTTACATTTTGTCTTTGTCGCACAAACTGACAGAATTTTCATCAAACTTTGAAAATTTATATCTTTATTTTTAGATGTCCAATTGGTGTGGTTTCTAAGGCTATTTGACCCTTATGTCTATTTTTAAGGAAAAGTATTTCCTTTAGCCTTCTGGGCGGACAACATTCCAGAATTATCGTTTATTGGATATTGCTATGATAATCTGCCAGTTTCACTTTGCCAACATAAAAAATATATAACTCTTAGTGTACATGTCCAAATGACTTATATGGCTTATCAAATTAAAGCTTCATAAGTATACTTTTGTTCTGAAAATTTTCACATTCATTGGACTTCATTTGGTTGTCTAAAACCATCATACAACCATACTACAACCCAAAATAAATACATTGGTAGCAAAGTGTTCATTCTTTGGACTCTTGCTAAACCGGGGTTTAGCAATCCACTTAATTCAGGCTTAGTTTGAAGCCTTTAATCCTAAAATTTGGGATATTACAACATCCAATTAGTCATAAAATATGACAAATAAATATGTTGTACACTGTGTAATGCAACATAACACAAACAATATGGCATGTGCACATGAGTCAAGGCTACTTACCCACTATCCGTAAATCTCTATAAATGTGCCTACTCGACAACACAGTGTTTGTAATATCCCATATTTGGGGGTTAGAGGCTTGGGAATAAGCCTAAATTAAGTGGACTGCTAAGTCCCAGTTTTGCAGATGTCCCAAATGTGTTCCCTAATATATCTTATATCATTGTGGTATTAAAGAGAGTAAAATGATGAATTATAAAGAATGTGATTATGCTTCCAGTGAAATTTCCTGCAAGGCAGTGAGATTACCTTGGGATTTTGGATGATCAAATGATATCCAAAACTTATGATATTTTACAAGGTGAAAATAAACATCTAGGTCTTTAATGTAAGCCATTTTGACTAGTGGATTGAGAGTTATGAATTTTTGAAGTTAGCCCAGTGAAACTGGAAAGTTTCTAGAATAGCTTCTATAGATTAAAAATTTGGTAATTATGTGCTTCCAATTGCAATATTCTATATTTTTCCTTGAAACTAGACTCAATAAGAGTTCTATAGGCTTTTGAATTGCTTTAAAATGATGTCTATAAATTTAATTATGATTTTTTAAAGTTAGAGTAGAAAAGCTGCCAAGAAGTCCAACTATTTCAAAAACTAGAAAATAAAATGTGTTGGCAATCGTGTAAATTGTGGAATAAGAAAATAGAAGGGGAAAATAATTATTTGGCTCATAAACATGACAAGTGTTATCATTCAAAGCCAAGGGAATTAAATGATAATTGATAAGTATGAGCACATGTTCAATTAGGCACAAATAATATTATCTTATACATATGGTTGGACTAAATGGATGAAGCCCAAATTGGATAGGAAGCACACCCTTATGACATTTTTGGGCCAAGGAGGAGGAGGAAAGATTAGTTCACATGTAATGGGATTTTATGACACCATTTGGGAAGAGATAATGCCAAGTGCAAAAGTGATGTCATAAAAACAATATTGTAACATTTATTAATTAAGGAAATGGTGTAAGATATTGTCAAGCTTCCTTTATCTCTTTCCTTGCCATTTTTCATCCAAACAACAAAGATAAAGAGGGAGAGAGAGCTTGGGAAATAGAGAGAAGAGGAGAGCTCAAGGAGGAAGAAATTAAGGTAAGTATTGTTGTTCTTGTGTTCAAGCGTCCTCTCTTACATAATAGCTTCTCTATTCATTTTTTCTCCATGAATCAGCAAGCTAATCTCAAGGTTAAGGAGAGAGAAGGGGGATGGTTTTAAAGAGAGAAAGTGGAGAAACCAAAGGTAACTTCAAGAATCCTATTTCCTTTGGTGTATGGTTGTTGTTGTTGGTGTTCTTGTCTTGATTTGTGGCATGGTTGTTGATTTTGTAAACTTGGGATGTTGAAACCCTAAGGGTAGGTGCCACCCAAATTTAATCTAATCATGTTTAGAATGTGATTAAGTAGTTAAACAAGTGATTAAAGGTGATAAGGTGTTTTATGGATTGAAATCATAAAACTTCATTTTCTATGATATTTATAAAATTTTTTCTAGATCTATTTTGGGCTGTGTTTGGACTAAATTTTGGTATTTTTGATGATTGCATTGTGTTTAGAATGAAAAATTGTGTAGGGTTCATGTTGGGCGTGAAGTGAGAAAAGTCCTAGAAAGTGAAATGACAAAAATAGCCTTAAAACCTCATATAGGGGCTACTAGGGGTAAATTCATAATTAGGGCTAGAATTTGAGGAAACTAAGGTCAAAAAATGGTTTCTTTAGGTGAAAATATGTCAAATTAGTCTATGTCAAAATTTCAAGAAAAGTACGGTTGGACTGAGTATAGCGGGGCCAAGGTCCCGGAGCTATTTTGGTCATTTTTCAATATACACTAGTATAACCCCATGAAATACTATTGAAGTGTCTAAATGGTACATTTGGACTTGTAGAACCAAGTGGAGAGTGAATCTGCTACACAGTTTGTACACGTAATTCGAGATGGAAAAGGCTTAAGGTAGGAACTTACCACCTGTGTGTATTTGGTATTTGTGCTGGTGTATTGATACATGTTATTGCTTTGCTTGATTATGTGAAACATATATGAATGATTGAAGCTCTATTTATGTTCATATTGTGGCCATAGTTTTGTTGCATGAAATATTAAACACGTAGATATGTCATTGTGTGAGCATGAGTTTTGTAATGCAAGCATGTATTGCATTAAGCAATTATCTTGCATGCATATTGGTACTATTTTCCTACTGAGATTCACCGAATCTTACCCTCCCCAACCAATAATTTAGATAGGATAATTTTAAAGATATGCTGAGAACAAAGAAGAGAACTGTACGAGGAGATTGTAGTGGTAGAACGAAGACAAAAAGATGTCTCTGTTTTACTGTGTCGAGTCTAGATACCCTAGTAGCTCTGTGTCGCTACATTGATTATAATTATCATGCATGAAACCGTATGGGGAATTTTTGTAATCATGCACTTATTATTAGCATATTTATGTTATTTCTATTTGCCCACTGAACAGCGTATCATTTTCTACAAAGCTAAAAATAAGATAAGGGTGTGACAGTGTTCACATTACAGAAGATGGTATCCATAAAGCATATAAATATTCACAGAGTTTATGAAAGACAGAGTTACTACCTAAAATCCCTTTTTCCAGCTTATACTATTCGTCTACATTCTTTGATCTGGCTCGGGCAATTGCCAATTCCTATAAATTAGAGTTAACAAGTAACCAGTTATTATTTGTTACTACTGTCCTTTCACCACATTTTTTTGGTTATCTAACATGGTTTCAATAATTTATGCATAGTACAACTATGCACAGTACAGTTTCACAGTTTTCTAGAAAATTGGTAAATTTTTAGTCAAATTTGAAAAATCATAATTAATTCAATGAAATTCCAAATTGATTGGTTCCAAAGCCTATGTGAAGCTATTTAAGTGTTATTTTAAGGAAAATTACTTAGTCTGACCATTGTCAACATACTTTTCCTAAAACGTCGCTAAACTTTGCATTACAGAAGCAAAGCTCAACTTCAAAAATCCATATCTTTTAATGAACTAGTCCAAACATTATGATCTATATATCAAATTAAAGCTCTATATGTCTACTATAATCATGTCAAATTTCATAATTTTTGGACCAGGTTTGACTAATGAATTTTGTTGCACAATAACAATGCCTCTAGTAATACAAATCAAACAACATTTCCTTTCAATTTCAAAATTTTCCATATTTGTATCCAAACATCGAAAAATCATGAACTCATATACTCCTACACAATTTTCCCTTTTAAATCCAATGGAATCTTCAAAACTAAAAAATTCCAACTCCTTCCCCCTGTTCTGACTATGGCTGAAAATCAAAACCTTAAAAAGAAAAGTTGTGTTTTCCTTATCTCTCTTGATTAACCACTTCCTCTTCACTTATAATCACAAGAGTAACTACTTAAATACTTAATAAACAAGATCTAGGGAAATTTTGGCAGCATAAACCATTAGGGTTTCATCTTCCTAAATTTTTTAAAAAAATCAACATATCCAAGCCAAAATCAATAACAATAACACATAAGGCAAGATGATCAAAGTTTTGAAGATTACCTCTTGATTTCTCCAACTTTCTCTCTCTACATGCCTCTGCCTTCTCTTTCATCCCTCTTGGTTTAACTTCATAAGCACCTTGATTTAACTTTCAAGAAGAAGAGGTTAGAAGAAGTTCTAGGTAGATTAGAAGACATAAGCACCTTGATTTCAAGCTCTTACCTTGGATTTTGGCTTCTTTGAACCCTAAGACCTCTTGGTGTTCTTGAGCTCACTTAAAACTCTTCCATATCTCTCTCTTTATTTGTTGTTGGCCGAAATATGCTAAGAGAAAGAAATAAAAACCCTCTTATAATATCATCATCCACCTCCCTTCTTTATTGTATTTTATTGCCTAATAATCACATGCTCATTTGTTTTAAGTAACATCATCTTTTCCTTGGCCATTTTACTTGCCTGAAAATGAATGTTGGGAAGGAGTAATAATATATCTTCAATTATCACATTCCTCCTATTCCACATAAATTTAATTAAAATTGCAATGTTTGACTTTCTCATCATTTTTTTTATTTTGGCCATATACCCACTAGTGGAAAAATCCCTTTTTAGACTGCCACATTTAGACCAGTTTTGGCGGATAAGGTTTTAAAAGTTTGCATGGTGGTAGTTCTGTAGTTATATTGAACTTCAAAGACCGGTTCTAGAAAAAACCGGTCTTAAAAAATTTATTAGACAGGTTATAAATAAAACCGGTCTAAAAATATGAAAATATTTAACAAATTAAAAATTTTAACATTTTAAGACTAGTTTCTATAAAAACCGGTCTTAAATGTAAAACATTTAAGACCAGTTCATAGAAAAACCAGTCTTAAATGTTTAAAATTTAAGACCGGTTATTATAAAAATAAGTCTTAAATTTCAAAAAATTTTAAATGTTAAAAATTTTAACATTTATTTAATTTCACACTTTTAAGACCGGTTTTTGTAGAAAACCAGTGTAAAAGTTAATTTTTTTGCCTTTATTTTTACTCCTGTGCCCAGATCGCGCGCTCTATGAACCCTTTCTTCTCTTTGTGCCATTTCTCTATGAGCTTTGACCGTGCTTGTTCAGAACTCATCCATGGCGTCCCGTCCCTCATTTGCTCAACTCTCCTCCGTCGTTACCACTGTCGTTGCTATGTTCATCGTCACTGTTCTTTGATTATTGTCAGTCTTCTCCGCCGCCACCTCTATTCTCCGTAGTGACCATTCTCCTCTGCCTTGACTTCCCTTTGTCAGTGCCGTGAATTTGAGGACTTCATTTTAACCTCAGTCAATGCCACCATGACTTTGGGTTGAAGCAAACTCCTTGGTCTTCAATCAGGTTAATACGTGTTCAATTTGTTATTTAGTTGTACGTGGTTCAATAATTAATAATGTTCTATGAAAAAATGGTTCTTGTAGTTTTGAGCACTTAATTCCCACAAGTTGTTATTATAGTTTGTTGGAAATCCAACTGTTTTGTGAAAACATAATCTGGAAAAAAAATTGCACATTCTTGTTAGATATATGCTCTGACTTTTAATTACATCTCTGTGATTTTTGGCTTGGAGTATACCACTCTATGTTCTGTTTTAATTTAGTGTAATTGTTTGATTATTGTTAATGTTATTGGTTTGTTAAAACAATACTAGTTTCAAATGGTGCATGTTAATATCGTTGAAATCTCTAAAACTCTATAGTTGTTGTTTTTTTGTCTATCCTTTTGTTATTAGATATAGGGTGCTACAAGTTTTGAGATATATATGGATCATAGTTGGATAAACGCTAAACGAATGAGTGTTGAATATGATAATAGGGTAAGGGGTTTTTTAGACTTCGCTAGAAGAAATACCGATAATGGTAGTGGGAAGTTTTATTGCCCTTGTATAGTATGTTTGAATGAGAAGTGACTAAGTACTATATATATATACAAATTTAATTTGGGAAGGATTTTGTAAGAGTTATACAGTGTGGGTATGGCATGGTGAAGAATTAGAAATGCCAAGTTCATCTCAATAGGGGGAGTGAACTTTAATGATAATGACACAGATACAGATGATCAGATGAGGATATTATTCGTGATGTAGGAGAAGAGGCTTTTGAGCAATCACATGCATATGGTAATATGTGCAGTGATGCTGAGATGCCGCTATACCCGGGGTGTAAAAAGTACCAATTGTTGAAAGCAGTATTGAAATTGGTAAGCTTGAAAACATGGCATAGATGGAGTGACAAGAGTTTTTTTGAAACGCTTGAGGCTTTTAAAGACATGCTTCCAGATGATAATGTATTGCCTTCTCGATACTATGATGCTAAGAAAATATTGTGTCCATTAAGGAAGAAGTATAAAAAGATCCAAGCATGCGCTAATAATTGTATATTGTATAGAAAAGAGTATGAAGAGGAACAACAGTGTCCGATATGTGAAACCCCGAGGTACAAATCCAAAAACACTCCTGCAAAAGTGTTGTGGTACCTTCCCATCACACCAAGGTTCAAGTGCTTGTTTACTAATGAAAACGATGCAAGAAATTTGAGATGGCATGTGTGTTGGAAATTGTGCCCTAAGGGCTAATCATTGTACTTTGAACATTATTATTTTAATGAAATTTCTCCATTCTGTTATCATATTATTTGCATATTAACTGTGATAATTGTATCCTTGGATAATTCATGAAGATTTTCCTAAAATCTCCCTGGTCAGTCATCTATGCGGGAGCAGAGATGAAACAAGACTAGTAAGACATTGATAAGATATGGAGATACGAATCAAAGTCTTAGGCACTTGTAAAAGTACAAGGTGTAAGACCAAACCACTATGAGAAAGCAACATGGATCAAGTCATAAGTTTTTCTCATGTATAACTATTGGAAATTGTGCCTTAAGGGACAATCATTGTACTTTGAACATTATTATTTTAATGAAATTTCTCCATTCTGTTATCATATTATTTGCATGTTAACTGTGATAATTGTATCCTTGGAAAATTTATAAAAATTGTCCTAAAATGTCCCTGGTCGGTCATCTATGCGGGAGCAGAGATGAAACAAGACCAGTATGACTTTGATAAGATATGGAGATACGAATCAAAGTCTTAGGCACATGTAAGAGTACAAGGTGCTGGACCGACCCACTATGAGAAAGCTACATGGATCAAGTCATAAGCTTTTCTCATGTATAACCATGTCACAATGCCCATAGACCTGAGGTCATTATGGATTCCTACATGAGAGTTGCTAAGCTTTAAACTAGTCAAAAGTTACTTTTGACCGGGTGATGATAAAGGCTACGATCGGGCTTAGTGGTTTTTCATGCAGAGGAATATGAATGATCAAGATGGAATTTGTCCCTCACATTAGTAGAGAGATATTACTGGGCCCCTCGATGAGTGAGTCTGAGAAATGTATGGCCATACTATGATGAAAGGAGTTTCTGTCTCTGTTATCAGGCTACTCAGGAATCGAGAAAGTAACGGTCAGGAACAAGAGGATGACATTATCCATGCCTTATCCTTGATCGATATATCTGTGACAAAAGGGACGTGACATGGTTGTATGACAGGTTGCATCGTGATAACGATCCTTATATGAATTGGGTAGTCGTAATGTCTTGCTAGAGGCAGCTTGCTACTTTTGGGTTAGTATAGTTATTGGCCCACTGCCAACTTCATATGGGCCTACAAGGTTGCACACAAGAATGGCCCAATACGAGATAATGTTTAATTTAGGGTAGATGAATTATATATATATATATATAATATAAAATTCATTAATAATATTATATAGATATATATATTTTTGAAATATATATCTTATATATATGTGTGTGTATATATTATATGATATTATTATATTTAATAATATTATATAGATATATATTTTTTCAAAATATATATCTTATATATATATATGTATATATATATTATATGATATTATTATATTGTGTTAGTTTTAAATTTAATTTATTAAGATATATTAAATTTAATAAATAACATGATAGAGATATAGTATCTCAGATTTAATTTATGAAGATAAATTAAATCTAATGGTTCTTTATTTGGATTAAATAAATAGGATAAATTAAAACTGTTGGATAGATTTAATTTAAACTGAATTTATTTAATTAGCTCATCAAAATAATTAATTGTTAATTAATTTCGAAATTAATGATGATTAATTTTGAAATTTGAAAATAGCCCTCACAGGTTATAAACTTGATAGAGCAGATATATTCATATGCACATGAGAGTTGAGAGCCGCAAGTGAAACCCTAGGATCATTAGAGGCGCTAGTACGCAGTCTCAGTTGGAGAGCATTCGTGTGGATACCGGTAGAGGGAGCGGACCTGACGTGTTGGCTCTTAGAGATCGTGAAAACTCTGAATCATCAAAAAGGTATGAATCCTTCCAACTTGGTTTAAACGCCGTTGATAGATCCTCCATTAGGATCAATGAAAATTTTTAAAATTCTTCCGCTGTGCCTATCGATCCTAACAGTGGCTTCAGAGACAGATCAATTGTGCGTTTAAATTGTGTTTATGATTCTTATACATGTGATATATATGGGATGTGTACGTATGTTTATAAGAAACACTCAAATATGCATGTGATTTGGTTAATACATAATGAAATTATTTAGAAAGATGTGATCTTGTAATTCTATTGATTTTCATTTTCGTTTAAATTGAATCTTGAAATTGTTTCGTTTTCGGTTTTGAAACATGTAATCTGATCATGACATTTATTGCTTTTCATATTGTATGAATTCTTGTTGTGGTTTGTTATTTATCCTTGTTTGGGTATGGTGAACAACATGACTTTAGAATTTTACAAAGGTTGTAATATTTAAATACAGCCTGCGTGCCGTGCCTTCCTCTAAATACTCTCGATGTACATTCTCTTCTCATCTCACTCTCCTCGAATGTTTAAACGAGGTTTCTCTCAATGTATTTCTTTTTTATTTAGAGAAGTCCTCTCATTGGCTTGGGAGGATTTTAGGTTAGGTAAGCCATGTTATGTCACATTTAACTTCTGCTTTTGATAAGATCATTGCATGATTACTTTTATGTTTATATGTATTTATCTGTATGAGATACAACCACGATTGCATCCATAAACAAAACTAATTAATTAAGCCCTCTAAATCAAATCTTAAGTCATAATGCCGTCAATTAATGAATACTTGTCAAAACCTAAATCGCTCAATTGTGGAAACCACCAAAGTGGATGCACTTGAGTTATCTTGATGAGACAAGCTTGAGTAATGGTGCTGCTCATAATATTCATTATTGTTTTGACTTAATTGAGATTAACAAAACGGTTTTGAATCTCAAGGCATTAGATGGGGTTAAATATGCCGGATCATATGATGATTAAATCCCATAAAGATCTAAGAGTTACATGTGATGTAATTGGTAAATAGGTTACCTACCTAAATAACTTGAATTTAAGCGTCTTGCTAAAGCAGACTTAAGTTTAAGCCAAATATGGATCTTAGCCCACTAATTATTATATTGAGGGTTGTTAATTTAGTGGGAGATTACTAACTAACTTTGCATATTTTAATCGTAGAATCATGTCGACTAGTAATACTGCTACACTATCTTTGCGATCGGTCCTTGAGAAGGATAACTCAATGGGACAAACTTTCTTGACTGGTTTGGAACTTGAGAATTGTTCTCAAGCAGGAAAGAAAGGCTTATGTCCTAGATCAACCCATTCCTGAGGAGCCTGCAGCCAATGCTCCAAGAGCTCAGAGAGATGCTTACACAAAGTATAAGGATGACTCTGTGGATGTAGGTTGCCTGATGCTTGCCACTATGGTTCCAGAGCTCCAAAGAGATATGACCACTCCCATAGAGTTAGCCAGGAGTTAGCTACAGATTTGATCCTCAACTCACTCCCATAGAGTTATGACCAGTTTGTTATGAACTACAACATGAACAATATGGAGAAATCAATTTCTGAGCTGCATGGGATGCTCAAAACTGCTGAGCAAAGCATTAAGAAAAAGACTAGCACAGTTTTGATGGTTCAGAAAGGAAAGGGTATTAAAAAGAAAGGGAAGGGCAAATGGAAGGGTAATGGCTCAGGTGATAAGACCAAAGAGTCAAACAAGCCCGAAACCAAGCCTGTACCCAAGAAGGCAAAGCCTCCAAAGAAAGGAGTTTGCTACTTCTGCTATGAACCTGGTCATTGGAAGAGGAATTGCGAACTCTACCTGGAAGATCTAAAAAAGAACAAGAACGATAGCGATGATATCGCTTCAGGTATTTATGTTATAGACATTCATTTTTCAACTTCCTCTACATGGGTATTAGATACTACATGTGGTTCTCACATTTGTACAAATGTGCAGGGTCTAAAGGACAGTAGAAAGTTAATGGTGTAACCCCCTCCGTACTTATATCCGAAATATGTGATTAAAATGAAATAGAGACCAATAATAATCAAATAACATTTACTAACCCATCACATGATGGGGTTTTTAAAAATACCTTTCGAAATCATTTATAAACTTGGTCTCATATTCACATTTAGAATACAATTACTACGTGAAGATAAATCACATTCATATAAATATCAGAGTGCACAACATAATCATCTTGGCAATCTCGGGTACATACCTTCGCTAAAGATATACAGGGCACAATTGCCGTTTACAATTCTTCAAATGGGGATTACACAATCTCATCTCGGAGGAGTCCTAGCCGCTCCCTCCATGAGCCACTTGCCCTGTCTAAATTATTGGTAAGGGAGGGTGAGATTCAAGAGAATTTCAGTAGGGAAACATTATCAATATGCAAGCAAGATAAGTGTTTAATGCATGACATGCTTGCATCACATAACTCATGCACACATACAATGACAAATCTATAAGCTCAATGCTTCGAACGATACACATATGGCCATAGCATATATTGAAACATAGCTTCAAATCATTCATACATGTTCCACATAATCAAGCAAAGCAATAACATGCATCAATACATTAATACAGTTATCAGAGCATGCAGGAGAGATAAGTTCCCTACCTTCAGCCTTTCTCCTCGATTTACGTGCCAACAACTTGGGCCTTCATATTCGATCCTACAATGTCAAATGTACTATTTAGATCCTTCCATAGTGTTTCTTGGGGTTATATGAGCTATATGGAAAAATTACTAAAATAACCCCAGGGACCCGGCCCGACCCGACCCCGCCGTACCTGGTCCGGCTGTACTTTTCTTGAAATTTTGACATATGCTATTCTGACATATTTTCACCCAAGGAATCCATTTCCGGACTCAGAATTATCAAATTCAATGTCAATTTACAAATTTTCCCTTGGCAACCCCACTTTAAGGGTTTCAGGGGCGTTTTCGTAATTATGATTTTTCGGCCTTTTCCGAAAAAGTGACCAACTATAACCCCACCTAATTTTTGCTCCTGAACTCAATGGAACCATAAAATCATTGAAAATCCAACTCTAAGAGCCATTTATAGGCATAACCGAAATATACATGTACTCCGAGAAAAATTGGGGTTTTTCGGTTTCGGCTCCGTAAACGTGTTTCTTTATACTCCTAACAACTTTATTAACCATTACATTAGGTTAGAACTACCATTTAGTATCAATTTGGGCAGCATAACACCTAGGCTAACCCATTTTCCAAATTTACAAACAAAGACAATCCGGTGAAATTTCACCAATTAAGTCAACCATAGCAGCCAGAACAATCAAAGATTGAAGTTTCAGAGGTTACCTTAAGCTCCTTCTGGCTTATCCTTCTTATGGATGAACCCTAGCCTCTTTAAACAATGAAATTCCTTGCTTCAAGACCTTAATTCACATAGAGGAATAACTTAGGAGAAGGATTATACACGTTAGGTACGAATTCACCGAAGAAATCGACCTACCTTGTGAGATTTCTCCTCTCTTTCTCCCTATTTTCTCCAAGGTCTCTCTCCCATTTTTGTTTCTCAAATGGTGTCAGGAAATGGCTGATGAAGATGGAGGAATTGATTTTAATTCCATGATGATGTCATATTTTATTTTGATGATGTCATAATTCCCATTTTCAGATTTTCTGGCAGATTTTATGCCCAAACTTTGAAAAATCATAACTAATTCTAGAAAATTTGAAATGAGGTGATCCCAAAGCCAGATGAAATCTATTTAAGTCATATTTATATGAAAAATATGGACCATTACTAGAAATCACCATAAAAATATAGAATTACGCAAAACTCAACACTGCTCCAAAACAGAGTCCAGTTCTGATCCCAAACTTTGGACAGACATATCGCCCAGTTCCCAAAACGAAATGGTACAAATTATATGTCCATTTTGAAGATTGGGATGTGAAATTTAAGACTAGAAAGTTTCATAATTTTTAGACACCATTTGGTCATTCAAAACGTTCACACAAACTGACTGCCCATAATAGAGTTTCACTGGACAGAATTTCAAATTTTGCATATTTGCTTCCAATGGTTCCATTTTCATACCAAACATCATTCCCACATAAATTTTCACAAGGAATCCATTGGAAACACAAAATAAATCAAATTCACATCTCATTGACATGTTTTCACAACAATCTCAATATGTCAACACAATTCACATTTCAAAACCTAACATTGCAACTTTTCCATTCCAAAGTTCCAAACCAATTTCAATGACATCAAAACACACTATGACACCATTTCCAACACAATACCCCATTCAATTATTCCCTCTATTTTAAGTCAATTTGGATGTTAATCCACAATTGAACTGAAATACAGGGTTTCAGTACTGCTCACAACACACATGAATCACATTCGAGTGCCAAATCACATCATATTCTCCAAAAGGGTTATTTATCACTAACCACATCCACTTTTGGAGTCATTAACCCTTAATCACAATTTGGGATCTTGCTAAACCGGGGCTTAGCAATCTACTAATCTCAGGCTTATTCTCTAGCCTCGAGTCTCAAAATTCGGGGTATTACAAATGGGAATATCTATAACGTAACTACTAAGAGGATAAAATCAAATGATTTGAATTTGACCTACCTATAGCATTATCGTCTAGGCCACATAAATGAGAAACGCATTTCTAAACTCCATCAAGATGGATTTCTAAACTCATTTGATTTTGAATCATATGATACATGCAAATCTTGCTTATTAGGAAAGATGACTAAGGCACCTTTTACTAGGCACAGTGAGAGGGCTACTAAATTATTGGGCCTAATACATACAGATGTTTGTGGACCATTAAATATAGCTGCCAGAGGAGGTTATGTCTACTTTATTATATTTATAGATGACTTTAGTATATATGGCTATATCTATCTAATGAAACATAAATCTGAATCTTTTGAAATGTTCAAAATATTCCAAAATGAAGTATAAAAACAACTTGGTTAAACAATTAAAGTACTTCGATCTAATCGAGGTGGTGAATATTTGAGCCAAGAATTTATTGACCATCTTAGGAGTTGTGAGATAATCTCACAAGTTACTCCTCCAGGAATACCACAATAGAATAGCGTTTCTGAACGGAGAAATCGAACACTATTAGATATGGTTCGATCTATGATGAGTCAAACAAATCTTCTACCGTCCTTTTGGGGACATGCCCTAGAGACAACTGCGTTTACGCTAAATCGTGTTCCATCTAAGGCAATTGAAAAGACACCATATGAGATATGGACTGGAAAGAAACCAAGTTTATCTTTTCTCAAAATCTGGGGATGTGAGGTATATGTTAATCAACAAGCCTTTGATAAATTAGCACCCAGATCCACAAAGTTCCTTTTCGTGGGGTATCCTAAAGAAACGAAAGGATACTATGTCTATAATCCAGCCGATAACAAAGTGTTTGTTATTCGAAATGGCAAGTTTCTAGAAAGAGAGTTTGTCTCTAAAATAACCAGTGGGAGCGACGTACATCTCAAAAAAATTTGAGAGCCACAAGGTGGTACAGAACCACAGATGAAAATTAGAGAAGACTCACAACAAGTTGCTGAGCCTCCTCAAGTAACACAAGGTCTACTAAGATCTGATAGGACATGACATCAGCCTCAGAGATATGGATTTCTGATTACTGAAGGCCATGACGTGTTGCTCATTGAGCAAAATGAGCCCACCACCTATCGAAAAGCCACAGTGGGACCAAACTCTGAGAAATGGCTAAATGCCATGAAGTCTGAAATGGAATCCATGGACGACAATCAGGTATGGACCTTAGTGGATCCACCTGAAGGTGTAAAAACCATTGGGTGCAAATGGGTTTTCAAGGAGAAAACTGACATGGATGGCAATGTAAATGTCTTCAAGGCACGACTGGTTGTAAAAGGATTTACTCAAACTCATGGTGTAGACTATGATGAAACCTTTTCCCCAGTTGCAATGGCCAAATCAATCAGAATCCTTCTTGCCATTGCAGTATATTATGACTATGAAATATGGCAGATGGATGTCAAAACAGCCTTCCTTAATGGAAAGCTGCTTGAGGATGTGTACATGACACAACCTGAAGGTTTTATGTGTCCAAAGGACTCTAGTAAAATTTGCAAGCTTTAAAGATCCATTTATGGATTGAAGCAAGCATCTTAGAGCTGGAATCATCATTTTGATGAAGTAGTAAAAGAGTTTGGATTCATTCAAAACATCGATGAACCTTGTGTTTACAAGAAGATTAGTGGGAGCATAGTTGTATTTCTAGTGCTTTATGTAGATGATATCCTACTCATTGGGAATGATATTCCTACCTTGTAGAGTGTCAAGTCTTGGTTAGGAAAGTCCTTTTCAATGAAAGACTTAGGTGAAGCCACCTATATCCTAGGAATTAGGATCTATAGGGATAGATCCAAAAGACTTATAGGCCTAAGTCATAACACATACATAGACAAGATCTGCATAGGTTCAGTATGCAGGATTCAAAAAGGGGTTACATGCCCATGTCTCATGGCATCCATCTTAGCAAGGATCTGTGTCCGAGATCACCTGATCAGCGAGATCACATGAGTAAGGTTCCATATGCCTCGGCCATTGGATCCATCATGTATGCCATGTTATGTACTCGACCGGATGTCTCGTTTGCCTTAAGTATGACCAGTAGATAACAACAAGATCCTGGTGAGGGTTATTAGACTGCCGTCAAGAATATCCTAAAGTACTTAAGAATGACAAAAGACTTATTTTTGGTTTATGGTGGATTGGATGATGAGCTCTACGTAACCGGTTACACAGATGCAAGTTTCCAAACTGACTAAGACGACCTTAAATCACAATGTGGATATGTATTCCTCTTAAATGATGGAGCAGTAAGCTGGAAGAGCTCCAAGCAGAGCACTATAGCAGATTCTACAATAAAAGCTGAGTATATAGCAGCATCAGATGCAGATAAAGAAGCCGTTTGGATCAGAAAGTTCATTACTGAACTATGGGTGGTGCCTACCACCTAAAATCCAATAGATTTGTTTTGTGACAATAGCAGTGCTATTGCACAGGCCAAACAGCATAGGTCACATCAAAGGAACAAGTATATACTCAGGCGATTTCATCTTATTAGAGAAATCAATGATAGAGGTGATATAAATATATGCAAAGTAGCAGGAGAAGATAATGTTGCTGATCCTCTTACGAAGCCACTTGCACAGGCAAAGCATGAGCGTCATGTTAGGGCAATAGGAATTAGGCAAATTAATGATTGCACCTAGGGCAAGTGGGAGGATGTTGGAAATTTTGCCCTAAGGGCCAATCATTGTACTTTGACCATTATTATTTTAATGAAATTTCTCCATTCTGTTTTCATATTATTTGCATGTTAACTGTGATAATTGTATCCTTGGATAATTCATAAAGATTGTCCTGAAATGTCCCTGGTCGATCATCTATGCGGGTGCAGAGATGAAATAAGACCAGTATGACTTTGATAAGATATGGAGATACGAATCATAGTCTTAGGCCCTTGTAAGAGTACAAGGTGCTGGACCGACCCATTATGAGAAAGCTACATGGATCAAGTCATAAGCTTTTCTCATGTATAACCACGTCACAATGCCCTTAGACCTGAGGTCATCATGAATTCCTACATGTGAGTTGCTAAGCTTTGAACTAGTCAAAAGTCACTTTTGACCGGGTAATAATAAAGGCTACGATCGGACTTAGTGGTTTTTCATGCAGAGGAATATGAATGATCAAGATGGAATTTGTCCCTCACATTAGTAGAGAAATATTACTGGGCCCCTCGATAATTGAGTCTGAGAAATGTATGGCTATACTATGATGAAAGGAGTTTATGTCTCTGTTATCTGGCTACTGAGGAATCGAGAAAGTAATGGTCAGGAACAAGAGGATGACATTATCCATACCTTATCTTTGATCGATATATCGTGTGACAAAAGGGACGTGATATGGTTGTATTACAGGTTGCATCGTGATAACGATCCTCATATGAATTGGGTAGTCGTAATGTCTTGCTAGAGGCCGCTTGCGACTTTTGGGTTAGTATAGTTATTGGCCCACTGCCAACTTCATATGGGCCTACAGGGTCGCACACAAGAATAGCCCAACACGAGATAATGTTTAATTTAGGGTGGATGAATTTTATATTTATATATTATATATAAAATATAAAATTCATTAATAATATTATATAGATATATATATTTTTGAAATGTATATCTTATATATATATATATGTGTGTATATATATTATATGATATTATTATATTTAATAATATTATATAGATATATATTTTCTTGAAATATATATCTTATATATATATATATGTATATATATTATATGATATTATTATATTGTGTTAGTTTTAAATTTAATTTATTAAGATATATTAAATTTAATAACTAACATGATAGAGATATAGTATTTCAGACTTAATTTATGAAGATAAATTAAATCTAATGGCTCTTTATTTGGATTAAATAAATAGGTTAAATTAAAACTGTTAGACAAATTTAATTTAAATTGAATTTATTTAATTAGCTCATCAAGATAATTAATTGTTAATTAATTTCAAAATTAATGATGATTAATTTTGAAATTTGAAAATAGCCCTCATAGGTTATAAACTTGATAGAGCAGATATATTCATATGCATATGAGAATTGAGAGCCGCAAGTGAAACCCTATGAGACATTAGAGGCGCTAGCACGCAGTCTCGGTTGGAGAGCATTCGTGTGGATACCGATAGAGGGAGCGGACCTGACGTGTTGGCTGCTAGAGATCTTGAAAACTCTGAATCATCAAAAAGGTATGAATCCTTCCAACTTGGTTTAAACGCCGTTGATAGATCCTCGATTAGGATAGGTGAAAATTTTTAAAATTCCTCCGCTGTGCCTACCGATCCTAACAATAACCACGTCACATTGCCCTTAGACCTGAGGTCATCATGGATTCCTACATGAGAGTTGCTAAGCTTTGAACTAGTCAAAAGTCACTTTTGACTGAGTGATGATAAGGCTTTGATTGGGCTTGGTAGTTTTTCATGCAGAGGAATATGAACGATCAAGATGGAATTTGTCCCTAACTTTAGTAGAGAGATATTACTAGGCCCCTCAATGAGTGAGTCTAAGAAATGTATGGCGATACTACAATGGAAAGGAGTTTCCATTTCTATTGTTAGGCTACTCAGGAAGAGGATGACATTATCCATTCCTTATCCTTGATCAATATATCGTGTGACAAAAGGGACGTGACATGGTTGTATGATAGGTTGCATCATAATAACAATCCTCATTTGATTTAGGTAGTCGTAATGTGTTGCTAGAGGCCACTTGCGACTTCTGGGTTAGTATAGTCATTGGCCTGCTGCCAACTTCATATGGGCCTTCAGGGTCGCACACAAGAATGGGCCAACATGAGATAATGTTTAATTTAGGGTGGACGAATTTTATATTTATATATATATAATATAAAATTCATTAATAATATTATATAGATATATATTTTCGAAATACATATCTTATATTATATATATATATATATGTATATGTATATATATTATATGATATTATTATATTGTTTTAGTTTTAAATTTAATTTATTAAGATATATTAAATTTAATAACTAACATGATAGAGATATAGTATCTCAGATTTAATTTATGAAGATAAATTGAATCTAATGGCTCTTTATTTGGATTAAATAAATAGGTTAAATTAAAACTGTTGGACATATTTAATTTAAACTATATTTATTTAATTAGCTCATCAAGATAATTAATTGTTGATTAATTTCGAAATTAATGATGATTAATTTTGAAATTTGAATATAGTCATCATAGGTTATAAACTTGATAAAGCAGATATACCTATACACGCTTGAGAATTTAGAACCGCAAGGGAAACCCTAAAAACATTGGAGGCGCTAGCAAGCAGTCTCGGTTGGAGAGCATTCATGTGGATACAAGTAGAGGGAGCAGACCTAACGTGTTGGCTCGTAGAGATCATGAAAACCCTAAGTTGAAAAAGGTACAAGTTCTTTCTAACCCGATTTAAACGCTGTTGATAGATCCTCGATTAGGATTGGTAAAATTTTTAAAATTCTTCTGCTATGCTTGCCGATCCTAACAATGTGGATGAGAGGATATCCGATGGAATGCTTCAACATCCAGCTGATACTTCTCAATGAAAGAAAATCGATCAATTATTTGCAACTATATTGGCCTTCATTGGATGGTATTTAATCTTTAGATTGTAATATTTCAGCAACTCCATCGACTACGTTGTCTCATATTCAGCTCTTTTTGATCATACAATATTTCAAGCTCTTATGGTCGCAGTATAGCTCTACATAGCACCATAGAGATAATGCCTATAGATTTTCAATGCAAATACTATAGCTGCCAACTTAAGATCATGAGTAGGATAATTCAATTCATGAGGCTTCAACTGAAGAAATGGTTATGCCACTACCCAGCCATACTATATCAAAACACACCCAATCCATGCCTACTAGCATTAGTATAAACAATAATGGTAAATTGTAAATCTGGGATTGTCAGCATTGGTGCTGTTGTTAATTTGTCTTTTAGCTCCATGAAAGTCCTCTCACAATTACCGTCCCATACAAAATGTTGTGTTTTCCACATTAACTTTGTAAACGGCAAAGCTATTATGGAGAAATTCTGTATAAAATGTCGATAATAACTAGCAGGAACCCAAAAAACTGCGTATCTCTAATACAGTCTCTAGCCTCTTCCAATCTAGTACTGATTCCACTTTGCTAGGATCTACCAAGACCCCTTGCTGTGAGACTAAATGGCCCAGAAATCTCACTTCTGAAAGCTAAAACTCGCATGTACTCAAATTGGCCCAGAGTTGCTTTTTCTCAGCATTTTCAATACTGTTCTTAGATGTTGCTCATGTTCTATTCTGCTCCGTGAATACACCAGAATATCATCAACAAAGACTACCACGAATCAGTCCTGGTTCAGACGAAAAATTCAATTCATATAGTCCATGAACACAGCAGGTGCATTTGTCAGCCTAAATGGCATTACAAGAAATTTGTAATAGCCATATTTGGTCCTAAAAGAAGTTTTAAGTATATCTTCTGCTTTACCCTGAGTTGGTGATAACTCGATCTCATGTCAATCTTTGATAATATGCAGGAACCAGATAACTGATCGAGCAAATAATCAATTCTAAGGAGTAGGTATTTATTCTTGATGGTTACCTTGTTTAGCTCATTGTAATCAATATAGAATCGTAGGCTTCTGTTTTTCTTCTTGACAAAGAGCACTAAAGCTCCCATCAACAAACCATTTGGTCAAATAGACCCTTTTACTAGCAGTTCTTCAATTCAGTTTTTCAATTCTGCCATTTTATTTGGAGCCATTCTGTATAGGGCTTTAGATATTGGTTATGCTCCAGGTCTAAGATCAACAACAAATTCTACTTCCCTATCCGAAGATATTAAGGCTTTAGATATTGGGTGATGCTAGAAAGTTTGTTCCATATGAAAAAATTAACTGGAAATTTAAAGTAGACAAGAGTTAGGAGAAATACCACCAAAGTGTATACCAGGAGCTATATTGATTCTGCCATAACTACTTTGACCTACATCTAGTCCTTAGAGCTTCTCTGAAGTTTTACTATATCTTCCAAGATTTAGTGGGTTCTTGGCGCCTCAGTACACAGCAAGTTCCTTCACTGAACACTCGCTCCCCCTTACACGTAGTAATCAAATCCCCAACTCAAGGTTCCACAACCTTAAGTTGTCTCAATAACAAATATTGAGTTTGTAATGAAAAAATCTCTCACAAAGTAAATAAATAATCACTAAAGTACAAAGAGTGAGTATAAGAGAGCACTAAGAATATATTGATCGATGTGAGTTTGTGTGTTCTCAGTTGTTGTGTGTCTTGTTCTTGGTTAAATGTTCTCATATATAGAGATGAATTGTAATGTCTATTGGAAGCATTTCAAGTATGTCCGTTAGAGTTACGCAGCTTCATTTTACCGTTCTTCGAATTTGAAAACTAGTTGTTTGCGGTAGGTAAGCGTTTTGGATGTTGCAGACGATATGTTTGACTTTTCTTATAACGCATGATCTCTTCATTATTTTCTGTAAATATACTTAGGAGACTAATACAACGAAAGATTAATTATATAGATAACAAATCAATAAACAACAGATTAAAATCATACTCTCTGTACTACATTACTCGATTGGCTACTCGAGTGAGCCCTTAAAAATCTTGGCAGAGAATTAAGTCAAAGACTTTGATCTAATCACTGGAGTAGCAACTGGAGTGATTATTATACATTACTCAGTGGCTACTCGAGTGATCCATTACAAAACTTGGTAGAGACTAAAGTTCAACACTTCTGACTTGATAACTAAAGTGGTTACTTGAGTGATTATTATCTATTACTAGAGTGGTTACTGGAGTGATTCAAAAGCATTACTCGAGTGGCTACTCGAGTTGCCTTATCAAAATATTGGTAGAGTCTTTATTTCCTGAAAATTTACTTTGTCACTTGAGCCCTCGAGTGACCATTTGTCATTACTTAAGTGGCTACTCGAGTGACATCATCAAAAACTTGGCAGAGAGCTCAGTAACTATATTACTTGAGTGGTCCCTCAAGTAAGTCCATACAAATCTTGGTAGAGAGCTCTGGAACATCGTTACTCGATTAATGGGGAGTTATTACTCGAGTGATCCCTCAAGTAACGTTCTTTGAAATCTGCCAGTGCTTCTTTCTTTGATTCTATGAATTCCTGTCCATCTTTATTACTCGAGTACCTACTCGAGTAATGGTTTTTCCTGCCACGAAAACTTAGTTCCTTTGTTTAAATCTCTTTTTGTTTATTATCAACACTTTTTGTAGGATTAATCTAATCTTTGTTAACATCAAAACTTGTGGATCTAACACTAAATGGTAAAAAATTTTGTTCAAATTTTTATTTAAAATTTAGTTCTTACATAAATTCAGTTCATTCTATTCACAAATGCAGTAGGTGCATTGGCCAGGTCAAAGTTCAATTTTCAAAACTATACAAGAACTAGGCAACTATTGTAGAAAGTCATTAATTCTAAATTCATTCCAGGCTCTGATTCTTGCTACTAAAGCCATTCTTATTCATATGTAATGTTCCTAAAGCATGCAAAGCAAACCATCTATCCTCAAGTATTCTCATTCATAGGACATACAGTCCATTCTATTACAGTTTTTTGGTTGTTCTTTTCTAGCTCTACAGTCATTCTAGGACACTACCTGGTAATTCTTGGTCTTATGACGGTAGGCTTCCGCCCTTCTAATTCTGAATGCGTTTTGCCTAGCTATAGATACTCTAGTCTAATAGGACTTAAGACTTCTTATGGAATGCTTGTCAGGTCTAACGGCCTAAGGACATACTGGTTCAACAAGTCTTACTGCCCACCGTATATTCATGAAACGAATATACCCAATAGTAAACACATACATGCAGAATTATTGCATAAATCATTCCATTTTCCCATTACATTTTATAATTTATTGTAATAAATAATCTCTTGCTCTTTTTCCCTTAATTTGGCCGAATTTTAACATGTTAATTAGACCAATATTTGTTTTAATTTCATGCTTCAATTTAGGTTACAATGATTAGCCTTTAAGTGGACATTAGTTGCTCCTTTGTATTCTAGATTAGCCAAGTTGTGTATACCCACTGATTAGAGTGTTTTTGTCATTCCATGTACATCACAATTCAACATTTTATTCCATTAAATGTATTAATTACATACAAGGTATCAAACCCCTTAACCTTTCGGTATTCATAGAGTATTAAGCATGTGGTTTCGTAAGGCATACAGAGATTGCAGAAACATACTAACATTAAGTGCTTGTTTACAATACAGGAAATTCCCTATAGGGTTTTAAAAGTATACACAAATGAGCAATCGTCCAAAAGATATAAAGTACAAGCATTGATGTCTACAGCCGGTTCTGTATGCACCGGGGCTCTATTCACCAGTAGCCACTGTCTTACCCTTCAAGCCACTAGCCTCAACAGTATGGTTTTCCAATTTGAAAAAGGGTGAGATTCGAGCGAATCTCAGTAGCAACATGTATTTCAAATAGATAAAATGTGAAAATAAATATGTCATACACTATGTTATGTAAAATGATAGAATGTTGTGTGCATACTGTCCAAGGCCAAACAACTATGTAACCCTAGCTAAACCCTACACGCGCCAACCCTGGCTCAACCCAGTACCAACCCTGGCTTAACCATACGCCTTTGTTGGGGTCCCAAACCACAACTAAGCCAATATATGTGTCTGAGAGACTATCCGCATGTTATAGAAGATGGCATACACAAACATACAATAATCACATAGTATATGCAAAAAACATTTATTACCTGACAACTTTTTTGGTTCCTCAATTGACGTAAACTTTGGTTCCGACTAGGGAAATTTCCGGTTCCTATAAAAATTAGAGTTACAAGTAACTGATTATTACTTTAACTATTACTCCCTTTTAATCATATTCTATTGGTTATGTACTATAGTTTCAACAATTTCTGCAAAGTGAAACTTTGGACTATGGAGTTTCACAGTTTTCCAGAAATATGGCATATTTTCAGTCGACCTTGTAAAATCATAATTAATTCTAGGAAATTCCCAATTGACTAATTACAAAGCCTATGTGAAGCTCTTTAAGTGTATTTTCATGGACAAATACCCAAAACTAGTCACTATTATCAAAGGTTTTTCCAAAAATGTGCAAATCTTCCCCTAATCCAGATTACATTTTAGAAACAGGGCACAACTTCAAAAATCCATATTTTTTAGTATACTAGTCCAAAAATCACAAACTACCTATCAAATTAAATCTCTGGATGTCTACTTTAATTCTGCCAAGTTTCATAAATTTTGGACTAGGTTTGACAAATGAATTACATTGCACAATACCACTACCTCCAGTGAGACAATTAAACAGCATGCACTCACAACTTTATAAATTTCTAGATTTACATACCAACATGCAAAAATCATGAACTCATGTATACCTACACAATTTCGCCTTCTAAATCCAATGGAATCATCAAAATTACAAAATTCAAACTCTTTCCCACTATTCTATACTTGGCTAAAACCAGGGTTCTTAGGAGGGAAATTGGGTTTTCTTGATTTCTCTTGCTTAACTACTTCCCTTCCACTTCTAATCACATGATTAACTACTTCAACACTAAATGAACATGATTAGATGAAATTTTGGTGGTATAAAATTTTAGGGTTCATCATCCCAGAGTCACAAAACAAGGCAAAAACAAGCCAAATTTAACAACAACAACAACCATAACAACATCTTAAGCACAAGAGGATCAAGTTTATGAAGTTACCTCTAGCTTTCACCACACTGTCTCTAAGTCGCCTCTATCCACTCTCTATTCTCTCTTGATTTAGATTACTAAGAATGAATTTCAAGAAGAATATGAGGTTAGAGGAAGTTATAAGTAGTTTTGAAGGCATAAACACTTGATTTACTTGTTCTTACCTTTGATTTTTGCTCTTGGAACCCTAGTTTCTTGTTCTTGAGCTCTAAACCTTGTCCAACTCTCTCTCTCTCTCTCTCTATTTTAGTTTCAGCTGAACAAAAATGAGCTTGAGGAAAGACAATTATCCTAAAAAAATATCCAACTCCCCTCTTTCCTCAATATTATTTTATTGAATTTTTTACCACATGCAATTTTACTTGGCCATGGTTAATTCTTGCTCTTTTAATATAGGCCAAGTAAATTCATTTCCCTTAACTTTCTTTTGTTAAATGTAAAGCATCTTGAAAGGGCAAGACAAAATGGTCTTGTAATATATCTCCATGCATTATATTGTAAGTAACATGTAAGCTAGACCTTGCTTTATGACACTTACATTTTGACTTTTCAACTATGAATTTTACTTGGCTATAGTCACTCCTTCTTGATTCATTTAAGCCAAGCAAATTATTTCTCCATTTCTCTCCTCTTTTGACCAAAAATACCAAAGGAAGAAGGGAAATATTTATCGCTTCTCACATTCTTGGCAAATTTCCATTTTGCCCTTACACTTTTGTGATTTTGGCACAAGCTAACAAAATTTTCGTCAAACTTTGAAAATTCATATCTTATGTATAGATGTCTAATTGATATGGTTCCAAATACTATTTGACCCTTATTAAGTCTAGTTTTAAGGGAAAATATGCTCCTTAACCAACTGGTCGCACATTATTCCCATAATTATCATATATTGGCACTGTCATAGAATCCTACCAGTTTGACTAGGCTAAATTCAAAAATACATTACTCTTAACGTATAGGTCTAAATAATTCATATGACCTATGAAATTAAGATTTAGAATGTCTACTTTCATTCTGGAAAATTTCACATTTATTGGACTTCATTTGTTCATCTAAAACTACATGACAATCTCATTGCCTCATAGGAATTTTCATTGGTAACATTTTTCAATTCAAAAACTTCACCATTTTATTTTAGTGAATGCCATAAATATTTACAAGGTATATTGGTGAATAAAAATGGGGTGTTACAGCTCTCCCCCTAAATAAATTTCATCCCCAAAATTTGCTACATGTATATAGCCATAGATCTAGGTAATATTTATGCATATCTTCTTTTGTTTCGAATGTTGCTTCCTTAGGCTTCCAGATAGCTTTGATGAATGGGATACTCTGTGGTCGATTTGTTTATGTTGCCGATCAATAACTCGATCAGGTATGACTTCACATATTAAATCATCCCTCATCTTCACATTTTCATATTCAATAACATGTTCCTACCTGATTGACTTTATTGCCACAAATCACAATTTTATTTAATCAAGTTGAACTCTCTAAAATCCTTAATCTGTTCTGCTTATAAATCATCATGGCTGCCACCTGCACTATTTTACAGCTAAATGAGTCAATAACGATATTGGCCTTTACTGGATAGTACTTATATCCAGGTTGTAACCTTTAAGAAGCTCCATCCATATGTGATTTCTCATATTCAGTTCTTTTTTATCGTATAGATATTTCAAGCTCTTGTGGTCGTAGAACAGCTTTACGATTGTACTATAGAGATAATGCCTCCAGATTTTCATTGCAACATAATTGTTGCTAACTCAAGATCATGTATGGGATAATTCTTTTTGTGGTGCTTCAATTGTCTAGATGCATAAGCTAGTACACGGCCATGCTACATTAAAACACTTCTCAACCATGCCTACTGGCATCAGTAAAGATAACGAAGGTCCACAATGGATCTGAGATTATTGATATCAATACTGATATTATTTTATGTTTCAGCTCAGTGAAGCTCTTCTCACAATTATACTCCCATAAATAATGTTGAGTTTTTCGGATTAACTTAGTAAAAGGCAAAGCTATTTTGGAGGAATTTGACATGAATCTTTTGTAATATTTGGCAAGACCTAGAAAACTGCATGCTTCAGAGATAGTCTCTAGGCTTTTTTAGCTTAGTACTGCTTCCATCTTACAAGCTCCACTGAGACTCCTTGCTGTGAGACTATATGGTCCAGAATTCTAACTTCTGAAAGCCAAAACTCACATTTGCTTAGCTTAGCATAGAGTTGCTTTTCTCTAAGTGTATTCAACATTATTTTTAGATGTTGCTCATGTTTAATTCTATCCATGAGTATACCAGTATGTCATCAATAAAGACTACCATGAATTGGTCCAAACATAGACTGAAAATTTGATTCATGTAGTATATGAACACGGTAGGTGCATTGGTCAGCCCAAATGGCATTACAAGGGATTTGTAATGGGCATATCTAGTCTTGAAAATAGTTTTTGGTACCTCTTTTGCTATCAACCAAATAATTCCCAAAATAATTTCCAACCCTTATAGTGGTAAGCAAATTAAATCCACTGCTGATTCATGCACCTCGGCATTTATTATGCTATTCAGACAGACTTCAACTATGACAATTCTAACACCTGTGGGCATAGACACAACCAAGACATATGGAAATTTGTTTCCTCTCAGGCCTAGCCATCTCACATAATTATATGTAATAAATGAATTGCTATTACCTGAATCATACATTACTTATATTGAATTGTCATTAAAGTAAACCGTACCTTGAATCAGTTCAAGAGATTTCCTACCTTCCTCCTGAGTAATCATATATACTCTACCCTATGCTCTTAGTCTAGGCTCAGCAAGATGTTACTGTTGCTGTGGGCAACTAATAGCATAATGCTCTGACCTACTACAGATATAACAATTTATTGGCAAGGTTAGAGCCTGAGTTGCTGGTGGAGCCTTTGGTAATAAAGCAACGTAACATGTTTTGCCAAGATGGTGTAGGTTGTTATAATACCAGCATGTTCTACCTTGTGTGGCTCTTTGATTCATATGGCCTCCAGCCTGATATGGATTCTTATTTCCATCCCTAGGTGGTCCACTTAGTTATTTTTGTTTTTAGGAAGAACTCCCACTACAAGACACACCCTTAGTATTGGTATTTCTATCTGAATACAGGCTCAAAAAATTATTCTAAGTGATCTAGCATTCGTTAACTTCCTTGTTGAACTCTGTAAAGTGTCTATAAACCAATTTCTCCCTCAGCTCTGGCTTTAGCCCCTGTATCATTATATCTGGGCTCCAATCCTCGTCATCCCAATACTTAAGGTATGTAGAGTATTGAGACAACCTTATATAGCAAGCCAGGTACTCCTCAAAGGTTTCTTTTTCATACAGCTGTATATTCAGAAACTCTTTCTCCTTTTCTAGCTTGATTGATCTGGAAAAGTATTTCTCATTGAATTTTTCCTGGAATAATTCCCATGTTACCAGAATATTCGTTCCCCTAAGAATCAACTTGGTGTTCTTCCACCATTTGTCAATATCGGCCTCAAGCTTGTAAATTACCAGTAGGACTTTAATTTCATTAGGGCAAGCTAGGATTGTGAAAATTTTCTTTAGCCATGATAGCCAGTCTTTGGCTAGCTGAGGATCAAGTTTCCCTTGAAAAATAGGAGGTTGTTGTTTACTAAATCTTCCTACCCAAATCAGTAAGCCTCAAAATTAGGTAAAGGGTCTATTAGTTAAGGTTCCTGAGGTGGATTTCACTCATGGTCTCTCCTCACCTATTCTTCTATGTGATCCTACCTCTACTACACTTATCGAAGCGCCTCCTTAATCTCCTTCATTATGGCCTTCTACTATGTCAGCATACCCAGGATATTCTACTGTATTGGGTCAAGTTAAGGGTCTGGTACTACATTATTGTGCCTCCTTGTGTTCTACAACATGGTCATGCCATCTTTGTACTCCACCTTATGAAAATAGAGAAGCAATAAATTCATATGAACGCAAAGCCATTTTTGTCATTTCGTAATGTTTCGGGTACCAAAGATGTCATATATATCATGCATAAGATATTTACAGTAATTAGTGAAAGCTCTTAACACCATACGACCTATAACTACTATACAATATGAATTTATCCTTTTGCATAACACATAACATATCTATATATATGACTTTCCAGGGGGTCAGCCCATCCCATGATTTCCCCAGGTTGAGCATGCTTAAATTTTGTATACCTATGGAAAAACATAAATATCGGCTCTATCTTCATCTGCCTACTAGTACCCTATGATAGCCCTAATCTCAACAGTCATGCTGATTGCCTCCAATCACCAAAATACTTGGTATATACCCTCTACACACTGTCGTACATGTACTTCACCATGTACGATGTCATATGATCTATAAACTCGACAAAGTGATCATTTGAACCCTGTTCTACTATGTCATTCTTCTTTCTGGCCCAAAATACGGTGTTCAAAAGAAATACATCGTTATATAAATCCATATCTCATCCGAGTAGTATAGTTTCGGGGAACTTGCTTCTAGTAAAGTCAATCCATATAATCCAAATATGCCATATAATGGGTTACAGGTGTGTTATTTTCTTGAGAGCCCATTAATATCTCCTTTTATCAAACTTCCACAACCTTTGGTCCGGTCGTAGGTCATATCTCACATGCACTGGTCATGCTCTGGAGAGAGTAGCAATGCAAAACTTAGACTTTAACTCATCAGAAACTAGCTGCTCAAAATCTCCCATCCTCTCTCTAGATATTGGCTCAAGTCTTGACTATAGCCCATATAACGGTCTGATACTAACCCTCTCCCAAGGTGTCCTCCTCTTTACAAACTATTGGTCATTGGGAATCCTTAGACATGCTTCCAGGGTTCCCTAGTTCACCGATGGCGGTGACCTTTCTCACTGTTGTTGCTTTTCGAGCATTATTCCCGTGAACCTGTAAACATGACCATATCAATATACTATTCTGATAATGCTAGAACTGCTTTTAGCTTTAATACCAAAACTGTCAAACCCCTTAACATTTTGATATTCATAAAGTATTAAGCACGTAGTTCTATAAGGCTTATAGAGATAGCAGAAACATACTGACATTAAGTGCTTGTTTACAATACAGGAAATTCCCTGTAGGGTTTGAAAAATATACACAAATGTACTAGCGTCCAAAAGATATAAAAGTACAAGCATAGATATCTACAACAACTTCAGTATGCACCAGGACCCTATTCACCAGTAGCCATTGTCTTGCCCTTCAAGCTGCTAGCCTCAGCTTTAAGGTTTTTCAGTTTGAAAAAGGGTGAGACTCGAGAGATAGCAACATGCATTTCAAACATATAAAATGTGAAAAGAAATATGTTATGATAGAATGTTGTGTGCACATTGCCTAAGGCCAAACGACTCTTTAACCTTGGCTTAACCCTGCACCTCTGTTGGGGTCCCAGACTACAACTAAGCTAATATGTGTGTCCAAGACACTATGATCATGTTACAGAAGATGGCATACATAAACATAAAATAATCACATCATATATACAAGAAAAATTTACTACCTGACTCCTTTTTTGGTTCCTTGGTCTGCCCTAAACTTTGGTTCCACTCAAGAAATTTCTCGTTCCTATAAAAATTAAAGTTACAAGTATCTAGTTATTACTTGAACTATTGTTGCCTTTTAACCATATTATGTTGGTTATCTACTATAGTTTTAGCAATTTATGTATGGTACAACTCTGCACAGTGCAGTTTCACAGTTTTCTAAAAATCTGGTACATTTTCAGTCGAACTTAATCATAATTAATTCTAGGAAATTCCAAATTGAGTGATTATAAAGCCTATGTGAAGCTCTTTAAGTGTATTTTCATGAAAAAAAATACCCAAAGCTAGTCACTCTTACCAAATTGTTCCCATAAATTTCCAAAACTTTCCCTGTTCCAGATTACATTCTAGAAACAGGGCACAACTTCAAAAATCCATATCTTTTTGTATACAAGTCCAAAATTTACAAACTACCTATCCTATCAAAGCACCAAATGTCTACTTTAATCCCGCCAAGTTTCATAATTTTTGAACTAGGTTTTCAAACGAATTTTATTGCATAATAGCACTACCTTCAGTGAGACAATCAAACAACTTGCACTTACAACTTCATAAATTTTCAGATTTGCATACCAACATCCAAACACATGAACTCATGTATACGTACTCAATTTTCCCTTCTAAAACCAATGGAATCAACTTAATTACAAAATTCTAGCTTCTTCACACTTTTTACACTTGGCCGAAACTAGGTTCTTAGGAGGGAAATTGGGTTTTCATGATTTCTCTTGCTTGACCACTTCCCTTCCACTTCTAATCACATGATTAACTACTTAAACACTAAATGAACAGGATTAGAGGAAATTTTGGTAGCATAACATTTTAGGGTTCATCATCCCAAAATCACAAAACCAAGCAAAACCAAGCAAATTTCAACAACAACAACAACAACACAACAACATATTATAGGACAAGAGGATCAAGTTTATGAGATTAGCTCTCGAGTTCACCACTTTATCTCTCTAAGTTACCTCTGCCATTTCTTTCTTGTCTCTTTATTCAGCATGTTGGCCATGAATTTTAAGAAGAATAAGAGGTTATAAGAAGTTCTAAGGAGTTTGGAAAGCATAAATACCTGATGTACATGCTCTCACCTTTGATTTTTGCTCTTAGAACCCTAGCTTCTTGTTCTTAAGCTCTCAACCTTTTCCAACTCTCTCTCTCTCTCTATATTTTAGTTTTAGCTGAATGAAAATGAGTTTGAGGAAAGATAATTATCCTAAAA
Organism: Inga leiocalycina; assembly: GCA_963242795.1. Taxonomy (NCBI): domain Eukaryota; kingdom Viridiplantae; phylum Streptophyta; class Magnoliopsida; order Fabales; family Fabaceae; genus Inga; species Inga leiocalycina. The sequence goes on from OY725323.1 coordinate 51,617,520, forward strand.
AAACATCCAACTCCCCTCTTTCCTCAATATTATTTTATTGCACTTTTTACCACATGCAATTTTACTTGGCCTGGTTATTTCTTGCTCTTTTAATATGGGCCAAGTATATTCATTTCCCTTTACTTTCCATTGTTGATCGTAAAGCATCTTGGAAGGGCAAGGGGAGATGGTCTTGTAATATCTCCATGCATTACATTGTAATAACATGTAAGACTTTGCTTTATGACACTTACCTTTTGACATTTCAACTATCAATTTTACTTGGCTATAAATCACTCCTTCTTGAACCAATTTAAGCCAAGAAAATTATTTCTCCATTGCTCTCCTCTTTTGACCAAAAATATCAAGGGAATAAGGAAAATATTTATTGATTCTTGCATTCTTGGAAAATTACCATTTTGCCCTTACATTTTATGATTTTTGCACAATCTGATAGAATTTTCGCCAAACTTTGAAAATTCATGTCTTTATGTATAGAGGTCCAATTGATGTAGTTTAAAAGGCTATTTAACCCTCATTAAGTCTAGTTTTAAAGAAAAATATGTTCCTTAACCAACTAGTTGCACATCATTCCCAAACTTATTATATATTGGACATTGTCCTAGAATCCTAACAGTTTCACTGGGCTAAATTAAAAAAATTCATAACTATTAGTGTACAGGTCCAACTAACTTATATGACCTATCAAATTAAAGTTTTGAATGTCTATTTTCGTTCTAGAAAATTTCATATTTATTGGACATCATTTGATTATCCAAAACCAAATTATAATGTTACTACCTTATAGGAAATTTCACTGGCAACATTTTCCAATTCACCAACATTCACCATTTTATTTCATTGAATGCCATAAATATTTACAAGGCATTTAGTGACTAAAAATGGGCTGTTACACAAGGAATATTGGTGATTGAAAATGAGATGTTACACTCTTTATAAATAAGTGTATATGATGGAGAGTTTTTATTGTTAGCCTTGGGGTCCACAATAAAAAATTTCCATGGATTGTAAAATAGACAAACCTAGGATCATTCTCTCTTTCTTGAGGAGATTTTTATTGTTTCCTAAGGATCTAAATGCCATGCAAATTGTAACATCCCAAATTTTAGTCACCAAAACTCCTTTACACCTTCGTGGTATTAAAGGGAAGAAAATGGTGAATATTAGCATACTTGAAATGGCCAAACAGTATAATTGGTGGCCACATGAATTTTTTGCCACAATTTTTGTGTCTTCATAAAATCCCATTATTGGAGCTCAAATTGGGTAATGGAAGAACACAATTGGTGGGCCCAACATATAGTGATTTTTTGGCCCAACACAAAGAAAAGGGAAGAAGGCCCAATTTAATTACAAAAATGTAAGGGTAAAATGATAATTTGCCATAAAAGCAAGAAGACTTTTATTTTCTCTTTTTATTAGAACAAGTTTTGTCCTAAAAGGAAATATTTGGATAGAAATGGATGTAATTAAATTGGCATATGAAAATTGGCATTAAAATAATATATTTTTAAGTAGGTGTAGATATGATATTTTAGAGATCATTATCTACTTCTCAAAGAGCATTTTTGGTCAAGTTCAATAGAGCAAGAGGGAAATAAGATACTTGGTCCAAATTAAATAAGAAGAAGCAATATTGGCCAAGTAAAATAAGTTGAAAAGTCAAAAAGTTAACATGTGGTAAATTAGCATTACAATACTAATATTGTAAGGAGGTGGAATAAATGCCAAATGACTATTTGCAACCTTGGCTAAACTCTACACCTCTGTTAGGTCCCATAACCTAACTAGCTAATATACATGTCTGAGAAACTATGCTCATATTATAGAAGATGGAATACACAAACATACAATAATCACATAGTATATGTGAGAAAAAGTTACTACCTAACTCCATTCTGAATTTCTTTGTTGGTCCTAAACTTGGTTCCAACTCTAGAAATTTTTAGCTCGTATCAATATTAAAGTTACAAGTAACTGATTAATACTTCTATTAATATTTCCTTTCAATCAAATACTACTGGTTATCTAATGCAGTAATAAAAGTTTACGCACAGTACAATTCCGCACAGTACGTTTTCACTATTTCCAGAAACTGGCAGATTTTCAGTCAACTTTGGAAATTCATAATTAATTCTAGGAGAATCAAATTGAACTTATTCTAAAGCCTAAATGAAGCTATTTAAATTTATCTTCATTGAAAAATACCTAGTTTTAACCATTATAACCACATTGTTCCGAGAAATTCGCCAAACCTGCACTGTTCCAGATTTCCTTCCAGAAACAAGGCACAACTTTGAAAATTCATATCTTTTAATGTGCTTGTCCAAAGATTACAAACTAACTATCAAATTAAACCTGTAGATGTCTAAATTAATCCTACCAAGTTTCATAGTTTTTCGACTAGGTTTGAGAAATGAATTTCATTGCACAATGCCATTGCCTCCAGTGAGACAATCAAAGAGCATGGACTTACAACTTCATAAATTTCCAGATTTGTTTACCAACATATAATGGGAACATCAAAATTACAAAATTTTAGATCCTCCCCATTGTTATGCACTTGGCTAAACCTAGGGTTCTTAGAAGAAAACATATGTTTTCTTCATTTCTCTTGCTCAACCACTTCCTTTCTACTTCTATTCGCATGATTATTTAATTAAATACTAAATGAACTTGATTTAGATAAAAAATTTTTTATCAAAACATTTTAAAGTTCTTCATGCCAGATTCACAAAACAAGGAAAAACCAAGCCAAGCAACTAACCAATTCAACCAATAGCATCATATAGTCTTGAATTCACAAGAGAACATGGTTATTTGTGGTTACTTTTCGAGTTTTCCTTACCTCTCTCTCTAGCCATCCCCTCTCACTCTCCCTTCCTCTTGATTTTGCTTTACTACAAGTGATATTGAAGAAGGAGAAGGGATTAGAAAAGGTATTGCAAGAATTGAAAGGCAAGAGCTCTTGAATTTCCATCTCCTACTATGGATTTGCCTCTTGCAACCCTAGCTTTGTTGTCTTTTATGTTCTTCATTCAGCTCCATCTCTCACTATATTTCCTCTTGCTTGACCAAAATATGAAGGTTCAAAGGAAAGAGAAAGCCTTTTAGAAATATCATCTTCATCTATTTGCTTTTATTATATTTAATTACATTTCAACACATGTGAATTTTCTATTTAATCATCATCTTTTCTCCTCCTTAATTACTTGGCTGAAATTGAATATTCAAATAGCTAAAAATTAAGCTCTTGAATTACCATTATTTTCCTCCTCCACATATTTAATAAGAGTTGCAAACTTTGACCCATTGTCATCATACTCTTTTTTTTCTTTGACCAGATGCCAAAGAACGTTCCAATTGGATATAAATTCTCAATTAATTATTTTTCTCCCTTCCTTTATCTATTTCCATGCCAATATGAGTCTTGGATAGGCAACCAAGAGCTCTTGAAATATCATATTCCCCTCTCTTAACAATATATTATTTATGCTAAATTTTACTTTTGAGTTTTCAACCTTGATTTTTACTTAGCTCTTGTTTTTTCCTCTTCTTAAATTAATATTAACTAAGTAAATATATATATATATATATAAATTCCCCTTCATTTTCCCTATTTAATCAAAATTATAGAGAGAAAAGGAAAAAAATAATTTGCTTCCTACTTTGTTGTCAAATTACCATTTTGCCACTATATTTTTATAAAAATTCATGTACATCACCGTTCACCATTTTATTCCATTAAATGTATCTATTACATAAGGAATATTGGTGACTAAAAATGGGGTGTTACAGCTCTTCCCCCCTTAAATAAATTTTATCCCCAAATTTGCTACATACACCTAGCTATAAACTCCGGGTAATGCTTCCACATATCTTCCATTGCTTCCTTTGTTGCTTCTCTAGAAGATAATCCCTTTTAGACAAGTTTGATGAATAGGATACTCCTATGCCTCCATTGTTTCTCCTGCTAATCCATGATTCAGTCAGGTGTGACCTTACACGTCAGATCATCCCACATGTCTAGCTCTTTGTATTCAATCACATGTTCTGAGTTAGGTTGATACTTCTTCAGCTATGAGATATGGAAGACATTATGTAGTTTGCTCAATCTTAGGAGTAAAGCTATTTGGTAAGCTACTGACCTAATCTTAAACAAGATTCCAAAAGGACCAATGTACCTAGGGCTTAGCTTCTTTACCTTTAATGCCCATCTAATGCCTGTAATTGGTGAAACCTTCATGAACACATGATCTACAACTTCAAATTCTAGTGGTTTTCGCCTCTTGTCAGCATAACTCTTCTGCTTACTTTAAACAATCTTTGTTTTATTAGCTTGACCGATTCTATTGTTTAGTCAATAATATATCTGGCCTATACATCTACCTCTCAGACAGCTTTGTCCAGCATAAGGGCGACTGACACTTCCTTCGATACAATACTTTATATAGAGCCATTTAAGTGCTCAAATGTAACTGTTATTGTATGCAAATTCCACCAAGGGAAGGAATTGATTCCAACTACCTTTAAAATCTATTACATATGCCCTGAGCATATCTTTTTGTGTCTAGATTGTTCTTTCATTTTGCCTATCTGTCTGAGGATGGCAAGGTGTATTGAATAGGAGCTTGGTACCTAAAGCTTATAGCACTGCCCTTTAAAACTTTGAAGTAGATCATGGATCTTTGCATATATAATGTTCTTTGGCATACCATATAGACGTTCAATCTCCTTGATATATATTTCCATGACTTTATCAGAAGAGTAGTGAATATTGATCAGGAGAAAATATGCTCTCTTCGTGAATTAATCGACTATTACCCAAATTGCATCATGATTTTAGACCTTAGGTAATCTTATCATGAAGTCTATGGTGATAATCTCCCATTTCCACTTAGGAATTGTAGGATTTTACAGACACCCTAATAGTCGTGGATGCTCAACTTTTACTTTCTAGAAAGTAATACAACGAGCAATGACCCTTGTCGCATATCTCTTTATGCCTGGCCACCAATATATGGACTTCAGATTTTGGTACATCTTGGTTGCTCCTGGGTGTAGAGTATTTTTACTCTTGTGTGCCCCTTCCAAGATTTGTTTCTTCAACTTTGTGTGTGGTGGAATGTATATCTACTTCTTATATCTAATTAGCCTACACGGTGACAAGTCATATTTTGAGTTTCTCCCCTTCCAAATATATCTTTGATAGAATGGGCACATTTATCCTATATTTGAGCTTCTTCTATATCTGGTCTTAGATCATTCCCTGCCTGATTGATGTTACTACTATTGATCATAATATGATTTGAAAAGTTAAGATCTCTGAAGTTCTCAATCAAACTTTGCTTGTGAATTATAAGGGTTGCTACTTGTACTACTTTGCGAATTAATGCATTTGCCACTATATTAGCTTTACTTGTATCATACTTGATCTCCAGATTGTAATCTTTAAGCAACTCCATCCACCTGCGCCGTTGCATGTTGAGCTCTTTCTTATTGTATAGATATTTCAAACTCTTATGGTTGCAATACAGCTCTATGATCGCCCATAGAGATAGTGTCTCTAGATTTTCAGTGTGAACACGATCACTACTAACTCCAGTTGTATGTGGGATATCTCTATTTGTGAGGCTTCAGTTGATAGGATGTATACACCACTACTCGGGCTCACTTCATCAAAACACATCCTAATTCATGCCCACTAGCTCTGTGTGAACTATATAGGTTAACTGTGGATCTAGGATTGTCAACACTAGTGTTATGGTTAATTTCTGTTTCAGCTCTGTGAAGCTTCTCTCAAACTACTGTCCTACATAAAATGTTAAATCTCCTATTTTCTTGGTAAACAGCAAAGCTATTCTAGAGAAACTCTGTATAAACCGCCTGTAATACCCAGCAAGACCTAGAAAACTATGAATCTCAAAAATAGATTTCAGCAACTTCCAATTAAGTATTGTTTCCACCTTGTTTGGATCCATCGAAACCCCTTGTTGTGACATTATATGGCCAAAAAATTTGACTTCTGAAAGCCAAAACACATATTTGCTCCACTTGGCATAAAGTTGCTTGTCCACTAATGTGTTTAGTATAGCCCTTAGATAGTGTTCATGCTCTACTCTATTATGAGAGTACACTAGAATATCATCGATAAAAAATACTACGAATTGACCAAGTATGGAAGGAAATTTTGATTCATGTAGTCTATGAACACTGCAGATGTCTTGGTCAGCTAAAATGGCATTACTAAAAACTCATAATGGTCATATCTTGTTCTGAAAGTAGTCTTCGACACATCATCTGCTTTTATCCTAAGCTGGTGATACCCAGATCTCAAATCAATCTTCGAGAGTAGATCCCAAAGACATTCTAGTATACTCACAGAGTAAAGCTGAACACGAGCAATATCTAAGAACAGTGTTGAATATAATGAGGGACAAGCAACTCTATTCAAAGCTAAGAAAATGTGAATTTTGGCTTTCAGAGGTTAATTTTCTGGGCCATGTGTCTCATAGCAAGGGGTCTTTGTTGATCCTAGTAAGGTAGAAGTAGTACTAAACTTGAAAGGGCTAGAGACTGTATTTGAAGTACGCAGTTTTTTGTGTCTAGCTGGGTATTACATAAGGTTTATCCAAAATTTCACCAAATAGCTTTACCTTTAACAAAGTTGACATGGAAAACTCAAAATTTTGTGTGTGGGACAACAATTGTGAGAAAAGCTTCATGGATTTAAAGTAGAGGTTAGTGAAAACACCAATGCTGATTATCCTAGATCCACAGTTTATATATGTTGTGTATATAAATGCTAGTGGGCATGGATTAGGATGTATGTTGATACAATAGTGCCGAGTGGTGGCATACGAATCTCGTTAGTTGAAACCTTATGAATTTAACTATCCTACCCACGACCTTGTGTAACCCCCTCCGTAATTATATCCGAAATACGCGATTAAAATGAAATAGAGACCAATAATAATCAAATAATATTTACTAACCCATCACATGACGGGGTTTTCACGAATACTTTTTGAAATCATTTATAAACTTGGTCTCATATTCACATTTCGAATACAATTTCTACGCGAAGATAAATCACATTCATAAAATATCAGAGTGCACAACTTAATCATCCCGGCAATCCCGGGTACATACCTTCGCTAAAGATACACAGGGTACAATTGCCCATTACAGTTCTTCAAATGGGGATTACACAATCTCATCTCGGAGGAGTCCTAGCCGCTCCCTCCACGAGCCACTTGCCCTGTCTAAATTGTTGGTAGGGGAGAGTGAGATTCGAGAGAATCTCAGTAGGAAACAGATACCATAATGCATGCATGATTGATGCTATGTGTATGACATGTTAGCTTTATCTAGATGTATGCCCCATAATGACATTTCTGCACGCTCAATGTTTCATACAACAAGACTATGGCCACAGTGAAAACAGAAACAGAGCTTCATTTATTCAAATATGCTCTACACAATCAAGTAAAGCAATCACATACATCATTACACAAGCAAAGATATCAAATACATGCAAGTAAGGTAAGTCCCCTACCTTAACCCGTTTCCGCCTCGAAACGCGTGCCTCGATCTACGTGCAAACAGCTCGGGGCTCCATATTCGATCTTACAATGTCAAATGTACTATTTAGACACTTCCATAGTGTTTCTGGGGGTTATATGAGTCTATCTTGAAAATTACTAAAATACCCCCGGGGACCCAGCCCCATCATACCCGGTCCGGCTGTACTTTTCTCGAAATTCTAACCTGGGCTATCCTAACATATTTTCGCCCAAGGAATCCATTTCTGGACTCGGAATTATCAAATTGAATGTCAATTACAAAATTACCCTTGACAGCCCCACTTTAAGGGTTTCAGGGGCGTTTTCGTAATTATGCTTTTTCAGCCTTTTCCGAAAAAGTGTCCAACTGTAACCCCACCTAATTTTCCCTCCTGAACTCAATGGAATTATCAAATCATTGAAAATCCAACTCTAACACCCATTTATAGCCCAGACCGAAATATATGGGTTTTCTAGGGAAAATCAGGGTTTTTCGGTTTCGGCTCCGTAAACACGTTCCTTTCTACTCCTAACCACTTTATTGACTATTCCATTAGGTTACAACTACCATTTAGTATCAATTTGAGCAGCATAACAGCCCCACATACCCATTTTCCATTTTTGAAACCAATGACAATCCGGCGAAATTTCACCGATTAAATTGTCCACAACAGCCAGAATAGTCAATATACAAAAGTTTGGAAGTTACCTCAAGCTCCCACTAGCTTTTCCTTGACTTGGCTGAAAACCCTAGGTGTTTTAACACCAAAAGAGGAGCTTCCAAACCTTAAAGAACATAAAGGAGTAGCTTAGGATCGGAGTTATACGCGATAGGAGCTAGATCGTCGGAGAAATCGGCTTACCTTGCGAGTTCTCTTCTCCTTTTCTCCCAAAACCCTCTCAACTCTTTTTCTTTATTTTGGTTGCAGAATGGCGTCAAAATGCTGTAGGAGGAAGATGATGTTGCTTTAATAATCTTATGCCTATGTCATTGCTTATGTCATCAACAATTTTCCATTTTCGGATTTTTTTCAGAAATTCTGGCAGATTTCTGTCCAAACTTTGAAAAATCATAACTAATTCTAGAAAAATTGAATTGAAGTGATTCCAAAGCCTATAGAACCCTTATTGAGTCTAGTTCCAAGGAAAAATATATACGTTTGCTTAATGGAATCACAAAATTCCCAGAATTTCAATCTTTGCATATTGTTCCAGAAATTTCACAGTTTTTCTGTGCTGACTTCAAAAATTCATATCTTTTTATGTATAGCTCTAATTGAGTCATATGACATATCAAATTAAAGCTTAGGATGTCTACTTTCATCCTGTAAAATTTCATAATTTTTGCTTATCATTTGGTCTTTCAAAACCTTATGATAAGCTCACTGCCTCATAGGTGATTTTACCAAAAACATAATTATATTCCCCAAAATTCACCATTTTACTTTCTTAATACCCCAAAGATATTAGAATCATTAGGGGATAAATTTGAGCTCCTGCTAAATTGGGGCTTAGCAGTCCACTTAATTTAGGCTTATTCCCAAGCCTCGAGTCTCAAAATTCGGGGTATTACACCTTGAGTTGGTGGCTATAGTATTTTCTTTGAAAATATGGAGACCTTATCTCTATGGTGCGACCGTAAAGCTATACTGTGACCACAAAAGCTTGAAATACTTGTACGATCAGAAAGAGATGAATATGAGACAACATAGGTAGATGGAGTTGCTAAAAGATTATAATCTGGAGATTAAATATCATCCCAGAAAGGGTAATGTCGTTGTTGACATATTTAGTTGTAAATCAGTACAGATGGCAACCATGATGTTTCATGAGCAGAAACTAATTGAGGATTTTAGAGATCTCTGTTAGATTCTAAGTTTTGATGAAAATAAAAGATTATTGTGTGATATGGAAAGAATATTATGTTCAACAAGTTTAGACAATAGTTGAAACTATTACCAAAATATTACTAAATGCATATCACTAAGTTCAGAGTTCATTGCTGCTATTTTAACTGATGCACTCGAGTGATGGGGATAACACTCAAGCATTAAACACTTTTGCACTCAAGCATAAGAGAGTGTTGGACAGAAAGTGTTTGACAGAAGCAAACTCTAGCTAAAAATACCAGGACAACTCGAGTGATAAAGATAGCACTCAAGTGATGATGTGATTGGTACTCGAGCATGAAGTGACACTTTATTGGAAATTGTGCCCAAAGAGTCAATCATTATACTTTGAGCATTATTAATTTAATAAAATTTATCCATTCTGTTATCATATTATTTGCATGTTAACTATGATAATTGTATCCTTTGATAAATCATAAAGATTATCCTAAAATGTCCCTAGTCGGTCATCTATGTGGGAGCAAAGATTAAACAAGACTAGTATGACTATGATAAGATATAGAGATATGAATCAAAGTCTTAGGAACTTGTAAGAGTACAAGGTGTTAGAACAACCCACTATGAGCAAGCTACATAGATCAAGTTATAAGCTTTTCTCATGTATAACCACGTCACAATGCCCTTAGACTTGAGGTCATCATGGATTCCTACATGAGAATTGCTAAGCTTTAAACTAGTCAAAAGTCACTTTTGATTGGATGATGATAAAGGCTATGATCGGGCTTGGTGGTTTTTTATGTAGAGGAATATGAATGATCAAGATGGAATTTGTCCCTCACATTAGTAGAGAGATATTACTGGGCCCCTTGATGAGTGAGTCTGAGAAATGTATGGCCATACTATGATAGAAAGGAGTTTCCATTTCTATTGTCAGGCTACTCAGGAATCAAGAAAGTAATGGTCAGGAACAAGAGGATGACATTATCTATGCCTTATCCTTGACCGATATATTGTGTGACAAAAGGGACGTGACATGGTTGTATGACATGTTGCATCGTGTTAACGATCCTCATATGAATTGGGTAGTCATAATGTCTTACTAGAGACCGCTTGTGACTTTTGGGTTAGTACAGTTATTGGCCAACTGCCAACTGCCAACTTCATATGGGCCTACAGGGTCGCACCCCAACACGAGATAATGTTCAATTTAAGGTGGACGAATTTTATATATAAATAATATAATATTCGTTAATAATATTATAAAGATATATATTTTTTCGAAATACATATCTTATATGTGTGTGTTATATGATATTATTATCTTATGTTAGTTTTAAATTTAATCTATTAAGATATATTAAATGTAATAACTAACACGATAGAGATATAGTATATCAGATTTAATTTATGAAGATAACTTAAATCTAATGGCCCTTTATTTGGAGTAAATAAATAGGTTAAATTAAAACTGTTGGACAGATTTAATTTAAACTGAATTTATTTAATTAGCTCATCAAGATAATTAATTGTTAATTAATTTTGAAATTAATGAAGATTAATTTTGAAATTTGAATATAGCCCTCATAGGTTATAAACTTGATAGAGCATATATGCTCATACACGCATGAGAATTCAGAGCCGTAAAAGAAACCCTATGAGACATTTGGAGGCACTAGCACACAGTCTATGTTGGAGAGAATTCATGTGGATGCTGGTAGAAGGAGCAGACCTGAGGTGTTGGCTCCTAGAGATCGTGAAAACCCTAAGTTGAAAAAGGTATGAATCTTTCTAACTCGATTTAAACGTCGTTGATATATCCTCGATTAGTATCGGTAAAAATTTTAAAATTCTTTCACTTTGCCTGCCGATCCTAACACACTCGTGCTAGTATTTGTTAGAGAGCAATCACAAAGACAAGATATCATCACCTTACTCAAGTACAGTCCCTATACTTGAGTGATAACATCAAGTGCACCCGAGTCCTTGCAAGTGTGACAGAGGAAGTGTTTACCCGAAAGCAAGGTAAACATAAAGTGTAACTGTACTCGAGTTCAAGAAAGTGAGGGACAGGAAGTGTTTGCCTGAGAGTCATACAGTGCATGGAAGAGAAAGTGTGCCTAAGTGGAGAGTACATGCACCTGAGTAATACCTCAGCACCTGCGAGCGTGAAATCTAACTCTCTCCATTCTGATGCAAGTGTTGAAGCAAAAGAGTATCTTATAGAAGAATATTTTATGCACTCAAGTGATAGTAAGTATGCTCAAGTGAGGGCCCACATCACCTGCAAGTGAAAAATCACACTCTTGATAAAATGGGATGCGAGTGTTATCCAGAGACATGGGTTCATAATACAAATTTCAAGTACACTCGAGTTATAGGATATGTACTCGAGTAAGGACCCACATCGCTCGCAAGTATGAAAATTCACTCTTTAAAAATCATGTGGAAGTTCACTACTAAAGCAGAAGCAGAAGAGGAAATATGATATTGTACTAGAGTGAGCTCTTTTTGCGCTCGAGTGATCCTCTGTTAGAAGCCAAACAGCAACTAAGTTACAATGATCAATTCGAATAAGGTTTAATATTATTTATTCATTCTATTTTCACTTGTTATTATTATTTAACATCATTTAACATATATTACAAGTATGAAATAGGATTTTAATCATTTGAATTAGAAAGGCACAAAGGGAGTCAAACAATGGCTGACAAAATCATTACGACCAATCGAGCACATACCTACCACGATATCTCATTCAAAGATTTCAAACGTACTCATGCTGTTCCACAGTAAAATACTCCGCTCCATAATGATTATTATTCAACGGGCAAAATCAATTGACTATAAATACAAAGCTTTAGAAACCATCAAGGAATAACCAAGAACAAGAATTCACATAAGCAAATTCACAAGTCTTTGTTATTCACATTTTCTCTGTCTTTATATTGTACTTCAGTGTTTATCATATTTGCTCTGAGAGAGAATTTGTGTATACTTTAAATTCTATTTTGATTTGATCTCAAGGTACAGGGACCTTGAGAGGGTATATATCCTTATGAGAGAAGCAGTTGAGAGAATTCCTGACTTAAAATATAGGGGAGGGCGCATTGTGGAAGAAAAGGAATGATATGTTGTGTTTAGTGGTGATTCATGAGGTATTGCCATAATCAGGGGCAAAATGGTAAAGTTACCAGCCAATTGATCGGTTACCGAAGAGGAAGCTCCTTGGTAACTCAAAGATCAATAGTTGAGATTGATTGTTTTGAGATTAAAAAGGGTGGAATCCCATGTGTGTGTGCCTTTGTGAGCTCATGGGTGATGGATTAAGATCTTGACAAGTGTCACCATGAGAGCCATTGATTGGGTCAACATGTCAAAGCTCTTTCCTCTCTCATCTCCTCTCTATTTAGACATCCAAGGGCCTTCTTTTAGCTGTAAAATCAGACCCTCTTCATCATCTTCATCTTCTCTCTTCAACTCCCTGGATGCCAAGCTTTGAGAAGGAAAGAGAAATGGACAGGTAAGGATTTAGCTTGTTTGTTGGCCTCTAATACTCTAATCACCTTCTATAAAGTTGTTCATAGTGATGAGAGCTTCATGTCTATGGTTTTAGATTCTTGATTGGAGGTGTTTGAGAGCTTGAGCAAAAGTGGAAAGATGGAGAATCAAGAAATTGGTTTAGGAAAGAGGAAAAGGTGAGTATTTAATGAATTTTGACCTAACTATTGTGGTTAGTGGTTGAGTATTGTTAATTTTGTTTTTCCCTGATTTTGGTGGAATTTTGAAATGCATGAATTGTCATGTGTTTTATGTTAAAAATGGTGTTTTGTTGTGTAATTAAGTCATTAGAATTGGTTTGGCATTGGAAATGGAAAAGTTGCAATGTTAGAGTTTGAAATGTGAAATTGTGTGACATGTTGAGATTGCTGTAAAACATGTCAATATAATGTGAATTTGGTTGTTTTGGTGTTTTCAATGGATTCCTTGCAAAAATTTGTGTGGAAATGAAGTTTGGTATGAAATTGGGATCATTGGAAGCAAATATGCCAAAACTAGAAATGCTGCCATTGAAAGTCTATTATGGGCAGTCAGTTTGCATAAAAGTTTTGAATAACCAATTGGTCTCTAATGTTGGACTTTGGGTCCAAGTCCGCCCTTGATGGGCCGGAGTATTTGATTAGGAAATAAGTAGCCTAATCAAATAAGAATAAAAATCAGCATTAATTGCATATTGGGGAATAATTCAGCAATAATTATGGATTTGTTAAAAGAGGAACAAATCACCATAATTAGGGAATTAATTGAGAGACAATTAATTGCTGTCTTGGAGGGTAAGAAGGAGTGCACATGTTTCCTAATTAGTGGCCTCCATAAACCACTATAAATAAGGTGTGCCTCCTTAATTGCAATTCTTCCTGCTATTGAGTTTTCTAGTAATTCTCTTCTCTCCTACCATCTTTCTGGTTCTGGTGATCTGCTGTGCAAATCACAATTAGGCTCTAGTAGTCTAATAATTGTGTGGGCACAATTATGGAGCATTGGAGCCTTAACCCGGATCCGAACATGGATTCACCCAGGTACGCCAGTTCTCCTTTTAGTTATATTTTCCTTACATTGGCATCAGAGCCATTTGATCCTTGAGCCTGTGATTATTCTATGTGAATAATTCTGTAAAATAATTATTTTTATATGTTTCATCATGCTTATTATTTTTTTCGCTGCGCAAAATCATAATTCTGGGTATGATTTTTCTTTTATGCCATATGAATATGCAATTATTATGGATGTGTGTTCTATGTATGTATCTCTGGTTCATATATATATTTAAGCTTCTGTATGATTGAAAGATTCAGGCATGATATATATATTTGTTGCTATTTGTTTTTATGAATATATGTTGAATGCATTCTCTGCTCCTCTGACTATTATATATATATATATATGTGCATGTGTATATATATATTTATGGCACAAATTTTCTTCTTCTTCTCCTCATCACTTCTTCGATTTCTTAAAGTTCAGTTTTTGAAACCTATATGGATTCAAAAAACGAAAAGAATTTAACCCTTAAAAGATAGAAAAGCTTTTGAAACGTAAAGGACACACATCCAGGACGAAATACGCAGCGCCGTCAACGTTGAGAAAAATGGGGTGTTTTGAAACTGAGTGTTTTTGCCCCAAAAGAAGACATGGATGTGTAGATCTTGAAGAGACGATTCCTACGATGCTTAGAACGCATCAAACGGAGTTCGGATGAGGGAGAAATTTCACTCATGATATGATAAATGAAACAGAGGTTTTAAGATCAAATAAATGTTATGGATTTCTAGTTCGCTGAACTATGATTCCAACAACATCAAGAACACAAAAAACGGAGCTAAAACGAGGGAGATATGGCCTCCCAAAGTTGGCGGGTTGCGATGACCCATCGGAGCTCCAACCTGGTCAGGGGGACCTGGCTAGAGGTTGAAGAAGATGACGTGGCAGTCAATGCCATGTCATCGGTCAACCGATGCCACGTGGCACCAATGAGAGGTCACCACATCAGCGTCAAATGCCACGTCAGCATAGGTAAAAGAAGGCCACGTCATCTGTTGACCAGCGACGTCGACCGAGACACGCCAGCGTCACGTCACCAACATGTCAGCAGTGATTGGTCAAGGTTGACCGGTCAACACTTATGAGTCAACTGTCAGCGCTGACAGTCAACGGTCAACACTTGTCAAAGTCAACAGACATTCATTGACTATTGACCCAAAAAAAAGGAATTTGACAAAGGCACGTTGGGCCCACTGGGGGCTCCGTTTCACACATGGCAAGCACCATCGGAGATAAGACGGCAGGTCGGTGCATGTCGCAGGCTGACGGCCATAAGGCGGAGCATGGTGGTCACGCGCCACCGACGAGAATGGCGTTTGTTGGAATTTTCCAATTTTTCAGGATTTTTTTCCATCCAGACACCTTCTAGGGGCGCATGATGGCCCGTGGGACCTCCGATTGAGACGCAGTTGGTTCCTAAAAATCTCTAAGCTTGAGAGCTTCAATTTGATATATAATTTGCATATATTTGAAGCATGTTTGGATCTGTTTTGAGTTAAAAAAGGTGCTTGTATGCACCTAGAGATTCCCAAAAATGTTGAAATTGAGTCAATATTGATTCTATTATTTTTTGGGACAAGTTGGCTTGTTTTTTAAGAGTAATTTCGGCTGCAACATAAGGTTAATGCTGAAAGATTCTTTAAAAGTAAGGGATTATTTAAATGAGTTTTTTGAATATAAAATCCTATTCAACCTTGACTCAAACTCTTAAAGATAAAAACCTGAAAAATTGCAACAACTTAAAATTATTCAATAATTATTGAATAATAAGTCTTCTCATGCTTCTAACCACATTAATCCACTTGGATTGAAGCAATGACTTCTAAAAGTCAATCCTTTATCACAAATGTTGTGACAAAGGATAAGACAGATAGAGATGTTAGAATCATCTCATCAAGTGGGAGGTATGTTGCAATTATATCCAAGTAAGTGGATGTAAACATGGCAAAGAGGAGTTAGACATTGAAGCTAGAAGCTACATGAGTTAATATGGTCAGAAGGGCTTATGAGAGGGAGAACCTAGTTAAGAGACAACAATAAGAGGCAAAAGGTTTTTATTGAATGTTCTTTTCATTGAATTTATGATTAAATTCTTTGCTTTTAGAATTGAATTCAGTATATTCTCTTCTTGTTTTCTTGAACATTCATGCTAGTTAGATGATATTGTGTTATTATCTTGTTAATATAACTGCTCTTTGATTGAGTAGGAGTTTTTTGGAATGCATCTAGAATTCCAAAGGGGAAAGTGTTCAATGAAGACTGTGGTTAAAAGGGTGATGAGCTAACTAGTATGATTGCGATGGGAGTCAACATAGTTGTCTCCTGAACATGAAAAGTGAACTTATTATATAATTATCCTTTGTCTTATTTGAACAAATAAGATTTGTATTCCATAATCGTCTAAGTGACCAATTATGACCAAGTCTATTTGACTGAGCTTATGAAGACAAGCTCAATAGAGATATCTGTGGAGTTAAAAACTCTCAAATCTCTTTCATTCAAGAAGAATGAGATGTCAGGGACATCCTTACCAACTAGTCTTCAGCATTTAAAGGTTGAAGCAACCGAAGGATACAAAAGGTTTATGCTATCAAGTATAGAAAGGACAACATTGCTTAAACTTATGTTGGTATGAGCAATGTAACCTTATCCAAGCGATGTGGATAGTGTTGGAAGATGGTGAAATAGATGATCTTCCTTAAAGTTAAAACTAAGTTAAGTTTTAACATAGTGTACTAAGTCCTAACATGTTGTTTAGGCAACACTTGAGGTAGATGTCAAACTAAGAAGTTGAGACAAACTAAATGCCATGTTCTTTATAACAAACAACAAGTGTATGTTGTGATAAGACATCTCCCAGTGAGTGGGAGGAAGCTATGTCTCCCAGTGAGTGGAGTGAGCCATGTCTTCCAGTGAGTGGGCGTATACAAAAGTAAAGATTGTCTCTGATATGCATATTGTAACCTTCAGTAATATGATTCACCATATTGAACTTGAATGTGAAAGACTGAAGGATTCAAGATCCACCAGTTAGACAAACTTAGCTAAAGAGTGGGAGGATTCATCCTTCATGCCTAAGGGTAAGAAACCTATGAGGTAAACTTGATCTATAAGAGGTCAATGGTTTTTGCAAAAGATGAAATGCTACATTGATAAACCTTTAAGGGTTGAAAAAGTAGCAATCCACATGAGTTGTGGACATTTCACAGAAGCATATGGCTTCATGTCAAATGCAAAGCAATAAAGAGATAGAATCAAAGGGATTAGAACTTGCATGTTAACTCTACACTCATAAACCACCCTGATTCGCTCCATGCAATTGCAACTGACAAATTACATCTTTGCTATCTCTTTAGTTAAGGATCGATGGGACTATGATTCTCAAATCCTTCACTGGATTTTGATGTTTCTTTATAGGGATAAAAGATTCCATTTCTTGCCACATGTATACCTTGATCAAAAGGAATGATCAAACTAGTAAAAGAGTATTTGATAAATGTGTGCTAAAGGATTAATACCCTTATGAATAAGTTGAGAACTCATTCTACCTGGCAAGAAAAACAAAGAAACATTTTTGAGAAAAACCACTGCAATTGGCAAATTATGACGTTAGTGAACTAATGAACGTGAGGGCCAAACACAAAACTTAGTGTTTCATTAACGTCATGGATGTTTACATGAAATACAGTAACATTTACTTAATTCTAGGCAAGTGTAAGGCTATTAGATAATGGCTGAACTACTCAAGAATCAGTAAACTGAAAGAATAAGACCTTTCGAACTAACAAGGGTTTGGGACACTCATGTGATTAGTTCAAATAGTTTTGTGTACAAGAAAGGCATTATTAGGCAACTATCAATACCTAGAACTCTTCAACAAAATAGAGTTGT
This sequence comes from Inga leiocalycina, assembly GCA_963242795.1. Classification (NCBI taxonomy): domain Eukaryota; kingdom Viridiplantae; phylum Streptophyta; class Magnoliopsida; order Fabales; family Fabaceae; genus Inga; species Inga leiocalycina. The sequence continues at coordinate 51,635,425 of OY725323.1, forward strand.
TGAAATTGAGAGATAGACCTCTCCTTGATTTGGTTATGAACATAATGGCATCAATGAGGCTATCAGCCATATGTTGGTAGGTGGACTCATAGCTATTATATTCACACTTAACCAAATGCCCTTTATGTCAGTCACAACCTTACCCTATGAATTGTGGATGGGCCTTAGACCATGGCCAAGCTTGTTAAGACCATAAGGGTCATCAACTTTATATTCACAATTCTTCCTATAAGTAAGGAAGATTAGGGCCAAGGTATACAAGGCATCTCTTTGTGAGATGACATGAGAATTTGACATGACACATCTTTATTAGTAAAAATGATGGTGGTTCAGTGACTGATAGAAAATTGTGGGACACAACATTCATAAAACCCAGATTTCCTAACAGGAAATTAGCATTAATCACAATAAATCTCTTTAAGAGGTTCACAAGTGACAAGGAATAATCAAGTGTTCCTAAGTTCACTAATCTGAGTGGGAGGATTGAGACCATTTTCACAACGAAAGAGGTAAGAAGTAAATTATGAGAGAATTACCTCACTCATATATTGGAAAAGAATCCTATGAAATCTACCTCGGAGCAAATTGTCATCTAGCGAATGACTATAAGGGATAGATTCCCTAATGGATTGAATGCTCTCTTCATCATTTAGAAGGTGATGATAGCTACCTATAAGTGTCTGAAAGACACTAGAAGGACCTGCTAAGATGAATTGCAAAGTGCCATGCAGGAGGATTTGGATTCTTTTTAAGCCAAATACGTGTTTGGGTAATTTGTCACCTAGCCAAGAGGCGATTGGGAACAAGTAGGTTCTCAAATCTGTTGGGGGCATGTAGAACCTAAAACACTTAGTGGCTAGGGGTAATACAATGGAAGGTTGTCCGTTGTGCGTCTTAACTCTAAACTTTGGCTATGACAACAAGCTTAGTCTTGAAATTGCATCAAGATAATGTAAAGACCACCTTCGAATTTGAAAGTTTTGGAAATTGGATTATAAACTCTACATGAAGCAGCTTAAGGGCTTCGTAGAAACAATCACCCAAATAGTAGTATATGAGGTTTTCACAAGGTGAACGCCTCACCAACTTCGAAATAATCGAAGAACACTACATAAGTCCCAAACGGTCTAATGATGATTCTTTGTGAAATCATCCTTTATCAAATGACATATGGAACAAGTGTCAAGGGAGTCAAAGGAATAAAGGATCAGAGAATCCTTAAATTCTGAGTTAAGAAAGTCATGGGTTGAACAAATATCTTGAATGACAAGATAAACGGAGATTGCACAAGAAAGATACAATTTTTTCTACCTAAGACATGTACAAGTGTACTCCTTAGACATCTTAGGATGTCAAACTGCAAACCCATGGACACCCCTGAAGTCAAGGGCATAAACCTAAAGAGGTTACATTTCCTATAAGGAATCCAACATAAGAAAGATGGATAGAGTCCCATGTGAGACTATAGTTGGTAATATGAATATGCACATTGGTGTACATAAGACCAAATATATTTTTGTCAGACTTGGAAGTTGTTTTTGGTCCTGCTGTAAAATGGGTTATGAGAATAACCATGGATTAAGTTGTCAAGACAACAACTTTTCTTTTGAAAGGATACTCCAATACATGACCTAGGCAAATGGTGATGGAGTAAGGAAATATACAAAGTATTTTTTCCTGTTATCTATGGAAATAGAATGCAGGGCATGTTTTGCCATCATTCAAAGTGCCATATGGCTAAAGTAATTCTTATGAGAGATTGAGAATGAATGGTGGATAGAAGGATCCAAGCGATAACATCTTATGATGAGGATCCTAAGTGTCACAGCAAGGCGAAACATACGTTTTTTGATATATCTCTATAAGAGATATGCTTTCAAAGAGGGAAAGCGACAGTTCAATGACCTTCTACTGACAAAATATTGGTAGATCCCCTTAATGAGCCCATAGCTTGATTTTCATTGAGTTAGTGAAAATCTTGGGGCGCAAATAAAGTGTAAGGTCGTGAACTTCTTTTATATGAAGATAAAATAAATAGTATGTATATTATGAGTAAATACATTAAGGTATACAAGTTTATATGTTGTATAGGTCAGAAAAGGTCGGTTCACTCACACGAACAACCATCTTCCCATGTTTTGTGGGGGCATGGGAGGGTAAGACGAGCAAATGATCACCATGAGATGGTTAAGAAGAATCTTTGTGTTTGAGTAGCCTTGGTTAAACTGAGATGAGATCTACATGTGTGCATATACACAGAAAATGGATCGAAGCATGAATATAGACTTGTAGCCAGGCAAATAACTTTTTTTCACAAATGAGATTGTAAAAGAGATATTGTGAAAAAGAAAGTTCTAGGTTTGAATGTTGAGTACATTTTGGAACTAATGTCTGTACGGTGAAAGAAAAGAAATCGACGTACACCTCAAACCATTCACCGTAGCATGCAATTCATACTGCATATGCTTAAGAGTTAAACTACAACACGGGATGTGGGTGAAAGATCCCTAGTTCACCACAGTGTGAGTCCCAAGAAGGAAGAATCCTTCCACGATGCCCTTAAGACTTAGGTGGCATCATGAAAGCTTGGTTTGGTGACAGCTACTTTAGCTGAAGTTCCATGATCACACTCGATTCGGTCAGACGAGTGAAAATTAGGAAAGCGACCAAGTCAAGATGGACTGATGTTTAGTCAAAAAGGAAGATTTACTCTTAGATACATAAGATGTGCTAGTATCTATGGTCGACCCCTTACTAGCTCTATGTGTAGCTTGTAAGTGCGAATACTATGTGCGTGAAAGGCAATCTAAGTTAATCAACATATTAACTCGAGAGGGATTAGATATGCCATGAGTAATATGTATGGGAGAATCTGGGGCATATGAGGCAATGAAAATATAGCTTATGGTTATATATAAAGGGTGTCCTTGGATGCTGATCCAATATGAGGGACTTCTAGTATCACAAGCACTAAACCTTAAAGACATTTTTGCCCACGTAGTCATGGTAGACGCCAAGTATGAAACAAGAAAGAGTAACGCACGCACGATGGGAGGCCCATCAAGTGTGAGTGGGAGATGTTGGACGTTGGGTCCAACTCTGCCCTTGATGGGCTGGACTATTTGATTAGGAAATAAGTAGCCTAATCAAATAAGAATAAAAATCAGCATTAATTGCAGATTGGGGAATAATTCAGCAATAATTATGGATTCATTAAAAGAGGAACAAATCACCATAATTAGGAAATTAATTGAGAGACAATTAATTGCTGTCTTGGAGGGCAAGAAGGAGTGCACATGTTTCCTAATTAGTGGCCTCCATAAACCACTATAAATAGGGTGTGCCTCCTTAATTGCAATTCACCCCGCCATTGAGTTTTATGGCAATTCTCTTCTCTCCTACCATCTTTTCGGTTTTGGTGATCTGCTGTGCAAATCACAATTAGGCTCTAGTAGTCTAATAATTGTGTGGGCACAACTATGGAGCATTAGAGCCTTGACCCGGATCCGAACATGGATTCGCCCAGGTATGCCAGTTCTCCTTTTAGTTATAGTTTTCGTACATCTAAAAATTCTAAAACTTTCCAGTCTTAAAGTTTACATCCCAAACTTCAAAATGGATATATAAATTGTGTCATTTCATTTTGTGAACTGGGAGTTATGGTATTCCAAATTTTGATGTTAAAACTGGGTGCAAATCTGGAACAGCAAGGGAATTTCATGTAATTCTGGAATTGTACCTAGTAATGGCTTATATTTTTCCTATGAAGAACACTTAAATAGATTTCAATGGGCTTTGGGATTACCACATTTCAATTTTTCTAGAATTAGTTATGAATTTCTAAAGTTTCCTTAGCTGCAGCCAAAAGTTCTTGGCTGCAACGCAAAAGTTTTTGTGTGCGTTTTGGCTATAGCCAGAAATTCTTGGTTGCAGCTAAAATCCTTCTGTGCACATTTAGGCTGTAGCCAGAGGATTCTTGGCTACAGCCAACCCCCATTTTTAGTACTGGGTGATTTTGAAAAGTGATTTCCAACCTACGTCCCAATCCTTTCATGCTTTTGTTGAGTTTATTATTAGACACTTATGTGACTCAAATGACAACCAACTTTAAGTGATATAAAAGTAAGGATTTGGATTAGAGATTGACCCTATGTCCTTAATTTGGTTATAGGGTTGGATATTCGCTTGGATCGCAAGTAGTCGATGCTGGAGCATACGTGGAATGAATAAGGGTAGGGAACATATCTCTCCTACATGTATTTGATATTTGTGTTAGTGTGTTGGTGCATGTCTTTGCTTTGCATGATTATGTGTAATTTAAAGATATGTTTCAATTTATGCTATGGCCATTAGTATGTTGTTTGAAGCATTGAGCTTACAAATTTGTCATTATGTTAGCATGAGTTATGTGATACAAGCATGTCATGCATTAAACATTTATCGTACATGCATATTGGTATTGTTTCCTACTGAGATTCTCTCGAATCTCACCCTCCCCTACCAATATTTTAGACAGGGTAGGTGGATCAAGGATGGAGCAAGCAACTAAGGGTGGCTAAGGCTCCTATTGAAGTATGGTTTTGGTAGTTGGTTATCATAGATATTGGGATGACTATATTAGGTTGTGGATGTATATTCATATATGTATTAGGATATTGGTATATGTGTATTCAGAATGTATATGTGGAATTTGGATATGTATTCGAATGGTTATTGTGTAATCCCCGTTTGAAAAATTGTAAAGGGTAAATGTGCCCTATGAATCCTATGTAAAGGTATGAACCTGAGAGTTGCCGGGATGATATTGTTGTGCACTCTGATATTTTTATAAATGTGATATTCTGTGTGACGTAATTGTATTTGAAACGTGAATATGAGACCAGGTGTATTAGATTTTGAAACGTATTTGAGAAAACCCTATCTCAAGGATGGGATTGTAAATGAGTTTTGATTATTATTGGTCTCTATTTCATTTTAATCGTGTATTTTGGATATAATTATGAAGGGGGTTACACAAGTGCTTCATTCACAACAATGGTAAAGAAAACTTGGGTAAATTTGATTCAAAGTCTGATAAAGGTTTAGTTCTAGGATATTCTAAAAGAAGTAAAGTATATAGAGTCTTCAATAAAAGAACATGTACTGTTAAAGAATCCATTTGTGTTGTGTTTGATGAACTTGATTCTTAGATAAAGCATTTTGATAAAGAAAAAATGGATTTGATAAAGAAAAACAAAACTATTTCAAATCAGAATGATTTTGAAACAAATGATTTTCAAAATAAAGAAGGTGTCGATGATCATGCTCAGCCAAAAGTATGGAGACATATTAAAGATCATCCAATTGATCAAGTAATTAAAGATATTCATGAAGGTGTCTAAACCAGAAATAGAATTCTGAATGAGGTAACTTTTTCTGCTTTTATTTCTGAGATTGAACCTTTTAATATTGAAGAAGCTTTATCTAATAATGATTGTGTGATTGCTATGCAAGAAGAATTAAATCAATTCCATAGAAATAAAGTTTGGGATTTGGTACCTAAACCTAAAGATCACTCGATTTTAGGAACCAAATGTTTTAAAAAAAAACTTGATGAATCAGTAATCATTGTGAGAAACAAAGCAAGATTGGTTGCCAAAGGCTATAATCAAGAAAAATGTATTGATTATGAGGAAACATATGCTCCAGTGGCAAGATTGGAAGCAATACAGGTACTCTTAGCCTTTGCTTGCATTAAAGGTTTTAAACTTTATCAAATAGATGTGAAAAGTTCTTTTCTAAATGGTTATATTTTGGGGGAAGTATATGTAGAACAACCTCCTGGGTTTGAGGATGAAACAAAGCCTGATCATGTTTTCAAACATAAGAAAGCTTTATATGGTTTGAAACAAGCACCTAGAGCTTTGTATGAAAGACTAAGCAAGTTTCTTCTTAATCAAAACTTTGTCAGAGGAAAAGTATATACAACTCTTTTCATCAAACATAACAAAAATGATCTTCTAATTGTTCAAATTTATGTTGATGATATTATTTTCAATGCTACTAACGAATCTCTTAATCAAGAATTTTCCAAGATTATGCAGGGAGAATTTGAAATGTGCATGATGGGAGAATTAAGCTTCTTTCTTGGACTTCAAATCAAACAAAAGAAGAATGGGATATTTATATCTCAAACAAAATATTTGAAGGAATTGTTGAAGAAGTACGGAATGGACAATGTTAATGGAGCTGATAGTCCAATGAGCTCTACAACATTATTGGATGCTGACGTAAAAGGCCCTAACTTCAACATCACTAAATATAGAGGAAAGATCAGTTCATTACTCTATCTAACAGCAAGCAGCCTGGATATACAATTTAGTGTTGCAATGTGTGCAAGATATCAATATTGTAACCCCCTCACCGTAATTACATCCGGATTACTAAATTTAAGTGAAATAGAGACCAATAAGACAAAATAACAATTCATAATCCCTCATCCCAAGATGGGGTATTTCAAAATCATTTCTAAAGCATACTTAATCCTGGTCTCACATTCACGTGCGGATATAATTACCAGAGCGATCAAATCACATAAACAATATCAGAGTACGGAAACCAAAATCCCGGCAAACCCCGGGTTACTTACATAAATAACTTGGGTTTAATATTTCCCAATTATGGGGATTACATAACCAAAATAATCATTTACATTAAATATACACTTGGCAATCCCAAATCCAAAACTATGATAACCAACTACCACTTAGATTTCGGAGTAAGCCTAACTACTCCTGGTTGTCCGCTTCCCTTTCGAGCTACTTGCCCTGTCTGAAAAGATTAGTCATATGGAAGGGGTGAGATTCTAAAGAATCCTAGTAGTAACAACAATTTCATACCACATGCAATCACAGAATATGCACACACAATTCATCACATACAGCAACACAAGTCACTCCACCCTCATCCCCTTTTACCGCCGGGAAGGCATACGACCTTTACCCGAACCGTTGTTAGCGACTCAGGGACTATTGGCGTGGCAGTGCATACAAATAGCCACACGGCTCAAATATAGCCTTTCGGCTTTCACAAATGGCCCGTCGGCCTTCACAAATAGCCTTTCGGCTCACAATTAGCCTTTCGGCCCACATATACACATATCACACCCTAACCTCATCCCCTTTTACCGCCGGGAAGGCATACGACCTTCACCTGAACCGTTGTTAGCGACTCAGAGACTATTGGCATAGCGGTGCTTCCACAGTTTTCACAAAACTAGCAGCATACGATATCTATTTCAAACAATGACATAATATACATACAATGTATCACACAAGGTATAAAGAGAGAGTCACTACCTGTATCCTTCCTGACTGGCTCTGGCACCTTAGCCTCACGAGGACAACAGATGTCAAATCCTGTATCAATTTGGGACAACCAATCAATTTCTTATCCATATGTATATTTCAATAATACTCTATGTTGGTTATCATTTAGGACTCTTTAGGTGACTATTAGAGGCCTAAACATATGCCTAAAGGGTTGGAAGACACTACCCAAAAGACCCCTTACTCGAAGGCAAAACACTGATTTTTGGTCATCTCACTCGAGCACAGATGCTCTTACTCGAGCACAAGTACGGACATCACTCGAGCACAAGAGAGAGTGAGACTGCGAGTGAGCACCCGAGAACACAAGGAAACCCTCGAGCACTGGCTCACTCGAGCACGCTGATCCTCACTCGAGCACAAGGCCAAATGCCTCACTCGAGCACAAGGCCAAATGCCTCACTCGAGCACCCGCGAGAGAAGTCCAGGAAGTGAGGACCCGAGAGCACACAACGCTCTCCAAGACCAGGATCACTCGAGCACAACCTCACACCCGCGAGCACACACCTCTCACCCGCGAGCACACACCTCACACCCGCGAGTGAGAAGGCACACTCGAGCACCTTACTCGCGAGTGAGAACCCAAAAGCACAACTCCCACCTGAAGCACAACCTCACTCGAGCATGACCCCCAGTGCTCGAGTGAGAAGGCTATGCTCGCGAGTGTCAGAGCACACTCGTGGCATCCACCAGCAAGTGAAGACCCGAAAGAAACCCTTCACTCTGAACTCCCACTATCACTCGAGCAGACCATGCTCACTCGAGCATGTTCATCGCTCGCTCGAGCATAAAGCGATGTGCTCAAGCATTGCCTATAAAACCCAGGCGCACTCGAAGCAGAAGAGGGAAAAACTCTCCCATCACTCGAGCATGTTCATCCTGTGCTCGAGTGATGTGTATCAGAGACCCAAAACGCAGCCAAAAACCAGAAACACCAGATGGTCAATTTCACTCCCAAAGGTTCCCAAACTCTTCCCAAATGCTCAAACACACTAAGCACTAACTAGGGAACATAATGGCAACTTCATAAACACCCCAAAAACCAATTTGACCACAATCATTCATTAAGGTCTCAATGATACACATTATCCAAATTTCATTACACTTAATTCCAACATTCCAGATTACATCAATGATCATATATCTCCAGACTAAATCATTTTCAATCATCAATCATAACAAACTTCACATTTCCAAAAATAGGCATATTTAGGGCAAAAATTCCAGAGTTGACCAACTTAGCCAAAAATCACCAACAACATACTAAAATGCTCTAAATGCCTACCTCTTTTCTTTGCTCAATTCAGAACCTTGATTCCTCAACTTTCAATTTCGACCAAAATCCCAATCAACACCATTCAAGGCTCCACAATCATCACAATGTAGCTCTCATTGAGGTGAACAATATTAGAGAAGAGGATTGGCGCAAAGGAGGATCACAACTTACCAAGATTCAAGCTTTTCTTCTTCCTCTTCCCTTGCTTGCTTCAGTGAAATGGAGAGAGAGAAGAGAGAGAAATTGGGATATGGAGGAGATGATGATGATGAAGAAGTCAACTCTTTCTCCCACACACACACTCAACCGAATAGAAGAGAGAGAATAGAGGAAAAGTAGCTTTTTGTCACTTAGTGCATGATCCAATGGCTTCCATTACGCCACATGTCATCACCCACTCACTCCCTTATGAGCTCACCAAAGTCACAACACATAGGATTCCGACCCATCAAAATGAATCTCAACCCTTGATCCTAAATACCACATGTATTTATTCTCAACATTCATATTACATTAATCCCAAATATATTTAATCAAGATAATTACAAAAATTATCAGAGTCATTAGCCCTAATCACAAATCGAGATATTACAAATATGCTCCTCAGGTATCACATGCAGAGACTGTAAAAAGAATCTTCAAATGCCTAGGAGACACTGTAGAACTTGGCCTATGGTATCCATGTTAGGATCGGTAGGCACAGTGGAAGAATTTTAAAAATTTTCACTGATCCTAATCGAGGATCTATCAACGACGTTTAAACCAAGTTGGAAGGATTCATACCTTTTGATGATTCAGAGCTTACACGATCTCTAGGAGCCCACACGTCAGGTCCGCTCCCTCTACCGGTATCCACACGAATGCTCACCAACCGAGACTGCATGCTAGCGCCTCTAATGTCTCCTAGGGTTTCACTTGCGGCTCTCAATTCTCATGTGCGTATGAATATATCTGCTCTATCAAGTTTATAACCTATGAGGGCTATTTTCAAATTTCAAAATTAATCATCATTAATTTCGAAATTAATTAACAATCAATTATCTTGATGAGCTAATTAAATAAATTTAGTTTAAATTAAATCTGTCCAACAGTTTTAATTTAACCTATTTATTTAATCCAAATAAAGAGCCATTAGATTTAATTTATCTACATAAATTAAATCTGAGATACTATATCTCTATCATGTTAGTTATTAAATTTAATATATCTTAATAAATTAAATTTAAAACTAACACAATATAATAATATCATATAATATATACATACATACATATATATATAAGATATATATTTCGAAAATATATATATCTATATAATATTATTAATGAATTTTATATTATATATATATATAATTCGTCTACCTCAAATTAAACATTATCTCGTGTTGGGCCATTCTTGTGTGTGACCCTGTAGGCCTATATGAAGTTGGCAGTGGGCTAATAACTATACTAACCCAAAAGTCGCAAGCGGCCTCTAGCAAGACATTACGACTACCCAATTCATATGAGGATCGTTATCACGATGCAACCTGTCATACAACCATGTCACGTCCCTTTTGCCACACAATATATCGATCAAGGATAAGGCATGGATAATGTCATCCTCTTGTTCCTGACCATTACTTTCTCAATTCCTGAGTAGCCTGATAACAGAGACAGAAACTTTTTTCAACATAATATGGCCATACATTTCTTAGACTCACTTATCGAGGGGCCCAGTAATATTCTATACTAATGTGAGGGACAAATTCCATCTTGATCATTCATATTCCTCTGCATGAAAAACCACCAAGCCCGATCGTAGCCTTTATCATCACCCGGTCAAAAGTGACTTTTGACTAGTTCAAAGCTTAGCAACTCTCATGTAGGAATCCATGATGACCTCAGGTCTAAGGGCATTGTGACGTGGTTATACATGAGAAAAACTTATGACTTGATCCATGTAGCTTTCTCATAGTGGGTCGGTCCAGCACCTTGTACTCTTATAAGTGCCTAAGACTTTGATTTGTATCTCCATATCTTATGAAAGTCATACTGATCTTGTTTCATCCCTGCTCCCGCATAGATGACCGACCAGGGACATTTTAGGACAATCTTTATGAACTATCCAAGGATACAATTATCACAGTTAACATGCAAATAATATGATAACAGAATGGCCCTTAAGGCATAATTTCCAACATCCTCCCACTTGCCTTAGGTGCAATCATTAATTCACCTAATTCCCATTGCCCTAACATGACGCTCATGCTTTGCCTGTGCAAGTGGCTTAGTAAGAGGATTAGCAACATTATCTTCTCCTCCTACTTTGCATATCTTTATATTACCTCTATCATTGATTTGTCTAATAAGATGAAATCGCCTGAGTATATGCTTGGTCCTTTGATGTGACGTAGGCCCCTTATTCAGTAATGAACTTTCTGATCCAAATGGCTTCTTTAGCTGCATCTGATGCTGTTATATACTCAGCTTTTGTTACAGAATCTGCTATAGTTCTCTGCTTGGAGCTCTTCCAGCTTACTGCTCCACTATTTAGGAGGAATACATATCCAGATTGCGATTTAAGGTCATCTTGGTCAGTTTGGAAACTTGCATCTGTGTAACCAGTTACGTAGAGCTCTTCATCCAATCCACCATAGACCAAAAATAAGTCCTTATTCCTTCTTAAGTACTTTAGGATATTCTTGACGGCAGTCCAATGACCCTCACCAGGATCTTGTTGGTATCTGCTGGACATACTTAAGGCAAACGAGACATCCGGTCAAGTACATAACATGGCATACATGATGGATCCAATGGCCGAGGCATATAGAACCTTACTCATGCGATCTCACTCATCAGGTGTACTAGGACACAGATCCTTGCTAAGATGGATGCCATGAGACATGGGCATGTAACCCCTTTTTGAATCCTGCATACTGAACCTGTGCAGTATCTTGTCTATGTATGTGCTCTGACTTAGGCCTATAAATCTTTTGGATCTATCCCTATAGATCCTAATCCCTAGGATATAGGTGGCTTCACCTAAGTCTTTCATTGAAAAGGACTTTCCTAACCAAGACTTGACACTCTGCAAGGTAGGAATATCATTCCCAATGAGTAGGATGTCATCTACATAAAGCACTAGAAATACAATTATGCTCCCACTAACCTTCTTGTAAACACAAGGTTCATCGATGTTTTGAATGAATCCAAACTCTTTGACTACTTCATCAAAATGATGATTCCAGCTCCGAGATGCTTGCTTCAATCCATAAATGGATCTTTGAAGCTTGTAAATTTTACCAGAGTCCTCTAGACGCACAAAACCTTCAGGTTGTGTCATGTACACATCCTCAAGTAGCTTTCCATTAAGGAAGGCTATTTTGACATCTATATGCCATATTTCATAGTCATAATATGCTGCAATGGCAAGAAGGATTCTGGTTGATTTGGCCATTGCAACTGGGGAAAAGGTTTCATCATAGTCTACACCATGAGTTTGAGTGAATCCTTTTGCAACCAGCCGTGCCTTGAAGACATTTACATTGCCATCCATGTCAGTTTTCTCCTTGAAAACCCATTTGCACCCAAAGGGTTTTACACCTTCAGGTGGATCGACTAAGGTCCATACCTGATTGTCGTATATAGATTGCAATTCAGACTTCATGGCATTTAGCCATTTCTCTGAGTTTGGTCCCACTGTGGCTTCTCGATAGGTGGTGGGCTCATTTTGCTCAATGAGCAGCACATCACGGCCTTTAGTAATCAGAAATCCATATCTCTGAGGCTGATGCTGTGTCCTATCAGATCTTCGTGGACCTTGTGTTACTTGAGGAGGCTCAACAACTTGTTATGAGTCTTCTCTAATTTCCATCTATGGTTCTATACCATCTTGTGGCTCTCGAATTTCTTCGAGATGTACGTCGCTCCCACTAGTTGTTTTAGAGACAAACTCTCTTTCTAGAAACTTGCCATTTCGAATAACAAACACTTTGTTATCGGTGGGATTGTAGACATAGTATCCTTTCGTTTCTTTAGGATACCCCATGAAAACACACTTTATGGATCCTGGTGCTAATTTATCAAAGGCTTGTTGCTTAACATATACCTCACATCCCCAAATTTTGAGAAAAGATAAACTTAGTTTCTTTCCAATCTATATCTCATATGGTGTCTTTTCAATTGCCTTAGATGGAACACGATTTAGTGTGAACGCAGCTGTCTCTAGGGCATGTCCCCAAAAGGACTATGGAAGATATGTTTGACTCATCATAGATCGAACCATATCTAATAGTGTTCGATTCCTCTATTCAGAAACACCATTCCATTGTGGTGTTCCTGGAGGAGTCAATTATGAGATTATCCCACAACTCCTAAGATGGTCAATGAATTATTGGCTCAAATATTCACCACCTTGATCAGATCGAAGTGCTTTAATTGTTTTACCAAGTTGGTTTTGTACTTCATTTTGGAATATTTTGAACATTTCAAAAGATTCAGATTTATGTTTCATTAGATAGATATAGCCATATCTACTAAAGTCATCTATAAATGTAATGAAGTAGACATAACCTCCTCTGGCAGTTATATTTAATAGTCCAAATACATCTGTATGTATGAGGCCCAATAATTCAATAGCCCTTTCACTGTGCCCAGTAAAAGGTGCCTTAGTCATCTTTCCTAATAAGCAAGATTTGCATGTATCATATGATTCAAAATCAAATGAGTTTAGAAATCCATCTTGATAGAGTTTAGAAAAGCGTTTCTCATTTATGTGGCCTAGACGACAATGCCATAGGTAGGTGGGATTCAAATCGTTTGATTTTATCCCCTTAGTAGTTACGTTATAGATATTCCCATTAGCTTTCTACTATCCTTTAGACCCTACACATTTGTACAAATGTGAGAACCACATGCAGTATCTAATACCCATATAGAGGAAGTAGAAAAATGAATGTCTATAACATAAATACCTGAAGCGATAGCCTCGCTATCCTTCTTGTTCTTTTTTAGATCTTCCAGGTAGAGTTTGCAATTCCTCTTCCATTGACCGGGTTCATTGTAGAAGTAGCAACTCCTTCCTTTGGAGGCTTTGCATTCTTGGGTGTAGGCTTGGTTTTAGGCTTGTTTGACTCTTTGGTCTTACCACCTGTGCCATTACCCTTCCATTTGCCCTTCCCTTTCTTTTTCATACCCTTTCCTTTCTGAACCATCAAAACTATGCTAGGATTTTTCTTAATGCTTTGCTCAGCAGTTTTGAGCATCCCATGCAGCTCAGAAATTGATTTCTCCATATTGTTCATGTTGTAGTTCATAACAAACTGGTCATAACTCTCTGGGAGTGAGTTGAGGATTAAATCCGTAGCTAACTCCTGGCTCATGGGAAATCCAAGCCTCTCAAGGTGATCAATATAGCCTTTCATCTTTAACACATGAGTACTAACTGATGCACCTTCAGCCATTTTGCAGGAATGTAAGCCCTTTGTGGTCTCATACCTTTCTTGCCTTGCCTGTTGCTGGAACATTTCCTTGAGAGGTATAATCATCTCATGAGCCTCTATGAGTTCTAGATCTCTTTTGATCTCTGGAACCATAGTGGCAAGCATCAGGCAACCTATATCCACAGAGTCATCCTTATGATTTGTGCAAGCATCTCTCTGAGCTCTTGGAGCATTGGCTGTAGGCTCCTCAGGAATGGGTTGATCTAGGACATAAGCCTTCCTTTCCTGCTTGAGAACGATTCTCAAGTTCCTGAACCAGTCAAGAAAGTTTGTCCCATTGAGTTTGTCCTTCTCAAGGACCGATCGCAACGAAAGTGTAGTAGTATTACTAGTCGACATAATTCTACAATTAAAATATGCAAAGTTAGTTAGTAATTTCCCACTAAATTAACAACCCTCAATATAATAATTAGTGGGCTAAGATCCATATTTGGCTTAAACTTAAGTCCGCTTTGGCAAGACGCTTAAATTCAAGTTATGTAGGTAGGTAACCTATTTACCAATTACATCACATGTAACTCTTAGATCTTTATGGGATTTAATCATCATATGATCTGGCATGTTTAACCCCATTTAATGCCTTGAGATTCAAAACCGTTTTGTTAATCTCAATTAAGTCAAAACAATAATGAATATTATGAGCAGCACCATTACTCAAGCTTGTCTCATCAAGATAACTCAAGTGCATCCACTTTGGTGGTTTCCACAATTGAGCGATCTAGGTTTTGACAAGTATTCATTAATTGACGGCATTATGACTTAAGATTTGATTCAGAGGGCTTAATTAATTAGTTTTGTTTATATGGATGCAATCATGGTCGTATCTCATACAGATAAATACATATAAATGTAAAAGTAATCATGCAATGATCTTATCAAAAGCATAATTTAAACGTGACACAACATGGCTTACCTAACCTAAAATCCTCCCAAGCTAATAAGAGAACTTCTCTAAATAAAAGGAAATACATTGAGAGAAACCTCGTTTAAACATTCGAGGGGAGTGAGATGAGAAGAGAATGTACATCAAGAGTATTTAGAGGAAGGCACTGCATACAGGCCGTATTTAAATATTACAACCTTTGTAAAATTCTAAAGCCATGTTGTTCACCATACCCAAACAAGGATAAATAACAAACCACAACAAGAATTCATACATTATGAAAAGCAATAAATGTCGTGATCAGATTACATGTTTCAAAACCAAAAAGGAAACAATTTCAAGATTCAATTTAAACAAAAACAAAAATCAACGGAATTACAAGATCATATCTTTCTAAATAATTTCGTTCGTATTAACCAAATCACATGCATATTCGAGAGTTTCTTATAAACATACGTACAAATCCCATATATATCACATGTATAAGAATCATAAACTCAATTTAAATGCACAATTGATCTGGCTCTGATGCCACTGTTAGGATCGGTAGGCACAGCGAAAGAATTTTAAAAATTTTCACCAATCCTAATCGAGGATCTATCAACGGCGTTTAAACCAAGTTGGAAGGATTCATACCTTTTTGATGATTCAGAGTTTTCACAATCTTTAGGAGCTAACACGTCAGGTCCGCTCCCTCTACCGGTATTCACACGAATGCTCTCCAACCGAGACTACGTACTAGCGCCTCTAATGTCTCCTAGGGTTTCACTTGCGGCTCTTAGTTCTCATGTGCATATGAATATATCTGCTCTATCAAGTTTATAACCTATGAGGGCTATTTTCAAATTTCAAAATTAATCATCATTAATTTCGAAATTAATTAACAATTAATTATCTTGATGAGATAATTAAATAAATTCAGTTTAAATTAAATCTGTCCAATAGTTTTAATTTAAGCTATTTATTTAATCCAAATAAAGAGCCATTAGATTTAATTTATTTTCATAAATTAAATCTGAGATACTATATCTCTATCATGTTAGTTATTCAATTTAATATATCTTAATAAATTAAATTTAAAACTAACACAATATAATAATATCATATAACATATATATACATATAAGATATATATTTCGAAAATATATATATCTATATAATATTATTAAATATAATAATATCATATAATATATATATACATATATATATAAGATATATATTTTGAAAATATATATATCTATATAATATTATTAATGAATTTTATATTATATATATATATATATATAAATATAAAATTCGCCCACCCTAAATTAAACATTATCTCGTGTTGGACCATTCTTGTGTGCGACCCTGTAGGCCCATATGAATTTAGCAGTGGGCCAATAACTATACTAACCCAAAAGTCGCAACCGGTCTCTAGCAAGACATTAGACTACCCAATTCATATGAGGATCGTTATCACGATGCAACCTGTCATACAACCATGTCACGTCCCTTTTGTCACACGATATATCGATCAAGGATAAGGCATGGATAATGTCATCCTCTTGTTCCTGACCATTACTTTCTCAATTTCTGAGTAGCCTGATAACAGAGACAGAAACTTCTTTCATCATAATATGGCCATACATTTCTCAGACTCACTCATCGAGGGGCCCAGTAATATCCTATACTAATGTGAGGGACAAATTCCATCTTGATCATTCATATTCCTCTGCATGAAAAACCACCAAGCCCGATCGTAGCCTTTATCATCACCCGGTCAAAAGTGACTTTTGACTAGTTCAAAGCTTAGCAACTCTCATGTAGGAATCCATGATGACCTCAGGTCTAAGGGCATTGTGACGTGGTTATACATGAGAAAAATTTATGACTTGATACATGTAGCTTTCTCATAGTGGGTCAGTCCAGTACCTTGTACTCTTACAAGTGCCTAAAACTTTAATTCATATATCCATATCTTATCAAAGTCATACTGATTTTGTTTCATCTTTGCTCTCGCATAAATGACCGACCAGGGACATTTTAGGACAATTTTTATGAATTATCCAAGGATACAATTTTCACAGTCAGCATGCAAATAATATGATAACAGAATGGAGAAATTTCATTAAAATAATAATGTTCAAAGTTCAATGATTGGCCCTTGGGGCACAATTTCCAACAATAACTATGGACGGGCACCTATCCGTTGTTGATTTGATTTGTCTGCCGCTCTATCAATTAGAAGTCATTTTGGGTTTTGATTGGTTGATGGCAAATAATCTGCTATTAGATTGTGGCAATAAGTGGATAATGTATCCTACCTCTTGAAGTTCTAAGGGTGTGAATGCTAGTTTGAATTTTCTATCAACAGCTAAAGCTAAGAAATATATAAAGAAGGGTTGCCAGGGGTATATGGATTCTTTTCTATGCAAGGAGAAACTGGAAAAACTTTGGGCAGTATACCAATGGTAAATGTATTCCTTGAGGTATTTCTCAATGACCTTAGTGGATTGCCTCCTAAAAGGGAAGTTCAGTTTTTAATTGAAATTGCACTTGGAGCTGGTTTTATATTAAAGGGCCATACAGTATGTCCCCAAATGAAATGGCAGAATTAAAGAAGCAAATTGAAGACTTGATTGAGAAAGGGTTCATTAGACCTAGTGTGTCACCGTGGGGAGCTCCAGTGTTATTTGTTAAAAAGAAAGCGGCAGTCTTTGTCTATGTGTTGACTATAGGGAATTGAATAAGATTACTGTCAAGAATAAGTACCATCTTCCAAGAATCGATGGCCTTCTAGATCAACTATTTGGTTCATGTGTGTTTTTGAAGATTAATATAAGGTTAGGTTATCATCAGCTACGTGTGAAAGTAGAAGATGTTTTCAAGACCACTTTAAGAACGAGATATGGGCATTATGAGTTTTTAGTTATGCCATTTGGGCTAACCAATGCACCAGCGGTATTTATGGATTATATGAACTGAGTCTTTCGACCATATTTGGATCAGTTTGTTGTTGTGTTCATTGATGATATGTTGATATACTCCAAGAGTAGGGAGGAGTATAAGCATCATTTGAGGATTGTGCTGAATATATTGTGTAAGAAGCAACTCTATGCCAAATTGAGTAAGTATGAGTTCTGGCTCCCAGAAGTAAAATTTTTAGGCCATATTATCTCACAAGAAGGGGTCCCGGTGGATCCCAGTAAGGTGGAAGCAGTATTGGACTGGAAGAGGCTAGAAACTATTGCTGAGGTACGTAGTTTTCTGGGTCTTGCTGGTTACTACTGGAGATTCATTTAGAATTTCTCCTGTATAGCCTTGCCGATGACCAAGCTCATGAGGAAGGATCAGCCATTTGTGTGGGATGATCGTTGTGAAAATTGTTTTGTGGAGCTGAAGGAGAGGTTGACTATGGCACCTGTGTTGATTATACCTGATCCCAGCTTGACTTATGTTGTGTATAGTGATGCAAGTAAGAAGGGATTGGGGTGTGTCCTTATACAGCAGGGACATGTGATGGCCTATGCCTCTCGACAGCTCAAACCTCATGAAATGAATTATCCTAACCATGATCTGGAGCTTGAGGCAATTGTTTGCTTTGAAAATTTGGCGACATTATTTGTATGGTGTGATGGTAGAACTATACTGCGACCACAAGAGTCTCAAGTATTTGTACGACCAGAAAGAATTAAACATGAGACAACGTCATTAGATAGAGTTGCTTAAGGACTACAACTTGGATATCAAATACCATCCGGGTAAGGCAAATGCAGTCGTGGATGCTCTTAGTCAAAAGACGGTGCTTGTGGCAGCAATGATGATACAAGAGGGGAAGTTGATAGAAGACTTTCGAGATCTAAGTCAGTCAAACTAGATTTTTTGTGCCAATTATAGTGTTTCCCAAAGGGAAAGTGATTTGTGAGCTGACATTGAAGAAGCTCCATGGCAAGATGATCGAGTACAGATAATTTGTACTAAAATCGAACAGGGAGAAACTCAAGACTGCAATTTATTGCCCAGTAGACTGTTCGTTACCAGAAGAGCATTTGTATTCCACATAAGGCAGAATTGAGGCAGAAGATTCTTGATGAGGCATACAAGAGCCGATATACTCTTCACCCTGTATGAAAAAATTGCACCATAATTTGAAATCTGTGTATTAGTGGCCGGTATTGAAGAGTGATGTGACGAAATATGTGGTGTGGCGTCTTACTAGCCAGAGGGTAATGATCGAGCACCAGAAACCTGTAGGTTTATTGTAGAGTCCTGAGATTCCTGAATGGAAATGGTAAAGTGTGACCATGGACCTTGTTGTGGGATTGCCCAAAATCAGGAATTATGATATGACCTGGGCAATTGTGGACCGATTAACAAAGTCAGCGTACTTCATACGGATCAATGCTAGTTATTCTCTGGACAAACTGGCAGACATTTACATTCGAGAGATTGTGAAACTCCATGGTGTACCAAAGAATATCATTTCCGATCGAGGTCCCCGATTCACTTCGAGATTATGGAGGGCTTTGTATGAGGCCCTAAGTACTTAGTTGAGATTTAGTATGGCCTATCATCCTTAGACAGATGAACAGTCAGAGAGGATGATTCAGACACTAGAAGATATGTTACGAGCATGTGTCCTTGACTTTAAAGGGAACTGGGATTACTTTCTTCTACTTACAGAGTTCGCCTATAACAATAGCTATCATGTGAGCATCCAGATGGCTCCGTATGAAGCATTGTATGGGAGGAAGTTGTATGGGCCGGAACTTATTGGTCAAACCTCAGCACAAATTTGAATTATTCAAAAGAGGCTTTTTGTAACTCAAAGTCGATAGAAAAGCTATACTAACAAGAGGAGAAGGCCTCTAGAATTTGAGGTTAGTGAACATGTATTTCTGATGGTATCTCCAGTCACCGATATTGGGAGAGCTATCGAGAGAAAGAAGCTGAGCCTAAGGTATATAGGTCCTTTTAAGATTCTTGAGAGAATTGGGCCTATTGCATAACGACTAGCCCTACCCCCAAACTTGAGCAGGCTCCACAATGTGTCTCATGTTTCCTAATTAAAGAAGTACCAACTAGATCCATCTCACATTGTTGAGTAGAAACAAGTCAAACTACAAGACAACTTCACATATACGATAGAGCCAGAGCAAATTATAGATCAAGAGGAAAGATGGCTTTAACACCGAAGCATTCCATATGTGAAGGTGATCTAGAAAGGAATGACACAGAGAGAAGCGGCTTGGGAAGTGGAGGCAGATATACGTAGATGTTACTTGGAGTTTAAGGCCCAAGTTGCGTAGCAAATTTTGAGGACAAAATTTATTTTACTGGGGGAGAATTATAATGACTCGAAAATGGGATTAAGGGCTAATGACTTCAAAAGTGATGTAATTAATGTTAAATAAATACTTTCAAAGAATATGATGCGAATTTCAATCTGAATGTGATGCAAGCAGTGCCTAAACCCTGCATTTGAGCATAATTGTGTGACAAACTTAAAATGAACCTTAATGGTAGGGAAGGCACATGATTGAGTGAAATAAAGATAAAAATGTGTTTAATGGTGATTTGAGTGGAATAGCCATAATCAGGGGCAAAATGGGAAAAAGGAAAGTTAGTGTAATTTTGAAATGTATGAACTGGCTAGTGTATTGTGGTGGAATTGGTGTCAAGTTGTGTCTTTGTGCTATTGAAATTGATTTGGAATTTTGGAATTGAAGGGATTACAATATTGAGTTTTGAATTGTGTGATTGTGTGACATGTTGTGGCTATTATGTAACATGTGAAAGGGAGTTGAATTTAGTTGTTTTGATTGCTCTAATGGCTACCTTGTGTAAATTATTATAGGAATAGTGTTTGGTGTGAAATTGGAACCATTGGAGGCCGATGTGTGAAAACTGGAATTCTGGAATTTTGGCTAAGTGTAAAATGCTGCGTAGGGGACCAACTTTGCATGGTATTTTGACATAGCAAATGGAGTTGATATGTTATGAAATTTTCCAGATTTGAAGTTCACATTGCAAGCTTTCCATGCATATAAAATTTGGGTCGTTCTGAGTTTTGTGCATTGGTTAGCCGCAACCTAAATTGCTGGGTGACGCCAAAGAGGGGCTGGCTGTAGCCCAAAACTTTCTGACCTGCTTTTGGCTGTGGCCTTAGGAGGTTGGCTGTGACCCAAAACCTTCTGACCATCTGCTAGCCACGGCCTAATGGGGGACTAGCCATGGCTAACCATTCAAAATTGGCATTTTGAACTTTTGAATATGGTCTTTGAGCAAGCTTTTACCAACCCTTTAGGTATTGGTCTAAACTTTTAGTAGCCACCTAAAGAGTCTAAATGATAACCAACTTTAAGTGTTGTTAAAGTAAGAAATTAGGGTAGAGAATTGATCCACCATTCTTGATTTTGGTTTATAGGGTTTGATATTTGCCTTGTTTGTGAACAACCTATGCCGGAGCATGCCAGGAAAGAATAAGGTAGTGTTTCTTTCCCTTATACAGTATGTGATATATTGTATGTTAGATTTATCATTATTTGTGAATTATTCACCCGTGGCCATCGGTGTTGATAGTGGGAGGACCGTGCCTTTAGGGCAGTAGAGATAGGGGATGACATTATGTGATTATGTTTTATATGACAGCTTGTATGCTGTATTTCATGCTACTTGATAAGGTCATTGCATGCTTTGTGATTATGTATGGTATAAGTGATATGTTAATACTGGGATTCTTTTGAATCTCATTCTTTCCTTTGACTAGCCTTCAGACAGGGGAAGTGGCTCCAAAGGGAAGGAGACGACCAAAGGCGGATAGGACTCCTTAGGGAGATTTTGATTTTGGTTGTTGGTTATCAATTTTGGTATTGGGATTACTATACTTATTTGGAATGTAAATATTAAGATAATTTTGTGTAATTCCCTAAATGGGAATTTCTAAACCCTTAGTTTATATATGAAGCCCGGGAGTTGCCAGGATTTTGTTGTATACTCTGACTTATAAGTGTGATTTAACTGCACAGGTAATTATATTCATAACATTGAATTGAGACCAAGGTAAGGCATAAATTTTGAAGAAATTTCTGAAACCCCTACAGAAAGGAAGGGATTGGAAATGAATTTTAATTATCCGTTGGTCTCTAATCTATTCTAATTATACATTTTCGAATCATAATTACAGTTTTCAAGGAAGAGGGTTATAGACATCAAGTAAATGGCATTACTTATATATTCAAAATTGAACAGTTAAGTATTGGCCATTAAAATCCCTTTTTGGCCTTATTTATTTGCAATTTCAAAATTCACACCATTCCTCCGTATCTCTCAATAGACACCTCCAACCACTCTTTTTCAACATATCCACCACTATTTCCCACTCTATTGTTGTTGGAATGGCCATTTTCTTCCATTCCATGTTCATTGTAGTCTATGAAGTTTTTCATCATCATCTTGATTTTAAATCTCTATTTTTGAGTCATGCATTCATAAAGGTTAGTACTTGTTGTGCTTGGCTTTCTTACATGGTCTGACTATCTTATTGTCATACCAATTAAGTCAAAAGAGGTATATCGTCCTCTTGTTACAAGTTAATACAGTTTGTAATATCTATTTTGCAAACTTCTCAACTTTTTTAGGGGAAGAGGAAGAAAAGCAGTCTGGGAGTCAATCTGGCCATAGTCTCATGTCTTGCATGATGAAGAACTTAATTGAGCTTGAGCCACCTATTCCACAAGTTTCCTCTATATACAGGATATGTCTTGGGGAACATGATGTCATAATCGCCCATACAAACCTTGAGCTTGAAGTCTACAACAAATAAGTCTTTTTTGTTCAAGATGTATATGGGGAAGAAGGTGTACATAACGCTTTCAATCGAATGTTAGTCAAAGATATTCTCACAGCTGATATGGCAAGCACAATTGCTGTTAGATCTCTAATATTTTGATGATAACAAAGGATGGCATGAAAAAGATTTGATTAACAAATAAGTTTGAACAAAGTAATAACAGGGCAAATCATTACTTGAAGTAAGCATTGGAGTAATGAAGAAAGGCCAAGAGAAAAAGCTGAGAAACTTCATTACTGGCAAGTTTTCTAAAGGGTTACTCGAGCAAGTACTCGAGTAATGGGACAGAAACTTGAAGTAACTAGAGTAACCTTCAAGTAACCTGCCAACGTTACTCGAGTGGCTACTCGAGTAACTAGGTAAATCACTGGCAATTGCTCTCGGCCTGCCAACGTTACTCGAGTGGCTACTCGAGTAACCAGTTAAAACACTTCCAGTTCCTCTCGGCCTGCTAATGATACTCGAGTATGTACTCGAGTCCCCTGCTTCAAGAAAAATGTTTCTCTTGGCATTTTCTATCCTGCCAATGTTACTCGAGGAGCTACTCGAGTAACTCACTGTGGTAAGCAAAACCTGAAGGTAATACTCGAATAACATGAAATGCTTTTCTCACACTTCACTTCAAGTCACTACTCGAGTATGCAGAGTTATTTAGAAGAAAACTTCAAGTCACTACCCGAGTATGCAGAAGAGAACTTCAAGGCACTACCCGAGTAAGCTATGCAGAAAATTTATATTTACTCGAGTAAGTCCTCGAGTAACATGGTAATCAAACTTGAAGTGCTCTCAGCCTTAAAATCTTGCCAACATTACTGGAGTAAAGCATCGAGTAACATAAAGTTTATTTGAGAGTTTACTCGAGTCGCTACTCGAGTAACCTATGAAGAAAAATGTGCCATACTCGAGTAAGTACCCGAGTAAACAGGTATTTCCAGAGGTTTGTAATTTTGTTTACTCCATGCACTACCCGAGTAATGTAATGTTCATTTGTTAACTTGCAGTTTATCATTACTTTCACGATGAAACTCAAGTAAGTACTCGAGTAAACTTTAATGAATACTCGAGTATGCAAGTTCAGAATTTGAGAAATCATTCCAACGTTCATTGATTTGTTTACTATGTGATTAACCCTTCATTGTATTAGTATTCTTAGCAAATCCACAGATAAACAATGAAGAGATCTTACCAAATAAGGAAAGTCAAATGCAACGTTCAAATGCTACCTACCGCCACCTACCGTAAACGGATATTTTTCAAATATTGGAAAAGTCAACAGTGGCTGCGCACACTCTAACGGGCATGAAGAAAAACGTTCCAACAATCATTACCAACACATCTATATATACGGGAACATCCAAACAGAGGAAGAAGAACAAGAACACACACACGAATGCATTATCAAGCTTATTACTCTGCTTTTACATTATACTTGTAATTCTATGCTTCAGTGATTCTTATTCACTCTGTGACAGAGATATTTCATTCAAACTCAATATTTGTTATTGAGGTAATTTAAGGTTGTGGAACCTTGAGTTGGGATTGGATTATAGCTTGTAAGGGGGAGCGAGTGTCTAGACGAAGAAACTTGCTTGTACTGAGGTGCCAAGAACCCACTGAATCTTGGAAGTTATAGTAAAACTCTCAGAGAAGCTCTGAGGACTGGACGTAGGTCAAAGTGGTTGTGACCGAACCAGTATAACTCCCGGTGTACACTTTGGTGATATTTCTCCTTACCTTTACTACTTTATATTCACCGTCAAGTTTTTATATTTGCAATGAAATTTTAGAATCACCCAATTCACCCCCCCTCTTGGGTGAAATGCTTGCTCTAACAACTGCTTGTAACTTTTATATCAAGTATTTCTTCTACTGCGAATGAATACTTAGCTACTCATAATATATGTTCTTTCATTTATTTTTGTATGTAAGGTATCTTTACAAGGCATATGTTGTCCCTAAAGGCCTATTTGACAAGTTCCTATTAAATAAGCCCACCTCTATTTAAGCTTTTTAGATAGAGGTATAGGCAGATTCTTTTGAGGTAAAATCTTAGGAACTGGTAGATATAGTCATTAGAAGGGTACAAAGGGAGAAGGACATGTTGGAAATTGTGCCCTAAGGGCCAATCATTGTACTTTGAACATTATTATTTTAATGAAATTTCTCCATTTTGTTATCATATTATTTGCATGTTAACTGTGATAATTGTATCCTTGGATAATTAATAAAGATTGTCCTAAAATGTCCCTGGTCGGTCATCTCTGTGGGAGCAGAGATGAAACAAGATCAGTATGACTTTGATAAGATATGGAGATACGAATCAAAGTCTTAGGCACTTGTAAGAGTACAAGGTGCTGGACCGACCCACTATGAGAAAGCTACATGGATCAAGTCATAACCTTTTCTCATGTATATAACCACGTCACAATGCCCTTAGACATGAGGTCATCATGGATTCCTACATGAGAGTTGCTAAGCTTTGAACTAGTCAAAAGTCACTTTTGACCGGGTGATGATAAAGGCTACGATCGGGCTGGGTGGTTTTTCATGCAGAGGAATATGAATGATCAAGATGGAATTTGTCCCTCACATTAGTAGAGAGATATTACTGGGCCCCTCGATGAGTGATTCTGAGAAATGTATGGCCATACTATGATGAAAAGAGTTTCTGTCTCTATTATCAGGCTACTCAGGAATCGAGAAAGTAATGGTCAGGAACAAGAGGATGACATTATCCATGCCTTATCCTTGATCGATATATCGTGTGACAAAAGGGACGTGACATGGTTGTATGATAGGTTGCATCGTGATAACGATCCTCATATGAATTGGGTAGTCATAATGTCTTACTAGCGGCCGCTTGCGACTTTTGGGTTAGTATAGTTTTTGGCCTACTGCCAACTTTATATGGGCCTATAGGGTCGCACACAAGAATGGCCCAACACGAGATAATGTTTAATTTAGGGTGGACCAATTTTATATTTATATATATAATATAAAATTCATTAATAATATTATATAGATATATATATATTTAAAATATATATCTAATATATATGTATATATATATATTATATGATATTATTATATTGTGTTAGTTTTAAATTTAATTTATTAAGATATATTAAATTTAATAACTAACATGATAGAGATATAGTATCTCAGATTTAATTTATGAAGATAAATTAAATCTAATGGCTCTTTATTTGGATTAAATAAATTGGTTAAATTAAAACCGTTGGACAGATTTAATTTAAACTGAATTTTTTTAATTAGCTCATCACGATAATTAATTGTTAATTAATTTCGAAATTAATGATGATTCATTTTGAAATTTGAAAATAGCCCTCATAGGTTATAAACTTGATAGAGCAGATATATTCATACGCACACGAGAATTGAGAGCTGCAAGTGAAACCCTAGGAGACATTAGAGGCGCTAGCACGTAGTCTCGGTTGGAGGGCATTCGTGTGGATACCGGTAGAGGGAGCGGACCTGACGTGTTGGCTCCTAGAGATCGTGAAAACTCTGAATCATCAAAAGGTATGAATCCTTTCAACTTGGTTTAAATGCCGTTGATAGATCCTCGATTAGGATCGGTGAAAATTTTTAAAATTCTTTTGCTGTGCCTACCAATTCTAACAGTGGCATTAGAGCCAGATCAATTGTGCATTTAAATTGAGTTTATGATTCTTATACATGTGATATATATGGGATGTATACGTATGTTTATAAGAAACACTCGAATATGCATGTGATTTGGTTAATACGAAACGAAATTATTTAGAAAGATGTGATCTTGTAATTCCGTTGATTTTTGTTTTCGTGTAAATTGAATCTTGAAATTGTTTCATTTTCGGTTTTGAAACATGTATGTGATTCTCGTTTTGGAACAAGCATGAAATTGATTCCGAACATGTATATCTTGTAACATGTATGTGATTTTCGTTTTGAACAAGCATGAAATTGGGTAGGGTACCTGAGATCGTAGTTGGTGGCAATCAAATCAGGTCTAGGTTTGAATATCTATTCGGGTAATAGGAATCCGAACTATGGGGAAGACAATTTGGATCATAAGCGTTTTGGGCCATTGTTGTTTTTGTTTTGAAAAATTGGGTCCGAAATTTAAAAATTTAAAATTTTCAAATATTTCTTTTAAAAGGAATGTGCCTTTTCAAAAACTAGTAGGACCACTGTGACCACCTCTGCGTAGCGCAATATAATCTGATCACGACATTTATTGCTTTTCATATTGTATGAATTCTTGTTGTGGTTTATTATTTATTCTTGTTTGGGTATGGTGAACAACATGGCTTTAGAATTTTACAAATGTTGTAATATTTAAATACGGCCTGCGTGCCGTGCCTTTCTCTAAATACTCTCGATGTACATTCTCTTCTCATCTCACTCCCCTCGAATGTTTAAATGAGGTTTCTCTCAATGTATTTTTTTTATTTAGAGAAGTCCTCTCATTGGCTTGGGAGGATTTTAGGTTAGGTAAGTCATGTTGTGTCACATTTAAATTATGCTTTTGATAAGATCATTGCATGATTACTTTTACGTTTATATGTATTTATCTGTATGAGATACGACCACGAATGCATCCATATAAACAAAACTAATTAATTAAGCCCTCTGAATCAAATCTTAAGTCATAATGCCGTCAATTAATGAATACTTGTCAAAACCTAGATCACTCAATTGTGGAAACCACCAAAGTGGATGCACTTGAGTTATCTTGATGAGACAAGCTTGAGTAATGGTGCTGCTCATAATATTCATTATTGTTTTGACTTAATTGAGATTAACAAAATGGTTTTGAATCTCAAGGCATTAGATGGGGTTAAACATGCCAGATCATATGATGATTAAATCCTATAAAGATCTAAGAGTTACATGTGATGTAATTGGTAAATAGGTTACCTACCTAAATAACTTGAATTTAAGCGTCTTGCCAAAGCGGACTTAAGTTTAAGCCAAATATGGATCTTAGCCCACTGATTATTATATTGAGGGTTGTTAATTTAGTGGGAGATTACTAACTAACTTTGCATATTTTAATTGTAGAATCATGTCGACTAGTAATACTGCTACACTTTTGTTGCAATCGGTTCTTGAGAAGGACAAACTCAATGGGACAAACTTTCTTGACTGGTTCAGGAACTTGAGAATTGTTCTCAAGAAGGAAAGAAAGGCTTATGTCCTATATCAACCCATTCCTGAGGAGCCTGCAGCCAATGCTCCAAGAGCTCATAGAGATGCTTACACAAAGCATAAGGATGACTTTGTGGATGTAGGTTGCCTAATGCTTGCCACTATGGTTCCAGAGTGTGCCTACCGATTCTAACAGGACAATCTTTTCTTGGTACTGTACTACTAATGGTAAGTTTACTGCTTAATTAAATTGTTTGTCAACTAAGTAATATTGTTCTCATTTTGTTTATTATACTTAAGGGTCATTGGCTCCTCATCATGCTAAATCCCTTCAAACAAAGGATTTGGTACTTTGATTCACTTCATAGGATACAGACGATTGAGAACATATAGTCAAACTTTTCAATAAGTAATTTGATGAATTTAAATTTGGTACTTTAATTTCTTATTGTCTTGTTAAAGTTGTTTACTATTACACCACAAATGAAGGCCTTGGCTACCCCCTAGTACTTTGCTGTAGCTATGGATCCATTTACAAATGGAAGAGAATAGAGGTAATTTAGCTATATATATATACATATATTTCATTTGTGTTCCTATGCTTGTTAAAGTTGTTTTTTAGTCTAAGCGTTTCACCCAAGAGGGGGTGAATTAGGTGATATCAGAAATTTCGTTGCGTATATAAAAATTGACTGGAAAATATAAAGTTTAGAGCTAAGAGAAATATCACCAAAGTGTACACCAGGAGTTATACTGGTTTGGTCACAACCACTTTGACCTATGTGCAGTCTTTAGAGCTTTTTTGAGAGTTTCACTATATCTTCCAAGATTCAGTGGGTTCTTGGCACCTCAGTGCAACAAGTTCCTTTACCTGGATGCTCACTCCCCCTTACACGTTGTAATCAAATCCCCAACTCAAGGTTCCACAACCTTAAGTTGTCTCAATAATGAATATTGAGTTTTGTAATGAAAATTACTCTTACAGAGTAAATGAATAATCATTGAAGTACAAATAATGAGTATAAGAAAAATAGAGCACTAAGAATATATTGATTAGTGTCTGTTCTTGTGTTCTTAGTTGTTCTTCTCTGTTCATTGAATGCTCCATATATATAGATGATTTATGGTGTCTGTTGGAAGCATTTCAAATATGTCTGTTAGAGTCGTGTAGCAACGGTTGACTGTTGTTCTAATTTAAAAACTATCCATTTTGCGGTAGGTAGCGGTAGGTGAGATCTCGGACGTTTCATTTGAATTTTCTCTTATGTCATGATTTCTTCATTGTTTCTCTGTAAACATACTTAGAATACTAGTGCAATGAAGAGTTCATCATATAGATAACAAACCAATAAACATACGATTAAAAACATGATTTCTAGACTACCTTACTAGACTGGCTACTCGAGTGATCATGCTCATTACTCGAGTAGTTCCTCGAGTAAACCTATAAAAAATATGATAGAGAGTAATTCAACATTTTCATAAAATATTACTCGGGTAGGACATGCAGTAAGATATATCACAAACCTTGAAAATACCTGATTACTCAAGTGCTTACTCGAGTAAGCATGTCTATTCTTCATAGGTTACTCGAGTGATCACTCAAGTAAATTGATAATAAGTTTGCTGATTACTCGATTACTCCCTCAAGTAACAACATCAAATTATTGGCCGAGAATACATGTGCTTTGCTTACCTGATTACTCAAGTGGTCCCTCGAGTAATACTTCAAATAACTCTGCAGATTATTTAAGTGGTCCCTCGAGTAAATAGTTTTCTCAAATGGTTACTCGAGTGGCTACTCGAGTAAAGTGTGTCAATTTTTGGCCGAGAGCTACTGGAAGGTATTTGCCCTGGTTACACGAGTAGCTACTCAAGTAATGCCTTTTATCATGTGTGTACTCGAGTGGTTACTAGAGTAATGGTCCATATAACTTTGCAGATTACTCAAGTAACTCCTTCCAAATTTTTGCAGTGCACCTCTGGAACATTTTCTCCAACATTACTCGAGTGCCCACTCGAGTAATAGTGTTCTTTACTTGAGTGATCGCTCAAGTAAACCTTTAAAAAATCTGCCAATGATGTTTTTCTTGTGCTCTGTCTCTTAGTTCTTCTTCATTACTCCAGTGCTTACTTCAAGTAAACCTTTTGTTTGCCATTTAGTTACTTTGTTCAAATTCTTTTCTTTTGTTATCAAGTTCAACTTTGTTATCATCAAAACACATGGGATCTAACATTGTTTATTAGAGTTCCTTTTACATAAATGAAAGTAGGGATTGATACATTTCTTTTGTTTGTTTATAGTGTCCATGGCAACTAGGTAAGAGCTCTGATTGTGTGTACTGTGTCATGAAGTTCATGAAAGACATAGTCCCCCACAATCTCACCTCAATTACTACTATGGTATATACATATAAGCATGTATGTGTTTAAGTTAAATTAAAAGTCAAGTAATATATATTTTAACAAATTTAATTTTTTTTTTACATAGTACTTTGCAAATAGTTTTTGTGAGCAATATTCACCCCACCAAATAGAACAGGCCATATAAGAGTTGGCTATGCTATTTTTTGTCAATGGGATGCGGCATAATAGAGTTAGTTAGAGGTGCATTTGTTTCATTTAAGTTAGTTTACCTATTTTAGATTTGGATAGTTACATTGTTTTAGTTTGCTGGATTTGTTAGGGTCTGAGTTTCCCCTGTGTGTATATGATTTGCTAGAAATATGGATCTTTGCCTTAGTTTCTTCTTTATAGGTATCTGTATAACCCCCGAATGGGGGTTAATCGAAAATGACCCCCAATCTAAAAAAAATATTGGTCACCAATACTTCACTGTTATTCACTAATAATCATAATATATTGAGACATATGTCACAGGTATTAGTCAATGATTGTCAAGTATCTCAAAATATTTTACAGTTATAGACCAATAACCATTAAATAAATACCTTACAGATGACAAAAATTGGTGTGAAATACTTTACAGTTCAGCATTAGAACCGTAAAGTATTTTGTCATATATTTCACGATTCTTTGTGACAAACCGTTGAAGTTTGCATTACGGTTCTTTGTATTTAACAGTCATCGACTAAAGACCATGAAGTTTACATACAATAAATAACTGATGAAATTGAACAACAGTGAAATATACGGCCATAAATTTTACAGTTAACAACCCTTAAATATTAATATTTAGCGTTAAGATATTTAACAATTAAAAACCACTAAATAGTGTTAAAAATAACTGTGAACTATGGTCAATTTTGTAGTAGTGATTTTTAATTATTTGCATAGGTTTTTCCTCTTTTGATAGAAAAATCCCTTAATATACTCAATTAATAGGGAGAGTTAAAGAAAAAATTATAAATTTGGTAGATAAAGTTGACTAAGGCATTACATTTAGTGCCAAAGTAAATTCCTTTACTAATTCTTGCATTTAGTACTAGAGAGTATAGTAGTTTTGATTTTGGTCAAATGTGAAAGTTTTAGTTAAATAATTAAATCCATTTTTCACTCTAAAAATATAAAGTCAAAGTGAAATTATCGGTTGGATGGGTGTTCAATATTTTGGGGTTGGATGAGGATTGTGAGAGCTAAGTTATACTTCCTCATCAGCTATCAGTACAAAGAAGCATATTAAAAGTGGTTAGGTGTCTCACTTTTTTTTTTCTCTATTTCACCCTTCATTAAATCATGTTGACTTACATAATATTGAAAAAATATTGGATTAGTGACGGATATTTTCAATTACATGGGAAAATAGAGAGTAATAAGGGTATTTTTAAAAAATATAACAACATACAACATTAATTATTCATTAAATTATGGGATATTTTGCTAATATTTATTATTTTATAATAAAATATCTCATTATTGTTTTTTATAATACCTCCAGTCTATAATATAGGAGTCAGTTGGTAAATTTAGGTAGATTAAGAAAAGTACTTATATTAGATATTTGTAACAAATATAAATTGGTTTTCCTAAAAATATTATCTTTCATATGGCTACCTGTAAATATAAACTCCATAATATGTGCAACCAATGGGGATACTTTGGGAAAGATTATAATTTTTAGAGACAAAGTGGATTTAGGTCTTAGATTTAGAACCAACTTCAATCCTCAATTAGCTCTTATATTAATGACCAGCAATAGTATTTGATAAAGGGGAGAGTATATCTTAGGGTGCCAGAAGACCATGGTACAAATAGAAATATGGGTTGTAAATAATTGTGGATAGGAATGGATCATGTCTCATCAACACAACATTGGTATAGTGATGTAAGGCCTCACTAGATCCCGTTAGGTTACGACTTCAAGTCTTAGAGGAAACACCTATGCTAAAAAGGGATAGTCACAAACCTCAAAACTAGAATAGTCAGCTGCTAAGATACTTGGTAATAGGATAAATAAAAGGTACCATATATTGATTAATAATATATAAAAAAGGAGTGGATCATGTCTCTGATAGAGAAGGAATAGGGGAATTTTTGTAGTTTACTTAGCTTCTTCTGTGTCTTCGCCCAGACTTACACAAAATAGATAAATGAAAAAAAATAAGTTAATGAATTATTTCTATTCTTATTTTTTACAAGTTACTTTCTTTTGAATTAATCTTTACAGTTAGTCACAACTATAGAATATAAAACTAGCCTCTTTTCAAGTTTTAGTAAGTCTTTTTTTTAGTGCAGTACTAAATAGTGAACAAAAATTTAAATTTTTGCATATTTAAACTCATCACTGAAATAAAATAATATATAAACAAATGACATAGTTATAACATTTTCAAAAATTATATTACAAATAATAAAGTAATAATATTGATACAATAGGGAATGGATCGGCTAGAAAACAAGTATAAGGTCACAATAAACAGGATGGATGATCGAAGATAGGACCTTAAGAGGACCTATCTCTTAAAACCCTACACTACTAATGATTCGAGCATATAGAACACTTAATATATAATGGCTGGTCACAGTAAATAAACATCATGTATGTCGAGGTAGAGGTCACATAATAATATATAACACTTAAAAGTAATAGTTAATTATGCACAATGTCATATATTATGAGGCAGAATTCACGAAAACACAAAAAAAAAGGCTGTAGTTAAAATATGTCATTTTTGTAGCGACAAAAATGATGGTACATTTAAAACAACTATCATGTAACACTAATAAACGATTCACCTTCCGACCTCTAATATCAACGAAGACAAAAT
This sequence comes from Inga leiocalycina, assembly GCA_963242795.1. Classification (NCBI taxonomy): domain Eukaryota; kingdom Viridiplantae; phylum Streptophyta; class Magnoliopsida; order Fabales; family Fabaceae; genus Inga; species Inga leiocalycina. Next base: position 51,668,649 of record OY725323.1, read on the forward strand.
ATAATTGTCTTAAGAAACAACCATCATTTAACACTTTCATAACCCTTCGTAACATCATCATACCTTCACAAGTCATAACCCTTCTAACATCTATTAGACCTTTATTTAAACTCACCTATTCTTTGTGAATCTTACTGCTTTTCTTTATTGGTCTCCTTCTTCTCTCCTTTATTATGTTAAGATCCCAGGGAGCTCCTTCGATGCCACTACCCCCTCCTCCTCCTCCACCACACCACTTCTTCCTCCTCCTAAAATAGAGGCTCTAATGTAGCTGCTGGTAGGCTTTAACTACCATACACGGTATCTCACGGAATATACCAACAGGCTGAACAAGAAGTTGAACCTCATCCTTTACAAAGAGATTAAATATGACTTATAGTCAGATCCTTCATCTCCTTCCTCTGATGATAAGAATGAGGAAGAGGAAGTGAAAGAGGACAATAGAAGTGGTGATCATTGAACACCACAATTGTATTTTAAAAATATTTAAAAATATTAACAAAAAAGCAACTTCATACTTCACAATTATTAATTAATAATTGTAAACCATTCTTATAACATGGCTACAAATAACACCAACATATTTATCAATTCTAATTTAATAAACATTAATTAAAGCTTTCAAAACCTTTCATCCTCTACCTACTAACTCTAGGTGCCTCCTCGTTATCCAATAATCATCAGGAAAACTGGGTGCCCTTTCGTTCTATCCTGTTTAACTTCCAACATGTAAAATGATGGTTTTCTCAATCCCTTCCTGTTGTCTATTCAGACTCCCCATTCTCATTTGTTTTTCCTACATTTTCTTCATCATCCTCCTCTTTGTTATCTCAATTACCAAGATGAAACATTATACGGAATACTTGCAAGAAAGCTCCCGGCGTCATCCTCCACTCTTCCTTCTCTTCCACCCTTACCTCCACCTCCTACTTCTCCTCCCCAACATCTGCCTCTGCTTCGACATCCTATGCTTTCTCAACTAGAGCAATGTTATGGCATGCAGAATACAATGATCATCTTGTGAGGAGGCTTTTTGTAATACCCCAAATTTTGAGACTCGAGGCTAGAGAATAAGCCTAAGATTAGTGGATTGCTAAGCCCCGATTTAGCAAGATCCCAAATTGTGATTAGGGGTTAATGACTACAAAAGTTGACGTGGTTAGTGATTAATGAACCCTTTTAGAGAATATAAAGTGGATTGTAGTCGCTTGTGTTATGAGCAACGTCAAAACCCTGTATTTGAGTTCAATTGTCGATTAACATCCAAATTGACTTAGAATAGAGGGAAGAATTGAATGGGGTATTGTGATTGAAATGGTGTCATGTTGTGGTATTTAATCATTGGAATTGATTTAAATTAGATTGGACACATTGGTTGCAAAACTGGAAATGTTGTCCAGTGTGAATTCTGTCTGGGCAGTCTTCTCGTGTGGACGTTTATACTAGGCAAATGATGTCAGCAAATTATGAAAATTTCCAGTCTTAAATTTCACATCCCAAGCTTCAAAAGGGATATATAATTTGTGCCATTTCGTTTTGTGAACTAGGAGATATGACTATCCAAAGTTTGGGATGGAAACTAAACTCTGTTTTGGGGCAGTGATGAGTTTTATGTAATTATGGAATTGTGTGGTGATTTTTAGTAATGGCCAATATTTTTCCAATGAATAGGACTTAAATACCTTTCATTTGGCTTTGGAATCACCTCATTTTGATTTTTCGAGAATTAGTTATGATTTTTCAAAATTTGGGCAGCAAATCTGCCAGAAAATTCGAAAATGGGAATTATGACATCATCTCAATAAAAGATGACATCAGCATGGAATTAAATATTTTCTCATCTTCTTCAGCTCTCATTTCGTGCTGAAACTAGTGAGAGAAAGTTGAGAGCTCTTAGAGAGAGAAAGAGGAGAAATCTCGCAAGGTAAGCTGATTTCTCCGACGATCTAGCTTCTAACGCGTATAACCTTGCTTCTAAACTTCTCTTCTATGTTATTTAAGGTATTTGAGAAGAAAATTTGGTGTTCAAGAGGCTAGGGTTTTCAGCCAAGTCAAGGAGAAGCTATTAGGAGCTTGAGGTAACTTCCAAACTTTCGCATATTGCTTATTCTGGCTGTTGTGGGCAATTTAATCAGTGAAATTTTGCCGGATTGCCATTGGTTTTAAAGTTTGGAAATGACATGGCCTAGGGGTTTTGCTGCCAAAATTGGGTCTTAATGTTAGTTGTAACCTAATGTAAAGGTTAATGAAGTGGTTAAGAGTAGAAAGGAACGCATTTACTGAGCTGAAACTGAAAAACCCCAATTTTCCCCGGAATACTTAAGAATTTCGGCCAGCTCTAGAAATGGGTCTTAAAGTTAGATTTTCAATGATTTGATGATTCCATTGAGTTCAGGAGCAAAAATTAGGTGGGATTACAGTTGGGCACTTTTCTGGAAAAGGCTGAAAAAGTATAATTACGAAAACGCCCCTGAAACCCTTAAAGTGGAGTTGTCAAGGGTAATTTTGTAATTAACATTGAATTTGATAATTCTAAGTCTGGAAATGGATTCCTTGGGCGAAAATATGTCAGAATAGCCCATGTCAAAATTTCAAGAAAAGTACAGCCAAATCGGGTATGGCGGGGCCAGGCCGGGTCCCCGAGGGTATTTTAGTAATTTTTCCATATAGCTTCATATAACCCCCAGAAACACTATGGAAGTATCTAAATAGTACATTTGACATTGTAGGATCGAATGTGAAGCCCCGAGTTGTTGGCACGTAAATCGAGGAGAAAAGACTGGAGGTAGGGAACTTATCTCTCCTACATGCTCTGATAACTGTATTAATGTGTTGATGCATGTTATTGCTTTGCTTGATTATATGGAACATGTATGAATGATTTAAAGCTATGTTTCAATATATGCTATGGCCATATGTGTATAGTTCGAATAATTGAGCTTATAGATTTGTCATTGTATGTGTGCATGAGTTATGTGATGCAAGCATGTCATGCATTAAACACTTATCTTGCCTGCATATTGGTAATGTTTCCCTACTGAGATTCTCTCGAATCTCACCTTCCCCTACCAACAATTTAGATAGGGCAAGTGGCTCGTGCAGGGAGCGGCTAGGACATCTTCGAGATGAGAGTTGGTAGTTGGTTATCAAGGAGTTGTGAAGACTGTATATGATTCGGTTGAATATAGGGTCATAAATTTGAGATGAGATTGTGTAATCCCCATTTGAAGAATTGTAATGGGCAATTGTGCCCCGTGTATCTTTAGCGAAGGTATGTACCCGGGATTTCCGGGATGATTATGTTGTGCACTCTGATATTTATATGAATGTGATTTATCTTCGCGTAGTAATTGTATTCGAAATGTGAATATGAGACCAAGTTAATTAGATTTTAAAATGTATTTGTGAAAACCCTAGCTCAAGGATGGGATTTTAAATGAGTTTTGATTATTATTGGTCTTTATTTCACTTTAATCGCGTATTTCGGATATAATTACGGAGGGGGTTACATTTTTGGTATCAGAGCTGCAGTTCCTGGCAAAGAAGGATTTTGCTAGGATATTTCCCTTAGGCCAAGCTAGACAATGAGTGATGAGTTATGATTGTCTAAGGAATAGGTAATGATTTGTGATTTTGGTTGTTTGTGGTATACACATTTATATCCCTGGTGTTGTGGATATCTAGGATTTATGGTTTATGTGTATACATTATTTGGTTATCCTGAATTTGTGTGTTTAAAGTCCTTAAGACCTAGGGGGCTGATGTGCCTTAGGCTGGCAGAGATATTTGAGTTTATGCTGGAGTGGATGATGCTCCGTGGATTTGAGGGAAGTGATTTCCCGATTCAACTGAGGTTGAAGGTTTGAAAGATGAATTGTGATCTAAGGATCAGACTCAATAGTCAAGCTGATCCTTAGGAGGTTGATATGACCTATATGGTCTGTGGTACCAGGATGTGGTACTAGATTGGAACTAAAATGTGTATCAGGTATCCTGAGGTTGCTAGTGTTAGGGTGTGTTCTTATTAGCTTTTGGAGAAAATAGATTCTGGAGAATAGATTATAGGAAAATAGATTATAGGAAAAAGTGATTTTGATAAAATGAGAGTGTTTGGATGATTTTATCAGAATAGCTTTTTTCATGGTTAAATGACTAAAAAGGACATTAACTTTTATGATAATTACATATAAAGGATAAGATTATATTTTAAGTATTATTTGACATTAAATTGCATAATAATTACAATAAATGAAATAAATTTGTCCAAAAATTTTTAAATTATAACATTTGTCAAATATGTAATATAAAAAAATAGATGCAAAAATTATAAAATTATAACATTAGTCAATTATGTAGTAAATTACAAAATTAGATCAAACGTATATATTGAAGGTGTACACTATATTAATTTTCATCTCCTTTCACAACATGGGTTATCTTTTACCAAACCTACTGTATCATTCTTCATTCTTCATTAAATTTTAGAAAATGAAAAAATAACAATGAACAATTAAAACCCCTAAAGGCATTAAAAATGATGTATCTTAACCCATTATTTAACATTAAATTTCATAATTAATACCAAAAATGAAATAAATTTGTCTATATGTAATGTTAATTAACTTAACTAATTTTTCTAATATAATTAAATTAGAAAAATAAGTCTTATATTAAGGATAAGAGAGAGTATTAAAATTTTAAAAAAATTTTAAAAAAAAATACAGAAAAAACGCTGAAATTTAAAAAAAAAGATGAGAGAGGGTGTGACATGGGACCCACTTATAGGAAAAGAACCAATGAGAATGAGAGTGTAACCCCCACCGTAATTAATATCCGGATTATGCAATTAACGTGAAATAGAGACCAATAAGACAAAACATCATTTATAAACCCGGTCTCATATTTACACTCCGAATATAATTACTATGCGAAGATAAATTACATTTATACAAATATCAGAGTACGCAATATAAATTTCCGGCAATCCCGGAATCATATCTTCGCTCAATAATCATAGGGCACATTAGCCCATACAATTCAAATAACAGGGATTACACAACTTATCCGAATACATTCTCAAATACTGATCCATACAATCAGATACATAATCCCAATTACGCATTGATAACCAACTACTAAGCTCTCACCCAGAAACGAGTCCTCTTCGTCCTTGGATGCTTGCTTCATCCTCAATCTTCCTTCCCTGTATAAAATGTTGATAGGGGAGGGTGAGATTCTAGGGAATCTCAGTAGGAAAACAAATACCAATATGCATGCAAGATAAGTATTTAATGCATGACATGCTTGCATCACAATAACACATGCTCACATAATGATATATCCGCATGCTCAATGTTCACATAACATACTCATGGCCATAGTATAAATAGAACAGAGCTACAATCATTCTCATATGTCTCACATAATCACGCAAAGCAATAACATGCATCAATACACAAATACAATTATCAATACATGCAGAAGAGGTAAGTTCCCTACACTCTTTCCACGTAAGCTCCAGCTCCGGCTGCTCACGATCATGGAAATCATCAAATCCTATAACCAAAATCAAGGATATAGGATTAATCCCTTTTCCAATTCCTTAACTTTTAGACACTCAAGTTGGTTATCATTATTGCCCTTTAAGTGCCCTCAAACACCTCAATCCATAGCTCTAAAGGGTTGGAAGACTATCCCCAAAGATCCCCTTTTGAACACTCAAACTTGATATTTTTCACTGCCTCACTCGAGCACAGAAGCTCTCACTCGAGCACAAGTACGGACATCACTCGAGCACAAATTCTCTCACTCGAGCATTGGTACGGACAACACCCGAGCACCAGAGAAAGTGAGACAGAAAGCACATGCCCGAGAGCACAACCCTCACCTGAGGCACAAGCTCACTCGAGCACAAGGCCAAAAGCCTCACTCGAGCACAAGGCCAAAAGCCTCACTCGAGCACCCGCGAGAGAAATCCAGGAAGTGAGGACTCGAGAGCCCCCAACGCTCTCCAAGCACTGGATCACTCGAGCACACCACTCTCACCCGCGAGCACACACCTCTCACCCGCGAGCACACTCGCGAGCATACACCTCTCACCCGCGAGCACACATGGCTCACTCGAGCAGATGCCCCCCACCCGCGAGTGAGAAGGCACACTTCTTGCACCTTGCCCGCGAGTGAAGACCAGAAAGCAACCTTTCAATCTGGACTCACACTATCACTCGAGCAGACCATGCTCACTCGAGCATGTTCTTCGCTCACTCGAGCACAAAGCGATGTGCTCGAGCAGCGTTCATGAAAACCCAGGCGCACACGCAGCAAAACAAGGGAAAACTCACATATCACTCGAGCAGGATCTTCCTCACTCGAGCAATATTCATCCCTCACTCGAGCACACCCCTGTCTGCTCGAGTGAATCTATCAGATTCCAGGAAAACGCAGCAACATACCACATTCTCCTAACTCTTGCCCAATTGATCCAAATGGACCCAAAACCTCTACCAAAGCTACTCCCACACAAAATCACTCACTGAATTCAATGGAATCAACAGAATTACCCAATTCCCATTCCATTAACATGCTTTGGTCTAGGGCATCATAATCATCAATTCTCTAAATCAACAACCTCACACATTTCATTCCCAAATCCATTCTATCTATTCACAACTCATACCAATATACCATTTCTATAACCATATCATGCCAAACTACCCATTACCCATATTTTCGAAATTAGGGCAATAATTCCAGAAATTCCAAACATAATCATTTGGCATGAAACATAGATAGAAGGATTGGTTTCACATACCTTATCCACTTTCTCAAAGACACTCTTTGATTCTCCAAGCTTCATATTTTCGTGATCCTCAAATCACCACCAATGGAGAAGCTACAACCACCACAATGAAGCTCTCAACTCAAGGATTAACATTAGAGAAGAGAGTTTGAGCTAAAGAGGCCATTTGCTTACCTCAAAAACCAAATTCTCCTTTCTCTCTCCCAAGCATATTCAGCAAAAATGAAGGAAGGAAGAGAAGAGAGAGAGCACGAGAGAGAGAGAAGAGAGGAGATGGAGATGATGATGATGTGTCTCACTTATGACCCATCCAAGGGTCCACACTTTGCCACTTGTCACCATCTCACTCCAACTCTCATGGGCTCACATGCACACACATACACATGATTATGCCCCTTTCTCAATTACACAAATCAATCATAGCCATTGATCTTGGAACTACCAATGAGTTTCCTCCTCGGTAACCGATCAACTGGTCAGTAACTTTACTGTTTTGCCCCTGATTATGGAAATTCACTTGGAATTACCATCAACTCATTTTCATATTTCTTAATCACAATTTGGACTCTTGCTAAACCAGGGCTTAGCAGTCCACTAATCTCAGGCTTAATCTCAATAATTATCATTAGTCCTTAATCAAAAATCGGGGTGTTACAGAGAGGGTGGGGCCCACAAAGTGCAAAAGGTAAAAAAAATAGCTTATGCCAAACCATGGTTTGGGATCAAAATAGCTTATTTGAAATTTTTGAGTGTTATTATACTTTTTCCTCAAAACCATGGTTTTGAGAAAAAAACACTTTTTTTGCATTTGCCGAACGCACTCTTAATCTAGCACTGGGAAAATTGATTCTGCGGAGAATTGGAGTTTGAAAGAGCTACCTACGAGGATTTGGATCGGAGAACACTACCTACGGGGAGTTTTGATTGGAGAGGGCTACCTACGGTGACACCTGATCGGTTAGGCTATTTGTGAGTCTACTACCTGCAGCTCATCGGTGGTTTTGGTGAGAGGACCGTACCTTCGGGCAGTAGCATACGGGAGGTGAGACTATGTGATTATGTGAGCCGTAAGGCTATTCCTTCACCTGTGGCCCATCGGTGTTGACGGTGCGAGGACTGTGCCTTCTGGGTGGTAGAATACGGGGGATGTGTGTGGGTCTACTACCTGTGGCCCATCGGTGGTTCCGGTGAAATATCATACGGGGGGTGAGACTATGTGACTTTGTGAAAGCCACCGTGACGATAAGCCCTAGTGTGCAGCCACCGTGATAACGAACCGTAGAGAGTAGTCACCGTGATGTTGAATCGTAGAGTAGATCTATGAGAGCCTATGTTCTCAATGATGTGTTGGTTAAGGCTCTAAATGGTTCGAGTTGAATCGGGCCAAGGTTTGGCACAGATGAATGCAGATTGTGAATGTGGTCAGTTGTAGTAGGAGATTCCTATAGGACTTCTACTAAATCATCCTGACATTGTGAAAGCATAGATGAGGAGAATGACCTCAAAGTGCGCAGTGGAAGCATGGTAAATGTGACGCGTTGGAAACTGCACGGAGCAGGAGCTTAAATTTGTAGAAAGTGCGATGTGCTAGTGAGGGCTTCGGGAAGTAAAACTTTGAAGTCTAGATTAATTTGTGAGAAGGGTCTTGAAGGATCTCAGTATGTGCAAAGAATTCGTGATGTTGAAGGTGAAGTTGTTAAGATACCTGGTTCTAGCTTGTTGCGATTGTGTACCGTAAGTCCATCTCCTTGGTTGGGTTGGATCGGGTTGGTTCGGTGGGCTGCGCCAGTTAGGCATAGGCTCAGGATGTGACGGATATTTGTGTGTCTTTCACCTGCGGCCGCATGGGGCGATTCCTATAGTGGAGGACCGTTCTGCTGGGACGGTAGTTTACGGGGGATTGACTCTCTGGAAGCCAGAGTGGCTTTGTGATTTCCAGAGAGGCAATGTGATATGTGTATGCCAGTGAGGCAACATGTATGTTTGACAATTGTGAACAAGCTAGGATTAAGGTATGGTTGTGGCCACAAAGCAGAGCTAGTTCAGCTGATGGCGAATTCGACTACACGATTGGGGGTTCTCGTTTGTGAGGGCAATTACCCCGACATGGCCAGCTTGGCTAGCCACCACGTTGGTTGCACTGATGTTGACCCAAGGCCAAAAGGTGATGCATAAAATTAGAGTCTGCGATGTACATTTGATAAGGAAATGGATTTTCTTGTGGGTCCTGGGTGAAATGTGAGTAACCCAGCCACCGTCGTGGGGCATCCCTAGTGGGGGGTAAAACTGGGGTGGGCACCACCGGCACGGGGCATCCCTAGAGGGGTAAAATCGGGGTGGGTGTGACAATAAAATCATGAGTCCGGTAACCCACAGACACCTATTGAACAGGTGTGATGTCGGAGCCAGCCACGCAGTGGAAGCGTGGGCACCCATCGGAAGGGTGTGACTATAGAAAGGCACCTATGTGGGGTGTTTATAGCGAAAGATGGCATTGTGAATACATTGAGTATAGAGGTATTACATTTCTCCCCTCGTTCAATAAATTTCGTCCTCGAAATTTGTCATACCACTTAATCCATAAACTACGGATGTTTCTTCACGACAGCTTCTGTTTCACAATTCATTTCACATTGGATGGTCCCTTCTAGACCATGCAGAGAACCGGTGCACCACAAATCTGAATCTAGGAAGAATCTTAAACAAATTAATGTGTCATGCATGGTTGCTCATACAAATACTCAGGATTCTCATAATCACCATACAATTTTGCTATCACCCCTTACTAGTAATAGCGCCATATCTTCGGCATGAACACAAATGCAACATCGTTGCCATAAAACTGCAATCTGCCCATTTCACGATTGCCACACAAACCCAATCACCATACATTTTGGCAAATAGATGTAATCGCTTCCATATACGATTGCCACAAAACCATCATAACATAAGTACAATCGTCGCAAGCTCCCCAATTCATGAGTGGCTAATGCATCTTAATATCCGGAGGCTTTAACTCATGAGCCATATCATAAGATCTTGGCAATTGAGTGGCACAGGCCACCACTCTGCTCAACTTAATTTGGTTACCCCTTCCGGCAGTAACTAAAACACCACAAGTTCACCATATCAGACGACATCCTCTGCTGTATCCATAACAACGAAAGCTTACGCTATATTCACTTTCACAGCCTTACCCTCACCCGTATGCCCACTAGTGACTTTGCTAGTAGTAATCGGGACTTTTGGGCATCCACAACATCACATTATCAGGTCACTCCGGAATCTTAGTCTCTTCTATCCGAAGCACCCTACGATATCGGCTCACCTAGAGTCTCACCCTCCTAACACCACCCTCATCCTCTTTCTCCGCCGGGGATGCACACTACACACCCGAACCGTTGTTAGGTACTCGAGGACTATGGGCGTGGTCACATACCATCCTCACCCTCTTTCTCCGTCGGGGTGCACATTGCAACACCCAAACCGTTGTTAGCTACTCAGGGCTATTGGAATGGAAGTGCATACAATAACAACACCTTTCGTAATTTTTCCATATAGGTTCATATAACCCCCAGAAACACTATGGAAGTATCTAAATAGTACATTTGATATTGTAGGATCGAATGTGAAGCCTCGAGTTGTTGGCACATAAATCGAGGAGAAAAGACTGGAGGTAGGGAACTTATCTCTCCTGCATGCTCTGATAACTGTATTAATGTGTTGATGTATGTTATTTCTTTGCTTGATTATATGGAACATGTATGAATGATTTAAAGCTATGTTTCAATATATGCTATAGCCATATGTGTATAGTTCGAATAATTGAGCTTATAGATTTGTCATTGTATGTGTGCATGAGTTATGTGATGCAAGCATGTCATGCATTAAACACTTATCTTGCCTGCATATTGATAATGTTTCCCAACTGAGATTCTCTCGAATCTCACCCTCCTCTACCAACAATTTAGACAGGGCAAGTGGCTCGTGCAGGGAGCAGCTAGGACATCTTCGAGATGAGAGTTGGTAGTTGGTTATCAAGGAGTTGTGAAGACTGTATATGATTCGGTTGAATATAGGGTTATAAATTTGAGATGAGATTGTGTAATCCCCATTTGAAGAATTGTAATGGGCAATTGTGCCCCGTGTATCTTTAGCGAAGGTATGTACCCGGGATTTCCGGGATGATTATGTTGTGCAGTCTGATATTTATATGAATGTGATTTTTCTCCGCGTAGTAATTGTATTCAAAATGTGAATATGAGACCAAGTTAATTAGATTTTAAAATGTATTTGTTAAAACACTAGCTCAAGGATGGGATTTTAAATGAGTTTTGATTATTATTGGTCTTTATTTCACTTTAATCGCGTATTTCGGATATAATTACGGAGGGGGTTACACTTTCTAGATACCTTTCCAGTATAAACTGGAAGGCCAATCTCATACTTGATGAATATGGGATTGGCCATTATACTACTAATGATCCTAGCAACTCCTCTGGTTACAGGTAGCCTGGTGATCTCATCAGTTCATCAGGCTAATTGCCACTGTTCTATTTTTTTGTATAATTGTTTTTTTCATTTTAAATATATTGTTTGAAAAAAGAACATATATAATAGTTCTGAGAGAAAAACTGTCACTAAATATGTTAAATAATGGTTCTTAAACTGTTCTTTCTAAATGACCATCATGAATTTGAAAATACATAACGGCTCGCTTAAAACAACTGTCATGTAACTCATGGCATGGGAAAAAATGACGCTTTACATAAATCTCAAATTAAATTCACCTATTTTTATTTGTGTTTTGTAATATGGTGGTTGATATATGCAACCATGCACACATTAAAATTTAAAAAAATGTCAATTGCATAATGTTTATTAAGAAAAACCCGTAACTTATTAGAAAACAACTTCAAATTCCTAACGGTTATTAAAAGCCAACTATCACCATTTATAAAATATAATGGTCTATAAATCTAAAGAACGCAATGGCTCGATAATCAATGAAACTCTCTCTATATAAACGTCTGAAAATTGAACTCCACTTCTCCATTTCTATTTCAACTTATTATAGCCAACTACAAGGCTTTGTTCTTCACTAAACTTATAGACAAACGCCAGAGTACTTCTACTTCATCATCTTGGGATAAACCAAAAGATGAACTCTTCCTCCAATAACATTGAAAGGCTTATCCATGCAACTTTCGAGCTCCATCATATGGTCCAGGTTTACCTGCAAGAGCAAGGATGTGTAGACTAGTACTTGAAGAAAATTACCATGCTCGTTCACTCTTTGAATAAGAAGGTGGAGAAGGTATTGGAGAAGGAAGAATATGATGATGCATCATATTCTTGAAATATCTCCATAACTTGTTATTTTTAGTTTTTTATATACTTCAACTTTTTGTTTTTTTATTTTGTTTGTAAAAAAGTAGTTGCATAATCAACCACCATTTTTTTAAAAAAAAAGTGAAGTCAATAATGGCTATCAAGTAAAAACCATCTCTTGTTAGCATACCATACAAATAAATAATGGTTGTTATTAGTGACTGTTATATTTCCACTTAAAGATTAAGGATTGTTACAGAAAAATAGTCATGATGGTTTGAAACATTTCCCCTTCTCAATGTTGATGATAATAATCTGTACATGCTTCTTCGTTCTTTGTACCTATTCCTTATGTTTTTTGTACTATTTTTTCATCTATTAGAGAGAAATATGTTTTGTTTTTATTTATATAAAATATGAAAATGTAATTATCTGGGCAAAAAAAATAAAAAAAATATTACATACCTCATAGTTATTCACAAAGAACCATTATAAATTTCAACAAATAAATAACGGTTCTTATGAACGAATCGTGATGTAAAGTCTTAGGCACGATAACTCAAAAAGCCTACCATTCATCTTCTATTTAAACATCTAAAACATAATACACATGACACTTAGTCTGTTAGAAAGATGAAACCTACCAACATCGTATACTTACAACTCTTGTTCTCTTTTCTGGTTGTTGAAGGTCATTTTTAGTCAAACTACACTATAAAAAGCCTTCGTTCGACTTCTCAAAGACAGCTACTGTAGTGAATATTGACCCATGTCTCACTGACTATTGCACAAGTTGCTGTTGCTTAACCTAACTCGTATTCATTCGTGAGACCTAGCTTGGTATACACTTAACCCTTGCATTGTTCAACCTAGTCGAATAGGCTGCATTTGTGAATTCATGACATGACAAAGCATCCTACGGTGACACCAAGTTAAAAGCTATGAAATTAAACATTGTGATCAGCCTTAGAATCTTTAATGTCATAGTTTTTAAGCTGCTTGGTTTTGACTCTATCTAATAGAGTAGTACTTTCCACACCAAGTGGCTATGTAATTCGGGATGGATCAAGATTTTCTAGGCTTTATGGCTAAAATATATCACACTCCTAACCTATATATCTTATATTGTAAGTGTTCATCACCTATACCTTATGTCTCTTCAGTAATGAGCTAGAAAAACAATGGCTAGGTGAAAATACATGAATATCCATATAGGAAAGGTCACAAGGGGTAAGTAAACCCTTAAGTAGCTCAAGGGTTTGCATGCCCCTTGCGTCCTTTTCAAAATAGATATTCATTTGTTCCCCCCCCCAGCCTTGGCTTTCTTAGGTTAATTTTTGTGTATAAATACAATTATAGGTGTACAGTTAAATTATCACATATATATGTAAATAGTTGCCATTGATTCTTCCTACAAAGCTCAGAATGTCTTGATCCATTTAGAATTACATAGCCACTCAATGTTGGAGGTACTGTTCTATTATATATAGATGTGCCAACTAGATCAGAAACTCTCACTTGTAGAGTCCTTCATCCATAAATCATAGTTATTATATAATAACCTTTATGTATTATAAAAGTTCATAGTTCTTATTTAGAAACTGTTATTTATGTACTAAATACATAACGGTTGTTTACATGAGACTGTTATCCATTTCTATTAAAATGTTATTGAAAGAATAATGGTTGTCAAAATGAGACCATTATACATCATACAAGCATTACCATATATTATAATGGTTGTCCACATATTCCAGTGAATTATTAACACAACAATGCACATATCATGTCCTCATTAAGCCTAAATACATAACGGTTTTTATCTTAGAAACATTATAATATGTTTAGAATAAATAATGGTTTGGATCCGTAATTTATCTACGTTGAGCATATATAGCGCCTACATATATAATGATCCAGAATCATAATTTATGGCCAATAATAACCGTCATCTATCACAAATTTTGTAGTAGTGTTAGCCATAAAGACACTACAAGGATGATCAGCCCATAATTCTACATATCTAGGTAAACATAGAACACTCTAAAACTAAAGCCCTCATCATAAATGTTGGAATTGGCTAGCACAGTGGAATAATTTTAAATTTTTTGCCAATCCCAATTGATGATCTATCAATGGCATTTAAACAAAGTTAGGAAGAATCGTACCTTTTCCAATTTAGGGTTTTCGATCTCTAGGAACCAACACCTCCTATTACCTCCCTCTACCGATGTCCACATGAATGTTACTCCAATATGGACTGCATGCTAGCACCTAAAGTGTCTGCTAGAGTTTTTTCCATAGCTCTGAATTCTCATCTATTAATAAGTTTTTTTGCCCTATCAATTTTATAACCCATAAGGGCTATATTCAAATTTCAAAATTAATCAAGATTAATTTTGAAATTAAGTAACTCTTAATTATCTTGATGAGCTAATTAAATAAATTTGGTTTAATTATATCTGTAATACAATGTTAATTTAACTTATTTATTTAACCCAAATAAAGAGCCAATAGATTTAACTTATCCTTATAAATTAAATCTGAAATATTATATCTCTATCATGTTAGTTATTAATTTTAATTTATCTAGTAAAATTAAATTTAAAAAGCTAACAAAATATAATAATATTATCATATATATATATATTGAAAATACATATATATAATATTATTAATTTTCTTTTCATGAATTTTATATTATATATATAAATATTAAATTCTTCCATCCTATATTAAGCATTATCTCGCATTGGGCCATTCTTGTGTGCGACCCTGTAAGCTAATACGAAGTTGGCATTAGGCCAATAACTATACTAACCCACAAGTTGTAAGCGGCCTCTAACAAGACATTACAACTACCTAATTCATATGAGGATCGTTAACAAGATACAACCAGTTATACAACCATGTCACGTCCATTTTGTCATATGAGGCATGGATGATGTCATCCCCCTGTTCCTGACCATTACTTTCCCGATTCTTAAGTAGTCTGACAATAGAAACAGAAACTCCTTTCTATCGTAGTATGGCCATATATTTCTAAGACTCACTCATCGAGGGTCCCAGTAATATCTCTCTACTAATGTGAGGGACAAAGTCCATCTTAACCATTCATATTCCTTTGCATGAAAAACCACCAAGCCCAATCATAGCCTTTATCATCACCCGGTCAAAGGTGACTTTCACTAGTTCAAAGCTGAGCAATTCCCATGTAGTAATCCATAATGGCCTCATGTCGAAGGGCATTATGACGTGGTTATACATGAGATAAGCTTATGACTTGATCCATGTGTCTTTCTCATAGTGGGTCGGTCCAGCATCTTATACGTTTAGAAGTGCCTAAGACTTTGATTCGTATCTCCATATCTTATCAAAGTTATACTAATCTTATTTTATCTCTACTCTCGCATAGATGACCGACCAAGGATATTAAGGACAATCTTTACGATTTATCCAAGGATACAGTCATCACAGTAAATATGCAAATAATATGATAAAATAATGGAAAAAGTTCATAAATTAATAATATTCAAAGTATAATGATTGACCCCTAAGTCATAATTTCCAACATTAAATATATTAAATGATGCCTTAATGATGATTAATTGTCTTAATTGGCACCATTCAAGCCTAAAGGAATCAGGAAACTATTATTCTTCAAGACTAAGTTATCTACCTAGAAATAGGACACTAAAACAAAATATTCCAAAGCAATCTTTGAGCAAGAGGCCTTATTCAATGCAAATAGAAAAGGAAACTAATTCAAAATGAAATCAAATCAAATTTAATGCATAAGGGTTCCTTTTATATGCTTCTTGAAGTGTATTAGATGTCGTTTATGATCCTCTTCTAAGGCACATGCTTGTCACATGGTATTTTAAGTGAATTGGTTAATCTAGACTGCACATGGGCCTTGTACATAATCTTATTGGGCTTATTGTTTTACATTACACCAATTTCATGGACCTTCATGTTTTGTCATGTGTTCAAGCTTCTATGTCTTGTAAAAGCATGCATATAGGCTTGAATATTCATGGTCAAGGCATCATTTATGTTAGAGCAAGCGTTTCACCCAAGAGGGGGGGTGAATTGGGTGATACTAAAATTTCGTTGCAAATATGAAATCTTGACGGTGAATACAAAGCAGTAAAGAGTAAGGGGAAATATCACCGAAGTGTACACCGGGAGTTATACTGGTAACGGCTGTAATACCCCGAATTTTGAGACTCGATGCTAGAGAATAAGCCTGAGATTAGTGGATTGCTAAGCCCCAGTTTAGCAAGATCCCAAATTGTGATTAAGGGTTAATGACTCTAAAAGTGGATGTGGTTAGTGATAAACAACCCTTTTGGAGAATATGATGTGATTTGGTACTCGAATTTGATTCATGTGTGTTGTGAGCAGCGCTGAAACCTTGCATTTGAGTTCAATTGTGGATTAACATCCAAATTGACTTAGAATAAAGGGAAGAATTGAATGGGGTATTGTGTTGGAAATGGTGTCATAGTGTGTTTTGATGTCATTGAAATTGGTTTGGAACTTTGGAATGGAAATGTTGTAATGTTAGGTTTTGAAATGTGAATTGTGTTGACATATTGAGATTATTGTGAAAACATGTCAATGAGATGTAAATTTGATTGATTTGGTGTTTCCAATGGATTCCTTGTGGAAATTTATGTTGGAATGATGTTTGGTATGAAAATGGAACCATTGGAAGCAAAGATGCAAAATCTGAAATTCTGTCCAGTGAAACTCTATTCTGGGCAGTCAGTTTGTGTGAACGTTTTGAATGAACAAATGGTATCTAAAAAATATGAAACTTTCCAGTCTTAAATTTCACATCCCACGTTTCAAAATTGACATATAATTTGTACCATTTCAATTTGGGAACTGGGAGATATGTCTATCCAAAGTTTGCGATCAAAACCGGACTCTGTTTTGGAGCAGTGTTTAGTTTTGTGTAATTCTGTATTCTTGTGGTGATTTCTCGTAATGGTCCATATTTTTCATATAAAGAGAACTTAAATACCTTTCATTTGGCTTTGGAATCACCTCATTTTTATTTTTCTAGAATTAGTTATGATTTTTCAAAGTTTGGGCAGAAAATCTGCCAGAAAATCCGAAAATGGGAATTATGACATCATCTCAATAAAAGATGACATCAGCATGGAATTAAATATTTTCTCATCTTCTTCAGCTCTCATTTTCTATCGTGCTGACCAGCTGAAACTAGTGGGAGAAAGTTGAGAGCTCTTAGAGAGAGAAAGAGGAGAAATCTCACAAGGAAAGCCGATTTCTCCGACGATCTAGCTCCTAACGCGTATAACCTTGCTTCTAAGCTTCTCTTTCATGTTCTTTAAGGTGTTGGAAGCTCAATTTTCATGGTTTAAAAGGGGCTAGGGTTCAGCCATATTGAGTAAAAGCTAGAGGGAGCTTGAGGTAACTTCCAAAACTTCAATCTTTGATTGTTCTGGCTGCTGTGGTTGACTTAGGGTGTGTTTGTTTTGGTGATTGGATAAGTAACTTATTTTTACTTAAACTTATGGAATCTTAAGATGGGAAAAAAGTTAGATTGGGTAAAATGATAAGTGTTTGGATTAGCGATTGGATAAGTAACTTAAAGTAACTTATGTAAAAGTTAGGATGTTTGGTTTAACTTTTGCATAAGTGACTTTTGTATTAATTAAGAGGAAAAAAATGAAAAAAGTATGGAAATTGAAAAAATGAAGAACTAATTGTGGAAAAAAAACTAATTGACAACTTAAATTCCAAATGGGACCTGAGAAGATATCTGTATTTATTAAAGTGGCATTCTTGGTAATAAATTGATCCAAACCATCCAATGGCGACAATGTTACCACAAGCCACATTCTCAAAAGTTTGATGCCGTTAACCCATCCAGATAACAGTTCTTTGCACACTCTTCACTCACAAATCTTTCTTTTCTCCGGGGACATAATTGGGTCCGATACCCACGAAACAGCAAAGCTTTCGAACGACAGAGCATTGTGATGGAACATGTTTGGCAATGATAATTTTATAATAAAATTACAATTATAATGCAAATAAAATAGAAATTGTATAAAGTTACAGTTTTTGAAGAAGTAAAATATAACATAACTAATCAAATCAGAGCTCCCATACAATTTGGTCCCTGATAGCGTCACAAACATGATTCATTTGGGTTGAATACGCCCAAACATCATCTGTTAACGATGGGTCTTGATCTTGACTATTATCTAAATGAACTACATTATTCTCATTTTCTGCTTACCTAAAGTCCACATCAGTTTGGGAATTTCTTCTAATGAAATTATGTATAGCCTTTGTGGCACAGACAATGCGGACTTGCGTGTCGAAGCTGTACTTATGCATATGCTGTAACATTTCAAACCTATTTTTCCAGACTCCAAAAGTCCTTTCTATTGTGCATCTCAAGCTTGAATGATAGAAATTGAAAGCTTCATTAGGATTCCGAAACCCCCGGTGATTTCAGAATTCTGGGAGGTGATAACGTTCACATCTGTACGGACCAAGATACCCAACTGTTGTTGGGTAGCCGGAATCAACCAAATAATATTTGCCTAACATGTGTTAAAATCATTGTAAATGTGAGATTAAGTTAAACGTTAAATGTAGACAAAGAAACGTAATTGAAGTGTACACAATATTTACCTAATGGTGGATATGGGAAATTCATAGTTGGATCTAAGACAGCAGAGTGAAAAACATGAGCATCATGCGTTGAACCTTCCCATCCTGCTAACTTGAACGTGAAGCACATATCCCAATCACAAATAGCCATAACATTCTATGTGGGATATCCTTTTCTCCTAATAAACCTATCTCGGCCCGGTCCAGTGATGACACACCTTATGTGAGTACCATCAATAGCTCCAATGGCATCCTTGAAATATGGGAAATATTGATTATCGGCTGCTATTTTTGGATGACATTGACCAAATTCTGGATCATATGGCCTAATAATTTCCGTTCCAAGCTTAAGGCATGCCGTTAAAACCTTGTGTAGAATCCTACTTACAGTTTCTCCCGAATGTTTAAATATTTCTTGTACTAGCCTATTTCCTACTCCGTGTCTAATAGTGAGCAAAAACATGGCAACCATTTCTTCAACACCGGTATTCCTAGTTTCTCTTAAACCATGCTCACACAACTTAATGCACAAATTATAAAAAACATGTTTTTCCATTCTAAACATCTGATGACATTTTGAACCATCATTTGCCAACAATTCTTATACCCAATAGTGACTTGTTACCTGACTCACTCTACGCGGTTGTCTGCACACATATGGCATTAAATATTGGCAAAGTAACACGTATAATTGTTGACGATGTTCCAACTCAGCCTCAAAAATTGAGGCGTCATCACAATCTTTATCTTCATCTTCATCTTCATCCATCCCCTGCAACCTGTTTTGGTTGTTACGATTTGCCATTGAGTACCTGTGATTGTGGTGAGATTGTGGTGTGAGCAGGATGATTAACAAACATAACATATAATATATATATATAAATGCCAACATGATAAAACCATTCCAAACGACAGGTCAAGTCATACGTTTTGGAAACAAAAAATTAAAAATGTCTACATTGAAATAGCCATACATCAAATGCATACTACAACTAGTCCTCCTCTACGATATAACGCAAATAAGACATCAGGTACTTGGGATCTCGTTTCAATGTCACAAATACATCCCGACGTGTCTTGCTTTCCAGAGCTCGTATGCACCGGACTCTAAAGGCTCTGTCCGACTTCACATCATCAAGTTCCAGTAGATGTTTCACAACCTCAGACATGCTATTTTCTTGAGGTGTCGTTAAAGCCGTTGCTCGATCCATAGTCACATTGGCAATAACACTGACGGCATCAGCTATTTGCTTGGCAACTGGAAGCTTCTGTTTTTTGCTTCTACTAGACCCTTCACCTCTCTTCCTTTTGGGCTCACCTCCAGATACAGTGGGGCCAGTGCTTGATGGCCTCTCCGTTGTTATTCCAATGCTTGCCATTTCATCAGTAACTCTGGTACTAACTACAGGGTCAACACCGAAATGCTCATCCTCATTGTCCCCAGAGCCTTTCTCTTCATGTATCGTGGGTCTGTAAACATCATCCTCCTCTTCCTCATTTGCCTATGGTTGTATGCGAGAGGTTGAGAATCTGTGGTCACCGGACGCCATTCCATCTTTGAATATTATTCGTAACTCACTTTCATTCTTTAGGCATGAGTACCTATATCTCCTATAATTGGGATGCGTCTGCATGCATACAAGTAACAGGAGTCAAAATGCATATTTAAATTAATTACATAACAAAAAGTAACTATTTACACTTGTAAATTACACTTAATATTTTTTTACTTGTAACTTCTCCTTCCACCAATCATCCGATGCAAGGACAATGTTCGTAACAGGGTGTCTGCCTATACCGGTCTCTTTGATTAAAGAATCCCATATTTTCAGATCTTTCTTTAACACATCTAATCTATTTTTCAATTGTTTCTTCCAGTAATGTTTGCCAGTCTTTTTAGTGAATGTTTCAATAATAGTTTGCCATGCTTTTGGTGTGAATGATTGCCCTCTGCGATCTTTTTTGTATATTTGGTCAACGCATGCATTGACAAATATCTCTGTTGACTGTACATCCCATACAGCTTTTGTGTCCATATTTAACTAGGAGAATGAAGGATAAAACATGTATATGAGAAAATATGTGCCCCGCATGCCATGTACTAGAATTTAACTAGGAGAATGAAGGGCAAACCCCGACTTTTTGGATGAGGGCTATGAGAAAATATGTACAAGCAATCCTAAAAGCTTAAGCTAATAGAAAGAACTTCACAATTACTAGCATATCTATCCATCAAAACACGGCAAACCAAGCCATACAATCAGGCCAAATATCATGCATCAAAGGGAAAAATCATGGTTAATAAATTATCAGAAGTTTTCTCTGAAAATCATTGATGAAATGTCACAGCAATCACATGTACAATGTTAAGTTACCATGGATCTATTATTATTATGAAGTGAGTGACTATTTCAAGGGTGTGTGTGTGTGGTTTTTGCTGTGAGGTAAGCCACACATAAAGGTTAGAAGCTATTGAATCCAAGATATCAGGCAAAATCCAGTTGAGTGAATACACTGACAAGAGGCCAACGAAGATGGTTTTAAAAGGGACCAAAACCAAACCAGAAACAAAAAAGGAATCTGATTACAGAGTGGAATTTCATAAATTGGTAAGCTATCCTACACTCGACTTGGCGATTGCCAAGGGCAGATTACAATTAAAGAAACGAGGGAATTCAATAATGCCGAGTAATTTGAGTAATCTTACATTTAACATGCAATTCACAAAAAATCAATTATTTATAAACATGGAGATATTGCAAAATGCCATAAATCATTGATGCTTAGAGATTGGCTTTTGGTTCCCTGGACTGCCCAACCAATCATATTTTGATCTTAAGAGATAGTAATATGCAATGTTACTCAATATCATTATACAAAATATTGTTTGAGAAATCAAGCTATAGGGTAAATACACTCCAGGTTTGGATTAATGTAAACAAAATATACTTCCCTACCTTGCGAAGCAACCTATTTCTATAAAACTAACTATTGGCTACCTATATTTTCAAAGCGAAAGTGAAGTGTATTATCATAATGAGGTTCGCTCATTATGATAACTTTGTCCAAAAAGGAGTTCTAAACGGTCCTAACAGACCAAACAGAGCTAAACGCAGCCATATCACAGAGCAACCGAGCAAGCAACGAATATAAACAATAATTTTGAGCTAAAGCAGCGGCATTATACTTTTGAGCTTTTGCAGGTGAGCGAAGATGGAAAATGAACCAAACGCAAGAGACAAATGGAGCAACCAACGTAACTAACAAATCACACTAACCAACCACCGAAACTAACACATCAAATAGAGCAATCCAACCTATCACAGATCAACCACAACAGATCAGACAATAGTGGTTCATTGAAATGGCTCCAAATGCAACCAATGCCTGTGAAACCATAGATAAAGGGAGACAGCAGAGATATCAATTAAGTTTGAAAGGTTACCAACGAAAGAGACACGCAACAGAGCATATCGGCGACAACCTTCAACTATAGCTGGACACTTCAATGCTGGGCAAGCTCACAGGCTCTTGCTTGTGCAGATCCACCGCCCCTGACTCCAAACCGTAATAGAACACACCGTCACAGACCAACCCCACTTACTGGACTTTGACACTAACGCCCACACACACAGAGCCGGAGAAGAAGACACGGGCAACACCACACTATAGGCTAGATGATGCAGCTTAGAACCACGCCGAAAACGACCGTTGACTGCCAAAACCGGACGGATCCAGGCCGCCGCTAGCCGTCGCTTGTGGTCTGGTGTGCGTAAATGTGGAGAAGAGAATGGACAAAATTATTGTTGCGATGAGGCATGCAGAAAAGCAAAAAAGGTGGGGCAGGTCAATAATTTGAAAAGCAATAAATGCTATCCAACGGTCTTATTTGGGCTGAAGCAAAAAAAAGCTTTATTTCCCTGCTTTGCCCAATCGGTGACTTTTACTTATTCTCACTTAAATTTTATTGGTGAAACAAACAGGGCTGCAAGCATGAGTTACTATTTAAGCCTAATTCATCTACTGTTCTCCCACGATTAGCCTCTCAATTGGTAAAACAAACACACACTTAATCGGTGAAATTTCACCAGATTGTCTTTATTTGTAAATTTGGAAAATGGGTTGGCCTAGGTGTTATGCTGCCCAAATTGATACTAAATGGTAGTTCTAACCCAATGTAATGGTCAATAAAGTGGTTAGGAGTATAAAGGAACGCGTTTAAGGAGCCGAAACCGAAAAAACCCCAATTTTTCCTGGGGAATTGAGAATTTTGGACAAGCCTAGTTTAGAGGGATTAGATATGGATTTTCAATGATTTGATGATTCCATTGAGTTCAGGAGCAAAAATTAGGTGGGGTTACAATTGGTCACTTTTTTAGAAAGGGCCAAAAAAGCATAATTATGAAAACGCCCCTGAAAATCTTAAAGTGGGGCTGCCAAGGGTAAATTTGTAAATTGACATTGAATTTGATAATTTTGAGTTGGGAAATGGATTCCTTGGGCAAAAATATGTAAGAATAGCCCATGTCAAAGTTTCAAGAAAAGTATAGCCAGACCGGGTACGGCGGGGCCGGGCCGCGTCCTCGGGGGTATTTTAGTAAATTTTCAATATAGCCTCATTTAACCCCCAGAAACACTATGGAAGTGTCTAAATAGTACATTTGACATTGTAGGATCGAATGTAAAGCCCCGAGTTGTTGGCACACAAATCGAGGAGAAAAGACTGGAGGTAGGGGACTTACCTTACTTGCATGTATTTGATATCTTTGCTTGTGTAGTGATGTATGTGATTGCTTTACTTGATTATGTAGAGCATATTTGAATAAATGAAGCTCTATTTCTGTTTTGCTGTGGCCATAGTTTTGTTACATGAACTATTGAGCATGCAAAAATGTCATTATGGGGCATGCATCTAGATAAAGCTAATATGTCATACACATAACATCTATCATGCATGTATTATGGTATCTGTTTTCTACTGAGATTCTCTCGAATATCACCCTCCCCTACCAACAATTTAGACAGGGAAAGTGGCTAATGGAGGGAGCGGCTAGGACTCCTTCGAGATGAGAATTGGTAGTTGGTTACCAATGAGTTGTGAAGACTATATATGATTCGGTTGAATATATGGTTATGAATTTGAGATGAGATTGTGTAATCCCCATTTGAAGAATTGTAATGGACAAGTGTGCCTTGTGTATCTTTAGTGAAGGTATGTACCCGGGATTGCCGGGATGATTATGTTGTGCACTATGATATTTATATGAATGTGATTTATCTTCACATAGTAATTGTATTCGAAATGTGAATATGAGACCAAGTTTATAAATGATTTCAAAAGGTATTTGTGAAACCCCGTCATGTGATGGGTTAGTAAATGTTATTTGATTATTATTGGTCTCTATTTCATTTTAATCGTATATTTCGGATATAATTACGGAGGGGGTTACATTGGCCACAACCACTTTGACCTACGTCCAGTCCTCAAAGCTTCTCTGAGAGTTTCACTATAACTTCCAAGATTCAGTGGGTTCTTGGCACCTCAGTACAAGCAAGTTCCTTCACCTGGACACTCGCTCCCCCTTACAAGTTGTAATCTAATCCCAACTTAAGCTTCCATAACCTTAAGTTATCTCAATAAAAAATATTGAGTTTCAATGAAATATCTCTCTCACAGAGTGAATAAGAATCACTGAAGTATAGATTACAAGTATATGTAAAACAGAGTATTGAACTTGATAATGCGTTTGTGTATATGTTCTTGTTGTTCTTCTCTGTTTGGATGTTCCCATATATATAGATGTGTTGGTAATGATTGTTGGAACACTTTCTTCTCGTCCGTTAGAGTATGCGCAGCCATTGTTGACTTTTCCTGTATTTGAAAAATATCCGTTGCCGTAGGTAGCGGTAGGTAGCGTTTGAACGTTGCATTTGACTTTCCTTATTTGGTAAGATCTCTTCATTGTTATCTGTGGATATGCTAAGAATACTAATACAATGAAAGGTTAATCATATAGGAAACAAATCAAAGAACGTTGGAATGATTTCTCAAATTCTAAACTTGTATACTCGTGTAGCTACTCAAGTATTTATTAAGTTTACTCGAGTATCATCGTGATAGTAATGATAGCAAGTTACATAACTCGAGTAGTGCATGAAGTAAACAAATTTACAAACTTTTGGAAATACCTGTTTACTCGGGTACTTACTCGGGTATGGCACACTTTTCGTCATAGGTTACTCGAGTTGCAACTCAAGTGAACTCTCAAATAAACTTTAGGTTACTCGATGCTTCACTCTAGTAATGTTGGTAGGATTTCAAGGCCGAGAGCACTTCAAGTTTTATTACCTTGTTACTCGAGTAAACATAAATTTTCTGCATAGCTTACTCGGGTAGCGACTTGAAGTTCTCTTCCAAATAAATCTGCATACTCGAGTAGTGACTTGAAGTTCTCTTCTAAATAATTCTGCATACTTGAAAAGTGCCTCTAGTGAAGTGTGATAAAAGCATTTCATGTTATTCGAGTATTACCTTCAGGTTTTGCTTACCACAGTGAGTTACTCGAGTAGCTCCTCGAGTAACATTGGCAGGATAGAAAATGCCGAGAGCAACATATTTCTTGAAGCAGGGGACTCGAGTATATACTCGAGTATCGTTGGCAGGCCGAGAGTAACTGGAAGTCTTTTACATGGTTACTCGAGTACATACTCGAGTAACATTGGCAGGCCGAGAGCAACTCCAAGTGATTTACCTGGTTACTCGAGTAACGTTGGCTGGGCACGAGCAACTGGAAGTCATTTACCTTATTACTCGAGTAATGTTGGCAGGTTACTTGAAGGTTGACTCTGATTACTTCAAGTTTCTGTCTCATTACCCAAGTACTTACTCGAGTAACCCTTTAGAAAACTCGCCAGTGATGAAGTTTCTCAGCTTTCTCTCTTGGCCTTTCTTCATTACTCCAATGCTTACTTCAAGTGATGATTTGCCCTGCTATTACTTTGTTCAAACTTATTTGTTTATCAAATCTTTTTCATACCATCCTTTGTAATCATCAAAACGTGAGAGATCTAACAATTTACACCCTGAATATATATGCTAACATTATAGGACAATAATGAAGCAAATTAAAGCCCAAATATTTCTCCAGCCTTTTGAAGTTCTCACTCTTTCACAAGCTAAGTGTTTGAAATATTATTAAGAGATGGAGTTAGCTATTGTAACCGCCGTCATAGTCAAGGCCGGGATTAGGTGTTTAAACACATTTTATAATTGAATGAGAGATCGAGGGTAATTAAAAACTTTTTACAAAACCTGTACAACAAGATCTCTATTCATTTCAAAGTAAAAACAATTGGGCTATTCAGTTTATCACAAATACAATATCAAAGTAATAACAAAATTCCCGACATTCACCTAGGATAATTTTATTAATCCAAGAGTTTTACAGGGAATCATTGCCCATCTCCGTTTCCAATACCGGGGATTACACAATAACTACAAATCTATGGTCAATCCAATATATACATTTATCCATAATGATAACCAAAAACCAAAATAAACTAAGACTACCATCGGCAATCCTAGTTGCCCTTATCCACTTGCTTGCCTCTTGATCCACTTGCCCTGTCTAAAAATGTTATTTGGAAAGAGTGAGATTCAAAAAAATCCCAGTAGCAACAGTTTACTTATATGATACATAATTAAACAAAGACAGTAAGCATGTATCACAATGAAGCATATGAATATTCAAGACTGGGCTCACGCCATATCCCCTCAACAATATTCAAGGCTAGACTAACGGCCACGTCCCCTAAACAATATTCAAGGTCGGGCTTACTACCCGTCCCCTATTATAGGCCGGGCTCATGCTACGTCCCCTCACTTATTCAATGATTAATACAAATAAGTAATGCATTACACATGATATAGGATAAAGTATCACTACCTTGTTCTTTCCATCCTTGTTAAGGCGTAGGCCTTCTACAATCTGGGCAAATATCAAACCCTATAATCATAATTAAGGACGATGTGTTACCACTTATTCCTATACTCAAATGACTTTATAACACTTAGTTTTAGTTATCATTAAAGTCCCTCGAGTAGCTATGAAAGTCTCTAACAATCGCCTAAAAGGATTAGGAAGTACTACGTTGGAAACCACTTTTCAAAATTATAAGATGCTGAAAATTGGGGTTGGCTGCAGCCAAGAAACCTCTGCCAGTGGCAAAAAACAGCACAGAAGGTTTCTGGCTACAGCAAAAACTTTTCTGCCTGCGGCCAGGAAAATTCTGTTTTTTGGCTGAACTTTGAAAAATAAGAACTAATTCTAGAAAAATTGAAATGAGGTGATCCCAAAAGAGCATTGAAAGATATTTAAGTCCTCTTTATAAGACAAATATGGAACATTACAAAAAATCACCAAACAACTACATAATTTAAGAAATGTCCACACTGCTCCAGAATTGATCCCATATTTAACATCAAACTTTGAACAGTAATAACTTCTAGCTTACAAATCGATATGACATGAATTACATGTCCATTTTGAAGCTTGACATGTGAACTTTAAGACTGGAAATATTCATAATTTTTCAACACTATTTGCTATTTTAAAACGTCTATGCAAAACCACTTCCAGCACAGAGTTTTTCACTAACCAAAACCTGCCACTTTTAAAACTAAGTTCCCAATGGTAAAATTCATATCCAACACTACTCCCACACAATTTTCCATAAGGAACACAATGGAAAAACAACCAAATTCTCATTCCATCCTATATGTTTTTTTTGCATATATTCAATAAAAATCCCAAAATCGTCTAAGTTGGCATTTAAGTTTCAATCAAATTCTATCTATCCAAGATATATCTCAAAACATCATATCCATGATGACGACAACTCAAACACCACAAGACCCTAATTTTCAAAAATACGGCTAAATTCCCAGAAATTCAAACTTAACCAAATGACTACAAAACTTATATCAAAATGCTCAACTCACTTACCTCTTAAACTTTTTTCCAAAGGAGTTCTTTGATTCTTCAAACTCTATCTCTCCTTGAGAGTCCAAATCACCACTAATGGTAAATCTATAACCATAGAATCGAAGCTCTCAATGTAAGGAACGAGATTGAAGAAGGGAGTTTTTCCATTAGAGGTTATTAAGAGGGTCAAAATGGCAAGAACTTATCTTGGCTCTTCCTGTTTCTTCTGTAGAAATGAACACCGAAAATGGAGGGAGAGAGAAATGAGAGAGAATGAGAGTGATAAAGAGTGAAGAAGAAGGAGAAATGATAGGTCTTCCTTGCCCATACTCACGCAGCTGGAGTGTGGGAAGGAAAATCATTTAAAAATATAGTATTTGACTTTTCTACCAACTCCTCATCATATTAGCTTACACATGTGTCCAAATCTCCTTGTTTTTTATCAAATAAGTAACCACAT
This sequence comes from Inga leiocalycina, assembly GCA_963242795.1. NCBI lineage: Eukaryota > Viridiplantae > Streptophyta > Magnoliopsida > Fabales > Fabaceae > Inga > Inga leiocalycina. The sequence goes on from OY725323.1 coordinate 51,696,880, forward strand.
GGTTATACTAACTACTCCATTAGACATTTAGTCACACTCCTCATTTCTTTAGTTAGTAATTAATTTCTTCATTAATCACTGACTAATTACCCTTTGATTTTCCCTTCTTTCCAAATTTTCACTGATTTTGGTACATTTATTTAAATTGCCACATATCTCAAATACAGGGTGTTGGGCATTCCCAATAATAATTATGATCTCAAATCCACATTAATTCACAAAAATATTCATAATAATCATCATTAGCCCTTAATTGAAATTTGGAGCGTTACAATTCTCCTCGCATTTAATAAATTTCGTCCCCGAAATTTGTTACACATCTTAAGGCATAAACCTTGGATGTCTCTTCATGACGGCTCCAATTTCTCAATGATTTCTCATTGGAACAGTCCTTTCCTAACCACTTGCACCAATGGTATGCTACAAGTCCGATTCTTATAAGAATCTCAACAAACCAATACGTCGTGGCTCAACTTCTTTTGCTTGATCGCTCCACTGATTTCTGTGATCGGAGACGCTCTCAAGAATACGTAATCTTCAGCTTAAACTCTAGAGGTCTTCACCTCATTTGACCATGATCCAGGTGAACTGTGCTTGTTCAACCCTGCGTTGAGCCTTTTAAATCTCTATCATCAAGTCACTTTCCCCCTTAGGGTACACTATGCTTAACACATACAATCTGTTTTAAGAGATTCAGATCTCCGCAATCTTTAATCATTACTGCAACAATCCGTATCGCCTTATGACTAAACACATCTACGACGGCATTAACTTTACCCAAATGATACTTGATCTCTAGGTTATTTGGGACATTAATGGTTGCCATACAATTCTCCCCATTCCGGGAATAACTCAAAGCATTACGGATTCACTACCTACAAACGACAGCTTCCGCTACATTCACATATACCTTAGCTTTCATCGTTTGCAATCAATACCTTAGCTTTCACTGTTTCCACTAATACCTCAGCTTCCGCTGTTTTGACAATTACGCCAGCCTTCGCTGTTTGCAAAATTACCTCAGCTTTCACTGTTTGCAACAATACCTCATCTTTTGTTGTTTCCACAAACACGTCAGCTTTCGTTGTTTGCAAAATTACCTTAGCTTTCGCTATTTTTGAGTTTCATAACATTATCGTCACCCGTACACCCATCAGTGACTCCGCTAGTGGTAACCAGGTCTTTTGGATGCAAACACAATACCACTTCACCGTATCCACCTTCAAAGAGTTACCCTCATCCGTACACCCACTAGTGACTCCGCTGGTGGTAACCGAGGCTTTTAAGCATTAACAACAACATCAGAGCACTCCATAATCTCAATCTCTTTTATCCAAAGCACCTTACTGTAATGACACCCACCTAGAATCTCAGTCTCCTCTATCTAGGCAGTCAGCCGGGAGTCTCAATCTCCCTTCCAAAAAATAACTAAATGTACATAAATTCACAGCAAACTCACATCAGACTCAAATTTTACGCACCGTGTTTCGGCCTTGAGTCAACACCGGTGTAACTAGCTTGGTAGCTAGCCATGTTGGCCATGCCGCGGTAAATGCCCTTACAAGTGATAACCCCAGATCATGCAGTTAAATTCCCCATAAGCTAAACTAGCTCTGCTCCACTACATAAGTCATACCTCTATCTCAGCCTAGTCACATCACAATACACGCTATAAGTCAAGCTGGGATCGAATATATTTAACGTTAGTGCATTTGACTATTTCACCATCAGCTCAATGAGCCTTCCTCACAACATACACATCATTCACATCATCCATCCCACTCACAATTAATCCTTTCACATGAGTTTGGTCATTGGCAAAACTATCCGGAAGAAATTCTGAAAAAAGCAAAATTCTCCTGCAATAACAGTAAGATTCAGGAAGACTGTGTATCTTAACAACAGCTTCTGTCTTCTTTTAGACTAACATAGCTTCTATAATACTGGGATCCACTAAATCCCTTCTCATGATATAACATGGCTTAGAGGTTTTCACTTCCAAAAGCCAAACTTGCATTTGCACAATTTGGCATAAAATTGCTTTTTTATTCTTTATACAAGATTTCTAGTACTATCACTTATTTCTGCAATCCAATAACCCACGACTCATCATTGACTAATTAAAGCTCAGTGTGACTTCTAATTGATAAAACGGTAATCAACACAAATTTATCATGGGCCTTAAGCCCTTCAACAGTTATTACACAATTCATGCAAACATTAGTAATCATAGCCTTGACATTCATTGGCGTTGACACAACCACATCATATGGCAGTTTATCCTCACACAATTTCAATCATAAACAATGACTAATACCTGATTCAATTGAAACTCACAATAAACTACCAGTGAGAGAAGTTGTACCTTGAATCGGATCAGGGGACTTTAACGCTTCATCATGTGTCATAGCAAACACCCTACTCTGATTCCTACGCCTTTGCTCCACCAGTTGTCGCAGGCATTCACTAGCAATGTGTCTTATCTACCTATAGCTAAAACAAATCACTTTACCTGAACACGTTCTACCATTATGGGCTTTACCACAACTGGGACATATCGAAGTCATCCATGGTCTCTGATTCCCATGATCCTCAGGTTAGTAAGGTTTCTTATCGCCAACCATGGTTGGGGATTCTTACCCCTTATGCTTCTAGGAAGAGCTTCCCTTACCAGGTTTACCATGACCACCACTCTTACTTGGGTTAATGTCTCTCAGGTTGTTCTCAGTGATATGGCACTCTCCAACCGCTTTATTGAACTCAATGAATTATCATATGGCCAACCTCTTCTTCAACTCCTGCCTTAAGCCACAGATCAACATGTCAGAACTCTACTCCTCATCATCCATACACCGGAGGTAGGAGGAGTAATGGGCTAAACGAATGAACCGAGATAGATAGTCATCAAAGGTCTTGTTGTCTCCTTGCTTGATCTCAGAAATTCTGACTCCTCAATTTTTATGGACTTTGGGAAGTACTTGTCATTGAAGTGCTCCTGGAATGACTCCCAAGTTACTGGCACATTCCGGGCCCACATAGTCATGGCAATATTTCTCCACTATCGGTCAGCATCCCCTTCAAGCTTGTAGATGGCTAGCTTGGCCTTTACTTCAGTTGGGCACTCAAGCACCTCAAAGATCTTTTCCAACCACATTAGCCAATCCTCTACTACTTGAGGGTCAAATCTTCCTTTGAATATATGAGGCATATGTTTGCAGAATTTAGAAACCCAGAATTGAAGGTCTCTATCATTACAAGCCGGCACGCTATGTGATCCTTGGTTCTGCTCAGTATGAGGTGGGGACTCATGAGATAAGTTTGAGCCCTCAGCTGTCTCTTTATGTTGGGTCTCCTCTGTTAGGTCCCAAGTTTTGATGATAACAAAATTTAATTGTGTACAAATCATATTTTTATAAGTTTAAGAAATGTTTACAAAGTTACCAAATGCATATAGCAATGTTCTGTAGTGCCTACTGTCAAAATGAACTGGTGTACTCGAGCATGAGTCTAGCACTCGAGCATGGAACTCTTCTGTGCTCGAGTAGGTGCGAGTGATAGCCAGAAAGTGTTTGCCTGAGAGCATGGTACTATCATTTTTACTGATTCACTCCAGCACTTGAGATAGCACTTGAGCAGAAGAGCCTTTCTCACTCGAGCACATGTGAGTTAGAGACTGCGAGTGCTTGGCCGAGAGCAAGTCTTGTCATTCTTCCTTGATGCACTCGACCAGAGAAATCAATACTCGAGCATTAGTGTCCTGTACTCGAGCACTAGCGAGTGAGGGACTGCGAGTGCTTGGCTGAGAGTCATGAAAACCAGAGAAGCACAAGTATGCTCGAGCAAAGCTTCATATGTTTGAGTGACACATCAGTACTCGCGAGTGAAAAATCTATCTCTCTCAAATTCTGATGCAAGTGCTGATATTAAGGGTATATTACTTGAGAATATTCTTCTCACTCGAGCAAGAGTATGTGTGCTCGAGTGAGGGCCCACATCTCTTGCGAGTGCAAAATCTCACTCTTGCTAAAATGGTATGCGAGTGCTATCCAGAGAAGAGTCTCCCAATGTAAAATGTAAGGCCACTCGAGCAGAAGGAGTTGTGCTCAAGTGAGGCCCCACATCACTCGCGAGTGAGAATTTTGTCTCTCTAAAATCCTATGCGAGTGCAAGCTCAAAACTGAAGAACAAGGAGTAAAATAGCAATATCACTCGAGTGACCCCATCCATGCTTGAGTGATACTCTGCCAGATCACCAAATACATCAAGTCTCACAACGTTCAATCCGAATATGGTTTAATGTTATTTATTTATCTTATCATTACTTATTATCATTATTTAACATCATTTTGAATGTATTATAAGTGTGATACAGGAGGATGAACGTTTGAAATAAACAGACACGAAAAAAGTCAAACAACAGCAGACAATATCATTACAAGCACGCACGTACCTACCGCATTCAAAGTATTCAAACATGTGCGTGTCATTCCACAGTAACAAACCCCGCTCTTCAACGATCATTACTCAAACGGGCAAAAACTGAACATCTATAAATACAGAGATCCAGAGATCGTCAAAAACAACGAAGCACAAGAATTCACAAGCATATACACGAGTCTCTGCTATTCATAATTTTCTCTGTATACATTTTGATCTTCAGTGTTCATCTACTTGCTCTATAAGAGAGTCTTTATACAATTCAAATTCTATCTTCATTTGATCTCAAGGTATTGGGACCTTGAGAGGGTAGATATCCTTATGAGAGAAGCAGTTGAGAGAATTCCTAGTTAAACCTTCCACACATAAGACTTATAAGATACAAGCAGTAGAGAACGTTGCTGCTCGTAAGACTTACAGTGGTGTAAGCAGGAGAGAACGTTGCTACTCATAAGTCTTGTATACATAAGCAAGTGGGAAAGGTCATAGGCTGTTTTTCTGCACGTAAGACTTGTCGTAAGGGGGAGAGAAATTTCTTAGTGAGAGAATATTTCTGCTCGTAGTCCTTTCAAGGACAATTGTTGTTTTGTGGCGTTCTGAGAGCCCATTGAATCTTGGAAGAATAGTGAAAATCTCAGTAGGTCTTGATCTCTGAGGACTGGACGTAGGCCTGGTTGTTAGGTCGAACTAGTATAACTCTCTGTGCTATAATCTTCTCAACTCTACTCTATCTACTCTATTTTCATATCACCTCATCAAGCGAAAAATTTATAACGTCACCCAATTCACCCCCCTCTTAGGTGAAGCTTGCCTCTTTCATCCTCTTGTGTAAACTGGACCCTTTCCTCATTATGTTTGGTTCTTTCTTCCCTGAGCTCTTCTCTCACTATGGATTATGTCCCTTTGTTCCTTGATTAGCCCCATCATCTCTTGCATAAGGTCAGGTGGATTTTCATTGAGCTCTTCCACCTCTAGGTCAATTCCCCTAACTTTAGGGGGAGCCATTATTTCTCTTCAGTATACAAATGGTTGACCTAGTCAGTAATCACACAAATGTATACACATATTCTCTAAACTCTTATATACCAATCAATAACAAGAATATTCATGTGTATACAATCAACAACTATCAATCATCTAACACTTAGGAAGCAAACTAGGGCAACTATCCTAGCAAAATCCTACACTTGCCAGGAAAATTGCTCCGATACCACAAATGTAACCCCCGTCATAATTAAGGCTGGGATTAGGTGTTTAAACATGTTTTATAATTGAATAAGAGAAAAAAAACTTTTTACAAAACTTGTACAACAAGATCTCTATTCATTTCTAAGTAAAAACAATTGGCCTATTCGTTTTGTCACAAATACAATATCAAAATAATTAAGGCTAGGATTAGGTGTTTAAAAATTCCTGACATTTACCCAGGATAATTTCATTAGTCCAAGAGTTTTATAGGACATCATTGCCCATCTTCGTTTCCCATACCGGGGATTACACAATAACTACAAATCTATGGTCAATCCAATATATACATTTGTCCATAATGATAACCAAAAACCAAAATAAACTAAGACTACCACCGACAATCCTAGTCACCCTTATCCACTTGCCTACCTCTCAATCCACTTGCCATGTCTAAAAATGTTATTTGGAAAGAGTGGGATTCAAAAAAATCCCAGTAGCAACAGTTTACTTATATGATACATAATTAAACAAAGCAAGTAAGCTTGTATCACAATGAAGCATATCAATATTCAAGGCTGGGCCTACGCAACGTCCCCTCAACAATATTCAAGGCCGGGCTTATCGTGACATCCCCTATTCAAGGCTGAGCTCACGCCACGTATCCTACTTATTCAATGATTAATACACACAAGCAATGCATTACACATGATATAGAATAAAGTGTCACTACATTGTTCTTTCCGTCCTTGTTCAGGCGTAGGCCTTCTACAATCTGGGTAAATATCAAACTCTATAGTCATAATTAAGGAAGACATGTTACCGCTTATTCTAATACTCAAATGAATTCACAACACTTAGTTTTAGTTATCATTAAAGTCCCTTGAGTAGCTATGAAAGTCTCTAACAATTGCCTAAAAGGATTAGGAAGTACTAGGTTGGAAACCACTTTTCAAAATCACAAGATGCTGAAAATAGGCATTGTTTGTAGCCAAGAAACATCTGACTACAGCTAGAAATAGCCCAGAAGGTTTTTGGCTGCAGCCACAAATTTTCTGGTTGTGGCTAGAAACAGTACAGAAGGTTTCTGGCTGTGGCCAAGAAAATTCTATTTCTTGGCTGAATTTAAAAAAATCATAACTAATTTTAGAAAAATGAAAATAAGGTGATCCCAAAGGATATTGAAAGATATTTAAGTCCTAGTTACTAGAGAAATATGGACCATTACCAGGCGGCCAGAAACAGTACAGAAGGTTTCTGGCTGCGGCTAAGAAAATTCTGTTTCTTGGCTGAATTTCAAAAAATCATAACTAATTCTAAAAAAATCAAAATGAGTTGATCCCAAAGGATATTGAAAGATATTTAAGTCCTAGTTACTAGAAAAATATGGACCATTACCAGAAATTATCAAACAAATACAGAATTCAAGAAATGTCCACGCTACTCCAGAATTGATCCCAGATTTAACATCAAATTTTAGATAGTCATAACTCCTAGCTCAAAATTCGAAATGACATGAATTATTTGTCCATTTTAAATTTTGGCATGTTAATTTAAGATTAGAAAGTTTCATAATTTTTCAACACCATTTTCTATTTTAAAACATCTATGCAAAACCACTGCCAGCACAGAGTTTTTCACTAACCAAAACTTGCCACTTTTAAAACTAAGTTCCCAATGGTTCAAAATTCATATCCAACACTACTCCCACACAATTTTCCACAAGCAACACAATGGAACCATCAAAACAACTAAATTCTCATTCCATCTATATGTTCTGTTTTTGGCATATATTCAACAAAAATCCCAATATCGTCAAACTTGGCATTTAAGCTTCAATCAAATTCTATCTATACAAGATACATCTCAAAACATCATATCCATGAAAAAAACAACTAAAACACCACAAGACCCTAATTTTCAAAAATAGGGCTAAATTCCCATAAATTCCAACTTAACCAAATGACCACAAAGCTTATATCAAAATGCACAACTCACTCACCTCTTCAACTTTTTCCAAAGGAGTTATTTGATTCTCCAAACTCTATATCTCCTTGAGAGTTTGAATCACCACTAATGGTAAATCTACAATCATAGAATCGAAGCTCTCAATGCAAGGAACAAGATTGAAGAAGGGAGGATTTCTGTTAGAGGTCATTAAGAGGGTCAAAATGGCAAGAACTTACCTTGGCTCTTCCTGTTTCTTCTGTAGAAATGAATACCAAAAATGGAGGGAGAGAGAAATGAGAGAGAATGAGAGTAATGAAGAGTGAAGAAGAAGGAGAAATGATGGTTCTTCCTTGCCCTATACTAACACAGATGGAGTGTAGTTGGAGAAAGGGAAGGAAAATCATTTTAAAATGTAGTGTTTGACTTTTCTACCAACTCCTCATCATATTAGCTTGCACATGTGTCCAAATCTCCTTGGTTTTCATCAAATAAGTAACCACATGATTATACTAACTATTCCATTAGCCATGTAGTCACACTCCTCATTTCTTTAGTTAGAAATTAATTTTTTCATTAATCACTGAATAATTACCCGACGATTTTCCCTTCTTTCCAAATTCCCATTGATTTTGGTACATTTATTTAAATGGCAACATATCTCATAATTAGATCCTTTTTCCTCTTCCATGCGCTGTTTATCCTTATTTTAGCCTAAATAATTGTTTCATCGCATAATTACGCTAAAATAAGGGTGTTGGGCATTCTTAATAATAATTTGGATCTCAAATCCACATTAATTCATATAAATATTCATAATGATCGTCAATAGCCCTTAATTGAAATTTGGGGCATTACAACTATGATTAGAGCTAGTGTACATGAGACTCTAGAAGCCACTATGGATCATTTTATACATGGGCTTAATCCTAAATTAGCCCACTTTGCAGGGATGTAAAGTTGATTGAAAATTTGGTTCTTATAGTTACTGAGTATGAGCAAGAAATCAAATGAAAGAGATGCTCAAAAGTGAAAATATAAGTAAAAGTGACTCTAGTGGGACTATTTTAATGTGTAAAATCAAGTTAGAGGGAGAAAAGTAGTTAAGAGCATAGAGTGTTGTCAAAATAAAGAGAGTAAAAATAAGAGTGATGAGTTGAGTGAACAAAAAGTTGAAAAGCAAGAAAATGAGAAAAATGGAGAAAAGAAAGATGCAAGGAGTTGTAAGAAAACTGAATTTAAGAGTGATTGCAAGGATATTTCTTTGGTTACTAATAATATTAATCATTCTTTTCTGCATTTATTAGGAGATTTGTTTCCTAAGGAGCCACTCGATAGGTTCTTCTCCTCAACAAGAATTTTACATTTATCTCCTTAACTTTGCATTGACAAAATATTTTGATCGCCTAGTTTTTGTTATTCTTGATAACTTGCTACCTTTAAGATACCATGAGCTCCATACCTTAAATTTTGATTGTTACATGAATTTTGTTGTTAATAGATGTTGTTATTCTATGATTGTTGTAGTTAAGAGGTTTTCCTATTATTTAGATTTTATTGTTGCTTTAGGATGTTTGTAGATGCACAAAATTCAAATTATCATTTATATTTGGGTGCATGTTACAAAGAAAAGATTCCTAATTCAAAGCAAGCCCCAACAACTTCTTAAATTAGAGTATCCTGATATGACTTAAAGGATTCAAGATCCCTCTCATGTTTTTGAATGGATCCATAACTTGAGTTGCAAGATTCCTCCAATTTGTAAGTATTATATTCATTATTATTTTTGAAACTTCTAATTTCTTCTATTTTGATACGGGCTAAGATTTAAGAATTAATCTTTTTAAAGAGGGAGGGAATGATAACATACCAAGAGGTCATCAACATGGAGGTCAACAAACCCAAGAAGAATTCATCCAGTTCAAGGCCTAATAAGCGCTCAAAAATTTTCAACAATACTATCAAGTATTGAAAAGGCTTACATGGAGGCATACATGGATTATTTCTTAGATGACGACATGGACATTTACATACATGGCACTTTTTGTGATAAGTGACAGGGCAGCTCCAAAGCCACCATGGCAGTGCGTCATTGGTTTATGTGCACTTATATGCGGAGAAAGTCAAGATCACGTTTTAAGAGCCCAAAAGGAGTATCTAGATTCAATTCCCACATATCTAAAGGCCCAATTCAATTATGTGTATGGAGGAGCCCAATAGGGCTATAATCTTTCAAATTGAAGACCATATGTTTTCTCCAACCTCTTGAACATCTCAATCTTTTCTAGGCTTCTAGTAATTGGGCCATTGATGTTATGAAAAGGATCTTGGGCTTGCTTAGAATCTTCTTAGATAATATAGTCAGCATCTTGATCTTTTTAAATGCCACCTAAGCTACCATGTAATATGATGTCACCACCTTGGATACCAACTTCAATACTTTGTTGGACACCACATATGACACCACCTGTACTTCTACCAGATATCACATACAATTTATATATAATATAAAACTTCAAAATTACTATATAACATATGTACAAATAAAATAAAATGAATATATATAATTATGTTTAAGTATAATACATTTATGTATAAAAAAATAATATAGTTAAGTTTTATGTTAAAAATAATTGTAATTAATATATATTTATCTATGAAGTTTGATTAATATAAATATCCATGCATGTTTATATCATATATTTTCCCCTACCGAATAATTTTTTATTTTGTAAATGCTTTGGTAACTCCTTTTTCCATTTTTACAACTCAATTCTTCAAGTTTTGAAGAATTAATTTGTATTATTTGAAAAATATGTAATACTATATATAGACTGAAAAAATTTTTCGTGTTCTAATGATTTAAAAGTTCTCCTCTAGAATTTAGAAATCAAATCTTTAAACTTAAGTTCTAGCATGTAAACATATTTAAAAAATCTTGAAGATGTATATTTAGCATATTAGATGTAAAATATCAATTATAATTATAAATATAGATATTTTTAACTCAAGAAACGAATTAAACATGTTTACATATTTTGATGCATGAATAATTGAATATTATGGATAATCCTATTATTTTAATGAATGAATATATTTAAAATTTTATAGATTGAAGTTTTCTTGACCATAGAGGGTTGGGCTTCATAGCGATTTCTTCAATTGCCGAAGCCAGTGGAAAAAACCTGGCAGCCACAAAACTTGCTACCCAACTCATGTTGTCGTTAGATGAGTTTACTGATCAAGGAAAGGCTTTGCATGATCCAACGACTGGTTTTCCAGGTATGTTCTTTGTGCTTTGTGGGGTTGGTGGGTATTATGTTTGAAAACGTAGGATGGCTTGCCCATGTACGTACCAGACCTTGGAGTTAGGGACAAGAGCCGATCAAGCCGAAGCCTTTGGGCTTATATTGTATGGACCCCATCTTGGACTCCCGAGGAGAATAGACATGCGCTTTCGCTTACAACTTATCTCCATTTGTTTAGTAGAGTTCACATGCAATTGATCCACAAGACCCTTCGTTACTTGATTAGAAATGGCACTGAGTTCTTTGTAACCACCATCAAAAGTGATGCCCACTGAAGTCTGAAAGTCTAGATTTAATTTTATTAAATTTTATTTTTTTTAAAAAAAACTTATGTCAAATTATTTAGATTCTAAAATATATATAATCTCTTAAATGTAAGACGTTGTCTTACATATCACTTATGATTGATATTAATCAGAGTGTTGGAGCGCAGTTCAGTGAACAATACAGGAATAGCAGAAATATACTGATATTATTAAAATAATAGGCTTGATTACATTCCTAGTTTTCCCCTCGGGGTTTCATAACATATATACATTTTGTCTAAAATACTCAAAATATAAACTACATATAACCACTAGCTTCCATCTTAGGATTTGCACCCATCAATTTTCCTGTGTCTACCATCTTGCCTTTGGATCTGTTGGTTCTTGCTGGCACATTATCATTTTTTTAAAAATAATGAGGTTTCGAGGAATCCCAGTAGTAACATATAACCAAACATATAAAATGCTTGAATTAAATATTTAATGCACCTTATCAAGTAAAATGAAAATTCATCACAATACATGTGTGTACTCAAAATCCCAGATTCATCTGCCCATATGACACCCGACTGATCTGTCCTTTCTCATTTTCAATGTACTAAATTGTCCTTTTGCAATTTTCAATGTAGGTTTTTTGGAATTTTCCTTTAATTTTTTGTACATAAGCCTTATGTACTTGTAATGTTGTCACAAGCCCATTTAGCATGTAACTAACATTTTCATCTTCTTGTTACATGTAATGGCTTCCCAATGGTCCTTCTTCCATGTCCAAATTAGCCTCAAAACTTCTTCAAGTTATATGTATACATTATGTCACAATTTTAGTTAAATTTACATTTTTGCTCTAATTTTCTATAAATTCATATTTATTTGACACTAGTACAAAAAAGGTGATTTAGACCGGCACATTTAGACCAGTTGTAGTGAATGAGGTCTAAAAGAAATGCGCGGTGGCATTTTCATAATTATAAAGAATTTGGGAGACCAGTTATTATAATAACCGGTCTAAACAATATAATTTAGACTGGTTCTATACTAACCGGTCTAAAAAGATTAATTTTTAGACCGGTTATTATAATAACCGGTCTAAAATGAAGCTTTTTAAGACCGGTTCTCTAACAATCGGTCTTAAATCCACTTTTTAAGACCGGTTGTTAGAGAACCAGTCTTAAAAAGCTTCATTGTAGACCGGTTATCCTACTAAATCGGTCTTAAAAACCTCCCCCAATATTTTCTCGCCTCCGCTCCCCCCTCTCCATTCTGAAATCGATCTCTTCCATTCTGAATCAACTTCGCTTCTTTCATCCCAATCATTTCGCTTCTCAGTGCTAGACTCCCCGTCCCTTACCTGATCTTTGAATTGGAACAATCAAATCCGGCCGGTTGCTGCTCGTGGTTGTCGCTCTTGGGCCACCGTCTTCCTTTGCTTCAAGTTTTGAGCTCCATCCATTATTCACTGTGACTCAGGAACGCCTTTGTCTTCATCATCTTGTTTTAGGTATGCTTCCTCGTCCTCTACATTTACCCTTCTACAATTACTATATAGAAGCTATTGCCTCCAGATTTGGAATTCTAGTTGGTGTGTTTGGTGTTTAAAGCTGTGTAGAAAATCTTCTGCTTTAAATCTACAGATAGTCACCAAATTTGAAAGTTGGGCGCAAGGTAGTGGAACTTATAGTTCTTTTTGCTTTGTTTAACTAGTTACCTTCTTTTGGTTTCCAATGGGATTGCTTGTTGTCCATGTTTTCATTTGGCACATTCGGAAGTTACTCCAGTAATACCCATCTATTTGCATCCCAAAATTCCTACAAAAGTTTGCTTACTTGAGTAAATACAAATATAGGATCAGGAGATATGTTCTCAAATAGAAAAGCATGATGTGATTTCCAAATTTTCCATAAAAAACATAGCTACCAGGGCTTTCTGCCAATGAGAAAATCTAGAATTATTAAAATAGTTAGCCACCCATTGGTTCACATTTATGTTCTGAACTTCTTCTGTTCTAAAAGAAAAATTGTTGCCTTACCAGACTTGCTTAGTCCACTCACAAAGGAAAAATAAATGTTCCATTGATTCAGATTTTCTATGGCAAATTAAGCATAGGTCAGTATTACAACATTTCCTTTTAGCTAAATTCATAAAATTAGGCAAAGCATTAGATACCATTCTCCATATGAAGTTCTTTATTTTTGAAGGTACTTTCAGGTTCCATATCTCTTTCATACCTTCCTGTGAGCATTATTAAAGGATGTTGGAATGTTTTCAAATCTTCTTAACACATTTCTTTTAGCAGCTTCATACACTTAACCGAATCCACACTTCTCTTCCCCCCGGCCCAAATCCATTTATCCTCCCCTATTTCTAAGTGTTCTTATTATGTTGCATATAGCCACTCGTTCTTTCCTCTGTTATCCACCTTTCTATTTAGATCAAATTCCAGCCCCCACCCCCATTAATTCAGCCACCTTAAGCTCCTTGAATGCCTTATAAGGGGATGATGAACTCAACTTCTTCCCTGACAAATCCCAAATACAGGGTCTTGCCAAACTCTTGCCTGCAAGTCATTCCCCACGTTGAGCATCACATGATTTTCTTATGCTTTCCTTCCCTCAAGAATGCTAGACCATAACCAAGAGGAGGATCTACCCTTTTTTGTTTCTAGGAATGAATGTTTTGGAAAATACCTAGCTTTTAACAACTTCACCCATATTTGATCAAGATTTAGCAATATTCTCCATCCTAATTTAGCTGGAGGAGGTAAATTAAATGCCTCAAAATCTTTAAATCCCAACCCCCTTCTAATTATGCCTTTTCATTCTTTCCATGGAAACCTAGTATATCTTTTTCCCTTTATTACAATTCCACTAGAATTTTGGCACAATCCCATCTAAACATTGAAAAGCATTCTTTAGGTATAGGAAACATGACATGGAGTAAACTAGTTACCTAATCTATTTAGGATCATAATAAACATTAATAACATCATTAGATGATTTGACATGCTATTTGCCTTATTTTGATCTCAAGAATGTTTTTATCATTTGAGTCTTTTGGTATCTCTGCATGTTAGTAGTATGGATACTTTTGCTTTAGAGCTATGGCAATTCTTGATTGTATTAAGTATGGATGTCAGAAGAGTGAACACAAGGCTGCATTCCCTAAGGGCCAAAAAGAGTAAACATTGACCATAATAAAAGCCAGAATACATTACAGACACAAAAATCTGTCCTAGTTCTGCCAATGATTGTATGAGCAGAAGTTTTGGGGAAATCTGAATAGTTGTTTAGGCAGGATTTGATTTAATGTATTACAAACTACTGTGTAATTAGTGAATTTATTGAATACCAATGTCAGTGGGATGAAGTTAAAGACATAATAACATGCTTGTTTTTCTCCCTCCGGTGTCCTTGGAACATCAACCAAGTGAGGTGTTCATTCATCTTTCTGCTGGTAGATGCTGGGAACTGGTACGAGAGAGAGTGAATCTGTAAATCACTAAGCAACATAAGCTGGTAATTTTTCTGTGGAAAACCAATTTATAATTTATAAATTAATAAATTGCTTCAAGTGGACTTGGGCAAAAGATCAATTTTATTCCATTTCTTGCCTTTCGCCTGACTTACAAGCAAAGCTATATAATAATGATTGTGAATTCTCTTTTGAGCTGGATCCTACTATGTTCATAGATAATAGGGTGAGGGTCCCCTATGTATTGCTCTTATTTACATCCTTTATATGTATTGCTCTTATTTAAAATAAATCATGATCTACATGTCTGGAAGCAAGTTGTATCCATGCATACTAGTGAACACTGAAAGAAAAGTAGAAAGTAGAAAACAAAAAGTTTTAGGTAGCGGCAAACTATTTTTAGCCATGGCCACGACACTCATACTTAAAAAAAAGGCTTGTTGGCCACGGCCAAGCCAATTTTGGCAGCAGCCAAGATAGGGTTAGATAGTTTTGGACCGTGGCCAAACATTGTTTAGAAATTTGGCCACCACAAAATTTTCCTTACCCATGACCAAAACCCGACATCACAGCTTTTAATTACCGACACTAGTTTCTTTCCCTCTTCTCCTTTCTCTTCCCTCAGCACTACAACCATCCTTCTCTTTTCCTCTATTTTTCAGTCTCTCTCTCTCTCATTTTCTCTTTTACTCTCTCACCTTCTTTCCTTCCTCTTTCCACCTCCATTCCTTATTCCCTCACTCCTTCTCCATTCCACTTTCCCTCATTCCATTTTTTCCTCATACACTACTCTAAATCATGATCTTCTTTGTTTATGGTACTATTCTAGTTACACTATGTACTTGGGTGTAATGATTGCATGCTCTCATCATTCTCCTACCTTTTCTAGGGAAAAAGTAGAAAACAAAAAAAAGGTGTTGGAAGATATGGATCGTAGTTGGATACAAGCTAAACGGACGAGTGTTGAATATGATGTTTTTTAGACTTTGCAAAAACAAATGCCGATGATGATAGCGGGATATTTTATTGGCCTTGTGTAAAATGTTTGAAAGAGAAGCGACTAAGTGCTGCAGATATATATACACATTTAATTTGTGAAGGATTTTGTAAGACATATATAGTATGGGTATGGCATGGTGATCAATTAGAAATGCTAAGTGCATCTCAACAGGGGGAGTGATTTGTAATGACAATGACATGGATCTGGATGATCGGATAGAGGATATTATTCGTGATGTAGGATAAGAGGCTTTTGAACAATCACATGCATATGGTAATATGTGCAGTGATGTTGAGAAGCCGCTGTACCCAGGATGTAAAAAATACCAATTGCTGAAAGCTGTAATGAAATTGGTAAGCTTGAAGCACGACATGGATGGAGCGACAAGTGCATCTATAGACATATATAGTATGGGTATGGCATGGTGATCAATTAGAAATGCTAAGTGCATCTCAACAGGGGGAGTGATTTGTAATGACAATGACATGGATCTGGATGATCGGATAGAGGATATTATTCGTGATGTAGGAGAAGAGGCTTTTGAACAATCACATGCATATGGTAATATGTGCAGTGATGTTGAGAAGCCGCTGTACCCAGGATGTAAAAAATACCAATTGCTGAAAGCTGTAATGAAATTGGTAAGCTTGAAGGCACGACATGGATAGATCGATAAGAGTTTCTCAGAAATGCTTGAGGCCTTTAAAGACATGCTTCCTAATGATAATGTACTGCCTTATCGATACTATGATGCTAAGAAAATACTGTGTCCACTACGGATGAAGTATAAAATGATCCATGCTTGCCCTAATGATTGCAAATTGTATAGAAAATATCATGAAGAGAAGGAGCAATGCCCGATATGTGAAACTCCGAGGTATAAATCAAATAAGGGCCCTGCAAAAGTGTTATGGTATCTTCCAATCATTCCAAGGTCCAAGTGCCTGTTTGCTAATGAAATTGATGCAAAAAATTTGAGATGGCATGCAGATGAGCGAATTTCTGATGGAAAACTTCGACATCCAGCTGATTCTTCTCAATGGCGGAAAATTGATCAATTATTTCCTAGCTTCGGTGAAGAACCTAGGAATCTCAGGCTTGGGCTTAGCACATATGGTATGAATCCTTATGGTAGCCTAAGCTATATGCATAGTTTATGGCCTGTTCTGTTAGTAATTTACAACTTATCTCCTTTGTTATGTATGAAATGAAAGTACATTATGTTGTTTATGTTGATTTCGAGACCAAAGCAACCCAGATATGACATAGATGTTTACCTAGAACCCTTGATCAAAGACTTGAAAGAGTTGTGGGATAAAGGTGTCGATGTTTTTGATATGAACAAGGAGACTTTTAATATGCGAGCAATGATCTTTTGTACTATAAATGACTTTCTTGCATATGGGAGCTTGTCTGTATATAGCGTTAAAGGCCACAAAGCTTGTCCGATATGTGAGGAAGGCACATGCTACCATCAACTTCAACATGGAAGAAAGACGGTTTACCTTGGCCATAAGCGATTTCTAAGACGAAGCCACCCTTATCGTAGATTAAAAAAATCTTTTTTTGGTGGCCAAGAGTTTGAAGATGCTCTAGAGGTATTAACTGGGGAGAAAATTTATGAAAAGGTGAAAAATATCAATACTATGTTTGGTAAGTCATTAAAGAGTAGAAATGAGAAAAATATATGAAAAAAAAGGTCCATCTTCTTCGATCTTCCATATTGGCACAATCTTGACGTCAGACACTGTATTGATTTCATGCATGTGGAGAAGAATGTATGTGATAGTATTGTTGGGACACTGCTCAACATACAAGGAAGTTCTAAGGATGGCGTGAAGGTAAGATTAGACTTGTAAGAAATGAGAATACGAGAAGATTTACATCCAAGGCCATATGGTAATAGAACTTTTTGTCCTCCAGCTGCTCATACTTTGTCTAAGGATGAGAAAAGAAGCTTCTATGAGTGTTTACATAGCGCTAAAGTTCCCTCAGGGTATTCTTCAAATTTTAAAAAGCTTGTATCGATGAAAGACTTGAAGTTAATAGGGCTAAAGTCTCATGATTGTCATGTTTTAATGCAACAACTACTCCCAGTAGCTATTCAAGGCATTGCCAAATATGATCTTCAACACATATTGACTAGACTTTTTTTCTTCTTCAATGCCATTTGTTGTAAAGTTATTGACACGGAAAGATTGGAGGGATTGGAAAATGAAGGATATATGATATTGTGCCAGCTTGAGAAGCTTTTTCTTCCTTCCTTTCTTGACATCATAGTACACTTGATTATTCATCTAGTGAGGGAGATAAAGTTGTATGGCCCTATCTATTTCTGGTGGATGTACCCAATCGAAAGAACTATGAAAATCATAAAAGGGTATGTGAAGAACCCAACCGGCCTGAAGCATCTATTGTTTAAAAATATGTTTCTGAAGAAGCTATGGAATTTTGTCAACATTATTTGTCAAATGTACGACATATTGGCCTTCCTAAACGTCATGATCAAGAAGGGGGTAGACGTAGGACAACAGTAAAGAGCATAGCTGCTAATGAATTGCAGTAAGTCTTCTTGTACATCTTGAACAATGTTGATGAAGTTCAATATTACATGAATGCCCATAAAGAAATTATACGGAAATAAAATAGTCGAATGACTGAATAAAGGTTAATTAGGGAGCATAACAGAACTTTCGCACATTGGTTCAAACAAAAGGTTGACAGAGAAGAATGTATTTCTGATACAATAAATTGGTTAGCACGTGGTCCTGAAGTTGATGTCATAAGTTGGACTTCATTTGTGATCAATAGTTATACCTTTTACAGGAAGTCCCTAGATGATAAGAGCACCGTCCAGAACAGTGGTGTTGTATTAGTGGTTGAATCTATGCACTTCTCTAGTTCGAAAGATAAGAACCCTACATTGGCTGCCATACCTTATTATGGGGTGATTGAAGAGATTTGGGTGGTTGACTATGTTAAAATTAGATTTCCCATTTTCAAATGCAAGTGGGTTGATGTCAATAATGGTGTGAAGATTGATAGGTTAGGATTTACATTAGTATATTTGAATAGTAGAAGTTTTGGAGATGAACCTTTCATTATGGCAGATCAGGCGCAACAAGTGTTCTATATCACTGATCAGGCAAATAAAATTTGGTCTGTAGCTCTCCAAGGAAAAAGGGTCGTTGATATTGACAAGAAAAGTCACTCAAATTATAGTCTTCTTGAGACTCCGTCTTTTTCTAGGGGTATACCAGAACTGAACGAAGAAGATGAAGCAGATAATGTGCACGGCATAAAAAATGATCATCACGAGGGAATATGGGAGGATATCTCTTTATGATACTACTTTGAACTTAACTAACTAAAGTAATTATGATTATGATTTATATCTGAAGAATATGTTTAGTTATTTTATCGATATAGTCTTCACATGTCATAGCTTAGGATTTATCTTTCTTTGTTGTCATTACAGGCAAATGACGAATACCCAGCATCCTTGTGCAGAGGATCAGCCACCTCCTATACCTCTGAGTTAGCCACGTAGTGCTCAGGAGAGTCAGCCAGCTAGTGTTAATCAGGGCGAGCCTAGCAGTGCTCGGAGCCAAGGTCATAGTGAGCGTAGTAGTCAGTCTATACGGAGGGGTAGACGTGGCACACGATTGACAGACGTTTCCCTCAGTCAGAGTGTAGGCCAAAAGATACCGATTGAGTTTGATAGATATTGGAAACCAATCGGGCCTAATGTACAACGATAGGAGTTTTGTCGGCCTCCTTGCACGCAACAAGCCGATCATCTTGATAGAGGAGTGGAGAAATGTCGATAAAAAGGTGAAGCAACATATTTGGGACATTATTTAGGTATACAATTCTCTTCTGTATGTAATTAATTATTATCAAATGTCATAAATTTGTCACTTACTCCTTCAACGCATACATTCCAGCTCACCTACGACGTTCCTCAGAGTGAGATCTTGTACAACAAGACAATGACGTGTTGTTATGAGCACTGGAGCAAGTTTAAGACAAATGTGACCAACAATTACATTCATATCGAGGTGAAAGATGGCCAGCCTCGTCCTAATCCATGCGACCAGTATACATTTCTTAATCAAGAGACTTGGTAAGCATTCGTTAGGCTTCAGACTACTCCAAAATCTTTGGTTGTTTAACTTATTTTTCATTTTATTTACTTAGCAATTATCTTAATTGATTATAACACTTTCCTTTTGTATCATTTCTTATTTGTAGGCAAAAAGCACAAGGGAGTGGTAGACATAATGATTGCCCTCATACAATGTGTCGTGGGGGTTATACAAAGGCTGAAAGAGACTTGTTGGTGGCCAAACGGAAGAGATTGGAACAAGCATCTCAATCCGATCCTTCTGTTCTTCTTTCTCCACCATCTCCGATTCATCGCGAAGAAAAATGGTTGTTTGCCCACCAAAAGAGGAGTGGAACTTATACGAGTGAACAATCTCATATAATAGGTGAAAGAATTGTAAGTATATATCGTTGTTGTTATTAATTACATAAGAAACATATATAATTACTTGTGTTTGTTATTTTGTATTATCTTACAGGAGGAACTTAGGAAAAAACAAGTTGAGGGATCTTTTAAGTCGGAGGGCAGGAATGATATTCTAACTGTTGCTACTGGCAAACATGAGCATCCAGGCCATGTCAGGGGAGTTGGAGGAGGGGTAGGGATACAGGATTACTTTGGAGCCCCCGTACACCATTCCTCAAACATCGTGACTAGGGAGGAATTGGAGACTATGTTGGCCACTGCAAGAGCAGAAGCAAAGGCCAAGGTTGAAACATCATTTGATGCACTATTAGAGACCCGGTTGAGCAAGATGAGAGAGAATATGATAGTGTTTATGAGCTCAAGACAAGATACCAGTGCTCCCCAGCCATAATCGATTGATCCTAATAAGCAGAGCACTAAAGGGAGTTGTTGTAACATCGGGCAGTCATTAGAGGGTCCTGCAAGAGAAATTACCGAGCCTTGTGATATTTTTGTCGAGGATCCTTTGAGACGGTTCGTTGCATGGGGTAGTGTGCATAACTTGGGATCAACTGTCCACCACCAACAATTGGAAGCTGATCAAGTCCGAGTGTCAGTTGATGAGGTGATCATTGCAAATGCACCTGTCCCTATCCCTTCTGATAAATTCAAGATCGTAAGCGATGTCCTGGGTACGTTCATCTTGTAGCCAATGAACCTTGTTTCTGTTCGAGCTAAAGAAAGTCCGATCAAAGCCCCAAGGCCACCAAGTTCAGCTCCCTTCACTCAGTAAGAACTTTCACAACCTCCATTGAATATCATGTAACAAGTGATTCTGATGGCATATGATACATCCTTTAAAACAAGAGAGTAGCCTACAGATTCAGTTGTTGGACAGTCAGGGGTGACATGCTATCTTGAAAGGGATTATTTGATGTCCCTAGTAGCTCCTAGACAAAATCTTACAATTGGGATTGTCTAACTGTTCTTAATGTAAGTATCTTCTGCAATTCAAAGTAAATATTTTAAAAGTTTAACCCTTTAACTTTTATTTATGTGCTTGCATTATTATAGGTACATGCATCGTAGGTTGGTCTCCTTTGGCAAAAGCGAAAAATTTGGATTCTTATGCCCCCATCACATCCAAGAGAAAGGGACCACTGCTGCTAGCAGACATAGATACTTATCAGAGAGGCTTAGTGAAACTAGAACTGAGTGTTTCTTGGCTCCATATGTGCATGGGTAAGAAACAAAATGATATTTTATAATTTATATAATGTTTTATGTTTGCTTAATATTCTTCTTTTTTTTAGTGATCATTGGCAGTTGCTTCTTCTATGCAAGAGTAGTTACACTGTCATCCTTTTATGTTCCCTCCACTTCAAACCAGGGAATGATTTGAAAAAAACCATGAACTCATTAGTTTTCTTGCATTATTACCTTTTGTAAGTAAAGTTTATGGAATTTGTGTAAAACCAATAACATTTGTCATTGTGATGATCATAGGGCTATGCAGACATTCCTACATACTGCTCTTGGTAAGCATGTTCGTGACTTAAAGGACCTTACATAGATCATGCCAAAGGTTAGTACATATTGATTTGTTTAAAGAATGTAATAAGCCATGCCTTTATATTTGTTTTAATGATATCATGTTTTTTCTCAGAGCCGTAGGCAACCACAGGGGTCCAACTTATGCGGTTTTTATGTGTTGAGACACATTTACAATATTATCACTCTAGGCATGACTGATTTTACTCAACAGGTAAATTTATATTTCAGAACTTTTGTATTACTTTGTTGTTTTTAAGTTACTAAGTTAATGTTTTGTCTGGTTTTGGTGTTACAGATGTTTGAGCTTGCTGATCCCTTTCCTAAAGAAGATATTGATTTCATTTGCACATGTTGTGCTGAATTCATCTATGAGCTATTACAAAAATAGTGAGTTTTTTAATTTATGTTTGAGGGATTGACCTTTGTAATTTTTCTGAGAAAATTCGGAGCAAAATCTTCTGTTTGGACATTCCTTTATGTTTTAGTTTTAGACAACTTCATATTGCACATTGAAATTACAAGAAATTGAGTGAATTTCCTCCTCGTGGTATTCTGAAGTAACACCCATACAAACAATTTTCTTTATGCTGCAATTCTATGGTGGTATTCTGAAGTAACACCCATACAAACAGTCTAATGCACTCTAAACTTTCTCTTCAGGGATGTTTCCAACAATGATTTATGTGGAACAATTCCTACTGCTAGGCTATTCGAGCATATTCCATTGAATAAGTACGTTTCCAAATAATTATCTTCTAATTCTTAACTCTTATTATGCGAATTGTTGTCATAAAGCAAGTGATTCATGTTGCTTTCTACTGGTGTCTATTGGTTGTAAATTGCAAAATGTATTGGGACTTGTTGATTGAGAATTTCATATGTTATGGATGCCATAGCTATTGACTGTTAATATGCTTCCTGTCTGTTAGAAGCAGAACCATGCTCTGAAACTGCACTTACATAATCATGCTTTATGTTAAATTTTTCTGTCAAATATGCTTTATATTACAATTGGTGAATTGCTATTAAGTATTGTAAATATATTTTGTAGCTTTCCTAGTATGTCAAGTTTATTCCGTATTTCATAACAGCTACCTGACTTTAATATAATTGAAGGCCTCATTAAATGAAAAGCGTATCAGGATTGGCCCTTCTGTCAGTTGTTGCAATTGACTCTTACATTGATGTCCGGCTTTATTCGTTCATATGGCTTTCATCTAGTAGCTTTCTTGATTGAGTGTATTTTTTCCTTTCCTTCTTGGAAGTCTTCTGTTTTTAGGAGAAATCATTTATGTCCTGGCTACAAGTTTTTGAAATCTATAGCATGCTGGGTCTTCTTGTTTTCTATTTTATTTTTATTGAAAATATGTTTGATATATTTGAGGAGAAAATATATTTTGAAAGCATTTTTCTAAAATATGTTTAAATCCAAATCTTCTCTATTACTGAATATTGTGCATTAAGCTGTCATGCATAGTTTCCTTAAGTCTAAGATTTAAATAAATTTCTGCATCATTATGAAGCCTTTGCTGAAATTGAGCAAATATGTTTGGCATTTTCTGTGCATTTGATATGAATTTCTTATCTGCCTTTTGTTTCTGCAGGTTGGGTTAGGTCAAGCATTATCTTCATCTGAGTTGTGCTGCACATTCTTAGTTTTTCCCTATTTGAAGTAGATGTATGTTGTTTGAAAATTGGTGAAAATGTGCATTTGCACTTCATTTAGCTTGCTATAGACTGCTGCCTTTGAAGATTGAAATTGAAATATGTCATTGTTCTATACAGCTGCTAAATTTGGTTAACCTGCTGCTGGAGTTGGGTTCTTTTCTGTTATCATTCTAACCTTTTGCTTGTTAACATGATATTGAGAATATATATTCACCTGTGCATAACTTGAATTCAACCATCGTGGTCCAGTGCATATATATATAAAAGGGACATTTTTATAAAAAAACAGAACCTTCAAGACCGGTTGTAGTGCTAACCGGTCTTAAAAGTAATTTAAGACCGGCTGTAGGTACAACCGGTCTTAGAGGACTCACCTCTAAGACCGGTTGTAGGGACAATGGGTCTTAAAGGTCTCACCTTTTAGACCGGTTGTCCCTACAACCGGTCTTAGAGGTGAGTTCTCTAAGACCGGTTGTAGGGACAACCGGTCTTAAAGGTCTCACCTTTTAGACGAGAGACCTATAAGACCGATTGTCCCTACAACCGGTCTAAGAGGTGAGTCCTTTAAGACCGGTTGTACCTACAAGTCTTAAATTACTTTTAAGACCGGTTGTTAAAAACTAACAGGCTTTTAAGACCGGTTGTAACAAGACCTAATGTACAACCGGTCTAAAAAGTCTTTTTTAACCAGTCTAAAAAGTCTATTTTCCACTAGTGTGACCAAAATATTCCAAAACATGTTTTTTATTTATTTTCCTTAATTGATTGAAATTAACTTCAATTAATTGGAAAATAATTAATTTTGTGCTAAATTCACAAAATTACGATTTTGCCATTGCCTTGTTAATTTAATTTCTTCTCTCCTTTTTCTTTGGCCAACTTCCATTTATTATTGGACCAAATATTATCCTTTATTATTTCTTCATTTTTCCTCATGAAAATGAAAATTTGAAAAATTTATAAATTCCATATTCATGAATATTCACCATTTTATTCCCTTGAATATAAGGAATTTTGGTGACCTAAATTCGGAATGTTACATTTCTCCCCTCGTTCAATAAATTTCCCCTTCAAAATTTGAATGTCTACAACTTGGGGATTAATCCTATCCCAATGTGTAATTCATACCTAGGTTGTGCACACTTATAAAGCATACACCACAAAGTACCTGATATGTGTGGTTCAACTGCCTATCAACTCTTACATATTCAACGCATACTACCCCGATACTAGCCTTATAGCGTATCTCACTCTATTCTCGTAACACTGAATATTCTGGTATTATTGCCTTGTACAAACATGTACACTAGGCCTTACCGCAAACCGGCCTATCTGCAGACATGACTGTCTATATCTCTATTCACTATCTATAACTGTGTCTGCCTGTTTGGTGTTTAGGATCAAATAACAATTTGACCCTTACTAGCCATACCATATATCGAATCCTAATATGTGTTTTACTCAGGATCAAATGACTATCTACACCTTTACTAGTCATATTGTGTGCACCGGACACTTTGTGTGCTCGTCACTGTGTGCACCATCCACTGTATGCACTGTATCGCAAGTGAGTCTCTCATTCTATGAAGCTGTAGTATGGAGAGTATTCGCCACCATTACACCCTACTATACTAGGGCTTATCCCAATTCCAATTCACATACATCACCATAAACCACAGGGGTTGTGTGACTATTGACCATACAGGTCATCACACTATACATTACTCTAGATGTAATACTATACACCACACTAGATGTAATTTGTTGGCCACATCGTCTCATCAGGATGCAACGCAATCACCATATTCTTATCACAAATCTCATATAATATTCAGCATACATCATCCATTCCCTACGAAGTATGTAACGTGCAATCAAAGTAGGACCCACTGGCCATTTCCCATAGAATGTGGTTCGTTAGGCCTCACAGCCTATTCGAGACTTCACCCAGATTCACACAATCACCTTTTCATATAATGACACTTCCTTCATCGACGGTCTGTGCCAACCATTACTGCCTCTATTGATGATCTGTACCGGCCATTACTGCTTCCATGATGGTCTGTAATGATAGGCATCCGTGGTCTTTTTATGTAACAACACTACCTCCATCGGCGGTCTATGCTGACCATTACTGCCTCCATTGGTGGTCTGTAATGATAGGATATTCGTGGCCTTTTTATGTAACGACACTGCCTCTATCGACGGTCTGTGCTGACCATTACTGCCTCCATCGGCTGTAATGATAAGATATCCACGGCCCTTTTTTATAACAACATTGCCTCCATCGATGGTCTGTGCTTACCATTACTGCCTCCATCAGTGATCTATAATGACAGGGTATCTGTACCCCTAGTATGTTTCTTTTGCCTCCCAAGAGCCTAAAGCCATGACCTTAGGGATAGATCGTGCTTATGTGAGACTCTGGTACTATTGGACACCAAAGCACTTGGTCACACTGGTCTTACTGTCCAGGGATCACTCCCATACCATCGACATTTCAAGACTTACTTCCTCGGCTACAACTGGGTATAGTCTCAATGTTCTATCAGTTTTAAGACATACCCTGGACACACTGGTTGAACAGTATCATAGTAGGCATTAACCATATTACTAAGCATATAGATCTTCTAGCCTTAGGAAACCGTCCTATGCAAATTTGCATATTGTCCTTACTGCCTTGATCCTTCGCTAGGTATAATTTTCAAACACATCACATTCTGCCTGCCTAAAGACATGCTAGTCCATCATGTCTTATGGCCTAAGCACACATAGTTCATCATCTTTACTGAATACGTATCGAGACTAACCACCTAAAACAAATCATTAGTGCCCACATACATCAACTATGATTCCGCTTCCTATTATGAGGTCTATCTTCGCATATGAGCTTTAATAATGTGAGGATGACGTAATAGGAGTCTTACAGGAACCTTCCATGACACCTAACGGCACCCACACTCTATGTTCCTCCATGCCCGCTCTTGACCCATTTCAACTTAAATCATTTTAGGCTATTTCATATGGACTTCCATTATCTGTCTAGATCCAGGCATATTCACAAATTCTACTTCTCTTATCAGGGTACTTTATCCATGTTATACAGGGAATTTGAAAGCCACTCATACATTCGATTCTTTGTCTTACTACGAGACCATATCTCATGGCTAATCTTTGTTCTATCAAGAACTATTCTCATTCATTAAGGGAATACTCTATTGTCAAGATATTTTCCTATGCTAGATTAGCAACTAGAAACCTCATACGCAATTCAATACATTCTAATACTATGTTATAGTACCTCAGACCATCCAGGTTAATTCAAATTCCTAAAGAACCAGTTTAACTATTGAGTCTGATTCTTGGATCACAATTTAACTCTTAAAACCTCAATATTAGCCGAGTTGAGAAACCTCTTTCCTTAATACCACAGATCACTACTTGCTCAACACTATTCTGAATAATTTTGCCAGCCTAATGACATACTAGTCCACTAGGTCTTAGGGCCTATGGACACAAGTTCCAGTACAACATATCTGGCGTGTAATATCATACTGCCTAAGGTCTCTAACCCAACCTTTAGGTTCATCATGAAATCTAGAACTTCAACATCACGTAAATCGAAAACCATTTTCCTCAAATATACCTAATAGGTTCGCTAAGAATCAGGATCAATAGTGCCTACTCTAACCTTTATTATCTTCAGGTATTATCCTCAAAATATTACTGAAGGTTTAACATTATCCACAAGGTTCACCAGGTTCAAACTTCCTTTATGGAATAGAACCATAGAACAACTTGTTTCGCATTTTGACCTAAGCACTATTTCAGGTTAGATCTAATTCAAGCCTATCATTATCCTTCAGTATCCTTAGATTGGATCCTCTATTATCACTATAAGGTATGATCACCACTTATCATATAGCCGTATATCAATCTACATTTCATTGAGACCATAGTGTTACTAAGGATCATCACTTACATTGGAGAAACCTCAAAACAATTACTATACCTTGAGTTTCCATAATCTCATCAAGTGAACTTTTTTAAGCAACCATTACTGCAATAGAAATGGTTTGAATTAAAATTAATACTTACATCACCAACATCTCTATGCTTCTAAACATCAATTAAATTATATAACTAAAATGATTATTAGTCATGGAGAAACATTAAGACAATTCTATTCCTCAACTTTCCATGACCCTATCAACTCAACTTCCCAGGGGGTCATCCATCCTACGATTTACTTGGGTTAAGATGCTTAACTTTCGCATACCCGTGCCAAAATAAAGATACCGGCTATATCTGATTCCAACCACCGGTACCCCATGACAGCCCTTCAGATATTCACTGATCTCTTAGGGCTAGCTCAGAGATTGGGAAGATATACTCCTTTGGTACCCCCATCCTTGCATATTTCCTATAAAAATGTAATCAAGATCATATCAAATATACTATCCTATTGCTAGCACTACCACTCTGTCAAAACCACTTGGGTTCTTCCAGAACTACCTTGGGCTTTGATACCAAAATCTAACACCCCATCTTACATATCACATATTATTGATATTAATCAGAGTGTTAAAGTACAGTTCGGTAAGCAACACAAGAATAGCAAAAATATACTAATATTATTAAAATAGCAGGCTTGATTACATTACCAGACTCCCCCTCGTGGTTTCGTAACATATATACATTTTGTCCAAAATATTCAAAATATAAAACTACATATAACCACTAGCTTCCATCTTGAGATTCGCACATCAATTTTCCCGTGTCTACTACCTTGCCTTTTGATCTGCTAGTTCCCACTGGCACATTATCATTTTTGAAAAAGAATGAGATTCTGATGAATCCTAGTAGTAACATATAACGAAACATATAAAATGTGAAAGTTAAATATGTAATGCACCATATAAAGTGAAATGAAAATTCATAACAATACGTGTGCATACACAAAGTTCATGGCAAAATTGATATTTGGATCCTCTACAAGTACCACAACTGGGCCCCTAACCACAGCTAGGTAATGTACCCAAGTGTATCTCAGCTTGGTACCTAACCACAGCTAGGTAACATCCCTCAGGCACCGTGTTCATATCACAGAATACAGTAAAATATAGCATATCAACAATCACATAGTGTATGAGAGATTATTGTTTCTACCTTAACCATTTTCGCCTCGAACTCGTGCCTCATAAAGGGTGCCAACGAATGGGCTCTCCAATCGGTCCTATAATGTTAAATGTATAGGAATTAGGTTCAAACCCATTCATCTACTATTCTAGGCACTTCCATAGTGTTTTTAGTTGTTATATAAGTCTATTATGAAAATTTACCAAAATGCCCCTAGGGACCTAGCCCAATCCCGACTTACCTAGTTCACCGTACTTTTGTCAAAATTTTGACTTGGGCTATTCCAACATATTTTCTCCCATGTAATCGATTTCTAGCCTTGAAATTACCAAATTCAGGGGCATTTTGGTAATTATGCTTTTTCGGGCTTTTCTAAAAAGGTGATTAACTGTACACCTGCCTAATTATCCTTTTGGAACTTAATCGAATCATCATATCATCAAAAATCCAACCCTAACCCCTTAAACCAACACTCACCAAAATTCCCAATTCTCCAAGAAAAATTGGGGATTTCCAATTGACTCCGCATACTTGCTCCTTTCTACTCCTAACCACTTTATTAACTATTTAATTACGTTATAACCACCATTTAGACTCAATTTCAGTAGCATAACATTTTGGACACAATTTTTTCCAAATTTACAATTAGAGCAAATCCATAAAAAATTCATCGATTAAATTACTCACAACAGCCATAACAACCAATGTTTGAAGTTTAGAAAGTTACCTTAGCTTCCTCCGACGTTTTCCTTGTGTGGCCGAAATCCCTATCTCTCAAAACACTACAATTCTTGCTTCAAAAGCCTTAAATTACATAGAGAACAAGCTTAGGAGAAGGATTATACAGATTAAGAGCCAATTCACTAAAGAAATCAAGCTTACTTAGTGAATTTTCTCCTCCTTCTCTCTCTAAGTTGTTCTCAAGTTCTCTCTCTCTTTTTGCTGCATAAGGGCGTCGGTTTTGAGCTTGGAAGCAAGAAGATGGAGTTTTTTATTATGCCTATGTCATATTTAGCTAATTTCCCAAAAATACCAAAACTTTAATTTTAGGTACATAAGCCTTATGTACTTGTAATGTTGTCACAAGCCCATCTAGCATGTAGCTAACATTTTCCTCTTCTTGTTACATGTAATGGCGTCCCAAGCATCCTACTTCCATCTCTAAATTGGCTTCAAAACTTGTTCAAGTTACATGTACACTTTATGTCACAATTTTGGTCAAATTTGCATGTATGCTCTATTTTTCCCTAAATTAATATTTATTTGATCAAAATATTCAATACATATTTTTCTTATTTATTTTCCTTAATTAATTGAAATTAACTTCAATTAATTGAAAAAAATTAATTTTGTGCCAAATTCACAAAATTACGATTTTGCCATTACTTTTTTAATTTAATTTTTTTCTCCTTTTTATTTGGCCAATTTCCATTTATTTTTGGACCAAATATTACCCTTTATTATTTCTCCATTTTTCCTCATGAAAATGAAAATATGCAAAATTTATAAATTCCATATTCATGAATATTCACCATTTTATTCCCTTGAATATAAGGAATTTTGGTGACCGTAATTCAGGATATTTCATTTGCTATAAGTTTCTTAAAGAATAATTTTTATTTAAAAATTATGAGTTGAAAATTTTAAATCTTATTCATGAAACTATATTTGGACGGTGCAAATCTCAAGAATCTCTTTGGGTGCTTATCCATCCATTTACAATTTCAATAATCTAGATTTAAAATGTTCAACCGATGATTTTTATATAATAAAATCATTCTTTAAAATTCTTATATTTAAAAGATTATTTTTATTTTATATTTTATATACATTAAAATAATTTTTTCAAAAAAAAAGTATATCTATATTGTCTAGAATGGGTGCCCAAATTGATGTCATATATCTCACTTCAATGATAAGCACCATGGTGGTCATCTTTGCCATGAGGACTGTGACACCCTAATTTCTATAGTTATCAAATGATTTACTTACATGATTAATTTGAAACACTAAGCCAGTTCTTAATCTTAAGGCAAAAACACTTTTGAAAATAATTTTAAAACCCAACCCAAACATAGGGTTCAAATATGTAGTGAATAGGCTTTTCTAAAAAAAATAAAAATTTCAAAAATAGTTGTATAGTGGTTCACTACTTCATTATAACTCATCAATCCTTAATTCTATATATTATTATAAGAATGTTTCTTTGCTCTTACCTAAATCTTTCGTTAGTTAAGTAATAGGCTCGCATCATGCTAATGCCCATCATCATTTTTTGATCACCGAGCATAACATCAATAGTGATATTACTATTGTATGAATTAATGCCACTACTATGTGTACTGATACCACTGATACCACCACTTTATATATTGATACCACTACTATGTGCACTGATACCATTACTATGTATACTCATCCACGACTATATCACTGATACTATAACATCCCAAATTTTAGTTACCAAAATTCCTTTATACCTTTATGGTATTAAAGGCAATAAAATGGTGAATATTGGCACACTTGAAATGGTCAAACAATTCAATTAGTGGCCATATGAAATTTAGGCCACAATAAGACATAAAATATGATTTGTGTCTTCATAAAAGCCCATTATTAGAGCCCAAATTGATTAATGAGAATTGTTAGGCCTAATTAATATTGAATTTCGACCCAACACAAAGAAAAAGAATGAAGCCCAATCTAATTACATAACTATAAGGGCAAAATGATCATTTGACTAAAAAGCAAAAATCTTTTATTTCTTTCTTTTCGTTGTGATATTTGCATCCAAATAAGGAAAATAGATATTGGGAGATAAATATCCAAATTTGGGGCAATTGTGGCCAAGTAATTCAAATTTTAAAAAATCAAAAAGTAGATATGTACATAATTATTTTTTTGAAGAAGGGAATTATGGAAAATACAATAAAGCATTAATTATTTCCCATTCTCTTATGAATTTCAGCCAAGAGGAAAATAGAAGAGGGAACTTATTTACTTGATGGATAATGATGCCCCTGGAATTATCTTAGGCAAGGTAAAAGAGTTGAAGTCAAAAAAGCAAAGTGCACATGGAAAATTTGCATTAAAATATATTAAATTAAAGGAGGTGTATGGAGATATTTTTAAGAGCTTATCATCCCTTTCCTAAGCTTCATTTTTGTACAACTTAAGAAAAATGGAGAGAGGAAGAGAGCTTTGGAGAACAAGACCCAAGGGAGAGAGAGCAAGAGCAATCAAGGTAAGTGGCTTGTGAAATTCAAGTGCTTAGCTCTCTAGTTCATGTATAACTCCCTTTAATCTCTATGATATCATGAATATCATGTGTAGCAAGCAAAAATATAATCCAAGGGAAAGATGAGGAGGGAGACGACATTTTAGAGGGAGAAAAAGGAGAAATCAAAGGTCAACTCCAAAACCTTGTTGTTTTGTTGAATTAAAGGTTGTTGTGGTTGGTTTTGCTTGGTTTTGTAAATTTGAGAAACTTAAACCCTAAGGGATATGTTGCCCAAATTTCCATAAATCGTGTTTAAGAAGTTAAATATGTGATTAGGAATAAAAAGGAAAGAATTTAAAGGGTTAGATCAAGAAAACCTTGAATTTTGAAAAATGATGAATAGTGCTACCAGATTCATTTTCGAGAAACAAATTCATTGTGGCTTGTTTTTAAATAATCAAACCTAGCCCAAACCTTATGATATTTTATAGAATGAAAGTAGACATCTTGGGCTTTAATTTTGTAGGTAATATAAGTCATTTGGAATATTGGATTGAAAGATATGATTTTTCAAAGTTTGACCACGAATTTGGACAGAATCCTGGACTAGTGTGGTTTTAGTCTTGATTCTTGAATTCTGAAGCTATAATTAGCTATGAATAATTTTTTATCTTTAAAATATACCCAAAGAGCTTTAAGTAGGAATTTGAACCACTCCAATTCGAGTTCTATAGAATTAGTTATGAATTTTAAAATTTTGGTCAAAATGCTGGTAGCTTTTGGCTACATACTAATTTAAGAAAGGGCTAAATGTAATTTCTTTGAACTCCAAGGGTTAAGTTGGGCACTTGGGGCTGGTGTAGTCACACTAGAGGTTCATTGGTCATGACTCTACTAATGTCATTATTTATCTAGGGCCATGAGGTGACAAAGAAGAAGCGACTTCAATGGTTGGGAAAAGGTACAAGAGGAGGACTCTAGATAAGAGGTAATGAACTTACCTTATTTGCATGTATTTGATATTTTTACTTGTGTAGTGATGTATGTGATTGCTTAAGTTGATTGTGTAGAGCATATTTAAATAATGAATCTCTATTTCTGTTTAAACTATAGCCATAGTTATGTTGCATCAAACATTGAGTATGCAGTAATGTCATTATGGGGCATGCATCTAGTTAAAGCTAACATGTCATGCACATAGCATATATCTTGCATGCATTATGGTAATTGTTTACTACCGAGATTCCTGTGAATATCACCCTCCCTAACCAACCATTTAGATAGGTGAAAGTTGAGAAAAGAACTGAACGAGAGGAATATAGTGGTGAAACTAAGACAAGAAGATGTATGAGTTTCATTAAATGGATTTAGACACCCTAGTAGCCCTGTGCGGCTATATTATTTGTAATTGTTATGTACAATCCTTATGGGGAATTTTTTTAATCAATAATTTATTATCAATATATTTATGCTATTTATGTGTGCCCATCTAACTGCACGCAAGTACTCTGAAAAATGTCGAAAAAAGGTAAGGACCTGACAGATACCACCATATTACTAGGTGTACTGATACCATTATTATGTGTATCAATACTATTGCATACTGATACTACCATGTACTATTATCACTACTATGACCATGTACATTCATATACATATACAACCTATGTAGCCACACGAGGCGACCAAAATACCCAAGTCTAATCAAAATTGTTAGATGTAGAGTTTTGATGATAACAAACCGAAATCTAGTTTAATATGCCTCTACATTTTTATCTACAAGATTTTTGCTAAGAGAGTATTCGAATAGTATGTTTACTATTCAAATAGTAATACTTAGTTTTTATCAGCTATTATTTTGATAACTCTCAGACTATCCGAATAGACAGACAATTATCATGATAATGCATAAGTTATTCGAATAGAGATATACTTATGCATAGTTATATTATTTGAATAGTCTTTGACTATTTGCTTAGTGTAAATATAACAGTTGGAAGTTTTTTTCTCCAAACTAAAAATATTCGAATAGCCTGTACATTATCAGAATAGTACTTATCTTTTTAAGATGAATTTCAAATGCATTATCCATATAATAGTATGAGTATTCAAATAAGTATGGTCACTATTTGAATAGTATAACCATTATCGGAATAATCTTTGTATACTCAAAAGATATTTCAAAATGTATTATTCAAATAATAAGAAGACTATTCAATAGTAAAGTCACTATTCGAATAGTATAACTAATATCCGAAGAGCTTTTCAAAACCAACATCAAGACTATTAGATTGCTATGAGAAATTATTCAAATAGCAAGTAGACTATTTGAATAATATTGAAAGCTGGAAGGAAAGCACTTTCTAGTCAAACTCAAAGCAAGTATTCGAATAGCAACTAATGTATCATGATAATCATCTTGAGTTTAAAGAGATCACTATTCGAATAGGTATCTTAATTATTTGAATAGTCTCAGTATAAAATTGCAAATATTATCCGAATAGTGAAGAAGGTATTCGATTAGTATTAACATAAAAAGATTCAAATTATCCTGATAACTATAAGAGTATTCGAATACTAGCTCTTCAAGGAAAACAGAGCATCAAATCAAAATCTATGGTTTCACAGGATCATTAAGTATTTTCATTAATATTGTTTACTATTATTTTTTTCCTTCATGATTAACATGCTCAAGCAAGTTACAGGAGATTTACACATCAGAAATTTGAATTCCAAGAAAAGCAGATACTGTGTCAGAGACATTAAATGTAAAACTGAGCTTTTACCAACACATTCTCTTCACTACAACGGCTATATCCAAATAACATAAAGAATGTTCTGAGAAATGCTCAATGAGTAATGGAAAAACAGAATGTCTCTAATGGTTATTAAAATCACTTAAACTACAAATAACAAAGGCATTCAAAGCAGGAGTTAAGACGCTGAACTACCAAACTGACGAATATTCATTTTTGAACTCTTACTTCTTTTCTGTATCAATACGCTTCAGTGATTATATTACCTACTCATTGAGAGAGAATGAAGAGATAACTTAAGGTTGTGGGACCTTAAGGTGGGTATATATTTATGTTGTATAAGGGGGAGCGAGTATACAAAGTAAGGAATAGATCGTTGTGTTTTGAGTTGCCAAGAACCCACTGTATCTTGGAAGGTATAGTGAAAGCTCAGATTCTATCTGAGGACTGGACGTAGGTCATTGTGATTTAGACCAAACCAGTATAACTCTCAGTGTACACCTCGGTGAAATCTTCCTAACTCTTTAACATTTTCTTTATCACCCAATTCACCCCTCCTCTTGGGTTAAATGCTTGTACTAACATTTGGTATAAGAGCCTGGTCTTCTTTGTCAGGTTTAATAGCCTAAGAAGGATCCTATGGCCAGTATAGGTGAAGGAATATTTCCAGACGGAGTCTTAATCACCAAACCTCCAGGCTTTAATGGAGAACACTTCTCATTCTAGAAGGCTAAATTCAGAGTGTTCGTCATGGCAACAAAATATGGACTCTGGGAGGTCATTAAAGATGGGAACTACATTCCCAAAAAAATGGTAGAAGGGTGAGTTGTTCCAAAAGTACCAGCTGAATATGATGACAATGATAAAAAGCTTGTGACCCTCAATAGCAAGGAAATCCTTATGATTTAAAGTGCTCTGAGTCAGAAGGAGTACTTTAGAATTTGCAGTCTTCCAACTGCCAATGAGATATGGCAAGCATTGGAAATAGCACATGAGAGAACTTCAGGCATCAAGGAAAATTGGATCAATACTCTTTTAACTGAGTATAACCTACTTCGCATGAAGTCTAGAGAATCAATAGCTAAGTTTGAACTCAGATACACTTACCTTTTAAACCAACTTGGAGCACTTAGAAAGTACTATGATCAAAACACCCAAGTGAGAAAAATACTAAACATCCTTTCTAAAGAATAGGAGGCTAAAGTCACAGCAATAGAAGAAGCCAAAGGGGAATCTATGCGATTAGTAGCTTCTCTATTTGGCAGCTTATCAGAATATGAGAGCAAGCTGAAGTTCAAACATGAACTAGATGAAATTAATGACAAGAAGAAGAAAGGAGTAGCATTAAATGTCATCAATGAGGAAACACAACTGAAATTAGAAGAAGAGATTGAAGACGATGAGATGGGAATGATCATAAAAAGATTTGAAAAATTTTATAAAATGGGACAAGGATTTAAGAACTTCAACAAAGGAGGAAGTAGCAACAAGACTAAGGAACAAATCATTTGTTATGAATATGGGAAGCCTGGACACTTCAAATCTGAATGCCCTGATATCTAGAGAACAAAGAGATGTAGAAGAACAAATTTGCAAGGAAGAAACCCTTTGTCTCAGCCATCTAGGGAGACAGTTCTTCTGATGAAGAAAGTGATGATGAAGAAATTGCCAACCTCTGCCTTGTAGCTCAAGAACAATCACAAGAAGAAGACAAGGTAACTGAAAATCCTTCTTATGATGAATTGTATGATGAGTATAATGCTTTATATACAAGATTTAATAAAATTTTCAAAGAACTTGTAAGTCATAAGAAACGGGTGAGAATACTTGAGGAGCAGCTCAAGGAATCAAAACCAGTTTCTTGTAACACTTGCCAAAGCTTAGAAAAGAGAAATGATGATCTTACCAAAACTCTTAAGAAGTTTACTAAAGGAAGTGAAATGCTCAAGACAATTTTAAATGGCCAAAAATTTACCAATGACAAATCTGGAATTGGATATGATCTAAAGACAAATAAATCAAAAGGAAAGAAAAAGATTGGGAACTAATCTTATTTGAATCATTTTCAAAAATCTGGGCATGTTTCTGATTCTTTTGCTCATTGCAATTTCTGCAACAAAAAGGGATACTGTTATCATAAAATGGGAAGAACTATGGGAGGCTACAAATAGATACCCAAAGGCACATATTTGACCACGAAAGTTCAAACTAACCTCAAAGGACCCAAGAAACTATGGGTACCTAAAACCTAATTTCCTATCTTTGTAGGCATGTTTCAAGGTATCCAAAGGAAGCAAGTAGTTCATAGATAGCAGATGCTCATATCATATGACTGGTGACAGAGAAAAATTTAGTTCCATAGTCCCAAAGGAAGGAGGCACGGTCAAGTTTGGTGGAAATCAATCAAGAAAGATTACTGGTATAGGAGACTTTGGAATTAAGAACAAAATTTAAATCAAAGATGTCTTCTATGTAGAAAGGCTAATGCACAATCTTCTGAGTATAAGTCAGAGTACTGACAAAAACAATTAGATCATATTCGACTCTAAGGAATATCTTATAGTTAACAAGAAAGAATTACCTATCAAGAAAGATGAACTTAAGGTAAAAATCAAAGCCAAAAGAGAAGGTAACTACTATACTATTGATATTGATAATCACACTTCTGAAAACTGCTTTCTTAGTAATGATGATGGATATTGGCTATGGCTAAAAGATTGGCACATGTAAATATGCGACAGTTAGATAAACTCACCAAAAAGGATTTAGTGATAGGTTTACTGAAATTGAAATTTAAAAATGATTCAGTTTGCAATTCCTATTAAAAGAGAAAACAAACTAGATCTTCTTTCAAAACCATAAAAGAAATATCAACAAAAGGACCTTTACAACTACTCTACATGGATCTAGTTGGACCAGCAAGGGAAAAAATCTTTAGGGAAAATTTTATATACCTTGGTCATTATTGATGATTTCTCAAGATTTACATGGACTATCTTTTTATCCTCAAAAGATGAAACTTTTAGTGAATTTATTATTTTTGCTAAGAAGGTTCAAAATGAGAAAGGTATGTCAATTGCAGTAATTAGAATAGACCATGGAGGTGAATTTCAAAACCAAGCATTCGGAGATTGATAGAGCTCAATATTTATATATTTTAAGTAATTAATCTTAAGCTTTTGTGGGACTTAATTAAATATTTTGGGCATACATGAGATTTTAGTGAAAGAATAATTTAGGAACTAAAGTGATTTAATTGTTATATTTCTAATTAATATTTGTTATTTCCATTATTCTTTAATTATGAGCAAAAGATATTACCTTTTTGAATCTAATTTTGTAGGTGATGATGTGTCACAACTTGAGTGGTTAATGTCAAATATGTTATTTTGGAGCTTAATGAAGGACAAAAGTGGAACATCACAAGTGTAGAATTTATTTTCACATTTTTTCTAAGAGGAGGTTAAATAACCAATTGAAGAATAAAGCAAGTAGCGGCTGGCTGAAATTAAAGAAAAGAAGCAAGTGGCTGTGTGAAAAGGGGGAAGAAAAACACGAGATAGAGAAGAAAAGGAAGGTTTGGCGGCTGTGTAAAGCAAAATAAGCAATTGAATATGTGAGAGATGAACTGGAATTGATTGAAAGCAGCTAAACCAAAATTGTTCAATGAAAAGTAGCAATTTGACCGAGTTGATTTGAAGAAGAATAGAGGAATTAATTGGAGGGAGTGGACCGAATAGCAAAAGAGAAAGAGAGGAGTGGACTGAATGAGGAGGTAGACCAAGTATGAAAGGGGAAGGACTGAAGACGAAATAAAGAGAAAGGAAGAGAGGACGCTGCTGAAAAAAAAGATAATAGAAGAGAATGAATAGGTGTGCTAGATCGAATTGGAGAAGGACAGAAGAGAAGAGCTGTTTTTGTTGATCAAATGGATTAAAGAAAAGAAAATGGGTTAGCTGGACCG
Organism: Inga leiocalycina; assembly: GCA_963242795.1. Classification (NCBI taxonomy): domain Eukaryota; kingdom Viridiplantae; phylum Streptophyta; class Magnoliopsida; order Fabales; family Fabaceae; genus Inga; species Inga leiocalycina. The sequence goes on from OY725323.1 coordinate 51,735,305, forward strand.
AAGAGGAATCACTGATAAACCGACAATTGAGAGATAAAAAGTGAAGGGTAGCAGCGAATAAAGAGGGAGGAACATCGAATGAAAAAGGTTTGGCGGCTGTAAAGGAGGAAAGGGAACCAATGTGAAAGGGAGGGCTGTACTTGAAGTAATAGCATGTGTGGTGGCTACAACAATTAGAAGGGAAAAGGAGACGTAAGCTTCTCTATGGCTCATATCTGCAATACTCTTAAAGCTTCATTTTCTTCCTCTTCTTCCATGAGTAGCTAAAGTGTTGGTGATTTCCTTGAGTTGGGTAATGGTTTGAGCTTCTAAACTTCAATGGAATTCCTTTAAGCGCTCTTTCTATTTCATAATTGTATGGCTTGGTAAAGTGTATGGTTGTGATCTAGATTGTTTTATGCCAAGTGATTAAACTTGATGGTTGAGCTAGGAGTTGATTAATTAAGCTTTGTATGATTCAAAATAGGAGTAGGTTGAGTTGTTTATTCCAACTTGGTTAAGTGGATTGTAAATGACTAAACTGAATGCTTTGAACTTTTGTAATGGTAATTACAAGCTAGAATTGGAAGTTGATTATTCATCTCCTTGAGTATGAATTATTTGGTGATATTCATTTAATTGCTTTGGTAGAATGAATTAAATGATTATTGCAAGTATGGAGCTAGTGGTATCTTAGGTCCATCCTCTTGACTCATTATGGAACTCATATTATTAGCAAGCAAGGAAGACTAAAACCTCAACTTAAGGGAATCCCATTTCATCATTATATTAGTTAATTGAATTTATCTTGTTATTAGTGTTAATTTCAATTCCTTTTGCTTCTTTGTTTTAAAAACTGAAAAATACAAAAATATTGCTTTAGCTTAGATTACTTCATTAGTTTAAAAATCAAATTCTCAAAATGATTTCTCAAAACTTTATGGTTTTTTGTCACTTTACTACTTAGAAACTTAGAAATTAATCTCCTCACAAGATCGACCTAGATTGAGCTGCTACGCTACATTTAGTATTACTTTGAGAACTCACACGACATGGGTTGATCAAATTGGCACCATTGCCGGGGAGGATGATTGCCAAGGTTTTAAGTAGTTAAGTGTTCTTTTTAGTTGTTATTGTGTGTCTTAGCTTGGTTGTTAATGTGTTTTTTGAGTTTGTCTTAGTTAGTTGTTAATTGTTGGAGTCTTTGATAGTGGTTTAGGTCATTTTTCATTTTCATAGTTTTTTTGCATACAATTTGCATTTAGAAAAAAAAACACGAAAAGAAATTTGCATTTTGTTTCTTTGCTATGATGTTCTTAGATGCCATTATGTGGTTCATTATTATTTTATGGTGAGCAACTTTGCATTCTTCATCCTTGGAGATTTGTTGGTTGCAACTTGAGATTTCAGGTAGCTATCACATTTTGTAAGTTGTGCTTCCAGTGACTCTATTTACATACCTGCAATTTGAGGTACTACTTCACTGATATACCAACTTGTTCTCCTAAAAGGTGAATTCTTACCTTGCAACTCCTAGTTGCCTCTTGTCATATTGTGTTGCACTTGTCTTGTTATTGCTGGAACTAGTCTTACTCTTTAGACACTTGAATTTTATTGGTTTTGGTTAACTCTTTTGGTTGTCAAAGATTAGTTAACTTGGTCTCCTATAAGTTGCTAATTTTTGTTGTATACAACCCTTTTTCAATTGACCATTTGACCAATTACTTTGCTGTAATTTGTGTGTCTATATGAGTCTCCTTACTGTGCATGACTAGATCTTAGAAAACTGAACTTGTGCCTTTAGATAAAGATATTAACAAGACAATTAGGTTTCTTAAGAAAGGTAAGAAAGCTGAATCATCTAGTATAGGGCTTGGACAAGTCATTGACACTGAAGTTGTTGCACATACTTGTGATAATTCTTCTCATATTGGCTCTTAGTTCATTGTAGATCGCCATCTTGCCATGGATCCAGTTCCTCCTCCAGAAGGCGTACCTCTACCCATTGGGGAGCATAAAACTATCAAAGATCTTACCTCTTCTACTGATATTATTCATCATTTCCTCTCTTGTCCTGAATTTAATATTAACTTTGAGTTGAAAGGTCCTTTGTTGAGTCACTTACCAAAATTTCATGGTTTACCTGCAGAAGACCCTAACAGGCACCTGAGGAATATGTACATTGTGTGCAACTCCATAAAACCAATGGGGGTTGATCTAGATGAGATGTGCTAGAAAATCTTTCATTTTACACTGGAAAACAAAGCTAAGGAATGGTTCTTGATGCTACCTCACCAAAATCCCAATGCCTTAGCCTCTTGGGACACCTTGAAGAGTGCCTTTTTGGAAAAATACTTCCCTTCTTCAAGGATAACATCTCTCACTAAGGAAATCTTTGGTACTAAACAAGGCCTCTATGAATCTTTTTATGAGTATTGGTGTCGATTTCAAGAACTCCTAGCCAAGTGCCCACATCATCAAATTCCAAAAGCTCGATTGGTGCAATACTTTCATAGTGGGTTGTTTCCTTAAGATAGGAATAGTTTGGATTCATCTTCTGGAGGCACTATTCAGTTGCTTACACCTGAAGAAGCATGGGCTTTAATTGAGAAGATAGCTAGTAATGATCAACAATTTGAAGGGTTGGATGCTAGACAAGTCCTTGAGGTCTCATATGTTTCAAGATCTTGAAGGGAGTATGATAATTTGTAATCCCAAATGATAGATATGAGAACTGACCTTAATAAGCTCATAGCCCATCTAAACAATGTGAACATTCATGGGTCATATTCTCAAGCTCTAGTAGCTCCTAGCTGTGACATATGTAGCTCTCACTTGTATATTGTTCTTAATTGCCCACACCAACTTGGAGAGGTCTTGGCTATTTTTCAAGGGAGACAAGGACAGAATCAAAGACCTTGGAATCCCTACTCCAATACATACAATGAGGGTTTGAGGTCCCATCCCAACTTTGGTTGGAGTAACCAGAATCAATTTCTAGGGAGTTCTTCAAAGCATGCTCTAACTCAAGGACCTTCAATCCAATCTAATCCCCAATAAACAGTGGCTGCTACACCTGAATCCCATGCTACTAAAGATGACATCTCTCAACTTCTCAAGTGTATGAACAATGTGTCATCTTCTATGGGTAACTTGGCCTCGAGATTTGATAAAGCGAGAGCTCAAACAAATTCTAAATTTTCTGACATCGAGACTAAGTTTGACATAATATTTAACAAGTTGGAGTTGTTGGATTCTAAGAATGCTAACCTTACTTCATTTGTCACTCAAATGTCTGATAGCCTCAATGAGCAACAAGCTAAAATTGGACAAGGATTGCCTTCCAACACTGTGATCAGTCTTAAAGATGTACATGCTATCTCTTTGAGATGTGGTAAACAAGTGGGTAAACAAGTCCAATTTGAAGAAAATGTTGAGAGTTTCAAATCTGGAATGCATTCTAATGATAGGCATAATGAAGAGTTTGAGGTTCCATTGCAACCATAAGTGGAAGATATTGATAGTAGTGATGATTCTGATCAAAGCACTCACCTTGCTATTGGAAAATCTAAGAGTATGGTTGAACAGAAGCTTCTACAAAGGCATTCTTCTCCAAATTCAAATATGGATAGCAAGAAGAAGTGTCAACTTCAATAAATACTAAGGTACTTCACCCTTCAACTTCTTCTTCTTCAAGCAAAGGGGAAGGTAAAAAGGTAAATCTCTCTGAAGTTCTATTTCCTAATTCATATTTGCTTAGCAAGAAGGTTTCAAATGAAAAGAAGTTTCTTGATATGATGGATATTTTCAATAAGATTGAATTTAATTTCCCTTTGCTTGATGTGTTGAAAGGAATGCCTGTGCTAAATTCTTAAAAGATTTGTGTACCCAAAAGCGTAGGTGTAAACCCAATGAGTGTGTTCAGTTGAGTCCTAGTATGTCTGCTATGTTTAAACCCCATCTTCCAATTAAGTGTAAAGGCCCTGGCTCATTTACTATTCCATGCACTATAGGTACCATGCCATTTAGTAATGCTCTCCTTGATCTAGGAGCCACTATAAATGTCATACCCTACTCTATTTACACCTCTCTTGGCCTCACAAACATTAAATCCACTAGTGTCATCCTACAACTAGTTGATCACACCACTAGGAAACCTCATGGCTTATTGGAAGATATCTTAGTCAAGGTTAAATACTTAGTGTTTCCTGCTGATTTTTTAGACATGTCCATTGAGGTCTCTGTTGAGGAACCACTGATTTTGGGTAGGCCGTTTATGCGAACAGCTAATACTATCATTAGCATGAAGGATAGGTACATAACTATGGAAGTAGGTGATCATGCCATTCGGTTCAATGTTTATGAGGCTATGAATCACCCATTTGAGGACTACTTCCTTCTTGGCTTGAATTTGATTGATTTGGGCTTAGAAGAAGTAATTGATGAGTTTGCTTTCTCATTGTTTGTGATAAGTCACTAGAGTTATCCATATTCCTGTTAACACAAAAAGCATAATTAGACAGGTAAATAAATTGCAATAAAAATAAAATAAACTAAGCAGGAGTAAAACAAAAAGCAAATAGTTCTATTTTCTAAGTTAAGGTCTTACTCCATATTGTTTCCTATGTTCCTTCACCATGATCATTTCTTATAGCATATTCTTCATCATCTACCAATTATACTTCATTTGTTCTAGGTAGATTTATTGTGAAAGGTGGTGTGTCATCAAGGTTAAAGGTCATATCACCATACTTCTATTTTTTACTTTGAAGAACAATAGACATTTTTTAATTCGCAAGATCTGTGACATCAAAACACCCTTGTTTCACCTGGCTGGCTAGAATGAAGGTCTCATCTCTATATCAAGCTCTTCTAAGATCAATCAAGACAACTCCAAATAGTTGATCTATTACTACAACATTATTGCTAACATACTTACATTTGAATAAAGTAACTTTGAACTTGTTATATGTAATATCCCATATTGCTTCTATAACTCCATAATAGACCATGGATGCAAATAAGGGGTTTTTGTCTTTTGAACTAGAAACGTGCATAGCTTTAGCTTCTACTATCACCCAACTATTTTACGTGGTATGTAATACCCTGAATTTTGAGACTCGAGGCTAGAGAATAAGCCTGATATTAGTGAACTGCTAAGCCTTAGTTTAGCAAGATCCTGAATTGTGATTAAGAGATAATGACTTCAAAAGTGGGTGTGGTTAGTGATGAATAAACCCTTTTGGAGATTATGGTGTGATTTGGCACCCGATGTGATTCATATGTGTTGTGAGTAGTGCCGAAACCCTGTATTTAAGTTCAATTATGGATTAACATCTAAATTGACTTAAAATAGAGGGGAGGGCGCATTGTGGAAGAAAAGGAATGATATGGTGTGTTTAGAGGTGATTCAAGAGGAATTGCCATAATCAGGGGCAAAACGGTAAAGTTACTGACCAATTGGTCAGTTACCGAAGAGGAAACTCATTGTTAACTTCAAGATCAATGGTTAGGATTGATTTGTGCAAGAGATCAAGGGGTGGAATCCCATGTATGTGTGCCTTGGTGAGCTCATGGAGGTGTGACAAGATCTTGACACTTGGCACAATGTAAGCCCTTGGATTGGTCAAAAGTGTCAACACCTCTTCCCTCTTTCCTATCCCTTTTAGGTCGGTTTTGGGGACCTTTGAACTCCAAAATCTAATCTCTTTCTCTCTCACCCAAAGCTCCCATGGCCGTCCAAGGCAAGGGAAGAAAGAGAAATGCAAAGGTGAGTTTTTGGTTGTCTTAATGTCCTCTAATGCTCAAATACCCTTCTTTAAAGTTGTTCATAGTATGAGAGCTTCATTGCTATGGTTTTAGATTTGTGAGAGAAGGTGTTTGAGAGCTTGAAGAATTTGGGAAGTGGAGGAATCAAAGAATTGGCATTGGGAAGAGGAAGAGGTGAGTATTTGATGACTATTGACCAAACTATTGTGGTTATTAGTTGAGTATTGTGAATTGAGAATTTTGCCCTGATTTTATGGTATTTTCGTGTGGAATGTGAATGGTGGAATTGGATGTTGTTTTATGTTGAAAATGGTGTCATGTTATGGTATTTAATCATTGGAATTGGTTTGAATTGGATTGGACACAATGGTTGCAAAACTGGAATTCTGTATTTTGAAACTCTATTCTAGACAGTCTGCTTGTGTTGCCGTTTTGAATGGGCAAATGATGTTAGAAAATTATGAAACTTTCTAGTCTTAAATTTCACATCCCAAGCATCAAAATGGATGCATAATTTGTGCCATTTCATTTTGTCTTCTGTGAGTTATTATAATACCCCGAATTTTGGGATTGGAGGCTTGGGAATAAGCCTAAATTAAGTGGACTGCTAAGCCCCAATTTAGCAGGAGCCCAAATTTATCCCCTAATGATTCTTATATCTTTGGAGTATTAAGAAAGTAAAATGGTGAATTTTGGAGAAAGTAATTATGTTTTTGGTGAAATCGCCTATGAGGTAGTGAGCTTGTCATATGATTTTAAATGACCAAATGATGACAAAAAATTATGGAAATTTACAGAATGAAAGTAGACATCCTAAGCTTTAATTTGATAGGTCATATGACTCAATTAGAGCTATACACAAAAAGATATGAATTTTTGAAGTCAGCACAGAAAAACTGTGAAATTTCTGGAACAATATGCAAAGATTGAAATTCTGGGATTTTTTGATTCCATTAAGCAAAAGTATATATTTTTCCTTGGAACTAGACTCAATAAGGGTTCTATAGGCTTTGGAATCACTTCAATTCAATATTTCTAGAATTAGTTATGATTTTTCAAAGTTTGGACAGAAATCTGCCAGAATTTCTGAAAAAAATCCGAAAATGGAAAATTGTTGATGACATAAGCAATGACATAGGCATAAGATTATTAAAGCAACATCATCTTCCTCCTACAGCATTTCGACGCCATTTTGCAACCAAAATAAAGAAAAAGAGTTGAGAGGGTTTTGGGAGAAAAGGAGAAGAGAACTCGCAAGGTAAGCCGATTTCTCCGACGATCTAGCTCCTAACGCGTATAACTCCGATCCTAAGCTACTCCTTTATGTTCTTTAAGGTTTGGAAGCTCCTCTTTTCGTGTTAAAACACCTAGGGTTTTCAGCCAAGTCAAGGAAAAGCTAGTGGGAGCTTGAGGTAACTTCCAAACTTTTGTATATTGACTATTCTGGCTGTTGTGGACAATTTAATCGGTGAAATTTCGCCGGATTGCCATTGGTTGTAAAAATGGAAAATGGGTTTCCTTAGGGGTTATGCTGCCCAAATTGATACTAAATGGTAGTTTTAACCTAATGGAATAGTCAATAAAGTGGTTAGGAGTAGAAATGAACGTGTTTACGGAGCCGAAACCAAAAAAACCCCGATTTTCCCTAGAAAACCCATATATTTCGGTCTGGGCTATAAATGGGTCTTAGAGTTGGATTTTCAATGATTTGATGATTCCATTGAGTTCAGGAGGGAAAATTAGGTGGGGTTATAGTTGGGCACTTTTTCGGAAAAGGCCGAGAAAGCATAATTACGAAAACGCCCCTAAAACCCTAAAAGTAGGGCTGCCAAGGGCAATTTCATAATTTGACATTGAATTTGATAATTCCGAGTCCGGAAATGGATTCTTTGGGTGAAAATATGTAAGAATAGCCCATGTCAAAATTTCGGGAAAAGTACAGCCGGGCTGGGTACGGCGGGGCCGGGCGGGGGTCCCGGGGGCATTTTGGTAAATTTTCAAGATAGACTCATATAACCCCCAGAAACACTATGGAAGTGTCTAAATAGTACATTTGACATTGTAGGATCAAATATGGAGCCCGAGCTGTTTGCCCGTAGATCGAGGCACGCATTTCGAGGCGGAAAAGGGTTAAGGTAGGGACTTACCTTACTTGTATGTATTCGATATCTTTGCTTGTGTAGTGATGTATGTGATTGCTTTACTTGATTTTGTAGAGCATATTTGAATAAATGAAGCTCTGTTTCTGTTTTCGCTGTGGCCATAGTCTTGTTGTATGAAACATTGAGCATACAGAAATATCATTATGGGGTATGCATCTAGATAAAGCTAACATGTCATACACCTAGCATCTATCATGCATGCATTATGGTATCTATTTCCTACTGAGATTCTCTCGAATCTCACTCTCCCCTACCAACAATTTAGACAGGGCAAGTGGCTCGTGGAGGGAGCGGCTAGGACTCCTTCGAGATGAGATTGTGTAATCCCCATATGAAGAATTGTAATGGGCAATTGGGCCTTGTGTATCTTTAGCGAAGGTATGTACCCGGGATTGCCGGGATGATTATGTTGTGCACTCTGATATTTATATGAATGTGAGTTATCTTCGCGTAGAATTGTATTCGAAATGTGAATGAGACCAAGTTTATAAATGATTTCGAAAAGTATTTGTGAAAACCCCGTCATGTGATGGGTTAGTAAATGTTATTTGATTATTATTGGTCTCTATTTCATTTTAATCGTGTATTTCGGATATAATTACGGAGGGGGTTACAGTTATGGCTGTTCAAAGTTTGAGGTCGATACTGGAGTAATTCTGGAGCAGTGCGGATATGTGTGTAATTCTGTATTCGTTTGGTGGTTTCCAGTAATGATCCATATTTTTCCTATGAAAAGGAGTTAAATATCTTTCATTTGTCTTTGGAATCACCTCATTTCAATTTTTTTGGAATTAATTATGAATTTTTGAAGTTGCCTTGGCTGCAGCAGAAAATCTTGGCTGCAGCGCAAAAGTTTCTGTGCACGTTTTGGCTGTAACCCCCTTCCCACATGAGGCCGAGATTAAGTTCTTAAACTCATAATTAAGTTGTACTTAGAGACCATATTTCGAAATAGGACTTATTAAGATACTCATTTGCCCAAAAATCGGATTTTTCAAAAACTTTTCTAAACTTATTCACAATGGTCCCAAGTTCTCAATACAAAATAATACTGGCCTGAACAGGTGGATTCCATTTACAATTATCAGAGTGCAAATAAGTTCCCAACTCACTCGGGTTCCATTCATATTAAAAGGGATTTACACAAGGCACAAAGCCTACAATTCATACCCTTTTACTTAGGGATTACACAAAATCTACTATATACAATGCCAAGATATACAATGATAACCATAATCTCCAAAATATACTCCTAAACAGGAGTTCTAACTACTCTTCGTCGCCCGCTTGCCTTTCGATCCTTCAGCCCTGTCTAAAATGGTTAATTTTGGGAGAGTGAGATTTTAAAGAATCCCCGTAGTAACAAGACAATCATATAATGTACAATAATAATGCATGTAATCAAATCACTATCCACACAAGCAACTACAACGGCAGTTACAACGGCAATAGTTAGTATGACACATGTCATCCCTGACGATTGCTCACGCTGAATTGCTCACATTGTATTGCATCACAACCATCAACACAGTATAATTCACCACAGCTGGGATCCATATAAAGTATATCATAATCGCAAGCCACCTAGGCAAGATACACACACGCAGCCCACGGCTGGTTTCACAAACGCCGCCCCCACGGGTCGGATTCACAAAGATCCATGTCAATTACGACGGCAGTCCAACGGCCGACCTAGAGATGACTACTGTCACTCTCTATACGGCTCACACTGACCTGCTCACGCCGTAATGGACCATGGCACACATTTCACAAGCTCAATGATAAGATATGCATACCAAAACATCATACAATATATGAGAGAAAAGTCACTACCTGAGTTCTCCCGGGCGTGTCCTAGCGCCGGTCTCTCCCAAGGAAGGCAAATATCAAATCCTATTTTCACAATTAGGGACGAAGAGTTATTCTCTATTCCAAGACTTAATTCACTTTATAATGCTTAATTGGTTATCATTATTGCTCTTTTAGAGTCACTAAATACTCCTAACAAAACTCCTAAAGGGTAGGAAAAACTATCCCAAAGATCCCCTTTTGGAAGCACAAAACTGAGATTTTACACTGTTTCACTCGAGCACAGATGACCATGCTCGAGCACAAGTACGGACATCACTCGAGCACAAATGCTCTCACTCGAGCATTGGTACATACAGCACTCGAGCACAAGAGAAAGTGAGACTGCGAGTGAGCACCCGAGAGCACAAGGAAGTTTTCAGAAGCAGGCTCACTCGAGCACACACGGCTCACTCGAGCACGGTGCCCGCACCCGCGAGTGAGAAGGCACACTCGCGCACCTTACTCGCGAGTGACAACCCGAGAGCACCACCTCCCACCCGAAGCACAAGCTCACTCGAGCAGACACCCAGTGCTCGAGTGAGAAGGCTATGCTCGCGAGTGTCAGAGCACACTCTTGGCATCCACCCGCAAGTGAAGACCCGAAGCAACCCTTCACACTGAACTCCCACTATCACTCCAGCAGACCATGCCTACTCGAGCATGTTCTTCGCTCACTCGAGCACAAAGCGATGTGCTCGAGCATTGCTCATAAAAACCCAGACGAACTCGAAGCACAAAAGGGAAAAACCACTCAGCACTCGAGCAGAGTTCATCCCTGCTCGGGTGATATTCATCCCTCACTCGAGCAGACCCATCTCTGCTCGGGTGATGCTCATCCTTCACTCGAGCAGATCCCTCCCTGCTCGAGTGAATCCCTCATATAGCAGAAAACGCAGAACAGAGGCATTCTCCTTAACCTTCGCCCAATTGATTCTTATGGATACAAAACTTAACCCCAAAGCCATTCCCACACAAAAACACCCAATAAACTCAATGGAATACTCAGAATCATCAAAATCCTACTCCATTATCATGCTTTGGGTTTTGGGCAACAATTTCTTCAAAATTCCCATTTCATCCTAACATCATATTTCAATCTCTAATCAATCTATCTAACATAAACTCATTCCAAAATGCCATTCTCATGCCATAAACATACCAAATAAACAGTGGCACTCATTTTCGTGATTAGGCCAAAATTCCCAGAATTTATAAACTATTCCAAATGGTATGAAACATAGATAGATAGATTGAGTTCCCTTACCTCTTTCACTTTTCCAAAGATACTCTTTGATTCACCACCTTCCAAATTTTCGTGTAGCACAAATCAGCACCAAAAGGCCACACTATACACACCAAAATAAATCCCATGATTCAAGGATCAACATTTAAGAAGGGAACGTGAGCAATGGAGATCATTTACTTACCCAAAAATCAAGCTTTTCCTTCCTTCCTTTGGGCACAAACTGACGAGAGAGAGAAAAGAGAGAGGGAGCACGAGAGAAAGAGAGAAATGGAGAGGAGGAGCAAAAAGTGGCCATTTGTCCTCTTGTGGCCTCATCCATTGGCCACCGCAACTCCACATGTCAATATCTCCTTCAATCCCACAATGAGCTCACACAAGCTTAATACACTAGATTCCGACCCACGGTCAAGGAATCTCAACCCTTGATCTTAAATACCACACATATGCAATAATATTTCCAATTTCCACTAATTATGACATAAATTAATAGTCATAAAACACTTAATAATTCCAATAAATTCATAATTATCATTAGTAATCATGATTATCCCTTAATCAAAAATTGGGATATTACAATTCTCCCCCCGTTCAATAAATTTCGCCCTCGAAATTTGTTACACATCATGGGGCATAAAATCGGGAAATCTTTTCTTCATGTCCGCTTCCGCCTCCCAAGTGGCTTCTCTTGGAGACATTCCCTTCCAGACCACCTTCACAAACGGTAAGCTTCGATGCCTGAGCCTCCGCTCTTCTCGATCGATGATTCTCTCTGGCTCTACCGCATAAGTGAAGTTATCTTGCAATTCCACTTCTTCATACTCAATGATATGCTCAGGGTCTGGTCGGTACTTCTTGAGCTGCGAGACATGAAACACATCATGCAATCTACTCAAACTCGGGGGTAGGGCTATCTGATATGCCACCGGCCCGATCCTTGCCAGAATCTCAAATGGACCAATGTATCTCAGACTCAGCTTCTTCCGCTTGATCGCTCTCCCGATGCCTGTGACCGGAGACACTCTCAAGAAAACATGATCCCCCACTTCAAACTCAAGAGGTCTTCTCCTCTTATCAGCATAGCTCTTCTGACGACTCTGTGCTGTAAGGAGCCTCTTCCTGATAACTCGGATCTGCTCAGCGGTTTGGTCAACAAGATCCGGCCCATACAACTTCCTCTTAGACAACTCTGACCAGCACAACGGTGACTGGCACTTCCTCCCATACAGTGCTTCATACGGAGCCATTTGAATGCTCGCATGATAACTGTTGTTATAAGCAAACTCAGCCAATGGAAGATAGTATTCCCACTTTCCTTTGAAGTCAAGGACACATGCTCTCAGCATATCTTCTAGAGTCTAGATAGTCCTCTATGACTGTCCGTCTGTCTGAGGATGGTAAGCCGTGCTAAACCTCAATTGAGTACCCATAGCTTCGTGCAAAGCCTTCCAGAATCTCGAAGTAAACCGAGGATCTCGATCAGAGATAATGTTCTTCGGTGTACCATGGAGTCTCACAATCTCCTTGATATAAATCTCAGCCAGCCTATCAGGAGAATAGCTAGCGTTGATAGGTATGAAGTGCGCAGACTTCGTGAGTCGGTCAACAATCACCCAGATCGCATCATAGTTCTTGATCTTGGGCAGACCCATCACTAGATCCATGGTCACACTCTCCCACTTCCATTCTGGAATTTCTGGACTCTGAAGCAAACCTGGTGGTCTCTGGTGCTCAATCTTCACCTTTTGAAAGGTAAGACACCGCGCCACATACTTCGTCACATCACTCTTCAACCCTGGCCACCAATACATAGATTTCAAATTGTGATACATCTTGGTCATACCGGGGTGAAGAGTATATTGACTCTTATGAGCCTCATCAAGAATTCTCAATCTCAACTCCGCCTTCAGTGGTACATAGATTCTCTTCTGATAACGCACCAATCCACTTGGTGACAAGTCATAGTCTCGAGTCTCCCCTCGCTCAATCATAGCTCGGATCGATTGGGCTAGCTCATCATGCATTGAGCCTCTTCAATCTCAGTCCTCAGGTCATTCTCCCCTTGGACCACACCATAACTGGCACACAAGATTTCCTTCGAGAGATTCAAATCCCGAAAATCCTCTATCAGTTTCCATTCTTGGATCATCATTGTTGCCACTAGCACCGCCTTCCGACTCAAAGCATCCGCAACGACATTAGCCTTACCCGGATGATATTTGATCTCCAGGTTATAATCTTTCAGCAACTCCATCCATCAACGTTGTCTCATGTTCAACTCTTTCTGATCATACAGATATTTGAGACTTTTGTGGTCGCAGTACAGTTCCACTGTCACACCATACAGGTAATGACGCCAAATTTTCAATGCAAACATAATTGCCGCAAGCTCCAGATCATGAGTGGGGTAGTTCATCTCATGCGGTTTCAGCTGTCGAGAGGCATAGGCCACCACACGTCCCTGCTGCATCAGGACACACCCTAACCCCTGCTTACTCGCATCACTGTACACGACGTAAGCCTCACTGGGATCAGGTATAATCAATACTGGTGCCGTAGTCAATCTCTCCTTCAGCTCAGTGAAACTCCGCTCACAACGTTCATCCCACAAAAATGGTTGATCCTTCCTCGTGAGCTTGGTCATCGGCAATGCAATACGCGAAAAGTTCTGGATGAACCTCCGGTAATAACCAACAAGACCCAGAAAACTGCGAATCTCAGAAACAGTTTCTGGCCTTTTCATTCAAGTACTGCTTCCACCTAACTGGGATCCACTGATACCCCGTCTCGAGAGATCACATGGCCAAGGAACTTCACTTCCGTAAGACAAAACTCACATTTGCTCAGCTTGGCATAGAGTTGCTTTTCTCGTAAAATTCTCAACACAATTCTCAAGTGTTGCTCATGCTCCTCCCTACTCTTGGAATAGATCAAGATGTCGTCGATAAACACAACCACGAACTGGTCAAGATACTGTCGGAAGATGCGATTCATATAATCCATGAATACCGCCGGTGCATTCGTCAAACCGAAGGGCATCACAAGGAACTCATAGTGCCCATATCTCGTTCTGAAAGCAGTCTTCGTAATGTCCGCTGCCTTCACACGCAACTGATGATATCCCGACCTTAGATCAATTTTAGAGAATACACACGAGCCAGCTAATTGATCTAACAGGTCATCAATTCTTGGGAGAGGGTACTTGTTCTTAACAGTTACCTTGTTAAGTTCTCTGTAATCGATGCAAAGCCTCAAGCTTCCATCTTTCTTTTTCACAAACAACACTGGAGCTCCCCACGGTGATACACTGGGTCGGATGAACCCTTTCTCAAGCAATTCTTCAATTTGCTTCTTCAACTCCGCCATCTTGTTAGGGGCCATACGATATGGGGCTTTCGATATCGAACCAGCTCCAGGCATGATCTCAATTGGAAATTCTACTTCCCTTTCCGGAGGCAATCCACTAAGATCCTCTGGAAATACCTCAGGGAATTCATTCACAACAGGTATACTCTCTATAGCTTCACCTAACTCTCCCTGAACGGAGAAAAACACCATATACCCTTGACATCCTTTCTCAAGATATCTCTCAGCTTTAGCTGTTGAAAGCAAGTTCAAACTGGCATTTACATTGCTATCCCGCTGTGCACTACGGAAAGTGATCCTTTTATTACCACAATCAAGCAGCACATCATTTGCTCTTAACCAATCAAAACCCAAAATGACTTCTAGTTGTTGGAGTGGCAAACAGATCAAATCAACTGTAGACTCCCAACCCTCAACAACTATTACACAATTTAAGCAGGCTTCGGCCGTCACAGCCTTGACACCCATCGGCGTCGACACAACCAAATCAAATGGTAGTCTATGCATATGCAATCCCAAGCGCTTTACACAATCATAAGCAATAAAAGAGTGACTTGCACCAGAATCAAACAAAGTATCTAATTCATTATCACCGAGAAGAATTTTACCTTGGATCAATTCAGGTGACTTTCGGGCCTCCTCATGAGTCATGGCGAACACTCGACCCTGATTCCTGGGCCTTTGCTTTGCTGGCGGTCTTGGGCACTTAGTAGAGATGTGACCCACTTGCTTGCAGTTGAAGCAAATCACCTCTCCAGCACAAGTTCTTCCCGGATGGTACTTTCTGCACTGATTGCACACTGGTCCCGCTGGAGGTCTCTGATCACTACGACCCCCAGATTGATAGGGCTTCTTGTTACCACCCCCATATGAGGATCCTTGTCCCTTCCGCTTCTGGGAAGTGTTAGCCTTGCTAGGCTCACTACGACTGTCTTTACCCTTAGCTGGGTACCAATCCCTCAGATTGTTCTCAATAATCCTACACTGCTCCACCGCCTTGTTGAAGTCAGTAAATAGGTGAGAGGCTAATCTCTTCTTCAGTTCACGCCTCAAGCCCCTGATAAGCATATCAGAGCTCCACTCCTCATCATCCTTTTCCCGGAGATGCGTAGAATACCGAGATAGTCGAACAAAACGGGAAAGATACTCGTCAAAACTCTCTGTATCTCCCTGCCTGATAGCCAAGAACTCAGACTCTTTCTCCAATCTCACGGACTTGGGAAATACTTCTCATTAAACTTTTCTTGGAACAACTCCTAAGTCAATGGTACATTCCGGCTTCGAAGTGTCATGGCGATATTCCGCCACCAACGGTCTGCGTCCCCCTCTAGCTTATACACAGCTAGCTTCGCCTTAACCTCCATAGAACACTCGAGGACCTCAAAGATCTTCTCTAGACGTGTCAACTAGTCCTCAGCAACTTGGGGCCCAAACCTCCCTCTGAACACTGGAGGTAGATGCTTGCAAAATTCACCCCAGTATTGTAAGCCTCTTCCCTCACGAACCAGTGCCCCTTGAGACTCTTGGTTAGGCACCGTGTGAGGTAGGGATTCATGGGACCGATTGGACCCCTCAGCTGTCTCCTCATGATGAGTCTCTGCTTGAGTCTCCTCACGAGTCGACTGGGCCCTTTCTTCATTACGTTTGGCCCTTTCCTCTCGGAGCTCTTCTCTCAGCTCACGGATCATATCCCGTTGTTCCCGTACGAGATCCATCATCTCTTGCATTGGATCAGGAGGATTGTCATTCAACTCCTCCACATCTGGATCCCCTTGTCTGCCTCTAGGGCGAACCATGTTGTCCTTTACTCTACAATGATTCACCATGTCAATACCTTAGCCAATGTATACACATAATCCATAGCATTCATCTCAATCCACAATTAGTAGAAATACTCATGTGTATACGCAACAAACACTTATCAATCATTAAGCTACCCTAAACTCAAAGGATTAAGGTCAACTAAGGAGCTATCATAGCAAATGCTCACCTTGCCAGGAACTACAGCTCTGATACCACAAATGTAACCCCCTTCCCACCTGAGGCCGAGATTAAGTTCTTAAACTCATAATTAAGTTGTACTTAGAGACCATATTTCGAAATAGGACTTATTAAGATACTCATTTGCCCAAAAATCGGATTTTTCAAAAACTTTTCTAAACTTATTCACAATGGTCCCAAGTTCTCAATACAAAATAATACTGGCCTGAACAGGTGGATTCCATTTACAATTATCAGAGTGCAAATAAGTTCCCAACTCACTCGGGTTCCATTCATATTAAAAGGGATTTACACAAGGCACAAAGCCTACAATTCATACCCTTTTACTTAGGGATTACACAAAATCTACTATATACAATGCCAAGATATACAATGATAACCATAATCTCCAAAATATACTCCTAAACAGGAGTTCTAACTACTCTTCGTCGCCCGCTTGCCTTTCGATCCTTCAGCCCTGTCTAAAATGGTTAATTTTGGGAGAGTGAGATTTTAAAGAATCCCCGTAGTAACAAGACAATCATATAATGTACAATAATAATGCATGTAATCAAATCACTATCCACACAAGCAACTACAACGGCAGTTACAACGGCAATAGTTAGTATGACACATGTCATCCCTGACGATTGCTCACGCTGAATTGCTCACATTGTATTGCATCACAACCATCAACACAGTATAATTCACCACAGCTGGGATCCATATAAAGTATATCATAATCGCAAGCCACCTAGGCAAGATACACACACGCAGCCCACGGCTGGTTTCACAAACGCCGCCCCCACGGGTCGGATTCACAAAGATCCATGTCAATTACGACGGCAGTCCAACGGCCGACCTAGAGATGACTACTGTCACTCTCTATACGGCTCACACTGACCTGCTCACGCCGTAATGGACCATGGCACACATTTCACAAGCTCAATGATAAGATATGCATACCAAAACATCATACAATATATGAGAGAAAAGTCACTACCTGAGTTCTCCCGGGCGTGTCCTAGCGCCGGTCTCTCCCAAGGAAGGCAAATATCAAATCCTATTTTCACAATTAGGGACGAAGAGTTATTCTCTATTCCAAGACTTAATTCACTTTATAATGCTTAATTGGTTATCATTATTGCTCTTTTAGAGTCACTAAATACTCCTAACAAAACTCCTAAAGGGTAGGAAAAACTATCCCAAAGATCCCCTTTTGGAAGCACAAAACTGAGATTTTACACTGTTTCACTCGAGCACAGATGACCATGCTCGAGCACAAGTACGGACATCACTCGAGCACAAATGCTCTCACTCGAGCATTGGTACATACAGCACTCGAGCACAAGAGAAAGTGAGACTGCGAGTGAGCACCCGAGAGCACAAGGAAGTTTTCAGAAGCAGGCTCACTCGAGCACACACGGCTCACTCGAGCACGGTGCCCGCACCCGCGAGTGAGAAGGTACACTCGCTCACCTTACTCGCGAGTGACAACCCGAGAGCACCACCTCCCACCCGAAGCACAAGCTCACTCGAGCAGACACCCAGTGCTCGAGTGAGAAGGCTATGCTCGTGAGTGTCAGAGCACACTCTTGGCATCCACCCGCAAGTGAAGACCCGAAGCAACCCTTCACACTGAACTCCCACTATCACTCGAGCAGACCATGCCCACTCGAGCATGTTCTTCGCTCACTCGAGCACAAAGCGATGTGCTCGAGCATTGCTCATAAAAACCCAGACGAACTCGAAGCACAAAAGGGAAAAACCACTCAGCACTCGAGCAGAGTTCATCCCTGCTCGGGTGATATTCATCCCTCACGCGAGCAGACCCATCTCTGCTCGGGTGATGCTCATCCTTCACTCGAGCAGACCCCTCCCTGCTCGAGTGAATCCCTCAGATAGCAGAAAACGCAGAACAGAGGCATTCTCCTTAACCTTCGCCCAATTGATTCCTATGGATACAAAACTTAACCCCAAAGCCATTCCCACACAAAAACACCCAATAAACTCAATGGAATACTCAGAATCATCAAAATCCTACTCCATTATCATGCTTTGGGTTTTGGGCAACAATTTCTTCAAAATTCCCATTTCATCCTAACATCATATTTCAATCTCTAATCAATCTATCTAACATAAACTCATTCCAAAATGCCATTCTCATGCCATAAACATACCAAATAAACAGTGGCACTCATTTTCGTGATTAGGCCAAAATTCCCAGAATTTATAAACTATTCCAAATGGTATGAAACATAGATAGATAGATTGAGTTCCCTTACCTCTTTCACTTTTCCAAAGACACTCTTTGATTCACCACCTTCCAAATTTTCGTGTAGCACAAATCAGCACCAAAAGGCCACACTATACACACCAAAATAAAGCCCATGATTTAAGGATCAACATTTAAGAAGGGAACTTGAGCAATGGAGATCATTTACTTACCCAAAAATCAAGCTTTTCCTTCCTTCCTTTGGGCACAAACTGACGAGAGAGAGAAAAGAGAGAGAGGGCACGAGAGAGAGAGAGAAATGGAGAGGAGGAGCAAAAAGTGGCCATTTGTCCTCTTGTGGCCTCATCCATTGGCCACCGCAACGCCACATGTCAACATCTCCTTCAATCCCACAATGAGCTCACACAAGCTTAATACACTAGATTCCGACCCACGGTCAAGGAATCTCAACCCTTGATCTTAAATACCACACATATGCAATAATATTTCCAATTTCTACTAATTATGACATAAATTAATATAGTCATAAAACACTTAATAATTCCAATAAATTCATAATTATCATTAGTAATCATGATTATCCCTTAATCAAAAATTGGGATATTACATTGGCCACAGCCAGAAATTCTTGGCTGCAGCCAAAAACCTTCTGTGCACATTTTGGCTGCAGCCAACCCCCATTTTCAGTACTTGGTGATTTTGAAAAGTGATTTCCAACCTAGTACGTCCCAATCCTTTCAAGCTTTTGTTGAGCTTATTATTAGACACTTAAGGGACTCAAATGACAACCAACTTTAAGTGATATGAAAGTAAGAGTTTGGAATAGAAAATAACCCTATGTCCTTGCTTTGATTATATGGTTGATGTTCGCCCTAAATGTGGTTTGATATTCGTTCTGATCGTGAGTAAGCGGGGCTGGAGCATACGTGGAAAGAGTGTAGGGAACATATCTATTCTGCTTGTATTTGATATATGTGTTAGTGTGTTGGTGCATGTCTTAGCTTTGCATGATTATGTGTAATTTGAAGCTATGTTTCAATTTATGCTATGGCCATTAGTATGTTGTTTGAAGCATTGAGCTTACAAATTGTCATTGTGTTAGCATGAGTTATGTGATGCAAGCATGTCATGCATTAAACATCTATCGTACATGCATATTGATATTGTTTACCTACTAAGATTCTCTTGAATCTCACCCTCCCCTACTAACCTTTCAGACAGGGTAGTGCATCGAGGATGGAGTAAGTGATCAAGGGTGGCAAGGACTTCTTTCAGGTTGAAGATTCGGTAGTTGGTTATCATAGTTGGGAGTATATGGATTTGGATGTGTATGTATGTATGTGATTGAGGATTTGTTATGTATTTGAGATGGATTTGTGTAATCCCCATATGAGGGCGTGTCCTATAAAGCTTGAGTTAATAAATGGAATCCGGAATAGCCAGAATTATTACATTGCATACTCTGATATATTAAATGTGGTTTATCCTTGTGTAGTAATTGTATTCGGAATGTGAATGTGAGACCAGGTTATAAATGATTTCAAAAGGTATTTGTGAAAATCCAGTCTGGTAGATGGGTTTATAAATGTTTTTGTGAGTTAATAAATGGAATCCGGAATAGCCGGAATTATTACATTGCGTAGTCTGATATATTAAATGTGGTTTATCCTTATGTAGTAATTGTATTCGGAATGTGAATGTGAGACCAGGTTATAAATGATTTCAAAAGGTATTTGTAAAAATTTCGTCTGGTAGATGGGTTTATAAATGTTTTTTATTCTTATTGGTCTCTATTTCACTTTAATTGAGTATTTCGGATATAATTACAGAAGGGGGTTACATAGTACTTCCATCATCTTTCTCTTTTGTATAGAAAGAATAGCCATTTATACCATAACCAGTCCAAGTAATGACAAGAAACAAAGGCCTCCAAGCTAGCCACTTGATTGTCTCAGACACACCAGTCTCGTGTGAAACCTTTTCCTCAAACCACTCTATGAATGTCTTGTTTTTCTCAATACTGCATGTCATTCTTCTTTGGATTCTTGTTCTTCAAAGTCTTTTTAAGTTCATATATGTAAGGTTGAACTTCTTTCATATTATTCAGGATATACAAGTGTGCTTGCAACACCTCTTGATAAGGAACATTCTTTACTTTCAGTCCTCGTGTTTCCTTGCTTCTCCCCTCTTCATGCCAAGATTATTCCTTCTTCCCTGACAAATAATCTTTGCAAAACTCCATAGCCTCTTCAACTACATATCTTTCGACTATTGAGGCTTCTGGTTCATAAGGACTTTTAGAATAACCTTTTAAGATCTTCATGTATCGCTCGAAAGGGTATATCTACCTCAGGTAAATTGGACAACAGAGCCTTACCTCCCTTAGCAAATGAACTATCAAATGCACTATTATATCAAAAAATGAGGGAGGAAAATTTATCTCTAGTTGGGACAAAATAATATAACACTCATTTTCTAGTTCATCCAAATTCTTAGTATCAATGACTTCATTACATATAGCATTAAAGAAAATGCATAATCATGTTAGGGATTTCTTTGCCCTGACATATGGCACACCAAGAAGCTACCAAATGCAAGATTAAATCTTAACCATCCATCTTTTCTTAGGAATTTGGTCAAGAGCCCAAAATTGGAGGAAAAATTGGAGAAAATATAAATAAAAAGGAGGAGGAGAGAAGAGAAAAATTGTTGTGTTCTTGAGCTCATCTTCCGATTTCACTACCGAATCACCATTTTTAGCAAGCGAAGCCTTCACTAACCTTCTTCTACTTAGTGTAAGGTTCATTTCTATTACCTCAGATTTCCAATTGGTGGAGTGTGGAGACATCTAGTTGGCCAGAGTGCCTCCAAAATTAAGAACTAGTTGTAGTATCATGTAGAGGTAACCCTAAACTTTAATTTAATTGGTATATCTTTAGTATTTACTAAGTTTCATGAAGCTTTGTGGCTGGCCTAGATTTTGGCCATTGAGGGAAATTTTGGTCTAATGCTGTTATAATAATGTATGTGATGAAATACGGTGTTTAATGATAGTATAAGACTAGTTTAGTGGGAAAATTGCAAACTTGTTGTTTGTTGTTTTAGGAGCGAGTTTCGGCCAGGAGTAGGAGAAGAGGGAGGTATGTGATTTTGATATTTTTGGGGTCTTTAATGGATTCTACACAAATAGCTAAATTGTGTGTGTATAATTAGAAGTGGGAGGCATTTTCCCTTAAAATAGACTTAAAAGGGTTAATAAGACTTGGAACCACTCCAATTGGAGGTTCGTAGACAAAGTTATGAATTTTCAAAGTTAGGTGAAAATTCTGACAGTATAGGCTATTAGCCACAAATAAACTATTTAGTCCAATTGGTAATAACGTTAACTTCCAAGGGTAGAATGAAGCTTAAAGCTAGTGTGGTCACATTGACTCACTATATGACACAGAGATTTAAAGATAGCCAACATAAGTATTATGTGTTATCAAGAATTGGGACAAGAAATAATTTACCGTCCATGAATTTTGACTTATAGGGTTTGACATTTGCCCAGAGCGCTCACGAGATTGGGAACAAGAACAGAGTTTAGAAAGACTACAAGGTAGTACCTTATTGCTTATATCATATGTATTGCTTTGTATGAAATCTCTATCATTTGCTTATGTACGGGTTAGTTAGTCCTTAGGCCGTAAGACCTATAAGTACAAGTTGTACAGGGAGTTACCCTGGGCTGCAGCATCTAGGTTACCCTAGATTGAATATCTTGTATGGTCGAAGGCCCTATACTACCAGTTTATGGTCACTAAGAGCTGTGGTTTTGTGATAAAGGACCTATTAGGCCCTTTGTTTGCTGCATACTGTAAGTGTTCTTTTAATGATTTGCTTTACATGTATAGCATTCTGCATATCATATAAGTGATTTGTGTCACTACTGAGTTCTTTTAAATCTCACCCTTTCCAACCAATAATCTACAGCAAAGGTTAGTAGCTCAAAGGGCAAGAAGGTAAGCACGAATAGGTGAAGTACGTGCCGAATATTTAAAGTCCCTTTGGTTATCTTTCATTTTGGATAATTGTATAATTTGTAAATGTAACTAAGTAAGAATAGTTATAGTTGTAGCAGTAGCTGTAGCGCTAACCGTATAAGGTGTAAACCATATGTTAGTATATCAATGTGCTAGTTATTATTGTAGTGTTCTAAGTGAATTAGGCAACCAGACACTAAGGGCCCAAAGGTTAACCACTATTACACGGGCTTTTGACAGAGAATGCGCTATTTTAAATAAAAGGATTTGAAACTTATGAGTGATAATGAACTTGCAAACTAGTTTGAGACCATACTTGAAGTATTTTTAAAAAGTTTTCAAAAAAACACCTCAAGTACAGGTTCGAACCCTATATTGAAGTCAGGACTTTAACAGTTTACGATATAACACTGTCCCGGGTTTGTAATCATTACATGGTTATAACTCTTCTAAATGCTTAAGAAAACATGGTGTTACAATTGATTTTAGGGTTTTGATGATATTAATCACATGAAGATGATGTTAATTGAGGTTTAAGCATGATAGGAGGCAAGATAAGTAAGTTTTATGGTTAAATTGTCAAAATCATGGTTAGGTGTCTTAGGATTGAGTTTTGGACAGAAGCAGGGCACCATGAAGGATTGTGATTTTTCCAACTTTGAGGTTTCCATTGGGTTTAGAATGAAAATTTGTGTAGGATAATGGTGAGAAAGTGATCTTGAAAGTACTAGGATTGAAAATGAAATTTTTGCCCAAAGAACCCTAGTCCAGTCATGATGTGTCATAGGGAAAGATTTGTTTTTTCATAAATTCAAAGTTAGAAGTGGATTCTACATGCAAAATTATGTAGGATTAGCCTATGGGAATGATTTTATTAAGATTATATTGAATTGTGAAAAAATTAGAGTTAAAGGTATTGATTGGTAAGGTGCTCTTGATTTGACTTCCAGGAAGCCATGTTGGTTTGGGTTCGAATTTCATTGATCAAACCTTGTTCAATGGCTGTTAAATTTTATAGGGTGTTAGTAAATATCATTAGTTTTAAAATTATTCATAGAAGGCCTTATTTGGATGTCTATAGAGGGAGTTATGTTTTATCAAAGTTAGGTGACAAATGAACTCTGGAATAGATAGGATGGGTTGAGGATCTTGGAATGTAACCCTATAATTGACAGTGGTTAGTATTTTCCCTTATAGAGGACTGAAAGTGCTATGTGTAGGAATTTAAAGCACCTCAAATGGATTTTTCTAGATTAAGTTATGAATTTTCAAAGTTGCTTGAGGAATGCTAGCAGATTTGAGAGTTATTCTGGAATTTGTAGATTATAGGAAAACGTCGTTAAGAGACGATTGAGGACTGCAAACATGATTAAAACATTGTTGTGGTCACATTGGGTGTCTCAAAGGATGGGTGTCATAGCTCATGTCTTAAGTTAATTAAGTGCTAAACATAGAGCATAAAAGTGTTAAAGATAACCAACAAGAGACAAAGTTAAGGACAAAGATACGGATGGGTCAAGAGTAACACAATTGTTTCTAGACATCAAGATAGATGCTTGCATAGAACACTTTCAGCACATCAATTGGAACTTTCTTCTCTTTTTTTGTGTGTGTGTATATATATATATATATTTCTTTTCTTTTTTTTCAGTCAATTATTTTGATGCTCTTTTTGTTTCATTTTTTCTTTCCATTTGAAATTTAAAGAGAATGCATAATCTACAAACAAAACAACACAAGCAATCTGAACCCATAAATTCCAAAAAAGTGACCTTTTTGAAAAGGCTATAACTCATAATGAAAATTTTGGATTGAGATGAAACTAAAATGAACAGGAAGATGAGATTCTAAATAATGAAAATGATCTATTGAACAATGTAAAACACAATGGAAAAGTGGTCAAACAATGATAGAATATTTCAGGACGTTCTGAAAAAATGAAGATGAACAAACCCAGAATTTTCAAGAAAGCACAACTAGATTAAAATGGATAGAACTCACAAATGACAAATTGGATTGAAATGATTCCAAAATGAGATGATAGAAGAGATTTTGAACTATGAAAATCACTTACTAAATATTGGAAAACATAAAGGAAACCTTGATGAATAGAAGCAAAATATCTAGACACGAACAGACACAAGAACAAAGCACAAAACTTCAAACAAAAATGGAAACAAAGAATAGATAGATATGACTTGAATTTAGATCCGAAGCTTTGATACCAAGATGGTACGAACCCACAAGGAAAGATCCCATGAACCTACAACCAATTCTAAAATATACACACCCCAAAAAAGCTAAATGCATATCGACGATCCACTTGAACCCTTAAACTCGAAAGAACAAGGACCTGAAGTATTGGAAGACGCCATAAGGTCGATCTAGCCTTGATAAGTCTGTTAGTTCAAAAAAAAACCTAGAGAGAATATACTCTCAAGAAACAAAGTGCAGAAGTGCAACTTTCATTTATCATTCAAATCTAAATTGTCTTACAAATGAAGAAGCACCAAGTATTTATAGGAAAATATGACCTAATTGCAATAATTGCAACTTTGAACATAGCAAATACAAAGTCTAATACCATGTGCTAGAAAAACTAAAAGTCTAATACAATTACCCAAAAGTCTAATACAATCTTCTAGAATATGCAAAAGTCTAATGCAACATGTCAAAGAACCCAAAATTCAAATCTGCCAACTACTTAAAGATTTTCGCACAAATAAATTCAAGAAAATGTAGTAAGTAATTAAGGCTCAAAATGTGCTTATTAGGCCCAAATGTGTCCTCCCATGTGTAATACTAGGTCCAAGCTCTTCAGTTTCAAGTCTACAAGCCCAAAACTTGATCAATATCTCCATTTGCAGCCCATATGAAGTTAGTGACGTTTTCAGAATTTTTGTCCAGCTTTGACCCAATTGCCATTTGATTTTCAACAACCTCTTGAACCAGCCTAATTAATACTTCCTTGAATATTTTAGCTTGTGTTCTTATGATTCGTCTAACTAGAATTTGAAAATGATCATTTTAAGTTGAAGAGTTGTCATTTGAACTTAAAGAGACAACTTGTTGATTCTGGATTGCATTAGAGGGCTGTCGCTAAATCCCTCTTTTGTAGTAGTGTCCCGTTTTCCTTGGCCAAGATTCACGCCACCTATATACCTTAAGAAGTTCATGGTGTCTTCTTTCCCGTACTTAAACATCATGATAAATCATAATTTCTTTTTTTTTTCCAATCTCTAAATCGGTGTTGGTTCGTCATATAATTCCATAAATGAATCCTTAATACTTTTTAAGGATTTTCTTCCTTAATTGACTTCATAAAGCCTTAAAATAATTTCGCAGAAATTCATGAGCCAAATTATGACTGTTAATTATTGCTCCTTGAATTTTTGGGAAAATAGGCCTTTAATTCCAAAAATTAATCTCTAACACCATTCAAATTTTCTTTTTGGAAAATTTAACCTTTTACTAAATTTCATGATGTTACATTGACTAAAATTGGTTTTGTATTTATAAAGTGTAAGATCTCAGTTTCACTATGTAACACCTCATTCTAAGGTCACTCATTAGAGTTGTTTAGTCATTCAAGAACCACATATGACTCAAAAGTACCCAAAAAAAGACATATAGCTTCAAACATTTCTTAAAGATTGGGTACCAAGTGATAATGAATTTTCTAAAAACTTAGAAAATCCAAAACTAATTGATTTTAATTGATTTTAACTCTTGAAAAGCTCTTTGATATAAAAATAAGACCGGATTCACATATGAACCATTTGTCCAAAAACATCTACTTGTCAAACCTGGATAGACAAAATTCATAAAAATGTTTCCACGTTTTTTGTACAACTTTGAAATATCATTGACAAATCCCAATTTTATTATATGTTTTTATAGTTTATTTGAGGATTTTCTCATACTTATTGAGCTTAAAATGCCTTCTTTATGCTTAATTGAGATTAAGAGTAAATATATTAAATTAGGATTAAAATGGGCAAAATTGTTACAAAAATGTAATTACTCTTAATCATTTATTTTTTAAGAAGATTTGATGTTGGGTTAATTATTTTTAATTGTAGGTATTTGGGATTAAAACTGAAAATGATAGTTTAGGGGCTCAAATTTGTAAAATGTCAGTTTGATCTCACGAATTTTGAAAATGCCATTTTGGTCCACAGTTTGAAACACAACGTTTTGGGCATCTTTCTTTAGGTTAGCTGGGAGATTAAAACTGAGGTGAAGGCGAAAAACCAGAGAGCACCGCGAAGCCTAGAGGTTATATCATCACCTTCGTTTTCTTCCAAACCTCGCCGGCAACCTTCACTTTCTTTTCTCCATTGTTTCCATCGCCAGCGAGGCTCAGTTTCAGAGTTTTAGAACTATGAGAGAACCAGAGGGAGCTGAGAGACATACACAGAACAAAGGGGCGCCACAAGGATTGAGAGAAGGGAGAGGAGGAGGAGACTGCAATCACCACCACCTACATCTCCTCCTCACCACCGCACTGACAGCCTCAGACCTGAGCTAGGATTTGAAGAAGCAGAGGATCTGAGAGCTGGAGAGGATCGGGGAGCTGTACCAGAGGCAAGAGCTGAGAGCTGGAGTCACCAGAGGAAGCTTAAACCGACAACACACCACCGTCGCCCACCATAATTGACTTCACCTTTCATCGTTTTCCAGGCTGTGACTCCTTCTGCATTTGAATTCATTTCAGCCGTGGCTTGCTCTGACGTGTCTGGGTTTAACTTCAATTGTGCCCATTTCCTCTGTTTTGTTTGTGGTTCAAATCCAGCCCATGAATTAAATTGATTTAGGCTGATTGGTTAATTTATTCTGAGATTTTATATCTGGGTGTTTGAATCAGAATGGGATTATATTTCTTGAAGTTATTCTCATGATTGGTTAGGCAATTTTGTGTTCTTGGGGATGAATTGAGATGACTTGAGCTCATATGTGCTTCAAAGGGGAGTTTATTTTATCTATAGCTCATTGTATTTTTCATTTATTAGGTTTAAGAATTATTTATATATTGAGACTATAATTTTAGTTATGTTTTATTCTATGGATTGAGTTGTTGTGATTTGGAATTCGTAATAAGGATTTGTACTCATCAATATATATATGGTTATATATATGTTTCCTATGATTCTATTGCTTTCTATTTATTTAACATGGTATTGTTGGATAGTTTGATTGAATTGGAATTGTAGTTGAACCTAAATGCATTGCTTATTCCATAGTCACTCTCTAAGGAGTTTTAATAATGCTTAAATAGATGGGTTCATGAGTTTAAGCATTAGACTCAATGGTAATTAGGGTATGATATATTAGAAAACTTAGAGAAATTCATTACACTAAGAGGGCTTAATAGCATTTCAGGGGTAGGGGTTCCTCTCTTGTGATGCTAGACGCAATGGTAATTGAGGTTTGGTATTTAGAAACTTAGTGTATTAACTTCCCAAATATCTTAATTGAGCAAAGATAACCATTGAAAACCATTTCCAAGAGCATATTTATCACTTACATTTTTAACCAATTTCCATTCAATATCAATTTTATTCCAAAAATCCAAAAATATTAGTTTTAAAAGCATTTTAGTTTAATTGCAATTTAGTTGTTAGATAAAAAGCTCAAAGATCATTGTTAACTCATTTCATGTCAATCATTGTACTTAGTTTCTAGGTAATTAATAAAAGGCTCTTCGAGAGACGATATGGGGTTGCACCCTATATTACAATCCTTGGTTATCATAAAAATGTTTCCACATTTTTTGTACAACTTTGAAATATCATATCATGTGATCTATACATCCAAAAATTATGATAAATTTCATAACCTAATTAAAATGTTTTCCTTGTCAAATGTCACTCCCAAAATTATGTATCATCAATTAAACAACTAACTAACATTCCCTACTTCATTCATTTTAGCTATGCTTTAATATGGCACTTACCTTAACTTCTACTTAGCTCTCATGTTCTTTGTTATGGAGGATAGGCACATACCAAAAAACATAATTAACTTATGAAGACTTTCAATAAATAAATACAACAACCATAAAACAAAATCAACTTTGATAGCATAGTAATCAAACCAAGTTTATCAAGAGCTTCCACCTTTAAGCTTCCTCCACTTGCTTTCTGTTTTCTTTAGAAGTACTTGCCACTATTGTTGGAACATGGTAGAGAAGGGGTGATATCATTAAGTCAATTCTCAATAGTAAGCATCAATTCAATATATAATCTACAATCATTGTAATTAACTAATAATGTAAATAGCCAAGTAAGAATAGCACCTTATAAGCGAATACAATTGACTTTGGCACAAACTTAAATGAGAATATTATTACATGTTCAATGGCCTAATTACACTACAACAAAAAGCACAATATGTGGCACTTATTTTTAAAAATACTAGGACGCTTGGGAAGTGCTATAGCTTTCAACGCTATAAAAGAAAGCTATGGCGCTTCTTGAATTTATGGAAGTACTATAGCTTTTTTTTAAATAGCTTCCTATGGTGCTTCATATAAGAAGTGACACCACTTCCTACGACACTTTCATAATGAAGTGCCATAGGAATTAGTGTGACTTCCTATGGCACTTCCCCAAAGAAGCGCCATAGGAAGTTTTTTTAAATAATTTTGTGTGATCATTTCCTTTTCCTAGCGAAACGCTCTATATTTACAATCCAAATCCATAGTAATTTACAATACAGTTTACAGCAAAATGAAATAACTTGAAACAAATAGCTAATTCATAAAATCACTGCTAAATGTATTTTATTACAAAAATTGTAATGGACAACTACAAGAATAGACAAGAAACAACCTCTGTACCTAAATGTTAGCTAATTTTCTGACCATATATTCACACCATATATTTGTAGGCTCAAAAATTAAAAGACTTGCAATGTATATAAAGTTTAAGAAGTCAGAGTTGAAACTTCAAGTAAATACCTCAAAAACATTATAAGCATAAATCTAAGATTCATGACAGATTTTAACTTCAAAAATAAGAAAGCATATGGACTTAAGCTTCTATATGAAAACGAAAAAAAAACTTATAAGCTAGGGAGCTTCTGTAGGATATTGAGACAAGAAGGGAAAAAACACATGGGAGACCAAGCTTTGTACTGCAACGGAAGTGGCGACTAAATGTTGAAGAAATGTGCTCAAGGAGGAGACAAGGGAAAACAAAAAGTGAGGGTGTAACACTTTATTTCTGTAAATTTGATGAGTTTTAAGCAACAAATTTGAGCCACAAAGTGATATTCTTTTGCAAAATTCTTTTAGTTCCCAACATCAAGACAGGATTTGAACATGTTGTTGAGTGGGTGCTTTTGGATAACTTGAAACTTTTCAAAACCCGTCATAAAGTGGTTCACAACTTCTTAGTGACTCATTATTTCTTAATTCATTTTATAATTACCAGAGTATTTCTTTGCTCGTTATTAGTTCATTCATTTAGCCTTCCAAATTTTTGTATCTAATTTACTCAAAAATTCATACACTTCCCTTCTTGTATATATATATATTCATACATGCCATAGATGACATGCACAACATCTACATTATTCAACTAGGCATATTTATACAATTAATCTTAACTTCACCACTACATCTTCCTATTGCATGACCTTATGCATTCCTTTTCAATACTCATCGCACCTGTATGGTTGGGTAAGTGAGAGTGATATTTGAGAAAATCTCGGTAGCAAACATTGCTAACTATGCACACAAGATACAAGCTTAATGCATGACATGCTTGCTTACATAAATTCATGCTAGCATAATGACAGACTTTCATGCTCAATGCTCTACACATTACACCTATGTCCATAGCATAAGTAAAATCAGAGCTTCAATCATTCATACATGCTTCATACCATTCACCAAAGCAATTAAACATATCAATACATAATCATACTTATCAAATGAATGTAAGTCAAGCACATTTACTACCATTTTACTAGAAATTAGGCCTTAGGGGACAATCATTTTACTTTGAAAATTATTATTTAATAGATTTTTACATTTTATTATCATATTATTCACAAGTTCACTGTGATATCTGTATCCTTAGATAAATCATAAAGTTGTCCTAAATGTCCCTGGTCAGTCATCTATATGGGAGAAAATATGAAATGAGACTAGTATGACTTTGATTAGGTATGGAGATACGAATCAAAGTCTTAGGCACTTGTAAGAGTACAATGTGATGGGCTGACCTGCTATGAGAAAGCTACATGGATCAAGTCATAAGCTTAATCTCATGTATAACTGTGTCACTATGCCCTTTGACATGAGATCACCATGTATTTCTACATGAAAGTCACTAAGCTTTGACCTAGTCAAAAGCCACCTTTGATTGGGTGATGATAAAGGCTACAATCAAGCATGGTGGTTTTCATATAGTGGAATGTGAATGGACAAGATGAAATTTGTCCCTCACAATAGTAGAGAGATATTACTGGGCCCTTCGATGAGTGAGTCTAGGAAATCTATGGCCATATTACGATGTAAAGGAGTTTCTATTTATATTGTCAGAGTATTTAGGAATTAGGAAATTAATGGTCAGGAATAGGAGGATGACATCATCCATGCCTCATCTTTGAATGAAATATCGTGTGACAAAAGGGACATGACATGATTGTATGACATGTTGCATCGTGTTAACCATCCTCATATGAATTGTTTAGTCATAATGTCTTACTAGAGGCCACTTGTGTAATGACCCAATTTGTGATTAAGGGCTAATGATTTCATTAGTTGTGTAATTAATGTTACGCAAATACTTTTTGAGAGTGTAATTTGAATTTTGATTTGAATGTGTTTCCAATCAGTGCTTAAGCCCAGCATTTAAGCTTAATGATGGGACCAAGCTTAAAAAGGAACCCTAATGGTAGGGAGGGTGCATGGTTGAGTGATATGAATGATATAAATGGGTTTGGTAGTGATTCGGTCGAATTGCCATAATCAAGAGCAAAATGGGTAAAAAGGAAAGGTTACCGACCAATTGATCAGTTATCGAACAGAAAACTCATTGGTAATTGAAGATCAAGGTTAGGAATAAATGAGTAAGAGAGTGGAATTGCATGTGTGAGTGTCCATGTGTGTTCATGGATGGTGGAATAAGATCTTGACATGAGGAAATGCATGGACCATTAGATTAAGTCAACTGTTCAACTTTTCTTCCCTCTCTCTTCCCTCTTAAAGTCGGCCAAGAGCACCTTAGGAGGCCAAAAATCTGCATCTTCATCATCATCTCAGCTTCTTTCTCTATACTTCATTTTCGTGCAAGACCAAGAGGAAAAAGAAAGAAGAAGTCTGAAGAAAGATGTTTCATGTGGCCTTAAATGCTCAATCAATCTTCTTTAATGTTGTACATGGTGTTAAGGGCTTTATGGCTATGTTTTTAGATTTTTGAAAAGTGGTGTTTGAGAACTTGTGAAAAGTTGAAAGTTAATGAATCAAGGGATTCACTTTGGGAAGAGGAAGAGGTAAGAATTTAGCACATTTTGACCTAACTAGTGTGACCATTAGTTAAGTTTTAAGATTTGTGATTTTTTCCTTGATTTTCATATGAATTTTGAAATGTATGAATTGGTTAGTGTGTTGTGGTAGAATTAGTGCCAAGTTGTGTCTTTGTGCCATTGGAATTGGTTTGGAACTTTGGATTGGAAAGGATTCCAATATGGTGATTTGTGTATGATTTTGGGTTGACATGTTGTGATTATTGTGTGACATCTCAATGTGATATGAATTAGGTGGTTTTGGTGTTTCCAATGGATTCCTTAACGAAAATTTGTGAAGGAATAGTATTTGATATGAAATTGAAACCATTGGAAGCATTGTTACAAAATCTGAAATTCTATAAAATTGGCTAAGTGTAAAATGCTGTGCAAGGGACCAACTTTGCATGGTGTTTTGACAAAGCAAATGGTGTCTAAATGTTATGAAATTTTCCAGATTTGCAATTCACATTGTAAGCTTTCCATTGATATAAAGTTTGTGTCATTTTGAGTTCTGTCCATAAAGTTATACACGTTTGAAAGCCAACCAGTAGTCAGGTCATTAGTTGGTTGCAGCCCAAAAGGCTGGCCATGACCCAAAACCTTCTATCCATCTATTGGCTGTGGCCCATAACTTTCTCACTTGCTTTTGGCCGTAGCCTAACCAGGCTGGCTGCAACCTAAAAGTTTCTGACCTCATTCTGGCTGCGGCCTAAAGGTGTTGATCATCACCCAAAAGATGGTCTTTTGGTCAAGTTTTCCCAAACACTTTATGTTGGAAATTGTGCCCTAAGGGCCAATCATTGTACTTTAAACATTATTATTTTAATGAAATTTCTCCATTCTGTTATCATATTATTTGCATGTTAACTGTGATAATTGTATCCTTGGATAATTCATAAAGATTTTCCTAAAATGTCCCTGGTCGGTCACCTATGCGGGAGCAGAGATGAAACAAGACCAGTATTCTTTGATAAGATATGGAGATACGAATCAAAGTCTTAGGCACTTGTAAGAGTACAAGATGCTGGACTGACCCACTATGAGAAAGCTACATGGATCAAGTCATAAGCTTTTCTCATGTATAACCACGTCACAATGCCCTTAGACCTGAGGTCATCATGGATTCCTACATGAGAGTTGCTAAGCTTTGAACTAGTCAAAAGTCACTTTTGACCGGGTGATGATAAAATCTACGATCGGGCTTGGTGGTTTTTCATGTAGAGGAATATGAACGACCAAGATGGAATTTGTCCCTCACATTAGTAGAGAGATATTACCGGGCTCCTCGATGAGTGAGTCTGAGAAATGTATGGCCATACTATGATGAAAGAAGTTTCTATCTCTGTTATCAGGCTACTCAGGAATCGAGAAAGTAATGGTCAGGAAAAAGAGGATGACATTCTCCATGCCTTATCCTTGATCGATATATCGTGTGACAAAAGGGACGTGACATGGTTGTATGACAGGTTGCATCGTGATAACGATCCTCATATGAATTGAGTAGTCGTAATGTCTTGCTAGAGGCCGCTTGCGACTTTTAGGTTAGTGTAGTTATTGGCCCACTGCCAACTTCATATGGGCCTACAGGGTCGCACACAAGAATGGCCTAACACGAGATAATGTTTGATTTAGGGTGGATGAATTTTATATTTATATATATATATAATATAAAATTCATTAATAATATTATATAGATATATATATATTTTCGAAATATATATCTTATATATATATTATATTATATTTTATATTTAATAATATTATATAGATATATATATATTTTTGAAATATATTATATATATATATATGTATATATATATTATGTGATATTATTATATTGTGTTGGTTTTAAATTTGATTTATTAAGATATATTAAATTTAATAACTAACATGATAGAGATATAGTATCTCAGATTTAATTTATGAAGATAAATTAAATCTAATGGCTCTTTATTTAGATTAAATAAATAGGTTAAATTAAAAATGTTGGACAGATTTAATTTAAACTAAATTTATTTAATTAGCTCATCAAGATAATTAATTGTTAATTAATTTCGAAATTAATGATGATTAATTTTGAAATTTGAAAATAATCCTCATGGGTTATAAACTTGATAGAGCTGATAAACTCGGGTCCATGAGAATTGAGAGCCGCAAGTTAAACCCTTGGAGACATTAGAGGCGCTAGCACGCAGTCTCGGTTGGAGAGCATTCGTGTGGATACCAGTAGAGGGAGCGGACCTGACGTGTTGGCTCCTAGAGATCGTGAAAACTCTGAATCATCAAAAACGTATGAATCCTTCCAACTTGGTTTAAACTCTGTTGATAGATCCTCAATTAGGATCGGTGAAATTTTTTTTTAAATTCTTCCACTGTGCTTACCGATCCTACACTTTAGGCATGTGTGGAAGCTTTTAATAGCCACATAAAGAGTTCAAATGATAACAAACTTTAAGAACTATGAAAGAAAGAATTTGGAGTAGAGATTTAACTCGCCGTTCTTGGTTTTGGTTTATAGCGTTTGACATTTGCCTTAATTGTAAACGAACCATGCTAAAGCATGGTTGGAAAGAACCAGGTAGTGACTCTTTCTCTTATACTATGTGTAAAGCATTATATATATGTTGTTAGATCCCATATGTTTTGATGATAACAAAGATTGGATCAATGATATAAAAGGATTTGATAACAAACAAATGAATTTGAACAAGGTGGCAAAGCATTACTTGAAGTATGCACTGTAGTAATGAGCAAATTTTGTGATGGCTTGCTCGAGTGATTACTCGAGTAAGGCAAACTGTTACTCGAGTAAGCACTGAGTAATCATGTAGAATTTCATCCAGAGAAGTACTACCAAAATTTGGAAGAAGTTACTCGAGTAGCCACTCGAGTAATCTACAGACTTATATGAGCCATTACTCGAGTAGCCACTTGAGTAACCAAGACAAAAATCTTCCAGTAGATCTCAGCCAATAAATGCAACAATTTACTCGAGTAGCCACTCTAGTAACTATATGAGAAAAAGGCATAACCTGAGGGAGCACTCCAATAATTTCCAAAGTTATTTGAAGCATTACTCGAGGGGTCACTAGAGTAATCAGGTAAACAAAGAACAAGTACTCTCAACCAAGAATTTAATGCAATTACTTGAGTAAGTAATCGAGTAATCTGCAGAGTTATTTGGAATTTACTTGAGGGGTCACTCGAGTAAGGTTTGAGGAAACGACAAGGCTACTCGAGTAGCCACTCGAGTAATAGGCTTACTGGAGGAAGCACCCGAGTAATTCACGAGGAAAAGACATGGCCACTCGAGTAGCCACTCTAGTAATCAGGTATTTCCAAGGTTTGTGATATATCTCACTCCATGTCTTACCCGAGTAATATCTTATGAAAATTTTTGAATTACTCACTGTTATATTTTTTATAGGTTTACTCGAGGGACTACTCAAGTAACAAACATGATCACTCGAGTAGCCACTCGAGTAATGAAGTCCAGAAATCATGTTTTTAATCGAATATTTATTAAATTGTTTTCTATATGATTAACTCTTCATTACACTAGTATTCTAAGTACATTTGCATAGAAACAATGAAAGATCATGCCAGAAGTGAAAAGTCAAATAAAACTCCTAACGTTCACTTACCGCTACCTACCGTAAATGGACAGTTTTCAAATTTGACGAATAGTCAAACTTTGCTGCGCGATTCTAACGGACATGTTTGAATTGCTATCAACGAACACTATAAATCATCTATTTATATAGAGCAATCAAAGAGCAGAAAACAAGGACTGAGAACAAGCAATCACACATCGATCAACATACTCTTTGTGCCTTGTTTTCTTATACTCATTCATTGTACTTCAGTGATTATATATTTGCTCTCTGAGAGAGTTTTTATTACAAAATCAATATTTGTTATTGAGACAACTTAAGCTTATGGAACCTTGAGTTGGGGATTTGATTACAACGTGTAAGGGGGATCGAGTGTCCAGGTGAAGGAACTTGCTGTGTACTGAGGTGCCAAGAACCCACTGAATCTTGGAGAATATAGTGAAACTCTCAGAAACGCTCTGAGAACTGGACGTAGGTCAAAGTGGTTATGGCCGAACCAGTATAACTCCTAATGTATACTTCGGAGATATTTCTCTTTGCTCTCAACTACTTTAAATATTCTGTCAATTTTCTTATTCACAACGAAATTTCTGGTATCACCTAATTCACCCCCCTCTTAGTTGAAACACTTGCACTAACATTTGGTATTAGATCGTTGGTCTTCTTGTTATGATTTAATAGCCTAAGAAGGATCCAATGGTAAGCATGGGTGAAGGCATTCTTCCCGATGGAGCTTCTATCACAAGACCTCCAGGATTCAATGGCGAACACTTCTCATTCTGGAAAGCAAAGTTTAGAGTCTTCGTAATGGCTACTGAAATGGGCTATGGGATGTGATTGAGAGTAGAAACTACAAAACTGAAAAGATTATAGATTCATAGAGAGTTCCCAAGACACCAGCAGAATATGATTAGAATGAAAAGAAACTCATCACACTAACAGTAAGGCAATTTTAATGATTCAATGTGCCTTGAGTCAAAATGTGTACTTCAGAATCTACACACACCCAACAGCTAAAGAAATGTGGGAAGCCTTGGAAATAGCTCATGAAGGAACTTCGGGAATAAAAGAAAACCGGATCAATACTTTAGTTACTGAGTTTGATTTACTTCGAATGAAATCAGGTGAGTCGATAGCTGAATTTGAACTTAGATATACTCACCTTGTTAATCAACTTGCAGCACTTGGAAAAATCTATTATCAACATACTCAAGTACAAAAGATTTTGAATATTCTTTCTAAAGACTGGGAGGCAAAAGTCACTGCAATTAAGGAAGCAAAAGGTGAATCAATGTGATGGGTTGCTTCTCTATTCGGAAGTCTTTCTGAATATAAAAGTAAGTTAAAGTTCAAACGAGAACTAGATGATATTGGTGATAAGAAGAAAAGAGGTCTAGCACTGAAAGCAAAAGAAGAAGAACAAGATGAAGATGAAGAGCTTGACGATGATGAAATAGGCCTAATCATAAAACGATTCAGAAAGTTTTACAATAAAGGCCAAGGATTCAAAAACTTTCAGAAAGGAGGAACAAGTAATAAAGAACACATAATCTGCTATGAATGTAGAAAGCCAAGACATTTCAAATCAGAATGTCAAGAATTGATTCAGAAGAATAAAGAAAAGAGAAAAGGCAAATTCTACAACAAGAAGAAAGCCTTTGTATCTACCATATGGGGAGATAGCTCTTCTGGCGAAGAAAGTGATGATGAGGAAGTAGCCAATATCTGTCTAGTTGCTCAAGAGGAAACAGAAGAAGAGGAAATTAATTCTGATCCTACCTATAATGAATTCCTTTCCGAATATAATGCTTTACTTTCTGAATTCATCAAAGTATTTAAAGAACTAGTTGTTTTCAAAAAGAAAAACAAAGCTCTTGAAGTATAACTTAAAGAGAATTTTGAAAAGGATTGTGAAAACTGTACTTCTTTGAAAAAGAAAAACATTGATCTTACTAAATCTCTTGAAAAATTCACTAAAGGAAGTGAAATGCTAAATGTAATTTTAAAAGCTCAACGATTTGTGAATGATCGATATGGAATTGGATATGATCCAAAATTAGACAGAAGGAAAGGAAGAAAGAAAGCTGGAGGTAAATCATACCTGAATTAGTTTTAGCATTATATGCATACATCAAATCCTTTTGCACATTGTAATTTTTGTAATAGAAAAGGTTATTATACTTCATCATGTATTCATAGGAAGAAAAGAAATATAGGAACATACATATGGGTACCTAAAAGTTCATATGTTCTGAACAATTTTTTTACTAACCCAAAAGGACCCAAAATGATATGGGTACCTAAGACTTAATCATATTTAATTGCAGATATGTCTTAAAGCATCCAAAAACAACAAGTGGTACATAAACAATGGATGCTCTAGATATATGACCAGTGATTTTGAAAGTTTTACCACATTGCAACCTAAGGAAAGTGGAAAGGTAAAATTTTGAGGAAATCAATCCGGAAAAATAACAGGAATTGGTGAAATCAAAATGACAAAGGAATACAAGTCAAAGATGTATATTATGTTGAAGGCTTGTGTCATAATTTCTTGAGTGTACGTCAAAGTGTAGATAAAGACAACTAGATAATATTTGATTCAGAGGAATGTCTAATTGTCAACAAGAAAGACTTACAACTCGGTAAGAAAAATATCAAGGCAAAGCTTAGAGCAAAAAGGGAAGGTAACTGCTATACACTTGATATCAATAGAAATAACTCTAAAAATTGTTTTCTGAGTAATGCCGATGAAAGTTGGTTATGGCATAAGAGACTAGCTCATGTCAACATACACTAACTAGGCAAACTACTCAAAAAGGATTTATTTCTTGGATTACCCAAAATAAGTTTTAAAAATAATTTGATTTGTGACGCATGTCAAAAGGGTAAACAAACTAAATCATCTTTCAAATCGAAAAATGAAATTACAACAAATTGACCACTTCAATTGATACATATGGATTTAGTTGGTCCAGCAAGAGTTAACAGCCTTGGTGGCAACTTATATTCATTGGTCAATTTTGATGATTTCTCTAGATTTACATGGACTATTTTTTTATCATCAAAGGATGAAACCTTTGCAAAATTCATTATTTTTGCCAAGAAAGTGCAAAATGAGAAAGGTATGTCCATTACAGGTATTAGGATAGATCACGGTGGAGAATTTGAAAATCAAGCCTTTGAAGAATATTGTGATACAAATGATATAGATCACAACTTCTCTGCTCCAAGGACACCTCAACAAAATGAAGTCGTGGAACGTAAGTGCTTACTGAAATGGCTAGAGCAATACTGAATGAAAAGAATGTGTCTCAAGGTTTTTGGGCCGATGTAATGAGCACAACATGCTATATTTCAAATATAGCCTACATTAGAACAAAACTTATAAAGACACCATACTAGCTATACGAAGGAAGGAAGCCAAACCTTGCTCATTTACACATCTTCGGTTGTAAGTGTTTCATTCATAATTATGGTAAAGATAACTTAGGAAAATTTGATTCTAGAATAGATGAAGGAATTTTTCTAGGCTATTCAAACCGAAGTAAAGCATACAGAATTTTCAATAAACGAACATGTGTTGTTAAAGAGTCAATTCACGTTGTATTTAATGATTTTGAATCCTCTGACAAAACTATTGATGATGAGCAGGAAGTTGTTTTAAATCAAGAAAATGGTCAATCTATTTCTAAATCTCTTATTCCAGAACTTGATCAAACCAAGGAAGAAGATCAGTCAGTAGGACAACCTAAAGCTTGGAAATACAATAGGAGTCATCCCCTAGATCAAGTCATAGGAGATGTGAATAAAGGAGTCAAAACTAGAAATAGAATTTTCAATGAAGTGATTTTTTCTGCATTCATTTCTGAGATTGAACCTTCTAACATTGACGAAGCCCTATCAGACAATGATTGGGTTATAGCAATGCAAGAAGAACTAAACCAATTTGAAAAAAATCAAGTTTAAGATTTGGTACCCTGACCTAAGGATCATCCGATCATTGACACTAAATGGGTATTCAAGAATAAACTTGATGAATCCATAATTATTGTCATAAACAAGGCAAGATTGGTGGCTAAAGGCTATAATCAGGAAGAAGGAATTGATTATGAGGAAACGTATGCTCCAGTGGCTAGATTGGAAGCTATACGAGTACTCTTAGCCTTTGCATGCATTAAAGTATTCAAATTTATCAAATAGATGTAAAAAGTGTATTTCTAAATGGCTACATCATAGAAGAAGTGTATGTAGATCAACCTCCAGGTTTCGAAGATGTAACCAAACCTGACTATGTTTTCAAACTCAAAAAGGCTCTATACGGTTTAAAACAAGATCCTAGAGCATGGTACGAAAGACTCAGTAAATTTCTTATTGACCAAGGTTTTGTACGAGGAAAAGTTGATATAACACTTTTTACAAATAAAAAACGTGATGATATATTAATTGTGCAAATATATGTTGATGATATAGTTTTTGGTGCTACTAACGAAACTATGTGCAAAGAATTTTCTGAGATAATGCAGGGGGTGTTTGAAATGTCAATGATGGGAGAATTGAATTTCTTTCTTGGTTTGCAAATCAAATAAAGAAAGAATAGGATTTTCATATCTCAAACGAAATATTCGAAAGAGCTATTAAAGAAGTATGGATTGGATGAAGCAAATGGAGCAGACAGACCCATGAGCTCAACCACATTGCTTGATGCGGATGTTAAGGGAAAAGATTGCAACATCACAAAATATAGAGGAATGATTGGATCATTACTCTATCTCACTGCAAGTAGGCATGATATTCAATTCAGTATAGGCATGTGTGCAAGATATCAATCAGCACCAAAAGAGTCACATGCTAAAACTGTCAAACGTATCTTCCGATATCTTACTGACATGGCATAATTGAGTCTCTAGTATCCCAAAGGAAAAAGTGAATATCTAGTTGCATACTTAGACTCTGATCATAGAGGATACAAGATGGACAGAAAGAGTACGAGTGGACAAGGCCAATTTCTTGGAGGATCACTTGTGTCAGGGTTTAGCAAGAAACAAACAATAGTATCTCTTTCATCAACGGAAGCTGAGTATGTTGTAGTATCAAGTTGTTGTGCATAAGTAATATGGCTAAAGCAACAACTCTAGGATCTTGATATTTATTTGAAAGAGGCACCAATATACTGTGACAACACTAGCACGATAAGCTTGGCAAAGAATCCTATTCAACATTCTAGAACCAAGCATATTGATGTTAGACATCACTTTATCAGAGATCATGTCCAAAAGAAAGATGTCAAAGTGATATCCATTCTAACTCATCTTCAACTAGCTGATATCTTCACAAAACCTCTTGCAAAAGATCATTTTTTTTTATTAGACGAGAATTAGGAATGGTAAATCCCAATGAATTGTAAGTTATTTAGTGTTTACAAAATGTTAGATGATATTATTTATTGATGTTTTGATGATTACTAACTTAAGCATAAGAGTTTCTAGCAATTTGTTTTGCAGCATCATGATATTCTGTTTTGGAGTATGAAAAGCAGAGGTTAACAGAAGATAACATTACTGGAGGGACAACTTCAAGTAATGAGCATTACTGGAGTGACACCTTGAAGTAATGGATGCATTACTCGAGTAGCCACTCGAGTAATGAACTTGGAAATGTGCTAGTAAAGCATTAATTTCAAATGAAATGGCACAATGGTTGGAAATAAACAGTCAGAAGGTGAAGAGACAGATTACCCGAGGGAGGCCTCGAGTGAACTTCAACGTTACTCGAGTAAGGCCTCGAGTGAACCTGGGTGCAGATCTCAAATTTACTGAGTTTAAACTCAAATCTGTCCTAAAGAGCTATCAAATGATCGAGGGAATATTCATGGGTAATTACAATATTATTCATGCCAGGTATGCACTTGAATTTACTATATTTTAAAATTTCTGGTATGATCGCTCAAGTAGCTACTCGAGTAAGCCCTCGAGTGATGTTAGGATTTAGGGTTATTTCAGTCGATACTCAGTCATTTCTCACAAAATCACCTTGAGTGATTCTCCTAGTGCTCCCACAAAATCTTTTCACAATCATTTTCCCTTCTCATTTCCATCAAAACCCTTTAGGTTTTATCTTCTAAAAACTCTCATATTGCTTAGTAACCTCTGCCTTACATTCACGACTCACGGTCCCTGTTTTTTAGAAATCCTCATTTCTCTTAAATCAAAATGGTAAGGACTAAATCTCCTAATCTTAGCACTTCTTCTGAGTCCTTTGAACCATATCAACCCTCTGATTCACTTTCCCTTTCTCCCACCAAGAAAAGAAAAATCTCTCCTAAACCTAAAGCCAAAGCTAAACCGCAACCTAAGCCTAAGGTGAAAGGGGTTGTGATTAAGGAGCCCATTGTCACAAGAGCTCAAACCAAGAAGAGTTCACCTCTAGGAAGAGGCAAAGCAACAAAAGAGCCATTTCCTCCTTCTTCTGATTCATCCAACACACCCATTTTTTCTCCTAAACCTCTAAAAAAGCCCAAGATTGATGAGAAGCTTACCAAAGTGATGGTAGGCATGCTTGAGGAAGCTTTTCAATCTAAGGAAGGAAAGAAAGGGCAATCTTCAAGGCAAACAGAAGAGAGGGATGAAAAAGATCACATTTCCTCCAAAAGGATTCAATGTGAGCAAGCTTGAGGAATCTCAGAAGTATCTGAGTCACTTTGCAAGAAGAAATGTGTGCAAGATGCATTATATTGACTACAAGGTTCTTCAAGAGGTATTGAAATTCGATTTGAGTCACTATCTTGATTCCTAAATGCCCTGGCTCTCTATTAAACTCCCATTTTACACCAAAGTCATGAGGTATTTTTATTGTAACATTAAACCTATAAATGTTCCTGTTAGGAAGTCTGGGGAAGAAGAAATGTCTTCTAAGGTCAGAGGATAGAGAATTCTAATCTCACCTTCTAAGATTAATACCTAGTTAGGAATAGAGAACCCTCCTGATGATGATTATCCCAATTATGATTCAAACCAGTTGTTTTCTATCCCAAGACCTGGTGAGATAGTGGGACAACTCAATTTCAATCCAAGTGATATGAGTGATTTTCATCGAGTCCTATGGTATATCTATTCTAGAGCCATGGTGAACAAATCCAATAACTTCACTCATTTCATTAAGAGGGACTTCATAAAATTTACCTCATTGATCCTCAAAGAACAAAAGGACTTGGAAGAATATATCTTCAATGAGATCAAGGGATATAGGTATGAAGGAAAACCTACTACTCCAATGCCTTATCCTCAACTTAATTCCTTGTTCCTGAAGAAGAATAAAATTTGGTACTTGGAGAGTATGGAGCCAATTGAGAGGATAACACTAGTTGGGAGGAATCAAATTGGAAAATTGAACATTAAGATTCCTCTAAAACTCCTCTAGAAGCAAGTCCCAAGAAGAAAAAAAAGACTGACACAACAACTAGTCGAATGGATGACACAGTCTTCTGCTTCAACCAACACATCTTCTCTATCT
Organism: Inga leiocalycina; assembly: GCA_963242795.1. NCBI lineage: Eukaryota > Viridiplantae > Streptophyta > Magnoliopsida > Fabales > Fabaceae > Inga > Inga leiocalycina. The sequence continues at coordinate 51,778,561 of OY725323.1, forward strand.
TTCTTTAGTGCTGCAATGCAAACATTCATGGAAACATTTTGAAGAGTTTTCGTATTGACATTGCGAATACCAATGCAGAGTTGGTAACCCATATGAATGAGAAGATAGGACAACTTGTGGATAGGATGGATAAGAGGCACGAAGAGTTGCTAGCTGAACAACGTGCCAAGGGGGAGCTTCTGAGATCCATTATTGTCAGACTTGATGCTTTGGCATCTGGCTCTTCTATTCCTAGTCCTTCTATTATTCCTGAGCCTATACCTACCTCTGAACCTAGACCCTCTATAACTACTGAGCATATACCTTCTAAGATTGGACCTAGTAATGTCTTGTTCTATATGCCTGACCCTGACACATCCGAGCCAATCCACATCACCACTGATGATCTACCTCAGCTTGTTTAGCCAGAGCCCATATCTACTCCCATTGCCTCACCTACACACACTAAGGAGGTGCTTGAGTCTTCACCGGTTGCTACAAAGGAAGTAGAAATTACTTTTTTGGTTCCTTACCCATCATCTCCGGTAAATCCTCTAGAGGATCTTTAGACACCGCCAGTGAACCTTCCTGACCCTGAACCATTATCTTCAGATCCTTCAAGTTCAAATGGTTCATATGAATCATTGGCATTTCTTGTCACTCCTATCTCAGTAGCCAAGCCACCACTCCTCCTCATGATTGATTCCACCTTTATGATGAAGACAAAAAGGGGGAGAAGAACCTGAGTGATTTTGTGATGAATGGCTGAGTTGATGTATTGGGATTTGGGTGTACGGGGCTTTAGGGAGCTTTCAAGTTTTGAATTTTGAATTCTAAGTTTGATTATGTATTGAATTCTTCTTTATACAATTTATTCCTTTGTGCTATTAGAGTTAAATTTCATTGAAGTTATACTGCATTATGGGATTAATGAGTTTTTGATTGTGTATGCAAGGTGAACAAATAAATAAGAACAAAAACTTTGAAAAGATCTTTAATAAGCTATTTCAAAAGAGTTTTCAAGGTTAAATTGAACAAAAGTTTCATATGAAAAGTATTTAAGAAGGTATGTTCGAAAAATCAATTTTAAAAAAAAACTTTGTTCAAAATCACCAAGTTTTGTCATCATCAAAAAGGGGGAGAATGTTATATCCCATATGTTTTGATGATAACAAAGATTGGATCAATGATATAAAAGGATTTGATAACAAACAAATGAATTCAAACAAAGTGGCAAAGCATTACTTGAAGTAAGCACTGGAGTAATGAGCAAATTCTGTGATGGCTTACTCAAGTGACTACTTGAGTAAGGGAAGTTGTTATTCGAGTAAGCACTCAAGTAATCACTGAGAATTTCATCCAGAGAAGCACTGCCAAAATTTGGAAGAAGTTACTCGAGTCGCCACTCGAGTAATCTGCAAACTTATATGAGCCATTACTCGAGTAGCCACTCAAGTAACACATGAGAAAAGGCTTTACTCGAGTAGCCACTCCAGTAACCAAGGCAAAAATCTTCCAGTAGATCTCAGCAAAGAAATGCAACAATTTACTTGAGTAGCCACTCGAGTAACCATGTGAGAAAAAGGCATAACTTGAGGGAGCACTCCAGTAATCTCCAGAGTTATTTGAAGCATTACTTGAGGGGTCACTAGAGTAATCAGGTAAACAAAGAACAAGTACTCTCAGCCAAGAATTTGATGCAATTACTCGAGTGAGTAATTAGTAATCTGCAAAGTTATTTGGAATTTACTCGAGGGGTCACTCGAGTAAGGTTTGAGGAAACAACAAGGCCATTGGTGTAGCCACTCGAGTAATAGGCTTACTGGAGGAAGCACCCGAGTAACTCGCGAGGAAAAGACATGGCCACTCTAATAGCCACTCGAGTAATCAGCTATTTCCAAGGTTTGTGATATATCCCACTCCATGTCTTACCCGAGTAATATCTTATGAAAATTGTTGAATCACTCTCAGCCATATTTTTTATAGGTTTACTCGAGGGACTACTCAAGTAACAGGCATGATCACTCGAGTAGCCACTCGAGTAATGAAGTCCAGAAATCATGTTTTTAATTGAATGTTTATTAAATTTTTTCTATATGATTAAATCTTCATTGTACTAGTATTCTAAGTACATTTGAAGAGAAATAATGAAAGATCATTCCAGAAGTGAAAAGTCAAATAAAAGTCCTAACGTCCACCTACTGCTACCTACCGCAAACGGATAGTTTTCAAATTCGAAGAGTAGTCAACTGTTGCTGCGTGACTCTAACGGACATGTTTGAATTGCTTCCAACGGACGCTACAAATCATCTATTTATATGGAGCATTCAAAGAGTAGAAAACAAGAACTAAGAACAAGCAATCACATATCGATCAACATACTCTTTGTTCCTTTTTTTCTTATACTCATTCATTGTACTTCAGTGATTATATATTTGCTCTGTGAGAGAGTTTTTATTACAAACTCAATATTTGTTATTGAGACAACTTAAGGTTGTGGAACCTTAAGTTGGGGATTTGATAACGTGTAAGGGGGAGCGAGTGTCTAGGTAAAGGAACTTGTTGTGTACTGAGGTGCCAAGAACCCACTAAATCTTGGAGAATATAGTGAAACTTTCAGAGACACTCTAAAGACTGGACATAGGTCAAAGTTGTTGTGGCCAAACCAGTATAACTCCCGGTGTACACTTTGGTGATATTTCTCTTTCCTCTCAACTGCTTTAAATATTCCGTCAATTTTCTTATACACAACGAAATTTCTGGTATCACCCAATTCACCGCCCTCTTGGGTGAAACGCTTGCACTAACATATGTTTATCACTATTTTGTGATGATTTGTGACGCTACTGCAATTACAGTGGGTGATAGCTGTCTTTATACAGCGAAAGCTATCGTTATACTGCAAAATCTGTCGTTATACAGTGAAAGATGTTGTTATACAGCGCATGCTGTCGATATTGTGATTATAGCACAAGCCATCATACTATGATTACAGCGAAAACTGTCTCCTTGTGTTTACAACTGTGAGTACTATCGTTATGGTGAAAGCCTTATATCTTGTGATGCTATTGCAGTTCCAATTGCAATTTACTAACATGTTGTGTGCTTATATATTGTATGAGTGATTTGTTACTACTAGGATTCTCTTGCATCTCATTCTTTCCATTTAACTAACCTACAGACAGGGCAATTGGCTCTAAAGGGAAGCAGACAACCTAGAGCAGCTAGGACTTTTTAGGGGCATATGATTTCAGTTGTTGGTTATAAATTTTGAGTTGGGATTACTGTACGTAAATGGGATGTAAATATTATTTTGGATATAGTTGTGTAATCCCTTAAATGGGAATTTATAGACCCTTTTTGTTAATACATGAACCTGGGGGTTAGCAGGATTTCTCTATACACTCTAATATGTATGAATGTGATATAACTGTATAGTATAATTATGTTCAAAGTGTGGATATGAGGCCAAGTTAAATGAATTGAGGAACGAATTTTCGGAAAACCCTATTGTGAGGATTGAATTTTAAATGAAATTTTCATATCTTTTGGTCTGTAATTCATCTTAAATTCGTATTTTTGAATCATAATTACGGTTATCAAGGCAGGGGGTTCCAACTTGTGACTTATGGGTTAGTATAGTTATTGGCCCACTGCCAACTTCGTATAGGCTTACAGGGTTGAACACAAGAATAGTCCAACACGAGCTATAATGTCCAGGTTTATTGAATCTAAGATGTGTCTAAGATTCAATGAATATAATGTTTAATCTAGGGTGGGTGAATTTTATACATACATATGTGTGTGTGTGTGTGATATAAAATTTGTAAAAAGCATAATAATAATATTATTATGTAGTGTTAATTTCACATTTAAATTTATTTGTTAAATTACATGACTAACATTGATAGAGATATAATATCTTAGATTCAATTTATAAAGATAAATTAAATCTACTTCCATAGGTGATTTATTCGATTAAATAATTAGGTTAAATTAAAACTATTAGACAAATTTAATTAAATCGAATTTATTTAATTAGCTCATCAAAACAATTAAGTATTAATTGATTTCAAAATAAATTAATTAATATTAATTTTGAAGATCCAAGATAGGCCTTATTAGTTATAAAAATGAAAGGCACAGGTTAAGTAGAGCGCATATGAGAAAATAAGTAGCCACAAGAAGTTCCTAAGGAAATAGGAGGTGCTAGCATGTTGTTCGTGTTAGGGTTGATTCATGTGGATACCGACAAAGGGAGCTAATATGAGGTATGGGCTCCTAGAGATCAAAGAGGCAAAAAATACATAAGACGTACGATTCTTACTACTCAATTTAAAAACCTTTGACAAATCCACAATTGGGATTGGTAAACTTTTAAAAATTTAAATTCTTCTATTGTGCCTGCCAATCCCAACACTTTTGTCTTTAATTACTCCTCTAGATCCTTATTTTTTCCTACCATTGTAGATGCTTGGAAATCCTTCTATTTCCTCTTCCTTGATATCTCATAGCCCTAGATATATAGCCACATCATTAGAGCCATGAAAGAAAGCCATTAGTCATGACTTGTTCCCTTACATATCCTATTAATCAATGACTACAGAGTTGGAAAGGAGCTTATATATCAATATAGTATTGGCTGAGGCAAAAAGGCATCTAGAAATTTTTAGGCTGCAGGTAAGAAATCCTCTGGCCATAGCTAGGAGACAAGCTAAGGTGCTTGGCCACAGCCAAGATGTAATATCCCAAAATTCATACACCAAAGATCTAGCGAATATTGAATTTTGACGAATTCAAAAATCCTGCTAGTGAAATTTCTTGTGTGCTAGCTTGGTTGTCTAATGTTTTTAATTAGGAAAATGATTTTCATGCCTATGAAACTTTTCAAGTTAAAAGTAGACTTATAAAGCTTTAATTTGCTACATCACATGAGTCATTTCAAGATGTACACAAAGAGTTATGTATTTTTAAATTTAGCTAGGTGAAACTAGCAAGTTTCTATGGCAGTGTCCAATAAATATTAATTATGGGTTTCTGTGCTTCCAATTGGCTAAAGAAAATATTTTTTCTTAAAAATAGACTTAATAAGGGTTGTATAGCCTTTGAAATCACTACAATTGGACAATTATAAATAAAGATATGAATTTTCAAATTTGATGAAAATTTTGTTAGCTTGTGCAAAAATTACAAAATGTAAGGGCAAAATGGTAATTTGTCATATTAAGTAAGAGGCAATTATTAGTATTTGGAGCAATTTTTGGCAATGGCCAAAAGAAAAAAAATATGATGACACTAGATCAACAATTGCAACTCCAATTAAAAATTAGGTGGAAGAGGTTAATTGTGTTAATTAAAGAGCCTATTTTTGACCATATAAAGAGTGCATTTTGGTCAAGTATAATTTGGAAAGAGAAAATATGATGATCAATTAAATGAGCTTGTGCTTATTAGCCATAAAATATAATAAAAGAGAAAGATGAAGTTGATATTTTGATAAGGCCTTCTCTTTCCTTTAAGCTTATATTTTCAGTTGAAGTTGAACCAAAGAGAGAGGGAGAGTCATATGAAAGTGGAGCAAGAAGAGAGCTCAAGAGGAAAATCCAAGGTAAGTAGGTGGAAATCTTGGTGTTTAAGCCTTCTAATTCAAGCAAGATCACTTCTAACCTATATATCCTCATGAACATGGCTTGTAGCAAGCACAATCAAGAGTAGAGAAAGAGAGAACTGCACAGTTTTGGAGGGAGAATGAAAGGAAATTCAAGGTGAGCCTAGAAACTTGCTTATCTTGATAACTTTTGATAGTTGTTAGTTGTTTGATGATTTGGTTGGTTGATTTTGCATTGTTTTGGAATTTTGGATGATGAAACCCTAGAATGTTATGCTGATAATTTTCCATGAAATATGTTTATTAAGTGTTTAAGTAGTTTATCTTGTGATTACAAGTGAAAAGTAAGTGGTTAATTAAGAGAAATCAAGAAAACCTAACTTCTCTTATAGGGTCCTAATTTTCGGTCAAGTGCAGAACCATAGGAAGGAGCTAGAATTTTGTAATTGTGATGGTTCCATTGGATTTAAAAGGGAAAAATTGTGTAGTAATACATGTGTTCTTAATTTTTGGATGATTGTATGCAAATGTGGATTTTTTAGAAGTATAGGGAAACACTGTTTGATTTGATTTCGAGAGGCAGTGTTATTGTGAAATGAATTTCGTTAGTCAAACCTAGTCCAAATATTATGAAACTTTACAGCATTAAAGTAGAGATTGAAAGCTTTAATTTGATAGGTGGATCATAATTTTTGGACTAATATACTAAAAGATATGGATTTTTAAAGTTATGTCCTGTTTTTGGAATACAATCTGGAACAGTGCAGGTTTAGCGAATTTCTTGTAATAATGTCGTTTTAATTGCCAGATGTAGGTATTTTACATGAAAATACACTTAAAGAGCATTACTTAGGCTTTACAATTAGTCAATTTAGAATTTCCTAGAATTAATTATGATATTTCAAAGTTGACTGAAAATCTGCCAGTTTTCTGGAAAACTGTGAAATTGAACTATGCAGAATTGTATTGTGCAGAAATGTTTTGAAACTATGATAGATAACCAATAAACTATGATTAAAGACAAATAATAGTTCGAGTAATAACCAGTTACTTATAACTTAAAATTTATAGGAATTAGAAATAGCCTGAGCCAGAACAAGAATTTAGGACAGACAATAGAACTGGAAAAGGACTCAGGTGGTAACTCTATCTTTCATAAACTATATGAATATTAATATCTTTGTATATGCCATCTTCTATAATATGAGCACTATTTTGCCTAGTAGTCCCAACTCATGTGCATATGCCATGTTGTTTGTGTTATATTGCATTACATAGTGTATGACATATTTATCTGTCGCACTTTATATGACTGATTGATTGTTACTACTGAGATTCATTTGAATTTCACCCTTTTTCAAATATTCAAACACATTCCAGCTGAAGCTATCGGCTCGAAGGACAAATCTGTGGCTACCGGCAAGTAGAGTAGTTTCTATGCATATGTAGGCTGCTGTTGGTTATCTAGCTTGTAATTTAGTTTCTTTTAAACGCTCTGTACATTTGTATATATATTTCAAACCCTATGGCAAATTTCCTGTATTGTAAATAAGTACTTAATGTCAATATGTTTCTATTATTTCGATATGCTTTACAGAATTGTGTGCTTATTACTCTACAAATATCGAAATGTTAAGGGGTTTGACACAAGAGGTTTGGTCACAACAAAAACTTGTACTTCAAGATTTTTCTTAATATGCTAGATTTCTTTGTTCAAATTAGGAAATTCATAAATTAATCTCCATAACTCTAAATGGGGTGGTTTAAAGTCCTATATAAATCTCTTTAAGTCTACTTAAGGGAAAAATATCACCCAATATCAATTATAGCCATAAAAATCTAGAAATCTCAATCAACCCTTACTGCCACAACATTCATTCCTGATTTTATACCTCAAATTCAACAAATCATATCTCTGCTAATGTACTGACCTAAATGGCACATATTACATATCAAATTAAAGCTTAGAATGTCTACTATCAATCTAGAAAATTTCATGATCATTGGATAAGTTTTGGCCATTTAAAAATATGTGACAAGTAATCTGTCTCCCATAAAACACATTTTGGCAGCACTACTCCTTTAACTTTAACTTTTGGGTTTTCAATCCAACCCTTCTAAAATTATGTTCACAACCTATTCCTATACAATTTCATGTGTAGAATCCATTTCTAACCTCAAAAACACCAAAATAAGACTCTTTCTCCATTAATCAGGTTTGGCCGAAACTTAAGGGTTTTTGGGTCAAAATTCTATTTTTGATTATAATGCTTCCGGGACTAGTTCCTCACCACTATCCCACATAGCTTTTTGTTCTAAAATTATTGAAAGCATTCAAACTAGCAAAATCACGCTCCCTCTCTCTGCCCTATTCTAGCCAAAAATAGGTAGCCTAAAGAACTTCAAGAAAACTTAATCAATCTTTAAGTTTTGGTGCTCAAATTAGAGCTCAAGCTTACGTCAGCTCAATACTATAGCAAGTTCTTGATGTCGGTAACACCTGTATCTTGTAGATAGATCCAAACTACTCTGATTATGATCCCAAAATTGTAGAAATGTAGCTCTCACTGAGAGCAACAACATTCATGAAGACTTTGTGTGCTAGAAACAGTGAATGGGGGTCGAAATCGGCTTGGGAACTCAAGAACACTCCTTATTCTCTCCTCTCTTTCTTTTTCTTGATATTTTTCTCTATTTTTCCCCTTTGTGGATGCCTTGGATGAAATAAATAGAGGCTAGGGGAGTATTGGATTGAATTTCACATAAGTCCAAGTGTTTACATCGTAAAGTGCTATGAGTCTTAAGATTAAATCTCAAAGTGACAAGTGTCCTTATAAAATCATCATTCCTCATTCTCTCTCATGTTAAATGACTTTTTGGTCAAGGGAAGGAAAGCCTGATGATTTCCTCTGACTCTCAGGCTTTGTGTTCGAGCAAGTCAAGTACATGACTAGATCAGAGACTAGTAGATTTCCCTGACTATTGTGCTAGGTGACGCCCCAGAGAGAGACAACACAAAAGTCATAAAGTAGAGGTAATGATGTGGGACATGTGTCATCTTCTCACTAAGCCAACACAAAAGTAAGGGCTAAGTGGCAACTTCTTATTGGTCCACCTCAAAAAGCCACTTTTCAAAAGCTATTTATTAAAGTTACTTTAATGGAGCTACTTTATAAATGTCCATTCATATTGCGCCATATGGCATTTGAAGTGGGGAATTGCTGAGTGTCAACTTATGAGCCCTATATGGCACACAAGCCTCAGGGAGTTCCCAAGTATCTGCTTGTGGGCCCCACATGGTGCTACAAGCTAATGCACCTTAAGGAGGCGCCAGTATGCCAAAGTACCCATACACCAACATACTTTATCCGACTACTTATATGCCCTGAGCAGCATGTAATCTAGAGACTTGTTCTTTACCCAGTTATAGTCTATGAAAATCATTCTATTTCCCTAATATTCTTAGGATCTAAGTAAACTCAGCCTGGTAGTCTGCCTGATTCAGAATTATTTTCAAGGTTATAGGCCTAAAATCTAGGATATTAGGGGAAACCAAGGAAGCTTTTACTTGCCTCCATCAAAGAGAAGAGGGAGTACGAACAATGGCACCATTGCAACTTCAAAATAGAAAGAAGGAGTAGAGACAAAGCACTATATAGGAAGAGTGAAGTGGGGAGAATGGATAAGGAAACGTGGTGGACCAATAGAGTGGGGACCGAAGGGATAAGACAAGATGGTAGACGTATAGAGTTTTGGGAAATGGGGACTTGGGGAGCTAGAGGGTGTGTGAAGAAGATGATAATGGTGAGCCTTTCAAATTTTTTTATATTACTCGTATAGCGCTTGCTAGGCATACAAGAAGCTTTGGCGCTTTCCTGACAAGCGCCATTGTTTCACTTGATTTTAAAAAAAATAAAAAAACATATGGTAGACAATTTTTTAATAAAACCAATAATTTTTTTGAAAAAAATGCTACTGGTGTCCCCATACTCCCTTGATTTTTAAAAGGATATTAAAAAAACCAATTTTTTTACAAAATGCTACCAACAGGGCCTTAGAAGGCACCATACAAGTCCTAGCATTAAATAAAGCCAATTATGGTGCTTGCTTAGCTGGTACATTTTTTTAAAAATAAAGGCCTAAACAAGCGCCACACAAACTTAACACTAACTATGACACTTATAATAGTACGTGCCACAGCTTCTAAATATTATTTTTAAAAGAAAAACAATTATCTTAAGAAGTGCCACAAGAGGGGTGCCACTAAATCTCCCTTTTGTAGTAGTGCTATGGCATTCCTAGCAAATAAACATTCAAGTAATCAGGAACAAACTATATAGGAGTAAGTTTCACTACCTCTTAAACATGCAATCTTCCAACATACTTGCTTCTTATAGATTTTCCTGAACTCGTTTCCTTGTAAGACTTGAGTATAATTCAAATCCTAGCAATTATGGACATATGGGCATATCAATATATAATCTCTTGAGCACTTTTGAATGCACAAATAACTTCATCCTTTACCCAAGTCCTTACTCTTCAAAGTAGACCATTTAGCTTTAACTCTTTTAATTTAATACTTAGCTTAATTATTCATGTCATCGACCAATAAAATTCTTTGTTCCCTCACATTACTCTTACACAACTTCACATGAAGAATTCATTTTTAACTTCAAAATTAGTAAATTCCAATCCCTACCCCCCATAACTTCATAGGCTAAGCAATGAATGCTTAAGCGTAAACTTTTTATTTCTCACTTATGTTTACAATCTTGAATTAGGTGGTCTATTCCTATACAATTTTCATCTCTAAATCCATTAGAGAGCTTAAATCCATCCAAAATCAACTACTTGTTGCTTTAACAGGGGTCGATCAAAACAAAACATAAGGAATCATTTATGAAATTCAATTCTATTGTTTCAAGTCATGTCATATAAGCCTTTAAGCATCTTTGATGTGCAGGTTAGCAACTAAGGGTGTTTTATTTTTCACTTGCCCATAACTTTGACACATCACTAAATAATGAAACTATTGATGTTTAGTTCAAATTTAGCCTTCACAATTCAAATAGCACTAGCTGAAGGCATCGGATCTAGTGAAAAATAGCCTAGTCTGTCCTTAGTGGATTAGGCCCAAGCCTAATGGGATTGGAGTCAAAGTATAAATAATATTAAAGTTTGTGTGGATATATGTGATATTTCCAAATTACTATGTGTAACACCCTCATTTATGCTCATTTATTATATAGTTGGGACCATTCACGTTATTGTTTTGGATCAGGAGAATTGATAATTAAAACTCCTAGCCAAAAACTTTCACAATTATTCTTGGGGCACAATTCATTTGGTAAACATTTTACCTTTCCAAGTTCTTATCTTAACTTCAAAATTTCATAACTATTAGGTTTACCAAATATCCAAAATTACTTTTCCATTCTTATTCACACATGTACATGTCATAGATGACATACTCAATATTCATAATTTACACATAATAGATTATCATGCATTAGTCTTTAATTCTTAATCACATTTCCCTTTACACATCTTCATACACTCCTCTTTTGTGCTCGACTTAGCGATATGGTTGGGTGAGGGAGGGGTGAGATTCGGGAAAATCTTAGTAGCAAATAGTACTAATTATGCGTGCAAGATAAATCTTAGTGCATGACATGTTTGCCTTAAATACATTCATGATCACGTAATAACATATCTGCGTACTCAATGTTTCACACAACTTACTCATGGCCATAGCACCAATAGAAACAAAGCATTAATTATTCATATATACACTATATATCAAGCAAAGCAATCATACATATCAATACACAAGCACACATATCAAATACATGCAAGTTAGGTAAGTTTACTTCCTTTTCCTTTATGTCGTCCTCGTGTTCCCTTTTCTTCCAACCATTGTAGTTGCTTAAAAAGCCTTATATTCCTCTTCCTTGATCTCTTATGGCCCTAAATACCCAATCATATCATTAGCACCATGATAACAAGTCATTGGAAGTGTTCAATGTCTAAGAAGTTAGAAAGGGCTAAACAAGTCAACGTCCCTTGGAAAAATAGGAAGTGGTAAAGTGGGGTCTTTTGCCATAGCCAAAATGCTTCTAGAAAATTTTAGGTTGCAAGGAAGAAATCATCTAGCCACAGCCAAGAGATAGGCAAGGTGCTTGGCTGCAGCCAGAACCTGTACTTTCAGATTTCCCTTTTCTCTAGACTTAACTTCCAAAAATCATAACTTCATCTACAAAACTCCAAATAAGGTGGTTTAAAGTCCTCTATAAAGCTCTTTAAGTCCTCTTTAAAGGAAAAATATGTCCCACTACCAGTTATAAGTACAAGAGTCCAAAAATCCTCAATCAACCAAACTGTTCCAGAATTTGCTCCAGATTAAGTGAGTAAAATTTAACAAATCATAACTTACAATCTACTAGCTAAATTGCACATTATATATATCACTTTAAATTTTAAGATGTTTAATATCAATTTAGAAAATATCATGATCATTAGATAAGATTTACTCAATCAAAATCACTCCGTAAGCAATCTGTGTCCCATAAAACACAATCTGGCAGCGGTTATCCTTAAGCTCTAGAGTTAAAGGCTTTCTACACAATCATCCAAAAATCATACCACAAGCTATTTTTATGTAATTTCACATGTAGAATTCATTGTAAACATCAAATTTAATAAAACCACACTCCTTCCCTCAGATTCACGCTTGGCCAAATCTGACCCTAAATTGCTACAAAGTGATTTCTTGCAACTTTAACCACCAAACTTATGAAATATGATCTTTAACTCTTGTTTAACATCATATTCATAATCATAAAATCATCTAAGCCCTAATTACTCATGTTGCTAAAAACCTTAGGGTAGAAATATGACCTCCAAAAACTCAACAAAACTTAAAATATTATACTTAAATTGAAGGCTACGCTTACCTCTATCTGGTGCCATAGCCTATTATTGATTTTGGCAGCACTCTAACTTTTGGGCAACTTAAAACTCCTCTAATCAAGAACCTGAAATCATAGAAACATAGCCCTTAACGAATAGAAGAAGATTCATGAAGGCTCGATCGGTCAGAAACATCGATTCGGACTTGAATTAGGCAATAACACTAAGAACACTCAAACTTCCCTCCTCTTTCTTTTTCTCTTGATTTTCTCTATTTTTCCTTCCCTTTTCTCTCTCTTAGACAAATTTAAAGAGCCTAAGGAGGTGTTGAATGATTTTGTAATGACATATGTCCAAGTATTTAACCCTCAGGGTGCTAAATGCTTTTTCTTAAAATCCAACTGACTGACTTATCAGGAAATTCCCCTAGCTAACCAGAGGGTGTCAGGGAAAAGGACATGTGTCAAGGTATAATCCTTTTCTTTTCTCTCCTCTTGGCCGACTTTAATGCCAAGGGAAGGGAGGCCTGATGATTTCCTCCGACTCCCATGTTCAGTGTTCAGGAAAGTCAGTCACATGGCTAGACTGGAGATGGGTGAATTTCTCTGAGTAATAGGGCTAAGTAGTGCCCTAATAGAGTACCAAGACAAAAGTCAAAAGACAAAAGGTTACTTTATGGATTTCTGGCTCTTGTTGTGCCATGTGTCTTTGTGTGGGACCCAACTTCTTCTTCCTTCCTTTTCTTTATGAGTTGGCCGTCTACTTTATCAAAGGAAGGGAAGAGTCTAATGAATCCCCTAACCATTGGGCTTAAGTGGCTTCCCTTAAGGATGCCAACGCAAAAGTCATGTAGGGAATACAATGATGGTGGGACATGTGGTGCCTTCTTGTGGTGCCATAACAAAAGCTAAGTTATGATCTTACTTTATCAAAACAACTTTATTAAAGTAACTTTATGTAGATTCCACTCTGTTTGGTGCCATGAGTCCATATGGATTCATGAGCACACCAAGTATCCGTGTAAGCCCTCAGATGGCGCCACATGGCTTATGACTCAGGGGATTACCGAATACGTACCGGTGTATCTTGGAAAATGTCTGATGTAGGCTTGTGGGCCCCACATGGCACCACATATACCCTTAGTGTGCCATCAAAATAGTGCCTAAGTATACCAAGGTACACTTGCACTAGTATATTTTATCAGACTAATTTCACACACTGAGCTATCTTACAATCTGTAGAATTATTCTCTACCCAGAGGGCTAAATCATATAGCCCCTGAAAAGCATTCTATTTCCCAAACATTTGTGGAACTCTTGCTAAACAGGGCTTAGCAATCTGCTTAATTCAGGCTTATTCGTAATCTTATAGGCCCAAAATTTGAGATATTACACTATGAGTCATATTATTTAACCAATAGAATATGACTCTACAAATAATATTGTTTCACGGATACAATATATCTCTTTATAGAAAGGATATGTTGTTTCTCTAAGGAAAGGTTACGTATGTAGAGAGGAAGCAGACCAAAGAACACTATAAAGAGGCATAAGGGGTTCCGTTGTGAATTACTTAAACAAATATATTGAGCCACATTGATTCCTTTTCTCTCTACCATATCTCTCATCTTCTCCTGTATGGTGTACTTGTTGTTCGTCATAGTTGTTTCCATATCTGTGATTCAATTTGTGTAGTCATTGAAGATTAATGGTCACTCTCTAGATACGCCCAATATTTTTACAAGACCACATACATTCCTCCCTGTAATCTTTCTATACATTATTGCAATCTTATGTTATAATATATTTCCATTAGCTTATAGGTATATTATTCTCTTATAAATTCAAATGAACTTAACTCTTTTCTTGAATCCTTCCCTAATTGATACAAGGAAGAAAAAGAACTCACATGATTCATGCTCTATCACACCTAAATATTCCATATAATACCCTCATATAACTTCAACATATACCCAAACAATGCCCATAACAAATATGAAATTTTTCAACGTTGATAGTGTGCTTTAACAATTCGAACCTTCACAGACTTAAGTATTTAACCATTTATCATAAAGATTTAGTATTAATTAGAAAATTTCAAATCATTTACCAACTTTATATAATCCTTTAACCATAATCTTTTTAACACTTCAACTACAATCCAATAACTTAAATTATTCTTTTTAACACTTAGGGACTTCAAAACAGCAACTATTATTAGCTTTTAAGCTTCATATACTTTGATCTTTACAATTCTGAATGACAATATCTCATTTATATTAATCTATTGATATCTTATTTAAACACTTTACACTTTCTCCTTCATTGAGTGCTTTATGGGTTATTCTGAAAATAATTTTCAAAATTAATATCAATCAATAGTAACTTTAATAACATTCATAATATGTATATCCGTATATACCTCATTTATAACTCTCTAAGTATATCCTTTTGCCTCTTCCTTTTTCTCACATTACTTCTCCCTTTAAGTCTAAAATGTTAAGCTTCAAGAATGTTGTTTTAATTATCATATTAAAGCCTGGTAATAGTATATGATACTTATTTAACATTCGGAAGCGTTAAACAGTGATGTTCTTATCCAGTTTTGGACTCAAAATTCTAACTCTCAAAGCTTCCAGCATCATATATTACATAAACATATTTGACATGATATGTCTCTTAAAGTTCACACAGCCCACTGTACAAATTTGAAACATTTCTCTAGCTTCAAGAACATGATTGTTAATCTTTAGTTTAACATCTTTAAGCATGATTTTGTGACACCTTATTCTCTAACCCAATCGAATTAGTTGTTACACAATAAGTCCGAACCACCTTTGTAAGATAGTTTCAAATCCCAACTTCAAGACAGGATTCAAACCTATAGTTGAGTGGGTTTTTCTGAAAATTTCAAAATATTTCAGAATGTCTTTTAGTGGTTAGCAACTTTGTTATTACTCATCGATTCTTGTCTTTTCTTTTAATTCAATTAGAGCAATTCTCTGCTCTATTCATTTCTATAAGAGTTCTTAATATGCTCTTATTCGAGGAATGTTTGTTAACTAATGGGATTGTACCATGCGATTATCTATTCCTAGTTCAATTATTGCACTTAGGAGATTAATCCATCTACCATGCAAGTTATCCCACTAGCCACTTCAAACATTAATTTACACATAACGAATTAGCACGTATTAATCTTCAACTCTTCACTATAACTTCATCTTTGGGCACATCATTTTGCATCCCACTTTTATGCTGATGTGCCTATATGGTTGGTGAGGGGAGTTGAGATTCGAGGGAATCTCAGTAGCAAACTTTGCTAACTATGCATACAAGATACAAGCTTAATGCATGACATGCTTGCTTACATAAATTTATGCTAGCATAATGACATACTTGCATGCTTAATGCTTTACACATTATGTTAGATATGATTAGTTTTTATAATGTCAAATATAGATGTGAAATGATAAGAGCAACAAGTGTATGTATTTATTTTATACTTTTACTAATTACTATGTTTAATGTGAAATATGTTGTATATTAATTAAGTTGAAACATGGAATAAGAATGAGAAGACAAAATATAAGACAATAAACAAAGAAGCGATAAACTGAGGAGAATGAACAAGAGGGAGAAGAAGAAAGAAATTAAAGATAGTCAAGGAGCTACCTACTTGGATTATGGAGAATGATTATCAAGAGGAAAATAAAAAAGAAAGATATTACAAAAAGAAGAACTTGCAAGATCTAAAGGGAATATCCAGATTCAAGTTCTTAGAAATAACTCTGAAATTTCTATAGTGAAAAGGAAATTAGAAGGCACTATTTGGCACAATAGCGGTCAGCATTGTTTAGCACTGTAGCGGTCGGTGCTGTAGCAACCGATAACTATTTGGCACTATAGCGGTTGATGTTGTAGCAACCGATAACTGATTGGCACTATAGCATGCAAATCACTGTAGCACTTGAGGTGCAAACTGAAAGTACAAATTCACTGTAGCACTTGAGTAAAGGAAGAATACACTTGAATATCTGGGCACTCTATTCTACTTTTGTTTCCATTTAGTCTAATAGAAGTCCAATATTTTGGCCACATCTCTCAAACCACATGTTGGTTTAAACTGATACTGGTGGCATATAAAATTAGACTCCTAACATGAAAAATATACACCAAGATCATATTGAAAGTAGCTTAGAAGAAAGATATATTAATCGTGGAATATGACACTGAACTCACCATCACCTTTCAAGACAAGTTTGGTATTTGGACATAACTCACAAACGACATATTGTATTGACGTGAAACTAGTGTCATATAAAACTAGACTCAAAACGCTTTCCATGGATAGGTAATGGGTCAAATTTAAAGTTATATGTTGAGAGATACACCTTCTGGAAATTGACACTTGTACTATCTAATGCGATAGACACTCTTTCGATCATAACTTGCATAATACAAGAAGTTTGGAGCTTATTCTTTTTGCATTGGAATATATATGACAAGATCTTGCTTATGATACATTACTTGCCATATTTAGAGTCAAATGAATTGATCAAGTTTGATTTGGCACCTAAGCACCCACGAGTCCAAAAACACACTCTTGGAAATATCATGCGAGTGTTACCCAGAAGCTCAAATCCATAGTCCAATATACATGTGCACTTGAGTAAAGCCATTCACACTCGAGTGAGAACTCAATACACTCATGAGTGATAAATCTCACTCTTGTAAATATCATGGGAGTGTGTTCCAGAAGCAGCTACGAAGTGGAAGAATTTTAGCAATACTCGAGTGAGAAATGTGTTGGAAATTATGCCCTAAGGGCCAATCATTATACTTTGAACATTATTGTTTTAATGAAATTTCTCCATTCTGTTATCATATTATTTGCATATTAACCGTGATAATTTTATCCTTGGATAATTAATAAAGATTGTCCTAAAATGTCCCTGATCGGTCATCTATGAGGGAGCAGAGATGAAACAAGATCAGTATGACTTTGATAAGATATGGAGATACGAATCAAAGTCTTAGGCACTTGTAAGAGTATAAGGTGCTGGACCGACCCACTATGAGAAAGCTACATAGATCAAGTCATAAGCTTTTCTCATGTATAACAACATCACAATACCCTTAAACCTGAGGTCATCATGGATTCCTACATGAGAGTTGCTAAGCTTTGAACTAGTCAAAAGTCACTTTTGACCGGGTGATGATAAAGGCTTCGATCAGGTTTGGTGGTTTTTCATGCAGAGGAATATGAATGATCAAGATGGAATTTGTCCCTCACATTAGTAGAGAGATATTACTGGGCCCCTGATGAGTGAGTCTGAGAAATGTATGGCCATACTATGTTGAAAGGAGTTTCTGTCTTTGTTATCAGGCTACTCAGGAATCGAGAAAGTAATGGTCAAGAACAAGAGGATGACATTATCCATGCCTTATCCTTGATCGATATATCGTGTGACAAAAGGGACGTGACATGGTTGTATGACATGTTGCATCGTGATAACAATCCTTATATGAATTGGGTAGTCGTAATGTCTTGCTAGAGGCCGCTTGCGACTTCTGGGTTAGTATAGTTATTGACCCACTGCCAACTTTATATGGGCCTACAGGGTCACACACAAGAATGGCCTAACACGAGATAATGCTTAATTTAAGGTGGATGAATTTTATATTTATATATATATATATAATATAAAATTCATTAATAATATTATATAGATATTTATATTTTCGAAATATATATCTTATATATATATGAATATATATATATATTATATGATATTATTATATTGAGTTAGTTTTAAATTTAATTTATTAAGATATATTAAATTTAATAACTAATATGATAGAGATATAGTATCTCATATTTAATTTATGAAGATAAATTAAATTTAATGGCTCTTTATTTGGATTAAATAAATAGGTTAAATTAAAACTGCTAGACAGATTTAATTTAATCTGAATTTATTTAATTAGCTCATGAAGATAATTAATTGTTAATTAATTTCAAAATTAATGATGATTAATTTTGAAATTTGAAAATAGCCCTCATAGGTTATAAACTTGATAGAGCAGATATATTCATACGCATATGAGAATTGAGAGCCGCAAGTGAAACCCTAGGAGACATTAGAGGCGCTAGCATGCAATCTCGTTGGAGAGCATTCATGTGGATACCGGTAGAGGGAGCGGACCTGACGTGTTGGCTCCTAGAGATCGTGAAAACTCTGAATCATCAAAAGGTATGAATCCTTCCAAATTGGTTTAAACACCGTTGGTCGATCCTCGATTAGGATCGGTGAAAATTTTTAAAATTCTTCCGCTGTGCCTACCGATTCTAACAAAATGTTGTAATCAAGTGATGTTCAGATTTACACTCTAGTCTTGCGATTGTGACACTAAAAGTGTTTACCTGAGTGTTAGCTAAAACCTGAAAACTTGAAGTTCACTCGAGTGAGGAATGGAGTACTTGAGTGTTGGCAACCTGCACTTCCAATTGCACTTGAGGTATTGGCATAAAGTGCCAGTGCACTTTCAAGGTGCACTTCCAGCAAAAAGAGAGCAACGCTACGTAACTTCTGAAAAGCATGGGAATAATTGTGTAACTCATTTTTCTTACTTCTAATCACTCTAACACTTCATCATATTAGTAATTAAGCAATTTTCAGGTGATTAAACAAGGATTCACATACAACTTGAAAATACAACTGGCTCTAAAGAAGAATGCATTACAGAGTTGTCGCAAACAATCTGAATTTGGTTAAAGGTTATTTATTCATTATGTTTTCACTTTTTATTATACATAAACATTAATTAACATATATTTCAAGTGTGAAATAGGAGATTAAACATTTGGTTTGCATCTTAAGTACAGAGGTCACTAATGGCAAATATCATCTCTCGAAGTGATGAGTCCCATAAACCAAAAATTCATCTTTTGACCAATGATCCAACATATCCATGACTAACACTTCATGATATTAGTAATTAAGAATTTTTCAGTATGAAACAGGAAATTTAATATTGAGATTACATATTCAAATGAATGAGTCAATTGTGGCAAGCGGCATCATTGCACATCGAATATCGGCTACCTACCATGACAAAAGATTGACCCATCATGACTAATATCTGAAACACAAACGTTCTACAATGTGATGTTCGTTTCATAAAGGAACATCCTGCTCCACAATTTGAAGTATATTTCATAATGAATCATCCGGTCTTCAATTAGGTACTCTACTATGCAACGGACATTTCATAGTGGCTAGTTGTTCAAATGCACTCGACGGTCAAACGAAGAATGGGACTCCAACGGACGAATGCTTACAATGGTTATCTTCTACAACTCATCTATAAATATGGTAGCATTCAGAGAAGAGAAGCAGAGAACAGAGCAACGACACCAACGTATGAATATAATGAGTTATCCACCTCAACCTAAACACTCTCTGTTTTACATCTTCTATATTACTTTTCATTAAAAGAGTGGTTATTTGTATAGAACTTTAGTGAGCATTATATCTACTCTATGAGAGAGTCTATAAACACTTTCAATTATATTTCTAAATTGATCTTAAGGTAGAGGGACCTTGAGAGGGTTGATTACCTTACGGGGAAAGCTATAGAGAGAATTGCCAGTAAGACTTTCTGCTCGTAAGACTTACAAGGTGCAAGCAGTAGCAAACATTGTTGCTAGTAAGACTTACAAGGGTATAAGTAGGAGAGAACATTGCTGCTCATAAGACTTGCACGAATAAGCAGAAGAGAAAGGATTTCAAGATTACTCTACTCATAAGACTTGCTGTAAGGAGGAGTTTCTTAGAGAGGGGATTGAAGAGGCTTTTCTTATGTCTGGATTAAACGAGAAGACAGTGGATTTAAAAATCTCAGGAGGTGCCTGGGGACTGGATGTAGGTTATCGCAGATTAGACCGAACTAGGATAAATCACAGTTTACATATTCTCTTCCCTAAGATCTTATATTTCCAGTATATATTATTTTATCTAACTGTTGATTTATGACTCATTAGTTTCATACTTACTGTTTTCATTAAGATACAAAAGTTTTTCCAAAGTTCTTAAGTTTTTATCTTACACCCAACTCACCACCCTCTTGGGTGTCAGCCGATTTTAACACATTACTCCTATGGCTATAGCATAAGTAACAACAAAGCTTCAATCATTCATATATACTTCATACCAATCATTAAAGCAATTAAACACATCATGCATAAGCATACTTATCAAATATATGCAAGTCATGAAAGTCTTACTTCCTTCACTTTATGCCCTCCTCTTGTACCTTTTCTTCCAACCATTGTAGGTGCTTAAAGAACCTTTCTTGCTTCTTCTTTGACATCTCATGGCCCTAAATATATATCCACATCATTAGAGCCATGACAAATGAATATCCTATGTGGCTATATTACCCTCTAGTACTTAACTTTACCCATGGAATTCAACATTATTATAATTTACCCTAAGTACATTCTACACTTGGATATCCATCTTATTACAATTCACCCAGGTACTAGTACATATTTGTACCCTTGGATTTCAAGCTTATTACAATCCATTCCATGTACTAGCACTTATTTCTACCTTTGGATTTCAATCTTATTTACAATTCATTCCTACTTTCACATTTTCACATGTCAAGCCTATACTGCAAGAATTTTCACCTACTTTGAAAAATCATAACCTAATCTACAAATTTCCAATTAAGGTGGCTCAAAGTCCTATGTGACCCTATTTAAGTCTATTTTAAATGTAAAATACGTCCTTCTTCCAATTATATGCACACAGTTACAAAAACCTCAATCAATCCTCAATGCCACATAAACCATTCCAGATTCAATGCTAACTTTAACAAATCATATCTCTTAGAGTACTAACCCAAATGGCATATATTACATATCAAGTTAAAGCTTAAGATGTCCACTATGAATCTGGAAAGTTTCTTGGCCATTGGATAACATTGGGACATTTAAAAACATGTTACAAACAATCTGTCTCTCAGAAAACTCAGACTCACAGCTTTTAACTTTAATTTCCAAAAATTAGAGTTTTCTATACAATCTTCCAAAATCAGAATTAAAGATCATTCCCACACAATTTTTCATGTTTAATCCAATGGAAACATCAAAAACACCAAAATCACACTTCTTACTAGGGTTATAGGTCTGACCAAAATCAAAACAACATAAAAACTTAATAAAAGCTCATGATATTCTATTCAAATAGATGCTTATACATACTTCTACTCAATTCTACAACTGGTTCTTGATTTTGGCAACTTTCCCCTAGGAAGACGGCTCCAAACACCTCTGATCAATAATCCAAAATCATAGAAATATTGCTCTCACAAGAGGAGCAACATTAGATAAGACTATGGGAGTTAGAATTGCAATTTCGAAGGTGAAATCAGCTCTGGAATACTTAGGATTCTTAAGTTTCTCTACCTTTTCTCCACTTTCATTTTCCCTTCATTTTCTTTATTTTTCCCTCTTCTTCCCTTGTCTGGCTGAAATTATATGGAGTTTGAAAGAGATGGATTAATGCCATGTGTTAAGAGCTTTAATCATATAATGCCATATGCCTTGAGATTAAATCTCAAAATGACAGGTGCCCTTTTAAAATCATCCTTCCTCTTTCTCTCTCATGTTGACCAACTTTTTAGTTAAGGAAAGAGGAGCCTAATGAATCCCCCTGACTCCTAAGTTCAGTGTTCGGGAAAGTAAAGTACTTGGCTAGACCGGAGACTGGTGAATTTCCCTGACAAATGTGCTAGGGGGTGCCTTATGAGTGAGCCAACACAAAAGTCATAAAATAATCACAATGATGAAGGGGTATCTGTCATCTTCTTATTGAATCAATCACTCAACCTATGTCATCATTACTTACTTTATTAAAGCTACTTTAATAAAGTTACTTTATCGGTAATTACTCAGGTCTTACTTGGGACTGCACCATATATATTGAAGCCTGCCAAATAGTGCCTTAAACCCCTGTGTCCTATGAGATGGCACCAAGTGTCCCCTTGTACACATACACTGATATATTTCTTCTTACTAACTACAACCTTTTGTTAGGATCAGCAGACATAGCAAAGAATTTAAAATTTTTTGCCAATCCTAATTGAGGATCTATCAATAGCATTTAAACAGAGTTAGGAAGAATCGTACCTTTTCGAATTTAAGGTATTTCTATCTCTAGAAGCCAACACCTCTGGTCCGCTCCCTTTACTGGTATCCACATGAATGCTCTCCAACACAGACTACATGCTAGCGCCTCTAATGTCTCCTAGGGTTTCCCTTACGGCTCTCAATTCTCATCCGTGTTTGAGTTTTTCTTCTCTACCAATTTTATAACCCATAAGGCTATATTCGAATTTCAAAATTAATCTTTATTAATTTTGAAATTAATTAACAATTAATTATCTTGATTAGCTAATTAAATAAATCCAGTTTAAATTAAATTTTTCCAATAGTTTTAATTTAACCTATTTATTTAATCCAAATAAAGAGCCATTACATTTAATTTATCTTCATAAATTAAATGAGATACTATATCTCTATCATGTTTGTTATTAAATCTAATTTATCATAATAAAATTAAATTTAAAACTAACACAATACACACACACACACACATATATATGTATTTCATAAATACATATACATATAATATTATTAATTTTATTTTATGAATTTTATATTATATATATAAATATAAAATTCATTCACCCTAGATTAGACATTATGTCATGTTGGGCCATCCTTGTGTGTGACCCTGTAGGCCCATACGAAGTTGGTAGTGGGCCAATAACTATACTAACCCACAAGTCGCAAGGGGCCTCTAGAAAGACATTACAACTACCCAATTCATATGAGGATCCTTAACACGATGCAACCTGTCACACAACCATATCGGATCCCTTTTGTCACACAATATATCGGTCAAGGATGAGGCATGGATAATGTCATCCTCTTGTTTCTGACCATTACTTTCTTGATTCTTGAGTATTCTGACGATAGAAATGGAAACTCCTTTCCATCATAGTATGGCCATACATTTCTCCGACTCACACATCGAGGGGCCCACTAATATCTCTCTACTAATGTGAGCTACAAATTCTATCTTGATCATTTATATTCCTCTGCAAGAAAAACCATCAAGCCTGATTGTAGCCTTTATCATTACCTGGTCAAAGGTGACTTTTGACTAGTTCAAAGCTTAGCAACTCTCATATAGGAATCCATGATGACCTTGGGTCAAAGGGCATTGTGACGTGGTTGTACATGAAAAAGCTTATGACTTGATCCATGCAACTTTCTCATAGTGGGTTAGTCCAGCACCTTGTACTCTTACAAGTTCTTAAGACTTTGATTCGTATCTTCATATCCTACCAAAGTCATACTGGTCTTGTTTCATCTTTGCTCCCATATAGATGACCGACCAGGGATATTTTAGGACAATCTTTATGATTTATCCAAAGATACAATTATCATAGTTAACATGCAAATAATATGTTAACAGAGTGGAGAAATTCAATAAATAATAATGTTTAAAGTATAATGATTGGCTCTTAGGACATAATTTTCAACACCTTTGAGCCCTCATATCATTGAGTTGTATTGGTTTATTTATCCTTATATAAATTGGGTAGTCATAATTTCTTGTTAGAGGCTGATTACAACTTGTGGGTTAATATAATCATTAGCCCACTGCCAACTTCATATAGGCCTACAGGGTCATACACAAAAATAGATCTACACAAGTTATAATGTCCAGATTCATTCAATATAAGATATTTATATATTTAATGAATGTAATGGTTAGTCTAGGGTGGACGAATATATATATTTTATGATAATATTATTATATTGTGTTAGTTTTAAATTTAGTTTTATTTGATAAATTAAATTTAATAACTAACATGATAAAGATATAATATCTCAGATTTAATTTATAAATATAAAGTAAATCCATTTCTATTGGTTCTCTTTTCAGATTAAATAAATAGGTTAAATTAAAAATGTTAGACATATTTAATTAAACCATATTTATTTATTTATTTTACTTATAAAAGGACAATTAAGTGTTAATTGATATGATATGAATTTCAAAATTAATTAAGCTTAATTTTAAAAATCCAATATCCATAATAAAATAGAAAGCCCTGACTTGTTATTTAAAAGGGTGAGCTAGGGTTTTCTACATGTGATGAAAGATAGATAGAGACCCATGAGAAATGAAAACTCCAAAAAAGGACATTGGTTGTGCTAGTACGCTATTTGTGTTAGATTCCTATTCATGTGGATACCGATAGAGGGAGATGATCCAAGTTGTTAGCTCCTTAAGATCGAAAAGAAAGACTGAGCACATAAGAAAGGTACATTTCTCTACTACTTGATTTAAACATTGTTTAAAGATTTACAGTAGGGATTGGAAAACTTTTGAATTTTAAATTTCTATTATGCCTACCAATCTTAATAATGGCATCAGAACAAGGTAAATTGTGCATTTAAGTTGAGTTTGAGTGTGTAACACCCTTATGTTATTTCTATATTTTTCATAGTATTTACGGGCACTTTAGTGAGCACACAAGAATAGCATGAATATACTGATAATATGTACATGATTATATTACAGGAATTCCCCACAGGGATTATACATAATGCTTAAAGACTTAAAATATAATAAAAGCCTTTAGATAACCAACAACTTCTATTAGATTGAACCAGAACCTTCTGTATTTTTCTCATGTAGTCCTCTTCTCTATGTTTACTACACCTCATGTGCCTGTTTGTCTTAATGGTTGGTTAAGGGAGGGTAAGATTCAAGAGAATCTCAATAGTAAGCAATTACCATAATACATTCATGATATATGCTAATTGTATGAAATGCTAGCCTTAACTAGATGCATGCCACATAATGTTTCATGTTACATACTCATGGCTATGGCATAAATTGAAGTAGAGCTTCATCATTCAAATATGCTCTACAAAATCTATTAGACCAAACATTTCACCCAATAGGGGGTGAATTAGGTGATACCAGAAAATTTCGTTACGTAAATAAAAATTTATTGGAAATTTAAAGAAGAGCTAGGAGAAATATCACTGAAGTGTACAACGAGAGTTATACTGGTTCACCACAACTACTTTGACCTACGTCCAGTCCTCAAAGCTTCTCTAAGAGTTTCACTATATCTTCCAAGATTCAATGGGTTCTTGGTACCTCAGTACACAGCAAGTTCCTTCACTGAAACACGTGCTCCCCCTTTTATGTTGTAATCAAATCCCCAACTTAAGGTTCCATAACCTTAAATTGTCTCAATAAGAAATATTGAGTTTGTAATGAAAATATCTCTCACAGAGCAAATGTATAATCTCTAAAGTATAAATAATGAACATAAGAAAACAGAGCACAAAGAATATATTGATCGACGTGAGTTTTTATTCTTAGTTGTTGTGTTCTGTTCTTCGTTGAATACTAAATATATATAGATGAAGTGTGATGTCCATTCGAAGCATTTCAAACATGTCTGTTAGAGTCATCAGCTTCATTTGACCGTTCTTCAAATTTGAAAACTAGCCATTTATAGTAGGTAGACGTTTCAGACATTATGAAGGATATATTTGACTTCTCTCTCAATGCATGATCTCTTCATTATTTCTATGCAAATAAACTTAGGAAACTAATACAATGAAAGGTTAATCATATAGATAACAAACCAATGAACATTGGATTAAAATCATGCTTTTTGTACTATACTATTCAAGTGGCTACTCAAGTGATCATGCTTCATTACTTAAGTGGCTACTCGAGTTAGCCTTTCAAAAATATGGCAGAGTGTTAAGTCAACACTTACTGATCATATCTCAGGTAAGTCATCGAGTAATTCATCTTGGCTGAGAGCCACTGGATGATTTCTTCTCTTATTACTCGAGTGATCCCTCAAGTAATGTCTCAAATAACTCTACAGATTACTCGAGTAACCCTTTATAGTAATTCTACTCAACTCTTGATAGAAAGCTTTATGGAACAATTTCTCACACATTACTTGAGTGGTCCCTTAAGTAATGAAGGTCATTACCCGAGGGCTTACTCGAGTAATGTCTTCAAAAATCTCACAGTGTTCCTTTCTCCTATACTTTATCTTTCACTGTATCCTCATTACTTGAGTGTGTACTCGAGTAATGCTTTTACCTGGCATGAAAAGCTTAGTTACTTCGTTCAAACCTTTTTTTCATTATTAAAACCTTTTGTATCATTAATCCAATCTTGGTTATAATAAAAACATATGGAATCTAACATTCTCCCCCTTTTTGATGATGACAAAACTTAGTGATTTTAAACAAAGTTTTTGAAAACTTTTCATATTCAATCATTTGTGTAATTTAAACTTGAAAACTCTTTTGAAATAACGTAGTGAAGATCTTTTTGAATTCAAATCTAATGATCTTGAGAAATTTAGTTTTGTGAAACCTTTTTTATTCCAATTTTAATGATGTTAAAGTCAAAAGCCCATAATTTTGTGAGAGTTTACCTTGCATACAATCAAAAATTCATTAGTTCACAATTGATAAATAACTTCAAATATAAATTACAGAATGAGTTCATGATACCAAAACAGAAACTAATAAACTAATAAAGCTCCCTTAAACCTTATACACCTATATCTATATGCATTACAAAATCACAACACAAAATCACCCAAGTTCTTCTCCCCCTTTTATCTTCATCACAAGGGTAGGATTAATTAAGAGAAGAAGTAGGACTAGATGGCTTGACTACAAAGATGGGTTTGACAGGAATAGGTGTGAAGCCAGAGCCATATGAGTCATCTGAACTGGAAGAATCTGAAGAGGAGCTAGAAGGTTTAGGGTCAAGAAGTACCAGAGAAGGAACCACAATGAGATTCTTTGGAAGACTTTGTAGGGTTAGGTCTTGAGAAGAAATCTCTATTTCCATTGTTCTTTCAGACTGGCTCAGGCTGAACTAGCTAGGCTGGAGGAACTGAGTCATCAATGGTGACGTGAATAGTCTCAAATGTTTTTGGGTCAGGCATAGAGAATAGGAGGTTTCTAGAGATGGTGATAGGCAAAGAAGGAAGAGGAAAAGAAGAAGGTTTAGGCTCAAAAGGTTGAGGCTCAAAGGGTGATACTAGCTTAGGAAATGATATAGGCATAAATAGATCAGGAGAGGATAAACTGTAATGAACCAATTTGGGATTAAGGGCTAATAACTTTGATATTGATTGTAATTAGTGTAATTAAACACTTTTGGAGAAATGTGATGTAAATTTGATATAACTGTATTTGGAGATTAAAGATCAATAGTTGAGATTTATTGACCATGGGTCAGAATCCCATGCTTTGCACTTGTGTAAGCTTATAAAATGAGTGAGTAAGATTGTACCAAGTGGCATTTAGTGGACCATTGGATGTGGCACAAAAGACAAAAATTTACTTTTTCTCTCTCTTCTTTCTCCTATTCGGTTTGTGTATGGGCAAGAGGGAAAATGTACAATCATCATCTATACCGTATCTCTTATTATCTCTCTATTTCTCCATTCTTTCCGGTGACCAAGAAGAAAGGTGAGATTTTGATGCGTTAGTTGATCTCTAATGCCCTAAACCTCTTCTCTAATATTGTGCACCTTATTGAGAGCTCCATTTTGGTGGTTTCAAAATCTTGAAAGGTGGTGGTTTGAGTGTTAGAGAAATTTGAAAGTTGGAGAATCAAGATTCTGGATTTGGCAAAGTGAAGAGGTAAGCATTTGATGCTTTTAGATATATATGTTATGATTTTTGAATAAGTTTAAGAAATTCTAGAAATTTTCCCTGGTTTATGTCCATGTTTTGATGTAGGAATTTCATAGTGATTGATGTTGGAATTAGTTCATTGTGAAGTTAATTGAATGTTGGTTATAGTTTTGAAGTTTAGAAGTGTATTGATTGGTATTGGGTATTGTGTGTCATAGAGACACAAGGGCATAGATTATGTTTAAAATGGCATTTGAGTGTTTTGGAGGTTACTAATGAGTTCCCTATGTCATTTTTAGTGAGTATGAGCTTTGTGTGGAGTTTTGGAACCATTGGGTGCGATTTTGTCTAATCTGGGAAATTTTGTCAGTTGCTATGATCTGGCAATCTGATAGCCTCACTCGAGTGAGGGAGCAACTTTCTTAGTGCTGCTAGGTATTTTCCCTTTTCTCTTTGTATTTTTCCTGGGTTCTCATGAAAGGGGCTTGAGTGTACTTCTGTCACCGCAAGTGATGTTGGTAATCACTCGAGTGAGCATGGGATCACTCGAGTGATGGTGTGTGTTCTTGGTTAGGGTTGCTCTCGTGTTGTCACTCGCTGGTTGATGTTCAAGAGTGTGCTCTGAACCTCAAAAGTGAAGGCCTTTCACCCGAGTGCTAGGGGGTATGCTCGAGTGATCTTGTCCCTTTGTTGTTGCATGTGCTCTCAGGTTGTCACTTTCTGTGTTGCACTTCCAGGGACTCGAGTGGATTTGGAGTCATCACCTGAGTGTGAAGTCTTATGCTTGAGTATTGTGAGCACTTGCTGGTTGTGAGCACTTCCAGAGCTACTCTCACTTGAGTGGAAGTCTTTCATCACTCGAGTAAGGTCATCTTCACTTGAGTGAGTCAGCCAAAAATATGTGTTTTGCCTTTGAAAAAGGGGTCTTCAGGATAGTTTCTCCCAACCCTTTAGGCATATGTTTAGGCCTCTAATAGTCACCTAATGAGTCCTAAATGATAACCAACTTAAAGTATTATGGAAATAAGTATTTGGGAAAGAGATTAATCAATTATCCTTAAATTGGTATAGGATTTGATATCTGTCAGACGGGTGAGCTCACTGTGCTGAAGAATGTTAGGAAAGATACAGGTAGTGACTTCTTTCTTATACTTTGTGTAAATGTATTGTATGTTTGCCTATCATGCATTGTGTGCTGCTGCTACTGCTTTGAGATGCATTGAGATACCTTGTAGAACTTTGTTCCTTGTGGAGCTTTGTGCATTGTGGAGTTTTGTGCCTTGTAATATATTGTGCTTTGAGATACTTTGTGCCTTGTGATGATGCTGCATAGTGATTACAGTGAAAGCTGGCATAGTGATTACAGCGAAAACTGACAAAGTGATTACCGTGAAAGCGGGCATAGTGTATTGTGATACAACCATGAGTGCTGTCGGTTGTGGCGCGAGCCATGACTCATAGTGTTGTTGCTGAACATGATGAACATACATACCTTATGTTTATATATAGTATGAGTGATTTATTACTACTGGGATTCTTTAGAATTTCACTCTTTCCAAATGACTAACATTTCAGACAGGGCGAGTGGCTCGAAAGGGAAGCGGGCAACCAGTAGTGGTTAGGACTAGTAGGGACATATTAGATTTTGGATTGTTGGTTATCTGTTTTGGATTTTGGATTTTGGGAAATACTGTATATGGATTGTAAATAATATAGATCTTTTGGATATGTAATCCCCATGTTTGGGAAACTTTAAACCCATTGTATATAGACAAGTACCCAGGGTTATCGGGATTTTGGTTATGCACTCTGATATTTATTATGTGATATAACTGCATAGGTAATTATATACGGAAGTGAATGTGAGACCAGATGAATAATATTTTGAACTGATTTCCTGAACACCCTATCTCTGGAGATGAGTGATTATAAAAGGTTGTTTTATCTTATTGGTATCTATTTCACTTAAATTTCGTAATCCAGGTATAATTACCGTGATGGGGTTATATAAACCAGGTACCATAACATCAAGTCTTGCATGAAGTGATCTCAGAAGCTCACCCTGTGCTCGTTTTTCTGCCAACATTTCCTCATGCCTCTTATCCATACACTCTATAAGCTCTCCCATCTTGAAATTCATATGGGTTATCAATTCAGCATTAGTATTTGCAATGTCAACATGAAAACCCTTAAGAATATTCTCCATGAATGTCTGCAATACTGAACCAATGAATAATGGAGCAGAAGTAGAAGCAGGAACAAATAACTGAGTATCATCCAACCGACTAGATTCAGCCTCAATCTTTTTCTTCTTGGGACCAGATTCAAGAGGAGTCTTCAGGGGAATATCAATGTGCAATTTCCCAATCTGATTTCATCCAATTGGAGTTAGCCTCCATTTAGTTCACCTTTCTTTAAATGCCAAATCTTGTTTTTCTTGAAAAATAGGGATATAAGCTGAGGATAAGGCATTAGAGTAGTGGATTGATTTCAGTAAAGATATATTCTCCTAAGTCCTTTTTCTCTTTGAGGAGGATTGAGGCAAATTTTCTAAAGTCCCTCTCTATGAAAATGAGTGAAGTTGTTGGATTTGTTGACTATGGCTCTTAAAGAAGCTTGGAGTCAATAAAGTGCATCTTGCATACTCTTCTTCTTGAAAAGTGATCTTTGAATTTTTGTGACTCCTCAATTTTCTTCGCATTGAACCCTTTAGAGGGAATGTGATTTCTTCTTCTTCTGGCCCCTTTAAAGATTGATTATGCTTATCTCCTATAGATTTGTGAGCTTTATCTAGTATACTTGCTATGGCTTGGGCAAGTTTTCTGTCAAACTTAGCCTTTTTTGATGGCTTCTCAGAGAAAGATGGTATGTCAGAGGAATTAGAAGGAGGTGGAGATTGTGCCTTAGTCTCTTTGCCTCTACCAGGAGGAATATCCTTCTTAGATTGAGCTCTTGTAGCAGTGGGTTTCTTGATCACAACTCCCTTGACTTTGGGTTTGGCTTACGGCATTGCTTTAGCTTTTGATATGGAAGTGAGCTTTTGTCTTTTGGCTAGAGGAGATGTAGTTGATTCAAGTGATTTTTGAGGAATAGAAGATTCAGAAGGACTATCAAGAGTGGTTGTTTTGGTTCTAACCATTTTGATTGAAAGAACAAGAATTTTGGAAATTTTTCTTGCGCAAGTCGATAGTTAGGGAAGAAGATTTTGAGAGGTTTATGGAAGTGAAATTCACTGGGTTTTGACGGAAATGAGCTGAAAATCTATTTGTTAAAAGTTTTTAGGAGAATCACTCAAGGAGATTTTGTAAAAAATGACCAAGTTACGACAGATAAAGCACTGGTGCCTAACATCACTCGAGGGCTTACTCAAGTGATCTTGAGGCATCAATCGAGTAGCTATTTGAGTGATCATCCCAAAAATTTAAAAATGAAGTGAATTTAAACATGTACCTAGCATGAATAATATTGTAATTATCCATGTATATTCCCTTGATAATTTAATGATACTTTAAGGTAGAATTGAGTTCAAAACAAGGTTATTTGTAATCTGCTATCCTGATTACTCGATGGCTTACTCGAGTGACTTTGTAGCATCACTCGAGTAGTTACTCGAGTGACGTTTATCATCACTTCTAGTTATCACTTGGGGTTCCCTTGAGTGATAAAGTACTCTGTTAACCTCTGCTTTTCATACTCCAAAACAAAATGTCAAGAGCCTGTAAAACAAACTGCTAGAAACTCCAATGCTTAAGTTACTAATCATAAAAACATCAATAAAAACATCATCTAACATATTCTAAACACTAAATAACTTACAATTCATTGGAATTCACCATTCCTAATTCTCTTTTAATAAATAGAAATTGATATTTTGCTAGGGGTTTTAAGAAGATATCAACTAGTTGAAGATGAGTTGGAATGAATATCACTTTGACATCTTTCTTTTGGACATGATCTCTAATGAAGTGATGTCTAACATCAATATGCTCGGTTCTGGGATGCTGAATTTGATTCTTTGTCAAGCTTATCATGCTATTGTTATCACAGTATATTGGTATCTCCTTCAAATAAATACCAAGTGTAACCCCCTGCCTTTAACCGCATAATTATAATTCGATATCACATAATTAAATTGGTTTAGAGACCGTCGGATAGCTTAAACTCATTTCAAGTTCCTACACTATAGTAGGGTTTTCATCAAAAACTTTCAAAAACTCTTCTCTATCCTGGTCTCAATTTCAAAATTCGAATATAATTACCTGCGCAATTAGTTTACATTCACACACATCAGAGTGTATAACCAAATCCCCGGCAACTCCCGGGTTCTATACATATATAATCTGAGGGTTTAAAAGTCTCCACTAGGGGATTACATAACCAAAATCAATAGTAATATTCACATCTCCAAAATATACAGTAATCCCAAGTTCAAAAGAAGATAACCAACACCCTACAATCAAATATACCCCGAAGGGGTTCTAATCGCTCCGGGTTGCCCGCTCCTCTTTAGCGCCACTAGCCCTGTCTGAAATGTTAGTCATTGGAAAGAATGAGATTCAAGATAATCCCAGAAGTAAAAAATCACTCATACAGTGCATAAATACAAAGCATATAAGGTCATGTTAGCAGCATCACAATGTAACGTGGTTCACACCACAAACGACAGCACTCATGGCTGTAAACTCTAAGCGTCAGCTTTCGCTGCGATCTCAATGTATTCACAAAGTATTCACTAGGCGTCAGCTTTCACTGCGATCACAAAGCATCACAATGTCACAATGTCACAATGTATTCTCAATGCACGACAAACATACATACAATGTTTCACATAAAGTATAAGAGAGGAGTCACTACCTTGTTCTTTCCGATTGTGTTCTAGCGCAGGTAGATCACGAACAGGGCAAATATCGAATCCTACAATTCCAAATGCACCATTTAGACACTTCCATAGTGTTTCTTGGAGTTATATGAGTTTATAATGAAAATTTACAAAAATGCCCCCGGGGACCCGGCCTGGGCCCGCCGTACCCGGTCCGGTTGCACTTCTCCCGAAATTCTAATATGGGCTATCCTAACATATTTCCACCCAAGGAATCTATTTTCGGACTCGGAATTATCAAATTCAATGTTAAATTACAAATTTACCCTTGGCAGCCCCACTTTAAGGGTTTTAGGGGCATTTTCCTAATTATGTTTTTTCGGCCTTTTCCGAAAAAGTGACCAACTATAACCCCACCTAATTTTTGCCCCTGAACTCAATGGAACCATCAAATCATTGAAAATCCAACTCTAAGACCCATTTCTAGAGCTGGCCGAAATTTATGAGTTCTCCGGGGAAAATCGAGGTTTTACGATTTCGGCTCCGAAATCACGTTCCTTTCTACTCCAAACCACTTTATTAACCATTACATTAGGTTACAACTAACATTAAGACCCAATTTGGGCAGCATAACCCCTAGGCCATATCATTTCCAAACTTTAAAAGCAATGGCAATCTGGCGAAATTTCACCAATTAAATTGCCCACAGCAGCCAGAATAAGCAATATACGAAAGTTTGGAAGTTACCTCAAGCTCCTTCTAGCTTTTCTCAAGAGTGGCTGAAAACCCTAGCCCCTTGAACACCAAATTTTCTTCTCAAACACCTTAAATAACATAGAAGAGAAGGTTAGGAACAAGGGTATACGCATTAGGTACGAATTCACCGAAGAAATCGACCTACCTTGTAAGTTCTCTTCTCTTTCTCTCTTTAAAAGCTCTCAAACTTTCTCTCTCTCTTGGCTGCTGGTTCAGCACAAAATGAGCTAAGGAGGAAGATGGAAAAATGATTTTATAATATTTTTTGTCTTACTTTAATTATTCATTAAAGTAAAATTCCAAAAATCACACTTTATGTACATTAACATAATGTTGTGGGCCCAAATAACTTGTGCATAATATTTTCTTTTCTTGGCCCATGATAAAGACGTCCAAGAAGGTCCTTCCATCAGCCCAAATGAGTTTTCCATGTACCTCATAATTTCAAAACTTGCCATCACATTATTTCTTTATTTTCGGACTTAATGAGATTTCTGGCAGATTTTCTTCCCTAACTTTGAAAAATCATAACTAATTCTAGACAAATCAAAATGGAGTGATTCTAAAGCCTATAGAACCCTTATTGAGTCTAGTTTTAAGGAAAAATATAGAATTTTTCTGTATGGAATCACAAAATTCCCAGAATTTCAAT
Organism: Inga leiocalycina; assembly: GCA_963242795.1. Classification (NCBI taxonomy): domain Eukaryota; kingdom Viridiplantae; phylum Streptophyta; class Magnoliopsida; order Fabales; family Fabaceae; genus Inga; species Inga leiocalycina. The sequence continues at coordinate 51,813,073 of OY725323.1, forward strand.
CTTTACATACTGTTCCAGAAAATAATTAATTTCCCTGGGGCAAACTTCAAAAATCCATAACTCTTATCTCACAAATAAAACTGATACAAATTATATGTCCATTTTGAAGCTTGACATGTGAAATTTAAGACTGGAAAATTTCAGAATTTTTAGACACCATTTACCTATTTAAAACGTCCATACAAATCGGCTGCCCTATACAAAGTTTCAACTTTTGCACAATTGTTTCCAATGGTTCCAATTTCACAATAAACACTCTCCCCACATGAATTTTCACAAGGAAGCCATTGGAGTCATTAAAATATCCAAATTCCCATCACACATTCTCTAAAAGTGTTTATTCAACAATAATTACACCCACTTTTGAAGTCATTAGCCCTTAATCACTTTTTGGGATATTACACCAAGATCCTGTAGTTATTGCTTTAGCCATAACACTTGTGCGTAACAACTTGATGCTCAACATACTCAGCTTCCATTGACAAAAGAGACACTATATTTTGTTTCATGCTAAACCATGACACTAAGTAACCCTCCAAGAAAGTGGCTTTATCCACTAGTACTCTTTCTGTCTGTCTTGTATCCTCCATGACTAGAGTCTGAATATGTAACTAGATATTCACTTCTTCCTTTAGGATACCAGAGACCTAATTCGACTATGTCAGCAAGATATCGAAAGATACGTTTGACGATTTCAGCATGTGACTCCTTTAGTGCTGATTAATATCTTGAACACATACCAATACTGAATTAGATGTCAGGTCTACTTACAGTGAGATAGAGTAATGATCTAATCATTCCTCTGTATCTTGTGATGTTGTAATCTTTGCCTTTGACATTAGCATCAAGCAATGTAGTTGAGCTACAGGCGTATCCATTCCATTTACATCATTCATTCCATAGTTCTTCAATAGTTCTTTCAAATACTTTGTTTGAGATATGAAAATTTCATTCTTTCTTTGTTTAATTTGCAAACCAAGAAAGAAATTTAATTCTCCCATCATTAACATCTCAAACTCCCCTTGTATTATCTCAAAAAATTCCTTACACAAGGTTTTATTAGTAGCACCGAAAACTATATCATCAACATATATTGGTACAATTAAAACATCATCTCATTTTCATTTTGTGAAAAGTGTTGTATCAACTTTTCCTCGTACAAAACCTTGATCAATGAGAAATTTACTTAGCCTTTCATACCATGCTATAGCAGCTTATTTTAAACCGTATAAAGCTTTTCGTAGTTTGAAAACATGGTTAGGTTTGGTTACATCTTTAAGACCTAGAGGTTGATCCACATACACTTCTTCTATGATGTAGCCATTTAGAAATGCACTTTTTACATCTATTTGATACAGTTTGAATCCTTTGATGCAAGTAAAGGCTAAGAGTACTCGTATAGCTTCCAATCTAGCCACTGGAGCATACATTTCCTCGTAATCAATTCCTTCTTCTTGATTATAGCCTTTTGCCACCAATCTTGCCTTGTTTCTGAGAATGATTGCGGATTCATCAAGTTTGATCTTGAATACCCATTTAGTGCCAATGATCGAATGATCCTTAGGTAGGGGTACCAAACCCCAAACTTGATTTCTTTCAAATTGGTTAAGTTCTTCTTGCATTGCTATTACCCAATCATTGTCTAATAGGGCTTCATCAATGTTAGAAGGTTCAATCTCATAAATAAATGTAGAAAAGCTAACTTCATTGAAAATTTTATTCCTAGTTTTGACTCCTTCATTCACATCTCCGATGACTTGCACTAAGGGATGACTTTTATTATATTTCCAGGCTCTAGGTTGTCCTGGTGACTGATCTTCTTTAGTGATTTGATCAACTTCTGGGATGAAAGATTTAGGATTGGGTTTGCCATTTTCTTGATTTAAAACAACTTCCTGCCCGTCATCAATAATTTTGTCAGAGGATTCAAATTAATCAAACACAACATGAATTGATTCTTCAACAGCACATATTTGTTTATTGAAAACTCTAAATGTTTTGCTTTGGTTAGAATAGCCTAGGAAAATTCCTTCATTTGTTTTTGAATCAAATTTACCTAAGTTATCTTTACCATTATTATGAATGAAACACTTACAATCAAAGATGTGCATATGTGGAAGGTTTGGCTTCCTTCCTTTGTATAGTTCTATGGTGTCTTTCCAAGTTTTGTTCTAATGTAGGCTGTAACGCCCCAATTTGCAATTAAGGGTTAAGGATAATTATTGAGGATAATTATCGAATTAAAGTGGAATAATTATGTGTTTTGGTGGCAATATTAATTTATGTCATAATTGATGGAAAATTTAAAGAATGGAATTATTGTCTCTAAGTTGGTGATTAATGGGGAAATTATTTACTAACTAAAAGAAAAGTGAGAAGTATGATTAAATGGCTAATGGATGCATTGGAGAAGCTAATTGGTGACTAAGTGTGTGAGAGTTAATGATAAGTGGACATGTGGCAAGTATGGGTGAGAGAGAATTTAAGGGAAAAAGTCAATGGGTGTATTTTATTGTTTCTTCTCTCTCTTCCCTTTACCATTTTCGATGAAAAGGCATGGAGGAGGTATTATTATCATCATTCTTCATCTCTACACTCCATCTCTCATCTCTCTCATTTTCCTCTCTCTTGGCGCCATTGTTGCAAAAATAAAGGGGAAGAAAAGCTTCAAAAGGTAAGGGGAAATGTCTCCAAATGCTCAAACTTCCTGTTCTAATATTGATCCTTGAATGAAGAGCTTCATTTTGATGGTTGTAATGTGTTCATTGGTGTTAGTTTGTGACCTCAAGAGATTGTGAAAGTTGGAGAATTGAAAAGTCACTTTGAGAAAGTTAAAGAGGTAAGTGAAACCTATCTACCCATCTAAGGTTTGTGCCATTTGAGGTAGCTTTGAATTTCTAGGATTTATTGGCCATTTTTGAAAATGAGTGTCATTGGTCATTTGGCATGTTAAAGGTATAGAAATGGTATATTTGGAATGTGTATGGATAGATAGGATTGATTGGGAAAGAAATGAGTGAGATTGGAAAGTTTGGAAAGTTAGTGTTTAATATGGCCATGAACCAAAGCATGCTAATGTAGTGGAAATTAGGTTTTTTAAATGGTTTTATTGGATTCCTTGAGTGTTTTAGTGTAAGGAATAGGCTTGATTGTTGATTTTGAAGCCATTGGACACTTTGGTAGAAAATTGGAAATGCTGCCATTGAAAGTCTATTCTAGGCAGTCTGTTTGTATTAGCTTTTTGAATGAACAAATGGTGTCTAAAACTTATGAAACTTTCCAGTCTTAAATATCACATCGTAAGCTTCAAAATGGACACATAATTTGTCTCATTTCTTTTTTTTAACTGAGAGTTATGTTTTTTCAAAATTTGGGACAAAAACAGAACTCTGTTTTGGAGTAGTATTGAGTTTTTGGTGATTCTGTATTTTTGTAATGATTTGAAGTAATGAGCCATATTTTTAATAGAAAAAGGACTTAAATACCTTTCAATTGGCTTTGGAATCACCTCATTTTGATTTTTCTAGAATTAGTTTTGAATTTTGGAAGTTCAGCCAAGAATCAGGGAATTTCTTGGCCGCGCCCAAACCTTTTTGACCTGATTTTGGCCTCGGCCCATGGGTGGCTGGCCACGGCCAGTGACCTTCTTACCATATTTTGTCCACGGCTCAAGGAAGGTTTAGCCGTGGCCAACCCCTGTGTTCTAGCACTTTGAGTTTTGGAAAAGAGATTTTGAACCTATTGTTTCCCAACCTTTTAGGGGTTTTATTTGAGGCATTTATAGCTTCTTAAGGGTCATTATTGATAACCAAATCTAAGAGTTGAAGAGTCAATTGAGTATTGGAATAGAGAATAATGTTTCGTCCTTAATTATGACTTTAGGATTTGATATCTGCTCGTAGCATAGAAGGACTGTGCCTGCTCAAGGAAGAAAAGACAAAGGTAGTAACACTTTATCCTATATCATGTGTATTGCATTGCTTATTTGCATTAGTCATCGATTACAGTGAAAGTAAAGGGGAGCTCGGACTCGATTACAGTTAAAGTGAAGGGGACATGGTGAAAGCCCGGACTCCAATATAGATAAAGTGAAGGGGGCGTGGCGTAAGCCCGACCTCGTATATAGTGAAGGGAACGTGGCGAAAGCCTGGTCTTGAATATTGATTGCTGCATTGTGATATATGTGACTTGCTTTGTTTATATGCATCATATAAATAAACTGTCGCTATTGGGATTCTCTAGAATCTCATTCTTTCCAAATAACATTTTTAGACAAGGCAAGTGGATCGAAAAGCAAGCAAGTGGATAAGGGCGATTAGGTCTGCCAGCGGTAGTCTTAGTTAGATATTTTGGTTTTATATTGAATTGGTTATCAGTTTGGATCAATGTAAATATATTGTATAGATCATAGTACTATAGTTTTGTGTAATCCCCGGTATAGATACTGAGGTGGGCAATGATGCCCTGAACAATATTTTGGATTAAATGTTATTATCGCGGGTGAACATCGGGAATTATGCTGATACTCTGATATTGTATATGTAACAGACCAAACAGGCTATTTGTTTTAATGAATTAAATGAATGGAGATCTATTTGTACAGTTTCCGCAAAAAATTTTTTATTGTTTTGGATTTCTCATTCGATTATTAAATGTGGTTAAACACTAATCCCGGCCTGATTATCGAAGGGGGGGTTACATTTGTGGTATCAGAGCAGTTTTCCTAGCATTTATAGGAATTACTAGGATAGTTGCCCTAGTTTATTGCCTGAGTGTTAGAGGATTGATATAGTTGATTGTATACACATTAATATTCTTTCTGGAGGTGCTCAGGCACAAGTTGTTCTCGTACAGGGCAAATATTGAATCCTATAAACCAAAATCAAGGACGACGGATTAATCTCTATTCCAAATTCCCACTTTTATAACACTTAAAGTTGGTTATCATTGCACTCTTTAGTGGTTACTAAAAGCCTAAACACATGCTTAAAGGATTGGGAAGTACTAAGTTGGAAACCAATTTTCCAAAATCAAAAAATGTTGAAAATAGGGTTGGCTGCAGCCAAGAATCCTTTGGCTCTAGCCAAAATGAGCATAGAAGGGTTTTGGCTGCAACCAAGATTTTCTGGCTGCGGCAAAAACGTGCACAGAAAGTTTTGAGTTGCAGCCAAGGAAATTTCAAAAAATCATAAATAATTCTAGAAAAATAAAAATGAGGTGATCTTAAAGCCAAATAAAATATATTTAAGTCCTCTTAATAGGAAAAATATGAACCATTACAAGAAATCACTACACAATTCCAGGATTACACAAAATTCCACATTGCTCCAGAATTAAGTCCGGTGTCGACATCAAATTTTGGGTAACCAGAACTCCCAGCTCACAAAACGAAATGACACAAATTATATGCCCATTTTGAAGCTTGGAATGTGAATTTAAGACTAGAAAGTTTCAGAAATTTTAGACACCATCTGCCCATTCAAAACGTCCAGACAACCTGACTGCCCTGTACAGAGTTTTAAGGGATAGAATTTCAGTTTTTTGTGTCATTGTTTCCAGTGGTTCCAAATTCACAACAAATACCATTCCCACACCAATTTTTCAAAAGGAATCTATTGGAAACACCAAAATGGCCAAATTCAAATCATATTGACAAGTTCCACAAGAGACACAACATGTCACACAATAACACAATTCAACACTCACAATGCAATTCCTTTCTATTTAAGGTTCTAAACCAATTCTGTTGGCACCTAAGCACAAAATGACACTAATTCCAACACATTACACAATCCAATTCTTCAAAACCAAAATCACATGATAATCAAGGGAGAAATTCAAAATTCTCAAAACTTGATTAATGGTTACAAAATGTAGCTAAAAATGTGTTAAATTCTTATCTCTTCTTCCCAAAGCAAATTCCTTGTTTCTCCAACTTTCAATTTTTCTCAAGTTCTCAAACACCACCTTTCGAAAACCTAAAACCATAGCCATGAAGCCCTCAACACCATGAATAATATTAATGAAGAGTGTTTGAACATTCAAAGTATAATAGAACACTAACCTTGCACTTCTTTCTTTCTCTTTCCTCTTCTAGTTGGACAAAAATGGAGGTTAGGGTGAGAGAAAATGAGATAAAGATGATGATCTGAATTTATTTTGCCCTTAAATTGCTTGTCCAACGTTCTAAATGAGAAAGGGAAGAGAAAACACAAATTTTGACACTTTGACCTTAATCCAATACCCCATATCATGCCAAGTGTTAAGATCTTGTTCTCTCTTCCATGAACTCACTTAAGCACATACACATGTGATTCTAAACTCTTGATCTCTTAATCCTAACCATTGATCTCCAATTACCAATGAGTTTCCTCTTCGGTAACTAACCAACCAGTCAGTAACTTTCCTTTTTACTCGTTTTGCCCCTGATTGTGGCAATTCTACTTGAATCACCACTAAGCACATTTTATCTTTCCATTTCACTTTGTCATACGCCCTCCCTCTTATTTAATTCAATTTAGATGTTAATCCACCAATGAAGTTAAATATAGGGTTTAGGCACTGATTAGAACACATTTAAATCAAAATTCACATCATATTCTTCAAAAGTGTTTGTTTAACAATAATTACATCACTTTTGAAGTATTTAGCCCTTAATCACAATATGGGATACTATAAAGGTCATGGAGACTTGAGGAATAGTAATTGTCTTAATATTTCTTCATTGCTAATAATCATTTAAGTTAGATGATTTAAAGAATGCTTAGACATATGGAGATAATTATGATGTAAGTATTGATTTTAAATATGGATATTTCTGTCATGGTGAATACTGCCTAGAAAGATCGAATTGATGGGGTTATAGGAATTGGAGGCATAACAAATGTTTTGAGGTTTCTCCATGCTGATAGATGATCCTTAGTAACACCGTGGTGTCAAAGCCATATAGATACGATATACGGTGTTATATGATAAGGGGTGATCATACCATATATTGATCTTAAAGGATATGATCTAATGATACTAAAGGTTGATGATAAGCCTGAATCAGATTTATGCTAAAATAGCGCTTAGGTCAAAATGTGAATTGGTTGCACTATGTTTCTATTCCATGATGGAGCTTAAACCTTGTAAACCATGTGGATATTGTTGAACCTTCAGTAATGTTTGAGGATAATACCCAAATATCGTGGAGGCTACAATATGCTCTATTGATCCTAATTCTTATCAAACCTATTGGGTATACTTGAGGAAATTGATTTCCAAGCTGTGTGATATTGGGTTAGATACCCTAGCATGTAAATTTACATGCCATGTATGTGGTAGTGGACCTGTGTGTCCAAAGGCCCTAAGACCTAGTTGACTGGTGTGTCCTTAGGTTGGCAGATTTAGTTAGCATTGTGTTTGGTTAGTGTTGATTTGTGGAATTGATGAACAAGATTCTTACAAATATGAATCCTTGCAAAAAGTAATTTTGAAAAATTGCTAGTTGCTAACCCTAGCATAGGGAAAGATTACGAACATAAAATATTCCCTTTAAAGATTGATTGAACTGATAGCTCTTTGATGAAACGAGAGACAAAATTGATCTGCCTATTAATCTACAAACTTAAGGCTATATTAGGAGTCAGTTGGTGATGTCAAATAATTTGTGAAGGGTTACCAAGTAAACTGTAACCCAGGAATCAACAATTACATTTTGGTTCCGTAAGAATATAAAATGATCCAAGATGGGATGATAGAATTAAAGAAATCAGGCTATAGAACTGCTAGAGAAAAGGAATTTTATGACATATGGGTTCACGTTACAATGGTAATTCTATATAAAAACAACCAACCAGAAAGAGCTACCTAAAGAGGATTCTGATCGAAGAGGGCTACCTACGAAGAGTTCTAACCGGAGGGGCTGACCAGTCAGTTGACTGACTGAAGCATCATATATAGTATCATAGCGTGGACCCACTATAACGATGAACCCTAGAGTGGAGCCACCATGATGTTGAATCATAGAGTAGAGCTATGGGAATGTTAACTCTCAACGATGGTGTATTGTAATGAATCCCACATTAAATGGGTTACCTGAGATTAGAGTTTATTTGGCCTAGAATGATTTGAGTTGAAATAAACTAAGATTTGGCATGGAGAAACATAGATTTTGGGTGCAGTTGGGTATAGACCTTCTTGGCACTGTATCTTATAACTAAATCCCCTTTCGGCCATTAGGGTACTTGTACTTTTCCTACCCCAGTTAGAGAGTACATTATACATATCATAGAATATGGCATATACAAAGCATATACAAGTTCAAGTATAATAATCGATTGCATTTTTATTTTTAGGGATGTATATAGAATTTATATTGCATAATATAGCTTTTAGATATAATAATTGTTAAATATGATTAGTTTTGATGATATCAAATATAGATGTCAAGTATTAAGAGCAAAAGTTTGCATAATATATTGTTCTTCTATATTGACTAACTACTATATTTAATGCTATATATCTTGTAGATTAGTTATAAACCCGATGGTGGGTTGATGTTATTTTGCTTATAATGCCTCATAAATGGAGAATGATCATCAAGAAGCAAGGGATTGAAGAAAGTCATAAAGCCGACGGCGGGTTGATATTATTTTTCCTCAAGAGAGAAGAAATTGCAAGATCTAATGAGAATATCAAGATTCAACCTCTTAGAAGTGATACTGGAGGTTTCTATGATAAACAACAGTTGGAATGGGTTAATATGAAGCAAATATAAGTTATATGGAAGTTATGGCACTCTAGATAAGTTATACTCAAGTTTTGGTAAAGCACTTGAGTGCTAGAAGCTGCTGTACTCGAGTGTCAAGGGCACTCTGTTTAGATCTATTTTTCATTCTGCCTGACAGAGGTCTATATTTTGTCCATATCTCTTAAACCACATGTTAGATTGAACTAAAACTGGTGGCATATGAAACCAGACTCCCAACACAAAAAATGACACCAAAATCACATTCAAAGGAGTTCAGATGAAAAAGATATGATCTTTTGAATTTGACACTGAGATCACTATCATTTTTTAAGACAGGTTTTGTATTTTGGACATAACTCTCAAAATACACATCGGATTGAGACGAAACTTATGGCTAATGAAACTAGACTTAAAGAGCTTTCCATGGATAGGTGACGGGTCAAATTTAAAGTTAAATGCTAAGAGATACACCTTTTGGAAGTTGATAGTTGTACTATCTAGTACAGTAGACACTCCTTCAATCATATGTTACAGAATACAATGAGTTTGGAGATGATTCTTTTTGCATCAGAATGTATATGAGAAGAGCTTTCTGATAATGCATTACTTGCCATATGTGAGAAGATCTTTCTGATAATGCATTACTTGCCATATCTTAAGTCACATGAACTGATCGAGTCTGACATGGCACCTAAACACCCGTGAGTCTAAAACACACTCATGGGAAAATATCATACGAGTGTTGTCCAAAAGCATTTTTTATCAGTGGCACTCAAGTGAGGGACTTAACACTCGAGTGTTGGCAAGAAGTGCACTCAAGTCCTGCAAGTGTGACACAGAAAGTATTTTCCAGAGAATTAGCTAGAATGTGAAAATATGAAGTGTAACCCCCTGGCTTTAAACACGTAATTATAATTCGATAACACATATTTAAATCGGATTAGAGACCATTGGATGCTTTAACCTCGTTTTAAACTTTTTGTCTCACAGTAAAATTTTTACAAAACTTTCAAAACTCTTTTTCCCATCCAGGTCTCAATTTCAATATGCGAATATAATTACCTGTGCAGTTAATATACATTCAATCATATCAGAGTGTATAACCGCATCCCCGGCAACTCCCAGGTTCTATGCATAAAAACCTAAAGGTTTATAAGTATACACTAGGGGATTACACAACCAAAATCGAATGTAGTATTCCTGATTCAGAATATACAGTAATCCCGAGTTCAAAATACATAACCAACATTTCCAATTCAATTATATACCCCCAAGGGTCCTAATTGCTCTGGGTTGGCCGCTTCTCCTTTGAGCCACACGCCCTGTCTGAAATGTTAGTCATAGGAAAGAATGAGATTCGAGAGAATCTCAGTAGTAACAAACCACTCACACAATGCATAAACACAAAGCATGTACATAAATCACAAATAGCAGCAGCAGCAGCAATTCACAGATACATGGTTTTCACCAAAAACGACAGCACTCACGGCTGTATACACAATACGACAGCTCTTGCTGTAATCAACATCACGATAGCTTACGCTGTAATCACAATAACGACAGCTTGCGCTGTAAACGACAGCTATCACCAGTTGTAACCGTAGCAGCATCAGAAATCATCATAAAACAGTGATACAACACACATACAGTGCATTACACAAAGTATAAGAGAGAGAGAGAGTCACTACCTTGTCCTTTCCTGACGTCCTTCAGCGCAGTTGGCTCACAAGGGCGGCAAATATCAAAGCCTATAAACAAAATCAAGAATGGTGGATTAATTTCCTACCCCTAATTCCTACTTTCAAACACTTAGAATAGGTTCCATATGAGTCTATAATGAAAATTTACAAAAATACCCCCGGGGACCCGGCCTGGGCCCGCCGTACCTGATCCGGTTGCACTTTTCCTGAAATTCTAATCTGGGCTATCCTAACATATTTCCGCCCAAGGAATCCATTTCTGTACTCGGAATTATCAAATTCAATGTTTAATTACAAATTTACCCTTGGCAGCCCCACTTTAAGGGTTTTAGGGGCATTTTCCTAATTATGCTTTTTCGGCCTTTTCCGAAAAAGTGACCAACTGTAACCCCACCTAATTTTCGCCCCTGAACTCAATGGAACCATAAAATCATTGAAAATCCAACTCTAAGACCCATTTCTAGAGCTAGCTGAAATTTATGAGTTCTCCGGGGAAAATCGGGGTTTTACGATTTCGGCTCCGTAAACGCGTTCCTTTCTACTCCTAACCACTTTATTAACCATTACATTAGGTTACAACTAACATTAAGACCCAATTTGGGCAGCATAACCCCTAGGCCATATCATTTCCAAACTTTAAAAGCAATGGCAATCCGGTGAAATTTCACCGATTAAATTGCCCACAGCAACCAGAATAAGCAATATACGAAAGTTTGGAAGTTACCTCAAGCTCCCACAAGCTTTTCCCAAATATGGCTGAGCCCTAGCCTATTTGAACAATGAAATTCCTTGCTTCAAAACCTTAATTCACATAGAGGAATAGCTTAGGAGGAGGATTATACACATTAGGTACGAATTCACTGAAGAAATCGACCTACCTTGTGAGATTTCTCCTTCCTTCTCTCTATTTTTCTCCAAGCTCTCTCTCACGTTTTTTCCTCTTGCTTCAGCTGAAAATGGCTTGAAATGGCTGAAGAAGAGGAGCAATTTGATTAATAATCCATGCTGACATCATCTTTTAATGAGTTGATGTCATAATTCCTTATTTTCCCATTTTCGGATTTGTTGGCAGATTTTCTGACCGAACTTTGATAAATCATAACTAATTCTAGAAAAATCGAATTGGAGTGATTCCAAAGCCTATATAACCCTTATTGAGTCTAATTTTAAGGAAAAATATAGAATCTATTTGTAAGGAATCACAAAATTCCCAGAATTTCAATCTTTGCATACTGTTCCAGAAAATAATTAATTTCGCTGTGCAAACTTCAAAAATCCAAAACTCTTAGGTCACAAATCAAAATGATACAAATTATATGTCCATTTTGAAGCTTGACATGTGAACGTTAAGACTGGAAAATTTCAGAATTTTTAGACACCATTTGCCTATTTAAAATGTCCATACAAATCGACTGCCCTGTACAGAGTTTCAATGGACAGAGTCTCCAACTTTTGCACAATTGTTCCCAATAGTTCCAATTTCACAATAAACACTCTCCCCACATGAATTTTCACAAGGAAGCCATTGGAATCATTAAAACATCCAAATTCCCATCACCCATTCTCCAAAAGTGTTTATTCAACAATAATTACAGTCACTTTTGAAGTTATTAGCCCTTAATCGCTTTTTGGGATATTACATGAAGCGCACTTGAGTGAGAATTATTGCACTTAAGTAAAGTACCTCAATACTCATAAATGCAAAATCTCACTCTTTCAAAACTTGGTGCCTGTGCTATCCAGAAGTAAAGCCTGAAGATGAAATACATTGGTACACTTAAGTGAGTCATATGCACTCGAGTAAGGACAGCCATACTTTCAAGTGAGAAATCACACTCTTGAAAAAAAGGGTGCAAGTGTTATCTAAAAAGTGAAAAGAGTTTGTGCACTTCTAGTTGCACTTGAGTGTTGGCAGAAAGTTCAACCCACACTTCCTGTACTTCTAGTTTGCACTTGAGTATTGGTAGAAAGTGCAAGTGCACTTCCTATACTTCATGTGCTGATTTTTCAGGAAAATAGAGCAACGCTATGTAACTTCTGAAAATCATAGGAATGATTGTATAACTCATTTTTTCTTGCTTCTGATCACTCTAACACTTTATCATATTAGTGATTAAGCATTTTCCAGGTGATCAAACTAGGGTTAACACACAACCAAACATGAGATGGTTACAGAAGCAAAATGCATTACAGAGTTGAGCAAACAATCAGAATACAGTTAAAGGTTATTTATTCATTATGTTTTCACTTGTTATTATACATAAACATTAACTAACATACATTTCAAGTGAGAAATAGGAGATTAAACATTCGGATTGCATCTTCAAGTTTCGGGGTCACCCATGGCAAATATTATCTCTCTAAGTCCCAGAAACTAGAAATTCAACCTTTGACCAATGATCCAACATACCCGTTACTAACACTTCATTGTATTAGTGTTTGATGTATTATTATAGAAAAACAATGAAAAGATCATGTAGTGAGGAAATACTACTTCACGAAGTGTAAGGACTATCTAACGTAACGGCTAGTTTTTCAAACACACTCAACGGTCAAATAAAGTAACGAGACTCAACAGATACATTGAAATACTCACAACAGCCATATAATAGTCAACTATAAATATAGGAGATTCAAGCAGAGTGTAACAACGACGTGAGAAAAATAATGCCCCCATGCGTATATCATGAATCCTCTACCTCAACCTAAATCCTCTCTATTATTCTAGCTTCTATATTACTTACCATTGAGAGAGTGATTATTTCTACTTCAGTGTTCATTATATCTACTATGTGAGAGAGTCTGTATTCACTTCAAAACTATATTTCTGAATTGATCTTAGGGTAGAGGGAACTTGAGAGAGTTGATTTTCTTGTAGGGGAAGCTTTAGAAAGAATTGTCGGTAAGACTGTCTACTCGTAAGACTTACAAGGTACAAGTAGTAGAGAATATTACTGCTTGTAAGACTTACAAGGGTGTAAGTAGGAGAGAACGTTGTTGTTCTTAAGACTTGCACAGGTAAGTAGGAGAGGAAGGTCTTTAGGAATGCTCTGCTCATAAGACTTGCCGTAAGGGGGAGTATCTCAAAGAGAAATTTGTAAAAGGCTTTACAAGTGTCTAGCTAAACTTATGGGTTTGTAAAGGCTTTATTGTGCCTAGATTAAACAAGAAGATAGTAGATTTGAAAATCTCAGGAGGAGCCTGGAGACTGGACGTAGGTAGTTGCAGATTGGACCAAACCAGGATAAATCACAGTTGGCATATTCTCTTTCCTAAGCTCTTATATATATTTCAACATCTAAACTGTTGATTCATTACTTTCATACTTATTACTTTAACTAAGGTGCGAAAAGAGTTTCAAAGTTCTTAAGTGTTTATTTTACACCCAATTCACCTCCTTTTGGGTGTCTGCCAATTCTAACAATAATATATAATAAAAGAATAGGGCTTTTATGAAACAAAATGAAACGTACATTTTTTTAAAAGAAAATTGCACACTTTTTAGACCGGGTATGAAATTGGTCTAAAGAGTGGACTTTTTCATTATAAATTGAAAGTTTTTAAGATTGGTTATTTAAACAACCGGTATGAAAAAGTAACTTTTTGTTAGATTCTATGTTTTGATATTAACAAAGCTTAAGGAAAATGTTTTGCAAAAGAATAACTGATTTTGCATCTTAAGAAAATAGTTTTTAAACATATAGTGGTGAATCACTCAAGTGAAGTAAAAAAGACTGAATCACTTGATCACTCAAATGAGCACTTAAGTGATGTATTCATACTTTGTCACTTTTACTCCACTTCCAATAAATGAGCTAGTTGTGAAAATTCTTGATGTCATTTTCAAATATTCTTCAATGCAAAAGCCATTAGAAGTGAGTCATTATTTTCTCTAAAGATCACTCAAGTAAGCACTTGAATGATCTAGGAAGTGATCAAATTTACTTAAACTTTATTTTCAAGTTGATCACTCGAGTGTGCACTTAAGTGACAAGTTAGATAGAGATCACTTCCATAACACCTAAGTGAGTCAAGAAGTGATCAAGTGTTTTCATAGAAAGATACTTGAGTGAGTACTCAAGTTACCTCACAATTTTGCATCACTTCCACATCACTTTAGTGAGCCTAAGAATGAAATGTTATGTTTTCAAAATAGCTTTTCTAAGAAAAGTAATGATTACTTGAGTATTCAGTCACATGAAAAAACAATGTCTCAAAAATTTGATACTTATTGAAATCATTATTAAACATGTTCCTTTTTCTCCTACTTGATTTTATACATTACTAAACTATGGTATAAGCATGTTTTAGGTGCATACTCATTGATTAACATAAGGATTACCAAAAAGAACTTTTTGTCATAAGCATTTAATGCTTTCTTCCTCAACCAATCAAAATTCTCTCTGTCTTCAAATAGTTACATTAAAAGACTAAAGAAGTGACCTCATGTACCCAACGGGTATATTTAAATAAGCAACGGTCATTAATTCACTCAGAGCTATAAATAGATGAGAATTGAAGACAAAGGCACCAACTCACTATAAGCTTTCACTGTTTCATTAATTGCTAAGTATTGTGCTGTTCCTTGTGCCATTTTTTATGCTTCTATGTTTATTTATTTACTATTTGAAAGAGATTACTCTAAATCATGTACTATAGTTGAGTTACTCAAGGTAGTGGGACCTTGAGTGTGGCTATTGATTTCAAAGTGTCAAGGGGAGCAAGTGTTCCTTGAAAGAGAATTTGCTTGTACTAAGACACCAAGGGCCTAACAAATCTTGGAAGCTAGTGAAATACTCAGAAGGATTCATGAGGACTAGATGTAAGTCAAGTGGTTAGACCAAACCAATATAAATCTTGTGTGTCTATCACTTCTCTCTAACTCTAATATTTTCATTAAATTTTGCTTTAAGTTTAAAATTTTTAATATCACCTAATTCGCCCCCCGCTCTTGGGTAAAAGGCTTGAACTAATACTTTTAAGACTAGTTGTAGGTCCAATCTTAATAAGGATAGACTTTTTAAACTGGTTGATATAAGACCAAACCCAAACCCAAACTAAAAGGTCAATTTCAACCGGTCTAAAAAACCTTTTTTTAGTAGTTAATGCTACTATATATATGTGCTCTAAGTTCAAAATATTACAATTCTCCTAGCTAAAATTATAAATCAATAATTTTTTTTATTTGATTAAGGCTATATAAAGCCACTTTGGACTTGAGATTAATCTCTTTCAAGACTTAGGGTCTATTTGGTTCAACGAAGGGGAAGGAATGGGAGGAAATTTCAATGTTACCTTGTTTGGTTCAGGAAGGAAGGGGAGGTGAAATATTTTTATTTGGACAACCTTACCCTTATTTTTTTCAGTTGTTATTTCAAATTTTGTAGAATAATTAATGAAATATACTTATAAATTGTAAATTATACTTAATATATAAAATTATAATTATATAGTTATCAAAATTAAATAAGTGTAGTTATAATACATAATTAACATCTAAGATATATCCAATAAGTATAATCATACTATATATATTCAAAATTGTATTTTATAATTATACTTATAAATTATATATACAATAAAAACTATAAAAACTAAATTTATAATATATATATATATAATAAAGTGGAGTAGTAGAAATAAAAACGCAAAGAGGAGCCAGTATTGTCCTGGGACATTGAAGAGTCTCCTCTTGTGAGTAGTGAAGCAAGCCACGGGAAGATGCTCGAAGCAAGAGCATGGCAAGAGTGATGAGTCAAAGCCTGGAGCAACACCTCTGCATCGTCATCTTTAGCGAGCTTTTGTAGAATTTACACTTGCAAATAAAGCATTTAGGCTTTGAGTTGAGATCTAGATTTGGATTTTACCATGTAGAGGGTCTCACCGTTGCCATCATTCTCAACAATGATCAACGTAGAACAAGACACAATGACAATAAGTGCGAGCTATGGGGCGGTGGACGCAATTGGATGGTTAGTTTGGTGTGGGGGCATTGAAGGAGAAAGCGCATTAGGAGGAAGAAGAAAAGAGATTTGATCATGTTTAGAATATTGAAAAATAGCAAGGCTAAAGTAATCAAGACAAGCCAAAATACTACCCTTCCCTCTATATCCCCCCAATGTTGTAGGAAAGGGTTATGAGGGGATGGAAACAAAAATTTTCCTTCCCCTCCTAAAATCTTTTTGGTGCCAATCAAGGGGAGAAGAACAAAATGCCCTCTGTCCCCTCCCCTCCCCTCGAACCAAATAAACCCTTACAATGTGTTTAGTTTGAGGGGAGGGGAGGGGACCCAAAACCTTCTGTTCCCTCCTCACCTATACCCATATATTGGCTCCCCTCCGAATTAGCGGGTTTTGGAGGGGAGCCAAAATTTTTGCACATCTTACCCTTATAATTTGTATGATGCTCCAATAATGTCCATGATAAAAATTATTGTGATAAATAAAAATATTATTATTAAAATATTTTTTTACAAACTAAATTAAAAGTAAAAATATGTTAATAAGCAAAAATTATAATAATAAAAATATATCATTAAAAATTAATTTAATTAAAAATATATTTTTATGAATAAAAATTATTTTTTTTTTATAAATTAAATTTTTTTTATAATTATGACATACGGTATTAAAATTTTAAATAAAAATTATTTTTATACATAAAATTATAATATTATTAAATTAATTTCAATAAAAATATATTTTGATAATTAAAATATAATTATAAAATTTACTTTTAAAATATAAATTTTTTAAATAAAAAATATTATTATAATTAAATATACTATTATATAATTAATTTAAAAAATTATAATTACAAATAAAAATAATAATCTATGTTTAGAATATATTATTATATTATTTATAAATAAAAGTATCATCAAATTTATTAGATAATATGTAAATTAATATATGTTACATAGAAATAAAAAATATAATCAAATATGTTAGGGTATAAAGGTAAATTGCTATAATTCCTCCCTTCCCCTCTTTGTTAAACCAAACAAGCGATTATTAAAAAACCCCTACCTCCTCTCCTTACCAGCTTAACCAAATATGATAATCCTCTATTCTTCCTTCCATTCCCTCCCCTCCACCCCCTACCTTCAAATCAAACAAGCTCTTAGAGCACAAAGGATTTTCGCTTATCCCAACAAGTACGTTTCCTATGACTTGAACATATGTTCAATTTCTTATGGGAGGGATGTCGCTTATCACCTTAACTAGTGCCTTGTTGGCATGAATTAGTAACTTAATTAATCAACTAAGCAATTAGTGCACAAGCTTTGAATTAAGTGATTATGGGTAGTGATACACAAGGGAGTAATATAGCGATATTTTATTCTAACAAATTTGATATGGACATTTAGTGGAATTAGTGTAATATCCTGAATTTTGGGATTAGAGACTTCAGAATAAGTTTGAATCAAGTGGACAATAAGCCCTAGTTTAGCAAGAGTCCCAGGAATGTAAACCTTGCTACCAGTGTATTTTTCCTGGGTGGGAGTTTTGTTGTGTGACATTTTTAAATAGGTAAATGATGTCCAATGCCTATGAAATTTTTTAGAATAAAAGTAGACTTATCAAGATTTAATTTAATAGGTCATATGAATCATTTGGAGCTGTACTAAAGAGTTATGAATTTTTGAAGTTAGACCAGTGAAACTGGCAAGTTTTTGTGACAGTGTCAAAAAATGGAAATTCTGGGAATTATGAGCTTCCATTGACTAAATGTTATATTTTTTCCTAAAAATAGACTTAATAAGGTTTACATAGCCTTTAGAACCATACCAATTGGACATCTGTATAATTAGATATGAATTTTCAAATTTTGATGAAATTCTGCAACATTTCCAGCAAAGTGTGAAAATGGGAAAAACTGTAAGGACAAAATGGTCATTTGATCAACAAAGCAAGAAGCGATATGTTTTTCCCTTTAATTGGGATAACTTTTGGTTGAAGTATGGAGTAAGAATGGAAAATAATTTGCTTGGTCCATATTAATTCAAGAGGATTAAGTAAGCCAAGTAAATTGTAGTTGAAAAGTTAGAAGCAAGATGTAATAAAAGAGCCCTTACTTGGTCATTACGCATTACTTTTAAGAGACTTATTTGACTCCCTTCAATAGCCTCTTTTACTTTACTTTGGGAGAGAGGAAGGACATGACAATTATGATCAAGTTAAAGGAGATAAAGCTTAACAATTGGCATGTGATAAAAAATGGCAATTAAATATTAGTATTTGAGGAGGTAGAAGAGATATTTTATAAGCATATTTCAGCCCATTTTGGCTCTTATATTCAGCCAACATCTGAAATAAGATAGATAGAGAGAGAGAGAGAGAGCTACACGAAAATGAGGAGCAAGAAGAGGAGAGCTCAAGTCCTCACCTAACCAAAACAAGGTAGGTTCAAGGTGATTTCTCACTTGTTCATGCCTTGAAAATTCATGACAACTCTCACTATTCCTTCTTAAAATACTCTTATAGCAAGCAAAATCAAGAGGAAAGAAAGAAGGAGGTGCCACGGTTTTTAGAGAGAAGAAGGAGAAATCAAACGTAAATCATAAACCTTATTTCTCTTGTTGATTCAAGGTGATTATTGATGTTGTTGTTGGTTTGGTTATTTGTTTTGCTTGGTTTATGATTTTGGGAAGCTTAAACCCTAAGGGGAGGTGTTGCCCAAATTATGATTTATCAAGTTCCATAGGTGTTTAAGTGATTAGAGGTGGAAAGAAGGTGATTAATGAAATGGAATCATGAAACATCAATATTTCCAATTTTTCTAGATTTTCATCCAGACCGGTTTTAGATGTGTTTGAGCTGGAATTTGGTTAATTTGATGATTCCATTGGATTTAAAATAGAAAATTGTGTGGAAATATGGGTATTCATGATTTTTTGAAAATTTGTATGCAAATTTAGAATTTATTGAAGTTAAAAGTAAATGATGTTTGATTATTTCACTAGAGGCAGTGTTATTTTCCAATGCAATTTGTTAGTCAAACCTAGTCCAAATATTATAAAATTCGGCAAGGTTAAAGAAAAGTTGCAGAGTAATTTGATAGGTAGACCATGATTTTTGGACAAGTACATTAAAAGATATGGATTTTCAAAGTTGTGCCCTGTTTCTTGAAGCAAATCTGAAATAGGGGAAGTTTAACGTATTTATGGGAATAAGGTAATTGTAGTAGTCATATATAAGTATTTTTATATGAAAGTACATTTAAAAAGCTTCACATAGAATTTGGAATCAGTCAATTTGGAATTTCCAAAAATTAATTATGATTTTCCAAAGTCGACTGAAAATCTACCAGTTTTCTAAAAAACAATGAAACAGCACTGTGCAGAGTTGTACTGTGCAAAAATTGTTGAAACTGTGATGGATAACCAACAAACAGTGATTAAAGGCAATAATAGTTCAAGTAATAACCAATTACTTGTAACTCTAATTTTATAGCAATTTACAATAGCCCGACCCGGATCATAGGTATTGAACAGACAAGTAGATCAGGAAAGGGCAATTCCAGGTAGTAACTCTACTTTCATGCACTATGTAATTATTGTATTTTTGTGTATGCCATCTTCTGTAGCATGATCATAGTGCTTGGACACGCAATATTAGCTTAGTTGTGGTCTGGGGCCCAACGAAGGTGCAGAGTTAAGCCAAGGTTGTAAACAGTCATTTGGCCTTAAATAGCATGAACACAACATTCTATCACTTTGCATAATATGGTGCATGACATATTTATTTTCACATCCTATATGTTACTACTGAGATATTTTGTATCACATCCTTTCCATAAATGTAAAAATATTTCAGCAACAGATAAAGGCTCAAAGAACAGAATTATAATTACCGGCAACAGAAGGTTCCGAATGAGCACTAAGAGGAGATGCTGGTTATCTAAAGACCTTTTATTGTTTTAAGGTATGCAATTATTATGTGCAAACTATTAGAAATTGTGCCCTAGGGGCCAATCATTGTACTTTGAACATTATTATTTAATGAATTTCTCTATTATGTTATCATATTATTTGCATGTTAACTATGATAATTGTATCCTTAGATAAATCATAAAGATTGTCCTAAATGTCCCTAATTGGTCATCTATGGGGGAGCAAAGATGAATTAAGACCTGTATGACTTTGATAAGTTATGGAGATAAGAATCAAAGTCTTAGACACTTGTAAGAGTACAAGGTATTGGATTGACCCACTATGAGAAAGTTGCATGTATCAAGTCATAAGCTTTTCTCATGTACAACCACATCACAATACCCTTTGAGCCAAGGTCATCATGGATTCCTATATGAGAGTTGCTAAGCTTTGAACTAGTCAAAAGTCACCTTTGACCAGGTGATGATAAAGGCTACGATCGGGCTTGATGGTTTTTCATGCAGAGCAATATGAATGATCTAGATGGAATTTGTACCTCATATTAGTAGAGAGATATTACTAGGCCCCTCGATGTGAATCTGAGAAATGTATAGCCATACTACGATGGAAAGGAGTTTACATTTCTATTGTCAGACTACTCAAGAATTGAGAAAGTAACGATCAGGAATAAGAGGATGACATTATCCATGCCTCATCCTTGACAAATATATTGTGTGACAAAAGGGATGCGACATGGTTGTGTGACTGGTTGCATCATTTTAACGATCCTCATATGGATTAGGTAGTTGTAAAGTCTTACTAGAGGCCGCTTGCTACTTGTGAGATAGTACAGTTATTGGCCCACTACCAACTTCGTATGGGCCTATAGGGTCATATAGAAGAATGGCCCAACACTAGCTATAATGTCCAGGTTCAATGAATCTAAGATGTGTCTAAGATTCAATAAATACAATGTTTAATCTAGGGTGGACGAATTTTATATATATATGTATGTATTTGATATAAAATTCGTGAAAAGAAAATTAATAATATTATATATACATATGTATTTTCAAAATACATATTTATATATATGTGTATATATATTATATGAAATTATTATATTGTGTTAGTTTTAAATTTAACTTTATTAAGATAAATTAAATTTAATAACTAATATGATAGAGATATAGTATCTCAGATTTAATTTATGAAGATAAAATAAATCTATTGGCTCTTTATTTGGATTAAATAAATAGGTTAAATTAAAACTGTTGGACAGATTTAATTTAAACTGAATTTATTAATTAGCTTCTCAAGATAAATAAGGGTTAATTGATTTCAAAATTAATCAAGTTAATTTTGAAAATCGAACATAGCCCTCATGGGTTATAAGAATGATGGAGCAGAAAAACTCATACACGGATGAGAAACTGAGAAGCCACAAGGAAACCCTAGAGAGGCGGGAGACATTGGAGGCATTAGGTCGCAGTCTATGTTGGAGTAACGTTCGTGTGGATACCGGTAGAGGGAGCCAATCAAATGTGCTGGTTCCTAGAGATCGAATACACTAAATTCGAAAAGGTCCAATTCTTCCTAACTTTGTTTAAATGCCATTGATAGATCTTTGATTAAGATTGGCGATAATTTTAAATTTCCGCTGCGCCTACCAATCCTAACGTGGCATCAGTACCAGGTCAATTGTACATTTAAATTGAGTTTATGTTCTTATACAAGTGATATATGTAGGATATGTATGTATGTTTATAAGAAACGTCTGAATATGTATCTCATGTAGCTAATACGAAAAGGAATTTTTTTGAAAGATTTGATCTTGAAATTGGTTTTCTGAATTTCATTTTCAAATTAATATGTTCTACGCCAATTATGTGTTTTTGGATAGTGCTGTATGTATATTGTGTTAGAATCGGCAGGCACAGCAGAAGAATTTTAAAAATTTTCACCAATCCTAATCGAGGATCTATCAACGGCGTTTAAACCAAGTTGGAAGGATTCATACTTTTTATGATTCAGGGTTTTTACGATCTCTAGGAGCCAACACGTCAGAAGAAATATGTATTATATGATATTATTACATTGTGTTAGTTTTAAATTTAATTTATTAAGATAAATTAAATCTAATAACTAACAAGATAGAGATATGATATCTCAGATTTAATTATGAAGATAACTTAAATCTAATGGCTCTTTATTTGGATTAAATAAATAGGTTAAATTAAAACTGTTGGACAGATTTAATTTAAATTGAATTTATTTAATTAGCTCATCAAGATAATTAATAGTTAATTAATTTCAAAATTAATGATGATTAATTTTGAAATTTGAAAATAGCCCTTATAGGTTATAAACTTGATAGAGCAGATATACTGATATACACATGATAATTGAGAGCCGCAAGGGAAACCCTAGGAGACATTAGATGCGCTAGCACGTAGTCTCGGTTGGAAAGCATTCGTGTGGATACCGGTAGAGGGAGCAGACCTGGCGCGTTGGCTCTTAGAGATCGTGAAAACCCTGAATCATAAAAGGTATGAATCCTTCCAACTTGGTTTACACGCCGTAGATAGATCCTCGATTAGGATCGGTGAAAATTTTTGAAATTCTTCTACTGTGCCTGCCAATTCTAACATATTGCGACCTAGTGAAATTGTTTTGACTATATGTGATTTGTTTATGTTTCAAGTGCACCACTAGTCTCGCGATTTTAGTTCTGGATTGGATTTGAACTAGAATTCATCGTTGTGGTTTTGAATTGGTTAAAGGTTGTGGCTGGTTGAATTGGGTCAAGTTCAGATCTCTATTTCGGTCTTAGGGATCCGAAACTGTAGGGAAGACAATGTCATTTTTAGAATTGGGCCGAAATCCTTTTGAACTGGACTGAAACATAACTACCTATTCGTGCGCAATATAAACTAATCATGACATTTATTGATTTTCATATTGTATGAACTCTTGTTGTGGTTTATTCTTCATACTTGTTTGGGAATGGTGAACAACATGGCTTTAGATTTTTACAAAGGGTTGTAAAATTTAAATACGGCCTACATGTCGTGCCTTCCGCTAAATACTCTCAATATACATTCTCTTCTCATCTCACTCCCCTCATATTTTAAATAAGGTTTCTCTCAATGTACTTCTTTTCTTATTTAGAGAAGTCCTCTTATAGGCTTGGGAGGATTTTAGGTTAGGTAAGCCATGTTATGTTACGTTTAAATTATGCTTTTAATTAGATCATTGCATAAATACTTTTGTGTGTTTATGTATTTATGTATGAGATATAACCATGATTGCATTCATATAAACAAAAATAATTAATTGATCCCTTCAAATCAAATCTTCAGTCATAATACCGTCAATTAATGAATACTTATCAAAACCTAGATCACACAACTGTGGGAACCACCAAAGTGGATGTTTTTGAGTTATCTTGATGAGACAAGTCTGAGCAATGGTCCTACTCATAAAATTTATTATTGTTTTGACTTAATTGAAATTAACAAAACAGTTAAGGTCTTAAGGCATTAGATGGGATTAAACATGCCAATCATATGATGATCGAATCCCATAAACATTTAAGAGTTACATGTGATGTAATTGGTAAAGAGGTTACCTACCTAAATAACTTGAATTTAAGCTTCTTGCCAAAACATACTTAAGTTTAAGTAAAATATGGATCTTAGTCTACTAATTATTATATTGAGGGTTGTTAATTTAGTCGGAGATTACTAACTAGCTTTGCATATTTTAATTTTAGAATCCTGTTGACAAGTAATAATGCTACACTATCATTGTGATCGGTCCTTGAGAAAGACAAACTTTATTGACTAGTTCAGGAACTTGAGAATTGTTCTCAAGATGGAATGAAATTCTTATTTCCTAGATCAACCCATTCCTGAGGAGCCTACAACCAATGCTCTAAAAGCTTAGAGAGATGCTTATACAAAGCATAAGGATGACTCTGTGGATGTAGGTTGCTTGATGCTTGACACATGATTCCATAGCTCTAAAGAGATCTAGAACTCAAGGAGGCTCATGAGATGAATGTCCATCTTAAGGAAATATTCTAGTAGCAGGTAAGGGAAGAAAGGTATGAGACCATAAAGGCCTCACATTCCTGCAAGATGGATGAAGGTACATCAGTTAGTGCTCATGTGTTAAAGATGAAATGCTATATTAATTACCTTAAGAGGCTTGGATTTCCCATGAGCTAGGAGTTAACTATGGATTTGATCTTGAACTCACTCCCAACAAGTTATAACTAGTTTGTCACGAACTACAATATGAATAACATGGAGAAATCAATTTTTGAACTACATAGGATGCTCAAAAATGCTGAGCAGAGGATTAAGAAAAAGCCCAGTACTATATTGATGGTTCAAAAAGGAAAGGGTATGAAAAAGAAAGGGAAGGGCAAATGGAAGGGTAATGGCTCTGGTAGTAAGACTAAAGAGTCAAACAAGCCTCATACCAACCTTACACCCAAGAAGGAAAATCCTCTAAAGGAAGGAGTCTGCTACTTCTGTAATAAACCTGGTCATTGGAAGAGGAATTGCAAACTCTACCTGGAAGATCTGAAAAAGAACAAGAATGATAGTGAGGCTATCACTTCAAGTGTTTATGTTATAGACATTCATTTTTGTACTTCCTCTACATGGGTATTAGATACCTCATATGGTTCTCACATTTGTACAAATGTGTAGGGTCTAAACGACAGTAGAAAGCTGAAGAAGGGCGAGTAGACCTATGAGTTGGAAATAGAGCAAGACTTACTACTTTAGCTATAGGCACTTATGAATTAGTTCTGTTCAGTGGGCTTTTGTTAGTTTTGAACAATTGCTATTATGTTCCTGCTTTGAGTAGTAAGATTGTTTCTCTTTCTTATTTGGAAAAGGAAGGTTATACTTCCATTACTGGGAATGGTAAATGTTCTATTTATCATAATAATGTTTTCTATGCTGATGGTGATTTGCATGTTGGTCATTATATATTAAATTTGGAACATCCTAATAGTGGAAATATCTATAACGTAACTACTAAAAGGATCAAGTCAAACAATCTGAACCTAATCTACCTATGGCATTGTCGTTTAGGCCATATAAATGAGAAACCCATTTCTAAACTCCATCAAGATGGATTTTTAAACACATTTGATTTTAAATCATATGATACATGCGAATCTTGCTTATTAGGAAAGATGACAAAGGCAACTTTTATTGGGCATAGTAAGAAGGCCACTGATTTATTGGCCACTAAAACTTTTTTTGCTTATTCGATGGATATATCTATCTAATGAAACATAAATCTGAATCTTCTAAAATGTTCAAGATATTACAAAATGAAGTACAAAACCAACTTGGCAAAACAATCAAAGCACTTCGATCTAATCGAGGTGGTGAATACTTGAGCCAAGTTTTTTGACCATATTAGTAGTTGTGGGATAATCTCACAATTGACTTCTCTAGGAACAACACAATGGAATGGCATTTGAATGGAGGAATTGAACACTATTAGATATGGGTTGATATATGATGAGTCAAACAGATCTTCCACCATCCTTTTAGGGACATGCTCTAGAGACACCTGCATTCATACTAAATTGTGTTCCATTTAAGGCAATTGCAAAGACACCATATGAGATATGGATTAGAACGAAACTAAGTTTATCATTTCTCAATACCTAGGGATGTGAGGTATATGTTAAGCAACAAGCCTCAGATAAATTAGCTCCCAGATCCTCAAAGTGCCTTTTTGTAGGGTATCCTAAGAAAACGAAAAGATACTATGTCTACAATCCTACTGATAATAAAGTATTTGTTATTCAATATGGTAAGTTTCTGAAAGAGAGTTTATCTCTAAACAAACCAGTAGGAGCAAGATATATCTCAAAGAAGTTTGAGAGTTACAAGATGGTACAAAACCACAAATAAAAATCAAAGAAGACTCACAACAAGTTGCTGAGCTTCCTCAAGTAACACAAGGTCCATGAAGATCTGATAGGACACGACATCAGCCTCAAAGATATGGATTTCTGATTACTGGAAGCCATAATGTGTTACTCATTGAGCAAAATGAGCCAACACCTATCGAGAAGCCATAAAGGGACCAAACTCTGAGAAATGGCTAAATGCCATGAAGTCTAAAATGCAATCCATATACAACAACCAAGTATAGACCTTAGTCGATTGGTAATGTAAATGTCTTCAAGAAGAAAAATGACATGGATGGTAATGTAAATGTCTTTAAGGCATAATTGGTTGCTAAAGGATTCACTCAAACTCATAGTGTAGACTATAGTGAAACCTTTTCCCTAATTGTAATGGCCAATCAATCAGAACCCATCTTGCCATTGTAGTATATTATGACTATGAAATATGACAGATGGACGTCAGAATAGCCTTCCTTAATAGAAAGCTCCTTAAGGATGTGTACATGACACAACCTGAAGGTTTTGTGCGTCCAGAAGACTCCGGTAAAATTTACAAGCTTCAAAGATCCATTTATGGATTGAAGCAAGCATCTCAAAGTCGGAATCATCATTTTAATGAAGTAGCCAAAGAGTTTGGATTCATTTAAAACATCAATGAACGTTGTGTTTATAAGAAGGTTAATGGGAGAACAATTGTATTTCTAGTACTTTATGTCGATGAAATCGTACTTATTAGAAATGACATTCCTACCTTACAGAGTATCAAGTCTTGTTAGGATAGTCCTTTTCAATGAAAGACTTAGGTAAATCCACTTACATCCTAGGGATTAGGATCAATAGAGATAAATCCAAGAGACTAATAAGCCTAAGTCAGAGCATATACTAGACAAGATATTGTATAAGTTCAATATATATGATTCAAAAAGGTGTTACATGCCTATGTCTCATGGCATCTATCTTAGCAAGCACATTTGTCCTAGTACACCTGATAAGTGAGATCGAATGAGTAAGGCTCCATATGCCTCAGCCATTGGATCTATCATGTATGACATGTTATGTACTCAAACGGATGTCTTATTTTCCTTAAGTATGACCAGTAGATATCAATAAGATCTTGGTGACGGTCATTGGGCTACTATCAAGAATATCTTAAAGTACTTAAAAATGACTAAGGACTTATTTTTGGTCTATGGTGGATTGGATGATGAGCTTTGTGTAACCAGTTACACAGACGTAAGTTTCCAAACTGAACAAGATGACCTTAAATCTCAATCTAGATACATATTCCTCCTGAATGGTAGAGCAGTAAGCTGGAAGAGCTCCAAGCAGAGCACTATAGCAGATTTTGCAGTAGAAGCTGAGTATATAGCAATATCAGATGCAGCTAAGGAAGCAATTTAGATTAGAAAGTTTATTACTAAACTAGGGGTGGTGCCTACCATCTCAAATCCAATAGATTTGTTCTGTAATAATAGTGGTGCTATTGCACATGCCAAAGAGCCTAGATCACATCAAAGGACCAAGCATGTACTCATCCGATTTCATTTCATTAGAGATCAATGATAGAGGGGTGACATAAAAATATGCAAAGCTGTAGGAGAAGACAATGTTGTTGATCCTCTTACCAAGACGTATGCACTAGCAAAGCATGATCGCCATGTTAGGATAATAGGAATTAGGCAAATTAATGATTGTACCTAGTGCAAGTGGGATGATGTTAGAAATTGTGCCCTAGGGGCCAATCATTATACTTTGAACATTATTATTTAATGAATTTCTCCATTCGGTTATCATATTATTTGCATGTTAACTGTGATAATTGTATCCTTGGATAAATCATAAAGATTAACCTAAATGTCCCTAGTCAGTCATCATACAAGAGCAAAGATGAAGTAAGACCAGTATGACTTTGATAAGATATGGAGAAAGGAATCAAAGTCTTAAGCACTTGTAAGAGTACAAGATGCTAGATTGACCGACTGTGAGAAAGCTACATGGATCAAGCATAGGTTTATATCATGTATAACAACGTCACAATGCCCTTTTACCTGAGGTCATCATGGATTCCTATATGAGAGATGCTAAGCTTTGAACTATTCAAAAATCACTTTTGATTGGGTGATGATAAAGGCTACGATCAGGCTTGGTGGTTTTTCATGCAGAGCAATATGAATGGTCAAGATGGAATTTATCCCTCACATTAGCAGAGAGATATTACTAGGCGCCTTAATGAGTGGGTCTGAGAAATGCATGGTCATACTATGATGGAAAAGAGTTTCCATTTCTATTGTTAGACTACTTAGGAATTAGGAACGTAATGGTCAGAAACAAAAGGATGACATAATCCATGCCTCATCCTTAACTGATATACCATGTGACAAAGGGACTTTGTTAGTGCAAGCGTTTCACCCAAGGGGGTGAATTGGGTGATACCAGAAATTTTGTTGTGTAAAATAAATTAACTGAATATTTAAAATAGTTGAAAACATAGAGAAATATCACTGAAGTGTACATCGGGAGTTATGTTGGTTGGGCCACAACCACTTTGACCTACGTCCAGTCCACAGAGCATCTCTGAAAGTTTCACTATATTCTCCAAGATTCAGTGGGTTCTTGGCACCTCAGTACACAGCAAGTTCCTTCACCTGCACACTCGCTCCCCCTTACACATTGTAATCAAATCCCCAACTCAAGGTTCCATAACCTTAAGTTGTCTCAATAACAAATATTGAGTTTGTAATGAAAAACTCTCTCACAGAGCAAATATATAATCACTGAAGTACAATGAATGAGTATAAGAAAACAAAGCATTAAGAGTGTGTTGATCAGTGTATGTTCGTGTGTTCTCAGTTCTTGTGTCTTGTTTTCTTTTCTTTGAATGCTCCATATATATAGATGATTTGTAGTGTCCGTTAGAAGCAATTCAAACATGTCCGTTAGAGTCGCGCAACAACGGTTGACTATTCTTCGAATTTGAAAACTATCCGTTTATGGAAAGTAGGGGCAGGTGAACGTTCGGACTTTTATTTGACTTTTTACTTCTGGCATGATCTTTCATTATTTCTCTGCAAATGTACTTAGAATAATAGTGCAATGAAGAGTAAATCATATAGAAAACAATTTAATAAACATTCGATTAAAAACATAATTTCTGGACTGCCTTACTCGAGTGGCTACTCAAGTGATCATACTCTTTACTCGAGTAGTCCCTCGAGTAAACCTGTCAAAAATATGGCAGTGGGTAACTCAACATTTTTCATAAGATATTACTTGGGTAAGACATGGAGTGCAATACACCACAAACCTTGGAAATACCTGACTACTCGAGTGGCCATGTCTTTCCTTCACAAGTTACTCGGGTGCTTACTTTGGTAATCTGATTACTCGAGTGGTTACTCGAGTGGCCATATGCTTTTTTAGAAGTTACTCGAGTGCTCCCTTGAGTGGATTTCAAACAAGTTTGTAGATTACTCGATTCTTTCCTCAAGTAATGTCATTCAAATCTTGGCCGAGAGTTTGCTTACCTGGTTACTCGAGTGATCCCTTAAGTAATGGATCAAATAACTCTGCAGATTACTGGAGTACTCCCTCGAGTAATGCCTTTTTATCACATGGTTACTCGAGTGGCTACTCGAGTAAATTATTGTATTTCTTGGTCGAGAGCTACTGGAAGGTTTTTGCCTTGGTTACTTGAGTGGCTACTCGAGTGATGCCTTTACAAATCATGTTACTCGAGTGGCTACTCGAGTAATAGTCTATATAACTTTGCAGATTATTCGAGTGGTCCCTCGAATAACTTGTTCCAAAGTTTGGCAGTGCTTCTCTTGATGAAATTCTCTATGATTACTCGAGTGGCTACTTGAGTAATAGCTTCCCTTACTCGAGTAGTTACTCAAGTAAGTCATCACAAAAGTTGTTCATTACTCCAGTGCTTACTTCAAGTAATGCTTTGCCACTTTGTTCAAATTCATTTGTTTGTTATCAAATCCTTTTATATCATTGATCCAATCTTTGTTATCATCAAAACATTTGGGATCTAATAGACTTGACATGGTTTTATGACAGGTTGTAACATGTTAACGACTCTCATATGAATTGGGTAGTCATAATGTCTTGCTAGAGGCCACTTGCGACTTGTGTGTTAGTACAGTTATTGGCCCACTGCCAACTTTTTATGGGCCTACATGATCGCATACAAGAATAGCCCAACACTAGCTATAATGTCCATGTTCATTGAATCTAATGTGTCTAAGATTCAATGAATACAATGTTTAATTTAGGGTAGACGAATTATATATATGTATATGATATAAAATTCATGAAAAGAAAATTAATAATATTATATATATACATATGTTTTTTCGAAATACATATTTATATATATATGTACATATAGTACAAATATATATATATATACACATATATGTACAAACATATATATATGTATATATATTATATGATATTATTATATTGTGTTAGTTTTAAATTTAACTTTATTAAGATAAATTAAATTTAATAACTAACATAATAGAGATATACTATCTCATATTTAATTTATGAAGATAAATTAAATCTATTGGCTCTTTATTTGGATTAAATAAATATGTTAAATTAAAACTGTTAGACAGATTTAATTTAAACTGAATTTATTTAATTAGCTCATCAAGATAATTAAGGGTTAATTAATTTCAAAATTCATCAAGTTAATTTTGAAATTCGAACATAGCCCTTATGGGTAGAATAATGGAGCAGGAAAAGTCATACACAGATGAGAAATTGAGGAGCCACAAGGGAACCCTAGAGAGGGGGGAGACATTGGAGATGCTAGCAGGCAGTTTGTGTTGGTGTAACATTTGTGTGGATACCGATAGAGGAAGCCGATCTGAGGTATTGGTTCCTAGAGATCAAAAACCCTAAATTCAAAAAGATACGATTCTTCCAAACTCTGTTTAAATGCCATTAATAGATCCTTGATTGAGATTGGCGAAAATTTTAAACTTTCGTTGTACCTGCAAATCCTAACAAGAACCCCTGTAATATAATCAATCAATATTGCTTCAATAATATCAGTATTTTTTGCTATTCTTGTATGTCCACCGAATGGTGCAATTGTTACTCTAATTAATATCGATAATAAGTGGTATGTAAGGAGGGGTTTTACTTTTTGGCATCAGAGTAAGCAATTCTGGCAACAAGATAGTATACTAATATAGTCTTGATTATACAATGACAGGAAATATATGCACAGAAAGGGATACCAGAGAAGTGAAATACCTAGTATGTGAACTAGCCCTAGGAGATCACCGAATACCCGAAAGGTTGAAAGTAGTGCAATACCGGACTAAGGATGGTCTAAGGATAATACGAAACCAGAGGAAATGTGTACGGCCAAGGCCAGTGTGCAAACCACACAGTATTTGGTCAACCGGAGTTAGCTAGCATGATTTTTGAGACAAGGATAGTCTTAGGGCACTGGTGGTTAAAAGCATATAGAGGCGGTATCTACCTGTTGGCATGGGCACACTAAAGTTAAGCATGCTCAACCCAGGGAAATCTCAGGATAGGTGACCCCCTAGAAAGTTAAGTTGGCAAGATCATGGAGACTTGAGGAATCGTATTATCTTAAGGTTTCTCCATAACTAATGATCATCTTAGTTAGACAATTTAAAGGATTCTTAGAAGTATGGAGATGGTGATGATGTAAGTATTGATTTTAATTTGAAACATTTTTGTTGTAGTGAGTAGTACCCAAAATGGTTCATTTGATGAGGTGATAGGAAACTTAAGGCGTAGTAAATGTTTTGAGGTTTCTCCATGCTAAGTGATGATCCTTAGTAACACCATGGTGTAAAGGAATGTAGATTGATATACGATGCTGTATGATTAGTAGTGATTATGCCATATATCGATCTTAGAGGATCCAATTTGATGATACTAAAGGTTGATGATAGGCCTGAACCAGATCTAATCTGAAATAGTGCTTAGGTCAAAATGTGAATTGGTTGCACTATGGTTATGTTTCATGAAGAAAGTAGAACCTTATAAACCTGTAGATTATGTTGAAGCTTCAATAATGTTTTGAGGATATTGTCTAAATATTGTGAAGGTTAAAATAGGCACTATTGATCATGATTTTAGCATGCCTATATATAAACAACACAATCAACCATGAATTGTAGGTACTGCTCTTCATTCCAAATGGGTTCCACCCATCAATAGCCATATTAAGCGAGGGCTTCTTGGTTCTTAATCTAATTCAGGATGCTCAAAGTAAAACTTACTCCATTCCCTAGAGTCCGTAGGATGCTGAAGCATGCTGTCTTGAATCCTTTCGTCTGTAAGCCACCTTAAATTTTTTTTCATCAATTGCATTCCTTTACATGCCTCTAAATCTAGGTATATTGATTGGCATATTGTTTCCTGGTGGTAGCATTCTTCTCAAAAGCGCAAGCAATTCTGTGAAGCCTAAGTCACTCAACCTATGTTTTACTTTCCAGTTGTACAAGTTCATCATTACAGATAATAATATGAACTTAGTACAATTTTCAACCAAAGGCATCTCTGGGTTGGTCTTTATCATCTCAAACTTTTCTAGGGGATTCTTCTTCAATTGCATAGGCCATATCTTGAAGATGATTAGCCTCAAATGTACTTGTGTTGAAGTTAGGTGATTTACGCCTTTCCAAATTAGGCCGACTAGCACTACTACCCACATCCATCTCCTAAAGTTTTATCCAATAGATATAACTTTGATCAATTTCATATATCACTAAGTGTGACTCAAAATTTTCTAGATCAATATGCTTCACAATGCCACACTTGAAGCAAGGGTAAATTATCATAATGTGATCGTTGGCACTATTATGAACCATAAACTTTATAAAATTACCTACCACATCCTAGTACTCATTGATATACAATTGACAAACATCCATTCTTTACCTGCGCTCTCCATCTATAGCATATATATCATGTATGTAGAGGAAAATGTGATAACAACTCAACAAAATCACTAAAAAAATATTTCTAGAAACTTTATTCAAATCAATACTAACAAATAACAACATTCATGACAAAAACACTTAAAGTCAATGGCAAAACCCTATGCACATACAATATCACTAAAAAACAATATTTACATATTCTTTACTCAAATAACTGCTAAAACAATAAAGCATTAATTGCACAAATACTTAAAATCAGCAGCAAAACCATATGTACATACAAAATCACTCAAAAAACAATCTTTACATAATCTTTACTTATATCAATACTAACAAATAACAATTTTAGTAACAACAAACAGTTAACATCAAAATAAAAATCCTATGCAGATACCAAATCACTCAAAAAAGCAATCTTTACATACTCTTTACACAAATCAGTATTGAAAAAATGAGCTCAAAAACCACTAGTAGGTAGAAATGAACTAAACGCATATTAGGAAGAAGAAAAGAGATCAAATACCAAATCCATGAACCATAGAAGAAAAAGCCATCCCTGACATCACTAGTAGGAGCACCCACAAACCCAGAAAACTCCAGAACCCATGACACACACAACTAACAAATAACGAATGACAAAGGAGTGCTATAGAGGAGACACGAGTAAAACCACCATGGAAGAGATGGGGGAGAGCAAAGTAGTGGTGGAGAAGCTAGGATTGAATCATCAAAGGTGTTAGGAGTGAGCTTTCAAATGTCGAATAAAAATGGGTTTAGAGGGTGTTTTTAAAAGAGCAAACTTAATGATTATAATAAAACAATTGTTAAGTATATAATAGTTTATGGTTATTTCTAAACAACCATCAAATATATGTGACCCATATTTTACTGTTATTCACAAACAACCATCAAGTAAACGGTTCCATTTTTATTTTAAAAAAATCAAACTAATTTGTCACCTTGTTGTATTGCCCCAAATTTTATTCACAAAATATATTAACAATTATTTGAGAAATTCAATAAAATGGTGAATATTCATGAATTTAGAATTTATAAACTTTATCAATTTTCATTTTAATGAGAAATTGGGCAAAATAATTATGGTATAAATTTGGGTAATTTAAAAAGCCCAATATTGAGACCCAAAAATATAGGACAATAGATGATAATATTTGGTCCAATAATAAATGGAAATTGGCCAAATAAAAAGAAAAAGAAGAATTAAATAAAAAAGGCAATGGCAAAATTGAAATTTTGCCAATTTAGAACAAAATAAATTATTTTCCAATTAATTGAAGTTAATTTCAATTAATTAAGGAAAATAAAGAGGAAATATATATTTGGTGTATTTTGATCAAATAAATATGAATTTATGGAAAATTGGAGCAAAACAGCAAATTTGTCCAAAATTGTGACTTAAAGTGTATACGTAACTTGAATAAGTTGTGAAGCCGAATTGGACCAATGAAAAGGACTATTGGGATGCCATCTCATGTAGCAAGAGAGAGGAGAAGAAGTTTCATATCAATTAGGCTTTAGGACATTAAATTACATGTACATAATAAAAGTTGGAATTTGGTATTCTTGGAAATTGCTAAATATGACATAAGCAAGAAATACCATGACATAAGCATAATGTATTAAAAACATATCTCCTCATCTTCTTCAGCCATTTCTATCACCCTTATACAACCAAGAGAGAGAGAGAGAGTTGAGAGAATTTTAGAGAGAGAAGGAGAAAAAATTTGCAAGGTAACTCAAAATCCTACGATAAATTGGCTCCTAACCTGCGTTTAGGGGGTTATTGAAGTAAATTTCAGTGTGAAGGGGTTAGGATTTTCAGCCACAAGAGGAAAAAGCCAGAAGAAATAAGAGGCAACTTCCTAAACTTGAACTACTGATTGTTCTAGTCGCCATGAGTAATTTAATTGGTGGATTTCTACTGTATTTGCTTCGATTGTAAACTTTACCAAAAGGGTGTGCTCTAGGGGTTATGCTACTCAATTTGAGTATGAATGGTAGTTATAACGTAATTAAATAATTAATAAAGTGATTAGGAGTAGAAATGAACAAGTCTACATATTGGAATGGAAAAACCCCAACTTTTCCCAGAAAACCTGTATATTATGGCTAGGGTTGTTAAAGGGGTTAAGAGTTGGATTTTCATGAAATTGATGGATCCATTGTGTTTATGATAGAAAATTATGTGGGGATACATTTGAACACTTTTTCAGAAAAGCCCAGAAAACATAATTACGAAAAGGCCCCTGAAACCCTGAAATAGGGGCTGCTAAGGGCATTCTAGTCTTTTGGCAGTGAATTTGGTAAGTCTAACTCCGGATATAGATTCATTAGGTGAAAATATATTAGAATAGTCCTAATCAAAATATCAGAAAAAGTACGGTCAAACCGATACGGCCAGGCTGGGCCAAGTCCCTAAGGGCATTTTGGTAAATTTTTACAATAGGCATATATAACCACTATAAACACTATGGAAGTGCCTAAAATAGTACATGAATGGGTTTTAACCTAATTCTTATACATTTGACATTTTAGGACCAAGTGGAGAGACGTAGTTTAACACGCTTTACGAGGCACACATTTTAAGGAGGAAAAAAGGTTAAGGTAGTAACTATAATCTTTCATACACTATATGATTGTTGATATGCTACATGTTACTATATTCTATAATATGAACACGGTGCCTGAGGTATGCTACCAAGCTATGGTTAGATACACAACTAATATATGTCTAGGGTATATTACCTAGCTGTGGTTAGTTGCCTAGCTAAGGTACACATAAGGGATCCAAACAGTGATTTCACCCTAAGTTTTGTGTACACACATGTATAGTTATGAATTTTAATTTTACATTATATGGTGCATTCCATATTTAATTCTCACATTTTATATGTTTGATTACATGTTGCTAATGGGATTCCTTAGAATCTCACCCCATTTTATAAACAAAAATGTCTTAGTGAAAGCTAGCAGCTCTAACAAGCATGTCTCCTGAGGTCAAGATAGTGGTTATTTGTAGTTTATTTTCAATACTTTGGACAAAGTTGTAAATATCATCAAACTTCATATGGTTGATTCCTGTATGTAAATGAATACTTTTATCAGTTTATTTGTACTTTTCTATATGCCTATGGAACTATGCATTTATTACTTTGCACATATTGAAATGGAAATGGGTGCTGACATTTTTTGTATCAGAGCCCAAGCAATTCTGGCATTATCAGAATAGTATACTGATATGGTATTGTTTACATGGTGATAGGACATCATGAGCTACTTGAGTGAATCACATAAGGGTTTAGAGTCATCGGTTAACCAGCTTCTGCCAGAGCAGAGGTATTGGATGGATAGCTCTTTATTGAGCATTGTGTATGGGGAGGTGCCCGTATGAGATAAATGACATGGAAGAGCATGCCAGTGTGAGGCAGTTAAGTTTGAACATGCATCAAATTCTTTATGACTTGATCATGTCTACGCCCATGGGTACTAAAATTGTTATGACTGACGCTTGTTTGAATTGTGCGGTAAATGCCGAGGGGCATGACTCGACTGTAGATTTGATATATTAGCCACTATAAGGGTTAAAAGTGATTCTTGAAATTGACTGGTTGACTGTAAATGGCGTATTATTGGATTGCAAAGATACGAGGGTTATATATCCCAATTTGCAATCACATGCTGACACTGTAATCTCTGTTAACCTTTTATCTGTAGCTAAGATTGAGAGATGTTTATGGAAAGGTTGTTAGGGGTATATAGTATTTTTCTCTATGCAGTCAAAGGCTGGTGTAGCCTTAGATAGTATCCCTATAGCGAATGATTTTCCTTATGTGTTTTTAGAGAATATCGGGGGCTTACCTACAGATAGGAAAGTGGAGTTCTTGATTGACTTAAGGCCTAGAGCATGTCTAATATCCAAAGCCTCATACAGAATGGCTTCGAGCAAAATGGTGGAATTGAAAAACCAAATTGAAGAGTTACTTGAGAAAGGGTTTATCCGA
This sequence comes from Inga leiocalycina, assembly GCA_963242795.1. Classification (NCBI taxonomy): domain Eukaryota; kingdom Viridiplantae; phylum Streptophyta; class Magnoliopsida; order Fabales; family Fabaceae; genus Inga; species Inga leiocalycina. The sequence continues at coordinate 51,850,294 of OY725323.1, forward strand.
CCTATCATCTTACCATGGGGTACTCCAGTGCTTTTTGCAGGAAGAAGGATGGAAGCCTGCAACTTTGTATAGTTTATTGGGAATTAAACAAGGTGACCGTTAAGAAGAAATATCTGCCCCCTTGAATTGATTATTTGCTCAATCAGTTATCTGGTTCCTACATATTCTTAAGATTGATTTGAGATGGGATACCACCAACTGAAAGTCAAGGCAAAATATGTGTCAAGAACTACTTTCAGGACCAAATATGGCCATTATGAGTTTCTTATTGCATTTGGGCTGACCAATGCACTTGCACTGTTCATAAACTACATGAATTGAATCTTTCATCCATACCTGGACTAGTTCATAGTAGTCTTCATTGATGATATTCTGGTCTATTTGCGGAGTAAGGTCGAACATGAGCAGCATCTGAGAATAGTATTGAATGAATTGAGGCACAAGCAACTCTATGTCAAGCTGAGCAAGTGTGAATTCTGGCTTTCAGAGGTAAAGTTTTTGGGCCATGCTATCTTGCAGCTAGGGGTCTCTGTTATCCTAGCAAGGTGGAATCAGTCCTGAGCTAGAAAAGGCCAAAGACTATATTTGAAGTGCATAGTTTTCTGGGTCTAGCTGGATATTACAGAAGGTTTATACAAAACTTCTCCAAAATTGCATTGCCTTTAACAAAATTGATGCAAAAAACTCAACATTTTGTGTGGGACATGAACTATGAACAGAGCTTCATGGAGTGTAAGCAGAGGTTAATTATAGCACCAATGCTGATGATCCAAGATCCACTGTTTACGTATGTTGTGTATACATATGCCAGTGGGCATGGATTAGGATGTGTGTTGATATAGTATGGCCAAGTGATGGCATACGCATCTCGTCAGCTGAAACCTCATGAATTAAACTATCCCACCTACAATCTTAAGTTGGTGGTGAGTGTGTTTGCTTTGAAAATCTAGAGACATTATCTCTATGGTGCGACCATAGAGTTGTTCTACAACTACAAGAACTTTAAGTACTTTTATGATCAGAAAGAGCTCAACATGAGACAGCGTAGGTAGATGGAGTTTTTAAAAGATTATAATCTTGAAATCAAATATCATCCTGAAAAGGCTAATGTCGTCATGGACGCATTAAGTCATAAATCAATGAAGGTGTAGCAATAATGAATCACGAGCAAAGATTGATCGAGGATTTCAGTGATCTAAATCTGTGTAGTTAGGCTCTGATGAGCAGTGGTGTCAGTGAAGTATATAATGATCTAAAAATAGCTATTGAAGAGGAACAACTATAGGATAGACAAGTATTTTCTATTAAGAGTATAATTGATAGTGCTGAAACTCAGGAATACGATCTGTAACGCAGCAGACTAGTCAGGTACAAGAAGCGGATCTATGTTCTACCACAGTCAGAGTGGAAATGGCAAATCCTAGAGGAGGCACATAAAAGTAAATACACTCTGTATCTAGGAGCTACTAAAATGTACTATGATTTGAAGTCCCAGTATTGATGGCCAGGAATGAAAAGGGAAGTGAGTAAGTTCATCGCATGTTGTCTAACATGCCAAAAAGTGAAAGTTGAGCATCAAAGACTATTAGGGCTTCTACAAAACCCTGAGATTCTTGAGTGGAAGTGGGAAAGCATTACTATGGATTTTGTGATGAGGTTACCCAAGGTCATAAACCATAATCCTATATGGGTGATAGTTGACAGATTCACAAAGACAACCTACTTGCCACCTATTAGTATCATTATTCTCCTGATAGATTGGCAGAGATCTGCAGTAAGGAGATTATGAAGTTATATGGTACTCCAAAGAACATCATCTCAGATCGAGATCCCTAATTCACTTTCAAGTTTTGGAAGGTAGTTCATGAAGCTTTGGGTAACAAGCTTCGATTCAGCATGGCATATCATCCTCAATTAGATGGGTAGACGGATCGAACTATACAACACTTGAGGATATACTGATGGTATGTGCACTTGATTTCAAAGGTAGCTAAGATAAATTCCTTCTATTGGTAGAGTTTGCCTACAACAACAGTTATCATTCGAGCATTTAAATTGCTCCATATGTGGTACTGTATGGGAGGAAATATCACTCACCCTTGTACTAGACAGAATTATCTAAGAGGCACTTACCTGGGCTATATATTATTGATCATACAATAGAGCAAATAAAACTGATTAAGTAGAGGTTGTTAATTGCTCAGAGCTGAGAGAAGAGTTATGAGGATAAGAAGTGAAAACTCTGGAATTTGAAGTCGGCAACTATATGTTCAAGAAGGTATCACCAATAACAGGCATTGGCTGAGTACTGAAAGTACGAAAGCTGTATCTAAGTACATTGGTCTATTCAAGATCTTGGCGAAGATTAAGCTAGTAGCGTACCATATCATTTTACCACCAAATTGAGCGGGCTACATGATGTTTTCTATGTTTCCCAATTGAAGAAGTACCAACCAGATCCATAACATAGAATTGAGTATAAAGACGTGAAAATGCGACGATTTGACTTAAGAAGTCACACCTGACTGAAGAATCAATCGACAGGAGAAGCAACTCAGGAAAAAAGCATTCCATTCGTCAAGATTGTTTGGAAAGGCTTATCTCCTAGGGAGGCTACACTACTACAGAATTAGGATATAACCACCCTAAAGGATGTCCTAAATTTAAAATTGGGTGGTTAAAAAGGCATTTGGTGGCATTTTCGTAATTAGATGTATGTAGGAAAACCTTTAGACGTCCTAAATTTGAATTTGGGTCGCCTAAAGTTCTTCTCGACACGCAATATAAATTTTGTAAATTTTTTGTAGCTCCAGGAGCTAGGTTTAGACGACCCAAAATAATTTTGGGACGTCTAAACCTATACTTTAGACGTCCCAAATGTTTTTAGGAAGCCTAAAGTCTTGGTTTAGGTATCCTAAAATTATTTGGGATGCCTAAACCAAGACTTTAAGAGTCCTAAATGGAATTTGGGACTCCTAAAGGCATCCCAACGCATGTCAAACAAGTGTCTGACATACGTCTTCTCTAATCTCCACCTACCTTCCCTCATTTTTAACCAAACAACTCCCTCTTTCATTCATTATTCTTGACCGTCAATTCACACCCCTCTCTTCTTCAACTTTACTCTTCCTCCTCCCTTATTCTTCTATTGTAGGTAGTTCGCACACCCCTCCTCCACACCTTTTTGTTTTTTTCCTCCACCTCCTTTCCATTGACGACGACGCATACACCACCCCCTCCTTCACAGTGTCTTGGTTTTTGCTCTCCTCCACCTCCTTCCTTCCATTGTCGTCCACTCCTCCTCCACACACCGTGGTATTCTTTACTTTCTCCACCCTCTGGTGTACCTCCTCCACCGTACATACATCTCTCCAACGTCTTCTCACTACCACTCCACCGTACATAGCCGTCAGCGCCCCCTTCATCAGGTTAGTTTATTTTCTTTTTTTTTAACAGAATAGTTTATTTCTTTTTGAAATATAAATTTACTTGAAGAAATTAAATTAAAACTTGTAATTATGAAACAGGACGTTAAATTTCTAGTTGAAATCTAAATTCTAGTTCATAGAGATAAGTTTGTTAATTGTTCTTATATATTGGCTAAACAAGACGTTGTGAAAATAATTGAAAAGCCTAGCCAATAGGAAATATCACGTTAATTTATTGTTTTTCTAATATGTTTCTAGCTTGGAAATGTTTGTTTTATATGTTTGGAGGTTGGGAATTGAGAGGGAAAATACATATATGTATTATTTTAAATAAATAGAGCTTTTGAATGATTTTGATGAAATGAACAACAATTAAATAGAGTAATTTTTTATTTTTTAATATGATTAATTTTATTTTTTTTAGATTAGATTAGTAAGATTATTAATGTAGTTTCCTTAATATAATATAATAAGTAGTATGATTATTATTCATGTAGTGGAGAGATAGGGTTGCTTGAAATTTTGGAATGTCTTACTTTTAAGGGGAAATGTTGTCGAAGTTTTTGGTGAAAAAAGTAAAAAAAGGCAATCCCATCATATATCGTTGACAATTGTACTAAACGTGTGAGTGTTTTTGGGAATGGCTTAGGTGGTAGCAAAATGGATCACAGTTAGATGAATGCTTTGAGAACTAGTGAAGAATATGAGAAAGGGGTAGAAGAAATTATTGAATTCACTAGAAAGAGTTCTCCAGCAAAAAATGGGAAGTATTTTTGTCCTTGTGTCAATTGTTTGAATGAGAGTCGACGGGATGTTGATGTCATAAAGGATCACCTCTTTTGTAATGGAATAAATTTGTGATACACAAGGTGGATATGGCATGGTAAGGAAGTAACGAATTGTCCGTCGCACAAGAAGGGAGATGTGGATGTCATAGATGAAGATATAATGGATAAAATGATTCACGATGTTGAGGTAGAATCCTTTGTGTAGTCGCAGGAGTATGACAGCCTGTGGAGTGATACAGAGACACCGTTATACCCTGGGAGTAAGTACGCACGGCTGACGGGAACATTGCATTTGGTTAACTTAAAGGCAACTTGTGGGTGGACCAATAGTAGTTTCACATTGCTGCTTGAACTATTGTGTGATATGTTTCCAGAGGATAATGTACTTCTAAATCGTATGTATAAGGCCAAGAAAATCTTGTCTACCATGGGTACAGAGTATAAAAAGATACATGCTTGCCCTAATGACTGCGTACTATATATAAATGAGTATGGAGGTCTTAGTGAGTGTCCTAAGTGTAAAACTGCACGATACAAAGTAAAAAAAGATGGTGGTTGTAGCGATGTGACAACTAAAAGGCAACCTTTAAAGGTTATGTAGTATCTTCCAATAATACCACATTTTAAACGTTTGTTTGTGACTGCAACAAAAGCAAAGAAGTTGAGATGACGCTCTGATGAGAGAATATCTAATGGGAAATATCTTTAGCACCCAACTGACTCTCCATAATGGCAAAAAATAGATGAAATGTTCCCTCAATTTGGCAGCAAGCCGAGAAACCTTTGGCTTGGGCTTTCTACAGATAGCATCAATCCGTATGGAACTCTTACTAGCACACATAGTGCATGGCCGGTTCTCCTTATAATATACAACTTACCTCCTTGGTTATGTATGAAATGCAAGTATATGATGCTTTCTATGATGATTTCTGGACCAAAATAGCCAGGGAACGATATTGATGTCTACTTGGCGCCTTTGATTGAGGACATGAAGAAGTTGTGGGAGAAAGGCGTAGATGTGTTTGATGCTTATAAGAAGGAGTCCTTCAAGCTACGTGCAATGATTTTCACAATGATAAATGACTTCCCTGCGTACAGAAACTTGTTAAGGTATAGCATGAAGGGTCATAAAGCATGCCCGATATATGAAACAAGCACACACTTCCATCAACTAAAACATAGAAGAAAAACTATCTACCTTAGCAACAAGAGGTTTCTTCATCGATACCACCCTTATCGTAGGATAAGAAAGTGTTTTAACGGCTTACTGGAGCATGGAATGGCTCTAAAGGCATTAACCGGAGAGGAAGTTTACAGTCAAGTGGAATATATCAATGTCACTTTTGGTAAGAATCAAAGGACTGTGGGTGAGAAGAACATATGGAATAAGAGATCCATTTTCTTTGATCTTCTATATTGGCGTTCGCTTGACGTGAGACATAGTATTGTTGTGATGTATGTAGAGAAGAACATTTGTGATAGCCTTATCAGTACACTTTTGCACATACCAGGGAAGACTAAGGATGGGATTAGTGCGAGATTAGATCTTGTTGCTATGGGAATAAGAGAATGGTTACATCCACAACTAAGAGATGATGGTAGGAGGGCATACATGGAGCCAGTAGCTCATACACTATTAAAAGCAGAGAAAAGAAGTTTATGTGGGTGTTTGCATGAAATTAAGGTGCCGCAAGTGTGTTCCTCAAATGTGAGAAGATGTGTCTCAATGGACGATTTGAAGTTAGTGGGAATGAAGTCCCATGATTATCATGTGTTGATGCAACAACTATTACCGGTAGCTATTAGAGGCATAATGAAAGATGAAGTATGAACCACTATAACAAGATTGTGTTTTCTTCAATGCTATCTGTAACAAAGTCATTAACACTGAAAAGTTGGATGAACTGGAAGATGAGGGTTACATTATTTTGTCACAACTAGAGATGCATTTTCCTCCTTCATTTTTTGATATAATGGTGCATTTGATAGTTCATTTGGTAAGGGAGGTAAGGCTCTGCGTCCAATTTACCTGAGGTGGATGTACCCTTTCAAGCGATACATGAAAATCTTAAAAGGGTATTCTAAAAATCCTTATCTACCAAAAGCCTCAAGAGTAGAAAGATATGTAGTTGAGGAGGCTATGGAATTTTACAAAGATTATATGTCAGGGAAAAAGGAACAATCTTGGCATAAAGAGGGGAGAAGCAAGTGAACACGAGGACTGAAAGTGAAGAATGTTCCTCAAGAAGAGGTGTTGCAAGCCTACTTGTATATCCTGAATAATATGGAAGAAGTTCAACCTTACATAGATGAACATAGAAAGACTTTGAAGAACAAGAATCCAAGGAAGAATGATATGCAGATTGCTATTGAGCAAAATAAGACATTCATAGAGTAGTTTGAGGAAAAGGTTTCGCACAAGACTGGTGTGTCTGAGACAATCGAGTGGCTAGCTTGGGGGCCTTCATTTTAGGTCATTACTTGGACCAGTTATAATATAAACAGCTATTCTTTCTATACAAAAAGAGCAAGATGACAGAAGTACCATGCAAAATAGTGGGGTTATAGTAGAAGCTGAAGCCATGTACTTTTCCAATTCGAGAGACAAAAACCCCATATTGGCGTCTATAGCCTATTTTGGAGTTATAGAAGAAATATGGGAGATTACATACAACAAGTTCAAAGTTGCTTTATTCAAATGTAAGTGGGTTAGCAATATTGTTGTTGTAATAGATAAACAATTTAGATTTGTCTTAGTCAATCTTTGAAGAGTTGGCTATAGAGATGAGCCCTTCATTCTAGCAAGCCAAGCGAAACAAGTGTTTTATGTCACAGATCCTGCGTGCAAAAACATGTCCATTGTCCTTAAAAGTAAAAAATAGAAGTATGGTGATCTGACCTTCAACCTTGATGACACACCACCTTTCATAACAACTCCACCTCGAACAAATGAAGTAGAATTGGTAGATGATGACGAATATGCTGTAAGAAATAACCATGGTGAAGGAATATGGGAAATAATATAGAGTAAGACCCTAATTTATAGAATAAAACTGTGTGTTTTTTTTGTTTTACTCCTGGTTAGTTTATTTTACTTTTATTGCAATTTATTTACGTATCTGACGATGCTTTTTGTGTTAACAGGAATATGGACAACTCTAGTGATTCAAATCAAAGTGTTGGGGATGACAAAAGGTGTAAAGATGACAAAAGCCCTAGTGATGACAAAAGGCCTAGAGATGAACCTGTTGCAAGACAGAAGGTTAGAGACTATACAAAGATGGGAGTATTGGTTGCACGTCATGAACATCAACAAGAGAGGCTGTATATAGACTTCAATGCCAATCTGAATCCAGTTGGTCCTGAGGAAGACCATTTCATTAGCTACATAGGGTTTTTGGGTCGAAGCAAAGTACGCATTACCTACGATAATTGGAGATTGGTTCCCCCAAAAATGAAAGACATGATTTGGCAGCAACTTTTGTTATATAAATTATGATACGTCTATGATAATTGTGGCTTTATTCCTATTGTTTCAAATATAATTATCTTATGTTTTACCTTGCAGCAAACATACGATATCCCAGACACCAAGGAGATGTATAGGCACTAGATGGATGAAGTTCATCTACGATGGAAAGGTTTCAAGAACAAGCTAACAGCAAGGTACATTCGAGGGGCCCAGAGGGGTTAGGATCCATGTACACATTATTCGTATTTGTCTCAAGAGGACTGGAGGTTGTTTGCGGTATCATGGGCAGATCCTCAGTTTTTGGTAAGATTTCTATCATCATGGTATAGAGCTTTTAATTTTCATATACTTGATATCGTTGATTTATTTTTTGTTGTTTTTCATTCATAGAAATTAAGTGCAGCAAATGCACAAAGGCAAGCAAAAATAAATATCAACATTTCATGTCTCGTGGTGGATATTAGAAGCTTGAACGGAAAATGATGCATAAGAGTTAGAGAAAATGAAGGAAGCAGTGGAATCTAATCCTAGCATTGTTATACAGGCCCCGACACCTCCTCCACGACATAAAAAATGGAAAGTAGGGAGGATTAAGGGTGGGAAGTACATAAATCCGGTTATTGCTGAGGTTGCTGCAAGGATTGTAAGTAGTTATACCATAAGTCCTAAGTTTTTGCATATCAAGAGTGGTTTTGATACATTTACGATAAACTGTATGCTACAGGATGAACTGGAAGATCATAGTAGCCAAGGTTCATTCAATCCAAGTAGACGGATGGACATCTTGTCAACGGCTATTGGGAAGGCAGATAACCTTAGTCGTGTTTGAGGAGAGACACGAGGAGTTAGTGCAGTGAGGTATTTTGGACGAGACTTACGTTATTTGTCACTAGCTGGACCTAGTAGAGACCTTGTGGCCAAGATTCGAGAGGACCTCGAACGAGAGCTTGAGGCCAACCTTCGCAACAAACTCCGATAGGAGCTATTGCCAGAGCTTCAACTTGAAATGGCAAAGATGTTCGAAGTGTATAGGGCAAGGGACAAGCATAGAACTCAGGAATCCTTGGCCTTCAATAGCACCAAAGGAAGTTACAACCCTCTAGAGGAACCACTTGGCGACCCTTCTCCCACTCTAGCATCAGGAGACCCTTCCACCCTTTATTTGGATGATTCACTGTTGCGTGTTGTTGCCGATGATCTCGTTCACACATGTGCTATCACCCACCATCATCAGCAAATTCTGTAGGATTTTCGTGGGGTGACTGTGATGAGTGTTAGAAAAGGGGAAGAAGGTACAACTATCCCTGTTCCTGATTCAGAGGTTGGTACGTTAGGTCAGGTGATAGGATCTTTCATCCTTTGGCCTCACAATCTTATTGGTTCAGATGAAACACCTTGAATGGTAGGCATTAATATACTATTACTAAAAATCTATTGACATCCTAATAACAATTTATTTTTTGATGTTCTAAAAGGATGACGAAGATGCGAGGAAATGGCCTTACTTAGCACGACTGCAATAGATCTACAAGGGCATTAAACAGGTTGACTTGAAGATGCCTCAAGGGATTGTGGGCCTTACATTGGAGTATCCCTACACGATTGACAATACAGATCTCAAGTAGTTTATCAAGTTAGAGGAGATAGATGCAGGATGGATGAAATTTGCAACCCGGTAAGTTTTTTTTTAAATTTTCCCATAGAATTCATTTAGTGGTTTTTGATTTCATACATACAATAATTCATTACTTATTTTAATTCGATTACAGCATCTTCCATGGCCCCTACACAAACATGGAAAGATGTGATTGTTATGGATTCTTATGCCCTGCGAATATGACAGGGGATACTAATACTGTGGCGTATAGGACTCACTATGTCGGCTATGCAATGGGAGAGACCAAACTTCGTTGTTATCTAGCACCCATTATTCAACGGTTCGTATTTTCATTTTGTCAATTTAAGGTGTTTAATAAATATTTTCCTTGTCATCTAACTTCATTTTAATCTATACATTTTATAGTTACCACTGGATCTTGTGTGTTATATGTCCTCACCACAATGTAGTCTATTAGTTCGATCCCTTGCGTAAAAGGCCAGACAAAGATACAAAATCTTTCTTCGACACATAAGTTATTCTATTTGTATTTTATTGACTCTTAAAAAAAAGAATAGTTCTAATTTCTGTTGATTTTGATTTTCATGACAGTGCTTGTCAAACATATAGAGTCCTAGGCGGGTCACGCGAGGGTACAGTTGTTAAAACCCCAAAGTGGTTTTATCCGATAGTAAGTAGTTTATATTCTAATTGTTTCATTGATGGTCATTTTAGACATACCTTTATTGATTTTAACAACCAATTAGCTTTGATTTAAAGTGCCCTCGGAAACCTAGCAACACTGAATGCGGATATTATGTTATACTTTATATGTATAACATCACTCAAAGTGGAATTACTAGCGATTTTGAAAAGGAAATCACTTATTCATTCTCAAATGATAATATTTTTGTATTCTAATTGAAATGCTAATTAATTCATTTGCTTGATTCATTTTATCAAAGCATATTTTCTAATTTTCAAATTTTTGATAATAAAGATGCCTACCTACGTGAAGACCTTAATTTGATCGAGAGCTTTTGGCTGGACATCTTCTTCAACATATAGAGCAGTACATGTTTTATTTATATCAATTTGTAGTTGTGTGATGACAGCGTTTTGACACTTTCTAGTTGTTATTGTACATATATATAATAGTAGGTTGTATGATTTTTTATTGTATGTATATATAGTAAAGATTGTAGTACTAGATATCCTTACCATTTTTTCACGAACATTGTGATTTATGAATCCATTTTCTATTCTATTTCTGTAGTTTGAATTCACTAGGTAATGCAGGATGGGGACTTTAGACATCCCAAATTGATATTTGGGATGTCTAAAGTCTCACTTTAGACGTCCCATTTTTTTGGGACGTCTTTTCTTAAAACATACAACCCCCTTACATAGACGTCTCCCAGTTTTTGGATGTTAAAACTCCTTTTTGTAGTAGTGCTACATGGGAAACAGAGGAGAGCATGAAGAAACGTTATCCAGAATTTATGGCTATATAGATGTAGGAAATTTTGGGGACGGAATTTATTAAGTGGGAGAGAACTATACGCCTCAAATTTTATTCACCAAATATATTGTAATTATTTGATAAATTCAATAAAATGGTTAATATTCATGAATTTGGAATTTATAAATGTTCACTACTACAAAAAATACAAGTTGTGGCGCTTAATTTAAAGAAATTTATGGTGCTTGGGAAGCGCCGTAGCTTCCAGCGCTATTAAAACAAGCTATGACACTTATTGAATATATGAAAGCACCAAAACTTGATTATTATTATCTTTTAAAATATAACTTCCTGCGACGCTTCTCCAGGGAAGTACCTTAGGAAGTCATTTGACTTCCTACGGTACTTCCCTGGAGAAGCACCGTAGGAAGTCTTATATTTAAAAAAATTATGACTTCCTAAGACACTTTCCTGGAGAAGCGTTGTAGGAACTCTTTTATTTAAAAAATAATAATTTTATGACTTTCTATGGCACTTCCCTAGAGAAGTGCCACATGAAATCTTTTATTTTAAAAAAAATCATAATTATTTTATTTTACTAATGAAAACCTCCATTTATAATCCAAAATCCACAATCCATAGCTATTTACAATACAATCCACAAAAAAATGAAATAACATAGCACGTATCTTTTGCAATATTGTGTCTTCATGTACCAAGCATAAAAGAACTCCAGCATTTAAGTTGTTTAAACTTGAGCCATACATGTTACCTCTACGGAGGATTAAACTAAGTATTATTATATTTGTAAGCTCAAAAATTAAAAAACTTATATTGTATAAGATGTTTAAGAAGATAGAGTTAATACTTCAAATAAATACCTGAAAACAAGTTATGAACACACATATAAGATACATGACAGATTTTTAACTAAAATAAAACGTGAATCAAATGTTGACAAAAGAAAAACACTTACAAGCTAGGGAGCTTATGAGGGAGGCTAACATAAGAAAAAAAATACATGAGAGAGGAAGCTTTCTACAGCAAAGGAGTTCTGGGAAATGGGGAAGCTAGAGAGAAAGCGGGTAGATGAGAATGAAAATGAAAACGAGCGGGTAGTGAAAATCAAATGGCACTTGGTATAGAAGCTACAGCGCCTTTTGTCAAAGTGTCCTAGCTTCCTAATTTTAAATAAAAAGAACCTCACATCAGAAACACCACATGTAGTTTTATAAAAAAAATTAAAAAAAAACCTCACATCAGATATACCACATGTAGCTTTGTATATAAGTCAAGGCACCCACGTGGTGCCTTACAATGTCCCAAGTGCCTTGAATATTGAAGGCACCTGGTGCTTTATTATCCTTGGCCGGGGCTTTTCAAGCAAGCGTCGGCCAAGGGTTCTTACCGACATGTTTGGCCAGCACTTTTTAATAAAGTGCCGGCTAAGGTCAATTTTTTTTTTTTGAAATAAGATGAATATTGTTTTGAAATAAGACGAATATAAAGGAAAATCAATGCTTAATAATAAAGAAATTATTAAGCAAAAGTATTCTCTATTTAAATGTTAATTGAAGGCTTATTTTCTCGATTCTAGCAAGATACTTTTCACTTACTACAACACGGGATTCTGAACAGTAAGGCATTATAATAAATGTCAAGTTTCATTTAATCTTTTTGACTTACTATCACTCTTATCCGGCCTTTTAGTTTTAAGCGACGAGTAAGGGTTTTTTCAAAAAAAAATGTTAAAATATTATTCTAGCTACAACACTTTCCAAGAAAGTGTTGTAGCTTGAGCTTTCATTTTTTTTTAAATAAATGTTTTGTATGGCGTTTGTTTAGGAAAGTGTCACACAAGCCTAATGCTAAGGTTTGGCGCTTATATTAGGAAGTGCCATAGCTTCTAAATTTTTTTTTCTAAAAAAAACAACTATTATCTATGGCGCTTCTTCAAAAAATGTCAAAAAAAGGGCGCCGTTAAATCCCTCTTTTGTACTACTAGTTGTAAATTTTTATTTTCATGAGAAATTGGGCAAAATATTTATGGTATAAATTTGGGTAATTTAAAAAGTCCAATATTGAAACTCAAAAATAGAGGAAAAAAGAGGATAATATTTGGTCCAATAATAAATAGAAATTGGCCAAACAAAAAGAAGAAAAAGAATTAAATTAAAAAGGTAATGGCAAAATCGTAACTTCGCCATTTAGAACAAAAAAAATTATATTCCAATTAATTGAAGTTAATTTCAATTAATTAAGGAAAATAAAGAGGAAATATATATTTGGTGTATTTTGGTCAAATAAATATGAATTTATGGAAAATTGGAGCAAAAGTGCAAATTTGACCAAAATTGTGACTTAAAGTGTACACATAACTTGAACAAGCTGTGAAGCCGAATTGGACCAAAGAGAAGGACCATTGGGACGCCATCTCATGTAGCAAGAGAGAGGAGAAGTAGTTTCATATCAATTAGGCTTTAGGGTACATTAAATTACATGTACATAAAAGTTGGAATTTGGTACTTTTGGAAATTGGTAAATATGACATAAGCAAGAAATATCATGACATAAGCATAATGTATTAAAAGCATATTGCATCATCTTCTTTAGCCATTTCCGTCGCCCTTATATAGCAAAGAGAGAGAGAGAATTTTAGAGAGAGAAGGAGAAGAAATTTGAAAGGTAAGTTGAAATCCTTCAGTAAATTAGATCCTAACATGCGTAAACCTTCCTCTAAGCTTGTTCTCTACATGATTTAGGGGCTTATTGAATCAAATTTCAGTGAAAAAGGGTTAGGGTTTTCAGCCACAAGAGCAAAAAGCTAGAAGGAAGAAGAGGTAACTTCCTAAACTTCAATTATTGGTTGTTCTAGTGCTGTGAGTAATTTAATCGATGTATTTCTTTTGTATTTAATGCGATTGTAAACTTTGGAAAAGGGTGTGCTCTAGGTGTTATGCTACCCAATTTGAGTATAAATAGTAGTTATAATGTAATTAAATAGTTAATAAAGTGATTACGAATAGAAAAGGAGCAAGTTTGCGAAATTGGAATTGAAAAACCCCAACTTTTCCCGGAAAACTTGTACATTTCATCAAAGCAGCTAAAGGGGCTAGGAGTTGGATTTTCATGAAATTGATGACTCCATTGTGTTTAGGAGGGAAAATTAGGTGGGGTTATAGTTGAACACTTTTTCAGAAAAGCCCTAGAAAGTATAATTATCAAAATGCCCCTGAAACCCTGAAATAGGGTTGCCAAGAACATTCTAGCCTTTTAGCAGTGAATTTGGTAATTCTGAATTCGGAAATATATTCCTTGGGGGAAAATATGTCAGAATAGCCTGGGTCCAAATTTCAGAAAAAGTACAGTCGGACAGGGTATGGCCATGATGGGCCGAGTCCCCGGGGGTATTTTGGTAGATTTTCACAATAGGCTTATATAACCACTATAAACACTATGGAAGTGCCTAAAATAGTACATGAATGGGTTTTAACCTAATTCTTGTACATGTGACATTTTAGGACTAAGTAAAGAGCTTAAGTTTGACATGCCTTACAAGGCACACATTTTGAGGCAGAAAAAGGGTTAAGGTAGTAGCTATAATCTCTCATACACTATGTAATTGTCGATATGCTATATGTTACTGTATTTTGTGATATGAATACAGTGCCTGAGGTATGTTACCTAGCTGTGGCTAGATATCCAGTTGAGGTATGCCTGAGGTATGTTACCTAGCTGTGGTTAGTTGCCCAGCTGAGGTACACATAGGGGATCCAAACAGCAATTTGGCTCTGACTTTTGTGTACACACACATGTATATTTATGAATTTTCATTTTACATTATATGGTGCATTGCTTATTTAATTCTCACATTTTATATGTTTGATTATATGTTGTTACTAGGATTCATTGGAATCTCACCCCTTTTTATAAACGAAAATGTCTTAGCGAGAGCTAGCAGCTCTAAATGCAAGATAGTGGATATGGGGAACTAACAAGCACGTCTCCTGAGGTCAAGATAGTGGTTATTTGTAGTTTATTTTGAATACTTTGGAAAAAGTTGTAAATATTGTCAACCTCCGCCCGGTTGATTCCTGTATGTAAATGAATACTTTTATCAGTTTATTTGTATTTTTTTGTATGCCTGTAGAACTGTGCCTTTGTTACTTTGCACATATCTAAATGGAAACAGATGTTGACACTTGTCTTCTAAAACCATCAACTACATTCTCATATACTTAAAAGTTATTTAAAATAATCATTATCTATTTCTTTCCCATAACTCCGCCTCTTTATATTTAGCGATTTCATTAAAACCGTTAAATATGGAGCATTAACTGTATGCGATTCTGTAGTAGTGCAACCCCGTGATCATTAGGCCCAACTGATTAAGGTCTAAATGATCCTTAGTCCTTACTATGCAAGTAAGCATCTACCCCTTAATTTTTTTTAATCAAAACCATCAACCCCTTAATTCACACTTCAATTAAGTTATGCCTCGTGTGCGTTGATTTTAATTACCATATAGTTTTATTTGACCTCTTTTGAAGAGCCTGGCCAATCAAATTAATTACCCTCATATTAAGCATCGTTTTAACCACATGAACAAAGCATTAATCATGACTTGTAAGTTAACAAAGTAAAATCTTTAGCTGAAAAGAGGATTACCTAATTTGGATAGATTGAAAAAATGAAATAAATTACTTAAGTATAACAAAGGTTACTTGATCTATCTAAAATACTCTTGTATAATATTATGTTATATATCAGTTTATACATTATATACATAAATTAGTTTGAGAAAAAATTTATATATATATATATATAAAGAATAGATAAAATGAACTAAAGTCTTTTACTTAGGAAAAAGATAAAATGGTCCAATCTTTTAAGACCAGAGAAGAATTATTTAATTCAGCCAAATAGCCTTATTAAGTATTTTAGTCCATCAAGGGTGAATCTGACACCTAACATTTGTAAAAGAAGGTTATGTAAATTTTAATATTTTGCAAAAAGAAAATCCTTCTTAATATATATTATTTTAATCCCTGTTTATTAAATTATTTCTTTTACAGCATAAAATGGCATATAGATAGAAGACAAGAGAGAAAAGTTATAATCAATAAAATGTAGCTGAAGTAATTTTAAACTTGTAATAGTTTGAGATTCAGAAGCGACCGCATTATATGGTGTTCGAGCCAATTACTGATTTGGCAAACTACTTACAGAACGCTTTTGATGGGAAGTCATGCATTTCTCATGCCTTCAAACTATTCACAATCATTGAAACACACATTCTTCACAATTCAGACCCGAAACACACGCGCATTTACAACCTGCTTCATATTTTTCACAGATTTCTTTATCACTACCAGGTATGCTTCCCATCTACAATAAACTAGATTAAGATTAATTCAGCTATATACATATTCAAATTATTAGATTTCTTTTCGATTCTTAATTGGTTTATGAAATTTAATTTATTCATGCTTGTTTCAAATGACCTATAAATTCAGTCTCCCTTTAATCAAACTTCAGAGAACGAATCATTCTACGTTTATCGCCGTGTGCATCATTATCGGTTACCTTCTCCTTGTTTCTTGCAAATGATTGATTTAAGTGAACTTATCGAGAATATTTTTTATTTTGATTTTGTTTAGCCAAAAGTGAAAAAAAAAAAAGAAAATAAACATTCATCATTGTGACAGCCATCGATGGAGAACGTGAATGAAAATTTTCATTTCATTATGGCCATAGCTGAATAGCCCAAACACGAGTTGTATGTCTCTGTCATTGTTGTGATGTGAGATATCGTGACTCATTTTGTGTTCTGTTTGTTTTATTCCCCGGCTTTCTCAGCTGAGCATTGGAAATATACAGTAATTTTGCATGTTTATATATATCAATACATGTATTTTCTCTCTTTAGCGATGATCTCTGTAAAAGATTATCGCTTTTGGGAGACATTGCTCCAATATCAAATGTTTGGTCAATCACTCCACCTGAGGATTCTTTTCTTAATGACTATTTTAATTCTCAAGAGTCATTTCTTTTCAGGGTAAATAAACATACAGAGTTTGTGTAATTACGCACTTTATTTTTCTAATCTGAAACCTCATCTGGACATGATGGTTTTACTACTTGTGAATTACCTATTTCGAACTCAGTTTCTCTGCTCCAAAGGGAAAACCACCTAGCTAGCCCGTGAGACTCACATGCCATGCTTTTAGCTAAGTGTATTTTCTCTCCTGAGAGGCTCCTACTTGCTATATGTCTATATATGTCTCTCTTCAAAGGACTGGTACGGCATACATATATACTCCCTTCATTCTTAAATGTCGAAGTTGGTTAAGGAGTTTGATTCTAAAAGTAAGTCCCCAATCTAATTTATCTTCAAAATTGTTAAGATATGATATGATTTTATTTTATTAATGTAAATAGGAATAGTCAAAGGAACTAATTAAGGAGCTGATTTAGGATATAGAATTGTCACATTTAATGCTTCTTAATTCTCCTCTTGTATATATTCCGTACAAATCCTTCTCTAATGCAGAATGTATTCAAACTAAATTGCTCTGCACATTAACATGGTATCAGAACTATAAGTAGAGAAGAGATGACAGTTACTTGGCATGTGGTCAGAGCACTTGAATCTAGGATCTACTTAGAGGAAGAAGAGACAAGGCATGTGTTTGTATTACTGGTCGCCACAAGGCCACACACGGATGATGTGGCACACTTCTGCAACTCAAGATTTTTAATGAACTAGGCAAACTCAGTAGCAGAAATCATAACCATATTTTAGACAATGCAGAATCACCGCAATTATCATCCATAAAATACCTCAAGAGGTGGTTTAGAAAACCAAACGCAATACTCAAATCCCAAAAGCTTGACCAGATGTCACACCGTGACACTCAATACAAGACAAGTTTCCAAGAAAACAAGCAGCCACACTAAGGGCTCGAATCCAAACAGGCACACAAGGGGCTTAATGATAGAGAGCACCAAACAATGAACATTCATCATACTGGCCCTTTAGTAGAAACCCAATTAGCAAAAATACCAAACCCAAGATAGAAATACCAACCAAAGTCAAGAAGATCAGAAATAAAGTACCAGATGAGGCGAACAGTTGCTACACCAAGAACCACCAACTATCAAAACAGAGGAACGTACAATACAAAATAGCGATGTTTAGTACTGTTCATAAACACGTCAAATGGATATGAAACCACCAAAATCATGCTAGGGAGTGGATGCCAATGCCAGATAACGAAATTGCAGCAGAAACTGATCCCTACGCACTCCTACAAGCCGGTGCATAGATCTCCAGTGAAACTTCAGGCAGAACATGAGATCCACGCGCTGGTCAGATGGCTGCGATACTTGGGGAAAACACGGATCGAAAGGTCCAGGTAAAAAAAAAAGGTGCTGGTCACTATGAGGTGTCATGTGGAGTATATCTCGGCCACGAACAGGGACTTTTCAACCCTTACACGAACTGACAGTGAGGAAAATAAACCATAAATCAAACAAAGAAGGGAAACATAGGATTGCTCTGATACATATCTACACTTAATGTTCTAAGGATGATAGTAATGATTTTCCAGATCTAGGCCCCCTATTATCACCTTTGTCATCAAATCCAGAGTTGAGAACTGCTCATCCCGAGTTTCATCGTTGTCAAGTCATTGAATCTGAACCAACTTTGATACCTGAGCCTGACTAGTCTCCATATTATCTAGTTTTTGAGTCTGAGGACAATTCGATTCTTGTGACTGTCATCTCCTTTGACTTGCCCATTTTCCTCTAGAAAGGTAACGTACTTATACCTAACCTATTTCGAACTTTGTTTCATATGATCACTTATCTCCTGCTTCTAGTGTCTTTGTTGCTTTCTTAGATTTTATCATTTTTCCTAAAACTCTTCATGAAACCTTGGCTCACTTGGGTTGGCTTGTTGCAATGGCAGAGGAAATGACAGCCCTTGATCAGGCTAGTATTTGGACCTTTGTGGACTTACCTGCAAGGAAGAAGGCCATTAGTTATAAGTGTGGATATTTATTATCAAGACGAAGGTTGATGGTACTCTTGAACACCGTAATTAAGGCTCACCTTATTGCTAAGGGTTGTACTCATACTTGTGGAGTTGATTACTCTGAAACCTTCTCACTTGTGGCTAATCTATCTTCTGTTCTTCTCTTTATCTCTATGGCGGGTACTTCTAGTTGGCAACTTCACCAATTGGACACAAAAAATGTATTTCTGCATGGCAATCTTCATTGAATAAGTCTACTTGGAGCAACTGCCTGGCTTTGTTGCTTAAGGAAGCATGGGCAAGTATGTCACCTAAGAGAATCCTTATATGGCTTAAAGTAGAGTCTGCATGCTTGGTTTGACAGGTTTAGCTATTTTGTTAAGAAATTTGGCATGAGTTAAAGTAAGTACGACCATTCTGTATTTTTTCGATAGACAAATGCAAGGATGATTCTTTTGTTTGTGTACGTTGATGACATTGTGATCACAGGCAGTAATGCCTCAAGGATCTCGTCACTCAACACCTTCCTTAATTCTCATTTCCAAACGAAGGATTTGAGCATGCTAAAGTACTTTATGGGAATCGAGGTTATGAGGAAATATGTTCTTGATTTGCTTAACAAGAAAGGAAACTTAGAGGAGCACCAAGTAGTTTCCCTATGATTTCTAATCCATTTCTAGATATTGATGGCACCGTGCCGTTTGAAGAGCTACCCAAAGATGTGAAGAGCAAGCTTGATCTTGAGAAGATCAAGCCATTTGAAAATCCTGAGAGGTGCTGTAGATTGATTAGAAAACTAAACTATGTTATGTTACTGTGGCTCGCCCCGATATCATTTTTCTAATTAGTGTGCTTGGCCAATTCATGACAGCATCAATATTGAATGCTTTTGTTATGCAGATCATGGTGGGTTGAAAGCTACCGGAAGATCTACTACAGGATATTGTGTGTTTGTGGGTGGAAATTTAGTTTGTTGGAAAAGTAAAAAGAAGATATACCACAGTCTAGTGCAAAAGCTGAGTACAGAACTATGGCATAGTCAATATGTGAGATTGTGTGGGTTCATTAGTCGATGAAGGAGGTTGGGTTCACCACATAATAAGTTGGACATGATTAACATCTATGCTCCAACTTGAGGTGGAGTGTTAAGATAGGATATGATTAGATTTGATTAATGTAAATGGGAATAATCATATGAACTAATCAAGGAGCTGATTTAGGATCTACAATTATCACATTTAATGCTCCTTAATTCTCCTCTTGAATATATTATGTACAAATCCTTCTCTAATACACAAGTTATTCAAACTAATTAATTAAATTGCTCTACACATTAACAAAAATTTATAATTGTACCTTCAAATTATCCCTAACAATTGCACCTATTAACAGGGTTCATTTAAGTGATTGTTTTAAATGCAAATAATTAAAACATATATTTTAGGGAAATCAATATGTGCGCATCTCTTACAAATAACTAACTTAACTAATTTTTTTAATCTCTATTATAAGTTAATGCTCTAGCTCAGTGTTTGAGATTTGACTTTATTTGATATAGGACAGATGGAAGAAAGGAATGGGAATGAAGAATATGGGGAGAGAGGAGAGTTGAGAAGAATGCAAAGGGAGCAAGAGAGAGAGAGACGACGCATAAGAGATAGAGAAAGGAGACAGTCAATGACTCAAGAACAAAGAGAAAGGCATCTTGCCAGAAGGCGAAGGAACTACCAACTCAGAAGACAGAGAGCTGCAAACAACAATATTACTTGTTTTCCTCTTGAAGCTGAAGCAGCTACCACTAGCCATGGCCTTCCAAGCCTTGTTTCTGTTTGTTCCATTTCAGACTATACAGTACTCCAAAATGAATCAGGACAAGAATCTTCCCATTACATTGATGGTGAGTTGATTTCGTTTCTTATTATTCTAGTACCTCGTATACAAGTGAATTTTGATATGAAATGATATTCTCTTTTTGTCAGAAAATTAATATGATCTCGTTCACAAATAGATCATGTTTTGACTTTTCCCCCATAAGCAACTCCTTCATTGATTTAAATCCTGTAGCATCAAAATGCTTTCAAAAACTTGTGGAGGTCTAGAATATATATATAGATGTCAGCTTTAAATTTTAAATTCTGTCGTTATTATATTGCTTTGTTGCTAATGTTCAATAAATAAACAGGATCAGGAGTTCATAAGGAAGCTCTAACATATAAACCAACAAATTTACCAAGAAGGTTGCGTTTGAATCATATCAGACAACTTGCCCGAAACATGATACACTCAATTGCTGTTAATCATGATTCTCAAATTGGGATTCACCAAATTGTTCCACACGTAATACCAAATGGAGATCTCTCTTCTCATGGTAAGTCACATGATAAGCCTTATATACATATATACAAAAAACATTAGCGAACAAAGACACAAATGTATGTATATAAGGCATACTATTTAGATTTGAAATTGAACGAGTCATCAGTAAATTCATTGAATCTTAATGTGTTTGACACTTCTTTTTTGGCTCTTGACGAATTTCAGATAACATACGAAAGTTCTTGCGATTGAACCGCATGAAGCAGCTAGCACGATCACTGAATTCGCCTTCCAAAGAGATTTCAGCTCAGAAAAAGAATGATAAAGTGCAACAAGCAACTAATATCACTTTCCTGGGAACGACTTATGGTGATGGATTCAAGTGTTGCTGAAAGATATAGTTATAAAAGTGCATTCCAAGCCATTCTCTTAAAGCCTACCGTTAGATTAGGTGCTATAATTACTCAATACAAGTTAGGACCATAAATTGAAAAAACAATTAAGGAGTCCTAAATGTAGGACTTAATTTGGATCTAAAGTTTGGTTTTAAATGTAAGACATTTTTTCATTTTATCTATTATATTTATTATTTTTGTCCAATCTAATTTGTATAACTTATAATATGATAATACACATCTTTTTTGCCAATGCTTATAAATTGATATATAATCTAATGTTACACAAAAGTATTTTAGACAAATTATGTCAAATATATTGTAATTAATCAATTGATTTAACTTAATTAATTTCCTAAATTAGTTAATATGTCTTATATTAAAAATAAGAGGAGTATGTTTCGTCCTATTCGCATCCGAACAAGGCTCTATCCAAATTGACTAGTAGCTTGATATAATGGACGGTTGGGGGAAAAAAAAGGAAAAACAGTTACGTTCTTGGAATTGCGCGTTGATAATTTAAGATGCGTGATATCTTATTGTGATTAAAAAAACTACGAATCAAGCTGAAATGATAAAAAAAAATCACGACTTAAGGGAAGAAATTGAATCGATTGATTTCGCAGTAGAATTTGATTCATCAAGAGCACTCGTGTAACACTATGAAATTAAAACCCGAATGACTTAGTTAAGCCAAACAATCAACACATGAAGCTTGATTTGGTACAAAAATAAAAGGAGGTATCCAATGTCAAAAAAAGGCCAAGAATCCATTAAAAATAGAAGCCTATAATTTTTACTGTAAAGGAAAATAATAAATAAATTAATATAAAAGGAGAAACAAAGATCGAGGATGACAGTGGAAGTAAAAGATTGACGGAGAAGAATTTGAGGAACTCTTCTAAATACCAAAAATAGGGATCATTATTATGGGTTGCTTATGTTCAAGGGGGACACATTCACAAGCAGAGAACCATGTCATGAACCGATATCCATTTTTTAGGTTTATTTTTTGTACTCAAAGGAAACTTTTTTAGGTTTGATACCGCACTGGGAGTGTTAAAATATAAAATAAGTGCAATGTCACCCTATTCTAACGGTATCCAAATGAAAGTTTGCCATGGCAGACCTTATGCCATATATGATTCCATGTCAACATGCTTGTGCTTTCTTCTTTCATCTGTTTTGGCCTGGAAGTTTTCATGGAAGAGTACTATTTCCCCGGTAGTGTTAAAAAAATGAGCAATGTCACCCAAATTTTACAGCAAAAAAAAAAAAAAAAAAAAAAGCCTATGGAACTCCTCTGAAGACACAGAATGAAGTACATGACATAGACGATTAATGGCTTAGTACCCTGACCTTAGTATTGTTAATCTATTCCTTTTTCCTTTCAATATCACCATAAACAAGTTGAATTCATCAAAGTCAAGCATGAATCTCCAATCCTTGGAATTAATCCATTCCCTTTTCCTTTCAGCATCACCACAAACATGAATTCGTCAAAGTACATGTATGCAATTTTGATTTCCTTACTTTTTTGGCATTAAAGTAGGTATTGCAAAGGCTACGTAAGTGATTGCCTAGCGAGAAAGCATGTGGAGTAAGCCCAAGATGATCCCAAGGCGTTAATTGTAAGTTACGAAGGAGAGCACCATCATGCTAAGGGTTGTGTATCGTTTGCTTCTACCTCGTATATTCTTTGGTGTTTGTTTACAACATACTTTACAGACTCTGTCATTTAGCATTTGGTGTCTTCGTTGATCTTTCATATGCTTTTTTTCCCCCCATTTTGTTGTTAAATTTGAGCGACATTGCTCCTTTTTTGTCACTTTCAGGACAACACTGCTCTTTCTCAAAAACTCGGGGACAAAATGTTAGGATCGGCAGGCACAGCGGAAGAATTTTAAAATTTTACTAATCCTAATCGAGGATCTATCAACGGCATTTAAATCGGGTTAGAAAGAACTCGTACATTTTTTTAACTTAGGGTTTTCACGATCTCTAAGAGCTCACACGTTAGGTCCGCTCCCTCTACTAGTATCCACACGAATGCTCTCCAACTGAAACTGCGTGCTAGCGCCTCCAATGTTTTTTAGGGTTTCCCTTGTGGCTTTGAATTCTCATGCGCGTATGAGTATATCTGCTCTATCAAGTTTATAACTTATGAGGGCTATATTCAAATTTCAAAATTAATCATCATTAATTTCGAAATTAATCAACAATTAATTATCTTGATGAGCTAATTAAATAAATTCAGTTTAAATTAAATCTGTCAAACAGTTTTAATTTAACCTATTTATTTAATCCAAATAAAGAGTTATTAGATTTAATTTATCTTCATAAATTAGATAAATTAAATCTGTGATACTATATCTCTATCATGTTAGTTATTAAATTTAATATATCTTAATAAATTAAATTTAAAACTAACACAGTATAATAATATAATATATATATAAATATACACATATATATAAGACATGTATTTCGAAAATATATATCTATATAATATTATTAACGAATTTTATATTATATATATATATATAAATATAAAATTCGTCTACCATAAATTAAACATTATATCGTGTTGGGCCATTCTTGTGTGCAACCTTGTAGGCCCATATGAAGTTGGCAGTGAGCCAATAACTGTACTAACCCAAAAATCGCAAGCGGCCTCTAGCAAGACATTACAACTCCTCAATTCATATGAGGATCGTTATCACAATGCAACCTTTCATACAACCATGTCACGTCCCTTTTGTCATACGATACATTGATCAAGGATAAGGCATGGATAATGCCATTTTCTTGTTCCTTACCATTACTTTCTCGATTCCTGAGTACTTGACAATAGAAATGGAAACTTCTTTCCATTGTAGTATGGCTATACATTTCTCGGACTCACTCATCGATGGGCCCAGTAATATCTCTCTACTAATGTGAGGGACAAATTCTATCTTGATCATTCATATTCCTCTGTATGAAAAACCACCAAGCCCGATCATAGCCTTTATCATCACCCGATCAAAAGTGACTTTTGACAAATTTAATATATCTTAAAAAATTAAATTTAAAACTAACACAATATAATAATATAATATATATATACACACACATATATAAGACATGTATTTTGAAAATATATATCTATATAATATTATAAACGAATTTTATATTATATATATATAAATATAAAATTTATCCACTCTAAATTAAACATTATATCGTGTTGGGCCATTCTTGTGTGCAACCTTGTAGGCCCATAGGAAGTTGGCAGTGAGCCAATAACTGTACTAACCCAAAAATCGCAAGTGGCCTTTAGCAAGACATTACAACTCCTCAATTCATATGAGGATCGTTATCACAATGCAACCTTTCATACAACCATGTCACGTCCCTTTTGTCATATGATACATTGATCAAGGATAAGGCATGGATAATGTCATTCTCTTGTTCCTAACCATTACTTTCTTGATTTCTGAGTAGCTTGACAATAGAAATGGAAACTCCTTTCCATTGTAGTATGGATATATATTTCTCAGACTCACTCATCGATGGGCCCAGTAATATCTCTCTACTAATGTGAGGGACAAATTCCATCTTGATCATTCATATTCATCTGCATGAAAAACCACCAAGTCCGATCATAGTCTTTATCATCACCCGGTCAAAAGTGACTTTTGACTAGTTCAAAGCTTAGCAACTCTCATATAGGAATCCATGATGACCTCAGGTCTAAGGGCATTGTGATGTGGTTACATATGAGAAAAGCTTATGACTTGATCCATGTAGCTTTCTCATAGTGGGTCGGTCCAGCACCTTGTAGTCTTACAAGTGCCTAAGACTTTGATTCATATCTCCATATCTTATCAAAGTCATACTGGTCTTGTTTCATCTCTCCTCCCGCATAGATGACTGACCAGGGACATTTTAGGACAATCTTCATGAATTATCCAAGGATACAATTATCACAGTTAACATGCAAATAATATGATAACAGATGGAGAAATTTCATTAAAATAATAATTTTCAAAGTACAATGATTGACCCTTATGTCACAATTTCTAACACAAAAATGACCAAAGAAGAAAGCACATTCAAACCCAGGTGAGATCATATGTGGCATAAAGTTTGACATGGCAAATGTCTGTTTAGATAAGATAAGAGTAAGGCAACATTGCTCATGTTTTAACACTTCTGCAGCTATGAGAAACTTCTAGAACAAAATTGGGCTTTAGACCTTAAAAGATAAATAACACATGGCCAATACACTGATGACACAAAAAACATAGGAGAGAAGTTTGCTAGCCTCATGTATATAAAATGTACTCTAGAGCCTAAAGTATAAAAATTAATCTAGCCCACAAAAAATGAATCGTTGATTCTTTGCTAAACTCTACGTCTATGTCTGCATGTGTATTATAGAGTTAAGGTTAATTTAGTACCTAAGTTACTTTTTCAAAGTGTACACCTAGAGTATTTTGCGCGCAAATTTAATCTTAAAGCACTTTTTCATATGCAATTTCACCCTTAAAATATATTGTCAGGAGCAATTTTAATCTTGACGATAACCTCTCAAAAAGTCGATTAAGTCAGCATTGCTCATATTTTAACACTTCCATGCAACATTAAACCCAAAGATTTTTCCAAAGACCCACAGCTTATATGAGAAACTTCTAGAAAAAATTGGGATGTAGCCCTTAAAAGATAAATAAAACATGTCCAATCTACTCATGACACAGAAAAGAATCAAAAGATGATAGGAGAGATGCTTGTAAGCCTAATGTATAAAGAGTAATCAAAAGCCTAATGTATAAAAAGTAATCTAGCCTAAAGAAAGTGAATGTAGATTCATTGCTAAACTCTACGTCTATGTCTGTGTGTGTATTATAGGGTCAAGGTTAATTTATCACCTGAATTACATTTTTCAAGTGTGCACTACACCTAAAGTATTTTGCAGTGCAAATTTGATCTTAAAGTACTTTTTCATATGCAATTTTTGTTGGAAATTGTGCCCTAAGGGCCAATCATTGTACTTTGAACATTATTATTTTAATGAAATTTCTCCATTCTGTTATCATATTTGCATGTTAACTGTGATAATTGCATCCTTGGATAATTCATAAAGATTGTCCTAAAATGTCCCTGGTCGGTCATCTATGCGGGAGCAGAGATGAAACAAGACCAGTAAGACTTTGAAAAGATATGGAGATACGAATCAAAGTCTTAGGCACTTGTAAGACTACAAGGTGCTGGCCGACCCACTATGAGAAAGCTACATGGATCAAGTCATAAGCTTTTCTCATGTATAACCACATCGCAATGCCCTTAGACCTGAGGTCATCATGGATTCCTACATGAGAGTTGCTAAGCTTTGAACTAGTCAAAAGTCACTTTTGACCGGGTGATGATAAAGGCTACGATTGGGCTTAGTGGTTTTTCATGCAGAGGAATATGAATGATCAAGATGGAATTTGTCCCTCACATTAGTAGAGAGATATTACTGGGCCCCTCGGTGAGTGAGTCTGAGAAATGTATGGCCATATTATGATGAAAGGAGTTTCTGTCTCTGTTATCAGGCTACTCAAGAATCGAGAAAGTAATAGTCAGGAACAAGAGAATGACATTATCCATGCCTTATCCTTGATCGATATATCATGTGACAAAAGGAATGTGACATTGTTGTATGACAGGTTGCATCGTGATAATGATCCTCATATGAATTAGGTAGTTATAATGTCTTGCTAGAGGCCGCTTGCGACTTTTGGGTTAGTATAGTTGTTGGCCCACTGCCAACTTCATATGGGACTACAGGGTCGCACATAAGAATGGCCCAACACGAGATAATGTTTAATTTAGGGTGGATGAATTATATATATATATATAATATAAAATTCATTAATAATATTATATAGATATATATATTTTTGAAATATATATCTTATATATATATGTATATATATATTATATGATATTATTATATTTAATAATATTATATAGATATATTTTCGAAATATATATCTTATATATATATATATATATGTATGTATATATATTATATGATATTATTATATTGTGTTAGTTTTAAATTTAATTTATTAAGATATATTAAATTTAATAACTAACATGATAGAGATATAGTATCTCAGATTTAATTTATGAAGATAACTTAAATCTAATGGCTCTTTATGTGGATTAAATAAATAGGTTAAATTAAAACTATTGGACAGATTTAATTTATACTGAATTTATTTAATTAGCTCATCAAGATAATTAATTGTTAATTAATTTTGAAATTAATGATGATTAATTTTGAAATTTGAAAATAGCCCTCATAGGTTATAAACTTGATAGAGCAGATATATTTATATGCACATGAGAAATGAGAGCCGCAAGTGAAACCCTAGGAGACATTAGAGGCGCTAGCATGCAGTCTTGGTTGGAGAGCATTCGTGTGGATACCGGTAGAGGGAGCGGACCTGACGTGTTGGCTCCTAGAGATCGTGAAACCTCTGAATCATCAAAAAGGTATGAATCCTTCCAACTTGGTTTAAACGCCATTGATAGATCCTCGATTAGGATCGGTGAAAATTTTTAAAATTCTTCCGCTGTGCCTACCGATCCTAACAATTTTTCCCTTAAAATATTTTTTAGGAGCAATTTTAATATTGCCGTTAACTCCTACAAGGGTCAATTAAGTAAAGGTGTTTCCATAACTCAAAATTATTTTTGGGGTTAAAGGGCTAAAATGCCCTAGAACTTTCCATGGACACTGGGCATTAGAAAGTTTTTGAGGGTGAAACTTTGCCACGAAAGTTTCAAAAATGAGGCAATATTGCCCTGGCCTAATGGTTTTAAATTGTCAATTATTAGTTGACCAACTATGTCGAGTTGGCATATGCCCATGTAGCATCCATATCACATTGGTTAAAAGGCATATTTGCCCCTAATGTTTTTACGGAAGAGTTGTGGGCTCCAGGAAGTTCAAAATGAAAAAACAACAAAAATCAAGAACTGATAAATCAAAACTAAATATGAGTAGAGAAACTTATAAACCATAAGTTCAAAATCCAAAGCCAAAAAAGACAAATCTTGAAGTCAAGAAAAGCAAATAAAAATTTTGGGTTTAAGAATCTAAAAGATGTGCAAAAAAAAAATGGAGAAGACATAAGAAGTGAAGGTCACTCACTAAAAAATTCTTCACAAATTTGTTATGTGAAAAATGCCTATATCTATGGACGTGCTTCATTGAACAAATTGTGAAGAGTTTCTCGGTGAGTATCTTTCCCCTCTTCTATGTTCATTATTTTCTTCTATTGTAGCTTCTGATACCCTAGCTAGACCTAAAATTTCCGCTTACTTTTTTTTTTGAATTTGAGGATTTTTGGTTTCATTTTTTATTTTTAGTTTTCTAGTTTATGGTTTATAGGTTTCTCTACTCATATATATGTGTGTTTTGATTTATAGATTCTTTACTTTTGTTGATGTTTCAATTTATTTGATCGGTTAGCACTTGACGATGGCATCCCATATATGAAAAAATCAATAAAAAATCAATAACATTCAAGGCAATATTACTCGACTGAAAAACTTCCCTAGGCCCACAGCTCTTAGGTGGAAACTTCTAGGGCAAAAATACCTTTTAACCCCAAAAAAAGCTAACATAGATACCACATGAGTATTCCACCTAGGGATAATCAGCTAACTAACAGTTGATCATTTTGATCCACTAGGTCAGGGCAGTATTGCCTCATTTTTAAAACATCAGGGGCAAAGTTTCCCCTTCAAAAACATCTTGGTACCTATTGCCCATTCATAAAAACTTCAAAGGCATTTTAGCCCTTTAACCCATTATTTTTTTTAGTAGCACACAACATCCTAAAATAACCTCTTGATGCAATTTTTCCCTTAACTTATTTTCTGAGTTAATTACTTATAATTCATCTTCCATATTTTTATTTTTTTTACTCATCTTTCAGATTTTTAGTATTGACATTTAACATTTTCAATAATCATTTTTCAATTTTTCAGTAATCATCTTAGATATTTTCTAGACTTTAATTTCCTTCTATATTTTCAAGCCTAATGTTAAATTATTTTAGTACTAAAATATGAAACATAAGTGCTGAAAAGATTTAAAATGTCTGCTAAAAATTGAGAAATTTTACTTAGCTTTTACTCAGTACTAAATATAATTGAAGATTAAGGTTGAAAACAAGGAAGACAAATCTAGAAAATATTTTAAATGACTACTATAAAAATTTGAAAACTTGTTATTAAAAAAGCTTAAAATTAGTGATAAAATATGGAAAATAAGTGTTGAAAATATGAAAAAGAGTGACTAAAAGAGTTAATTAAAAAAATAATTTAAGGGAAAATATTGCACCAAAAAATTACTTGAGGATGTTGAGTGCTATTGGACAAAGTATTTAGGGTGTTGGCTACACCTTTACTTAATGAACGTCTTGATAGTAAATATCGATGTTAAAATTGGTAGTAAAAAAAATGTCAGAGGTAAAATTACTCCTAAAATACTTTAAGGGCAATATTCCACCACAAAATACTTTATAGGGGTATTAAACGCATTTGAAAAAAAAAATGCTTTTAGGTGGTGAATGTACATTAACCATATAATATGTGAGGTTATTATTTATAAGGTATAAACAACATAATTTGCCAGGCCCTCTTACTCTCCAATGAACTAAACTTATTGGAACTCGAGGCTTAGAAAATGTTTTGAGGTTTCTCCATGTTAAGCGGTGATCCCTAAAAACATCGTTGTGATAAAGGAATGTAGAAATTATGTTTGGTGATATATGAGGCGTGATGATTATGTCGTATGTTGATCATAGAGGATCCGATTTGATGATACTGAAAGTTGGGGATAGGCTTGAATCAGGTTTAAGCCAAAATAGTGCTTAGGTAGAAATGTGAATCAGGTTGCACTATGGTTCTATTGCATGACAGAAGTTTGAACCTTGTGAACCTTGTGGATAGTGTTGAACCTTCAGCAACGTGTTGAGGATATTTTAGGTTAGAGAATCTAGGCTATACAATCTTACAAGCCGCATATGTTGTAGTGGACCTGTGTGTTGAAAGGCCTTAAGACCTACAGGACCAGTGTGCTCTTAGGCTAGCAAATATACTCAGATTTGTGTTGGGTTAGTGATGATTCATGGAAATGAGGCAAGTGATTTCTCGACTCAACTAATGTTGAGGTTTTAGGTGTTGAATTGTGATCCAAGGATCAAACTCAGTAGTTGAACTAATGCTTAGGAATTTGATTTAACCTGGATGGTCTGAGGTACTAGAACATGGTACTAAATAAATCGAAATGCGTGAGGTATCTTGAGGTTGCTAGTTGCTAATCTAGCATAGGGAAAGATCTTGATAATAGAATATTCTCTTATTGAATAAAAAAATGTCTTGATAGAATAATGAGTAGCCAAAAGATATGGTCTCAAGCTTGTGATAGAGAATAGAATGTATGAGTGGCTTCTGGATTCTCTTTACCATGATACTTCCATTTAGATACGACCAACTAGAAGGAGCTATCTATAGAGGATTCAAATCAGAGAGGGCTACCTATGGAGAGTTATGATCGAAGTGGGCTACCTACGATGAAATCTGATCAGAAAGGGCTACCTACGGAAAGTTTTGACCAGAGGGGCTAACTAGTCAATTGACTGAGTGAAGCACTGAGTACAGTATCATAGTGTAGAGCCATCATAATGACAAACCCTAGTATACAGCCGCCTTGACGATGAATCGTAGAGTACAGCTTGTTGGAAATTGTGCCCAAAGGGCCAATCATTGTACTTTGAACATTATTAATTTAATGAAATTTCTCCATTCTGTTATCATATTATTTGCATGTTAACTATGATGATTGTATCCTTGGATAATTCATAAAGATTGTCCTAAAATGTCCCTGTCAGTCATCTATGCGGGAGCAGAAATGAAACAAGATCAGTATGACTTTGATAAGATATGGAGATACGAATCAAAGTCTTAGGCACTTGTAAGAGTACAAGGTGCTGGACCGACCCACTATGAGAAAGCTACATGGATCAAGTCATAAGCTTTTCTCATGTATAACCACGTCACAATGCCCTTTGACCTGAGGTCATCATGGATTCCTACATGAGAGTTGCTAAGCTTTGAACTAGTCAAAAGTCACCTTTGACCGGGTGATGATAAAGGCTATGATCGGGCTTGGTGGTTTTTCATGCAGAGGAATATGAATGATCACGATGGAATTTGTCCCTCACATTAGTAGAGAGATATTACTAGGTCCCTCGATAAGTAAGTCTGAGAAATGTATGGCCATCCTATAATGGAAAGGAGTTTCCATTTCTATTGTCAGACTACTCAGGAATCGAGAAAGTAATAGTTAGGAACAAGAGGATGACATTATCCATGCCTCATCCTTGATTGATATATCGTGTGACAAAAGGAACGTGACATGGTTGAATGACATGTTACATTGTGTTAACAATCCTTATATGAATTGGGTAGTCGTGATGTCTTACTAGAGGCCGCTTGTGACTTGTGGATTAGTACAGTTATTGGCCCACTGCCAACTTCATATGAGACTACAGGTTCACATATAAGAATGGCCCAACACGAGATAATGTTTAATTAGGGTGGACGAATTTTATATATATATATATATGTATATATGTAATATAAAAATTCGTTAATAATATTATATAGATATGTATTTTCGAAATACATATTATATATATATATATATGTATACATATTATATGATATTATTATAGTGTTAGTTTTAAATTTAATTTATTAAGATAAATTAAATCTAATAACTAACATGATAGAGATATGGTATCTCAGATTTAATTTATGAAGATAACTTAAATCTAATGGCTCTTTATTTTGGATTAAATAAATAGGTTAAATTGAAACTATTGGATAGATTTAATTTAAACTGAATTTATTTAATTAGCTCATCAAGACAATTAATAGTTAATTAATTTTGAAATTAATGATGATTAATTTTGAAATTTGAAAATAGCCCTCATAGGTTATAAACTTGATAGAGCAGATATACTGACATACACATGAGAATTGAGAGCTGTAAGGGAAACCCTAGGAGACATTAGAGGCGCTAACACGCAGTCTCTGTTGGAGTGCATTCATATGGATACCGGTAGAGGGAGCGGACCTGACATGTTGGCTCCTAGAGATCGTAAAAACCCTCAATCATAAAAGGTATGAATCCTTCCAACTTGGTTTAATCGTTTTTGATAGATCCTCGATGAGGATCGGTAAAAATTTTTAAAATTCTTTCATTATTCTAACACAGCTACCGTGACATTGAATCATAGAGTAGAGCTATGGGAACATAGGCTCTCAACGATGTGTTGATTATAGCTTCTAGTAGTAGAACTTTAAGGCCATGTTATCATGTGAGAAGGGCGTCTTGGAGGATCACAGTATAGTAAAAGGATACACTTTTGAGCTGTGTTGTGATGTGTTGTGAACAAGCAGGGGTTTGGCTATGCCCTATCTAGCTTGACTTATTGCGTATATTGTGATGTGAATAGGCTGAGATTGAGTTATGACTTGTATAGTAGAGCAGAGCTAGTTCAGTTGATGGTGAATTCAACTACATAATCAGGGGGTTCTCACTTGTGAGGGTACTTACCTCGGCATGGCCATCATGGCTAGCTACTAGGCTGGTTACAGCTATGTTGACCTAAGGCTGAAAGGTGGTGTGTAAAACTTGAGTCTGCTGTAAAGCTATATGTGTATTTGTTTGAGTTACATCTCCACACCAATAGTCCTCCGGTAGCTAACAATGGATTTGGTGATTGTAGTGTGCATCCCCAGCGATGAAAGAGGATGAGGGTAGGGTGTGTAACAATGTGTATTACCATGCCAATAGTCCTCTAATAGCTAACAGTGGTTGGGTGGTTGCAATGTGCATCCACGACGGTGAAAGAGGATAAGGGTGGTGTTGGGAAATTGAGACTTCCAGTCGGTCTCCAGGATAGAAGATACTAAGACTCTAGGTAGGCTGTTAACGTACGGTGCTTCGAATAGAAGAGATTAAGATTCCAGAGTGGCTCGATGTTGTTATTGTTGATGCCCAAAAGTCTCAGTTACCACTAACGGAGTCACTGGTGGGTGTACGGGTGAGGGTAATGTTGTGAAGGATTGCAAACAGCGAAAGTTGAGGTATTTTGTGAATAGCAAAAGCTGAGGTATTTTTAACAACAGCAAAAGCTGAGGTATTTTTTTGCAAACAGCGAAAGCTGAGGTATATGTGAAAACAACGAAACCTATCATTATACAGCGCAAGCTGTCGTTATGGTGATTATAGCGAAAGCTATCATTATACAGCCGCAGTTGTCATCATTGTGATTACAGTGAGAGCTGTTGTTATATAGCGCAAGCTATAGTTATCATTATACAATGAAAGCTGTCGTTATTGTGATTACAGCGGAAGCTGTCGTATTGTGTATGCAGCCGTGAGTGCTATCGTTTATGCGTAGCGAACTTATGGTACTTTGAGTTATGCCCCGAAGGAGTGATTAGATTGAGCGGAGTGGTGGCATATGCCTCCCAACCACAAAGATCTTATGAAATGAGCTAGTCATTCATGATCAGGAGCTTGCGATGATTATGTTCATGCAAGTAATTTAGAAGGGACTGCCTCAGTGAAAAGTAATTTATGAGACAGAAGCTATCATGAAGAGGCATCCGGAATATGTTATGAGTGGTGTATCAAATTTCGAGCACAAAATGTATTGAACGCGAGTAGCAATGTAATACCCCAAATTTTGGGATTGGAGGCTTGGGAATAAACCTGAATTAAGCGGACTGCTAAGTCCCAGTTTAGCAAGTGCCCTAAATCTATTCCCTAATTTTTCTTATATCTTTGAGGTATTAAAGGGAATAAAATGGTGAATTTTGAAGAAAGTGATATGCTTCCAGTGAAATTTTTTGTGAGGCAGTGAGCTTGTAATCTTATTTTGTATGACAAAATATGAGTAAAAAGTATGAAATTTTATAGGATAAAGTAGACATCATGAGCTTTAATTTGATAGGTCATATAAATCATTTGAAGCTATATACAAAAAGATATGAATTTTTGAAATTAGCCTGGAAAAACTATGAATTTTCTAGAACAACAAGTATAGATTAAAATTCTTGAATTTTCTGGAACAACAAGTAAATATTAAAATTTTGAGAATTTTGTGCTTCCAACAAGCAAAAGGCGATATTTTTTCTTGAAACTAGACTCAATAAGGGTTCTATAGCCTTTGAAATCACTCTAATTCGATTTTTCTAGAATTAGATATGATTTTTCAAAGTTTAGGCAGAAAATATGCCAGAATTGACATAAAATCCAAAAACGAAGGAAAATAACTTTGAAATTATGAGATACATGGAAAATTTAATTGGGCTTATCTAAAGGACCCTAGGACATGGTTTTGTATGGGCCAGGAGGAGGGAGATATTATGTACATACTATTGGGCTTATGACATACTACATGTGCATTAGTGGTGTAAACCAAAAAGTCAAAGTTTTGAATTATAGACAAATTAAATAATAGGAGATAAAGGCAAAACAATTAAAAAACAATTTCCTCACCCTGTTCCCTACACCAAACCGTGCTTGCAGCCATGGAGGAAAAATAGAGAGAGAGTTGTGATACGAGTTCAGATGATCAATTAAATAGTGCAAGTGTACACTGTCGTAATCAAGTAATATAGAAGTAAGTAGAGTATCGTTCTCACGAGGATTGTTCACTAATTACCAAAATGAGTAATAACTCTATTTAGTCAATCGATTAGTTGGTGATTGAGAGTACAAAATAAAAGAAAGACAATTAAATATGAATGTAGATGATATGAAAGCAAATATGAGAAAAAGTCCTAGGGGTCTGATTTCGCTTAACAAAATCCGGATTGAATCACTTATCTATTCTAGCCCAATTTATTCCACATGATTGATAGTCGAGTTTCCCTAATTTAATTACTCGCCTCTTCCAAGGTCAAGGAATTCTATAATCAATTGCTAATCCAATATATTCCTATATGAATTTAAGCAATTAATTATGCATTAAGATTTATGAAACTCAGTAAGACTATACAACTCATATGAATATATTCCTATTTCATATGCAAGTCATGGTTTTAATTATAGGATCTACACACATGTATCTCCTTCCGATCTCAACATGTATATTGAAATCATTCAAAAGATGGCCAGTCAATCAAAAGCATTAAGAATAATAATTTAAACTCAATCATGAAGGAGAAATTCAAACTAGATTTAATAAGTTAGGATTCAATCCGTCATTAGTAAGTTACGTCATCACCCTAGGAAAATGAAAATTTAGCTCATGATACAATTAAAAACAAAACAAAATAAATTGACATTATATAAAGCTAGAACGAAATCCTCAGAAATCTTGTATAAACCTGAATATTAAATTCTCAAACATAAATATACAACCAAAAGATGCATGAAAAATGAAGAAATCAAGCTGTCCATTTAGGAGGTAAAACCTTCCATGTAGGCGGCATGCAAAATGTAATACAATCCTAAGCCTTTCAAGATGGAGGCATGCTATACATGAAATTAAATCTAAGAAAACAACACAAAGAACTCAAAAATATTAGAGAAAGATCTTTCCCGGTCAGAGAAAGACCTCTCCCTGTCAGAGAAGGGCCTCTAATTGTCAGAGAAGGACCTCTGATTCTCTTCCTCTCCTCCTCCTTTAAGCTTGGCATTGATCTCTATTTATAGGGGAAAAACGTGTGCTACAGTACTGCTACAGTGATCTGGCGGGTGCTACAGTGCCCCTGGCGGATGCTACAGTGCCGTTGACTGCTACAATGCCCCCTGGCGGCTGCTACAGTGCCCATTGACTGCTACAGTGCTTGGTGGCTGCTACAGTACTTTTTTAATTTTTTTATTTTTACTTTTTTTTAAATGCTGTTTATTCCAAAAACAATATTTATTTATCAATCACACCCAAATTTATTATATTAAACGCAAATATCATCCATAAAATCATCATATAAGGGAAAATAAATATGCAAATATTTTACTTATCAAGTTGAGAGAATTTTAGAGAGAGAAGGAGGAAAATTTCACAAGGTAGGTCTATTTCTTCGGTGAATTTGTGCCTAACGTGTATAATCCTTCTCCTAAGCTTCTATTATAGCAAAGTACATTTGAAGGGACCTGAGGGGTTACGATCCATGTCAACATTATTCATATTTGTCTCCAGAGGACTGGAGGTTGTTTAAGGCATCACGAGAAGATCCTAACTTTTTGGTAAAATTTCTTTCATCATAGTGTTTTATTTGAATATAGTCGACATGATTGATTCGGTTTTTATTGTTTTCCTTTCACAGGAATTAAGTACAGTAAATACAAAGAGGCAAGCAGCTAATAAATATCAGCATTGCATGTCTCGTGGTAGTTATCAGAAGCTTGATCGATGGATGATGGCAGAAGAGTTGGAGAAAATGAAGGGAAACCAAATCATATCATAGCTTTGTGGTTCAAGCCCGACACCTCCTCCACGTTACAAAAAATGGAAAGCAGGGAGGATTAAGGGTGGGAAGTTCATAAATCTAACTGTTGTTGAGGTTGCCGCGAGGATTATAAGTAGTTGAGCATAAGTGCATAAATTTTTTCATATTAGGAGTGCTTAATTTTCATTTTTGGTAAATTTTATGCTGCAGGATGAACTGGAAGATCATAGTAACTAAGGTTCGTTCACTCCAAGTAGCCGGATGGACATCTTGGCAACGACGATTGGGAAGGTAGATCACCCCAGTCATATTCGAGGGAAGCCAGGGGGAGTTCATGTCGTGAAGTATTTTGGACGAACCTCATAATATTATTCGTCACAAGCTAAACCCAGTAGTGAGCTTGTGACCAAGATTCACCATAAAGTTGAACAAGAGCTTGAGTCCAAACTTCATGACAAGCTTCGACAAATGTTTTCGTCGGAGCTACATCTTGAGCTGTTG
This sequence comes from Inga leiocalycina, assembly GCA_963242795.1. Taxonomy (NCBI): domain Eukaryota; kingdom Viridiplantae; phylum Streptophyta; class Magnoliopsida; order Fabales; family Fabaceae; genus Inga; species Inga leiocalycina. The sequence continues at coordinate 51,887,816 of OY725323.1, forward strand.
CCGGAGCTATGAGCTGAAATGACAAAGATGTTTGAATCGTAGATGGCAAGTTTTGAGTGTAAAACCCAAGAATCCCCTACCTTCCAAAGAACCAAAGGAAGTTACAACCCATTGGTGGAACTACTTGGCGACCCTTCTCCCATTCCAGTGCCGGGAGAACCTTCCATCCTTTAGTTGCATATGCTCTCCTTCACACACAAGCTACCACCCACCGACATCAACAAATTCCACAGCATTTACTTAGGGTGACTGTGATGTGTGTTCGAGAGGGGGAAGAAGGTATAGCCATCCTTATACCTAATGATGATGTTGCCACGTTAGGTCAAGCTAGAGGATCTTTCATCCTTTGGCCTCTAAATCTTATTGGCTCAGCTGTAATGCCTCCAATGATAGGAACTACCTCACTTTTACTTGAGATCTGTTAGCATCCTACTAACAATATGTTTTTTTATGTTCTAAAGGATGAGCAAGAAGCACGAAAATGGCCCTTCTTAACACGACTATAGTAGATCTATAAAGGCATTCACCAGATTGATTTGCATATGCCTCTAGGAATTATGGGCCTGAAATTAGAGTATCCCTTCACAATTGATAGGGAAGACATCAAAGAGTTCATTAAGTTGGAGGAGATAGATGTAGGATGGGTTAAATTTGCAATCCTGTAAATTTTTTATTTCCCATTTTTTCCTTCATTTAGTGCAGTGGTTTTTTGGTTTCATACATTCACTAATACACTCATCATTTTAATTCTATTATAGCATCTTCCATCGTATATGCATTAACATGTAAAAGCATAATTTATATGGATTCTTGTGTCTTGCAAATATGATAAGGGATTCGAATACAATAGAAGCAAGGACTCACTATATGGGCTATACAATGGGAGAGACCAAATATCATTGTTATCTAGCACTGATTGTTCAAGGGTGCATATTTTAATTTTGTCTATTTAAGATGTTTAATAAATAATTGCCTTACCATCTAACTTCATTTTAATCTATATATGTGTTATAGTTACCATTGGAGTTTGTGTGTTCTCTGTCCTCGTCTCAATATGGTTTAATTTACTGGTTTGATTCCTTGTGTAAAAGGCCAGACAAAGAAACAAAAACCGCCTTTAACATGTAAATTATTTTGTTTGTATTTCTTAGTTCTTAATTCTTGACTTAAATGAATTGTTCAAATTTCAGTTGACTTTCATTTTAATGATAGTGCAACTTAGACATATAGAATCATTGGTGGGCTACATATCATATGTTAGTTCAAGCGTTTCACCCAAGAGGAGGGTGAATTGGGTGATTCCAAAAATTTCGCTGCGTATAAAAAAATTTACGAAATTTTAAAAACAGTTAAGAGCAAGGAGAAATATCACCGTGGTGTACACCGGGAGTTACACTGGTTCTGCCACAACCACTTTGACCTACGTCCAGTCCTCAGAGCTTCTTTGAGAGTTTCACTATATTCTCCAAGATTCAGTGGGTTCTTGGTACCTCAGTACACAGCTAGTTCCTACACCTGGACACTTGCTCCCCCTTACACATTGCAATCAAATCTCCAACTCAAGGTTCCACTACCTTAAGTTGTCTCAATAACAAATATTGAGTTTGTAATGAAAAACTCTCTCACAGAGCAAATATATATTCACTGAAGTACAAATGAATGAGTATATGAAAACAAAGCACTAAGTGTATTGATCGATGTGTGATCTCAGTTCGTATCTGTTTGTTTTCTTCTCTTTGAATGCTCCATATATATAGATGATTTGTAGTGTCCGTTGGAAGCAATTTCAAACTTGTCCGTTAGAGTCGAGCAGCAATGGTTGACTAAGATTCACTCTCAAGAAACAAAGTGCAGAAGTGCAAGTTTCATTTATGATTCAAATCTGAATTGTGTCTTACAAATAAAGAAGCACCAAGTATTTATAGGAAAATATGACTTAATTGCAATAAGTGCAATTTTGAAAACAACCAATACAAATTGTAAAACCATGTGCTAGGAAACCTAAAAGTCTAATACAATAAACACAAAAGTCTAATACAATCTAGAAGAAAGTTGAAAAATCAAATACAACATGCTAAAGAAAACAAAAGTCAAATATCCCACCAACTACTTTTTGATTTTTGCACACCTAACTTCAAGAAAATGTATTCAGCAAATTAAGGCTCAAAATGTGCTTATTTAGGCCCATGTGTAGTACTAGGTCCAAGCTCTTTGTTTTGAAGTTTCCAAGCCCAAAACTTGATTAACAACTCCATATTGAGCACAAATGAACTTAGTGACGTTTTTAGCATCTTTGTTTTGTAAATTAGATTTTTTGATCCAATTGCCATTTGATTTACAACAACTTCTTCAATCAGCCCAATCAATGCTTCCTTGAATATTTTAGCTTGTGCTCTCATGATTTGTCCAGCTGGAATTTGATAATGATCATTTGAAATGGAAGAGATGTCACTTGAATTTGAAGGGACAACTTGTTGATTCTAGATCGCATCAGCATTACTTAAAGGGATCACTCGAGTAATCTGCAAAATTATTTGAAATATTACTCAAGGGATCACTCAAGTAATTAGAGCAGTAATATGCAGTAACTCTCAGCCAAAAAATGAATGATATTACTTGAGGGATCACTTGAGTAACATGAAATGAAAAGAAAGTATTACTTAAGGGATCACTTGAGTAATCTAACCAAAAGGAAAAGTTACTCTCGGCCAAGAATTGGATGACTTTATTCGAGGGATTACTAGAGTAATGAGAGTAGAATTCCAAGGATTACTTGAGGGATCAATCAAGTAAGCAATTCTGCAAAGTTTTATAAAATGAATTACTCGATGGATTACCCAAGTAATCTGGTCAGACAATGATTGACTTACTCTCTAGCATATGTTTAATGAGGTTACTTGAGGGACTACTCGAGCAATGGATAATCACTGTAATAGGCACTCCAGTAATCAAGTTACAGTCATTGACTTAACTCTCTGCCAAGTTTTTTTAAGTTTCACTTGAGTAGCTACTCGAATAATAAAGCATGATTACTCGAGCAGCCACTCGAGTAATGTAGTACAAAAAGTATAATTTTAATCCACCGTTTAATGATTTGTTATCTATAAGACTAATCTTTCATTGTATTAGTTTCCTAAGTATATTTACAAAGAAACAATGAAGAGATCATACATTAAGAGAAAAGTCAAACATATCGTTTGCAATGTCCGAAACGCTTACCTGCAGCAAATGGCTAGTTTTAAAAGTTGAAGAATGGTCAAACAAAGCTATGTGACTCTAACGGACATGTTTGAAATGCTTCCAATGAACATCACAACTCATCTATATATATGGAGCATTCTACGAAGAATAGAACATAACAATTGAGAACACAAACTAACATCGATCAATATATTCTTTGTGCTCTATTTTCTTATATTCACTCTTTGTACTTTAGTGATCATATATTTGCTCTGGGAGAGAGATTTTCATTACAAAGTCAATATTTGTTATTGAGACAATTTAAGGTTATGGAACCTTGAGTTAGGGATTGGTTTACAATATGTAAGGGGGAGTGAGTGTCTAGTGAAGGAACTTGCTATGCACTGAGGTGCCAGGAACCCACTAAATCTTGGAAGATATAGTGAAACTCTCAAAGAAGCTTTGAGGACTAGACGTAGGTCAAAGTGGTGGTGACCCAACCAGTATAATTCCTAGTGTACACTTCAGTGATATTTCTCTTAGCTCTTAACTGCTTTAAATTTACAATCAATGTTTATATATGTAACAAATTTTTTGGTATCACCCAATTCACTCCCCTCTTAGGTGAAATGCTTGCACTAACAAATGGTACTTTCATTCAAAGACGACCAACTAGAGAGAGATACCTATGGGGGGTTCTAATCAGAAAGGGCTACCTACAGGGTGTTAAGAACGAAGGGGCTGACTAGTCAAAGTAGACTGAGTAAAGTACCATAACGTAGAGCCACCGTGATGTCAAATCAAAAAGTAAAGTTATCAGAACATCAACTCTCAAAGGTGGTGCATTGTAATGAGTCCCACATTGGATGGGTTTCTTAAAAGAAGGGTTTATTTGACCCAGTGTATCACCATGGATTGCTTTAGCACTATGTGTTGAAAGAAACATAAAAGAAGATACTTAAGAAAGAATAGGCTCAACAATGTAAAGGAAAGAAACTCTTGTTCTTATATCTTAAGTAATGGTTCTGCATATATATAGTTACCATTACGTGTATTCGTTTCATAAATATACAGAATTGTTACGAATGTAAAGTATGTTATGAATGTAATGAAATGCCTTAAGACCTAGTAGGAAGTATGTCCTTAGGCAGGCAGTGTTATGTTATGAAACGCCTTAAGACCAAGTGGGCAGTATGCCCTTAGGCTGGTAATTGTTAAGTTATGAGATGGTTTGTTTAGTATGCATTCTTTATGTACATTACTTAAGTATATGAAGGGTTTTAGTAACAAGAAGTAGAGCTTGGAATGAATTCAGAATACCTTATAGACTGTGCACCTTGAGGTCATTAGTCTTGATATGTATTCAGCAAAGATGATAAGCCGAATGTTTTAAGTCCATTAGCCTGAGGAAACATGTATGTCCTTAGGCTGCAGGATGTTATGTATTTAAGAATGGTGATGAGTGGAGGCTCGAGGCAATAAGTCCTAAAGTGCTTGTAAGCAAAAGGGGATTCCTTAGGCATTATGACCCAGTGTGCAAGATTGCATGGGGTAGTGTCCCTAGGCTGTAAGATCCTACATGCTAATTATGTTGTAGTGGACCTATGTGTCCAGAGGCCCTAAGACCTAGTGGACCAATGTGCCCTTAGACTAGCAGATATATTCAGAATTGTGTCAACCAGTGACCCAAGAAGGGGGGCAGAGACCCTCGGCTATACGATCTTATATGCCAGTTGTTTATGTTGCACCCTAATTATTGAATGTCATTATGCAAAATGTGAATGTTGGATACTATCTAAGATATGTGTTAAGAATATAATGATGGTTGTGTTGAATTGTTGTGAACCTGAACATGAAAGAGATAAATTGAATAATAAAAGTATTTCCCCAAGGTGTAGATGATTATATATGATGTTCAAATTTCGAAGACAAAATTTATTAAACAGGGGGAAAATTGTAATATCTCAAATTCTGGGATTAGAGGCTTGAGAATAAGCCTGAATTCAATATATTAATAAGCCTCGGTTGAGCGAGTGTCTTAAGAAGGCATAATGATATTCCCTAATATTCCATATATCTTTATGTCATTTAAGGAAATAAAATGATAAAACAAGGCATTTGGTGGTCACACACAACATGAGTATGTTTAGAACATAAATTTTAAACATTTCAATTTGCTGCCAGTAAGTTTCCTTGTGAAGCAGTCTTGTTGTGTGACATTTTTTAAATAGGCAAATGATGTCTAATGCCTATGATATGTTTAGCATGAAAATAGACTTATCAAACTTTAATTTACTTGCCATTTGCCTATGACATTTGTTAAATAGGAAAATGATGTCTAATGCCTATAATTTAGGGAAAATATTAGGCATATTTAATCCTAGGTATCTCTCTCTCTCTCAGACAAGTTCTGTTGTAAGTACATAATATTCTACATCTACATCTCTTCCCTGTTATTGAATTTTTCTGTATCTTGTCTTCTATATATATGCTTAATATATCAGCTTATGCTTCTTTCTTAGTTTTTGACCAGTTAACCACATTAAGGTACGAGATAAAATAGTGTTTGAAGTACCATGTGTGATAAAATAGTATTTACTAATGTCCGTTTCCAATAATGAACAAGAGTGTCATCATTTGTTATATCCGTAATCTTCTCTGCTAAACATTAACAAATGCTCATTGTTTTTTGTCTCTATTGCAGCCATGGCACGCAATTCCTCTAAGCTCTTACTTCAACTAGGAAAACTCTTTCCAAACACTGTTGAACTATCCAGAAATAATGAGCAGTTACTGTCCCTTCTTCCATGAAGAAACACCAAAACCACCCGATTTTTCCGATAATGAATGTTTCTTGTTCCTTAATAATAATAACAATGATAATAATGCAAACAATTTATTGTTTGATTATTATTATTCATTCCCTGTAGAATATTCCTACCCTTCTCCTCCTCTGCTTCAATGTCAAACACCATCACTACCACTCTCTCACTATAATAACAGCATTAACATCTTCCCTTTTAGTGATGATGATCATACCTTTCACTGTCCTTACCCTAAACGTCGCAAGTTAAGCTTTGAAAATAATTATCATCAGATACCATATGACAGTGATAATTATTTCTATGATAGGTTTGATCAAGCTAATATGAACCCCTGTCTTCTTCCTGCTTAATTCTGGAGTTTAATAATTATGATATTGGAGTTTCGCCACATCTAGCAGTGCAGCCTCCGGTGTCATCACAGAGCGTAGCGGTGAGGGAGAGGAGGAAGAAGATAGCAGAGAAGACAGGGGAGCTAGGGAAGATGGTGCCAGGAGGGAGTAAGATGAACACAGCTGACATGCTTCTTGTTGTTTCCAAGTATGTGAAGTACTTGCAAGCCCAAGTTTCCATGCTTCATCTCATGAACGACACACTCTCGGTATGTAAATATACACTCGTATAAGATTCTCAATCTTCTACAATTTAATTCTAATTAATTATAAAATTAAATCTTCTCAAGTTTCCATACATCAGAGGCCTTTTATAATCTTATGTGAACATTGTTGTAAGGAAACTGCTGTCATCAGTTGAACAGTTCTTGTTATTTTTTTGTACATATGTGATTGCCATTTTTTATATATAATTAATTATTTGGAGTATTTACTTGGGAAAATCCCTCAAAAAGAACTTTAAAAGTAGTAAAAGATAGAAAGGTGCTCAAAAGCTATATATATTCCATATCAGTGTGAGTGCCTGAACTGGAATATTAGAATTGGAGGTAAAATGACAGATTTGGCCCTCTGATGAAAGAAAAGAAGTTGGTGACAAAAGAAGAAGATGACGCGATACAGAGTGAGCGTCAGCACGGGAACATAAGTGGGAGGTGAGACAAACAGGAGTGAGGTATGTATTTTATTGAGTCGACAATGTTCTTCCCCCGAGTGGTTGAGCTAAAGCAAAACCATTCTCGTCAATTGGTGAAGTTGTGAGACGGTGTTGAGATGTAGGAAATTGTGATTTTATTGTTGTGAGAATGTTATATGTAACCCCCTTCGATAATCAGGCCAGGATTAACGTTTAAGCACATTTAATTATCGAATAAGAAATCCAAGACAATTAAAAAATTTTTAAAACACCTGTACAAATGGATTTCCATTCATTTCATTCATTAAAACAAATGGCCTGTTTGGTCTGTTACATATACTATATCAGAGTAAGCACAATTCCCGACGTTCACCCGGGATAATAACATTAATCCAAAGGTTTATACAGGGCATCATTGCCCATCTCAGTATCCATACCAAGGATTACACAAAACTATAGTACTATGATCTATACAATATATTTACATTGATCCAAAATGATAACCAATTTGATATAAAACCAAAATATATAGCTAAGACTACCGCTGGCAATCCTAATTGTCCTTTGCCACTTGCTTGCTTTTCGATCCACTTGCCCTGTCTAAAAATGTTATTTGGAAAGAATGAGATTCTAGAGAATCCCAGTAGCAATAGTTTATTTATATGATGCATATATACAAAGCAAGTCACATATATCACAATGCAGCAATCAATATTCGAGACCGGGCTTTCGCCACGTTCCCTTCACTATATACGAGGTTGGGCTTATGCCACGCCCCATCACTTTATTAATATTCGAGTCCGGGCTTTCGCCACGTCCCCTTCACTTTCACTGTAATCGAGTACAGGCTTTCGCCACGTCCTCTTCACTTTCACTGTATTCAATGAATAATGCAAATAAGCAATGCAATACACATGATATAGGATAAAGTGTCACTACCTTTATCTTTCCTTCCTTGAGCAGGCACAGGCCTTTTATGCTCTGGGCATATATCAAATCCTAAAGTCATAATTAAGGATAAAGCATTATTCTCTATTCCAATACTCAATTAACTCTTCAACACTTAGATTTGGTTATCAATAATGACCCTTAAGAAGCCACAAATGCCTCTAATAAAACCCCTAAAAGGTTGGGAAACAATAGGGTGAAGATCTCTTTTCAAAAACTTAAAGTGCTGAAACAGAGGGGTAGGCCGCGGCCAGCCCTTCCTTGGGCTGCAGCCCAAACATGGTCAGAAGGCCGTGGGCTGCGGCCAGCCACTCATGGGCTGCGGCCCAAAACAGGCCAGAAAGGCTTGGGCCGCGGCCAGCCACTCATAGGCCGCGGCCAAGAAATTTCCTGAGTCTTGGCTAAACTTCAAAAAATCATATCTAATTGTAGAAAAATTGAAACGGAGTGATTCCAAAGCCAAATGAAAGGTATTTAAGTCCTATTTCAAGGAAAAATATGGCTCATAACTTCCAATCATCACAAAAATACAGAATCACCTAAAATCCAACATTACTCCAAAATAGAGTTCTGTTTTTTGTACCAAACTTTGGCAAAGCATAACTCTCAGAATAATAAACGAAATGCCACAAAATATATGTCCATTTTAAATCTTTGGATGTGAAATTTAAGACTGGAAAGTTTCAAAATTTTATGAAATCATTTGGTCATTCAAAACATCAACACAAATAAACTGCCCAGACAGAGTTCACATTGACAGCATTTTCCAACTTTTCTACCAAAGTGTTCAATGACTCCAAAATCATTAACCAAACATATTCCCATACAATTTTCTACAAGGAACACAATGGTAACCTCAAAATGACCAAATTCACAATCTAACCACATGCCCTATTTTGACCAATATACCAAAACCAACACAAAGTTCCCAAACTTTACTTTTAATGATTCAAACCAATCCATTTGTCCAAAAAGACATCACAATATACCATTTCCATGATCACAACATGCCAAACTCACTAAGACCCTAATTTTTCGAAAATAGGGCAGAAAATTCCAGAAAAATCAATCTCAACCAATAACCACAATCTATATATCAAAAGGGAGTTAACACTCACCTCTTTCACTTTGCCAAAGAGATTTCTTGATTCTTCAACTTTCACAATCTCTTGAGGTCACAAACTAACACCAATGAACACATTACAACCATCAAAATGAAGCTCTTCATTCAAGAATCAATATTAGAGAAGGAAGTTTGAGCAATGGAGATCATTTTCCTTACCTTTTCTCAAGCTTTTCTTCTTCTATTTTCTACAACAATGGCGCCACCCAGGGAGAGAAGAGAGAGAACGAGAGAGAGAGATGGAGGAGGAGTGAAGAAAGTGAAAAATGATTATATTCCCTCCCATTTCAGTTTCCAGCGCACAAGAGGGAAGAGAGGAGAGAGAGAAATGCATTATTTAATCTCATTTGACTTTTCTTTATCTTCCTCTCACACCCACTTTGCCACATGTCATTTTCCTATTAGCTCTCACACAATAAGCACCCATTAGCTTCTCTAATCTCTCCATTAGTCATTTTAATTACACTTCTCATTTTCTCTTAGTTAGTAATTAATTTCCCCATTAATTACCAACTTATGCCAATAATTCCATTCTTTCAATTTTCCAACAATTATGACATATTAAATAATATTGTCACCAATATACATTAATTTCACTTTAATTCGATAATTATCCTCAATAATTATCATTAGGCCTTAATCGAAAATTTGGGCGTTACATTATACATACAGTTGCGAATGACTTCAGTGATATGGACCGTGTTGCCATGCTCAACAAACATGGCATTGTCATCGCTAGCAACAAGCTTGTGCATCAATATACCCTACATGAGACAATCCATGTAAAAAATAGAGGTTGGGATGACAATGGTGTTTTTATTTACACAACCTTAAATCACATCAAATATTGTCTTCCAAACGGAGATAATGGCTAATAAAAACACTTGATGTCCCTGTTTATATTTCAAAGATTTTTGGAAATACGATCTTCTGTTTGGATCGCTATGGGAAAAGTAGGGCCATAGTTGTTGATGTTACCGAGTATTTATTCAAACTTTCTCTGCTGAGGAAAAGGTATGATCTTGTTTTGAATATGATAACAATCTAATCTAATGAGGTAGAAACAAGATCCTGTTAAAGCACACATTAAACTCGTGTATGATGAAATTTATACTCTTGTTTTGCTCAGCATTGGAGGGTAACTGAAGAGTGATGGTGTGAAGCTGCATCAAACTCAAGGTGTTCAAAAGCTAAATCCAATGCGTACTTTTATTACTTCCGCATGACAACTCGAGTTGGCCCATATATCACTCGAGTTATAAACATCACCGGAGGGTAACCAGATAGTACGTGTTTCAAGATGCACTAAACTCAAGTTGTAAAGAACAGACGACAGTGAGGTAGTGTTATGAATCCACGGACGAACTCGAGTTTATAATCTAAAAACTCGAGTTATCTTGACCACTGTAGGGTAACCGAAAAGTGATGGTGTCTAGTAGAACCAAACTTGAGTTGTACAAAATTCACTCCAGTGCGTTCCTATATTCAATCCGTGTGTGGACTCAAGTTGGCCCATTAGAAACTTGAGGTTTCCCCATCACTGGAGGGTAACCAAAGAGTTATCCTGTCAATATACACAGAACTCGAGTTGTAAATAACACACTCTAGTTAGGTGGTGCTGTCAATCCACGGTTAGACTCGAGTTTACCAATTAAAACTCGAGTAAAGATCATCACTAGAGGGTAACTAGAAAGTCAGGAACAAAAATGGGAAGAAGGACCGAGTGGATTGATTATAACTTGAGTTAAGCAGCCCTCCAAGCTTTAAATCCCTCTATCCCTAACATTTCTGTTGACTCCACTCGACCTCTGACTTCTATAGCCCTCGAGTTAACCAAAGAGAAACTTACTATTAGTCCGTTGTTGTCTGTTATGTCTCATAAGTTATCACCGTCATCCTCTGTTTATCCCTGTTTTTTAGCGCATATACAGAGGATCCTACAAAACAAGTAAAGGTTATCATAATGAAGCTGGACCAACTTTCTTTGCTATTCTTTGTCAGCAAAGGTTATCATTTCTTTTCCATCAGGATTAGATTGTTCGACTGGTAGCTATTGTTTCTTGTTGGACATTAATTGTTATGAGTTGACTGGTTGGCTAGAAGAGAATGCGCGAGCGCACTCACACGGCTGAGTGATTGGATCATTTTGTTTTACTTTCTTTAGAAGTGCATGCAAGGTATATGGAATTGGTTTTTAAGATTTTCACTTTTGGTTAGTTTGTTAATCGATTCAGAGGAAAACGATGCAATCGATTCGTAAAACCTTGGGCGCCAATGCTGTATGCTCATGCCTGTACATGCATCTGTCTGTAATAACTCTAGATGATTAGATTAAAATAATCACATGTCAAACTCCTAAAGTTTTGAACCTACTTTAGGAGCCTACATATCAATATATTCTCTAAGAAGATGTCTAACAATGGCAGAGTAAAAGCAAACATCTTGCAGAAGTTGAGTTTTGCTTATTGTGCTTGTATAAGAGTTTTTTTTTCAAAGAGTAGTTACATGATATTCTCCTCATGAAACCAGTCAGCTACTTTTCATGTATAAACTGAAAATTTTGACTTTAGTAAAAATACTTGATTATCCACGTTTGAAAATGAAGGAGTAAATTACTAATTTGGATATCGACCTTTTATATGAGGTGTTATAATTAAGTTTTTGTTCTATTTGATCAAGGTTGAGGAAGTGAAACCTTTCTTTAACTGTTTGTCAGGATCCTCTTAGAAGTGTTGTTATAGATTTTTGCATACGAGTCATAGACAATGGAAGGGAAAGCATTAATAGAAAAGTATAAGCACAATTTCTTTGTGGTTTAATGTTAGTATTTGTCTAAACTTTCTATTCTAATCAATATACACCAATGACATATGCTTAATAGGAATTCCGTGCACAAATTGCATGTATTCTTTATATTTTCTCTTTACAATACTTCAAATCACTGTGATCAATTAAAGGTGAGATCACTATTAGGCTAAATTTTTTTTTTTGAAATTTTAATGCTAAATCAAGTAATGTGAATGTTATAGTTAGGAGCAAGCTGCCCTAACTATATTAATGCTAAATCAGGTATTCTTTATATTTACTCTTTAGAAACTTTTGCTATGAATGTGTGCATCATGGTCCTGATCTTGGTGATATTCCTGTAGCTTGCTCTAAGAGGAGATGGCAGTCATTTAGGAAAAGTAACTGAATTTTTCATGCAATATGAAAAACACTTGTATTGCAATGAATTTTCAAGATGTCTAAATCGACAAACTTTGAATTATTATTCACTTGTGATGTTATCTTGATATTTTTATTACATAACCCTTAATACTACTGGTGTTTCTATACTTACAGATTAAATGGTTCTAGCAGGAAAAGCCACTCAAATTCTTTAAACTAGACTCTTTTTTCTTCTACAAATTTGGATCCTATGACATATGATGTTGTCACTCTTTCAACCTGGATAATCTTTGGTTGCCAAAATGGTAAACATTATAATTCAGATTTTGCTGATTGTGGTAGTTAAAATTAGGCATACACATTCACATGGGAAGGTTGGTAAATTTTCTGTTCAGTAATTGTTTTACAAAGAAAATTGAATTATTGAATATGGTCTTATCTCCAGAAGTGGGATGATCACCCTGCAATGTTGTGAAAATGGCAAACTCGAGTTGTGAAAGTCTAATAGGATGTTGTGAAAATGTAAGACTATGTTGGTAAACTCGAGTTATCAATAGACAACTCGAGTTCTGCATCCTATAAGCATAATCACTCACTGGTTACCCTCCAGTGACGATATGAACTCGAGTTATGAATAGCAAACTCGAGTTGTGAAAGTCTAATAGGATGTCGTGAAAAAGTAAGACTGTGTTGGTAAACTCAAGTTATCAATTCATAACTCGAGTTCTGCATCCTATAAGCATAATCACTCGCCAGTTACCCTCCAATGACGATATGAACTCGAGTTATGAATGGCAAACTCGAGTTGTGAAAGTCTAATGGGATGTCGTGAAAAAGTAAGACTGTGTTGGTAAACAAGAGTTATCAATTCATAACTCGAGTTCTGCATCTATAAGCTAATCACTTGCCAGTTACCCTCCAATGACGATATGAACTCGAGTTATGAATGGCAAACTCGAGTTGTGAAAGTCTAATGGGATGTCGTGAAAATGTAAGACTGTGTTGGTAAACTTGAGTTATCAATTCATAACTCGAGTTTTACATCCTATAAGCATAATCACTCGCCGGTTACCCTCCAGTGACGATATGAACTCGGGTAATGAATGGCAAACTCGAGTTGTGAAATTCTAACGGGATGTCGTGAAAATGTAAGACTGTGTTGGTAAACTCGAGTTATCAATTCATAACTCGAGTTCTGCATCCTATAAGCTAATCACTCGCCGGTTACCCTCCAGTGACGATATGAACTCGAGTTATGAATGGCAAACTCGAGTTGTGAAAGTCTAAGGGGATGTCGTGAAAATGTAAGACTGTGTTGGTAAACAAGAGTTATCAATTCATAACTCGAGTTCTGCATCCTATAAGCTAATCACTCGCCGGTTACCCTCCAATGAAGATATGAACTCGAGTTATGAATGGCAAAGTCGAGTTGTTAAAGTGTAATGGGATGTCATGAAAATGTAAGACTGTGTTGGTAAACTTGAGTTATCAATTCATAACTTGAGTTCTGCATCCTATAAGCTAATCACTCGCCGGTTACTCTCCAGTGACGATATGAACTCGAGTTATGAATGGCAAACTCGAGTTGTGAAAGTCTAACGGGATGTCGTGAAAATGTAAGACTGTATTGGTAAACAAGAGTTATCAATTCATAACTCGAGTTCTACATCCTATAAGCTAATCACTCACCGGTTACCCTCCAGTGACGATATGAACTCGAGTTATTAATGGCAAACTCGAGTTATGAAAGTCTAATGGGATGTCGTGAAAATATAAGACTGTGTTGGTAAACTCGAGTTATCAATTCATAACTCGAGTTCTGTATCCTATAAGCCTAATCACTCACCGGTTACCCTCCAGTGATGATATGAACTTGAGTTATCAATGGAAAACTCGAGTTATGCATCCTATAACATTTGATTTTCACAGGTTATCTTTGGGTTCTCATAGGTTTTGTTTCACAACTTCACTGAAGCCATTCGCAACTGTATGTATAACATTCTCACAACAATAAAATCACAATTTCCTATATCTCAACGCCGTCTCACAACTTCACCAATTGACGTGTTCATATGCTGTTTCAACGGTTTAGAAATTTCAAAAGTTACAATTCAAACTTCCCCACTTAATAACAGAGTTTCACAACTTATTTTACAACCTTCCTCATTATGTTTCATCCATATTTCCCAAACTTATCTTAACCCATGCACATTCTCATAATAGAGTTCATAGGTTTTGTAATTTTTACATTTTATCCACATTTCCCAAACTTATTTTAACCCATGCATATTGAACTGTCATTCTAATCAACTGGAGAAGTTAAAATAAAATACATTTTTAAACACAACTACTTACCGAACTTCAGCACTGAAGCTCAAATTCGCATCCGAACACTGGTACCTCTGTAACTGTCCAATGCCTTCCACCACAACCTCTCCTCGCCTTTGCTCCTCCTCAAATCCACCCTAAATTCGCCCCACAGTGTCGCTGCCACTATCCTCTCTCAACGCCACAAAACCAGGGTCAACTAACGAAACCGATGACGCCAGAAGAAGATGAAGAGTCCCGACTCATTTTCGCACAATTTCTCCCTTCTTATCACGGCTCCCTCAACATTTTTCAATTTAAAAACTTCCAGGGTTATGCACGTCATTTTGTCTCAAATTCAATATCCCAGTTCAGGCACTCACACTTTTTTGGAAATATGCAATTTCGGATCACCTTTTTGTCTTTTACTAATTTTAAAGTTCTTTTTGACGGATTTTCCCTATTTACTTTAGAATCTTTGATCATTTATTTGCTTTGGAAATTTGATTTGTGGGCTTTTAATTTGTTTGTTTGTCCAAAACCTGCCATGATTATGGGTCTGGTTATTAATTATGGTTGATAGGCCTACTTTGTTTCCAAGACTGTGCTTTTCAATGTTAGTCGGCTTCACATCTTGCTCATGTTTTGGCTATTTTCTTTCTTTCTTTATGCTTTTTTAGAAATATATATAAAGTGTTTGCATAATATTAGAATACCATATATACTCCTTCCGGCCCTAATTATAAGATAAAGTTGACTTTTTTGAAGAAAATAAGCAAGTTAATTAAATTACTTTAGAGTATTTATATTTTTTCCTCCAAACTAATTAGTTTGATTAATAACTAATATATAATATAATGATATATATAACATATGATATTATTAAGTAGCTTATTTAGCTTCCTTAATCTCTCCAAAAAAAGTTAATTTTGTCTTATATTTAGGACTAGAGGTAGTAGTTATATAACATGTTAAAAATAATAATAATATATTATTATTATATATGAGACGTGAGGGGGGAGAAATATACGGAGGCAATTAAGTGGATGTAAACATTGTTGTCAAACTCACGAGTTGACTCTCCGAGTTTACCGTTTTTACGTTTATAACTTATAAAATCGAGTCGAGTCATTGGTAAACTCGTGACCATTGTAAACTCGGTTAAATTCACGAGTTTATACATCGAGTTTACCGTTTTTACGTTTCTAGCTTACAAAGTTGTGTTAACGTACCCTTAAACTCGTGTTAACTTTTTCAATTTGATTATACTCAACGGCTTTATATATGAATTTTATAGAAATTTCTTTATTAAATACGATAAATTATGAATGTTGATAGATTTAATTTCAATTATTTGGAATTAAATTATATTTAAATCAAATTGTTGTCAAATTTTTATATTTTAATTATTTAATTATATACTAATAATATCTATTTAATGATAAAACTAAACTCTTACGAGTTTACGATTCGAGTTTACGATACGAATTTACATCACCATCACGAGTTTGCTTAAACTCGTGAGTTTGACAACCTTGGATGTAAAGACATGGTCAACATAAGCGAGTCTTTAGGAACAAGCATTCTCATTTATTCTTTTCTTTTTATTTTTTATTAATGTTTGTCGAGCGAATAGTTTTGCGAGGATAAGAAAAATTCAATATTCATTACTCCAAATGAATTATTCTTAATTTTTACCAAGTAATTCTATATGATTATTTACAAAACAGCTATGTGTATTACATATTACAAATTTATCTATAAAACAAGTTTAGAAAAGATAGCTTTATATCTTGAATTAATTCGATCATATTTATGTTCAATAATTCACGGATTCTTATTAAGGGAGAAAAAATGCCCAAAAAAATTATTAATATATAAACAATGGTTTGAATTAAATTCTGTATTAATTTGTCTAATCACATTCTTGATTATTTTGCAGGAATATAAAGCATCAACTTGGAGTGATAATCAAAATCAGCATTTACAAGCAATGCTTGGTAGTGAAAGGGTCGAAGATAAGCTCTATTTGCAGGAAAAGCGCTTAGTCTCACAACACTTGATCACCACCCTCACAAATCATGCTCATATCCAAGCAAAACCTTCCATTCTCAAAGATCTTAACCAGCTGATCATTGTCTCAGACTCTGAGAAGAACAGCTCTAATATCATATTCTCACACATTAAAGGAAAAGTGTTTCATTTTCCTTTGATGTAATTAATGTTCCCTTGTTCGTAGTTGTTGTTGTAGTCATCACCATTTTGCTGCTTTTAGATTAGTGTAATCTGAGGATATTTCCTTTCTTTTTGGCTCTGAATCGGATTTGCATTAGAAATAAATAGAGAAAAAAAAAGAAACTTGTATTCTTTCTCTCCCTTGGAATTCTAACGATCATCACTTCTCTGTCTCACCGACAAGATTAAACTTCTCAAGGAATGCAAAACAAGATAATAACCTGTGATTCGCAATTTGTATTAGTATATCTTATGAACAGTACATTCAGATTATTTCTTATAAACCACATAACTAGTTTTGGTGAAAACTTTTATCAATGCTCAATGACATTTGCTTCGTTAATCATTGAGGGGAAAAAGAGGAAGAAGCAAGGAAACAAAAAATTATAAATGCACAATAGCTACACTGAGGGATAAAGCCCCTTCCCTTTAACAGATAGATTTGTTAACGCATGCTGCTCATGAGGATGTGGCTATATCACAATTTAAGAAGTTTCAACAGGTGTATCAGATTGTGCTCCCCATTCAGTCCAAGATCCATCATAGACAGCTACATCAGACTTTCCAAGATGATGCAGACCCTGAAAACAAGGTAGGAATAACCAAAACAAGGCATTAGAGAGGATTTACCCTTAAACAATTTCTTTATAAGTAATATGGATGGATCCATATAAGATATATATATCTAACACAATTGTACGTCTCCTTATAATCAAGCCTTTCTTTCTAATAGTAAAGGTAATGGTAATGGCTCTAGGGTATGTGATAAGCACCAAGCACATTGAAAAACCACACCCCAAAAGCTAGCTGTTGAGATGGGAGAGCCAAGACACTTAAGTATGTGGGACTTTGACAGCCCATACTACCTTGGTCCCTATCAATAAACCCTCCCCGGAAAGCCAACATCTCGGCGGCTCCACACTACGGCACTTCACTCAGCCACTTGCTGGTCAGCCCCTCCAGTCAGAACCCTCTGTAGGTAGCCCTCTCAGGTTTGCCAGTCAGCTACTGGCTTTGATACCAAATGATAGTCACCTAAGCACCTTAAAAAACTACACCTCAAAAGCTAGCTGTTGAGATGGGAGAGCTAAGACACTCAAGTATGTGGGACTTTGGCAGCCCATACTACTTTGGTCCCTATCAATATGTTATTGTTTGGGGTAGAATTTTGATACAAGCTTCTAAGCCATCATTAACATGCTAGTAGTAGTTCAAGCTATAAATATACACATAATCTATTTTTTGACAATCCAATTTAAGATTTTAAAGTGTTACTATTAATGGATGGGTGTGGTCTGCATGGGTTACAATTTCATCGGTTCGGTTTTTCGGCAAATGGCCTCTTACCTGCACCAAAGCAAGTGTTGAGTCAAATAATTTTGCTTTATTGTGAGTCAAATAATTGTCCCTTTTCTATCATTGTTCATTTGATCCACTTGCTTTGTATAACTGCTTATTCCAAAATCTTCACTTGAAAACCATTTGCTATCTTTATCTCATTAGATATTTGGCCTTCGTTATACAAAAACATAGCGAAATTGATAGAGAAATTAGGCATAAAATCCAGGACCAAAGGTTTAAATGGAGAAAGACTATAGAAGTTATTTGAAATTAGAATCAGAATACACCTACTAAAGTAAAAAAGAAAATTTATCTTCCAGCTATAAGATATCAATACTACATATAGTAATAAATATTGGGCTTTTAAACCATAAGAATGGTATAAAGTGGGGTGGGCAAAATGAGGATATTGATATTGATGTGTGGCTATATAAAAAAAGATAAGATTCGTAATGAATGTATATGAGAAAGAGTTGGAATGACACCTATTAAGAAAGAAATTATAGAAAATAGTTTAAAATAGGTTTGAAACATCATACAAAGAAATAATAAAGAGGGTTAAAGAATTATAGAAAGATTTTAAATTGCTTACATCTCATCAGAGGCCATTTGCCTCATTCTTACAATAATTAGGTGTCCAATTCTGGTCACACACCTGAGTTAATCAAAATAGTCACTTTTGGAGGATGAAATTGGGTATCTTTTTTATGGCCAGTTAAGTATTAGGAATGAACTAATGAATAAGATTGTGAAATTAGCAATGACAATGAAGACCTAATCATTTGGAGATGTACACAAAGAGTTATGCATTTTTGAAATTAGCCAAGGGATATTGGCGATTTTTAGTGGCAACTTCCAAAAATAATAATTTTGGAAATTGTGATCTTCTAGTTGGCTAAAGGCTATATTTTTCCTTGAAAATAGACTTAATAAGGGTCACATAGCCTTTGGAATCACACCAATTGGTTCTCTATAAATAAAGATATGAATTTTCAAAGTTTGATAAACATTTTGTCCAGTTTTCTAGCTTCCGGAGTCTTCTCTAATATTGCTCTACTCGATGGGAGCTTTCTTTCTATGGTTTTAGATTTTTCATCATAGGAGTTTGGAGCCATCACCTAAGGGAAGTGCTGCCAAAACTGGTTGTAAAATTCAGTAGAGGTACGTATAAGCTTTGATTTGAACCAATTGATTTGCGGTCCTATTGAGATATGAGAATTTCTTAGGTAGCCCTATGATTTCATCCAATCTATGATTTTAGGGCTATATGTTGTTTTAATCATGAAAATGATGATCTATGAGGATTAGATATGATATTAAACCAGTTTGATAGCAAAATTGCAAAACTGTTAGTTGCTAGGTTGAATTTTCTGGGAGGCAGTCTATTTGTGATGAAGTTTTGATTAGGCAAACCTGGCCCAAATGTTATGAAAATTTCAAGGATGAAAGTAGACATCATGGGCTTTAATTTGATAGATATTATAAGCAATTTGGACTAGTGGATTGAAAGTTATGGATTTTTGAAGTTATACCCTATTTATGACTTGATTCTGGAATAGTGTGGGAATTTATAGAATTAAGTAATTTTTTTGGTTGTAGATGGTGGACGTTCATATTTTTTCTATATAGAGGACGTAAATATCTTTCCATAAAACTTTGAACTACTGCATTTCAATTTTTATAGATTTAGTTATGATTTTTTTTAAATTGAGACAAAATGTTTTTGACTATTCCTTGGCCTCAGCCAAAGAATTCCTTGGCCGCGGCCAACACCCAATTTCAGCATTTTATAGTTTTTAAAGGCGGTGACTAGTCTAGCTCTCTATAACCCCTTTAAGCATTTGTTTGAGCATCAAATAGCTACTTAAAGGACTTAAATGATAACCAGTATTATGTGATTTGGTATCGAGGATCATGAGTGGTCATGGAAGAAGAAATGGAAGAATTTCCAAGAAGCTACATTGGTTGGAGTAAAGGTACAAGAGGAGAACTCAAGAGAGGAGATAGGAACATTACCTTATTTACATGTAGTTGATACTTCTGCTTGTGAAGTGATATATGTGATTGTTTTACTTGCTTGTGTAGAGCATATTTGAATAATAAAGCTCTGTGTTTTTATACTGTGGCCATAGTTTTGCTGCATGAAATATTGAGCATGCAAAAATGTTATTATGGGGTGTGCATCTAGTTAAAGTTAACATATCATGCACATAGCGTCTATCATGCATGAATTCTAGTAACTCTTTCATACTGAGATTCTGCCAAATCCCACTCTTCCTCACCTAACCATATAGGTATGATGAGTATAGGAGAAGAGTGTATGAAGATACGTAAGAAAGAAGGGCGATGGCGAATTGAAGAATTTTACGTGATAGTTTGTCATGTACAAATTATTACATGTTTTCATTATTGTATAAGCATGCCATGAATGATGAATGTATGCACTCAAGGCTAAATGAATGAGTTAAGAATGAACAGAAAAATGAGCCATGAATCATTTTGATTGAATTGAATAAATTTGAGCATTGATGATTAACAATAAATTTGAAAACCACTATAAGACTCTTCTGCAAGATTTTTGAAATATTCAGAAAAACCCACTCAACTATAGGTTCGAATCCTATCTTGAGATTGGGAATTTAAAATGATTTTACAAAAGTGATTTGGACTTATTGTGTACAAGCTCATTTGATCGATTACGAGAATAAGGCTTTACATCTCTTATGACACTTCTTTAAAGAAGCTCCATAGAGAATTGTTTTTTGTAAAAAAAAAGTTAAGAAGCTACAGCTGATATGAAAAATATTTGCATATTTATTTTTCCTTATATGATAATTTTGTAGACAATATTTGAGCTTAATGTAATTAATTTAGGTGTAATTGATAAATATTTTCTTGCTTTTCTTTTGATAGCCACGTACACCATGTTAAGGAGAAAAGAGAAGAAAGGAGACCTAAAAATAAGCCCACAGGATTGAAACAAGATAAAGAGGCACCGCTGGAAAAAATAGTAGGGTATTGTAGCAGTGGCACTATTCACGGCCGTCACTATTCATGATGGAATCACTATAGCAGACCATTATTGTAGCGATGAAAACACTTTAGCAACCACACAAGACTATAACAGTTGCCGACATGCATTGTAGTGATTCACTGTACCAGACGCATTTCACTGTAGCAACACGGTTTACTATTCTGGCACTGTAACAACGCGGTTTTTCCCTCTATAAATAGAAATCAGTGCCAAGCAAAGAAGGGGAGAAGAGAGGGAAGGGAGAAAAGATATAGAGATCCTTCTCTGACAGGGAGATATCTTTTTTCTGATAGTTCTGAATAAATTGTATTATTTTCTAGATTTAATTTCATGCAGTGCATTACATTTAGCATGCCTCCATTTTGGAAGGCTTAGGATTGTACTACATTTTGCATGCCTCCATCTTGGAAGGCTTAGGATTGTATTACATTTTGTATGCCACCCACATGGAAGGTTTTATCTCCTAAATGGAAGACTAGATTTCTCCATTTTTCATGTATCTTTTGGTTGTATATTTATGTTTGAGAATTTAATATTCAAGTTTTATGCAGTATTTATGAGGATTTAATTCTAGTTTTGTGTAATGTTAATTTATTTTTATTTTATTTTAATTTCATCATGTGCTAAACTTTCATTTTTCAAGGGTGATGATGTAGCTTACTAATGACGGATTGAATCTTAACTTAATTAAATCTAGTTTGAATTTCTCCTTCATGATTGAATTTTAATTATTATTCTTAATGCTTTTGATTGGCTGGCCATCTTTTGAATGATTTCAATATGCATGTTGAGGCCGAAAAGAGATGCATTTGTATAGATCCTATAATAAAACCATAACTTGCATATGAAATAAGAATATATTCATATGAGTTGTGTAGTCTTACCGAGTTCTATAAATCTTAATGCATAATTAATTGCTTAAATTCATATAGGAATATATTTGTTTAGCAATTAATTATAGAATTGCTTGACCTTGGAAGAGGCTAGCAATTTAATTAGGGAAACTCGACTATCAATCATGTGAATAAATTGGGCTAGAATAGATAAGTGATTCAATCTTGAATTTGTTAAGTTAAATCTGACCCTGAAGGCTTTTTCCAATATTTGCTTTCATATCTTTTCCAGTTATATTTAATCATCTTTTATTTTGTACACTCAATCACCAACTAATCGATTGACTAAATAGAATTAAAACTACCCATTTTGGTACTTAGTGCTCAATCCTCATGGGAATGATACTACTCACTTTTGTATTACCTGATTATGATGGTGTACACTTGCACTATTTTATTTAATTTATCATTTAAAAAAATGGATTATTGACAACATTCGTTTGGTTTAATCAATGATAAATTGTCATATCTTCGTTCTTTTTTTGGAATGCATGTAGATGGAATGAGACAAGAAAATATAAATGTTGGTTGGATTGAAAATTCTTCTCCTTATAATTGTTTTTATTGTACTTATTATGGAGAGAGTCATTCTTATGAGCTTTGCCAATATAGCAATACCAATCATTATGTGAGAGATGATTTCAAAATGAACAAAACTTGTTTTGATCATTCCTTTTAACCTGGTGGAATTTTAGAGCAACAAGTGTATTTGGATCCAAATGTCAGGTATTGTCCTAATCCTCCTTTCTACTCTTATGCATATATTGAATAACAAACTCTTGAGTATAAGGAAAAATATGACTTAGAAAGATTAGGTGAGGAGTTTGCGAAATCAACAGAGCAATTTATCAGAAAGCAAAAGGAAATTGTCACTAGTTTTGAGTCAAGTGTCAAAAATATTGGAATATATGTGAGTCAAATTATTTCATCACTTGAGACTAATTACGATGTTTCAAAAGTTGTTGTTCATGTTTCTCCTATTAAAGTGTTGACTCTTACTAATAAGAGTCAAGTGGATTTTGTGGGATGCTCTAAAATTTTGAAAACTCCTAAATCTGTTTGCAAATACATGCATGTTGTGCTCTATTTGAATTCAGTAAATAATTGTACTCTAAAATTATCTATGATTGAAGAAGTACAATTAATTACTTTGAATGATCATTTCTTGTGCATGAAACATTGTTGCTTGAAAAGAAATAAAGACAAGGTAATCCTGGTATTTAATACATTTGATTAGTAGTTTGTGTTTGAGAAGTCTGGCTGAAGACTATAAATTTAGCGCTGCTTGGGAGGCAAGCCAAGGTTTGGTTTGATGTCTGTTGTGATTTTGCAGGACTTCTGATAGCTTCTGTTGATGTATTCTACTTTAATAGTCTTAAAAAAAAGAAAAAAATTCATAAAAAAAATTTGGTTTGGTTTTTGTCTAGCTAAAGACGTTAAAGAAGGGCGGCTATTTGGGAGGCAACCCAAAAATTCTTTCCTACACACTCATTTCTTTCCTACTTTATCAAAACTTCTTTCCTACTATCTCATTTTCCTTTCCAACTCACTAAAACACACTACACTGCATTGAGATTTTAGTTTTCGCTAGTTTCATTTTAAGTTACCATAGAGGAATCTCTTGTAGCGATGAAAATGCTGAAGCAGCTGCTAGAGACTATAGTTGTTGCTGACTTGCACTGTAGCGTTTCACTGTACCAGACGCGTTTCACTATTGCAACGTGGTTTACTGTTCTGGCACTGTAGCAATGTGGTTTACTATTTTGGCAATGTAGCAACATGTTTTTCCCCTATAAATAGAGATAAAGGCCAAGCAAAGAAGGGGAGAAGAGAGGGAAGGGAGAGAAGATATAGAGATCCTTCTCTGACAGGGAGAGATCTTTTTTCTAATAGTTCTGAATAAATTGTGTTATTTTATAGATTTAATTTCATGCATTGTATTACATTTTGCATGACTCTATTTTGGAAGGCTTAGGATTGTATTACATTTTGCATGCCTCCATCTTAGAAGGCTTAGGATTGTATTATATTTTGTATTCCGCCTACATGGAAGGTTTTACCTCCTAAATGGATGGCTAGATTTTTCCATTTTTCATGCATCTTTTGGTTGTCTATTTATCTTTGATAATTTATTATTCAAGTTTTATGCAGTATTTAGGAGGTTTTCATTCTAGTTTTATGTAATGTTATTTTATTTTTAATTTCATCATGTGCTAAACTTTCATTTTCCAAGGGTGATGACATAGCTTACTAATAACGGATTAAATCTTAACTTATTAAATCTATTTTGAAATTCTCTTTCATGATTGAATTTTAATTATTATTCTTAATACTTTTGATTGGCTGGCCATCTTTTGAATGATTTCAATATACATGTTGAGGCTGGAAGGAGATGCATGTGTATACTATAACTTGCATATAAAATAGGAATATATTTGTATGAGTTGTGTAGTCTTACTGAGTTCCTTATATCTTAATGCATAATTAATTTCTTAAATTCATATAGAAATATATTTGATTAGCAATTAATTATAGAATTGCTTGACCTTGGAAGAGGCTAGCAATTAAATTAGGGAAACTCGACTATCAATTATGTGGAATAAATTGGGCTAGAATAGATAGGTGATTCAATCTGGAATTTGTTAAGTGAAATCTGACTCCAAAGGCTTTTTCTTGTATTTGCTTTCATATCATTTGCACTCATATTTAATCATCTTTTATTTTGTACTCCCAATCACCAACTAATCGATTGACTAAATAGAAATAAAATTACCCATTTTGGTACTTAGTGGTCAATCCTCATGGGAACAATACTTTACTCACTTTTGTATTACTTCATTACGACAGTGTACACTTGCACTATTTAATTGATCATTTACACTCGTAACAAGTTTTTGGTTCTGTTGCCGAAGATGTTGTCATTAATATTAATACCAAATAATTTTAATACTAATTTAGTCTTCATGTAAGAATTTCAAAAAAAAAAATACAAAAACATTATTTAAAAAATAATTTTAAAAAAATGGATTATTGACGACATTCGTTTAGTTTAATCAGTGATAAATTGTTATATCTTGGTTCTTTTTCTGGAATGCATGTGGATGGAATGAGACAAGAAAATATAAATACTGGTTGGATTGAAAATTCTTCTCCTTATAATTGTTTTTATTGTACTTATTGTGGAGAGAGTAATTCTTATGAGCTTTGCCTATATAGCAATACCAGTCATTATGTGAGAGATGATTTTAATATGAACCAAACTTGTTTTGATCATTCCTGTTATCCTGGTGGAATTTTAAAGCAACAAGTGTCTTTGGATCCATATGTCAGGTATTGTCCTAATCCTCCTTTATACTCTTATCCATATATTGAAGAACAAACTCTTGAGTATAAGGAAAAATCTGATTTAGAAAGTTTAGGTGAGGAGTTTGCGGAA
The DNA here is from genome assembly GCA_963242795.1 of Inga leiocalycina. NCBI lineage: Eukaryota > Viridiplantae > Streptophyta > Magnoliopsida > Fabales > Fabaceae > Inga > Inga leiocalycina. The sequence continues at coordinate 51,913,329 of OY725323.1, forward strand.
TCAACAGAGAGATATATCAGAGAGCAAAAGGAAATTGTAACAAGTTTTGAATCAAGTGTCAAAAATATTGGAATATATGTGAGTCGAATTATTTCTTCACTTGAGACTATGAGGCAAGATAATTCTTCAGGCATGATGACCAATTCTTGTGATGATTATTATGAGGAAGTTGAGGATATGGAATTGAATGAAATTTTGGTTCTTGTGGAATTTGATAAGGAACTTGAAATTACTTTTGGATAGGATAATGGGTGTAGTTTAAAAGAGGATCTGGTTGTGGAACTTGATTCTTGTCATTTTGATGTTGAAACTAATTACGATGTTTCAAAAGTTGTTGTTCATGTTTCTCTTGTTGAAGTGTTGACTCTTACTGATAAAAGTTAAGTGGATTTTGTGGGATGCTCTAAAATTTTGGAAACTCCTAAATCTGTTTGCAAATACATGCATGTTGTGCTTTATTTGAATTCAGTAAATAATTATACTCTAAAATTATCTATGATTGAAGAAGTCCAATTAATTACTTTGAATGATCATTTCTTGTGCATGTAACATTGTTGCTTGAAAGAAATAAAGACAAGGTAATCCTGGTGTTTAATACATTTGATTAGTAGTTTGTGTTTGAAAGTCTGGCTGAAGACTATAAATTTAGCACTGCTTGGGAGGCAAGCCAAGGTTTGGTTTGATGTTTGTTGTGATTTTACAGGACTTCTGGTAGCTTCTATTGATGCAATCTACTTTGATAGTTTTAAAAAAAGAAAAAAAATTAATAAAAAAAATTGGTTTGGTTTTTATCTAGCTAAAGACGTTAAGGAAAGGTGGCTATTTGGAAGGCAACCCAAAACTTCTTTCCTACTCACTCATTTCTTTTCAACTCACTCATTTCTTTCCTACTTTCTCAAAACTTCTTTCCTGCTCTCTCATTTTCCTTTCCAACTTACTAAAACACACTACACTGTATTGAGATTTTAGTTTTCACCAGTTTCATTTTAAGTTACTATGGAGGAATCTCTTGCAAAGCTTAAGAACATATTGCAGTGATGAAAACACTATAGTAGCCGCCAGAGACTGTAGCAGTTGCCGACATGCACTGTAGCGATTCATTGTACCGACGCTTTTCATTATTGCAACGCGGTTTACTATTTTGGCTCTCTAGCAATGTGGTTTACTATTCTGGCACTGTAGCAACGTGTTTTTTACACTATAAATAGAAATCAGGGCCAAGCAAGGAAGGGGAAAAGAGAGGGAAGGGAGAGAAGATATGGAGATCCTTCTCTGACAGGGAGAGATCTTTTTTCTAATAGTTTTGAATAAATTGTGTTATTTTCTTGATTTAATTTCATGCATTGTATTACAATTTGCATGCCTCCATGTTGGAAGGCTTAGGATTGTATTACATTTTGTATTCCGCCTACATGGAAGGTTTTACCTCCTAAATGGATGGCTAGATTTTTCCATTTTTCATGCATCTTTTGGTTTTTTATTTATGTTTGAGAATTTAATATTCACGTTTTATGCAGTATTTATGAGGTTTTCATTCTAGTTTTATGTAATGTTTTTTTATTTTTAATTTCATAATGTGCTAAACTTTCATTTTCCTCTGGTGATAACGTAGCTTACTAATAACGGATTGAATCTTAACTTATTAAATCTAGTTTGAATTTCTCCTTCATGATTGAATTTTAATTATTATTCTTAATGCTTTTGATTGGCTAGCCATCTTTTGAATGATTTCAATATACATGTTGAGGCCAGAAGGAGATGTATGTGTATAGATCCTATAATTAAAACAATAACTTGCATATGAAATAGGAATATATTCATATGAGTTATATAGTCTTACTGAGTTCTATAAATCGTAATGCATAATTAATTGCTTAAATTCATATAGGAATATATTTGATTATCAATTAATTATAGAATTGCTTGACCTTGGAAGAGGCTAGCTATTAAATTAGGGAAACTCGACTATCAATCATGTGGAATAAATTGGGCTAGAATAGATAAGTGATTCAATTCAGAATTTGTTAAGTGAAATCTGCCCCTAAGGCTTTTTCTCATAGTTGCTTTCATATCATTTGCACTCATATTTAATCATATTTTATTTTGTACTCTTAATCACCAACTAATTGTGACTAAATAGAATTAAAATTACCCATTTTCGTGTTTAGTGATCAATTCTTATGGGAACGATACTCTACTCACTTATATATTACTTGATTACGATAGTGTATACTTGCACTATTTAATTGATCATTTACACTCATAACAATGACGCTTCCTATTATAAGTGCCAAGCTAGTATTAGGCTTGTGTGGCACAAACAAGCGCCACACAAAACATTTATTAAAAAAAAGAAAAATGAAAGTCCTAGCTATGACACTTTCTTGGAAAAGGCCATAGCTGGGTTAATTGTTTAGGGAATTTTTTTTATTTGAAAAGATGGATTATTTATTTAGGTTTTTTTATTTGAAAAAGACCTTGGCAATCGGTTATGTAATCAAAAGTCGGCCTAGGTAGTTGTGGCCGTCGTAAAGGCCAACTGTGGCCTCCTGCCATGGTTAGGCCCTTGGCCAGTGATTGTTTAACCAAGCACTGGTCAAAGTATAAACTGTGGCCGACACTTGCATAACCATGTGCTGACCATGGTTTAATCACCTTAACAGACCACAGTCCTTGGCGTGCCTGCTAAGGCCACAGTGGCCTTGGCAGACATATGGCCACAGTGGCCTTGGCTTTTTGCAAAGGCTAATTGTGGCCGCTTGCCAAGGCCTAGCCTTAGCCTTGGCAGAAGACTTTAGCTGAACTGGCCAAGGTTTAATGGATAAACCTTGGACGGCACTTGGGTAGACAACCACCAGCCAAGGTATATACCTTGGCCAACGCTTGTGCAACCAAGTATCGGCTAAGGTGTAATGAATAAATTGTAATATCCCAAAATATAGTGAAGGGTTATATGTGCATAATAGATAGTGGTATTAATGACAAAATTGCCTCTGAAAATTTTGCTATAGCTTTAGTTCCTATTAGCTAAAGGCAAACCACCTAGTCTTTTCACCAAAAGTCAGAAATGGCCGAAAAATTAATTTGAACACAAGAAAGAGAGAAAGTGGAGCCATTTAGGAGGAGCCAAAGGGAAATAAAAGAAGTAAAAAAGGCAACACAACTCTCGACTCTCACATAGAATAGTTTGGTTAAGGAAAGGAAAAGAAGTAGGAAAAAATTAGTCAAACATTCAACACCACATATGGATATAGGATTCAATTAATATCTCATCACGTTGAAGAAAGAAGAACTTGAAAGATCTAATAGGAATACCAAGATTCAAGCTCTTAGATTTGATATTGGAAGTTTCGATGATCAAATGGAAGTTGGGATGGCTCAATTCAAAATTAAAATAGCTTTTCCATGTTTACTCGAGAATCACTTGGAGTGAAAAGGTAGCACTCAAGTGAATTGAGCCATCCCAACTTGAAGTGATATGTTGAAATCTGGCAAATCAATTGAAGTGATATTAGATCGATATCACTTGAGGTGAATTCCAAGCTGACTCAAGTGAACACTAGAATCACTTGAAGTGATTTCCAAAAATGTCAGATCACTTCCAGTAAATATCAGAATCACTTGAAGTAACTAACAAAATTGACATATCACTTCCAATAAATTCTCAATACACCCGAGTAATGTAGGAAGTTGATAGATCAATATAGAAGAACAAGAGGAAGATGATTCCCAAGAAGAGGTCATTACAGACAAATTTTTTATGGATCATCCTCTGGAGTTCAAGATCTACATATGGTAAACAATTCCAATTCTTCTGGAGTTATTATGAAATTGATTTTCAATGTTTGCATAAATTTTTTTTTAAACCAATTGTTGATTCTATTGAGAAAAGTAAACATGTTTTCAATCAAGCTAAAAATTTTTATGGGAAGAAAGAACTTAGGCAAACTGATCATTTGAGATTATTTTCCCTTGAACAACAAAATACTTGCAAAAATGTTCATGATAAGCATCATTCTATCATTTGTAATTATTGTGATAAATCGGGTCATATTTCTCACACATGCTATATTAGAAGAATTTCTAATGTGAGGTATAAATTTGTTTGGGTTCTTAAAAGACAAGTGAAGTCAAATGCTAACAATCAAGGACCCAAAGCAAAGTGGGTACCAAAATGTCCTTCTAGTGGTTCATGTATGCATATTGATTCTAGAAAGAATGGACATAAGGGTACAAACACTATTACAAAAAACACAAGCTTAATTCAAAGAACATTATGGTGCTTAGGAAGCGCCATAGCTTCCAGTACCATTAAAACAAGCTATCGTACTTCTTGAATAATGGAAGCTCCATAGCTTGATTAATTAATTTTTTTAAGTATGAAGCTATGGCGCTTTCCTATGAAAGCGGCATAGGAAGTTGGCACTTCCTATGGTGCTTCTCCAGGGAAGTGCCATTGGAAGTCAATGACTTCCTATGACGCTTGTCACTTCCCTGGAGAAGCGCCATATGAAGTCTTTTTTTAAAAAAAATCATAATGATCTTATTTTCTAATGTAAACCTCCGTTTACAATTCAAAATCCATAACAATTTACAATACAATCCACATCAAAATAAAATAACCTAGCACGTATGTTTTCTAATATTGTGTCTTCATGTATCAAGCATAAAAGAACTCTAGCATTTAAGTTGCTTAAACTTGAACTATACATGTTACTTCTATGGAGGATTGAACTAAGTATTATTATATTTGTAAGCTAAAGAATTAAAAAATTTATTACAATGTATGGCAAATTCAAGAAGACAAAGTTGAAGCTTCAAATAGATACTTGAAAACATAATTATGAGCATATATACATGTGAGATTCATGAAAGATTTTAACTTAAAAAAATATGAACCAAACGTTGGAAAAAACATTTATAGGCTAGGGAGCTTCTGAAGAAAGCCGAGATAAGAAGAAGAAAAATAGGTGGGAGAGGAAGTTTTGTATTGCAATGGAGTTTTGGGAAATAGGAGAGCTAGAGGGAACATGGGAAAATAAAAATGAAAACGAAAATGGTGGGATCTAGAAATTATATAACACCTTATCATACAAGTAGAAGAAGCTACGGCACTTTGACACAAAGTGCCGTAGCTTCCCAATTTAATGAAAGAAAAAATTGAAAGCCTTAGAAAGGCATTATCTTCCTAATTTAAGGGGAAAAAATTGAAAACCTTAAAAAATGGAGTTGTTGGTGGGTTTGTTGCCTCCAATGGCGCTTACTAGAGCAAGCACCATTAGAGGCATATATCAATATGCCTCCAATAGCACTAGCAAGCTCCACAGGAGGCAATTAAGCCTCCAATAATGCTTGCTCCAGCAAGGGCCATTGGAGGTATATTAAATATACCTCCAATGGCACTTGTTGGAGCAAGCGCCATTAGAAACCCTTCAGTAGAAAATATTTTTTGTTTAAAAAAAGAATAATTTTAAATAAAAAATTAAATATAAAAGACATTGATCAAATTAAACAAGTAACAACCAATAAAATTATATTTGTAAGCTTAAAAATTAATAGGATACATGTGTCATATTTTAGAAATATTATAATTTCATTATAAATCTAGCTAGCTGAAATAAATAGAACACATGGTCTTAGAGGACTTGACATGATGAATTCAGGAACTTGACTTAAATTTTTTTCTTCTTTTAAATCTTTAGAAAATCTTTGTTTTTTAATTAATTTTGACTCTTACTAGTTACCACAATTATTTTTTACTCCTTGTTTAGGTATGAATTTTTTCCTTTATGAAACGCAGACAATAGAAGTTATGATTGATTTATTTGAATTGAATACAAGATAGTCTCATCTCAACCCAAATAATCTTCACAAGTTTTTCTAATTTTTATATACTTCACAAATTTTTTCTGTTTTTAGACATGATGAATAGGAGGTACTTTTTTAAATGCACTTCCTATGGTGATTCCTAAGGAAGGGCAATAGGAAGTGTGACTTTGGAACCTGGTAAGTACGTATTTAATAGCACCTTGTATGGTGCTTGCTTAGGTATTTAATAGCACCTTGTATGGGGCTATATTCGAATTTTAAAATTAGTCTTTACTAATTTCAAAATTAATTAACAATTAATTACTTTGATGAGCAAATTAAATAAATTCAGTTCAAATTAAATATGTCCAACAGTTTTAATTTAACCTATTTATTTAATCTAAATAAAGAGCCAATAGATTTAATTTATCTTCATAAATTAAATCTGAGATACTATATCTCTATCATGTTAGTTACTAAATTTATTTTATCTTAATAAATTACATTTAAAACTAACACAATATAATAATATCCTATTATATATATATATACGCATATATTTATATATATGTATTTTGAAAATAGATATATATATATATATATATAATATTATTAATTTTATTTTCAAAAATTTTATATTATATATATAAATATAAAATTCATCCACCCTATATTAAACATTATCTCGTATTAGGCCATTCTTGTGTGCAACCCTATAAGCCCATACGAAGTTGGCAGTGGGCCAATAACTGTACTAACCCACAAGTCGCAACTGGTCTCTAGCAAGACATTATGACTACCTAATTCATATGAGAATCATTAACACGATACAACCTGTCATACAACCATATCATGTCCCTTTTGTCACACGATTTATCTATCAAGGATGAGTCATAGATAATGTCATCCTCTTGTTCCTGGCCATTACTTTCTTAATTCCTAAGTATTTTGACAATAGAAATGGAAACTCCTTTCCATTGTAGTATGCCCATACATTTTCAGACTTACTCATCAAAGGGTCTAATAATATCTCTCTACTAATGTGAGGGACAACTTCAATTTTGACCATTCATATTCCTCTGCACTAAAAACCACCAAGACTGATCATAGCCTTTATCATCACTCGGTCAAAAGTAACTTTTGACTAGTTCAAAGCTCTGCAACTCTTATGTAGAAATCTATGATGACCTCAGGTCAAAGGGCATTGTGACGTGGTTATACATGAAATAAGCTTATAACTTGATCCATCTAGCTTTCTCATAATGGGTTGGTCCAGTACCTTGTACTTTCACAAGTGCGTAAGACTTTGATTCGTACCCTATATCTTATCAAAGTCATACTGGTCTTACTTCCTATATGCTCCCGCATAGATGACCAGCCAGGGACATTTAGGATAATCTTTATGATTTATCCAAGGATACTGTCACATAGTGAACATGCGAATAATATGATAACATAATGGAGAAATTCATTAAATAATAATATTTAAAGTATAATGATTGGCCCTTAGGGCTCAAATTCCAACATCCTCCCACTTGCACTAGTACAATCATTAACTTGCCTAATTCCCATTGTCCTAACATGACACTCATGCTTTGCCTGTGCAAGCGGCTTGGTAAGAGGATCAATAACATTGTCTTCTCCTACTACTTTGTATATATATATTGCACCTTTATCATTGATTTCTCTAATGAGATGAAATCGCCTGAGTATATGCTTGGTCCTTTGATGTGGCCTTGGCTCCTTGGCCTGCACAATGCACCGCCATTATCATAGAAAAAATCTATTGGATTTGAGATGGTAGGCACCACCCCTAGTTCAGTAATGAACTTTCTGATCCAAACGGCTTCTTTAGCTGCATCTGATGCTGCCATATACTCAGCTTCTATTGTAGAATCTACTATAGTGCTTTGGTTGGAGCTCTTCTGCTTACTGCTCCACCATTCAGGAGGAATATGTATCCAAATTGCGATTTAAGGTCAACTTGGTCAATTTGAAAACTTGCATCTATGTAACCGGTTACACAGAGCTCATCATCCCATCTACCATAGACCAAAACTAAGTCATTAGTCCTTCTTAAGTACTTTAGGATATTCTTGATAGCAGTTTAATGATCCTCACTAGGATCTTATTGATATCTGCAGGTCATACTTAAGGCCAATAAGACATCCGATCGAATATATAACTTGGCATACATGATAGATCTAATGGCTAAGGCGTATGGAACCTTATTCATGCGATCTTGCTGATTAGGTGTACTAGGACATAGATCCTTGCTAAGATGGATGCCATGAGATATGGTTATGTAACCCTTTCTGAATCCTCCATACTGAACCTATGTAATATCTTGTCTATGTATGTACTTTGACTTAGGTCTATTAGTCTTTTTGATTTATCTCTATAGATCCTAGTTCCTAGGATATGTGTGGCTTCACCTAAGTGTTTCATAGAGAAAGACTTTCCTAACCAAGTCTTGACACTCTGTATGATAGGAATGTCATTCCCAATGAGTAGGTGTCATCTACATAAAGCACTAGAAATCCAACTGTGCTCCCACTAACCTTCTTGTAAAAACAAGGTTCATCAATGTTTTGAATGAATCCAAACTCTTTGACACTTTATCAAAATAATGATTCCAGCTCTGAGATGCTTACTTTACTCTCTAAATTGATCTTTGAAGCTTACAAATTTTACCACAGTCCTCTGGATGCACAAAACCTTCAAGTTTTGTCATGTAGACATCCTCAAGGAGCTTTCCATTAAGGAAGCCTGTTTTGACATCCATCTGCCATATTTCATAGTCATAATATGTTGCAATGGCAAGAAGGATTCTAATTGATTTAGGCATTGCAACTAGGGAAAAGGTTTCAATATAGTCTACACCATGAGTTTGAGTGAATCCTTTTACAATATGTTGTTCCTTGAAGATATTTACATTGCCATCCATGTTAGTTTTCTCCTTGAAAACCAATTTATACTCGATGGTTTTTACACCTTCAGGTGGATCGACTAAGGTCCATACTTGATTGTCGTACATGGATTGCATTTTGGACTTCATGGCATTTAGCCATTTCTTGGAGTTTAGGCCCACTATGGCTTCTGATAGGTTGTTGGCTTATTTTGCTCAATAAGCAACACATCACAACTTCCAGTAATCAAAATTCCATATCTCTGAGGTTGATGCCATGTTCTATCAAATCTTTATGGATCTTGTGTTACTTGAGGAGGCTCAGCAACTTGTTGTAAGTCTTCGTTAATTTTCATATGTGGTTCTGTACTATCTTGTGACTCTCAAACTTCTTCAAGATTGACCTTGCTCCTACTGGTTCTTTTAGAAATAAACTCTCTTTCTAGAAACTTATCATTTCGAATAACAAACACTTTGTTATCGGTGGGATTATAGACATAGTATCCTTTTGTTTCCTTAGAATACCCCATAAAAAGGCACTTTAAGGATCTGGGCTAACTTATCTGAGGCTTGTTGCTTAACATATACCACACATCCTAAAATTTTTAGAAAAGATAAACTTGGTTTGTTTCTAGTTTATATCTCATATGGCGTCTTTTCAATTGCCTTAGATGGAATTCAATTTAGTGTGAATGCAGCTATCTCTATGGCATGTCCTTAAAAGAACAATGGAAGGTCTGTTTGACTCATCATAAATCAAACCATATATAATAGTGTCTGATTCATCCGTTTAGAAATGTCATTCCATTGTGGTGTTCCTAAAGGAGTTAATTGTGAGATTATCCCCCAACTCATAAGATGGTCAATAAACTCTTAGCTCAAATATTCACCACCTCGATGAGATCGAAGTGCTTTAATTGTTTTGCCAAGTTGGTTTTGTACTTCATTTTGGAATATTTTGAACATTTCAAAATATTCATATTTATGCTTTATTAGATAGATATATCTATATCTGCTAAAGTCATTTATAAATGTAATGAAGTACAGATAACCTCCTCTGGGTAGCTATATTTAATGGTCCATATACATCTATATGTTTGAGGCCTAATAAATTAGTAGCCCTCTCATTATGCCCAGTAAAATATGCCTTTGTCATCTTTCCCAATAAGCAAGATTCACATTTATCATATAATTCAAAATCAAATATGTTTAGAAATCCATCTTAATGGAGTTTAGAAATGTGTTTCTCATTTATATGGCCTAGACGACAATGCCATAGGTAGGTAGGATTCAAATCATTTGACTTGATCCTTTTAGTAGTTACTATAAATATTTATACTATTAGGATGTTCTAAATTTAATATATCATGACCAACATGCAAATCATCATCAGCATAGAAAATGTCATTACGATAAATGGAACATTTACCATTCCCAATAATGGAAGTATAACCTTCCTTATCCAAATAAGAAAGTGAAACAATGTTACTACTCAAAGAAGAAACATAATAGCAATTGTTCAAAACTAACAAAAGCCTACTGGGCAGAACTAATTCATAAGTGCCTACAGCTAAAGCAGCAACTCTTGCTTTATTTCAAACTTGTAGGTCCACCTCACATTTCTTCAGTTTTCTACTGTCTTTTAGACCCTACACATTTGTACAAATGTGAGAACCACATGTAGTATCTAATACCCATGTAGAGGAAGTAGAAAAATGAATGTCTATAACATAAATACCTCAAGCGAAAACCCCGCTGTCCTTCTTGTTCCTTTTTAGATCTTTGAGGGAGAGTCTGCAATTCCTTTTCCAATGAACGGGTTCATTACAGATGTAGCAGACTCCTTCTTTTGAAGGCTTTGCCTTCTTAGGTATAGGCTTGGTTTCGGGCTTGTTTGACTTTTTGGTCTTACCACTTGAGCCATTACACTTCCATTTGCCCTTTCCTTTTTATTTCATAACCTTTCATTTTTGAACCATCAACATAGTACTAGGTTTTTTTGTTAATAGTTTGCTCAGCAGTTTTGAGCATCCTATGCTACTCAGAAATTGATTTCTCCATGTTGTTCATGTTGTAGTTCATAACAAACTGCTCATAACTCTCTAGGAGTAAGTTTAGGATCAAATATGTAGCTAACTCCTGGCTCATGGGAAATCCAAGCCTCTCAAGGTGATGAATGTAGCCTTTCATCTTTAACACATGAGCACTAACTGATGAACCTTCAGCCATCTTACAGGAATGTAAGGCCTTTATGGTCTCATACCTTTCTTGCCTTGCCTTTTGCTAGAACATTTCCTTGAGATGGACAATCATCTCATGAGCCTCTATAAGTTCAAGATCTCTTTGAAGCTCAAGAACCATAGTGGTAAGTATCAGGCAACCTACATCCATAGAGCCATCCTTATGCTTCGTGTAAGCATCTCTCTGAGCTTTTGGAGCATTGGCTATAGGCTCCTCAGGAATGGGTTGATCTAGGACATAAGCCTTTCTTTCCTGCTTGAGAACAATTCTCAAGTTCTTGAACTAGTCAAGAAAGTTTGTCTTATTGAGTTTGTCATTCTCAAAGACCGATCGCAATGATAGTGTAGAAGTATTACTAGTCAACATGATTCTACAATTAAGATATGCAAAGTTAGTTAGTAATCTCCCAATAAATTAGCAACCCTCAATGTAATAATTAGTGGGCTAAGATCCATATTTGGCTTAAACTTAAGCCTGCTTTGGCAGGATGCTTATATTCAAGTTATTTAGGTAGGTAACCTATTTACCAATTACATCACATGCAACTCTTAGATATTTATGGGATTCGATCATCATATGATTCGGCATGTTTAATCCTATCTAATGCCTAGAGATCTAAAACCATTTTGTTAATCTCAATTAAGTCAAAATAATAATGAATTTTGTGAGTAACACTATTGCTCACTCTTATCTCGCCAAGATAACTTAAAAGCATCCACTTTGTTGGTTCCCACAATTAAGCGATCTAGGTTTTAATAAGTATTCATTTATTGACGGCATTACGACTTAAGATTTGTTTTTAAGGCTTAATTAATTAGTTTTGTTTATATGAATCCAATTATGGTTGTATCTCATACAGATAACTACATATAAGCATAAAAGTAGGCATGCAATGATCTAATCAAAAGCATAATTTAAACATGACACAACATGGCTTACCTAACCTAAAATCCTCCCAAGCCAATGAGAGGACTTCTCTAAATAAGAAAAGAAATACATTAAGAGAAACCTCGTTTAAACATTCAAGGGGAGTGAGATGAGAAGAGAATGTACATTGAGAGTATTTAGAGGAAGGCATGGCATGCAAGCCGTATTTAAATATTACAACCCTTTGTAAAAATGTAAAGCCATATTGTTCACCATACCCAAACAAGTATGAAGATAAACAATAACAAGTAAGAGTTCATACAAAATGAAAAGCAATAAATGTTGTGATTAGGTTATATTGCGCTACGAACAGGTAGTCACGGTGGTCTTGCTAGCCAATTATATTGCGGGGGTGTAAGGGGCAGCACCTCTAGACCTTTTGAAAAAGGCACATTCCTTTTAAAAGAAATATTTTAAAATTTAAAATATTCAAAAATTTCTGGCCCAATTTTTTTTAAAATATTTGTTTCAGTCCAGTTTAAAAAGGATTTCGGCCCAGTTTCAAAAATCAGCCTAGAACGTTTTTTATTCGAATTGTCTTCCCCATAGTTTCAGACCCCTAAAACCCAAATACAAATCCAAACTTAGACCCGATTGGATTTTCGCCAGCTATGATCTCAGGTACCCTACCCGATTTCATGCAAGCTTAGGGTTCCATACAAGCAAGATCTAATCAGTTCAAAAACAAAACCATAAATTCCAGTTTCAAATCAAATCTAGAACTAAAATTGCATGACCAACAGCACATATAATCGAAACAATTTAGGCAGATCGTATATATGCAGTAATATCCGAAAATGAAAATCAGAAAACAATTTCAAGATCACATCTTTCAAAATAGTTCCATTTTGTATTAACTTAATTAGATATATATTCAGATATTTCTTATAAACATATGTACATATTCCATATATATCACATGTATAAGAATCATAAAATCAATTTAAATGCACAATTAACCTGGCTCTAATGCCACTGTTGGGATCAGCATGCACAACGAAAGAATTTAAAATTTTGCCAATCCCAATTGCGGATCTACCAACGGCATTTAAACAGAGTTAGGAAGATTCATACCTTTTCAATTTAGGGTTTTTTAATATTTAGGAGCCAACACCTCAGGTCAGCTCCCTCTACCGATATCCACACAAATGCTTTCCAACACAGACTACGTGCTAGCGTCTCTAATGTCTCCTAGGGTTTCCCTTGCGACTATAAATTCTCATCCCTGTCTGAGTTTTTCTGCTCTATTAATTTTATAACCCAAAGGGCTATATTCGAATTTCAAACTTAATCTTTATTAATTTTGAAATTATTTAACAATTAATTATCTTGATGAGCTAATTAAATAAATTCAATTGAAATTAAATCTGTCCAACAATTTTAATTTAACCTATTTATTTAATTCAAATAAAGAACCAATAGATTTAATTTATCTTCATAAATTAAATCTGAAATACTATATCTCTATCATGTTGTTATTAAATTTAATTTATCTTAATAAAATTTAATTTAAAACTAATACAATATAATAATATCATATAATATATATACATATATCTATATATATGTATTTCATTAAATATATATATATATATAATATTATTAATTTTATTTTCACAAATTTTATATTATATATATAAATATAAAATTCATCCACCCTAGATTAAACATTATCTTGTGTTAGGCCATTCTTGATAGCGACCCTGTAGGCCTATACGAAGTTGGCAGTAGGCCAATAACTGTACTAACCCACAAGTCGCAAGCAGCCTCTAGTAAGACATTATAACTACCCAATTCATATGAAAATCATTAACATGATGCAACCTGTCATACAACCATGTAACGTCCCTTGTGAGTTAATGTCATCCTCTTGTTCCTAACCATTACTTTCTCGATTCCTGAGTACTCTGACAATAGAAATGGAAACTCCTTTCCATCGTAGTATGGTAATACATTTCTCAGACTCACTCATCGAGGGGCCCAGTAATATCTCTTTACTAATGTGAGGGAAAAATTCCATCTTGACCATTCATATTCCTCTGCATGAAAAACCACCAAGCCCAATCGTAGCCTTTATCATGACCCGGTCAAAAGTTACTTTTGACTAGTTCAAAGCTTAGCAACTCTCATGTAGAAATCAATGATGACCTCAGGTCAAAGGGCATTGTGACGTGGTTATACATGAGATAAGCTTATAACTTGATCCATATAGCTTTCTCATAGTGGGTCGGTCCCTCACCTTGTACTGTTAGAAGTGCTAAGACCTTGATTCGTATCCCCATATCTTATCAAAGTCATACTGGTCTTACTTCATCTTTGCTCCCGCATAGATGGCCGACCAAGGACATTTAAGACAATCTTTATGATTTATCTAAGGATATAGTCATCATAGTGAACATGCGAATAATATGATAACATAATGGAGAAATTCATTAAATAATAATGTTTAAAGTACAATGATTGGCCCTTAGGACACAATTTGCAACATCAATTCGGGTAACGAATATTTGTCCATTATTGCATTTTTTAGCTATCAATCTTTGATGATCATAAATTATTTACAGATTACTAAATAGTGAGACTATGCATAGTTTTTTCTATTGATTTATGTTTTCAAGTGCTCAATCTAATGATGTGTTTTGGTTTTTCCATCGTGTGTTATAAAATTACATACACAAGTTTTCGAAAAATATTCATGTTTTGAATACATTCAAATTTGTTTGGAAAATAGGAAGTTAATATCTTGTCAATTGTAAATCAGAAATACTTCAAATCCATCCATAAGAGTTTTTCCCATCATTCACATATTATTTCTTGATTTAAAACCTGTTATTGCTTGAACTCCTCAACCTTTATTTTCTAACAAGTCAGACCTTACATCTAACATGTTAATTATCTAAATGAGTTTCAAGTGTATTTCCTAAAAAATAATTCAATATGTGAAAGCCTTGTGCCTAATGCACAAACTCTTATTGGCCAAGTTATTCCAAGCATTACAAATGTTCATTAATGCATTAACCACTATAATGGAATAACTTACTAGGATATTATTCTAGAACGCTAGTCATTTGGACTAATGAGCCTGAGCTTCATATTTAATAAATACATATACATGTTCTTGTTGATCAAATACTTGAACCATTGATATCAACTATATTTAAATAACTAGTGTTATGTATTAGAATCATTGGTTTCAATATTCTCAACTCTAAGTGTCAAGATAATCTATGGATTAATAGCAAAGTCATGATGCTCATATATGTCTATCAAGCTAATCCTTTTGGTTATCCATATGACTCTTGCTCTTTAGAAAATTCTCCAACATATTAACTTTGATGATGAACATGTTATCTTAGTTGAACTTCAAAGTGAAGCTTTCTAATATATATTTTATAACTATTGACTTCAACCATTTTTAATATGAGCATCAATTGTAAACATATTTCAAAGATGAGTTTTGCATATATCCAAAATCTTTATTTTATAATACTTTATCATGATTGGAAATAACATTTGAGATTTAAATTTGCATATTTCATTCTTGGAAAACTTGGTTTTATTCATAATTTATCCTTTCATAAAAGTCAGTCATTATGAATAAATTGTCTACTTTCTTTGATTTGACTTACATGGATTGCTTAAAAGTCATATTAGTGACATATTTTCTATTTAAAGTGAATTTATAAATTTCATTGATCATTGAAAAACATTATACTTGGCATCATTTGTTTGTTACCCTTTATGTTTAGTAACTATAATTAATTGGGTAAAATTATATTTTGGTCTTTATTGGTTTATTATACTCTTTGCTCAAATATCATATAGATTAATTGCATAAGAGCATAAGAGTTGTTATGTCTAATATTGTGTGGACCCAAGAGAAGTTGAGTACCAAAGAGCATGTATTTATACTTTTATAGGATTTGACCAAGATGCTCTGCTTTCGAGTACAAAGAACAGTGGGTAACAGAGTAAGCACGACTGGCATTGTTGTAGTATGGGCAATAGAAGCTAAATATGGGCTATCACTCGTGTAACACCCTATCAAAAAAGAAGAAAGAGTAAGAAGATCTCTTAGTGGCCATAACAGAACTTAATTCAAAGAAACTCAATCCGAGAACAAGACTAGAAATGATAGTGATTATTCCAAGATATGTTTTTGTCCATCTATCTATCTTGACTTGAAAACATTGAAAGATACTTATCAGTTGGATTCATACGTCCAACATTATAAGTCTTTGTTGTCAAGCCATCGAAAATGTTTTAAAAGGTTTTTGAAAACCCACTTAGTACAAGACCAAATCCTGTATTGAAGACGGGATCCCAAATAAGTTGAAAACTATTTCTGGTCTCTAGTTTGACTTCAACACACTTTTTGAACTATTTTCAACACTTTGAAATAATGGTGTTACATAAACCTTGGCCGGTGCTTGGTTAGACAAGCACCAGCCAAGGTCCTTGGTATAGGAACACGGCCATAGTTGGCCTTGGCAAAATGCCAAGGCCAACTATGGCCTTGTTGCATGCATGCCAAGGCTAGCTTTGGTAGGCATGCAAGGCCACTGTGGCCTTTATGTTTTGCTATATTTATCTAGAGGAAGGAGAGAGCGAGAGATGAGATCAACATCGCATAAAGACTAAGAGTTAATTGAGAGCTACCACCATAGCGGAGAGATCACAGAAGGCTAGCTTCATCACCTTCATTCCTTCTTTATATGCTAAGGACATGCAAGCTGATTAGTTAAGGCACCCCGTTAATTAAGGCAAGGTTCATGTTCCTTACCTATTTAATTTATATGGTTTTGGCATTGTCTTAGTATCTTTTCTTCCATTTAATTTGCCAATGCTTTAATTTCCCTTAGAATTATTTCAATAGCGGGATTTTAGATATTTTTTTTAACTTACTTCCTTTTTTTGTTTATTTTAAGAACTTGGTAATTTCACTGTTTGGTTACCTATGTATCACCATTATATTCATTTCTTTACTTTCACGTGAATCATGGAGACAATAATACTTTCTAGTCATACTTTATCACTATTCATTTGTCTGAATTTATCATAATAATAATGGTAATATCACTATTCATTTGTCTTACTTTATACCAATTAAGTAACAAATTTGAAGGCTACTAATAGGGTGTCAAAGATAAATTAATTTTGAAAGGATTTGTTAGATTAATCATATTTGTTTTTATCTTATGTAAAAAAAAATTATATAAGGGATGCAATGGCACTTGGTGTGTAAGTGCCATATCTCCCTTCACCATTTTTTTTATTTTGTTATATATTAAAGGGATGTTATGGCGCTTGGACACCAAGCGCTATAGATTTTATATGCCTTATATGGCGCTTAAAGTGAAAGCACCATACAAGGTATATAAATTTTCATTCCCCGCCAATATCGCCTTTCTCGTGCGTTCTCCAGCTCTCCATTTCCTAGAACTAATTGATCCACCAACTTATATCCATTTGGTGCCCACTCTACCTTTCCTTATCCATTGTCCCCACTCCCTTCTCTCTTTAACGGCTGGTATTAGAAGCTTTGTTGGTCCCCACTTTTTTTTTCTTATCTCCTCGTGCGCATTTCTTCAAAATTTTTTGGTCACCGCACTTCCGTTATAGTATAAGCTTGGTCACCAATATGTTCTTTGCTTTGTCTTAGCATCCTACAAGGAGTTTCCTATCTCGTAAGGCTTTTTTATACAGAAGCTTAAGACAATATGTTTTGTTCTTCTTCTTCATGTTAAAATTTGTCGTGAATCTTATATGTGTTCTCGTGATTGTTTTTTCAGGTATTATTTGAAGTTTCAACTATCTTCTTAAAGCTTGGTCTCCTACTCAATTTTTTTCTCTGTCTCAGCCTCTTACAAAATTTTCTAGCTTGTAAGTCTTTATGTATTTTTTTACAAAAGCTTAAGTCTTACATTTTCTTGTTCCTTTTTAAATTTGGGTCTGTGTAGCTTTATCATCAATTTAGAATACTTGATTGCTTGAAGATTTCTTATATGTTTTACCAATCATTAAAAGAGTATAGAACTAGTCAAAGTGTTAAATATCATTGAACTATGCAATATTCCTTTGATTTATTTTGTTGTGAGCTGTGAAAAATAATTATGTTGCTACTGGATTAATTGGTTGATTATTTGTGACTTCAATAGTGTTTAATACTTGAAAAACTTCAAATTTGATGACATTATGTTGCCAAATTTTTTTTAATAAATGGCAGAAGATAAAATTAATTAGTAACTGCAAGAGCCAAGCAACTAACTTCTTTTAAAAACGTTTAAGGTATAGATCGATTGAAATGGATGTCATCTGATCGATGCTCAAAGGAATATATAGATTCGGTGAAAGAGTTTATTAGATTTGCAAGCGAGCATACAAATGATCCTAACAAAATCTTTTGTCATTATTTTTCTTGTTGTTATGAAAAGCGGATTAGTCCACTTGATTTGCTGGATCATTTATCGTGTCATGGAATTGATCAATTATATACACGATAGACAAGGCACAATGAGACGGATGATGCATGTAGTGATCGGGTGCATACCATGATTGGTCTTTCTAATGAGTTTGACCCAAGCATGTGTGATGATGAGGACGATAGTCTTCAGAAATGCTAAATGCAGTTGAAGGGGTGCTTCATAACTTTCCTCAAGAATTTGAGGAGTTGAAAGGTGATACAGAGAAACCATTATATGCCGGTAGTACTAAATACACAAGATTGCTAGCAATGTTGAAATTATACAACTTTAAAGTGCAAAATGGATTGAGTGATTTAGGTTTCACGGCATTGCTTGAACTTGTGCAAGATATGCTCCCGGAAGAAAATGTACTTCCTACCAAGACATACGAGGTAAAGCGAATAGTTTGCTTTATAACTGACATGGGTTATAAGAAGATATATGCATGCTGAAATGATTGCATATTATTTCAAAATCAGTATGTAACGTTAGAGAAGTGCCCTAAATACAATGCATCTTCATATTTGAAGAAGAGAGGAGAAATTAAGTCGAAGGGTGTATGGTATATTTCCATTATTTTGAGATTCAAGCAACTGTATAGTAATGTGAAGATTGCTAAGTTGTTGATATGGCATACAGATGAAAGGGTTGAAGACACGAACCTAAGGCACCCTGTAGATGCCCCTCAATGGAAAAAAGTTTATCATGATCACCCAGACTTTGCGAATGAAGCAAGAAACCTATGCCTTGCACTTTCAACTGATGGAATCAATCTCCACGGGGTTCAAAGTAGTACACACAATACGTTGCTAGGGATATTGATGATTTATAATCTTCCCCCACACTTGATCATGAAACATAAGTTTATGATATTGTCCATGTTAATTTCTGGGCCAGGGCAACCTGGGAATGAAATAGATGTATACTTGGCTCCTTTAATTGATGACTTAAAGCTACTTTAGGAGGAGGGCGTCAATAGGTATGATGGGTATAAGGAAGAAAGTTTCACTTTGAAAGCCATGTTGTTTGGCATAATAAATGATTTCCTTGCTTATGGTAATTTGTTTAGATTTAGCATCAAAGGATATTGTGCGTGGCCTATATGTGAAGATGACACTCATTCAGTATGACTAGATCATTGTAAGAAAAATGTCTACATGGGACATCAAAGATTCTTAACATTGAAACATTGTTGGAAGAAGTGGAAAAAGGCTTTCAATGGTGAGTTAAAAGAAGGTAGCCTAACGAAGATGTTGACCAATTCTCAGGTTTCTAACAAGGTCAAACATTTGGATAACAATTTTGGCAAGCCTTTTGCAAAACAAATCGAGACAATTGGCTGGAAGAAGAAGTCTATTTTCTATGAACTTCTATATTGGAAGTCCTTATATGTGAGACATTTTCTTGATGTGATACACAGAAAAAAATATGTGATAGTTTAATTGGCATGTTGCTCAATGTGCAAGGGAAAAGTAAGGACAGTGTGAATGCTAGGTTGGATTTAACCTGGGAATAAGAGAAGAGTTGGCACCGGTTGAGCAAGGGCAACGCACTTATCTACGTCCAGTAGCTTACACTCTGTCGAGGAAAGAAAAAAGTTATTTTGTGAGTTTCTCAAAGGAATCAAAGTTCCAGAGGGCTATTCTTCAAATATAAAGAATCTTGTATCAGTGAAAGAGTTGAAGTTAAAGAACCTTAAATCTCATGATTGTCATGTGCTTATACAGAATTTCGTACCAGTTGGTATACGGTCAATATTACCCAAAAAAGTATGAAATTCCATAACTAAACTTTGCTTGTTCTTTAAGTTGATTTGTAGTAAAGTGCTTGATTCAACAAAGTTACAAGATTTGCAAAGGCTGATTGTTTATACCCTGTGTGAACTTGAAATGTATTTTCCACCTTCATTTTTTGACATTATGGTCTATCTAACTATACACTTAGTGAAAGAGGTTCAATTGTGCAGTCCAATGTACCTAAGATGGATGTACCCGAATGATCGATTTATGAAAGTTTTAAAAAGGGTATGTGAAAAATAGATATCGAGGAGAGAAGTGTATACCTGAGCGTTACATGGTTGAAGACGCAAGTGACTTCTGTGCTGATTTTCTATCAAATGTTGACCCTGCAGGGATCTCAAAGTCTCGTCATGATGGGCGAAGATTAGGGAAAGGAACAAGTGGGAAGGATGTAATCAAGATATTAGTAACTGAATGGTAGTACGCTCACTTGTATGTGGTACATAAAACTGATGAGGTTGAACCATATGTTAAAGAACATAAGGATGCTCTTTGATTGGTACATAGTGAGAAGAATGAAAATTTGATAACAAAATAGCACAACCAACATTTTCCAACTTCATTCAAAAGGTGCATAATGATGAGGTGGAGAGGAATTTTAATTCAATTTTTGAAAACTTAAGATGGTTATCGAATGGACCATGTAACCCCCTCCGTAATTATATCCGAAATACGCGACTAAAATGAAATAGAGACCAATAATAATCAAATAACATTTACTAACCCATCATATGACGGGGTTTTCACGAATACTTTTTGAAATCATTTATAAACTTGGTCTCATATTCACATTTCGAATACAATTACTACGCGAAGATAAATCACATTCATATAAATATCAGAGTGCACAACTTAATCATCCCGGCAATCCCAGGTACATACCTTCGCTAAAGAACACAGGGTACAATTGCCCATTACAGTTCTTCAAATGGGGATTACACAATCTCATCTCGAAGGAGTCCTAGCCGCTCCCTCCATGAGCCACTTGCCCTGTCTAAATTGTTGGTAGGGGAGAGTGAGATTCGAGAGAATCTCAGTAGGAAACATATACCATAATGCATGCATGATAGATGCTAGATGTATGACAGGTTAGCTTTATCTAGATGCATACCTCATAATGATATTTTTGCATGCTCAATGTTCCATACAACAAGACTATGGCCATAGCGAAAATAGAAACAGAGCTTCATTTATTCAAATATACTCTACACAATCAAGTAAAGAAATCACATACATCACTACACAAGCAAAGATATCGAATACATGCAAGTAAGGTAAGTCCCCTACCTCCAGTGTTTTCTCCTCGATTTGCATGCCAGCAACTTGGGGCTTTACATTCGATCCTACATTGTCAAATATACCATTTAGACACTTCCATAGTGTTTCTGGGGGTTATATGAGGCTATATTGAAAATTTACTAAAATACCCCCGGGGACCCGGCCCGACCCCGCCGTACTCGATCCGGCTGTACTTTTCTTGAAATTTTGACATGGGCTATTCTCACATATTTTCGCCCAAGGAATCCATTTCCGGACTCGGAATTATCAAATTCAATGTCAATTACAAAATTACCCTTGACAACCCCACTTTAAGGGTTTCAGGGGCGTTTTCGTAATTATGCTTTTTCGGCCTTTTCCGAAAAAGCGCCCAACTGTAACCCCACCTAATTTTCGTTCCTGAACTCAATGGAGTCATCAAATCATTGAAAATCCAACTCTAAGACCCATTTATAGCCCATACCGAAATATATGGGTTTTCCAGGGAAAAACGAGGTTTTTCGGTTTCGGCTGCGTAAACGCGTTCCTTTCTACTCCTAACCACTTTATTGACTATTCCATTAGGTTAGAACTACCATTTAGTGTCAATTTGGGCAGCATAACAGCCCCCACAATCCATTTTCCATTTTTACACATAGAGACAATCCGGCGAAATTTCACCGATTAAATTGCCCACAACAGCCAGAACAATCAAAGATTGAAGTTTCGGAAGTTACCTCAAGCTCCCTCTGGCTTTTACTCAATTTGGCTGAACCCTAGCCCCTTTTAAACAGAAAAATTAAGCTTCAAGTACCTTAATCCATGTAGAAGAGAAGCTTAGGAGAAGGATCATACGCGTTAGGTACGAATTCACCGAAGAAATCCATCTACCTCGCGAGTTTTCTCCTTCCTTCTCCCTATTTTCTCCAAGCTCTCTCTCACGTTTTTGTTTCTCAAATGGCATCAGGAAATGGCTGATGAAGATGAAGGAATTGCTTTTAATTCCATGCTGATGTCATCTTTTATTTTGATGATGTCATAATTCCCATTTTCGGATTTTCTGGCAGATTTTCTGCCCAAACTTTGAAAAATCATAACTAATTCTAGAAAAATCGAAATGAGGTGATTCCAAAGCCAAATGAAAGATATTTAAGTTCTCTTCATAGGAAAAATATTTCCCATTACTAAAAATCACCACACAATTCCAGAATTACATAAAACTCATCACTGCCCCAAAACAGAGTTCAGTTTCCATCCCAAACTTTGGACAGTTATATCTCCTAGTTCACAAAACTAAATGGCACAAATTATATGTCCATTTTGAAGCTTGAGATGTGAAATATAAGACGGGAAAGTTTCAGAATTTTTAGACACCATTTGGTCATTCAAAACGTTCACACAAACGGACTGCCCAGAATAGAGTTTCACTGGACAGAATTTTAGATTTTGCATCTTTGCTTCCATTTGTTCCATTTTCATACCAAACATCATTCCCACATAAATTTTCACAAGGAATCCATTGGAAACACCAAATCAATCAAATTCACATCACATTGACATGTTTTCACAACAATCTCAACATGTCAACACAATTCACATTTCAAAACCTAACATTGCAACATTTCCATTCCAAAGTTCCAAACCAATTTCAATGACATCAAAACACACTATGACACCATTTCCAACACAATACCCCATTCAATTCTTCCCTTTATTCTAAGTCAATTTGGATGTTAATCCACAATTGAACTCAAATACAGGGTTTCGGCACTGCTCACAACACACACAAATCATATTCGAGTGCCAAATCACATCATATCCTCCAAAAGGGTTATTTATCACTAACCACATCCACTTTTGGAGTCATTAACCCTTAATCACAATTTGGGATCTTGCTAAACCGAGGCCTAGCAATCCACTAATCTCAGGCTTATTCTCTAGCCTCGAGTCTCAAAATTCGGGGTATTACAGACCAAGCTTAAATGTATCATCTTACAATGGTTATGCAATCAACGGTTACATATTCTACTGATGCTACCAAATTTTTAAAAAGCACCGCAAGTGTATGGGCCGTTAAATAGTATAATAGTAAATCAATGTCATCCCACAGAGTTCCAATGTAATAGATAATTAGGCATTAAAATTCTCATTTTCATTTAAGTTGAGCAAATCAAAAGAAGAGATTGAAAGACAATTTAAACAAATGCAAAAGAAACAAATCTAATAATTTAAAGATTTCAATTGATAAAAACAACCTAGAGTGGCTAATCCCTTCTTTATGTTTTAGAGCATGCATTGACCCAATTAAAAGTACTTAATGTTAAATTGTTAATCTAGAGTTTAAATTAATATAAATATCTTCCAATCACTTATAATCCTCTCTCAAGTTAAAATTGTTATTCCTAACTAATTTACTCAAGAGGCAATAAATGTCCAAATTCACTCTAATATGGTTATATGGGTCCAATAGGTATATTCCTATCCTATTGGCAAATTAAAATAAATTCTAGTCCCACATTACTTAATTAATCCTATGGTCCAATTAAGATCCATCTTCCAAGGCTAATCTAAATTCCCCAAATTCATATTTAGTTATGATCAAGCTCTAAGTAGACAAATTAGTACAAGATTAAGTAAACAAAAATAGCACTAAGCATAATTAATTAGTTCATATATACTCAAATCCTCAAATTAGTTCATAACTACTCTAGGTTCAAAAACAACTAGCGACACATGGCTTTAAACAGAGTCATCACAGTAGCAACAATAAATTCTTCACTTAGAAACATACTCGAATTCAACAAAACAGAAAGAGGAAAATGAAATTGAAGCAATACAATAATAATTGGCAACACTTCCTTTGCTCATTTCAATAGACCGTTAACTCTGATCTAGCTCAAGCGAGGTCCAGTTCACAACTTCTCCAATGGAAAAGACCAACCCAAGTGCCAGCCCACCTTAGCTCACCAAGCTTTTTCTGAATAAGTGATGGTGGACTGAATAGTGAACTTTCAGCTCTCTCTTCTCGATTTCTAAACCAGCGGCTCATGTTCTCTGTTGTAGCTCCTGGAAGGCCATCGTCCACTTAAGATCATCAATCATTGTGCGTCTACTCTATCAGATTGCCTTCCTAGCTCTCTCTCTCTGATTCTGCTCAGGTTCGCGATGAAGACGATAAGAGACGATGAACCAAGTCGCAGCCACCCAGCTCGCAATCCTCTTCCTTCCGCTGCTTTGTTTCTTTTCTTTTTCCTTTTTTTTTTCTGTGTGGCTGCCTATGTGTCTATCCCGTGGCTATTTTAGGTTTATCTATTCTTTCCATTTAGCTGAAATGTTGTCATTCTCACTGGTCAATAATTGCCTTTTGATTCAGAATTCTCCTCCAAAACGACATCACCTAGTGCCATTATTAAAACATAGCTAACAATATATATCTAAATCAAAAAGTAAGAGAAAATAGAATAGAATAAAATAAAATAAAAACAACTCTTTTTTTTTTTGAAATTTTATCTTATTAACATTTTTTATTTTTATCCTAAATATTTACAATCTAAATCCCACAATTAATTCACCACTTCGATTTGATCTTTTCATAACAAAATCTCATAAAATCTCACAAAATTATATAGATAACTCTCCAAATATCTTTAAAATATCCATTAAATGTATAAAATATGGAGAGCTATCACACCCCCACACTTGCCTCAAATATTGTCCTCAAGATTTAAAAATACCAAACAACTAAATGAAATCATGAAAGCAAGATTCTCAAATCAAACACTACAAAATTGGATTTAATTTAAATTTTCAAGAATGAAGTTTTCTTAAAACTCTTTTCCACATTCAAGGACAAATAACAATAAAATGTTCCTCACAAGTGAAGTATTTGCACTCTCTCTCAAGATAATTAAAGCGCTTATGCTTTACTCTCTTCCACTTATTGCAACCCATCTACCATAAGCTTGTTTATTATCTCCATCTCTACTACATTATCCCCTTGCTCACACAAATCAAAAGGACTTTTCCAAGGGTTATAATGAATAGGGTAAGATAATGAAATGGAAGTGGTCAAATGGTATGGAGGAATACTTTAATTAGTGCTCAGCAACTTCATAAAGTTCATGAAGAATAAAGGAATCCACTAAGATAAAACAAACCCACTTGCACTCTAAAAAACCTTTATTTAATTGAACTCAACCATCTTTTTTTTTTCTTTCTTCTATTTTTTTCTCTGTTTTTTTTTTCATTTTTGTTTCTTTTCTTTTCTTTTTTATATTTACTTTTTTTACTTTTCCTTGTTGCCATCTACTAATACTCCTACAATAGTGTTGAATTTCTAACTCCTTCACTCTTTTCTAAAATTGTTGTACTTAGCATTTGCTAAAGCAACAAATGAATGGAAAGGAAAAATATAAAAATTGCATTTATCAAACAAAGGGCTATTTACTCTATACAATTTTCTTTTAAAAACAAATTAAGCTCAAATGGGGTAAAGCAAAGGATTTTCATGTGACAAGGATGGACATTTGGCCAAACTAGTTATGAAATGAATGCCTAAATCATCTTTACACATGCAAAAGGATTTAAAGCTTCAAAAGAGATTCAAGACAAGTTCTAAAGATGAAATTACAATAAGTGTACTTCCTCTTGAAAGAAATGAATATTTAGGCTCACGTTTCTCACCGATATTTGACATCCTAAAGTCAATCATCCAAGCCAAATTCTTTACCTATCTACTAATATTCTAAGAAGATAGAACTGAATTATAATAAAACTCAATCCTTTTAAATTTAAATCAAACCAACTTTTGCAAATGTTCACAAGTAAAATCTAAGCTTCCATGAAATGCAAAATTTTTGTTCAAAATTTGTCAAAATATTTCTATTTATGTGCAAAACCAAAGAAATTTTTCAAAATTGAAGACAAGTCATACAAAATCAATAGTACCCTCACCCCAACACTTAAATGTCACATTGTCCTCAAAGTGAACAAATAACAAGAAGTAATGGCAGTGAAGAAATAACCACATCCAAGTGTAGGGATAGCAAAAGCTTCTAAGATCTCAAATTTTCACCACTTGAATCAATAGTCACTAAAAAGTATCAAGCACTTGCAAAGCTAGACTATAACCAACACTCATATCTCAGGACATGTTATCAACAATTATTTCAAACAAAACAAGGAAAAGTATAAGGAAATTTCCCTCTCAATCCTTGTCTTATGCTCTTGAATGCTCTTGCTTATGGCTACCAAAGTGGAATACATCACCAAGGGCTACAAAAGTCCTATAAAATCAATAAACTTCAAAACAACTGAACTAAATAAAAAAAATTCAACTACCAAACCTTGGGTTGCCTCCCAAGAAGCGCTTGGTTTATAGTCCTCAGCCAGACTATGTCAGAAACTCAAGGAGATTGTGACAAGTGATGAACCATTGCTTGCTGGTCCACCTCACCACCATAATAGTGCTTCAGTCTTTGCCCATTCATTTTAAAGCAATTTCTTGTACTCTCATTTTTAACTTCAACTACACCCTTTGATGACATAGAAACCACTATAAAAGGACCAAACCATCTAGATCTAAGCTTTCAAGGAAATAACTTGAGCTTTGAGTTAAAGACAAGAACCAATTGCGCGGGCTCAAAATTGTGCTTCAAGACATGCTTGTCATCCCATTTCTTTGTCCTTTCTTTGTATAATCTTGAACTCTCATATGCTTATAGTAGCAATTCTTCCAACTCATTCAATTGCAATAACCTTTTACCTCCAGCTTCTTTATGGTTCATATTCAACTTCTTGATTGCCCACCATGCTTTATACTCCAACTCAAGTGGCAAATGACATGCTTTCCCAAAAACCAACCGTAAGGTGACATGCCAATTGGAGCTATGACAGTAGTCCTATAGGCCCACAAAGCATCATCAAGTGTATCAGACCAATCTTTTCCAGTAGGACCTACAATCTTCTCAAGGATCCTCTTAATCTCCCTGTTAGCCAACTCACATAAGCTATTAGTTTAGGGATGATATGCAAGTAACATCTGGTGGTGCACTCCATTTTTTCTCAAGAGAGCCTTGAAATTCTTATTGTTGAAATGAGTTCCCTCATCAGTAATGATCGCTCTAGGAGTACCAAATCTTATGAAAATATACTTCTTCAAGAAACAAATCACTGTATTGGCATCATTCGCTTGGAAACAATAGCTTCGACCCATTTGCTCATATACTCCACTGTAACAAGAATATATTGGTTTCCTCTTGAAGATAGGAAAGGACCTATGAAATCCATCCCCCAAACATCAAATAACTCCACCTCTAAGATCCCAGATTGCGGCATCTCATGTCTCTTGGAAATTTTACAAGTTCTTTGACATCTATCACACTTGGAAACAAACTGGTGAGCATCTTTAAACAAAGAAGACCAATAAAAACCAGAATCAAGCACTTTAGATGCAATCCTTTGCCCCCATAATGTTCCCCATTTGCAGATGCATAACAATCAGTCAAAATTGCCTCTTATTCAACTTCAGGCACACACTTTCTAATGATCAAATCAGCACATCTCTTGAAAAGAAATGGTTCTTCCCATATATAGTAAGCAACATCATGCAAAAATTTCTTTCTTTGATAGAAAGTCAAATCAGGAGGTAACACATCACACACAAGATAATTCACAATATCAGTATACCAAGGCAAACCATAACTATTAATAGCAAACTACTATTTATCAGGGAAATATTCATTAACCAACAAGTCATTCATACAATTAGAAGTGTTCACAATCCTAGAAAAATGATCAGTAACTTGATTTTCAGTTCCTTTCCTATCAACTATATGCACATCAAATTCTTATAACAATAAAACCCATCTTATCAATCTAGGTTTGGACTCTTTCTTTTCTAACAGATATTTGATAGCAACATGATTAGTGTGCACTAAGATCTTAGCACCCATCAAGTAGAGTCTAAACTTTTCAAAAGAAAACACAATAACAAGCATTTCTTTTTCAGTGTTGAGTAATTTACCTGAGCTGCGACTAGTGTCTTACTTGCATAGTAGATGGGATGGAAGATCTTGGCAGGCCTCTGCCCCAACACAGCTCCCACAGCATAGTCACTTACATCATACATCCCTTCAAAAGGTAATGACCAATCAGGAGCCACAATAATAGGAGCTGAATTCAATCGAATATTTTATTCTTTAAAAGCCTTCATGCACTCCTCATTGAAATTGAAACGAGTATCTTTCTCAAGTAATTGCGAAAGAGGCTTTGAAATCTTGGAAAAATCTTTAATGAACTGGCGATAAAATCCATCATGACCTAAGAAACTTCTCACAGCTTTAACATTAGAAAGAGGAGGAAGTTGCTCAATCACAGAAGTCTTTGCTCTATCAACTTCTAAGCCCTTTTTTCAAACCTTATGACCAAGAACTATCCCTTCGGTCATCATGAAATGACACTTTTCCCAATTAAGAACCAGATTTGTCTCCTCACATCTCCTCAACACCTTATCTAGATGCATCAAACACTCTTCAAATGATTCACCAAAGACCGAGAAGTCATCCATGAATACTTCCATTATCTCTTCTATTATATCAGAGAATATGCTCATCATACATCTTTAGAAAGTAGCAAGAGCATTACACAAACCAAATGGCATTCTTCTAAAGGCCAAGGTACCATAAGGACATGTGAATGTTGTCTTTTCTTGGTTTTCAGGAGCAACAACAATTTGATTGTAACCAGAATACCCATCCAAGAACAAAAAATTCTTTGCTAGCTAACCAGTCTAACACCTGGTCAATAAAAGGGAGTGGGAAATGATCCTTCCATGTTGCTTCATTCAACTTTCTGTAATCCATACACACTCTCCAACCAGTAACTGTACGAGTAGGGATGAGCTTATCATGCTTATTAGTAGTAACGGTTATTCCTCCTTTCTTAAGAACACACTGTACTAGACTAACCTATGAGCTATCTAAAATGGGATAAATGAATCCAGCATCTAACCACTTAATCACTTCCTTCTTGACCACTTCCTTTATCATAGGATTTAATCTTCTATGATTCTGAATAGAATTATGATTATTTTCCAAAAGTATATTATGCATTACAATTGAAGGACTTATACCTTTGATGTCAGCTATTGTCCAACCCAAAGCCCTTTTGTGATCCCCAAGGACTTTTAGCAACCTTTCTCTTTGATGTTCAGATAAAGAAGTAGATATGATAATAGGAAGTGTCTCAAATTTACCCAAGTATGCATATTCAAGATGTGAAGGTAAGGACTTAAGCTCCAGAATTGGTGCTTGTTCAATAGAAGGCTTTAAAGAAGTTTGCCTTGATTCCATCTCCAACATCTCAAACTGCCTTGATAGATTATTGTAAGGAGAAGAAGCTTCAAGTAACCTTTTGCATTCAACTAGATTCCCTTCTTCAACATCATCAAGCCCAAGTAACACAACTTCTAAAGGTTCTTTTATGGCATAGGAATCCAAAGTCTCTTCAATAACCTCATCTAATATATCAACCCTGAAGCAATTAGTAGTGTCCCTAGGATACTTCAATGCCTTGTTCATGTTAAAAATAACCTCTTCACTATTCACTCTTAACTTGATCTCCCCTTTTTCAACATCAATCAAAGTTCAACCTGTATCTAGGAAGGGTCTTCCAACAATGAGTGGGAGAGTACTATCTTCATCACAATCTATTACAATGAAATCAGCTAGGAAGATAAACTTATCAGCTTTAACAAAAACATCTTAAATGATACACTTTGGATAAGTTAAACTTTGATCAACTAATAAAAGTGTCACATAGGTTGGATGAGCTTCACCAAGTTGCAATTTTTGAAACACAGATAGTGGCATCAAGTTGATACTTGAGCCTAGATCACATAATGCTCCACCTTGAAACTTTTCTCCAATTATGCAAGGTATGGAAAAACTACCAGGATCTTTCTGTTTAGGTGGCAACTTGTTGAGAATAATAGCACTACGTTCTTCAGTGAGAGGTTTTGTTTTATAATCACCAAACCTCCTATTCTTACTCAACATCTCCTTTAGAAACTTAACATATTGAGGCATCTGGTCTAAAGCTTCAAGAAGAGGAGATTGATGTGGAGTTGCTTAAAAATTCCCAAGAACTTCTTGTATTGTTCATCTAAAGCTTTCTTCTGGAATCTTTGAGGAAATGGAAAAGGTGGTACCCATTTAAGATTCTCATTAATAGCCTTCTTCTTCACTTCACTTTTGTTAGAATCATTATCAACTTTTGCTTCATTGACTTTTCCATGTACCTTCTAAGTAGGCTCTTCATCATTCTCTATAATAACTTCAAGAGTTGCATCGCCATTAGAAGCTAAAGGTTTCTTCACTGGATGTGGAATCTCAGGTAACTCTTTACCACTTCTTAATATGAGAGCATTGCATTCCTCTTTTCCATCTCTACAAGGATTAGTCACAGTATTACTTGGCAATTCTCTTTATTGTAATGCATTCACAGTAGTTACAAGTTGTCCTACTTGAACCTCAAGATTCTTGATGGATGAACCAAATGTTGTATTAGTAGTAGCTTGATCTTAAGAATTCTTTAGCTAAAAACTAATTAGTTGAGACATCATTATCTCAATATCATGTTTGGGCTCTTGAATATGCTTAACTTCCTTTTCCAAGTAATCAAAACCAAGAGGTGCCACTGGCTTTATGTTAGAAGTGGATGCTTCATTAAAGAATTGCACCATATTTCCAAGAGAGATTAGGATTTTTATGCCACCCATAATTGTAAGTATTGGAGTATGGATTACTCTGATTATTGCCACGGTAGTTTCCAGCATAATTGACTAGTTCTCTCTGTTGAGATATAAGGCATTGTCCAGTAGCATGTCCATCTCCACAATAATCACAAGGAGCATAAATAGCATTAACTCTAATGTATCCACTATTAGACCGGTGTACTTGAGCTTCAAGATTATCAAACCTCTTGTTGAGAGCACTTAACATTCCCATCAATTGTGATGAAGTGTCCTCATTAACTCTTTCAATAGACTTCACAGATCTTCTATTATTATTATTCTGAATAAAGTCAGCTGATAAGTCATCTAAGCATCCCCAAACATAATTCACTAGTTGCTTTGTAATTCCTCCATTAGTCACAGCATTCAATTCTAATATAGATTCGGGAGTCAACCAGGTACAGAAGATTTGAAGTAAGACCCATTTCTGAAAATTATGGCCAGGACTCTACCTAATAAGCAACTTGAATCTCTCCTAAGCTTCAAAAAGGTGTTCCCCAAACTGTTGGCAAAATTTAGTTAGAACAGCTCTAGCATCCACCATCTTGTTATGAGGAAAGAATCTTGATCTAAAATTTTCCTTCAATGCAGCCCAAGTGACACTGCCCTCTTCTAAATTGTTAAGCCATTCTTTGGCTTTTCCTTGTAGAGAGTAAGGAAAAAGCCTAAGACGAATCACATTATTAGGAACTCCATTTTGCTTAAATAAGTCACAAACATCAAGGAATTGAATCAAATGCCGATTTGGATCTTCTAAATCATTTCCGGAATACTGACCATGTAGCTCAAGCATATTCAACATAGTTTGCTATCTCAAAGTTGTTAGCTTAAAATTCAGGCACTCGGATTCCTGATTAATACCTACGAGATTGCTTTCCCAAGAAATCATTGACACCCAAATGATTATTTTCATCTTCAGCCATTACTATAGTCTCATGTGTACACCTTTCTTTGGTTGAGTATGAGATTTTGTAGCTTCCAAAGTTCTTAGACACCCCTTGTTTTCTGTGGTGTCTTAGGTGCTTTGGATCTGCGGGGTGTAACACCCTGCCTTTAATCACGTAATTATAATTCGATAATGCACATTTAATTCGGATTAGAGACCATCGGATAACTTAAACTCATTTCAATCTCCTACTTTGTAGTAGGGTTTTCACAAAACATTCAACATCTTTTCCTGTTCCTGGTCTCCATTTCAAAATTCGAATATAATTACCTGTGCAGTTTATCTACATTCATGTATAACAGAGTGTATAACCAAATCCCCGGCAACTCCCGGGTTCTATATATATATACTCTAGAGGTTACAAGTATCCACTAGGGGATTACACAACCAAAATCGAATATAATATTCCTAATTCAAAATATACAGTAATCCCGAGTTTAAAGTAGATAACCAACATCTCAAAAATCCATAGTATCCCTAAAGATCCTAAGTGCTTCGGGTTGGCCGCTTCTCCTTTGAGCCACATGCCCTGTCTGAAATGTTAGTCATAGGAAAGAATGAGATTCGAGCGAATCCCAGTAGTAACAAACCACTCACCCAATGCATAACACAAAGCATGTATATAAATCACAACCAGCAACAGCAGCAGCAATCTCAAAGATACATGGTTTTCACCACAAACGACAGCACTCACGGCTGTATACACAATACGACAGCTCTCGCTGTAATCATAATCACGACAGCTTACACTGTAATCACCATCACGACAGCTTACGCTATAAACGACAGCTTGCGCTGTAAACGACAGCTTGCGCTGTAAACGACAGCTATCACCAGCTGTAATCGCAGCAGTATCAAAGATTCATCACAGAACAGTGATAACACACACATACAGAGCATTACACATAGTATAAGAGAGAGAGTCACTACCTGATCCTTTCCCGACGTTTCTTGGCACTGCGGGCTCACGAGGACGGCAAATATCAAATCCTGTAACCAAGTTAGGGACAACCCGTCAATCTCTTTCCCAAGTTTTATCTCTATAGTACTTAAGTTGATTATCACTATGGTCAATTAATCAAGTCAACTAAGGAGCTAAAGTGGTCAATTAACCTAAAAGGCTAATTTCTAACCTCAAAGTTCCACAATATTACATTATGCCATAAAATCTTCAATTTTCGCATAGGTGACCAATCTGCCAGAATTTTCCAACACCTTTGAAAAATCATAACTAATTCTAGAAAAATCAAAATGAGGTGATCCCAAAGCCTATTGAAAGCTCGTGAAGTCCTCTTCATAGGAAAAATATGAATGACTACCAGAAATCACCACACAATTCCAGAATTACACAACATTCCACACTGCTCCAGAATTAGGTCCAGTTTCGACATCAAACTTTGGGCAACTAGAACTCCCAGCTCAAAAACCGAAATGACACAAATCATATGTCCATTTTGAAGCTTGAAATGTGAAATTTAAGACTGGAAAGTTTCAGAATTTTTAGACACCAATTGCCCATTCAAAATGTCCCTACAAACGGACTGCCCTGCACAAAGTTACACTTGACAGTTTTTTCCAATTTTCAACCAATGTGTTCAATGGCTTCAAAATCAACAACCAAACCTATTCCCACATAATTTTTCGTGTAGAACACAATGGTAACATCAAAATGAACAAATTCCCACTCATTCCCTATGTCCTGTTTTGGCAGAATTTTAGGGTATTTCACAACAAACAACCACTTCACTATCTAATCACTAAGCTTAGCTCATTTGCCTCCAAACCAACATATAAGCACATATATAGGATGAAAGCTTCATGATCCCTAATATACCCTAAAAAAACGAAATTAGGGCTGTCACAATAGCCCACCACAACTCAGCCAATTAAAGCATCATATACATCAACATAATGCTCTTACTCACCTCTTGCTTCTTCTTGTGCTCTTTTCTTGATTCCTCAACTTTTGTTCTTGCAAGGTGGCTGAAAACTCCTCCTCTTCAAAAACAAAAACCATAGAAATGAAGCTAAGGAAGAGAGGAACAAGTTTCATGAAGGTCACTTGAGCCATAGATGAGGTTAAGGAGGTGAAAATCCATGTAGAAGTTCTTACCTCAACTTTGTTCTTCACTTTCACTTAGCTTGCTGAACTTGGCCGACCTTGAGAAGAGGTGAGAGAGTGATTTATGATCAGTTTTTCTCTTCCTTTATCCTCTTAATATCTTACCGAAATGTGGCCCAAAGAGAAAGAAAAGTTGTGGTGGAAAATAATTCTTTTTACACAAGTTATGCCATGTTGACTTTGGTCAATTGAGTAAGGTTTCTCTTGCCTCTTCTCTTCTTGTTTTTGGACGTGATATGGGCTGCACAAATGGAGAATTATTATTGACCAACATGTTCTTCAAAAGGAGGAAGAAAAGATTGACCAATTGCATGAACTTGCATAGCCATTGGTTACACAAATTTTCTAGTTGCAATTTTTGACTTTTCTTCTTTGCTTTTCATCTTGGTCAATGTCTCAACTTGTTTTAATTTAATTCCTCTTCCCTTTCCTTTGTCTCCACCGAAATGTTGCACTTTGAAACACAAAAAGAATGTTGACCACTTGCTTTAAGGTATATGTGACCCATATGACCAAAGTTCCCTTGTAAAAGAGTTGAAATTTTGACCAAATTCCTCCTTCCTTCTCCTTTACCCTTTTTGGACGTTTTTAACAATATGAGGAAGGGTATTAATTTGTTTTCCCATTGGTCAATCTTGATCCTTCATTTTAAGCTTTATCCCACAATTAAGCTTAACTATAGGGTTTAGGCACTAATTACAACACATTCGGATCAAAATCCACATCATATACTTCAAAAGTGTTCATTTACAATAATTACATCACTTTTGGAGTCATTAGCCCTTAATCCCATTTTTGGGTTATTACACGGGGAATATACTAAAGTACTTGAAAGGCAAAACAGATCTCAAGAGTATGAACCTAACACAAAGAACGAATAAAATAAAATAAAATTGCTCAAGCTAAAACTACTAAATGATTTCTAATTCAAATCACCAATTGCCTTGATTCCTCAGCAACGGTGCCAAAAACTTGATGGTACTAAATTTTTAATAAGCACCACAAGTGTATAGGTCGTTGACAAGTATAATAGCAACTCAAGGTTGTCCCACAGAGATCTAAGGTAATAGATAATTAGGCATTAAAATTCTCATTTTCATTTAAGTTGAGCAAATTAAAGGAAGAGATTGAAAGACAATTTAAATAAATGCAAAAGAAACAAATCTAATGTTTTAAAGACTTCAATTGATAAAAACAACCTAGAGTGACTAATCCCTTCTTTAAGTTTTAGAGCATGCATTCACCCAATTAAAAGTACTTAATGTTAAATTGTTAATCTAGAGTTCAAATGAATATAAATATCTTCCAATCACTTATACTCCACTCTCAAGTTAAAATTGTTATTCCCAACTAATTTACTCAAGAGGCAATAAGTGTCCAAATTCACTCTAATATGATTATATGGGTCCAATAGGTATATTCCTATCCCATTAGCAAATTAGAATAAATTCTAATCCCATATTACTTAATCCTATAGTCCAATTAAGATCCGTCATCCAACACTAATCTAAATTCCTCAAATTCATACTTAGTGGTGATCAAGCACTAGGTAGACAAATTAATACAAGATTAAGTAAACAAAAATAGCACTAAGAACAATTAATTAGTTTATACATGCTCAAATCCTCAAATTAGTTCATAACTCCTCTAGGTTCAAAAACAACTAGCCACACATGGCTTTAAATAGAGTCATCACAGTAGCAACAATAAATTCTACACTTAGAAACATACTGGAATTCAACGAAACAAAGAGAGGAAAATGAAATTGAAGCAATACAATAATAATTGGCAACATTTCCTCTGCTCCTTTCAATAGACCATCAACTTTAATCTAGCTCAAGGGATGTCCGGTTCACAACTTTTCTAATGGAAAAGACCAACCCAAGTGCCAGGCCACCTCAGCTCCCTAAGCTTTTTTTGAATCAGTGATGGTAGACTGAAAAGTGAACTTTCAGCTCTTTCTTCTCGTTTCCTAAACCAGCGGCTCATGTTCTCTGTTGTAGCTCCCAGAAGGCCATCGTCCACTTAACATCATCAATCATTGTGCGTCTACTCTATCGGATTGCCTTCCTAGCTCTCTCTCTGATTCTGCACAGGTTCACGATGAAGATAGTGAGAGACGATGAACCAAGTTGCCACTACCCAGCTCACGATCCTCTTCCTTCTACTGCTCTGTCTCTTTTCTTTTTCCTTTTTTTCTGTGCCACTACTCTATGTCTATCCCGTGGCTAGTTTAGGTTTCCGATTCTTTCCATTTATCTGAAATGCTATCATTTTCAACTGTCAATAATTGCTTTTTGATTCAAAATTCTCATCCAAAACAACATCACCTAGTGCCATTATTAAAACATAGCTAACAATATATATCTAAATCAAAAAGTAAGAGAAAATAGAATAAAATAAAATAAAATAAAAACAACTCTTTTTTTTTAAATTTTATCTCATCAACATTTATTATTTTTATCCTAAATATTTACAATCTAAATCCCACAATTAATTCACCACTTTGATTTGTTTTTTTCATAATAAAATCTTAATAAATCTTACAAAATTAGATATATAACTCTCCAAATATCTTCAAAATATCCATTAAATGTATAAAATATGGAGAGTTATTCATTAAATCTTACAATGGTTATGCAATCAACAGTTACACATTCTACATACAAGAACATGATACAGGGAGCACGATGTAGAATAGTAGGGTAACACTTGTTGTTGATTCTTGGTACAGATCCAGTGCTAAAGATGTATACCCTATCGACGCGACAATATCATAGTTTGGTGTAGTTGAATGAATATGAGAGTTAGATTACACTATATTGAAGGTCCCTATCTTTAAATGTAAGTGGGTTAATAAAAATAGTAGATTGCAGACAGATGATTTAGGGTTTGTTCAAGTGGAGCTTTCTAAAGTTTGGTATAAAGATTATCCTTTCATTTTAGCATCATAGGCACAACAAGTGTTTTTCATTCCGGATCCTGCTAAGAAGAACTGGTCCAATGTACTTCCATCAAACAAGAATCATTAAGAACAAGTTGATAATAAAAGTAATAAATATTTGAATATTCCTGAAGATGATCTCTCCTTTGAGATGTTGTGGTCAAAACATATTGATATAGATGAAGATGAAAATGAAGATGAACCCTTATACATGAGACATGATCATAAAGAGGGGACTTGGTTTTTAAATCAAACAAGAAAGAGGAAAAGATGATAATAAGTGGCTTGATTTTTTGCCTTGTATGTTTTATTACATGTGTTCATATATTTTAACATAATTTACTTTCATTTCCATGATTGTCACTGTGCATGCTCTGATGTTTTGTTTAGGTTTATTTAACTTGTAGGAAAATGGATCCCCACACCGAAGATGAAGGCGTTCCCGACGAACATGATGATCAGCCAACATTTGAGGCCGAGGTAGCCCAGGGGTTAGGACCTTAATGTCCAGACTGATCAAACTGAGGAGTAGGGGCATTAAGATAGAGCTTTAGTGGAATGAAAAGGGAAATCCAATCGGACTGAATGCCAACTCCTTGATTAATTACATTAGGACTATGATCAGAGAAAGAGTCCCCATTAAAGTTTTATATTAGCGACGGGCAAAGAAAGATTATGCTGATATCTTCTTGGGTTCAATCGTAATAAACATTATTTACTCTATTATTCTGGTTGTTTTGTTTCATGAAATTTCAATCTAACAAATTATGTGTGTTTTTTCTTACAGCCTTGCTTCACAATTGACTAAATTAAAAAGAAATTTGTGCTACAAAAATGCGGCAGACTTTTGAGAAATTTTCGCTTTGCTCTTGTCAAGTTCTACTTATGGGACCACAATGATATTATCATTGATACACCGTCGAAATTGTACGAAGGAATAATAACTCAAGAGCAGTGGGATGTGTTTGTGAGCTCACATACTACTGTGCAATTTGCAGTAATATAATATTAGCCTTTACATACTTGTAATGTAGTTGTAATTAATATTTATTGATATGAATCATTTGGATCTAAACAAGAAAGAAGTGAGCGAAATCATGAAAACGCATCCAACAAGCCATACCGGTACATAAAAGGACTAGTATCGTATGCAATGTTGGAGCAACAATTAGTAAGAACTAATCATTATTTCATATGGATATAATTTTTATGGCTAATTTTTAACTACAACTAACTCTTATATGCCTATGCAAGAATCGTATTATGATGATGCCACACATATACCTCTGTATGAATTGTGGCTAGGTGAACAAAAAAATGAAATTCCTAGTGAACAAGCCAGCAAAGTTGCCAAATATTGTGTAAATAGTAGATTATACATACAATAAAGATTTAGCTTTACTTAACATATTCTATTTGATAATAATTAATATTGTTGTAATTATTTTTGTGATAGCGCTCAATAACGTAGGAGTAACCAGACTTGGTGCATTATGTTGGTCACAATGATTTGCTTAGTAGAGCACTTGGAGTTCTTGAGTATTAGGGTCATGTTCGGGGTGCTGGTTTTATAGTGACCAAAACATCATACTTCAGACCCCAAAAGAAAGCCAACAAAAATGACTTACTGCAACTAAAGGAGGAGATTTCTTACTACAAGCGTCATGTAGAACAAAGGATTGGTAGCTATGAGCATCTAGTAGAACAATTTAACGTTCATAAGCATTTGGTGCAAGAGCAAAATGTGTTATTGAAGGCTCAAATTGACGCCTTATTGCAGTCTAGGCCAGTACTGAGTCCAGTGGTGACAGCATGAGTGTGAGAGATAGTTGCCCCTCTATGCCTAAAGTCCCCATTCCTTTAGTAATTAATTTTTTCTCTAGTTTACTTTTTGTTACATTATAAATTATTGTACCTTAATATATTAACTCTATTTTTCATAAGGGCGAATCAGCGTACAAGTTGCATGTCGATGAATCTTTTAAGCTCGCAGTTGCTGTCAGCGTGGCCTACAACATCGAAAGAGATATATTGCATAATTCACCATTACCGCCAAACACACTCTAAGTAAGGGTTGACGTATAAACAAATGAAGATGCCCCCTTACAAATCCCTTCTCTGGATTCAGTAACAATGGTGAAATATATTGTCGGTGGTTATGTTGCATGGCTAATAGGTCTGATTGAGCCATATGAAAAGGTAGTTAATTTATAATTCCTTTTAATTTTTTCTATACACTTCCGCTTAAAACCACATTATTTAATTTCATGATTTTTATAGTTTGTTGCTCGTCCTAAAGGAAAATGAATTGAAGGGTATGGGAAGAACTCAAGTGTTCATCACCCTCAACCAGCAACTGACAAATGCTCTCATATCGCCAACAATTGGCATCAATGGCACTAGCTTTGATCAGCCAAGGAGGACAAGAAATACATTTTGATATCGACATCTATCATGTAGATATATCCGATCATGTCGATGATAGTGTACTGAACGAAGTGCTTAGTCGCGATTGGTTTAGTGCGACGGCCGTCAACATATGGATTAGGTACGTTATCATCATCGTCTATCACAGTTATTATTATTCATTATTCATCATTCATTTTTTTTGTTTTGATGACATTATTTGTTTTCTATAAAGGCACTTATACTACGATATGTTACTGCACACGGATGGGCGCATAGATTTGTGTTTGTCAGCCCATACCTCCTTGGCCATACTGGGAGATTAGATGTGGAAACACAATCTAATGATTTTAAGAACATCTTCATGTGGAGAGCATCACCTAATATGCTCTTTATTGTGCCATACAATCTAGAGTAAGTTATCTGTGACAGTATTTTAATCTATATTTTTTTATTCTTTGAATTTTACAATAACATGATTGTCAAAGTAAAATCTTCAAAATATTTTAAGGGACATTGGATTTTGATTGTTATCCATCCAGAGTCACCTGGAGGCCCTCGAATTTACTATTTGGATCCTCTAAAGGCCGGTCATCTAGACAACCGGCTTGATTTGAAGATTATAGTCAATAAGTGCATACGTGTATGTGTAAATATTTGCATGTGTCATTATTGAATTACCAAAATTAATCAGTCACTACTTGTTTTGTTAGAGCATTGACCGCTTACCCAAGCAATGTTGGATTAAGCTATTCTACACGCAACGACCTAGCCCGTAGCTATACCTAAAGGAAGATTGCAGTACTTATATATATGAATTTACTCAAATTTTGTTATTCAAAAGTTTTTCTTCAAATATTTACTTAATTATTTCATTATATTGTTGAAGTGTCCATTCCAACAAACAATAATGATTGCGGTTATTACATTATGAATTTTATGAAAGATGTGGTAACTTATGATCAAATTTCTGTTTCTACACAGTAACTTCTTTTACTTGCAGTTACTATGTTTTAAATTTAATTGACAAGTGTCTAAGTTAATTGATTTTTAGTGATTTTAATTTGTTCTATGCATGCTTTTTATGTAATATTATGAAGATCAACGTTGAGCCCAATTGACTGACCAACAAGTAGATGGGATAATTGAAGAATAGTGTGAATATATGGTCAGACAATTAGCTAATATTTAGGTACATACGTAGATTATTTCTTACCTATTCATCTTGTGTTGTTTATGAATTAGTTATACATTAAAATTATTTCTTGCCTACATCCTACATACATAGGTAGTTAAAATTAGTTGCATATTATATTTGTTACATTGTAATTAAATACATACATTAGTACTAATTTTATGAATTAATTATTTTGATTTGAGTTATTTCATTCTGATTTGGGTTTTTGTTGTGGATTAATGTAACGCTGTGGATTTATAAATTGTAAATTACTGTGGATTGAATGCATAGAGAGAGTGAAAAAAACTTACTTCCAATGGCACTTCTCCAGGGAAGTGCCATTGGAGGTAATAGACTTCCACCGGCACTTGTTAAGCAAAGCACCATAGGAAGTGCTTATCTGGACAAGCGCCATAACTTTATATTTTAAAAAAAAAAATTAAATAATCCAACTATGATGCTTCCATATATTCAAGAAGCGTCATAGCTTGTTTTAATGGCGCTGGAAGCTATGGCACTTCCCAAGTATCATAGTGTTCTTTAAATTAATTGCCACAATTTGTATTTTTTGTAGTAGTGAATACATACAACTAGTGCGCAAAGATAATATGGTAGTATACTTGTAAGTCAGAGTACTGATTTTGAACTAGACTCAGACTCAAAAACAACTCAAGTGAACGAAACATGGTAGATATTGAGAGTTAATATTACATTCAAGTCTGATTTTTTTAATAATTTGTAATAAAATTAATTGTTTCTTTTTTGGAAGGCTCCATTCGTGTGATGAATGAAACATCTGTAGTTTGCAATTATTTGATTAAATAAATCTCTTGCAGGTTTTTGTGAAAAATTTAATATGATATGTGTGTGTCTATCTTGCAACAATTCTATATAGAATATATCAGCTAACTCGAGTCAAAATCTCAGGCTCTCTATCATGCTCTACCAATGACCTATGTGTCAGCCGCAAAGCTTCAAAACTAACTTGAGGGAGGAGTAAACCAGACAGACGTGCGCAAGATAATTCGTAAAATGGCCCAGGATGGTTTTATTGAACCGAAAGGCTGCAAAAGATTGGGTATTAAACAAACGATCTAAGTGTAATCCTTTATCTATTCCTTTCTTATTTCCTGTCTTTTTAATAAATAAATATGTCGGAAACCAGGGAAACGCGTAATCCAATCTGAGTTGACTCAGTGGAAACTGGTGGAAGTCCAAAAGGTTCTGATGGGTACTATTGTTGAGGCCAAGGTATTGACTGCAGAGTTTTCTGAGTGTGTGTTTGTCACTTGCGTGTACACGCCTTTTATTTGAATGTATGTTTACTCTTCGGTATATTTGAAATTTTTCTGGAGCTAGACCACAGTGAACCAAGGAGCAAGTCCAAGGCTATTACCGATTCTGCAGCTTTTCGATATTTTAGTTCTTACGAGTGTAATTCCCATTCTTGGTAATCAGGAAGTAACATCAGGGAGGGATCCACATGTGGCGTACTCCACTCCATTGGATCAGATCTAACGAGGATGAGAGTTAGATCTGACATCAACAACCAAACTCACTCTACCAGGAGTGCTCAGAGAGTGAGAGAGTTGGGGATTGAGGCAAGTTACACACATTAAGCTTACACTGTTCAATATTGTAGTTCATAGTGGTCATTCTCTATATTTCTGCATATAACTGACTAGTACTGGTTTTTTTTTCCCTTTGCCCGGGAATCACAGCCTGTAGCTTCTAGGGAGAGTTTTGCTCCAGGTAAAGAGCACAGCATAGCAAACAAACGTTCAACTATAAACTAGGGTCACGAAGTTGAGACTCTTCTCTGCAGTAATAACTCTCCGGACAAGCGATCCAGAAAAACGAACACGGTAATCTACAACTTCCTCTTTCCGATATTTTAAAGTAGGACATGTTAGTAGACGGTAGTCTACTAAAAAATTTTGCAGTTTTAAACTTCTTTCTCCTCTCCCTTCTTTTGCAAGTCAAGGAGCCTATTTAAACGCCAGAGATCTCAAGTCCAGTGAACCTGCATGCATCCCCGATCCCCCACTAGTTTGTTTGGATTGGAAGACAAATTTCAGTCCCGACTTCTTTTGGTCCCACACCATATATAAACAATATGTCATGAATCATGATAGTTAACTATTTACATATCTCTTATATATAGGTAGTGACAGCCTCAGAACTTAATTATAGTAGCACAAAATTACCTTGAACAGTCAAATTCTTGTGTCTAGTCCTGGCTGATGACATTATTGTGATTGGCGCCCCAGTCAAGATTGGAGAAAAGACAAAAAGATTAATACCATATATAATCTGTTGTGCCTAGCTTTAGTATATATACTATTGCAGATATTTGGCTTTACATATTATCATGGCCATCGATAGGTGCGAGGTAAGAAGCATTTCGTCTTCCGTCCACTCCAATACTTTTCGTGAAGATCTTGTTCCGTAGATTTCATGGATTTCTTGTATAGATTTGAATATTATCAGTTTAGTATCATTAATTTTTTGCCTAGTGCCTACAAACGCTATTGGGTCAAAATTTAAACCCAACACAAGTTATAGGTCAACATGATATATAAAAGTAGGTTGATTTTCAGTGTTTTGATTTAAAACCATGAAATTTTCATGACTTCAGGGTAAACAAAGAATATCACCGGCCACAAAAGCTGATAAAGCTGATATCCATGTGTCAGTGGCAAACTCGTCTGAATGCTTTCATGATAAAACCATGTGCTAGCTAGCTCTACAAATATATTTGGTGAGGGGGTTTCTGCAAAAGAGAGACATGACATGAACACAAGATTAATAATTATTGTGAGGGACTAGCTTTTTTTTTTTTGGACTGAAGTGAGGGACTAGCTTTGAGTTATGCTGTTAATGCCAATTTCGATGTTACAAACAACAATTTTCATGTGCCAAAAAAAAAATTATTTTCATGATGTTTCCTTCCTCACTTTAACTAACACCACTATATGTATCTTAAACCATTCTATTATCAACACAAATAGAACTATAAGATGATAATTTTTAATCAATTTTCTGTAGATGATTATTTTCAACCAAACTTAGAACCCCACTTACAATACATCTTTATAATCATCATTTCATATCCTTCATCTTCCTCTCCTTCCTTTTTGAGTGACTAGTAGTAGTTGCTGCAAAGTAAGTACATGGGTTAAGGGGCAATTTTGCCCCAAACGTTGTCACCAACGGCCAATTTTGCCCTTGCAAGTTTTTCGGGGGATAATTTTGTTCTAGTCATTATCCTAGTTAATTTTAACCATTAGTTAATTAAATACGCTGAGTTGACAGTTCACATGTCATCTGTGTCATTTTTGTTAAGTACAAATTTGCTCTAGAATTCTATATATCTTCTACTCATTTTCTTTTCAAAGTTAGATTTAAAACTTCCATACAAATTTGCACTTTAACAAAAAAAGATATGTAGATTGTCAGCTCAACATATTTGATCAACCAATGGTCAAAATTAACTGGGATAATGATCATGGCAAACTTGCCCCCTTTTTGACACTTCTAGAGCAAAATTGCCCCGAGACAAACTTTCTGGGTAAAATTGCCCCTTGGTAACAACTGGGGCAAAAGTG
Organism: Inga leiocalycina; assembly: GCA_963242795.1. Lineage (NCBI taxonomy): Eukaryota > Viridiplantae > Streptophyta > Magnoliopsida > Fabales > Fabaceae > Inga > Inga leiocalycina. The sequence continues at coordinate 51,957,729 of OY725323.1, forward strand.
CCTCTTAACCCTTTATTTTATTTTATTTTTTAAAAAATAGGACTTTAAACATTTGTTGCGTTGTGGAACAGATGCCATAAATAATGACTTATGACGTCTATTTTATTGTGAAACAGACAACGTAGCTTCTGTTCCCGTATAACAGACACGATAAGTCAATACTTGGCTCTTTTCCTCTTTCCGCTACTCCCCGCATGCAGTAGTCAAAGCTCATATTTAACAAACATGAAAAGGGGTATTTTTCCATAGTGAATAAGTACATAAGTTTAGAAACAGGAAAAACGAAAATCCTTTAATATCATTTTCATCTTTTTATTTAAAAAAAAAAAGAAAAAATAAATAAATAAAGCAACTAGCTGTGTTTTCACTTTAAAATTCTTGATCTTCAACGGAAGTAACTTGTGACAAGAAACAACTCTTCTCTGTACAACGATCCTTGCCTCCTTAAACTTCTTCTCCTCTGTTGCTTATTGGCCGCCACCTCCTTTTAGGCTTTTAAATTGAATCGATAATCATTGGGAATAAGAGATATCCAAATTGTACTTGAAGGAGAGGAGAGGAGAGGAGAAGGATTGAAGAGAATGATATAAGAGATACTCCTCCAAGAAAGGGAGAAGGAGAATAATTAAGGAGAAAGAGGGAATGTAAGTAATATCTCTCAATTCTGAAATCTTATATTTGTTTGATTGGCTTGCTTTAGAATTTGTTAAATTTAGAAGCCTAATTTAGGATTTGGATATTTCAAAAGCTTTTTAGTAGGATTTTCCCATTAAATTATCCCAAGTGAACAATCCAGTCTACACTAATTTTTTGATCCCTCAACACATAGAACAATGTTTACTTATAAATAGAAAACATGTTGATGTTAGATATTTTACTAAAAATGGTAATATAGCTTATTATTCAGATTATATCTAGATATATTTTCTAATTACTAATTGATCATAGAAGGATATTATAGATATTGCTAGTTTATTATTTTGATCAAAATTAAATGTTCTAAATATTATTTGATTATTTTTTTTGGATAAAATATCTACCAATTGTGACCCACATGCGAGTTGGATAGGGCATACGTTTAGGGTTACCTGCTTGCCTGGTATGCTATTTCAAGCCTTGATGAATGGCTATAAATAGTATACGCTAGGTTAAAGCGGCAACATAAAAAGTATGTACTTACTCCTTGAGGGTTCCTTGACGAATGACGGCTATTCCTTAACCATCATTGTGCCAATCTTCGCATTGGAAGAGAACTTAATTCTTTTCTACTAATACTTTTCTATGATTTCAGTTGTCCCAGTTTTAGATCGAGAACTTTGTGGTTCGCATCTTCAAATTATAGCATGGCAAGAGGTGTTTATGATTTTAAGTCTTTCGCCACGATTAGGATGTTCTAGAAATTTTATATGCACATATAGTTTTTATTTAGAGCAAATTCCAACATGTGGTATCAAAGTATGGTTTCAAATCTCACTTGCCTGCTAATTGTTTTTTATGATGGGATAAGTTTGTGTTTTAATTTTCTATTTGATAATAAATTTGAGAAAATTTAAACAAGCATCAAATATGTCTTGATACGATGAGGGTAACAGACCGGCTAGAAAACAAGTATGGAAACACTAACGGGACGGATGATCAAAGGTAGGACCTTAAGAGAACCTGTCTCTTACAACCCTAGCCACAAAGACACCACAAGGATGATCAATCCTTGATACAGTCGGAGTATTCGCACGAGAATACAAGGATGCAAGCAAAGCTCACAGAAGAGAAATAAAACTCTCAATTATCATTCAAGTCTGAAAATGCAGTACAAAAACGCAGCCATATATAAAGGCCACAAAAGAACACTCTAGAGTTTGAAAACCTAGCCATAAATGCAATAAATGATGCCTTAATGATGATTGATTGTCTTGGTTGACACCATTCAAGCCTAAAGGAATTAGGAAATTACTTATTCTTCAAGACTAAGTCAGCTACCTAAAAATAGGAAATAAAACAAAGTCTTCAAGAGCAATCTTTGACCAAAGGCCTTATTTAATGCAAATAAAAAAAAGGAAATAAAAACGAAATTAATTCAGATTTGCTACATAAGGACGCCTTCTTGAGGTGTCTTGGACGTCACTTATGATCCTCCTTCAAGGCACATGCTTATCACATGGTATTTTAAGTGAATTCTTCAATCTGGACTGCACATGGGCCTTGTTCATCATCTTGTTGGGCTTACTACTTTATGTTACACCAATTTCATGGATCTTCATGCTTTGCCACGTGCTCAAGCTTCTCTGTGTTGTAAAATCATGTATATGGGCCTGAATAGGTATGGTTAAGGCCTCATTTGCACCCTCAACATATATACTAACATTATGAGCCATTAATGAAGCAAAATTAAGCCTAAATGTTTTCCCCAACCTCTCAAACACTTCATTCTTTTCTAAGTTTTTTGTAATTGGGCCGTCAATGTCATGAGGAGGATCTTGGGCTTGCTTAGAATCTTGTTGGATAATAGAGACAACATCTTGTTCATTGTAGATGTCACCTAAGCTGCCATGTAGTACTTTGTCGACACTTTGGATACCAACATTGATGCTTTGTTGGACACCACATAAGACGTCCCTTGCACCTCTATCAGAACCTTTCCCCTCTTCGGCCTTCAAAGTTCTCATTTGAATTTTTGCTACTACCACCAAGATCTGCATTGACGGCCGCTCCTCCCAAGTGCTAAAGTTTGTGACCTATACCTTGCCATTAGGGCAAGTGACAGGCCCTGATGAGTAAAAGGGTGCAATAGTCACTATAAAACTTGGGCTGCGAACCTGGGTAGAGCAGCTGTTAGGGCAAGTACGAGGCCTCGATGAGTAGGACGACGCGGTGGTTGCTGCAAAACTTGGGGCGTGAGCCCGAGCGAAGCAGCAGTTAATGCAAATCTTAGTGATAGTAGCAAATATTCAAATGAGTACTTGAACATGGGTTAGTCGATCTTAAGAGATAGGGGAAGCTTGTCTGGTAGCATGCAGCACACGTACTTTAAAATGGAATCGGGTTAAAATTCCTGAACCGGGATGTGGCAGCTGACAACAACATTAATTAGTTTGAAAACATCAGCAGGGGCCTCGGAGGTAGGGTCCAACAGCTGGAAGAGCACAGCTCGTCATGTGGTGTCTGATGCGCACAACTAACGGTCATTGGTTTAAGGTATAATTTTGCCTCGAAAGTGTCAAATTTCAAGCAAATTTGACCTACTAAAAGTCAAATAATGCAAGGGCAAAATTGCTCCAAATTTGACACTTCCGGGGCAAAATTTGACCTCGAAAAACTTCTAGGGCAAAATTAGCACCAAGTTAATACTTCCGGGGCAAAAATGACCTTTTACCCTATGAGATTATTGCTTCATTGTGCTTTGCCATACGCTTCTTGTCACTTTACCATCCTGAACCTTTTGTGAAAAGAGAACCCTACAATCGCATCTTTATGTTGCCTTTGAAAATCAAAATTTTGATTTGATATTTTAGCATGTTTTTCATAAATTTTTTACGTGTACAAGTTTCGCCCTATTTCAACTTCCCTTATCCTTGAAGCTCACTGCTTGCGCTATCACCATTTTAGTTTTACGTTTCAAAATCTAAGTTGTTCGATTTTATTTTAGGACACTTTAACTGTGTTTGTTGTTTGAATAAGTTTCCCCATGAGTCTACGATCATGTCACCATTAAAATCTCTAGAAAACATGCCTAGAATACCTGTAATATCTGCGGCGGCTCTGTTCATCAGGTCATGACATGTTGCACAGGGAGGTGGGTTGGATCATAGGGATCCGAATCTGTTGGGGAAGATGACCTAAACGATGAGTTTTGGTTTATGCCAAAACAACATCGTTTTCGTATATGTTGGGTAGCCTTATCTGTATGTGGAAAATAATGGCATCCATGGTCTGAGCTGAAACACACCCTTTAATAAGCCTGTTCGGGATCGGGAAATCCCATTCCCGATCCCGATAAGTGATCAGGAAGGGATTTTATTCCCGATCCCGATCCTGAGAATTTCCCGTCCCGATGGGAGGGGAAATCCTGAAATCGGGATCGGGAATTTCCCAAATTTCTAGAGGTAGAAATGCTTCAGGAAAATGCTTCACACCTGCTGCTTTACATAATGGTTTATTGATCCAAACGGACTACATGAAGTGTCTTTCTACTAAAAGGAAAGAAGACAAATAACTCTAATATGGTTCTATAGTTTATTGTGGATTTATTTGTCATGAAATCTTACTTGTCTTTAGTAAACCAAAATAGAATCAGAAAGTTTGAGTTGATCTAATGCTTTTGGATTACATTCTTGATGTTCAACAATCAACAATAGCAAACTACATCTATTATCTGCTTGCTGCTAACTAATAATAGATATAAAAACAAATATCACCAAATATATTCTCTAGACATCAAATCAACTAATCATCAGTTTAACCAAATAAATATATGACTAGTTCAGGAAAACATAAAAAGAGGGAATATCTGGCTAGCAAGTGTAAAGATTCCTAAATAAGAGTGAGTTGAAGTATAAGCCATTGTAGCTCCTCTCTCGTCAGCACAACCTTAATCCTTAGTTTCTTCTTTTCTTCACCATCTTCTTCTTCTTCCTCCTCCTCTGCCTGCTTCTGCTTCACCTCTTCTTTTTCTTGTCCTTGTTCTTGCCACTGAATCTCATCACTAGATCTCTCCATACAATTCCCCATATCAAGTTGAAAGCTCTTGAACTTGACCTTTCTTTGTTCTATTTTTCCTCTGCAAATTAACTTCTCTTTCAATACTGGATTCTGATACGGAATGAACACAGATGGGAGATGCGCTTTGAAGATTGAAAGAGGTTGTTAGTACAAAGTATGGGGAGAGAAATATGGAGGGTGAGCTTTATAGTTATTGGTAGTCTTATATATAACTATCAAAATAGGGTACATGGTCATTGATAGTCAATAAAAATCAGTGACCAAAGATGACTTGCATACGAACTACCAAAGTTTGAAGCCTAAAGTTTTTGTTGTTATTGTAGATTTTTATATCATACTACAAAAAATCCCAAATATTTTCTTTAATCCATATTGCTGTCTAAACTTTCTCAGAAATGAGTCTCCAACACATAGTTGTTGTCATATTCACTAATTTATCCCAAATAGCAAGAAAATCAATATACTGAACCTCTAACAATACAATTAACTCAATTCAGCATCCACAAAGCCATAGAAATCAAATATATAATGAAATTTATCCAAAGGTTCTTTTGCATGAGTGTAGCAGAAAATACAACAAACACAAATTCAATATGGTGGCTTCCTAGGAGTCGACTAAATCACCAATCATTTCCAAAAATGGTGGAGTAGAATGCAATTCATATAGCTAGAAGCCAGGAACCCAAAACCAGCATGTAGCAACTGCCAAGAAATGCAAAGGAAGAAGCCATCAACAAAACAGTCGATAGGCAAGAAATTCCAGCAACCATAGATAGGCAAAATGCCATATTCCATTTCCCTAATTTTCAGACAACTATTATGATTAAATTAAACTAAATGAAACAAGAAGAAAACTAACCATTGATTAGTTGTCTAGTGCTTCCTCTGAATGTGATATGTTTGAAGTTGCTGATTCAGCTGCAAAAAGTACAAGCAAAAGAAACAAAAATTACAAATAATTAATAAATAATAAATGAAATGAACTAAACAAACCAAAAGAATAGATATTACCTTGTTCTATAGCAATAGTGTCATTGAAGTTATCAATTTGAAGTTCTTTTAGTTGATCACACAAAGCAGAAGTAGATGAAGATAACCAATTTTGCGTACAAATGAGCGCCTCAACTGTCTTTGGTGAGAGAGAACTTCTATATTTAGAAATGACACGACCTCCCGTACTAAATGCATATTCAGAAGAGACGGTGGATACAGGTATGGCCAGCACATCACGTGCAATCAATGAAAGGACTCTGTATTTAGAACCGTTTTCTTTCCACCAGGCCAAACATCAAACGCTTCATCTTTTAATGCAGTCAACTCAAATTTAAGATACTTATCCACTTCTCCATTTTGATCATTGACTCACACTGTGCGGCCTCCTCAAAGATAGCCTCAAAAGCATACTGTAAATATGTTGTTTTATACCTAGGGTCAAGTAAAATCCCTATCATCAACAAAGGATTAATGTCACCAAGATTTCCCCAATACTTTTCATACTTGGACAACATATTTTCAGCCATATTAGATAACAAACTCATATAATCATTGGCTGCATCTTTGAGGATAACATAAACTTCAGCTATTTGTTGGAAGCATTCATTTGAGGTAACATGAAGTGATCTTGAAAATTTTAAAGTCATGTCATAGAAGACTTTCAAAAACTCAACAAATTCTGTAGCTTTTTTAAAATCCACTCTTGAAGGAGGACCAACTATCTTTTTTTCTGTAAAGAATGGTTTGTAATCTTTATCATCATGGATCATCCTTTCAAAAATAGTGCTGAATTTAATGGCACTCTCCAACATAAGGTAAATTGAATTCCACATTGTTAGGCAATCCATTGTAAGTAGGCTTTTTGAGTCAATTTTCATTTTCTCAACAAACTCTTTGAACCTTTTAAGCCTTGAAGGAGAAGATCTAACTTATTTAATGGCATTTCTAATGCCTTCAACACTGCTGTGCAATTCCTTCACACCATCAGAAACAATCAAATTCAAAATATGTGCACAACACCTCAAGTGCAAGAAGTCTCCATCACAAACTAAACCATTCCAATGCCTTAAAACTTCTTTCAATCTTGCCACTGCATTGTCATTTGAAGTAGCATTATCAACCGTAATTGTATAAACATTATTAATGTTCCAAGCTAATAAACATCTCTCCAAAGTTGCTGCAATTGTCTCACCCTTATGGTTTTCTATTATACAGAAATTCAAGATTCGCTTCTGGTATGTCCAATCTTCATCAATCCAGTAAGCAGTCAAGCACATATAGTTGGCATTTTGACAAGAAGTCCAAGTATTTGTTGTGAGGGAAACACAAACTTTTGTTCTTTTAAAATACCTCTTCAATTTGATTGATTCTTGCTTATACAACCTCAAGCCATCCCTTGTTACTGTCGTCCTCGAAGGAATTTGAAGGCGAGGTTCAACCTTCATCATCATCTATTTAAACCCCACACTGTCCACTACTCGAAATGGCATTTCATCCAGTATAACAAACTTTGCAATTGACAATCTGCATTCTTCTTGATTGAACAAATGATGAGTCAGCTTTTTGCTACTTCCTTCAAGAGTGGATGCCAACAAAGATTGTTTAGCCTTGTTCGGTCTGTTTGGATTTTTGAGACATGTTTGTAAATGTTTCAACAATCCACTTGTCCCTTGCTATACAGGGTCACATTTAAGTGGCTTTTTGCAATACTTGCACTTGGCCCGAAGTTGTCCATCTTTAAATTGTTCTATGGGTAGCTTCTCAAAAGCATCCCAAACTGAAGATTTGTGTTTCTTCCTTGGACCTTGAACTTCTTCATCTCCCTTGTCATCATTTATATCACTTGGGACATTTCCCTCCTTATTTATATGAGTAGCTTCACTACCTTGTGTAGAAGGATCTTTAGGTTCTGCCTGACTTACTTCAATATATCCTTCAGCATCCATTTATTTCTATAAAAGGAAGGAAAATAAGGGAATCACATATATCAGATTAAGGGGTTCACAAAGACCAACATATATTGCTTATTTTCCCATGTCATCCATACCAGCATATATAGCAACCTCTAAATTGATTTCCACTTCTTTCAAGAGTGTGTAAGATAACAGAGTAAATGGAAATAGTATACTACTTTATACTACTCAAGAGCTCATATTCCACTGCTTTGAGATATTAACAAGTATTGATTCAACATGTTTAAAAGGATAATCTATAAAAAATTAGAAGGAAAAAAAATCACTGAACCAGAGCAATAATTCGTGAACAATTGAATAATCAATACAGTTATAGCATGTATTAGGTGTAATGGATGTATGGAATGAAACCACTGTGTGTAGGCAAGTAGTTATCAAGCAGTTATTTGTTGTTTCTTAATTATAGACATAGCATAGGAGGATTAGGCATCTCTTTGATGTTTATGATTTGTATTTTGAACATTATCTGCCTTGCTTATTAGTGAATTCAGTGTTAAGATTTAAGACTCTTTTTTTGGTCCACTAATGATCTATTCACTCATTAATCTATGTAAACATAAAGGGAAAGAAAAATTTTCAATGTGACTATGGAAACCAGATAGTGGATTAAACTATGATCACACAATCATTATGTTAATAGAATAATTGAATAAGGGCATTACAAGCTCAAGGATTAAACTAACTATTCTTTTCAAAAATCTGGACAAAAGAATTCTGACATATAAAATCTACAACTACAAGTAGGAAGACCAAAGAAGAAAAAGCAAATTTAAACGAACAATTAGCCAATTACCACTTGCGGAGTTGCAGATCTTCTGATATGGAGATTGGTGATTTGGAGAATAAATTAGAGAGGGATGCGCGCCAGGAGCACAGTCGGACACGTCGTCCGTCACATAAGGAGGGGATGAGAGACCGAGATTAGGGTCCTCAGGCAGAGTCACCATCACCGATGCTGAGATCTCACGTCGTCTGACGCACAAGGAGGAGACGAGAGACCTAGATCAGGCGTCCTTGGGCAGATCTACCGTTGCCGACGCCGACGCCGAGAGAAGCTAGGAACTGCCAAACTGGGAAAGGAATTATTAGAGCTCAAAACTTTGAACCAGAAGGCAGCCAAACCGCAGAAGCCTTCAGAGTTCAGATGAGATGAGATGGGCCATGGGTCTGTGTCGAGTTCAATAAGCCTGAGATTGAGTGTAGTGTGGACGTGTGGTGTCTGGTGTGAGTGAGTTAGGTAATAGATACTAAAAGAAAATTTTGGGATCGGGAAATATTCAGGATTGGGAAATACCGATCCCGATCCCGATCCCAAACTGAAATTTACCGATCCCGATTTTTTCCCGTCCCGATTTGCTCGAGATTGGGACGGGAAGATCAGGATGGGAAAAGAATGCACACCCCTACCCTTTCATTTAATTGATTATGGTTGGATTCATGCATTGGGCTTGTACCTTTTTAGACCTTTTTTAATTTTTTTTCATTATTTTATTTTAATAGGTCTATTTTTCAAATTGGATTTTTCGAACGGAGCCTCTGTTTGGTTTCTCTGTTTTCTGACCTTTTGTTGGTTTTTCCAGACTTACGAGCCTACTAGTTTCTGAGTGATTTAGAATTAAAAACATTTCCAAAGATGTTTTTGCCATCCGGGCCTCATATGTTATTTCTTTTTTTGTTCATAAGTCCAATTTTTCACCTTTTAGGCTATCTTGATTCATTTTCAAAAAATGTTTTGGACTCAAAGTTTCTTTTTACTTCTGAAAATTATTTTTTCACTTCTTTTGAGACCATTATTGTTTTGAGCCATTTAGTTATTTGTTTTGATTCTGAAAAATCATTTTTGGCCTACTTGATATGCCTTTTATTAGGGTATAATCTATTTTGCATCATTTTAATTGTTTATATTAAGAGAAATTAATATTTTGGCTATTTCACATTCTAAAATGTTGGAAAATTATTTTTTTGCATGTTATTTAATTGTTTCAATATTTGGATAATCAATTTTGGACAGCTATTTAACTATTTAAATTTTGCAAAATTATGTTTGAGTTGAAATATGTTGAAATTAATTTAAGCAATCTTTGGTTGCATAAAAATAGTGTTCGTTTCAATTGTATGGTCATGCCGAGGGTTATGTATTGACTGTAAATCTGATTTGTTTTCCACTATAAGGGTTAGAAGTGATTTTCAAGATTGAATGGTTGACAGTGAATGGTGTATTGCTGGCCTGCAAAGATAAGAGGGTTATATATCCCAATTCACAACTGCACGCCAGCACAAAAATCACTTTGAATCTTCTCTCTACAGCCGAGGCCGAGAAATGTTTATGGAAAGGTTGTCAAGGGTACATGGTACTTTGCTTTATTTAGTCAGAGGCCAGAGTAGCCTTAGAAAGTATCCCTATAGCAAATGAGTTTCCAGGATTTTTCCAGAGGATATCGGTAGATTACCTCCAGATAGAGAAATAGAGTTCTTGATTGATGTAAGGCCTAGAGCAGATCCAATATCCAAAGCCCTATACAAAATGGCTCTGAGTGAAATAGAAATATTAACAAAGCAGATTAAGGAGCTACTCAAGAAAGAGTTTACTCGACCTAGTGTCTCGCCATAGGGAGCTCAAGAGCTCTTTGTTAGGAAGAAGGACGGAAGCTTGCAACTCTGTATAGATTACAGGGAGCCGAATAAGGTGACTATAAAAAACAAACACCCACTACCTAGATTGATGATATGCTCAATCTGTTATCTGGTTCTTGCATATTCTCAAAGATTGATTTACGATCTGTATACCATCAACTCAAAGGTAAAGTAGAAGATGTATCGAAAAATGCTTTCAGGCCTATATATGGCCATTATGAGTTTCATGTGATGCTATTTGGGTTGACTAATGCACTTGCCATGTTCACAGACTATATGAATCAAATTTTTCGTCTACATTTAGACCAATTCATAGTTGTCTTCATTGATGACATTTTGGTGTACTCGTAGAGTAAAGCCGAACATAAGCAACATCTGAGAATAGTGTTGAATTGACTGAGGGATAAGCAACTCTACGCCAAGCTGAGCAAATGTGAATTCTGACTTTCAGAGGTTAAGTTTTTTAGCCATGTTGTCTCACAGTAAGGGGTCTTTATTGATCCTAGTAAGGTGGAAGAAGTACTGAGCTGGAAAAGGTCAGATACTGTAATTGAAGTACATAGTTTTTTGAGTCTAGCTGGGTATTACAGAAGTTTTATCCAAAATTTCTCTAGAATAGCTTTGCCTTTAACAAAGTTGACAAGGAAAACTTAAAATTTTGTGTGGGACGAGAATTGTGAGAAGAGCTTTAAGAGGTTAATGACAGCACCATTGCTGACAATCTTATATCTGCAGTTTGCATATATTTGTATACAGATGCCAGTGGTCATGGATTACGATGTGTGTTGATGCAATTAGGCCAAGTGGTGGCATACGCATCTCGTCAACTAAAACCTCATGAATTGAACTATCCTACCCATAATCTTGAGTTGGAGGCATTGTATTTACTCTAAAAATCTAGAGACATTATCTCTATGGTGTGACCATAGAGCTGTACTACGACCATAAATGCTTGAAATACTTGTACGATCAGAAATAGCTAAACATGAAGCAGCGTAGGTAGATGGAGTTACTAAAAGATTATAATCTGGGGATTAAATATCGTCTCAGAAAGGCTAATGTTATTGCAGATGCATTGAGCCGTAAATTAATGCAAGTGGCAGCCACAATGATTCATGAGCAGAAATTGATCGAGGATTTCAAAGATCTCAATCTGTCTTCTCAGATTTTGACAGGCAATGGTCACTACTACAGAAAAAGTTTTTAACATCCCTTTTTAAGGCCTTTTAATGTTTGGAAACAAGGGGACGTCTATGTGAGTGACATTAAAAAATGAAAATAACGTCCATAGATAAAAGAACGTCTAAGGTCTGGACTTTATATGTCCCCATTTTAAAAAGGGACATCTAAAGTGCTACAGTGACACTTTAGATATAACTTTAGATGTCCCCACTATAAAAGTGCTACAATGACACTTTAGATATAACTTTAGATGTCCCCACTTTATAGTGGGGACATCTAAAGTTATATCTAAAGTGTCACTGTAGCACTTTAGACGTCCCCATTTTAACTTGGGGACGTCTAAAGTGTTTTCTTTTAAAATCGTTTATATTATTATAGATCTGGACTAAACAGTATTTAAAACCAGAAATCACATATCATCGTCAATAAAATTACAGATCTAGTATCTGAAATACAAATCCAAAATCTACACAATAATAACTCTAAAATTGAAATCTCATAGGCAGAAGATGAAAATAATAAGAGGAATTAGTTGCAAAAACCTTATCTCCTTCTATTATTGAAATTTATTTTCTCATAATAATGAATAAAGAAGAGCAATAGGGAGAGATGAACCTCGTTTTCTCAGCGGGAACGTAGCCATGAAGCTTGTTTCAGACTTGATCTACAAGCCATAACAACATAAGTTAGAAGATAAAGTAGAAGGGAAACCTAAAGAAAAAAGAGAAAGAGGATAAAATAATAAAAGATGGTAAGAAAGCATAACAGATCTGGAGGTGAAAAAAAGAGAGAAAGAACGAAGCAAGAGTAAAAAGAGCATATCAATAAGAAGAAGCAAGAGTTAAAATGCGTGGTGGCGGCGGCTCTTCTCATGTTTGAGATGATGGGAAAAGATCTAGACTGAAGTAGTATAAAATTGATAAATAAAGACTGTCAGTAAAAATTTGAATTGTTTTTGGCGTTCCCAATTTAATTTAAGGATGCCTAAAGTTGTCCTTTGTTTTGACTTTATACGTGACTTTAGACGTCCCTACTTAAATTAGGGACGTCTAAAGCCAATTTTTTTTTAAATAAGGGACACCCTTTTGCGTCCCTCATATATGTAGGGACGCCATTTTGGGGTCCCTAAACGCCACAATGGCGTCCCTTATATATAAACAGGGATGCCATTTGGCATCCCTACATATATGAGGGACGCTAAAGGGTGTCCCTCATTTAAAAAAAATTGAATAAAAACTTTAGACGTCCCTAACGATATAGGGACGTCTAAAGTGTAACTTTACAGACTTTAGACGTCCCTATTTGAATTGGGGACATCTAAAGCTATACAGTTCTCACCCATAATTACAAATATGCCACCGTCTTTATTTTTTACGTCCCTTTTTAAAAAAGGGACGCCCTTTAGGGACATAAAACATATATGCTATAGTAGTGGGTGTCAGTCTGGTGTATAATGATCTGAGAGCAGCAATTGAGGAAGCGCAACTATAGGATTGATTAGCATTGTCTATCAGAGACATGATTGCTAGAGGTAAAACTCAGGAATACCATTTGTTACCAAGAGGGCTAGTCAGGTATCGGAAGCATATATATGTTCCACCGTAGATAGAGCTGAAATGGCAAATCCTAAAGGAGGCACATAAGAGTAAATACACTCTACATCCAGGAGCAATCAAAATGTACCATGACTTGAAGTCCCAGTATTGGTACCAGGAATGAAAAGAGAAGTTACAAAGTTCATCGTTCATTGTCTCACGTGTTAGAAAGTAAAAGTTGAACACCTGTGACCATCTGGGCTTTCGCAAAACTTTGAGCTTCCTGAGTGCAAGTAGGAAAGCATTACCATAGATTTTGTGATGGGGTTGACCAAGGTCAGAAATCATGACGGAATTTGGGAGATAGTTTATAGATTCATAAAGACAGCCTACTTCCTACCTATTAACATCTACTATTCCCTGACAAATTGGCAGAGATTTACATTAAGAAGATTGTGCGACTACGCGGTACTCCAAAGAATATAATCTCAAATTGAGATCCCTGATTTACTTCTAAGTTTTAAAAGGTGGTTTATGAGGATTTGGGTACTAAATTGAGGTTCAGCACGACATATCATCCTCAAACATATAGGTAGATAGAATGACAATTCAAACACTTAAGGATATACTGAGGGCATGTGCACTCACTTTCAAAGGTAGCTAGGACAAATTCCTTCCATTGGTAAAGTTCACCTACAATGTGAGGCATTATATAGGAGGAAATTTTAATCGCCCTTGTCTGTACAGAACTGTCTGAGAGACGCTTACTTGGGCTTGACATAGTGAATCATACAATTGAGTAGATAAAGCTAATTAAGTAGATATTGCTAACTGCTCAGAGCTGACAAAAGAGCTATGCTGATAAGAGGCGAAAACCACTAGAGTTTAAAGTCGGTGACCACGTGTTTATGAAACTCTCACTAGTTACGAGCATTAGAAGAGCACTGAAAGTAAAGAAGCTGCATCTGAGGTACATTGGTCCATTCGAAATCTTGGCAAAGATTGGGCTAGTGGTGTACCGTACAGCATTGCTGCCGAACCTAAACAGGTTACTTGATGTCTTTCATGTTTCCCAGTTAAAAAAGTATCAACCCAATCCATAGCATGTGATCGAATACGGTTACGTGGAAATGTGAGAGGACTTATAAAGTCACACCTGACCAGATCATCGATCGGCAAGAGAAGCAGCTCAGGAGCAAGAGCATTCCATTTGTCAAAGTCATTTGGAAAGGGTTATATCTTAGCGAGGCAACTTGGGAAACAAAAGAAAATATGAGGAAACGTTACCCGGAATTTATGGCTGTATAAATGTAGTAAATTTCAAGGACAAAATTTATTTAAGTGGGGGAGAACTATAATGCCCTAAATTTTATTCACCAAATATATAGTAATTATTTCAGAAATGCAATAAATGGTGAATATTCATGAATTTGGGATTTATAAGGCTGTAAATTTTCATTTTCATGAGAATTGGGCTATAATAAATATGGAATTAATTTGAATAATTCAAAAAGCCCAATATAAAAGCCTAAAAATGAAGAAATATAGAAGGATAATATTTGGTCCAATAATGAATAGAAATTGGCCAAAGAAAAAGAAGAAAAGGAATTAAATTTAAAACATAATGGCAATTTCGTAATTTTGCCAATTTAGCACAAAATTAATTAATTGAAGTTAAATTCAATTGATTTAATAAAATAAAGAGGAAATATATATTTGGAATATTTTGGTCAAATATATATGAATTTATGGAAATTGGAGCACATGCACAAATTTGACCAAAATGTGACGTAAGGTGTACATGAAACTTGAAGCCAATTTGGACCCAAATGAAGGGACCCTTAGGCGTCTTTGGTATGTAGCAAGAGAGGAGAGGAATTAGTTACATACTAATGGGCTTTATGTCATAAACTGACATGTAGATAAAGTCTAATTACTTTATGTACACAAAAGTCAACATTAGTGAATTTTGGTTAATTAAATAAATCAAGGGATAAAGGCAAGATATTTAAAATATTTTCTCTTCCTCCTTGCTCACCAAAACCATCAGCCAAGAGTGCTGGAAAGAAAGTGAGCTTTGGTGATTTTAGAGAGAGGAGAATCAAATTTTCAAAGATAGGTTGATTTCCTTTGTGATTTGGGTTCTAACTTGTATAATCCTCCCTCTAAGCTACTCTTCTACATGATTTATGGTGTTTAGGAAGCAAAATCCTAAGGTTTGTAGAGGCTAAAGTTTCGGCCAAGTGAGAGAAAGCAAGGGAAACAAAATGTGACTTTATAAAACTTAAATTGTTGTTGTTGTTGGATTGAGCAGTGGTTTTGTGGTTGATTTCTATGATTTGTAAAATTTTGGAAAATGGAAACCCTAGCTATTATGCTGCCCAAATTTAGTTTTTAATCATGGTTGGAATGTAATTAAGTAGTTAATCAGGTGATTAGGAGTAGAAAGGAGTAAGGATTTGAGGTTAAAATTCAAAAACTCCAATTTTTCCCAGAGTTCTCTAAGTTTTTTCCTAGGCTAAGAACAAGGGCTAGGAGTTGGATTTTCATGAAATTGATGATTCCATTGTGTTCAGGAGGGAAAATTAGGTGGTATTACTGTTCAACACTTTTTCAAAAAAGCCCTAGAAAGCGAAATAACCAAAACGCCCCTAAAACCCTAATTAGGGGCTGCCAAGGGCAAAACTGTTATTTGACAGTGATTTTGTAAAAACTAAGGTCAGAAATGGATTCCTTGGGAGAATATATATAAGAATAAACCGGGTTAAAATTTCAGGAAAAGTACAGTCTGACCGCAGTACACAGCCAGACTAGGCCGGGTCTCTAGGGGCACTGTGGTAATTTTTCAAATAAACTCATATAACCACTAAAAAACTTTGAAAGTGCCTAAAATATTACACTAGTGGGTTTTAACTTGATTCTTGTGCATTTGACATTTAAGGACCAATTAAAAGCCCAAGTCGTTGGCACGTATATCGAGGAACACGTACTGAGTTGGAAAAGGTCTAAGGTAGTGACATTATCCTTCATACATTATGCCATGGTTAATATGATTGTGTATGCCATTTTTTATGTTTTAATTAATCAACATGGTTGCCGAGAAGGGGTAGTCTGCCGAGAAGGGACAACTAGTGTGAGAAATGTACTTTTACCTGGTTGTTGAGTAACAATCCAACCAAGGTGTATGAATAGTGGCTGTTGAGCCCTATCTCATGTATACATGCTTTTATATTGTTCATTAATTGGTGCATTCATTGTGCATAAAATATTTACTTTTAGCATTTTATATGAATGATAGTCTGTTGCTACTAAGATTCCTTGGAATCTCATCTTTTTTCATAAATGCTAAATGTGACAGTAGAAACTAGCTGATCCAATGGCAAGGTGGTAGACATGGGGAACTGATGGTGTGGATCTCGAGATAGGGATAGCGGTTATATGTAGTCTTTATTTTTGAATATTTTGGGAAAACTTGTAAATATTATCAAACCCTATGGGCATGATTTCTGTTTGTAAATAGGTACTTTTATCAGTATAATTATGTTGTTGCGGTATGCCTGTGGAACTGTACCTTTATTACTATGTGCATATTGAAATGTTAATGAGTGTTGACAGTGTCCAAACTTAATCATGTTGTGTGTGACCACTAATTGCAATCATTTGTCATTTTATGTGCACCATAATTCACCATTTTTATTCCATTAAATGTCACAAATATACAAGAAACTTTTGTGTATAAAATTTGGGATGTTACAAAAAATGAGGCCAATTTCAATTAATGAAGGGTATGACGGTCATTTTGTATGGTTTTTTCTCTTACAAGCTATCATATGGCACTACTTAAGGAGGATGAAGACCAAGTCAACTAAGCGTTGCTCCACAAGTTGCTACATGTCATCATGAGAATTAATTAGAGATAACCCATTAGAAAATCCAAAAGATATTATCAAATATCAATTCTCATGATGCCACAAATCCTCATAATCTTAAATGATAAAATTAATTGATTCAAAGAAGGATTGAATTCAAAATATTCTATCTTTTTATTATCCCTTGAGAATAAAATTCAATTCTTTTCCTCAAATATATTCAGAGAAAAAAACTTGAGCCATTATCTCTCCAAATATCAAGGGCTAAATCATCATCTTACCAATATCTATCACTCCATCTCATCAACATTTATCCAAGGCTCAAATTCATATGCATGAAAAATATGAATATATGTCAAGATAAAGGAGCAATCATTTAAATTATTTTATCTTGATTATTTTTTCTCCTTCAAACAAGCCATGGATGCCTATAAATGGGATGCCAAAACTTCATTCCAAGATTGTGATCACACATCACAAAGTACTTATTTCTTCCATCACCATTTGTGGTTAATTAGTCCTCTTTCTTGAGGATGGATTTGATGGCTTGAGTTCTCTATTCTTTAATTAGGAGTCATTATCTAGTTTAATCTCTTCTTATATTTTATGATTTCCTAGTTCTAGGATTGAATTTATATTTTCAAGAATTTAATAATGTATGAGATTAAACTTTTGGGAATGTTATGAATAATTATGGTTTGTAGTTCTTAACCTATAATGTCAGTTTCCTCATATGATTAATATTGTTATTCTTTTATGTTACTAATTGAATTGCATGGTTGATTATATTTTATTGAATATAGTGTTTGCTTATTATCATTTGTTTATTCTAATTAGAAGAACAAATTATAATTGAGAATTTAATTCACGCGCTAAGTGGCATTTAATGGTTATTTAAGAGGTTATTATAGATGTTACATTCCTAGGTATAATTATTGATTATATAATTGAGATATGTGGCATTCATCTAGAGTTTTCCATGTGTAGGACTTGGTGAATTGCTAACTCCATGTCTATTAGAACTATGATAGCCACTGATATGTTCTTAGAAAATTTATTTATTTGTTTTCATTATTTTTAATAATATTTTTGTTTTTTATATTAAAATTAAATTTCCTCTTTTTTTTTAAGTTTTCCACATTTAATTAATTTAAGAATAAAATATTATTGACTACGCACAAGAAAATACAACATAGGTTGTGTTGCTATGCTACATTATATAGTTATTAATTTGAGCACTAATGAGAAGTATGATCAATTAGCCACATCACCCTCTTAAAGCATTGATATATAATCACACATGAGTTTTTAAATATCAATTATGTCAAGGCGACTAAGCTTTATTTATTCACATACTTGATTTAAATGATTAAGTTAATTAATTATGATTCTCATTACCAGTTGTGCATATATATGGAATTTAATTGTACACATTTGATATTGGTGATTAACATACATATTGTATTTAAGGAGTAGCCACAACATCATTATACATATGTTGTATGCAAAGTTAATCACATAAGGCGTTGTGGTATCACTTATGGTTAAATGTGCATTTAATATACACACATTAGTTTGATGTTCTTGTGATGAACATGTAGAATTGAGGAGTAGTCATAGCATCCTTACATATGTACGCACTCTATTTTGTTTTAACAAATATAATACATCATATAAATGTTATAATTAATCTTTGCCCACAAGTAGATAATTATGATTGCATATTTAATTAGGGTGGAATAGAATGGCACTGTATTTTCTAAGTAGGCTATAGGTATTAGGAGATATAATTGCGTTTTAGTGTCATCAACCTGAGGTAAATTCATGCTATGCTAATGTCTTTGCCCACATATAACCTTTGTTGAAACGAATTTATAATTGTATGATTTGCATTGGTGAACATACACTTATTTGTGACAGTTTTTCTTTGCCTCCTATGTTAATTTGTATGCATGATCAACCTTTATTTTGAATTTGTAGCATGATTGCTATCTATTAAATTGTTTAGTATAACAAAATTTATGAGGGAAAATTATTGTGCCTAAAAGGAGATAAATGTAACTTCTTCATCAAATTTGACACTAAGAAGGTTCTAGTACATATTGATATTAGCATGATATAATGTTATGAGACCTAATTTAGTTGTTTTAATACAATATTCTCAATTAAGAGCTGGTTTTTATGGGTATGAAAAGGATATAACAAAGTCAAAGGTTGCTTATGGGCTGAAGGACAAACTTAGAAATTCTCATAAATGTTATTGCATTGTGTGTTGACTATAAAAAGATTCTTTATAATATCATGAGATGTCTCCATTAATTTAGGTGGAAGGGATATTCAATTTATTTTCTCATTAATAGCCGTCATTATTTCTTTTTCATGGATATTAAATATACACTGAAACTACTATATAAAGGGTTGGCTCAAAATTTGGAAAATAATGAGATTCTAAATGAAGACTATTGAAAGAGGCAAGCTTCACCCAAGAGGGGGTGAATTGGGTGATGTGATAAATTTTTCGGTTGATGTGGTGATATGATAATAGTTGTAACTAGAGTAGAGTTGAAAAGATAAGCACACAGAGAGTTATATTGGTTCGGCCAAAAACCAGGCCTACGTCCAGTCCTCAGAGATCAAGACCTATGAGATTTTCACTATTCTTCCAAGATTCAATGGGCTCTCGGAACGCCGCAAGACAACAATTGTCCTTGAAAGGACTACGAGTAGAAATATTAGAAATTTCTCTCCCCCTTACGACAAGTCTTATGTGCAGAAAAACAAACCTATGACCTTTCTCTCTTGCTTACATATACAAGTGTTATGAGCAGTAACGTTCTCTCCTACTTACACCACTGTAAGTCTTACGAGCAGCAACGTTCTCTTCTGCTTGTATCTTGTAAGTCTTATGAGCAGAAAGTCCTATTAGGAATTTTCTCACTGCTTCTCTCATAAGGAAATCTGCCCTCTCAAGGTCCAGTACCTTGAGATCAAATGAAAATAGAATTTGAAATGTATACAGACTCTCTTATAGAGCAAATATAATAAACACTGAAGAATAATATGAATACAGAGAAAATGTGAATAACAAAGACTCGTGAATTTGCTTGTGTGAATTCTTGCACTTCATTTATTTTTTTATGGTCTATGGAACTCTGTATTTATAGACATTTTGTTTTGCCCGTTTGAATAATGATCATTGTGGAGCTGGGCATGTTACTGTGGAATGGCATGCGTATAGTTGAAATCTTAGAACGCAGTAAGTACGTGCTTGGATAGTCATAATGATGATGTATACCGTTGTTTGACTTCCTCTGTGTCTTTCTAATTCAAACTTTCAAACTCCTGTATCACACTCATAATATATGTTAAATGATGTTATATAATAATAATAAGTGAAAATAAAATGAATAAATATCATTAAACCATATTCGGATTGAATACTGTAAGACTGGTGCGTTTTGACTTCTGGCAGAGTATCACTCGAGCACTATGATGTCTCACTCAAGTGCAATACCATATTTTCACCTTTTGCTTCAGTTTTATCACTCACACTTCTACGAATTTTGAGAGAGTGCATTTTCTCACTTGCGAGTGATGTGGGTCCTTACTCGAGCGCTGGTCCCCTTACTCGGGTGCTACTTCATTTTACACTATGAGCCACGTCTCTAGACAACACTCACACCCAGTTTTATCAAGAGTGTGATTTTCCACTCGCAGGTGATGTTGGCCCTCACTCGAGCATACCTACTTCTACTCGAGTGAGAAGAATATTCATCTATAATATACTTTTGTCTTCAGTACTTGCATCAGAATTGAGAGAGTTAGATTTCTCACTCGCGAGTGCTGATGTATCACTCGAGCACATGAACTCTTGGCATGCTTGTGCTTCTCTATTCTGCATGACTCTCGGCCAAACACTCACAGTCCCTCACTTGCTAGGACTCAGGTACAGATATTACCATCACTTGAGTACAGAACTTGTGCTCAAGTGAAGTGTTGATATCTTGTTCTGACTTTGCTATCTATCAAACACTTTAAGTGCAACACTTTTAGTGCAACACTTTCATATGCTCGAGTGCAAAACATCTTCATGCTCGAGTGTTGATTATAGTGCTCGAGTGCATCAGTAAAATTGACAGCAATTGCTCTCTGTCAAACACTTCTTGTCTAACACTTGCATGTGCTCGAGTGCAAAAGAGGTTTATGCTTGAGTGTTAACTCTGTTGCTCGAGTGCATCAGCAAAAACTGATAGCATACATCTCTAAACTTTTCCATATGCATTTGGTAACTTTGTAATCATTCTTTAGACTTGTAAAAACATACTTTGCACGCAATTACCTTTTGTTATAATCAAAACTTGGAATCTAACAACTATCAGGCTACTAACCAAAGACGTGAGGTAATAGGCATATAAAAGTTGATATGTCCATAGTTAAGAGTTTGATTGGAGGGAGTAATAGATATACTTTTTCAGTGGTACATTTTTAATCTCATACAGTATAAACTTATTATAAGAAGGATTTCTTCAAGTTAGGTGGTGAAGGAGATTATAAAATTTTTCAATTAAGAGGGTTTAAGGGTTTATAAAGAATGAGATTTAAGGATCTCTCAACCTTATTCTATTTTTTTGATTTATGTTTTAAATTGGTGAAATAACTCATCTCTCCTTATAGGTGACTTTTCACAATACCCAAATGCTTTTTGCTATATAATTAAGTGGTATCATTTGATGCCTTTGGAGTATATAAAGCAAAATTGGGTAATTAACCTAATAAATGGATTAATATAGTGAAATTAATTGGAAGAGATGGGTGACATGCTATGTGCATCATTAGTGGATTAGAACTTTGTCTGTATGTCAAGTTTCTTCATATTTGAACTCACCTATTATAGGTGGTATTGTTTTTCTTTTGTTTGCCCACAAATGTAGGTGGTATTGTTGTGAGAAGAAACTAAATATCAATAGACATGTTGGATGATATCATTTTCCTCTTGTAGGACACACTAAAGAAAAATATGTATATTTTAGATAAGATTCCAAAAAAATTTATGTTTAAATCCTTCTTGAAATCTCAAAGGTTGGAAGCTCAGTTTAAATATACTCTTTCATGCAATTGTCTTATAAAAGGAAGAGTGTCGAAGGAAAATATTTTGTGAGACTGAGATTGCATATTTGGTGAAGATACAGAGAGGTCTTAGGAATTCAAGTGAGATGTCCACTTTATTTTACAGTTGTATAGTATTCAAAAATGCTAGAATTTTAAGGAATGCTAAAGTTAGTAGGAGTGATCAAACTCATTGAAAGTGATCACATATGGATGATTGCCACCTATAATCATCGTAGAGCATTGGTTTTCCATGGTTCTCACCTTGTTGAGCTTCGATCTATCAATGGATTGAGTTGAGACCACTGGTGATTAAAATTTGGCAATTCATGGCGACTAAGTGATGTACTTCAAGAATTAGACTAGAACATAAATATTGAGAATGACCGTGAATTTCAAATGAAGGCATTAATTCATGATAGACGTAAGGTACACAAACAACATAAGTACATTTGTGAAGTTGCTAGCATGTAGCATTAAGTAATATAAATAAATTTGTTTGCTATAACTTCCCTATGAAGAAGGAATTGATTTTGTGAGACATTTTCTCCTATATTCATTTAAAATGCTTCCATATTTTCATGATACTTTATGCCTGGCTTGAGTTGGAATGTCATTGATATCTTTTCATTTTGGGCATAAGGAGATATATATGCATATGCGAATTAGTAGAGATCATCAAATAAGTAATAAAGAGAATTTAGTTTGCAAAATTGACAGTTTTTTTTTTGTCATGAGCAAGTTTTACAATGGTGATAATAAGGTATCATGATGTAATTACATACAGGACCATGTTAAGAACATTGTAAGTCTTATTTATATCACTAGATTAGTAAGAGTTAAGTCATCTATATTATACAAAATGATGATTCATTTATGGTTTGTGCATTTTGACTTAAGGTGTTGCAAATGACTAAGTCACCATTGTTCAAAGTTACGGTATACGTGACTAGGTTAGGTGTGGTATTCTTTAAGAACACATAAGGAGTTTATTCTCAAAATATTTGAGAAAATCATAAGTAGCCTACAATCACGAGCATTTGAACATTCATGGATAATGGTAGTTGCTTTGATTAACATCTATTATGAGAATGCGATTAGACTATCTATATATCTCTAATATCATCTTATTCCTTCTAATTCAATTTCCAAGGTGTAGGCTTGCTTAAATGTGTGCACAAATGGGCAATGTCATTTACTGTTACATATTAGCGCATATATAACATTTAATAAATAATTGTTATAGCAAATAAACATCATGTATGTTGATGCGGACACCGCACAAGAATATATAATGCTAAAAAAATAATAGTTAATTATGCGCTCCATCATATATTGCAAGGAAGAATTATTGAAAGCGCAAAAATAACGTTATATTTAATAACTATTATTTATTTAGTGATAAATATGACTATTTTTTCTGTAAAAACCATCATGTAACACTTACAAATGATTCATCTTCCAACCTAATATCAGCTAAAAGAAAACCATAATGTAACAGTCATAACAATTGACAGTAAAGTATAAATAAAAAATATTACATTTCTTAAGAAACAGCAATCAAGTAATACTTTCAAACCGTTAGTCTTTCCTAACTACTCTTATTTAAAGTATTTTTTCATAAATCTCTAATTAAATTAACCTATTTTAATTTGTTTTTTGTAATATGGTGGTTGATATATGCAACCATGCACACATTAAAATTGGAAAAAATGTCAAACAAATAACAATTATTAAGAAAAACCTGTTACTTATTAGAATACTACTTAAAATTCCTAACTGTTATTAAAAAACAACCATCATCATTTATAAAATATAACAATCTATAAAACTAAAAGATGCAACAACTCAATAATCCATGAAACCCTCTCTATATAAATGTCTGAAAACAAAACTCCACTTCTTAGCTTCCATTTCAACTTCTTATGGCCAACTGCTAGCTTTTGTTCTTCTTCACCAAAATAATGAACAAACACAAGAGAACTTCTACTTCAGCATGTGGGAACAAACCGAGATGAACTCCCTCCCCAACAAGCGTTGAAGGGCTCTTCCACGTGACTTACAAGCTTCATCATATTGTCTAAGTTTACCTATAAGAGTAAGGACACCTGGACCAATGCTTGAAGGAACTTACCATTGTCATTTGCTCTTTGAACAAGAAGGTAGACAACTGAAGAAGGAAGAGTTTGATGATGCATCATATTCTTAAAATATCTTCATAACTTTTTTTTTGGGTTATGGTGTAGATTTACCAATGAAGTTTTAAGCAAGGGGCGTCAGGCATAATTATATTTTAATTGGGGCAAAAATACATATAAGGAATTAAAAAGGGAGCATCTACCAAAAAATCGTTAAATTTGACCTAACGCCGTTAGAGGTTTTCTTATCTTATAATTTAGTGCCGTTAGGTTAAATTTAACGGTTTTGTGGTGGATGCTCCATTTTTAATTCCTTATATGTATTTTTACCCCCTTTAAAACATAATTGTACTTGGCGCTTCTTGCTTAAAACTTCATTAGTAAATCTACGCCTTCACCCTTTTATTTTTAGTTAGTGTATATACATTGCCTTTTTGTTTTTCAATTTTGTTTTGTAAAATGGTGGTTGCATAATCAACCACCAAAATATAAAAAACAATTCAAATACATAATGGTTATTAAGTAAAACTTATCAATTATTAGAATACCATGTAAATAAATAATGATTGTAATTAGTAACTGTCATATTTTGTCTCACAAGACTACTACAAAAAAGTAAAGTTGTGGCGCTTATAATTGCATCAGCTGTGGTGCTAGAGAAGTGCCACATATCTAGACCCACTAAAAGAAGTTGTGGCGCTTGAAAGCACTACAGCATTTAAAATTTTTTTTAAAAAAAATACCCTCTTGTGGCGCTTGTTGGAGGAAGTGCCACAGGAGGGTAATTTTTTTTAAAAAAAATTAGCTAAAGAAATTGTTTTATTTTAATTTACAAAATAATATTAATTGTCCAGATTTATTTTCAAAATTGAAGATATTGAGGCCAGTGTTAAACTAGAAACTGTTGGCAAAAAAATTAAGCTAAAGAAACTTATATTATGATACAAATATTATATTTTTCTTAATCATGCGTACGGACTAGACTATTTTCTTTTAAATTACTAAAATAAGGTTTTTTGAAATTAAAAATTTTTTCAGGCAAAAAATGTTAAAATTTCTTAAGCCTAATTTGAAATCAAGTACTCCAGATATGTAAAGATATCTTTTATCAACATGCTAAAGGCATCACGAGACATGGTCCACTTTTGGTTTTTCTTTTTTTTGAAATATTATTTTTTTGAATAACTTCTTTTGAAATATTATATATATTTTCCACTTTTTAAACACAGATTAGAACATAGATATCAATTTGAAATAAAAAATTGCAAAAATTATATGCCAATTAAAAAAAAAGGAAGAAGCACGTTGAACTTACAAGCTTAATTGATCAGTGCAGTGGAAGGGGGGACCACGTTGCCCGTTGGTGTCGCAATCTTGAGTAAGGAGGAGGAGGAGTGGGGATGGCAGTTGAAACAAAACAAAGAAGTAGATTCGATGATGAAGACGTGTATGCATGTGGGTATGTTTTTAAGTATGAAGATGATAGGAAATGGATGGAGGGGGGCGACGGTTGTCCATTGCAAGAGAAGCTGTAGTATAGATGAAAAGGGAAAGTGAGAGAGGAGGGAATAATTAAAGTAGGATGAGTCAAAATAAATTAAAAGAGAAGGAAGGGGGCCACTGTGCGGGAAGGGGAAAAAAGATAAGGGTGGAAGCAGGGGGGAATTGTGATTGGTCAGAAGTGGATAGTGTAATTAAAAAGGTCAAAAAAAAAATTTTTATATAAGTTGAACATTTGACAAAATTTTTTTTTATTTAATAGAACCAGCTGTGGCGCCTGGATTTCCAGGCGCCACAGCTGGTCCTTTTTTTTTTTTGGGAATTCCTACACCAAAATTTTTTTTTATTTAATAACACCAGTCTAGGCGCTACAGCTGATCCATTTTAATTTTTTTTTTCGAATTCCTAAACCAAAAATTTGTTTTTGGTTTAGGAACATCAGCTGTGGCGCCTGGATTTCCAGGCGCCACAGCTGATCTATTTTTTAAACTTTTTTTTGAATTACTACAACAAAATTTTTTTTTATTTAATAACATAAGCTGTGTCGCCTGGATTTCCAGGCGCCACAGCTTATCCATTTATTTATTTATTTTTGAATACTTGCGCCAAAATTTTTTTTTCATTTAATTATTATACAACTAGCTGTGGCGCCTGATTTTCTAGGCGCCACAGCTGGTAGAATGCACCCAATTGTGGCGTCGGCCTTGGCAGGCGCCACAGTTAGGTCTACTAGCTGTGGCATCTGATCCACCAAGCGCCACAGTTGGTACCCAAAATTTAAAAAAAAATAAAATGGAAAAAGAAAAAGAAAAAGAAAGGCAGTTGTGGCACTTCTTTAAAGAAGTGCCACAAAATGTGCGCCACCTTTCAACCTTTTTGTAGTAGTGAAGAATGATTATTGTTAAGCAATACCTGTCATGAAATAACAAACGCCATGATGGTTTGAAATCTTTTCCCTTCCCCACACTGATGATAATACTCTGTACATGATTCTTCGTTCTTCAGTGCTTAGGCACGAGAACCAAGTGCCCATTTATTACCCACCATCGCGCATGACTGCTCCTCTCCAACTTTCAACATGTGCATTGATAGTTCGAACCCATCACTTCAAATATATTTAAAACCCCATTTCCTTATTTTTTTGGCTACTATTTAAGAAGAGGAAATTGCTAAACTTTATGCTTATGTCATTTTATGTATGCTTATGTCATCTTTAACTAATTTCCCATTTTTGAATTTTCTGCCCAAACTTTGAAAAATCATAATTAAATTTGTTGATATCGTATTGGAGTGATTCTAAAGGCTATAGAACCCTTATTGAGTTTAATTTCAAGAAAAATATAGCCCTTTGCCACTTGGAAGAACAAAATTCCCAGAATTAAATTCTTTGGATTCTATTTCAGAAAATAGGCAGTTTTTATGGGCTTACTTCAAAAATTCATAACCTTTTACATACATCTTCAAAAATTACCCATTATCTATCCAATTAAAGCTTAGGATGTGTAGTTTCTCCTTGTTAAATTTCATAATTGTTTCTCATCATTTGGTCATCCAAAACCACATGACAAACTCACTGCCTCACAGGAAATTTTACTGGCAGCATAATCACATTCTCCAAAATTCACCCTTCCATTTCATTAAATGCCACAAATTTTTACAAGGCATATTGGGGAATAAAACTTGGGGTGTTACATCTATGACCATATAGTCAATGGGTCATAAACAATTAAAGCATAGATCATTTAATGAACATCATGCTTTTAGAGAAATCAAAGGATCAAATATCTCATCAAGGATGGATTACATTTATTGCTCTAGATGAGGCATTATTAGGTCATAAAATTCAAGGTTGAAGTTTGTCTCTTTGACCAAAAAAAAAAGTTTGTTGTCTCAATTTTTGGTACCTAAATTATGAGATATTAGCAAACATTTAAGTTGGAATCGAATAGACATTTGAGGTTTATTCATTAAGTTTTTGACCCATTAAATAAGAGTACTACTTGTGATGCATGGAACATAATACTCAATTAAAGAGGACTTACCATCATGATTCATGTAGTATTGCTTAATTGAACGTTGACTCACCAACTGACATTAAGTTGCGGGCAAAGAGGGAGAATGTTAGATATTTTATTAAAAATGATAATATATATTATTATTCATATTATATCTAGATATATTTTCTAATTACTAATTGATCATATAAGGATGTTCTAGATATTCAAATTATCTAATTATTTTTTTGAATAAAATATATCCTAACTATGGCCCGCACATGAGTTCCATCGACCAAATTAGAGCAGTAACAAAAAAAATATGTACTTGCTCTCTGAGGGTTCTGTAATACCCCGAATTTTGAGACTCGAGGCTAGAGAATAAGCCTGAGATTAGTAGATTGCTAAGCTCCGGTTTAGCAAGATCCCAAATTGTGATTAGGAGTTAATGACTACAAAAGTGGACGTGGTTAGTAATTAATGAACCTTTTTAGAGAATATAAAGTGGATTGTAGTCGCTTGTGTTATGAGCAAAGCCAAAACCCTATATTTGAGTTCAATTGTGGATTAACATCCAAATTGACTTAGAATAGAGGGAATAATTGAATGGGGTATTGTGATGGAAATGGTGTCATGTTGTGGTATTTAATCATTGGAATTGATTTAAATTGGATTGGACACATTGGTTGCAAAACTAGAAATGTTGTCCAGTGTGAATTCTTTCTGGGCAGTCTTCTCGTGTGGACGTTTTTAATAGGCAAATGATGTCAGAAAATTATGAAACTTTCCAGTCTTAAATTTCACATCCAAATTTTCAAAATGGACATATAATTTGTGCCATTTCATGTTGGGAACTAGGAGATATGACTGTCCAAAGTTTGATGTCGAAAATGGACTCTGTTTTGGGGCAGTGATGACATTTGTGTAATTCTGGAATTTTGTGGTGATTTCTAGTATTGGTAAATATTTTTCCTATAAAGAGGACTTAAATACCTTTCATTTGGCTTTGGAATCACCTCATTTCGATATTTCTAGAATTAGTTATGATTTTTCAAAGTTTGGGCAGAAAATCTGCCAGAAAATCCGAAAATGGTAATTATGACATCATCTCAATAAAAGATGACATCATCATAGGATATGTTATTAAACGGTTTTTTCCTTCTTCCTCCTCATTTCTGACGCTGAGAACAGCTGAAATAGAGAGAGAGCATATGGGATCTTTAGAGAGAGAAAGAGGAAGAAATCTCGTAAGGTAAGCCGATTTCTCCGACGATCTAGCTCCTAACGCGTATAACTCTGATCCTAAGCTACTCCTTTATGTTCTTTAAGGTTTGGAAGCTCCTCTTTTGGTGCTTTGAAGTTAGGGTTTTCAGCCACAAGAAGGAAAAGCTAGTGGGAGCTTGAGGTAACTTCCAAACTATTGTGTATTGACTATTCTAGCTGCTGTGGACAATTTAATCGGTGAAATTTCGCCAGATTGTCATTGGTTTCAAAAATGGAAAATGGGTGTGTGGGGCTGTTATGCTGCCCAAATTGATACTAAATGGTAGTTCTAAACTAATGGAATAGTCAATAAAGTGGTTAGGAGTAGAAAAGAACGCGTTTATGGAGCCGAAATCGCAAAACCCCGATTTTTCCCGGAAAACCCATATATTTCGGTCTGGGCTATAAATGGGTCATAGAGTTGGATTTTCAATGATTTGATGATTCCATTGAGTTCAGGAGCGAAAATTAGGTGGGGTTAGGGGTGGAAACAGGCCAGGCCGTCTAACAGGGGCCTGCGGCCTGGCCTGTTAGAGGCCTGATCAGGCCTGGCCTGTCAGGCTAAAAGGCCAGGCCAAGGCTGATCTGAAAGCCTGTTTACCTTAACAGGCCAGGCCAAGGCCTACTGACAGGCCTGTGAGGCCTGTGAGGCCGGCCTGAGCCTGTTAAGGGCTTTTTTTTTAAAAAAAAAAATTTCCAATACCTTCATAATTACGCCTATGCCACTCCCTCTTTCCTAGTTACCGAAGTGAGCCCTAATTTCTAAATGAATCATATCTCATTCTCATTCCTTCTTTGGATCTGTCGCAACTCCCACCGTAGCTCCACTGTGACGCGTCTCCTCTCTCCGTCGTCTCTCACTGTGCCGTCGGCCGTCGGTGCTTCCTGCAGCCTTCTTCTCTCAGTCAGCTCTCAGTCCGCCATCAACCATCAGTCCTTCCTTTAGCCTTGCTCTCACCGTCATCGATCAATCCGCCGTCGAAGATTGCTCCTTCCGCAACCCTCCTCTCTCCGTTGTGTCTCGATCCGCCGTCGAGGATTTGCCCTTCCCTTAACACTCTTCTCTCTGTCGTCTCTCACTCGCAGACTCGCAGTCAGCCGTCGCTCGTCGAGGTAAGTATTTGATGATTTTATTTTGTTTATTTATTATTGAAATATGCTCTGTTCAAGGCTTCAAAACTTTATTCCCGTTCTTGCATTTTGGTTCTGTTGAAATGTGCTCTGATTCAAGGATTCATGGCTTTTATATTGTTTATTCTGTATTTGGTTATCTTGTTTATTTGTTATTTTGTTGCTGGAGATGATCTTTATGGTGGTTCAAATTCAGATAGGCTATTGTCCTAAGTAATTCCAAAGTCTGGAGTCATAATTTTTTGGATATCTTGTTTCAGCTTTTTGGAATTTTTCCCCTGTGTAGCAATGGATTTTGAAAATAAATTATTGCTGGATTCATTGCAAGAAGCATAGGTTTCACTGATGATGTGGTTTTAATGTTATCAATATATCATGCACAGATAAAGTTGGTTTAGAAGCGATCTAGAGGAGGTGGCCTCTGCACTGATGATGTTGTTGTTTAATTAATTAATAAAGGTAATTAAAGTGGGGATGTGCGTGACTATGGCAGGGAAAAGTAGTGTTTGTGTCGTCAGATAGGATTCATCAGCTGCATATATTTATCTTCGTGCTTGCTTGTTTTCATCTTCTTTTCTGCATCCTCACTCTGGCTTTAAGCAGGGCTAAGGTTTGTATGGTACATAAATATACATAAGTACAATGATTCACTTGTTTCTCTGCATTGAATTGCAAATTAATTTAATAATGTTTGGTTGTGGCTATATATTTATATTATAGACGAGAAGGTGGAAGCGATGGGAAAAGGAAACAAGAACACTTGACTGACTTGAGTACCAGTTTGCAAACGGTTAGTGTCTCTGCATTTAATAACATGTGATCAATCCAAAATTAATATTGATGTCTCTAAATGTACTGTCTAACTGAAAATATACGTGTACATGTGTGTGTGATGACAGATTGACTGATCCAGAGAATTCAGATTTGCTAAGGACATTTATTTGGAGGAAGGCACTTGAGCTTTTGGACTAAAATTCCTCTCCTCATTTGGATTGCTATTTTGATTGCTATGGTATCTTTTATCCAAAAAAAAAAAAAGTAACTAGGCCTGTTTTCGGCCTGTTTAGGATGTTTAAGATCTTTCACAAATCTAGGCCTCCTTAACAGGCCACAGGCCAGGCCAGGCCTATGTACAGGCCAGGCTTAGGCCTAATAAAAAGCCTCCAACAGGCCACAGGCCAGGCTCAGGCCGTTTTGTGCCATAACAGGCCAGGCCTGTTAAGGCACAAGCCTGGCCTGGCCTGGCCTGTTTCCACCCCTAGGTGGGGTTACAGTTGGTCACTTTTTCAAAAAAGGCCGAAAAAGCATAATTATGAAAACGCCCTCGAAACCCTTAAAGTGGGGCTGTCAAGGGTAATTTTGTAATTGACATTGAATTTGATAATTCCAAGTCTGGAAATGGATTCCTTGGGCGAAAATATGTCAGAATAGCCCATGTCAAAATTTCAAGAAAATACAGCCAGACCGGGTACGGCGAGGCCGGGCTGGGTCCCCGGGGGTATTTTAGTAAATTTTTAATATAGCCTCATATAACCCCCAGAAACACTATGGAAGTGTCTAAATAGTACATTTGACATTGTAGGATCAAATGTGAAGCCCCGAGTTGCTGGCACGCAAATCGAGGAGAAAAGACTGGAGGTAGGGGACTTGCCTTACTTGCATGTATTTGATATATTTGCTTGTGTAGTGATGTATGTGATTTCTTTACTTGATTGTGTAGAGCATATTTGAATAAATGAAGCTCTGTTTCTGTTTTGCTGTGGTCATAGTTTTGTTACATGAAATATTGAGCATGCAGAAATGTCATTATGGGGCATGCATCTAGATAAAGCTAACATGTCATACACATAGTATCTATCATGCATGCATTATGGTATCTGTTTCCTACTGAGATTCTCTCGAATCTCACTCTCCCCTACCAACAATTTAGACAGGGCAAGTGGCTCGTGGAGGGAGCGGCTAGGACTCCTTCGAGATGACATGTGTAATCCCCATTTGAAGAATTGTAATGGGCAATTGTACCCTATGTATCTTTAGTGAAGGTATGTACCAGAGATTGTCGGGATGATTAAGTTGTGCACTTTGATATTTATATGAATGTGATTTATCTTCGCGTAGTAATTGTATTCGAAATGTGAATATGAGACCAAGTTTATAAATGATTTCAAAAAGTATTCGTGAAAACCCCGTCATGTGATGGGTTAGTAAATGTTATTTGATTAATATTGGTCTCTATTTCATTTTAATCACGTATTTCGGATATAATTACGGAGGGGGTTACAGGTTCCCTGACGGATGACGGCTATTCCTGGACTATCATTGTGTGCCAAATCTTCCTATTAGAAGAGACCCTGATTCTTTTCTACTAAAGTTTTTCTATGATTTCAACTGTCCCTATTTTAGATCGAGAACTTTGTGGATTACATCTTCAAATTATAGCATGGTGAGAGGTATTTATGATTTTAAGTCTTTCACTACGACTCTGATGTTCTAGAATCTTATATGCTCATCGTCTTTATTTAGATCAAATTTCAACAATTCAAACAACTGCTCATGTTTAGCAAAAAATACCCTGTTAATTCTTTTTAAAAAATAAAGAGAAAAGAGAAAAAATTTTGCAAAAGCCGAAATCAAAAGGTGTTTGATGCATTTTTACGACTTTAAAATTGTTGAAATGTTAACTAATTATATGGTGGAAAATGTGTTTTTCTTTATGTTTTAGCCATTTTTATATTGTTATTATCAGAACTAAGTAATAGTTCCAATTCTAAAATATGAGCTCGAACACAATTAAAAAGTTGCCATCTAAACCATTAAAATATCTAAAGTAATCGCATATAATATACCATCATGAACCAATTGAAAAAGGGAAAAGCAACACAATTATAAGTACTCTCAACCATAACAATATAAACTAGTATATTGTTATTTATAAAAAAAAAGGAAAATAAGCTATATATACTTTCTAAACAAATTGAAGGCATAATCAAATGATTTTGTAACTCGGTTATTTTTGGTTTCCCCAATTAATGTGGAAGACTGACGCTGCTGCTAGCTAAGCTAGTAGTTGTAAATCACAAGAAGATTTTGCACAGTGAGAAGCAAAGCTGACATATATGGACCAACAACACTTACACAAGTCATGTGTCGTCTCAGAATTAAATAATAACAATGGGATCTGGTCATGCATTTCTGGTTTCTGCATATATAATGAGCTGTACGTGGAATCTAAGAATTCACTAGCCGTTTGCATTATTTTTTTGTTTATTTTTTTTTAAAGGAAAAAAAAAATCAACTTCATTATTCATTTTATCTAGTTGCACGCACTTTTCTTCTTCAAATTTGAATTAGCTTAGCCGTACCTCTTTTTCAATATCAGTTACAAGCCCATTCATCAAATTCAAACATATGCGTACTATTTATCTAGCTTGTTATCTTCTTAATAAGATATATATATATATATATATAGTCCATCACTAACTTGTGTGTCTATAATAGACACGAAAACTAATCTCTTTTCCTTCTTTTTGGCGGAGATTAATGTGCATATATACATATATGTGCGCACGAACGCGCGCCCAAGATGAGAAATTCATCTTGTAAGATTTTCTTGTGTACTGGGGATCCAGTTGACTTGCTGAAAAACCCACTCGAAACCAAAGCACTGATGTAGACCCCGATCATGTTATATAACAAATACACCACTGATAATAAGAATAAGAGAAAATTTTAATTAACATATAGTTTAGTGTATTATGTCACGCAACCCTGAACCCTTATGCAAACACATATATGTCCCATGTGCCTCTTACTCAATCAATATGACCCCTCCTCATTAGAGAACATATTGTATCAGTTGAATGATACGAATTAAAATGATTGAGGAATATCACAATTAATTACCCCATGCTTTTTTATTATTTATATTTTGACCTCAACGCTATTGGACTAGGGACCTAGTCCACCCTTCCAACACATCTAATTAAGTTGAAAGTGTAAATAATGGAGCTCATCGATATATATAATAGGGTTCTTATATTAGGGTCATATCAATTACCTGCTGTTTAAATAAATATAATAAAAAACAAGAAACAAGCATGATGATGGAGGTGAGTGGTATCTGCAGCTTTCATTTGTGCATGCCATTGACGTCCAAATGCACGCAGACAAAGAAGTTGCATAGAGAGAGGGGGGGGGGGGGAGAGGAATGAATGTTGGTATGTATGAATGAATGTATGTTTGTCCTTGTCATACATAATTGTTCAACCAAAGCATAATGACCTCCCAACATTATTGCTCCTTCTACGCCTTGTCTTCTTCCTCCTGCACTATGCCCAATTCTTCATCTTTCCATTACCAAACAAAAACAAAATGTTGTTCCTTGCTTGCCACACTATTATACCTAGCGCGCGCGCGCACATATGTGTGTGTGTGTGTGTATATAAGTAAACTACTTATACTTTCTGTCTAAAAATTATATTAATATTCATATTTGTGCGTAATTTGTAGAGATATGTATAATTTACTGCTGTTCTTAAAAAATAAGGGTCATCTGTAAATTACTCAAATAAAATTTTTAGTTAATTTTCAGTGTTTTTATAAACTGAAGAAAGTAGAGTCAAACAATCCACACACACACACTTAACTAACAAATCAGATCATGCAAATTAAACAAATAATATGTAGTGTTAAAAAAAGATATCTAGGAGTATAGGTGGCCAAAAAAGAAAGGTGATGGATGTTGTTGGGAGGCAGGGGCATCAGTCAACTAATTATTCCTCCAAACACACCCTTCCATGTGCTACTTCCGACATTCCCTTTGGACTATTCGCCCACACACACACACACACGCCTTTCCCTCCTTTTAATTTAATTTCCATTTACCACTCTCTTCTTTGTACCCAAAACTTTTATATATATATATATATATATATATAATACTCTACTTGCTTTTGCTTTCGCTTTTGCCTTTTCCTTTGTCTTTGCCTTTGCCTGATCCTTTCCCCACATACACTTCTCACTTTGGCCAATCAGCTTCTTCTATTTGGATTTTGCAACCTCCCTGCCGATTCTCTTTCTCGTCCACACACACATTGCTTCTGGCATTTCAACGACGCCTTCATTATTTTAATTATTTACTGGATTTTTCTTCTGCTGTACGTTGTCAATTACCATATTTTCAATTCTCTTCTGCAATTCTCTTCTGCAATAAGGAATTAAACATTTTGAGAAATTTTACAATTAAACATATCGTCCCCTTATGTACGTAGGACAAAGTGATAAATAGTATTTTAAAACTCTCCATTTTATTTATCGTACCTCTAATCTCCTATTAATTATGTATAGAAAACCCCATGATTTTGATCCTAGTTGATATCACCATTAAGTTATGCATAATCCCTATGCTTTCTTTCATTCATACCGTATGCGTATAATAATTTTCTTTTTTAACTTTTCAAACTAACAGTACACCTCAATTTTCGCTTAGGTAGGTTGAGTGCATTAATTATAACAAAATAAAGATACTAATTACGTACCATGAAGAGATAAGAACAGATTTTGCAATACAAAATCAAGAGTAAACAAGCATCATTAATTAGCCATCAAGATCAAGTCTACAACATATTAATTAAGCCTTATGCATTCAAATCAAGAAACCACAGTACATTTATGAATCTATGCAGACGAAAGCTATAATTACATATCAAAGCAAACGAGTAGAAGAAGAGCGAAGAGGCAACAGTGAATGAATCATGCATCCATCATACTAATGTCTACAACCAATACAAAAGATATGAACAGAGATTATTTTGCAAACTTTAAAAAATATATGAATGATACATGCTTGTAAGAGATTGAGTACAATATCTAGTCCATATGTTAAGAAAACTTGTCAACATTATTAACGTACAAACCCAATCAGATAGATAGTCTTAATTGAGCTGTGATAAACAACAACAGTAATAACATAATATATCTTGTTTTCATTTGAGAATTCTATAAAAAAAAACACATAATCTATTAAAATTATGTTTTAAATAATATGAGTAATTTATTCTATAGGGAAAATATTAATAACCCATTGACGGAACTGCGCCTTGCTATATAAAGACACGTAAAGCAATACAAGACTCCTCGTAAGTTCATACGTAGTAGCCATGGGTCGGGAAAGCCATAGCCATGACCCCACGCTGCTTCACTCCTCCATTGCACTCCTACAAGAGAGGTTCAGACAGTTGCAGAGGGTGAAAGAGATGAGGGAGGAGAGAGAGCTCCTTAGAATGCTCACTCCTCAGCCAAAACACGTTATCATCACTAATTCCAAAAGCGAGCTGCCCGATTTAATGACCATACCATCCAAGACGACAAGGCGGCCTGCACCACCACCTCCTCCACCACCTCATAGCCATAATGTTTCTCTTTCCCTTTGGCCATCATCGTCATTGCCACCACGAGAAACAATTTCATCAGTGGCGACTTTTCCGCAGCCTGAGATTCCTCCTGCCTTCAAGACGACTTTATGGAAAACCAACTCCAGTGGCTTTGATGGCTCTGATTCTGATTCTGGTGTTGATACTTCTCTTCATCTGTAAAACATTAACCTTAATCTATAGCTATCGGGTGAGTTACGTTCAATTATATGGGTTGTGTTGTCTTATAAACCCCATGTCTTCCATGTATGATCTCTCTGTAAGTCTATATATATTAGTTTATTATATCATCTTCATTAGCCATCATATATGTCGTTAATTACCATCCATACCTAGCTACAAGAGTTTCAAAGCCAAACATCGAAATATCATTCACTTAATTAATTAGTCTTCTGTTTCTTCTTGCATGATTTTGCTTCTATATTATCTTCTTCGAGAACCGATACTATAAAATGACTCCAGTACAAGAAACTATTCGCATTCTCAAGTACTAATGCAATACAAAACAGTCGTTCAAGAGTAGTATAAAAATAATCACAGTTTCCGATGCAATTGATGATTTTTCTTAATTTGATTATATATAGCTCTATCTCTTTGGCCAAAACTATTATACGTCTAGCTCTATCTTTTGTTACTTTATAAAATAGTTTTAGTGTGTATTAGTTAGTAGCAACTTATAGAACCACCCGGCTTTACAGCTTGTTCTCGATTATGGATTCCATAAAGAAACCAAAACGAATTTGAAACAGAATGAAATATGAATCATCTTAGCATTATAACATGATATATTATATGTATAGATAGATAGATGGATTGATTTATGTGAAGGCCAAGAAAAATGAAGAAACAACAAGATACTGCCGGCAAAATAAATGCCAAAAACACAAAAACGGAGACCTTTTGAATGAGTAAGCCGAATTTTGCAGAAAGTTCTACAAAAAAATATAGCGACTGAAGATGATTACAAAGCTCTAGGAATCCAATTTGTCTTTTTCGATTTGTTTGGGCATGAGATAAGATAACCCCAAGCAGAACCAGCTTGCCACATAATAGTACTATTTGTATCAAATACTTAGATTGGTTTTATATACATGTGTGTGCGCGCGCGCCCAGTGAGAGAGAGGTGCGTCTATATTACATATATGTATATACATATATATAGAAACAAGCAAATGAGATGGAAACCATACCCCACTGTGGCCAAAGACCGGGTTCACCGCAAGAAATACTCCCGTAAATAGAGGAACAAAGACAGGAGATTGGGGACCAGAAAATTTACTTTATTAAAGCATGAGTGATTTTTCTTAAAAGAAAATGCAGACGCTAAAGAGTTATGCTTTACACAGCTAATGACCTATATATGGGGAAAATTTTTTTTTTCTTTTTTAACAACAAGGTGAAAGTACGGATTTTTTCACCTCTGGCGAGGACGACTTTTATTTTACATGTTACACTATAGATAATCCACGCTTAGTGAATCAGACCCAAGTTCATTATCCAATGGGATGCCAGTGTGAATAACAAACAATACAAGGTTAGAACTGAAGGAAAAAATATTAACTGAAAAGGAGATTAGGCGTACCTGGACGAATCCATGTTCGGATCCGGGTCAAAGCTCCGATACTCTATACTTGTGCCCATACAATTATTAGACTACTAGAGCCTAATTGTGATTTGCACAGCAGATCACCAGAACCAGAAAGATGGTAGGAGAGAAGAGAATTGCCAGAAAACTCAATGGCGGGGTGAATTGCAATTGAGGAGGCACACCCTATTTATAGTGGTTTATGGAGGCCACTAATTAGGAAACGTGTGCACTCCTTCTTGCCCTCCAAGACAGCAATTAATTATCTCTCAATTAATTCCCTAATTATGGTAATTTGTTCCTCTTTTAACAAATCCATAATTATTGCTGAAATATTCCCAAATCTGCATTTTATGCTGATTTTATTCTTATTTGATTAGGCTACTTATTTCCTAATCAAATAGTCCGGCCCATCAAGGGCAGACTTGGACCCAAAGTCCAACAAGAACTACACGAGCAGGAGCAGTTTTAGCTGTGTGAATGTTTCTTCCTTGGAGTGAATTAATAAGCAGTTTAAATGCAGCATAAGTCAGTTTTATGAGTGCACAAGTAACTACTTGGAGTGTGAAACATTTTACTTCATACGAATGTAATCCTGTCTTCATGGTTTACGGAAAGTGAAATGGTACGAAGAGGTTTTCTTCTGTTTTTGAGGCCATAACTCTCAAGTTATTTATGAAACCATGCATGAGTTACATAAAAGCAAGTTAGTATATATATAACCTCTTGCTCATTGTTCATGCAGCCAAGAATCTCCACCTCCTTGAACACAAGTGTTCGTGCTCTCCTTTTCTCTTCATATCTAAGTGGTGTATTTGTTGTGCATCCATAACCATGTATGATCGTGATCTGGTTTGGTGTGGATATTCATGGTATCGTAGTAGATAGCACACCATGTACGCCCACAATTCCATATTGGTATCAGAGTATAGAGTTTTTCTTTAGGCCGGCATTACTTTTTTACTGTGTCTTTTCTCCACTCCCATAATATTTATCTCATCTGCTTATGTGATTAAATAATTTATTTATTTATTTTTCTTTCTATATGACATTTATCGGCAACATGATTTTTTCTCATAAATATTAAGCAAACTTTATATTAGTGTACTTTCAATTAGTTGCAAAATTCATCATGTGGATCCGACCTAGACAAAATGAATAATAATAAAAATAAAAAATTTCATAGGAGGCTCGAAAGTGTTTGGGCTATGCTTTTGAATAAATAAAGAAAATGGTATATTATGTGCCTATTTTTCATAGCAAAATGGAATATATTTGAGTTTTTCATCAATGCATTATTTTGTGCTTTTGTGCATGTTAAAATTCCTAAAATTAATATTGTCCAATTTCAATAAAACACAAGTTCATAAACTAAGGAATGCCACCATTGCATATTATTGTTCTAATATTTATTGATGCATTTATATTATTGGCTTCCTTATGTAATGCGTTTTCACGTGTTTTAATTATTGATGATCAATTGTTCTATATATAATTAATGTGTTTCTTATAAGTGGGATCTTTTAGAAGATGATGCCTCTAAAATCTAGTAATTTATTGAGGTACTTATAAAAATTCTTGATGGAACGTAATAATATTACTGGTAGGAGGTACAAACATATACTCTTGATCATGAATCTAGTAGTGTTATTAAGCACAATGGCAGATGATCTAACGTAAGCCATGGGGGCAGCACTAAAAGACAAATTCAGTGGCGCGTCTACTGCTAAGCTTAGAAGGCAATTAAGTTTGATACCTTGTCTGATGAACAATAAGTTCAAGCTGTGATCAGATCACTCTCTTCTAGTTGAGAGCATATGAAGGTTAATCTAACCCATAATGATAACATTGTTACTTTTAACAATGAGGCTAAGTACTTTGAGCTTAAGGATGAGCAGTTGGAGGCTCACAAGTCCTCTGGACAAGCCTATTAC
This sequence comes from Inga leiocalycina, assembly GCA_963242795.1. Taxonomy (NCBI): domain Eukaryota; kingdom Viridiplantae; phylum Streptophyta; class Magnoliopsida; order Fabales; family Fabaceae; genus Inga; species Inga leiocalycina. The sequence continues at coordinate 51,997,713 of OY725323.1, forward strand.
ATTGATGACGCTGGTCCTTCTAATCCTAAGCCTGATTTTAGAAACGGCAAGAAATTCCAAAAGAAGGGAAAGAAGTATGACCCTAACTTTAAAAAGGGAGAAAAGCACACTACTAAGGTTGAAAATACTACTTCCTTATAGACGTCCCTATTTTAAAAAGGGAGGTTAAAAGGTTGAGGCAGTGACATTTTTGTAAATAAAGATGGCAAATGGGAACATTAGGCGTCCCAAATTTTATTTGGGACCCCTAAAGTAGATTTTAGACGTCCTAAATTTAAATTGGGACTCCTAAAGTTTCCCTTGGTTAGTTTTCATGTAATCTGATCACAACATTTTATTGCTTTTCATATTGTATGAATTCTTGTTGTGGTTTGTTATTTATCCTTGTTTGGGTATGGTGAACAACATGGCTTTAGAATTTTACAAAGGTTGTAATATTTAAATACGGCCTGCATGCCATGCCTTCCTCTAAATACTCTCGATGTACATTCTCTTCTCATCTCACTCTCCTCGAATGTTTAAACGAGGTTTCTCTCAATGTATTTCTTTTTTATTTAGAGAAGTCCTCTCATTGGCTTGGGAGGATTTTAGGTTAGGTAAGCCATGTTGTGTCACGTTTAAATTTTGCTTTTGATAAGATCATTGCATGATTACTTTTACGTTTATATGTATTTATCTATATGAGATACAACCACAATTGCATCCATATAAACAAAACTAATTAATTAAGCCCTCTGAATCAAATCTTAAGTTATAATGCCGTCAATTAATAAATACTTGTCAAAACCTAGATCGCTCAATTGTGGAAACCACCAAAGTGGATGCACTTGAGTTATCTTGATGAGACAAGCTTGAGTAATGGTGCTGCTCATAATATTCATTATTGTTTTGACTTAATTGAGATTAACAAAACGGTTTTGAATCTCAAGGCATTAGATGGGGTTAAACATGCCGAATCATATGATGATTAAATCCCATAAAGATCTAAGAGTTACATGTGATGTAATTGGTAAATAGGTTACCTACCTAAATAACTTGAATTTAAGCGTCTTGCCAAAGCAGACTTAAGTTTAAGCCAAATATGGATCTTAGCCCACTAATTACTATATTGAGAGTTGTTAATTTAGTGGGAGATTACTAACTAACTTTGCATATTTTAATTGTAGAATCATGTCGACTAGTAATACTGCTACACTATCTTTGCGATCGGTCCTTGAGAAGGAGAAACTCCATGGGACAAACTTTCTTGACTGGTTCAGGAACTTGAGAATTGTTCTCAAGCAGGAAAGAAAGGCTTATGTCCTAGATCAACCCATTCCTGAGGAGCCTGCAGCCAATGCTCCAAGAGCTCAGAGAGATGCTTACACAAAGCATAAGAATGACTCTGTGGATGTAGGTTGCCTGATGCTTGCCATTATGGTTCCAGAGCTCCAAAGAGATCTGGAACTCATGGAGGCTCATGAGATGATTGTACATCTCAAGGAAATGTTCCAGCAACAGGCAAGGCAAGAAAGGTATGAGACCACAAAGGCCTTACATTCCTGCAAAATGGCTGAAGGTGCATTAGTTAGTACTCATGTGTTAAAGATGAAAGGCTATATTGATCACCTTAAGAGGCTTGAATTTCCCATGAGCCAAGAGTTAGCTACGGATTTGATCCTCAACTCACTCCTGGAGAGTTATGACCAGTTTGTTATGAACTACGACATGAACAACATGGAGAAATCAATTTTTGAGCTATATGGGATGCTCAAAACTGCTGAACAAAGCATTAAGAAAAAGCCTAGCATAGTTTTGATGGTTCAGAAAGGAAGGGGTATGAAAAAGAAAGGGAAGGGCAAATGGAAGGGTAATGGCTCAGGTAGTAAGACCAAAGAGTCAAATAAGCCCGAAACCAATCCTGCACCCAAGAAGGCAAAGCCTCCAAAGGAAGGAGTCTGCTACTTATGCAATGAATCCGGTCATTGGAAGAGGAATTGCAAACTCTACTAGGAAGATCTGAAAAAGAACAAGAAGGATAGTGAGGCTATCGCTTCAGGTATTTATGTTATAGACATTCATTTCTCTACTTCCTCTACATGGATATTAGATACTGCATGTAGTTCTCACATTTGTACAAATATGCAGGGTCTAAAGGACAGTAGAAAGCTGAAGAAGGATGAGGTAGACCTACGAGTTGGAAACAGAGCAAGAGTTGCTACTTTAGCCGTAGGCACTTATGAATTAGTTCTGCCCAGTGTGCTTTTGTTAGTTTTGAACAATTGCTATTATGTTCCTGCTTTGAGTAGTAACATTGTTTCTCTTTCTTATTTGGATAAGGAAGGTTATACTTCCATTACTAGGAATGGTAAATGTTCTATTTATCGTAATGACATTTTCTATGCTAATGGTGATTTGCATGTTGGTCATTATATATTAAATTTGGAACATCCTAATAATGGGAATATCTATAACATAACTACTAAGATAATAAAATCAAACGATTTGAATCTGACCTACCTATGGCATTGTCGTCTAGGCCACATAAATGAGAAACACATTTCTAAACTCCATCAAGATGGATTTCTAAACTCATTTGATTTTGAATCATATGATACATGCAAATCTTGCTTACTAGGAAAGATGACTAAGGCACCTTTTACTGGGCACAGTGAAAGGGCTACTGAATTATTGGGCCTCATACATACAGATGTATGTCGACCATTAAATATAGCTGCCAGAGGAGGTTATGTCTACTTCATTACATTTATAGATGACTTTAGTAGATATGGCTATATCTATCTAATGAAACATAAATCTGAATCTTTTGAAATGTTCAAAATATTCCAAAATGAAGTATAAAACCAACTTGGTAAAACAATTAAAGCACTTCAATCTAATCGAGGTGGTGAATATTTGAGCCAAGAATTCATTGACCATCTTAGGAGTTATGGGATAATCTCACAATTGACTCCTCCAGGAACACCACAATGGAATGGCATTTCTGAACGGAGGAATCGAACACTATTAGATATGGTTCGATCTATGATGAGTCAAACAGATCTTCCACCGTCCTTTTAGGGACATGCCCTAGAGACAGCTGCGTTCACACTAAATCGTGTTCCATCAAGGCAACTGAAAAGATACCATATGAGATATGGACTGGAAAGAAACCAAGTTTATCTTTTCTCAAGATCTGGGGATGTGAGGTCTATGTTAAGCAACAAGCCTCTGATAAATTAGCGCCCAGATCCACAAAGTGCCTTTTCGTGGGGTATCCTAAAGAAACAAAAGGATACTATGTCTACAATCCCGCCGATAATAAAGTATTTGTTATTCGAAATGGCAAGTTTCTAGAAAGAGAGTTTGTCTCTAAAATAACCAGTGGGAGCCACGTACATCTCGAAGAAATTCAAGAGCCACAAGATGGTACAGAACCACATATGGAAATTAGAGAAGACTCACAACAAGTTGCTGAGCCTCCTCAAGTAACACAAGGTCCATGAAGATTTGATAGGACACGACATCAGCCTCAGAGATATGGATTTCTAATTATTGAAGGCCATGATGTGTTGCTCATTGAGCAAAATGAGCCCACCACCTATCGGGAAGCCACAGTGGGACCAAACTCTGAGAAATGGCTAAATGCCATGAAGTCTGAAATGCAATCCATGTACGACAATCAGGTATGGACCTTAGTCGATCCACCTGAAGTTGTAAAAACCATTAGGTGCAAATGGGTTTTCAAGGAGAAAACTGACATGGATGGCAATGTAAATGTGTTCAAGGCACGACTGGTTGCAAAAGGATTCACTCAAACTCATGGTGTAGACTATGATGAAACCTTTTCCCCAGTTGCAATGACCAAATCAATCAGAATCCTTCTTGCCATTGCAGCATATTATGACTATGAAATATGGCAGATGGATGTCAAAACAGCCTTCCTTAATGGAAAGCTGCTTGAGGATGTGTACATGACACAACCTGAAGGTTTTTTGCGTCCAGAGGACTCTGGTAAAATTTGTAAGCTTTAAAGATCCATTTATGGATTGAAGCAAGCATCTCAGAGCTGGAATCATCATTTTGATGAAGTAGTCAAAGAGTTTGGATTCATTCAAAACATCGATGAACCTTGTGTTTACAAGAAGGTTAGTGGGAGCATAGTAGTATTTCTAGTGCTTTATGTAGATGACATCCTACTCATTGGGAATGATATTCCTACCTTGCAGAGTGTCAAGTCTTGGTTAGGAAAGTCCTTTTCAATGAAAGACTTAGGTGAAGCCACCTATATCCTAGGGATTAGGATCTATAGGGATAGATCCAAAAGACTAATAGGCCTAAGTCAGAGCACATATATAGACAAGATACTGCATAGGTTCAGTATGCATGATTCAAAAAGGGGTTACATACCCATGTCTCATGGCATCTATCTTAGCAAGGATCTATGTCCTAGTACACCTGATCAGTGAGATCGCATGAGTAAGGTTCTATATGCCTCGGCCATTGGATCCATCATGTATGCCATGTTATGTACTTGACCGGATGTCTCGTTTGCCTTAAGTATGACCAGCAGATACCAACAAGATCCTGGTGAGGGTCATTAGACTGCCGTCAAGAATATCCTAAAGTACTTAAGAAGGACTAAGGACTTATTTTTTGTCTATGGTGGATTGGATGATGAGCTCTGTGTAACCGGTTACACAGATGCAAGTTTCCAAACTGACCAAAACGACCTTAAATCATAATCTGGATATGTATTCCTCCCGAATGGTGGAGCAGTAAGTTGGAAGAGCTCCAAGCAGAGCACTGTAGCAGATTCTGCAACAGAAGCCTAGTATATAGCAGCATCAGATGAGCTAAAGAAGCCGTTTGGATCAAAAAGTTCATTACTGTACTAGGGGTGGTGCCTACCATCTCAAATCCAATAGATTTGTTCTGTGACAATAGCGGTGCTATTGCACAAGCCAAGGAGCCTAGGTCATATCAAAGGACCAAGCATATACTTAGGCGATTTCATCTTATTAGAGAAATCAATGATAGAGGTGATATAAAGATATGCAAAGTAGCAGGAGAAGATAATGTTGCTGATCCTCTTACTAAGCCACTTGCACAGGCAAAGCATAAGCGTCATGTTAGGGCAATGGGAATTAGGCAAATTAATGATTGCACCTAGGGCAAGTAGGAGGATGTTGGAAATTATGCCCTAAGGGCCAATCATTGTACTTTGAATATTATTATTTTAATGAAATTTCTCCATTCTGTTATCATATTATTTGCATGTTAACTGTGATAATTGTATACTTGGATAATTCATAAAGATTGTCCTAAAATGTCCCTGGTCGGTCATCTATGCGGGAGCAGAGATGAAACAAAACCAGTATGACTTTGATAAGATATGGAGATACGAATCAAAGTCTTAGGCACTTGTAAGAGTACAAGGTGCTGGACCGACCCACTATGAGAAAGCTACATGGATCAAGTCATAAGCTTTTCTCATGTATAACCACGTCACAATGCCCTTTGACCTGAGGTCATCATGGATTCCTACATAAGAGTTGCTAAGCTTTAAACTAGTCAAAAGTCACTTTTGACCGAGTGATGATAAAGGCTACGATCGGACTTAGTGGTTTTTCATGCAGAGGAATATGAATGATCAAGATGGAATTTGTCCCTCACATTAGTAGAGAGATATTATTGGGCCCCTCGATGAGTGAGTCTGAGAAATGTATGGCCATACTATGATGAAAGGAGTTTCTGTCTCTGTTATCAGGCTACTCAGGAATCGAGAAAGTAATGGTCAGGAACAAGAGGATGACATTATCCATGCCTTATCCTTGTTCAATATATCGTGTGACAAAAGGGACGTGACATGGTTGTATGACAGGTTGCATCGTGATAACAATCCTCATATGAATTGGGTAGTCGTAATATCTTTCTAGAGGCCACTTGCGACTTTTGAGTTAGTATAGTTATTGGCTCACTGCCAACTTCATATGGGCCTACAGGGTCGCACACAAGAATGGCCCAACACGAGATAATGTTTAATTTAGGGTGGATGAATTTTATATTTATATATATATATATATAATATAAAATTCATTAATAATATTATATAGATATATATATTTTCGAAATATATATCTTATATATATATGTATATATATATTATATGATATTATTATATTTAATAATATTATATAGATATATATATTTTCGAAATATATATATTATATGATATTATTATATTGTGTTAGTTTTAAATTTAATTTATTAAGATATATTAAATTTAATAACTAACATGATAGAGATATAGTATCTCAGATTTAATTTATGAAGATAAATTAAATCTAATGGCTCTTTATTTGGATTAAATAAATAGATTTAATTAAAACTGTTGGACAGATTTAATTTAAACTGAATTTATTTAATTAGCTCATCAAGATAATTAATTGTTAATTAATTTTGAAATTAATGATGATTAATTTTGAAATTTGAAAATAGCCCTCATAGGTTATAAACTTGATAGAGCAGATATATTCATAGGCACATGAGAATTGAGAGCCGCAAGTGAAACCCAAGGAGACATCAGAGGCGCTAGCATACAGTCTCGGTTGGAGAGCATTCGTGTGGATACTGGTAAAGGGAGCGGACCTGACGTGTTGGCTCCTAGAGATCGTGAAAACTCTGAATCATCAAAAAGGTATGAATATAATCCTTCCAACTTGGTTTAAACGCCGTTGATAGATCCTCGATTAGGATCGGTGAAAATTTTTAAAATTCTTCCGCTGTGCTTACCGATCCTAACAGTTGAGACCACCACTATGATTGTCTATCAGCCCCCTCCTGTTCCTCTAAGAGAAGACATTCTTATCCCTCCACTAAATCTTCCTGAACCAGAACCTTCTAGTTCCTCTTCTTTTGATTATCTGAGTTCAGATGGTCCTTTGGTTCTTCCTGTTAAGCCTATTTCTATAGTCAAGTGTAATACCCCAAATTTTGAGACTTGAGGCTAGAGAATAAGCCTGAGATTAGTGGACTGCTAAGCCCTAGTTTAGCAGGATCCTAAATTGTGATTAAGAGATAATGACTCCAAAAGTGGGTGTGGTTAGTAATAAATAACCCTTTTGGAGAATCCGATGCGATTTGAGATTCGGATGTGATTCGTATGTGTTCTGAGCAGTGCCGAAACCCTGTATTTGAGTTCAATTATGGATTAACATCTAAATTGAATGAAAATAAGGGGAAGGGCGTATATATGGTGTGAATGAATGAGAAAATGTATTTGAAGGTGATCAAAGAGAGATTACCATAATCAGGGGCAAAACGGTAAAGTTACCAACCAGTTGATCGGTTACCGAAGAGGAAACTCATTGGTAACTTCAAGATCAATGGTTAAGATTGATTTGTGTATTAGATCAAGGGGCGGAATCATGTGTATGTGTGGGCATGTGAGCTCATGGAGGATGTGTCAAGATGGTGACACTTGGCAAATTGTGGACCCTTGGATTTGGGTCAAATGTTCAAAGTTTTCCCTCTCTCCTCTCCTCCCTTAATTGGATGATTTGTGGCCCTAAAATCTGCTCCCTTCTTCATCATCTTCATTTCATCATCTCATCTCTCTCTCCTTCATTCTCCATGGCGCCATGCTTAAGGGAAGAAAGAGAAATCAAAAGGTGAGATTTTGGTTGGCTTCTTGTCCTCTAATGCTCTAATCACCTTCTATAAAGTTGTTTATAGTGATGAGAGCTTCATCTCTATAGTTTTAGATTTGTGAGAGGAGGTGTTTTGTTGCTTGAGCAAAAGTGGAAAGATGAAGAATCAAGAAATTGGTTTGGGAAAGAGGAAGAGGTGAGTATTTGAAGCCTTTTGATCTAAGTTTTGTGAATTATGGGTGAGTATTGTGATTTGTAGAATTTGCCCTAATTTTGGTGATGAATTTCATGTGGTCTGGATTGGATGAATTGGGTTGTGTTTTATGTTGGAAATGGTGCCATGTTGTGGTATTTGGTCATTGGAATTGATTTGGGAACTTGAATTGGAAGAGTTGTAATGTTGTGGTTTGAAATGTGATATTGTGTGACATGTTGCAATTCATTGTGAAACATGTCAATATAATGTGAATTTGGTTGATTTGGTATTTCCAATGGATTCCTTGTGAAATTTTGTGTGAGAATGATGTTTGATATGGAAATTGAACCATTGGAAGCCAATTGTGCAAATTTGGAAATCTGTCCATTGAATTTCTGTTTTGGGCAGTCTGCTTGTGTTGCCATTTTGAATGGGCAAATGATGTTAGAAAATTCTGAAACTTTTCATTCTTGAATTTCACATCTTGAGCTTCAAAATGGACATATAATATGTGTCATTTCGTTTTGTGAACTGGGATTTATGTTTGTCCAAAGTTTGGGGACGAAACTGGATTCTGTTTTAGAGCAATGTTGGATTTTGTGTAAATATGGATTTGTGTGGTGATTTCTAGTTGTGTCCAATATTTTTCCTGTGTAGAGGACTTGAATAGCTTTCATTTGGCTTTGGTATCACCTCATTTCGATTTTTTTGGAATTAGTTATGATTTTTGGAAGTTCAGCCAAGAAACTGGGTTTTCTGGGCCGCGGCCAGCGGATTCTGGGCCGCAGCCCAAACGTTTCTGAGCGTCTCTGGGTAGTTTTGGGCCACAGCCCGTGGATTCTGGGCCGCCGCCCAAATGTCTCTGAGCGTCTCTGGGCAGTTTTGGGCCGCAGCCCGTGGATTTTTGGGCCGCGGCCCACCCCTAAAAATCAGCATTTTGGACTTGTAAAAGGTGATCTTTGGTCAAGTGTTTCCCAAGCCTTTAGGCATGTGTTTGGGCTTTGATTAGCCACCTAAAGGTCGTGAATGATAACCAGCTTAAGTGTTTGAGAGTTAAAGAATTGGAAAAGGGATTAACCCTATGTCTTTGCTTTGATTATAGGGTTGATGTCCGCCTTGAACGTGGTCCAGTATTCGTTCTGATCGTAAGTAAGCGGAGCTGGAGCATACGTGGAAAGAGTGTAGGGAACATATCTCTTCTGCTTGTATTTGATATATGTGTTAGTGTGTTGGTGCATGTCTTAGCTTTGCATAATTATGTGTAATTTGAAGCTATGTTTCAATTTATGCTATGGCCATAGGTATATTGTTCGAAGCATTGAGCTTGCAAATTGTCATTGTGTTGTCATGAGTTGTGTGATGCAAGCATGTCATGCATTAAACATGTATCGTACATGCATATTGATATTGTTTACCTACTGAGATTCTCTAGAATCTCACCCTCCCCTACTAACCTTTCAGACAGGGTAGTAGATCAAGGATATAACGAGCAGCCAAGGGTGATGAGGACTCCTTTAGGATTGAAGATTCGGTAGTTGGTTATCATAGTTGGGAATATGTAGATTTGGATGTGTATATATGTATGTGGATACGATCTTTGTAAATGTATTTAAGAGGATTTGTGTAATCCCCATATGAGGGCTTGTATGGGCTAATGTGCCCTATGATTTTTTAGCGAAGATATGAAACCCGGGGTTACCGGGATGATCATATGGTGCACTCTGATATTGGTATAAATGTAATTTATCTTCACATAGTAATTGTATTCGAAATTTGAATATGAGACCATGTGTATTATATTTTGAAAGGTATTTGTGAAAACCCTATCTTGAAGATGAGACTTTGAAATAGTTTTGTTTCTTATTGGTCTCTATTTCACTTTAATCGCGTATTTCGGATATAATTACGGCAGGGGGTTTCATCAAGCCTTCTAGTCCTCCACTTGATTGATGAAGACAAAAAGGGGGAGAAGAGGTTGAGTGTGATTTTGTGGAGTTTCTGAGCGTGTTTTAAGTTTTTCCTTCATTTTGGGTATATGGGTGTATATGGGATTTAGGGAGCTTTTCGACTGATAACTTTTTCATCTTGTAATGTAATTTTAAGTTTAATGCAAGTTTCATTAAGTTATAATTTCATTTCAAGTTCATTTAAGCTTTTAAAGTATAATACATTGTAGGACTAATGAGTTTATTATGTATGCAAGGTGAATCTGTTATGATTTCAACATTTTCCAAAACACTTTGAATTTACATTTAACAAGGTTTTTCAAAATTATCATTGAATTCAAGAAGTGTTTATTTGAGAACTTAATTTCAAAAACTTTGTTCAAAATCACCAAGTTTTGTCATCATAAAAAAGGGGGAGAATGTTAGATCTCTCATGTTTTGATGATAACAAAGGATGGTATGAAAAAGATTTGATAAACAAATAAGTTTGTACAAAGTAATAACAGGGCAAATCATTACTTGAAGTAAGCATTGGAGTAATGAAGAAAGGCCAAGAGAAAAAGCTGAGAAACTTCATCACTGACAAGTTTTCTAAAGGGTTACTCGAGTAAGTACTCGAGTAATGAGACAGAAACTTGAAGTAATCAGAGTCAACCTTCAAGTAACCTGCCAACGTTACTCGAGTAAGCACTTGAGTAATAAGGTAAATGACTTCCAGTTGCTCGCAGCCTGCCAACGTTACTCGAGTAGCTACTCGAGTAACCAGGTAAATCACTTAGAGTTGCTCTCGGCCTGCCAATATTACTCGAGTATGTACTCGAGTAACCATGTAAAAGACTTCCAGTTACTCTTGGCCTACCAACGATACTCGAGTATATACTCGAGTCCCGTGCTTCAAGAAATATGTTGCTCTCGGCATTTTCTATCCTGCTAATGTTACTTGAGGAGCTACTCGAGTAACTCACTGTGGTAAGTAAAACCTGAAGGTAATACTCGAATAACATGAAATGCTTTTATCACACTTCACTCGAGGCACTTTTCAAGTATGCAGAATTATTTAGAAGAGAACTTCAAGTCACTACCCGAGTATGCAGAGTTATTTGGAAGAGAACTTCAAGTCGCTACCCGAGTAAGCTATGCAGCAAATTTATGTTTACTCGAGTAAGTACTCGAGTAACAAGGTAATAAAACTTGAAGTGCTCTCGGCCTTGAAATCCTGCAACATTACTGGAGTGAAGCATCGAGTAACCTAAAGTTTATTTGAGAGTTTACTCGAGTTGCTACTTGAGTAACCTATGAAGAAAAGTGTGCCATACCCGAGTAACTACTCGAGTAAACAGGTATTTCCATAAGTTTGTAAATTTGTTTACTTCATGCACTACTCGAGTTATGTAACTTGCTATCATTACTATCACGATGATACTCGAGTAAGTACTCGAGTAAACTTAATAAATACTCGAGTATGCAAGTTCAGAATTTGAGAAATCATTCCAACGTTCTTTGATTTGTTTCCTATATGATTAACCTTTCATTGTATTAGTATTCTTAGCATATCCACAGATAAATAATGAAGAGATCTTTCCAAATAAGGAAAGTCAAATGCAACGTTCAAACGCTACCTAACGCCACCTACCGCCACCTACCGCAAACGGATATTTTTCAAATACTAGAAAAGTCAACAGTGGCTGCGCACACTCTAACGGACAAGAAGAAAATGTTCCAACGGTCATTACCAACACATCTATATATATGGGAACATCCAAACAGAGAAGAACAACAAGAACACACACACGAACGCTTTATCAAGTTCAATACTCTGTTTTACATATACCTGTAATTCTGTACTTGAGTGATTCCTATTCACTCTGTGAGAGAGATATTTCATTCAAACTCAATATTTGTTATTGAGATAACTTAAGGTTGTGGAACCTTGAGTTGGGATTAGATTACAACTTGTAAGGGGGAGCGAGTGTCCAGGCGAAGGAACTAGATTGTATTGAGGTGCCAAGAACCCACTGAATCTTGGAAGTTATAGTGAAACTCTCAGAAAAGCTCTGAGGACTGAACGTAGGTCAAAGTGGTTGTGGCCGAACCAGTATAACTCCCGGTGTACACTTCGGTGATATTTCTCCTTACTCTTTACTGCTTTGTATTCACCGTCAAGATTTCATATTTGCAACGAAATTTTAGTATCACCCAATTCACCCCCCTCTTGGGTGAAGCGCTTGTTCTAACACAAACAACACTAGAGTTCCCCAAGGCGACACACTAGGTCTAATAAACCCTTTCTCCAGCAAGTCTTCTATTTGTTTCTTTAACTCCGCCATTTCGTTTGGGGCCATACGGTATGGGGCCTTAGATATAGAACCAGCTCCAGGCACAATATCAATGGGAAACTGAACTTCCCTTTCTGGAGGTAATCCACTAAGATCATCCAAAAATACCTCAGGGAATTCATTTACCACAGGTATACTACTCACAGTTTCACTAATCTCCCCTTGCACAGAGAAGAATACCATATACCCCTGGCAACCATTTTCAAGATATTTTTCAGCTTTAGCCGTAGAAAGGAAATTCATACTACCATTTACAACTTCGACCCTTTGACAAGCAGGATATACTATCCTCCTGTTCCCACAATCAAGCATCACATTATTCGCCGTTAACTAATCAAAACCCAAAATGACTTCCAATTGGTAAAGCGGCAGACAAATCAAATCCATAGTAGATTGGTGCCCTTCTACAGTTATGACACAATTCAGACAAGCTTATGTAGTCAAGGCTTTAACACCCATCGGAGTTGACACTATCAGATCAAATGGTAATTTATGCACATGCAATCCCAGGCGCTTCACACAATCATAGGCAATGAAGGAGTGACTTGCACCCGAGTCAAACAGAACTTGCAATAAATAGCCATTAAGAAGAATCTTACCTTGTATCAACTTAGGAGATTTACGGGCCTCCTCGTGGGTCATAGCGAATACTCAGCCCTGAGTTTTTGGCCTCTGGTCTGGTCGTGGCTCTTTGCATTCGACAGTAGTATGCCCCACACATTTACAATTGAAGCATATTATTCGACCCTCACAAGTCTTACCATGATGTCACTGATTACAACGAGGATAGATCCAAGGTGTAAAAGGAGTTCTCTACTGATCACGGCTCCTAGACTGGTAGGGCTTTTTACCACTCCCAGATGAAGATCCCTGTCCCTTTCACTTCTGTGAAGTACCACTCTTACTGGGTTCACTGCGATGGCCAATAGCTTTTGTAGGATATAGTTCTCTTAAATTATTTTCTGTGATCCTACACTCTTCAACAGCCTTGTTGAATTTAGTGAACATATGAGTGACCAACCGCTTCTTCATATCAATTCTCAACCCCCGAATAAGCATGTCAGAACTCCACTCTTCATCATCCTTATAGAAGAGGTAGGAGGAATACCGGGACAAACGGATGAAACGGGATAGGTAGTCATCAAAGCTCTCCGTGTCCCCTTGTCTGATATTCAGGAATTCTGTTTCCTTCTCGAGCCTCGCCGATTTAGGAAAGTATTTCTCATTAAATTCTTGCTGGAATGATTCCCAAGTCAACGGCACATTTCTGCTATGCAGAGTGAGGGAGATATTCCTCCACCAGCGATCTGCATCGCCTTCTAACTTGTAGACAGCCAGGCATGCCTTAACCTTGGACGGGCATCCTATGACCTCGAAGATTTTCTCAAGGCAATTCAACCAATCTTTAGCTGCTTGCGGATCAAACCTCCCTTTAAACACTGGAGGCATATGTTTACAAAATCTGGTGACCCAAAACTGAAGGTCCCTTTCCTCTCTTGCTGGTACCCCGTGCAACTCTTGATTTGGGACAGTGTGAGGTGGGGACTCTAGGGGTCGTGCTGACCCTTCAGCAGTGTCCTTATGACGAGTTTCTTCTTGAGTTTCCACTGGAGTAGACTGAATCGGGTCCTTTGTTCTTTACTTTCTCTACTCTGAGCTCTTCTCTTAGCTCAGCAATCATATCTCTTTGATCCTAGATTAGACATATCAGCTCTTGCATTGGATCTGGTGGATTGTCATGGACTACCTCCACCTCTGGGTCTACACGCGGAACATTGGGGCATCCTCTAGTTTTCTTCATTCTACAAACAACTTACCCCATTAATATTACAGAGATAGTATGCACATATATTCACAAGTCTCATGTATATATCCATATTAATAGAACATACATGTGCATACAAAATAATTATCCACAGATGATCTTCTATCCCTAAAGCCAACTAAGGGATCTATCCTAGCAAACTTTACCCTTGCCAGGAACTATAACTTTGATACCAAAAATGTAATCCCCTACCTTGATAACCATAATTAAGATTCAAAAATGCGTAATTTAAAGGAATTAGAGACCGACGGATACGTTTTTCTCAAATATCTTTTCTAAAATTCGTTCAACATGGTCTTATATTCATCTTCCGAATCTAATTACTCTGCGCAGTTCAATCCCATTCATACATATCAGAGTGTAGAGCCAAATTCCGGGCAACTCCCGGGTTTCATACATGTATAAACTAAGGGTTGTAAGTTCCAACTAGGGGATTACATGACCAACATCAACGTAATATCTACATTTCAAAAATAAACAGCAATCCCAAGTCCAAAATAGATAACCAACAACCTAACAACACATCTCTACAAGATCCTAGCCGCTCCTGGTGGTTCATTTCTCCTTGGAGCCACTTGCCTTATCTGAAATGTTAGTCAATGGAAAGAATGATATTCAAAAGAATCTCTGTAGTCACAAATCACTCATACAGTGTATAAACACATAGCATATATGATCATGTTAAGCAGCATCACAATGTATCATGGCTTTCGCCACAAACGACAGCACTCATGGCTGTAATCTCTATGCATCAGCTTTCGCTGCGATCTCTATGTATCACAAAGTATCACTATACGTCAGCTTGTGCTACAAACTCAAAGCATCACAATGTATTCACAAAGTATTCTCAATGCATGATAAACATACATACAATGTTTCACACACAGTATAAAAGAAAGAGTCACTACCTTGTTCTTTCCGATTGTGCTCTAGCGCAGGTGGATCACGAACAGGGCAAATATCGAATCCTACAATTCCAAATGCACCATTTAGACACTTCCATAGTGTTTCTTGGGGTTATATGAGTCCATAATGAAAATTTACAAAAATACCCCCGGGGACCCGGCCCGGGCCCACCGTACCCGGTCTGGTTGCACTTTTCCCGAAATTCTAATCTGGGCTATCCTAACATATTTCCGCCCAAGGAATCCATTTTTGGACTCAGAATTATCAAATTCAATGTAAAATTACAAATTTACCCTTGCCAGCCCTACTTCAAGGGTTTTAGGGGCGTTTTCGTAATTATGCTTTTTCGACCTTTTCTGAAAAAGTGGCCAACTGTAACCCCACCTAATTTTCGCTCCTGAACGCAATGGAACCATCAAATCATTGAAAATCCAACTCTAAGACCCATTTCTAGAGCTGGCCAAAATTTATGAGTTCTCCGGGGAAAATCGGGGTTTTATGATTTCGGCTCCTTAAACGCGTTCCTTTCCACTCCTAACCACTTTATTAACTATTACATTAGGTTATAACTACCATTTGAACCAAAATTGGGTGGCATAACCCTTAGGAAACTCAATTTCAAAAATTTAAAACCAATGGCAATCTGGCGAAATTTCACCAATTAAATTGCCCATAGCAACCAGAATAGTTAATATACGAAGGTTTAGAAGTTACCTTAAGCTCCCACTAGCTTTTCCTCAAGGTGGGTGAACCCTAACCCTTGAAACACCAAATTTTGAGCTTCAAAATCTTAAATAATAAAGAGGAGTAGCTTAGAGTCGGAGTTATACGCGTTAGGAGCTAAATAATCGTCGAAGAAATAGGCTTACCTTGGGAGATTTCTTCCTTTTCTCTCTCTAAACTCTCTTACCTTCTCTCTCTTGTTTCAGGTCTGGAACAGCACGAAAATGGCTGGAGAAGGAAGGATGATGGTATTTAATATCATATATTATATGATATTTAATTATTGATTAATTTCCAACAATTTCAGATTTTTTAGAAATTCTGGCAGATTTCTGCCCAAACTTTGAAAACTCATAACTAATTCCAGAAATATTGAATTGGAGTGATTCCAAAGCCTATGGAACTCTTATTGAGTCTAGTTTTAAGGAAAAATATATAATTTTTCTGGATGGAATCAAAAACTTCCCAGAATTTCAATCTTTGCATACTGTTCCAGAAAATAATTAATTTCGCTGGGCAAACTTCAAAAATCCATAACTCTTAGCTCACAAACCAAAATGATACAAATTATATGTCCATTTTGAAGCCTGACATGTGAAGTTTAAGACTGGAAAATTTCACAATTTTTAGACACCATTTGCCTATTTAAAACATCCATACAAATCGGCTGCCCTGAATAAAGTTTCAATAGACAGAGTTTTCAACTTTTGCACAATTGTTCGCAATGGTTCCAATTTCACATTAAACACTCTCCCCACACAAATTTTCACAAGGATGCCATTGGAATCATTAAAATATCCAAATTCCCTTCACACATTCTCTAAAAGTGTTTATTTTACAATAATTACATCCACTTTTGAAGTCATTAGCCCTTAATCACTTTTTGGGTTATTATAAAAAAGGCTTACTAGCGAAAAAAAGGACAAGCTTGAGGTGCCCCGTAAATGGAAGAACTTTGAAAAATGAACAGTTGAACTCTTGACACTGGAGGAAGTGAAGAATCTCAAAGAAAGAGTTAATAGGCTGTGGAATGTATACTTTAGTGTGAGGTGGGGAGCTTATAGAGAAGTGGGAGGTTGCAAAATCAAGCCAGAGAAATCATTTCAATTTAACCCTTCAGGCTTCCCAACCCCGTTATTATTTTTCGAACTCCCAGACCTACTTTTTACATAATTATGAAATGACATCTCATTTTTCAAAATTTTGAGAGCAACTTATCGTTCTCTTTCCCCAAAAAAAAAGTTCATTTTTATCAACATTATTTTATTATTATAATCCTAACTATTTTTTTACAACATAAGAACAAACTTTTCTTTTTTTTTTATCTTTCATGAGTATAATTATAAATTTAATATATTCCAAACTATATTATAATTAATATATTTTACACATATATTACTATATTTTTATATGATATTATTATTACTTTTATAAAATTCAAGTATACGGTATAACCGATTTGACCATTTGAACAGTAACCCGCTAACATTTCCAACACGACCTCTAGTCTAGTTTTAAAAACATTGCTTTACACAATAGGAAAAATTCTAACTAGTATTCCTTGAAAAAAATGAAGATTTTTTATGTTACTATAAATAATTGACATTATGCCAAAAATGTAACCCCTCACGGTAATTATATCCGGATTATAAAATTTAAGTGAAATAGAGACCAATAAGACAAAAATCACATTTATAATTACTAATCTCCAAGACATGGGGTGTCCAACAAAACATTTAAAACATAATTCATCTGATCTCACATTCACTTTTGAATACAATTACCTATACAGTTATATCACATAATAAATATCAAAGTGCGTAACCAAAATCCCAGCAACCCTGGGTTACTTGTATATATACAATGGGTTTAAAGTTTCCCAAAATGGGGATTACATATCCAAATATTTATACTTACAATCCATATATATAGTAATCCTAAAATCCAGCTAGATAACCAACAATCCAAAATCTAATATGTCCCTACTAGTCCTAGCCACTCCTGGTTGGCCACTTCCCCTTTGAGCAACTCACCCTATCTGAAATGTTAGTCATTAGAAAGAGTGAGATTCTAAAGAATCCCAGTAGTAACAAATCACTCATACAATATATAAACACAAGGCATGTATGTTCATCATGTTCAGCAACAACACTATGAGTCATGGCTCGCGCCACAATTGACAGTACTCACGGATGTAATCACAATGCACTATGCCCACTTTCACGGTAATCACTATGCTAGCTTTCACTGTAATCACTATGACAGCTTTAGCTGGGATCACTATGCCAGCTTTCGCTGTAATCACTATCCAGCAGCATCACAAAGCTCTACAAAGTATCTCAAGGCATAACGTATCACAAGGCACAAAGCTCCACAAGGCGTCTCAATTCATCTCAAAACAGCAGCAGCAACACACAATGTATGACAGACAAACATACAATACATTTACACAAAGTATAAGAGAGAAGTCACTACTTGTATCTTTCCTGACATTCTTTGGCACAGTGGGCTCACGCGTCTGACAGAAATCAAATCCTATACCAATTTAGGGACAATTGATTAATATCTTTCCCAAATACTTATTTCCATAACACTTTAAGTTGGTTATCATTTCGGACTCTTTTGGTAGCCTTTAGAGGCCTAAACATATGCCTAAAGGGTTGGGAGAAACTACCCTAAAGATCCCTTTTTCAAAGGCAAAACACAGATTTTTGGCTGACTCATTCGAGTGAAGATGAACTCACTCGAGTGAGAACGGCTCTCACTCACGAGTGTTTAACAGTGAGCAATTACCATAGCTAGAGAGTGCTCACAACACTCGAGCATGGGGTTTTACACTCGGGTGATAACTCCAAATCCACTTGAGTCCCTAAGAGTGCAACACAAGAAGTGACAACCCGAGAGCATAAACAACAACAGAGGGAAAGGCTCAGTCGAGCATACCCCTTAGCACTCGGGTGAGAAGGTTTCACTTGTGAGTGTCAGAACACACTCTCGAACATCAAACAACGAGTGACAACCTGAGAGTAACCCTAACTAAGAACTCACACCATTACTTGAGTGATCACCAATATCACTCATGGTGAAGGAAGTGCACTTGAGTTTCCTTCATAAAAACCTAGGCAAAACACAAGGCAGCACTCGAGTGGTGAGTGGGTTCCTCCCTCACTCGAGTGATACTATCAGATTGCCCAGATCGCAGCAACTGACAGAAATTCCCAGATTATCCAAAATCACACCCAATAGTTCCCAAACTCCGCACAAAGCTCATACTGACTTAAAATGACATAGGGAACCCATTGGTAACCTCCAAAACACCCAAATACCATTTTAAACATAATATATGCCCTTGGGTCTCTATGACACACAATACCCAATTCTAATCAATACACTCTCAAACTTCAAAACCATTACCAACACTCCATTAACCTCACAATATACCATTTCGAACATCAATCACTATGAAATTCATACATTCAAAAATGGACATAAACCAGGGCAAATTCCAGAATTTCTCAAACTTATTCAAAAATCATAACATATATATCAAAAAGCACTAAATGCTTACCTCTTCACTTTGGCAAAGTCAGAATCTTGATTCTTAAACTTTCAAATTACTTCAACACACTAACCACCACCTTTTAAAATTCTGAAATCAACACAATGGAGCTCTTAGCACTATGAACAAGTTTAAGGAAGAGGATTTGAGCATAGGAGGATCATTACTCACCAAAGATTCAAGTTTTCTCTTTCCTCTTCCCTTGCTTGTGTCTGTCAGAAATGGAAGAAAGAGGAGAGAGAAATGGTGAGATATGGAGAAGATGATGATGATGTACAACTTTTCCCTTGTCCAAGCACTTAGCCAAATAGGAGAGAGAAGAGAGAGAAAAAGTTTCCTTTTTGGTAATTGATCAATTGGTTGGTATATTTCCAATTTTATCATTTTACCACTGGTTTCACTATGATTGTTAAATCATCACTATGAACAATTACATTAAATTCATATCACATTAATCCCAAAAGTGTTTAATTACACAAATTATAATCAACATTAGAGTCATTAGCCCTTAATCCCAAATTGGGTCATTACAAAAACATGTAAACAAGAGGGAAAAAGGCAAAAAAAATACTGTCCAAATTGGTAAAAGACAAATAAGTATGTTAAATTTCAATAATTCCAAAGGGACTGATTTGAAATTTAGAATTTTGGATAAATTGAGAAATTACCATATTGCCCTCACTTTGTTATAAATAAAAATCCTCACACACCTGTTACCGGTGGTTAGAGCTTGGGTACTATGAATAAGGTTCACCGTGTGTAACACCCATCCCTAACCCCTTTTATACAACACTACAAAAGCATTATCGGCTTGGGGGAAAACGTTACTCAGGCCCCAAAACCCAGACTTAATCTTAAGTTCATGGGGTCACCTGTAATACCCTAAAATTTTGATTAAGGATTAATGACTTCAAAAGTGGATGAGATTATTGATAAATAAACACTTTTGGAGAATACGATGTGAAATGTGATTCGAATGTGTTATGAGTAGTGCCTAAACCTTGTATCTAAGTTCAATTGTGGATTAACATCTAAATTGACTTAAAATAGAGGGAGGGTGCATAATATGGTGATATGGAATGATAAGATGAGTTTGGTGGTGATTTAGAATGAATTGCCATACTCAGGGGCAAAGTGATAAAATTACCGACCAATTGGTCAGTTACCCAAGAGGAAACTCATTGGTAACTTAATGATCATTGGTTAGGATTGATTTGTGTAATAGATCAAAAGTTGGAATCCCATGTGTTTGAGCTCATGTGAACTCATAGAGGTGTGACAAGTGGCTATATGTAAGCCATTAGATTGGTCAAAGTGTCAAATATTGTTTTTATCTTCCCTCTTCTATTAAGGTCTATTATGAGAGCAACTAGAGGCCAAAAATCTGATTCATTTTCATCATTTTCTCTCTCTCTTTTAACCTCTATGGAAGTCCAAGTTTGGGAGAGGAAAGAGAAATCAAAAGGCAAGATTTAGCCTTATAGTTGTCCTTTAATGCTTAAATACCCTTCTTTGATGTTGCTCATAGTGATGAGAGCTTCATCTCTATGGCTTTATATTTGTGAAAGAAGGTGTTTTGAGAGCTTGAGGAATCTTGAAGTTAGAGGAATCAAAGAATTGGCTTTGGAAAGAGGAGGAGGTGAGTATTTGATGCATTTTGACCTAAGTTTTGTTGTTATTGGTTGAGCTTTGTGAATTTTGAATTTTGCCCTGATTTTATGTTATTTTGAAATGGGATAATTGAATAGTATATTGTGTTGAAAATGGTATCATATTGTGTCTTAGTGCTATTGGAATTGATTTGGAATGTGAAATGGAAAGTGGTGCAATGTTGTGGTTTGAATTGTGATTTGTGTGACATGTTGTGGTAACATGTCAATATGATTTGAATTTGGTTGATTTGGTGTTTTCAATGGATTCCTTGTGAAAATTTGTGTGGAAATGATGTTTGATGTGAAAATGGAACCATTGGAAGAAAATGTACAAAATTTGAAAATCTGTCAATGGAAACTTTGTGCTGGGCAGTCAGTTTGCACAAATGTTTTGAATGACCAAATGATGTCTAAAAATTATGAAACTTTCCAATCTTAAATTTCAATTCCAAGCTTCAAAATGGACATATAACTTGTGTCATTTCATTTTGTGAGCTAAGAGTTATGGTTGTCCAAAGTTTGGGATTAAAATTGGAATATGTTTTTGGAGCAGTGTTGGATTTTGAGAAATTCTATATTTGTGTGGTGATTTTTGGTAATATTTGATATTTTTCTATAAAGAGGACTTAAATACCTTTCATTTGGCTTTGGAATCATCTCATTTCAATTTTTCTGGAGTTAGATATGATTTTTGGAAGTTCAGCCAATAAACAGGATTTTCTTGGCCACGGCTTAAATGTTTATGACCTGTTTTTGGCCGCGGCCAATGAATTTGTGGGCCATGGCCAACCCCCAAATATCATTATTTTTCACTTCTGAAAGGTGATTTTTGGTATAGTTATTTCCAACTCTTTAGGCATATGTTTAGGCTTCCAGTAGCCATTTAAAGGCCTTAAATGATAACCAACTATAAGTGTTTTGAAATTGAGAACTTGGAATAGAGATTAACCCATCATCCTTGGTTATGTGTATAGGATTTGGTATTCACCCTATCCGAGAGCAGCCTGTGCCAAAACACGCCCAGAAAGAACAAGGTAGTGACTCCTTCCCTTATGCTATATATGATACATAGTATGTAAGTTTATAATTGATTGGTGAGGATTTTGAATGCTGAGCAGGCTTTGTGTATGCCATTGAGGCAATGTGTGTTGTGATGATTGTTGTGATGCTGCCTGGTGATTTACTTGCATGCTATGTGATTATATGTTTTATGAGAGATTTGTTTCTACTGGGATTCTCTTGAATCTCATTCTTTCCATTGACTAACCTACAGACAGGGCAAGTGGATCGAAAGGGAAGCAAACCACCAAGGGCGGCTAGGATTTCCTAAAAATGTGTTTTTGGTAGTTGGTTGCCAATTTTGGGTGGGATTACTGTATATATTATGGATGTAAAGTTTGTTCGGTGTTATGTAATCCCCAAGTTGGGAAGTTGTTGGGGCGATAATGCCCATGAACCCTTTAGTTATTATATGGAAACCCGGGGGTTGCTAGGACTTGTGATTTACACTCTGATAGGTATGAATGCGACTTAACTGTACAGGTTAATTATATTCAAAATGTGAATGTGAGACCAAATTAATCAGATTTTGAAAGAAATTTTAAGAACCCAATCAGGTGAATGGGATTTTGAATAAGTTTTAAATTAATCAAGGGTCTCTAATCGATCTCAATTATGTATTTTCGAATCATAATTATGATTTATAAGTGAGGGGGTTACATCACCATTCATTAATTACCAGATTATTTAATTCAATTCAAAGGGTTACTAAATTTTTTTTGATCCTTTTCACCAGAGTTACCATTATTTATTTCTCTGCTCATTCTTAGTCCATTTACTTATATATATAGACAGTGTAGCCACACAGGGCTATCAAAGTGTCTACATCTAGTACATAAACTATACATATGAATAGAAACATCCCTATCTTTGTTCCACCTCTATATTTTTCTCATGCAGTCCTCTTCTCTGTTCTTAACATACCTTCTGTGTCCACCTGTCTAAATGGTTGGTTGGGGGAGGGTGACATTTAGGGGAATCTCAGTAGTAAACAATACTATAATGCATGCAAAATATGTACTAAGTGCATAACATGTTAGCATTAACTAGATGCATGCCTTATAATGACATTTTTGCATGCTCAATGCTTCACATGCTATACATATGGCCATGGCATAACAGAAACAGAGCTTCATCATTCAAATATGCTCACTATAATCAAGTAAAACAATCACATAAATCAATCCACATGCATACATATCAAGTACACACAACTATGGTAAGTTCACTACCTTGTGTCTTTATGTCCTCCCCTTGTTCCTTTTCTTCCAACCATTAAAGTTGCTTCCCTTGCCTTTTCTTTATCACCTCATGGCCTTAGTCACATAACCATATTATATGTTAACACATTAGAGCCATGACAATTAAACATCTAATATGGCTACACTAGCCCCAAGTGCTCAACTTGACCCTTGGCTGATCACATTTATTACAATTCACTACAATTCCTCATTTTCACATATCAAGCCTATGATGCTAGAATTTTAACCTAACTTCAAAAAATCATAACTTAATCTAGGGAACTCCGAATAGGGTGGTTCAAAGTTCTATTATAATCTCTTTGAGTCTATTTTAATGAAAAAATTTTTTCCCTTACCACGTAATCACACAAAGTTCCAGAATTCATTATTATTCCTCTCTGCCACAAGGTCATTCCAGTTTTCAACATTCAACTTTTGATGCCACTAGAATTCTTTTTGTGTACTAATACAAATACCAAAAATTATATATCAAATCAAAGCTTGTCTCTTCTATTTTCATTCTAGAAATTTCAAAGCCACTAGATTCCATTTGGTCAAACAAAAACATGCCACAACCAACCTACCACAAATCTGGCAGTGTTCAACAACTACAACTTCAAATTCCACTTTGCATAATTGTTATCCAATTCATTCAAGATCAGCAACAAAGGCTATTCCCACACAATTTTTAGTATAGAAGCCATTGGTGACCTTAAAATTTTCAAAATCACACTCCTCTTACCTTCCCTGTAGCTAACTGAAAACTCACTCCCTAAGCCATTATCAACAACTTTCAAATTTTATCACCCAACTAGTCTTGAACCACAATTTCCAACAACCCTCTCGATCAGATCTCTTTGTAGCTAGCCATTTTCAATAAGAATCCTTCGTTGGTAGCCCTCTAGGATCAAATTTTATTATAGGTAGCTCTTTCCAGTTGGCCGTCTTTTAATGGAAGTAACATTATAACAGGAATCTATATCTTATAAGGTACCTATTTTCTAGCTATTCTGTAATCTGTTTTCTCTAATTTTGCTATCTCATATGGGGTCATTTTATATGGACTTTTGATATTAGACCAGCTCCAGGCAGAATCACAACTCTAAGGGAATATTCTACAATTAAGATCTTTCTCTATACTAGATTAACAACTAGCAGCCTCCAGAAACCTCATACACATTTCTGTACCATATTTTAATACTTCAAGCCTCTCAGGCTATTTCAAATTCCTGGAGAATCAATTCAACTATTTGCATTTGATTCTTAAGTTATGATTCAACTCTTAGAAACTTAGAACCTTAACATCCGATAAGACAAGAAATCTTGATGCAACATTCATATTCTAATCCTCAAACATTCAGATTATGTTCTCACAGCATCAACATTGTTCCAAGGTTCTAATTCTACCTCAATCCTCAATATTATAGAGGCATATTCTAAATGTCATTCTTCTACCTCAAAGATCACTGCTGCCAGCTCTACATCTTGAGTGGATAACTCATCTTGTGAGGGTTTAGCTACCGAGAGACTTATGCTACCATTCTGCCCTGCCACATTAGGACATATCCCATTCCTTTCTTACATGTTTCACTGTACACCATACCGATCACTTTACTGCTGATCACTCTAGTCACTTCTCTTCAGACCATATAGGTCGCACTAGGATATGGGATAATCAACACTGGTATGAGTGTCAACCCCTTCTATAGCTTTATGAAGCTCCTCTCACATTCCTCATTCCACTTAAACAACAAGTCCTTTCCTAAGCACTTTTCAATTGCAAGGCAATTTAAGTGTTAGGATAACCCTTGGCAATATCTGGTAAGACCCAGAAAACTACGTATCTCTTTAACAATATTTGGCCTCCTCTAGTTCAATACTGTATTTCATACCTGTATGCCTTTAACTACTATTCATCTAACTAAGATGATCATTAGTTATAGAGAAACCTTAAGGTAATTAGCACTCCTCAAGTCTTCATGATCTTACCAACTTAACTTCCCAGGGGGTCACCCTTCCCAGGATTTCTCTCACCTAAGCATACTTAACCGTGGAGTCCTAATGGGTTCCGGTGTATTCCCAAGGTACTTCCTTAGGGGTCACCTATCCAGATAGTACTCTTATAAGAGCATGCTTAACCATAGAGTTCTGATGGTATCTAGGGCATTAGTGCTTATACCGATTCATATATCTTTGGACATAGTATCCCATATATACCTCGATAATAGTATATCATGTTATCCATCCCAGAAATGCTAGATATTGTCCCCACAGGAAAACATAAGCAGCACCAACTTCTTGATATAGCCCCTCTATATGTTCTCATAACACAGGGGGAAATCTGGGTCATACTCTAACTCTATATCAGAAGCCCTAGAGTTAGCAATAGAATCTGAATTCTACGCTTTCTCTTCTATCCTTAGGGTCTTATTGTCATTGTAAGTAGTAGAAGAATCCTCATTAGGACTACGTACCACTAACATCCCTGTTAAGCAAAGCCACTTCCTCTACATAGACCTTTGCCCCTTCCTTCAACAGGCTAATAATAAACATGGGTGGTCTAATTCCTTAGGTTCCTCTTTTATCTGTAACTCCCAGTTATAGTAGTGCTAACAGGGGATTACTACACTATTCAAATGATTAGAGAATAGATCTTTAGAGCCAAAACCCTTTGTTCTAACTAGATCATTAGCTTTGAGCAGACAATTCCATTGCTAGAATCACTGCTCTCATACCAAAATGTAACACCCATCCCTAGCCATCTTTATGTAGCATTGTGGAAGCATTATCGACTTGGGGGAAAACATTACTCAGGCACCTAAACCCAGACTTAATCTTAATTTTATGGGGTCACCATTCATTAATTACTATACAGAATTTTCAATAGAAGAACATGTGTTGTTGAAGAATCAATTTACATTATATTTGATGAATTTGAATCCTCTGACAAAACCATTGATGATGAGCAGGAAGTTGTTTTAAATCAAGAAAATGGTCAATCTATTTCTAAATCTCTTATTCTAAAAGTTGATCAAACCAAGGAAGAAGATTAGTTACTAGGACAACCTAAAGCCTGGAAATACAATAGGAGTCATCCCTTAGATCAAGTCATAGGAGATGTGAATAAAGGAGTCAAAACTAGAAATAGAATTTTCAATGAAGTTAGTTTTTCTGCATTCATTTCTAAGATTAAACCTTCTAACATTGATGAAGCCCTATCAGACAATGATTGGGTTATAGCAATGCAAGAACAACTAAACCAATTTGAAAGAAATCAAGTTTGGGAATTGGTACCCCGACCTAAGGATCATCCGATCATTGGCACTAAATGGTTATTTAAGAATAAACTTGATGAATATGTAATTATTGTTAGAAACAAGGCAAGATTGGTGGCCAAAGGAATTGATTATGAGGAAACGTTTGCTCCAGTGGCTAGATTGAAAGCTATACGAGTACTCTTAGCCTTTGCATGCATCAAAGGATTCAAACTTTATCAAATAGATGTAAAGAGTGCATTTTTAAATGGCTACATCATGTAAGAAGTAAATGTAGATAAACCTCTACGTTTCGAATATGTAACCAAACCTGACCATGATTTCAAACTCAAAAAGGCTTTGTACAGTTTAAAACAAGCTCCTAGAGCATAATACGAAAGGCTCGGTAAATTTCCTATTGATCAAGGTTTTGTACGAGGAAAAGTTGATACAACACTTTTTATAAAACAAAAACATGATGATATATTATTTGTACAAATATATGTTGATGTTATAGTTTTCGGTGCTACTAACAAAACTATATGCAAAGAATTTTATGAGATAATGTAGGGGAAGTTTGAGATATCAATAATGGGAGAATTGAATTTCTTTCTCGATTTACAAATCAAACAAAGAAAGAATGGAATTTTCATATCTCAAACAAAATATTTGAAAGAACAATTGAAGAAGTATGGATTGGATAAAGCAAATGGAATGGACACACCCATAAGCTCAACCACATTGCTTGATGCGGATGTTAAGGGAAAAGATTACAACATCACAAAATATAAAGGAATGATTGGATCATTACTCTATCTTACTGTAAGTATGCCTGATATTCAATTCAGTGTGAGCATGTGTGCAAGATATCAACCAGCACCAAAAGAGTCACATGCTGAAATCATCAAATGTATCTTCCGATATCTGGCTAACACAGTAGAATTGGGTCTCCGGTATCCCAAAAGAAGAAGTGAATATCTAGTTGCATACTCAGACTCTGATCATGGAGGATATAAGACGGACATAAAGAGTATGTGTGGACAAGGCCAATTTCTTGGAGGCTTACTTGTGTTATGGTTTAGCAAGAAACAAATAAAAGTGTCTCTTTCGTCAACGGAAGTTGAGTACGTTGTAGTATCAAGTTGTTGTGTACAAGTAATATGGCTAAAGCAACAACTCCAGGATCTTGGTATTTATTTGAAAGAGACACCAATATACTGTGACAACACTAGCATGATAAGCTTGGCAAATAATCCTATTTAATATTCTAGAACCAAGCATATTAATGTTAGACATCACTTCATCAAAGCTCATGTCCAAAAGAAAGATGTCAAAGTAATATTCATTCCAACTCATCTTCAACTAGCTGATATCTTCACAAAACCTCTTGCAAAAGATGAATTTTTGTATATTAGACGATAATTGGGAATGGTAAATCCCAATGAATCGTAAGTTATTTAGTGTTTACAAAATCTTAGATGATGTTATTCATTGATGTTTTGATGATTACTAACTTAAGCATCAAAGTTTCTAGCAATTTGTTTTGCAGGATCATGATATTCTGTTTTGGAGTATGAAAAATAGAGATTAACAAAGGATAACATTACTGGAGGGACAACTTCAAGTAAAGAGCATTACTAGAGTGACACCTTGAAGTAATGGATGAATTACTCGAGTAGCCACTCGAGTAATGAACTTGGAAATGTGCCAGTGAAGCATTAATTTCAAATGAAACGGCACAATGGTTGGAAATAAACAGTCAGAAGGTGAAGAGACAGATTATCCGGGGAGGCCTTGAGTGAACTTCAATGTTACTCGAGTAAGGCCTCGAGTGAACCTGGGTAATTACAATATTATTCAACTCAAATCTGTCCTAAAGAGCCATCAAATGATTGAGGGAATATTCATGGGTAATTACATTATTATTCATGCCAGGTACGCACTTGAATTCACTGCATTTTAAAATTTCTGGTATGATCACTCGAGTAGCTACTCAAGTGAAGCTGATGATCACTCAAGTAAGCCCTCAAGTGATGTCGGGCTTTAGGGTTATTTCAGTCGACACTCGGCCATTTCTCACAAAATTGCCTCAAGTAAGTCTCCTAGTGCTCTCACAAAAAAATTTCACAATCATTTTCCCTTCTCATTTCTGTCAAAACCCATTGGTTTTTATCTTCTAAAAACTCTCAGATTGCACAGTAACCTCTGCCCTACATTTGCGACTCACGTTCCCTATTTTTCAGAAATACTCATTTCTCTCAAATCAAAATGGTGAGGACTAAATCTCCTAATCTTAGTAATCCTTCTGAGTCCTTTAAACCATATCAACCCTCTGATTCACTATTCTCTCCTCCTAACAAGAAAAGAAAAATCTCTCCTAAACCTAAAGCCAAAGCTAAACCGCAACGTAAGCCTAAGGTGAAAGGGATTGTGATTAAGGAACCCATTGTCACAAGAGCTCAAACCAAGAAGAGTTCACCTCCAGGAAGAGGTAAAGAAACAAAAGAGCCATCTCTTCCTCCTTCTGATTCATCCGACACACCCACCTTTTCTTCTAAACCTTTGAAAAAGCCCAAGATTGATGAGAAGCTTAATAAAGTCATGGTAGGCATGTTTGAAGAAGCTTTTCAATCTAAGGATACAAAGAAAGGGAAATCTTTAAGGCAACCAGAAGAGAGGGATGAAGAAATTACATTTCCTCCAAAAGGATTCAATGTGAGCAAGCTTGAGGAATCTCATAAGTATCTGAGTCACTTTGCAAGAAGAAATATGTGCAAGATGTACTACATTAACTACAAGGTTATTCAAGAGTTATTAAAATTTAACTTGAGTCCCTATCTTGATTCCTATATACCTTGGCTATCTGTTAAACATCCATGTTGCACCAAAGTAGTAAGGCACTTTTACTGTAACCTTGAACCTATAAATGATCCTATTAGGAAGTCTGTGGAAGAAGAAATGACTTATAAGGTCAGAGGGCAGAGAATTCTAATCTCACCTTCCAGAATCAATACCTGGTTAGGAATAGAAAACTATCCTGATGATAATTATCCTAATTATGAATCAAACCAGTTGTTTTCTATCCTAAGACCTAGTGAGATAGTGGGACCCCTCAATTTCAATCCGAGTGATATGAGTGATTTTCATCGACTCCTATGGTATATCTATTCTAGAGCCATGGTGAACAAATCCAATAACTTCACTCATTTCATTGAGAGGGACTTCAGAAAATTCGCCTCATTAATCCTCAAAGAATAAAAGGATTTGGGAGAATATATCTTTGCTAAGTTCAAGAGATACAGGTATGAAGGAAAACCTACTACTCCAATGTCTTATCCTTAACTTATTTCCTTGTTCCTTAAGAAGAATAAGATTTGGTACTTGGAGAGTATAGAGCTGATTGAGAGGATAGCACCAGTTGGGAGGAATCAAATTGGAAAATTGAACATTGAGATTCTTCTGAAGACTCCTATAGAAGCAAGTCCCAAGAAGAAAAAGAAGACTGACACAACATCTAGTTGAATGGATGACATACAGTCTTATGCTCCGGCCAATACATCTTCTCCATCCTTCTTTGCTACCGTAATGCAAACATTCATGGAGAACATTCTGAAAAGTTTTCATATTGACATTGTGAATACCAATATGGAGTTTGTAACCCATATGAATGAAAAGATGGGACAACTTATGGAAAGGATGGATAAGAGGCACGAAGAGTTGCTAGTTGAACAACGTGCCTAGGGTGAGCTTCTGAGATCCATTGTTCCAGACTTGATGCTAGGGCATCTGGCTCTCCTATTCCTAGTCCTTCTGTTATTCCTGAGCCCATACCTATCTTTGAACCTGGACCCTCTATACCTACTGAGTATAGACCTTCTGAGATTAGACCTAGTAATGTCTTGTTCTCTATGCCTGACCATGACATATCCAAGCTAATCCACATCACAACAGATGATCCACCTCAGCCTGTTCAACCAGAGCACATATCTACTCCCATTGCCTCACCTACACCCACTGAGGAGGTGCTTCAGTCTTCACTAGTTGCTACAGAGGAAGTAGAAATTACATCTCTGGTTCCTTACCCATCATCTACGGTGAATCCTCCAGAGGATCTTTAGACACCCCAGTGAATCTTCCTAACCCTGAACCATCATCTTCAGATCCTTCAAGTTCAGATGGTTTATATGAATCATTGGCATTTCCTATTACTCCTATTTCACAGCCAAGCCACATACTCCTCCTCATGATTGATTCCACCTTTGTGATGAAGACAAAAAGGGGGAGAAGAACTAGAGTGATTTTGTAATGAATAGATGAGTTGATGTATTGGGATTCGGGTGTACAGGGCTTTAGGGTGCTTTAGGTGTAGAGGGCTTTAGGGCGCTTTGGGTGTATAGGGCTTTAGGGCGCTTTTATTTTTAAATTCTAAAGTTTTGGTTATGTAATGAATTCTTCTTTATGCAATTTGTTTCTTTATGCCATTAAAGTTAAATTTCATTGAAGTTATATTGCATTGTAGGACTAATGAGTTTTTTGATTGTGTATGCAAGGTGAACAAGTAAATAAGAACAAAAACTTTGAAAAGATCTTTAATAAGCTATTTCAAAAGAGTTTTCAAGGTTAAATTGAACAAAAATTTCATATGAAAAGTATTTAAGAAGCATATGTTTGAAAACTCAAATTCAAAAACTTTGTTCAAAATCACCAAGTTTTGTCATCATCAAAAAGAGGGAGAATATTATATCCCATATGTTTTGATGATAACAAAGATTGGACTAATGATAAAAGAGGATATGATAACAAATGAATTTGAACAAAGTAAATAAATGGCAAAGCACTACTTGAAGTAAACATTGGAGTAATGACGACGATCTGAGAGAAAAAGCAAAGAAAAAAACTCAGTGGCAGTCTTTGTCTATGTTTACTCGAGTGACTACTCGAGTAAGGAATATTGTTACTCGAGTAGCCACTCGAGTAATATCAAAAGAAAATATTTTTGAAAGCATTGCCAAAATTTGGAAGATGTTACTCGAGTAGCCACTCAAGTAATATGCAAAGTTATATAGACCCTTACTCGAGTAACACATGAGAAAAAGGCATTACTCGAGTATCCACTAGAGTAACCAGGTCAAAAATCTACAGTAGCTCTCAGCCAAGAAATGCAACATATTACTCGAGTAGCCACTCGAGTAACCAGGTGAGAAAAAGACATTACTCGAGGGAGCACTCCAGTAATCTCCAGAGTTATTTGAAGCATTACTCGAAGGGTCACTCTAGTAATAAGGTAAACAAAGAAAAGGACTCTCGGCCAAGAATTTGATGCAATAACTCATGTGAGTAAATGAGTAATCTATAGAGTTATTTGGAATTTACTCGAGGGGTCACTCGAGTAAGGTTTGAGGAAACAACATGGCCACTCGAGTAACCACTCGAGTAATAGGCTTACTGAAGGAAGCACCCGAGTAACACGTGAGGAAAAGACATGGTCACTCGAGTAGCCACTCGAGTAATAAGGTATTTCCAAGGTTTGTGATATATCTCACTCCATGTCTTACCCGAGTAATATCTTATGTAAAATGTTGAATTAATCACTGCCATTTTTTTATAGGTTTACTCCAGGGACTACTCGAGTAACAAACATGATTACTCGAGTAGCCACTCGAGTAATGAAGTCCAGAAATCATTTTTTAATTGAATAATTATTGATTTGTTATCTATATGATTAACTCTTTATTGTACTAGTATTCTAAGCATATTTGCAGAGAAACAATAAAGAGGTCATGCCAGAAGTGAAAAGTCAAATAAAAGTCCGAACGTTCACCTACCGCTACCTACTGCAAATAGATAGTTTTCAAAATTGAAGAATGGTCAACCATTGCTGTGCAACTCTAACGGACATGCTTAAATTTCTTCCAACAGACACTACAAATCATCTATATATATGGAGCGTTCAAAGAGTAGAAAACAAGAACTGAGAACACACGAACATACACTGAACAACACACTCTTAGTGCTTTGTTTTTCTTATACTTATTCATTGTACTTCAGTGATTATATATTTGCTCTGTGAGAGAGTTTTTCATTACAAAATGAATATTTGTTATTGAGACAACTTAAGGTTGTGGAACCTTGAGTTTGGGATTTAATTACAACGTGTAAGGGGGAGCGACTGTCCAAGTGAAGGAACTTGCTGTGTACTGAGATGCCAAGAACCCACTGAATCTTGGAGAATATACTGAAACTCTTAGAGACGCTCTAAGGACTGGACGCAGGTCAAAGTGGTTGTGGCCGAACCAGTATAACTCTCGGTGTACACTTCGGTGATATTTCTCTTTGCTCTCAACTACTTTAAATATTCTGTCAATTTTCTTATACGCAACGAAATTTCTGGTATCACCCAATTCACCCCCTCTTGGGTGAAGTGCTTGCACTAACATTACTATCTATATTAACAATTCAAGTATCTATGTTAATGACTTTTGTTTGAGAAATTCAAAAACAATATATGAGACCGTAAGAGCTCTGATGAACCTTATTTTTAACTTTGTTATATATATTAACAATTATAATATCTATATTAATGACTTTGGCTTGAGAAATTCAAAAAAGTATGACACCATTGAAGCTCTACTTACTGGCCGTCAGCAAGGTCCCGGAGATCTAGTGATAGCCGCTGCCTATGTTAACCAGCACTAAAAGTCTAGCAGCCGGTAAGGGGTGTGTGAGGATTTGTTATTTTTAAGAAAAAGTGAGGGTAGTTAGGTAATTTTCCACATTTGTCCAAAATTCAAAATTTCAAGCCAATCCCTTTGGAATTATTGGGAACTTTTACCAATTTTGATGGTAGTTTTCTGTCTTTTACCCTAAACAATATGAACATGCCTATGTAAAAATATAAGTAATTGAAAATGGGTCAAAAAAGATATAGATTTAACTTTTGATAACTCATTGATTTATACAGAAAAACATTTTTATCTAATTTTTGGTAAAATAAACACAAAAATTTAAAATTTCATGATAAATCATGATAACTTCTGATTTATGGAGATACAACTAGAAATTCTTGCGTGAACCTGGTTTGGCATGTCATTTGTAGTATAACCAATAAAAATACAACAACTCGTGAGTTGATTTGGCATGCCTCCTAAATACCAGCAGACATTTTAATAAAATTAAAAGATTTCTCAAGATTTACTTTTTCATATTTATGAAATCTTTTAAGGGATTTTTTAAGAAAAATAAAGATGTGAATCACATGAGCAGCCAACTAGAATTGATATTAATTGAGTTGATGTATTTTAATTGGTTATATCACAAATAACATGGAAAACCAAGTTCAGACAATAATTTCTCAACTTCACGAAACATATTCCCTATTTTTTTAACACTACAACAATTGCAAATATGTCATGTAATATGTGACCTAAAATTATACATTTGGGTTTTCTGGAAAAAAAGGTTTTTTATTATAGTAAAATATATAAATGTATATTTGTTTAGTTTACACATTTTATTTTAGTGATAAATGCATGATAACTTTATTGTTGGGCTAAGGGTCCAGGTCCGCCCTTGATTAGCTAGACTATTTGATTAAGAAATAAGTAGCTTTATTAACTAAGAAACAAATCAGCATTAATTATGGATTTATTAATTGAGAAAAAAGTTATTGTGTATTTGACAATTAATCAAGAATAAATTTCAGGATTATTACTTAGAGGACAAGTAAGAGTATCTAGCATGTCTCTTCTCTCCTACCATCTTTCTTGTTTTTATTTAAGCTCTAGTAGTCTAATAATTGCATGAGCTTTATTATGTTCGAGCTATAGATCATTAACCCCTATCCAAACTTTGATTTGCCCCAGTACACAAGTCTCTTTTCTTCAACTTTACCTCATTGGCATTA
Source organism: Inga leiocalycina (assembly GCA_963242795.1). Lineage (NCBI taxonomy): Eukaryota > Viridiplantae > Streptophyta > Magnoliopsida > Fabales > Fabaceae > Inga > Inga leiocalycina. Next base: position 52,031,944 of record OY725323.1, read on the forward strand.
GAGCTAATTGATCTTGAGGCTATGAATATTGTATGCGAATAAACATATGATATAATTTGTTTATATCTCCATTTTTTCACTACAATTTTTATGCCAGAAGAATGTTTTTATATGTAAGTTCTCATGCATTTTGAAATCAAAGAAAGTGCCATTTGTGACATACCAGCACCTCACTCTCAATATTGTCTACTTTGGGGCTCCATTACCTCTCACAACTATCCAGATCCTTATAAAGCGTAATCTCTAGTACATTAGCTTGCATTGACCTGAGCATACTGAATTTCTCTAAGAAGGTAACAGTGACAAGGAATAACTAAGTGTTCCTAAGTTCACTGACCCAAGTGGGAGCGTTGAGGCCATTTTCATGATGAAAGCTGTAAGAGGTAAGTTACAAGAAGAATACCTCACTTATACATGGGAAGAGAATCCTATGAAATCACTTTGGAGCAAATAGTCATTTGGCAGATGATAGTAAGGGGATCGAGTCCCTAATGGATTGAATGCTCACTTCATTTACAAGGTGATGATGACTACCTAAAAGTGTCTAAAAGACACTAGAAGGACTTGCTAAGAAGAATTGCAAGGTGTCATGCAGCAGGAGATGGATTCTTTTTTTAAACTAGCCAAACACATGTTTGGGTGATTTGTCACTTAGCCAAAAGGCGATTGGAAACAAGTAGTTTCTCAAATCCATAAGGGATATATCAAACCTAAAACACTTAGTGGATAAGAGGTGCTACACTGGGAAGATTGCCCAGTATGCACTTTAACTCTGAACAACCAATTTTGGCTATAACAATAAACTTAGGCCTGAAATTACATCAAGATGATAAGAAGACCGCTCTTTAATTTCAAAATTTAAAAATTGGATGAACTCAACATGACGCAACTTGAGGGCTTCATAAAAACATGTTAGGATCAGTAGGCACAACGGAAAAATTTTAAAAATTTTCACCAATCCTAATCGAGGATCTATCAACGGCGTTTAAACCAAGTTGGAACGATTCATACCTTTTATGATTTAGGGTTTTCATGATCTATAGGAGCCAACACGTCAGGTCCGCTCCCTCTACCGGTATCCACATGAATGCTCTCCAACCGAGACTGCGTGTTAGCACCTCTAATGTCTCCTAGGGTTTTCCTTACGGCTCTCAATTCTCATATGTGTCTCAGTATATCTGCTCTATCAAGTTTATAACCTATGAGGGCTATTTTCAAATTTCAAAATTAATCATCATTAATTTTGAAATTAATTAACGATTAATTATCTTGATGAGCTAATTAAATATATTCAGTTTAAATTAAATCTATCCAAAAGTTTTAATTTAACCTACTTATTTAATCCAAATAAAGAGCCATTAGATTTAAGTTATCTTCATAAATTAAATCTGAGATACCATATCTCTAACATGTTAGTTATTAGATTTAATTTATCTTAATAAATTAAATTTAAAACTAACACAATATAATAACATCATATAATATATATAATATGTATTTCGAAAATACATATCTATATAATATTATTAACAAATTTTTTATATTACATATATATATATATATAAATATAAAATTCGTCCACCCTAATTAAACATTATCTCTTGTTGGGCCATTCTTGTGTGCGACCCTGTAGGCCCATATGAAGTTGGCAGTAGGCCAATAACTGTATTAACCCACAAGTCGCAAACGGCCTCTAGCAAGACATCACGACTACCCAATTCATATGAGGATCGTTAACACGATGCAACTTGTCATACAACCATGTCACGTCCCTTTTGTCACACGATATATCAGTCCAGGATGAGGCATGGATAATGTCATCCTCTTATTCCTGACCATTACTTTCTCGATTCCTGAGTAGTCTGACAATAGAAATGAAAACTCCTTTCCATTGTAGTATGGCCATACATTTCTCAGACTTACTCATCGAGGGGCCCAGTAATATCTCTCTACTAATGTGAGGGACAAATTCTCTCTTGATCATTCATATTTCTCTGCATGAAAAACCACCAAGACCGATTGTAGCCTTTATTATCACCCAGTCAAAGGTGACTTTTGTCTAGTTCAAAGCTTAGCAACTCTCATGTAGGAATCCATGATGACCTCAGGTCAAAGGGCATTGTGACGTGGTTATACATGAGAAAAGCTTATGACCTGATCCATGTAGCTTTCTCATAGTGGGTCGGTCCAGTACCTTGTACTCTTACAAGTACCTAAGACTTTGATTCGTATCTCCATATCTTATCAAAGTCATACTGATCTTGTTTTATCTCTGCTCCCGCATAGATGACCGACTAGGGATATTTTAGGACAATCTTTATGAATTATCCAAGGATACAATTATCACAGTTAACATGAAAATAATATGATAACAGAATGGAGAAATTTCATTAAATTAATAATGTTCAAAGTACAATGATTGGCCCTTTGGGCATAATTTCCAACAAAACAATCATCCAGGTAGTAGTATATGAGGTTTCTCAAGTTGAAAGCCTCACCAATTTTGAGATAATCAAAGAACATTGCATGAGTGTCAAAATATCTTGAGATGATTCTTTGTGAAATCATCCTTTATTAAATGACATATGTTTAGCTGAAATGAGTATTAAGGAAGTTAAATGAAAAAAAGATTAGAGTTATCCTTAAATTCTAAGTTGAAAGATCATTTGTTGAACAGAACATATCTTGAATGACAAGATAAACAGAGATTGCACAAGGAAGGTATAATGTTTTTCACCTAAGACATATACATGTGTTATTCTTAGGTATCTTAGTATGCTAAACTACAAACCCATGGACAACCCTAAAGTTAAGGACATAACCTTACAGAGGTTACATGTCCTATAAGGAATCCAACACAGAAAAGGTAAATAGAGTCCTATAGTAATAATTGCTAGATCCTATATGTTTTGATGATAACAAAGATTGAATTGATCCTACAAAAGGTTTTGATAATAGACAAAAGAATTTTTGAACAAAGCAATAAAGTACTTGATGGCAGGCAAAGCCATCACTCTAATAGGCACTTGAGTGATGAAGAAGAGCTAGAAATCAGAGAACAAGAGAAAGCATCACTACCAGATTTTTGAAAAGATCACTTGAGTGATTACTCAAGTATTGATTCTTCATAACTTGAGTGACTAGTTGAGTAATGTATATCAAATAGTTACAGAAGCTCTTTGCCAAGTTTTGTATGATGTCACCAGAGGGATCACTTGAGTGACCAGGTAAGAAAAGAGGCAGTGAGGTCCCTGCCAATATTTTGAAGGGATCACTCGAGTGACCACTCAAGTGATGTCTCTGTATCACTCAAGTGACCACTCGAGTGATCAGGTTAGAAACGTTGACTTAACTCTCTGCCAAGATTTTTATTGGATCACTTGAGTGACTACTCGAGTGATGGATTCAGATTACTCTAGTGACCACTTAATAATAAAATTCAAAAAGCATGATTTTAATCTGTTGCTTATTGATTTGTTATCTATATGATTAATCTTTCATTGTGCTAGTATTCTGAGTATATTTGCAGAAAAACAATAAAGAAATCAAGCATTGAGAGATAAGTCAAACATATCATCCGCAACGTCCAAAATGCTCACCTACTGTAAATGGCTAATTTTCAAATTCAAAGAATGGTCAAACGAAGCTGTGTAACTCTGACGGATATGTTGAAATGGTTCTAATGGCTATCACAAATTCAACTATAACTATGGGAACATTCAATGAAGAATATATAACAACTGAGAACACACGAAATACATCAATCAACATATTCTCAGTGCTATGTTTTCTTATATTTATTCCTGTACTTCAGTGATTATATATTTGCTCTATGAGAGAGATTTTCATTACAAACTCAATATTTATTATTGAGACAACTTAAGGTTGTAGACCTTAAGTTAGGAATTTGATTACAATGTGTAAGGGGGAGTGAGTATCCGGTGAAGGAACTTATTGTGTATGAGGTGCCAAGAACCCATCAAATCTTGGAAGATATAGTGAAAATATTTGAGAAGCTCTAAAGACTGAACGTAGGTAAAAGTGGTTATGGTCAAACCAGTATAACTCCTGGTGTACACTTCGGTGATATATCTCCTATCTCTTAATTGCTTTAAATTCCCAGTCAATTTTTATATACGAAGCAATTTTTCTATAATCACCTAATTCACCCCCCTCTTGGGTGAAACGCTTGCACTAAAATATGATTGGTAAAATGAATGTACATATTGGTGTATATAAGTCAAAATATTTTTGGTCATAGTTGGAAACTATTTTTGGTCCAGTCGTGGAAAAGAATATGAGAGGAACCATATATTAAGTTGTCAAGGCAACAACTCACGTTTGAAAGGACACTCCAACACAAGAACTAGGGAAATGCTAATGGAATAAAGAAATAGACAATGTATCTCTGACATCCATGGATTTAGAACATAGAGAGTGTTATGCCACTATTCAAGGTGCCAAATGGTTAGAGAAGTTCATATGAGTAATTAGGAATGAATGGTGGATAGAAGGATCTAAATGACAACATCTTATGATGTAGATCCTAAGTATTATAGTAAGGCAAAGCATACATTGATGCATCTCTATGAGAGATATGCTTTTAGAGAAAGAAAAACAATTGTTCAATGACATTCTACTGATAGAGCATTGGTAGATCCTCTTTTTAAGGCTGGAGCTTAATATTCATTGAGTTAGTGAAGATTATAGGGCACAAATAGAATAAAAGGTCTTGAACATCTTTTATATAAAGATAGAAGAAATACTTTGTATGTTATGAGTAAATACGTTAAAGGCATACCCTTTTACATGTCATACAAGTAAAAAAAGGTTGGTTCACTCACACAAACTTCCCATGTTTCGTAGGGGTATGGGAGGGTAAGACGACCAAATGATCATCATAGATGGTTAAGAAGAATCTTTGCATTTGAGTTACTTCAATTAAATTGATATGAGATCCATATGTATATATACACACATAGAAAAGAGTTATTGTGGAAAAGAAAGTTTTCGTTCAAATATTGGGTACATTTTGAAACAAATGTCTGCATGGTGAAAGAGAAAGAAATGATGTACACAAAAAACCATTCACCGTAGCAAGCAATTTGTACTTTATGTGCTTAAGAGTTAGACTACAATATGGGATGTAGGTGAAAGATCCCTGGTTCACTACAATGTGGGTCCCAGGAAGGAAAAATGCTTCTACAAAGTACTTAAGACTTAGACGGCATCATAAAAGCTTAGTTTGGTGAAAACTAATTTAGATGAAGCTCTATGATCACAGAAGATGTGGTCAGATGAGTGAAAACTAAGAAAGTGACCAAGTCAAGATAGACTACTGTTTAGTCAAAAAGGAAGATTTACTCCTAGATACATGAGATATGTTATTGTCTATAGTCGACCCCTTACTAGTTTTATGTGTAGCTTATAAGTGCGAATACTATGTCTATGGAAGGTAACTTGACTCGAATGGGATTAGATATGTGGTAAGTGATATATATGGGAGAATCTGGGGCATCTAAGGCAACAAATAGATAGGTTACAGATTTATAAAGGGTGTCCTTAGATGTTCATCTAATATAACGGATTTCTGATATCACAAGCACTAAATTTTGAAGACAGTTTGACCACGTGGTCATGGCAGACACCAAGTATGAAATAGGAAAGAGAAACAAATGCATAATGGGAGGCCCATTAAGTACGAGTAGGAGATAAAGTGAGCATCCAATCTATTAGGGAATCTATCCCCTTACCATCATCTGCTAAATGACGATTTGCTCTAAGATGGATTTCATAGGATTTTCTGCCTGTGTGTGAGTGAGGTGTTCCTCCTGTAACTTACCTCCTACCTCTTTCGCTGTGAAAAAGGTCTCAACCCTTCTACTTGGATTAGTGAACTTATGAACACTAGGTTATTCCTTATTACTGTTAACCTCTTAGATAAATTCAGTATGATCAATGCTCATTTTATAACCCCTTACCTTAATAGCCAAAATTATAGTTCGAAAATGCATCATGATGATGAATTAGAGACCAATGGATAATTTAGAAATTATTAAAAATCCTAGCTTCAAAACATGGTTTTCAAAAACTTTTTAAAACCTGTTCAATGAGGTTTCACATTCACGTTTCGAATATATTTGGCCTGTGTAGTTCAATTTCATTTATACATATTAGAGTGTAACAAAAATCCCGACAACACTCGAATCTCATTCACTCAGTGAAGGGTTTATAGGGCATGACTGCCCATTTCTAGATTTCCATATTGAGGATTACATAACACTATTCAATATTTTCAATACTTACAAAATATACAATATTCCAAAATATGATAACCAACTACTCAAAACTAAAACTCCTAGCTAGGAGCTCTAACAGCCCTTCGTCACATGCTTCTCCTTCAAACTGCTCACCCAGGCTGTAGGTTAGTTAATGGAAAGAATGAGGTTCAAAAGAATCCTGTACTAATAATTCACTTATAGAATGTACAATCACAAAACATGCAAGAACATCACACAGTAGCAACACAACAACTGCATTTCTACGACATCTTTCATTATCTTTACAACAACATGTTTACAACGGCATATTTCACAACGACAAATTTCACAACAACGTGTTTCACAATGGCAAGTTTCACAGTAGCATAATTCAAAATGGCATATTTTGTATCAGCAATTCTACAACAGCTTTCATTGTATTCATAATGGCATATTTCACAATAGCATTCTCATTCATCACAATTTAATGATAAGACATGCGTACAATGTATTATACATAATATAAGAGAAAGGGTTACTACCTTGTTCTTTCCACTCGTGCTCTGGCACCGTTCTATCACATGCAAAGCAAATGTTAAATCCTATATAAACCATAATCAATGACAGAGTTATTCCCTAATCTAATACTCAACTTCGTGCTTCTTCGTACGTTATCGCAAACACCCTACCCTGATTCCTGGGCCTTTGCTCAGTTGGCGGTTATCAGCATTCAGTAGTAAATGTCCTGGCTACTTATAGTTATAACAAACTACTTACCCTATACAAGTTTTACAAGGATTTGTCCTTCCACAATGAGTGCATATCAATGTTGTTAGGGGTTTCTGATTATCATGACCCTCAGATTGACAGGCCTTCTTACCGCCGCCCTTTACTAAGAACCCCTGCCCGTTCTGCTTTTGGGAAGTATTCCCCTTACTAGGTTTTGCTTTCTTTACAACAACATGTTTCACAATGGCATATTTCACAATGTCATATTTCACAATAGTGTGTTTCACAAAATCATGTTTCACAATGGCATGTTCCATAATGACATGTTTCACAATAGCATAATTCACAACAGCATATTTCATATCAACAATTCCACAACAACTTTCACTGTATTCATAACGGCATGTTTCACAACAGCATTCTCATTCATCATAATTCAATGATAAGACATGCATACAATGTATCATACAAAATATAAGAGAACGGGTCCCTACCTTGTTCTTTCCACTTGTGCTCTGGCACTGGTCTTTCATATGCAAGGCAAATGTCAAATCCTAAAAATCATAATCAAGGACAAAAAGTTATTCTCTAATCCAATACTTAACTCCATAACACTTATGGTAGGTTATCATTTGAGACCTTTAGTTGGCTAGTAGAAGCCCAAATAGATGCCAAAAATGTTGGGACAGACTTGACCAAAGACCATCTTTCAAAGCTCCAAAATGAAGTTTTCAAGGGGTTGGCAGGGCCAAGCCATCCACTGGTTGTGGCTTATGGATGGTCAAAAAGATTTGGGCTATGGCCTAGATCAGGTCATAAACTTTTAGGCCACGACCAACATTTTTTGGGCAGCGGTCAAGAATAGGTCAGAGAGTTTTACGCCACGGCAAACCATTAGCCTATTTCTTAGCTGATTTCCAAATGACTATAACTTCTTGTATATATATCAAAATGGCATAAACTTTATACAATTGGAAAGCTTGCAATATGAAGCTATTTCAAAACCCTATGCAAAGTTGGTCCCCAGCACAGAATTTTACACTTAATTTTCCAAAATTTTTAATTTTTCACCAAGTATTTTCCAAAGGTCAGATTTTCACAACTAACACTACTCCCATGTAGTTTTCCACAAGGAATCTAATGGCCATATCAAAACACCTAAAATCACATCCCATCTACATGTCCTATTTTGGGGCGACAATTAACACAAAACCCCTAAGTTGCCAAACTTCACATTCAAGGTTTAATCCAATTCTATTTATCTAAAACTTAAAACAAGGTACCACTTTAACAATAAAAACTTCACAACCTCTCCAATTCTCAGTTCACACAATAAATAGGGCAAAAAATCCAGAAATTAAAGCCTCAATCAATGGCCACAATATACGTGTCAAAAGATTTCTCTTACTCACCTTTATCACTTTCTCTAACTTGTTCCTTGCTTCACTAACCTCTAGCTTTCTTGAGTTTTCAAATCACCACCTTTTGAAAATCTAAAACCATACAATTGAAGCTATCAACAAGAGGAACAAGATTAAAGAAACAGATTTGAGCTATAGAAGTCATCTTTTAGGCTAAAAGGCAAGAGGTTACCTTGACTTCACTTTCTCTTTCCTCCTCCAATAATGGCAGAAAATGAGAGGGCAAGAGAGAGAAGAGGATGATGAACTAATCAAATCTTCATCCTTCCCTAGCCTTGACAACTGACCAAGAAAGGGGGGAAAGAGAGAGATATTTTTAAAAATGCTATTTGACTTTTTGACCCCACCAACTTGGCCAAGTGTCAATTTCTATGGTTTCTCATAAAGCATCTAACCATATGGTTACACTAACTAATTCCATTAGCCATTTAGTCACAATTCTCATTTCTAACTCTTAATCAATTACAGACTAATTGGTTGGTAAATTTTTATTCTTCCTGTTTTGCCCCAAACTATATCAATGCCTTATGGTTCACCACTTAGCACAATTTCTCATTCCATTCCCTCATTCATACACCCGTCCCCTCACTTTTAATTCAATTTAGGTTTTAATACCACAATTGAGCTTAAATATGAGATTTGGGCATTGATTACTACTCATTGAAGTCATAATCCATATTTTATTCTCTAAAAGTATTTGTTTAATATTAATTACATTCACTTTTGAAGTGATTATCCCTTAAGCATATTTTACAGCATTACATGTTTCCTTCTAGGAAATTTATGTTTTATGAACGTTGTGTTCTTCAATTCTCTCAATCATTAAGCCATCATCATTTTCACTAATGTAGATGTATCATTTCAAATTCTCAAGTCATCTCATGAAGACGTACCTTTTATGCCTTAGCCCTAGTCTTCCATACTCATAGGAAGAATTATGGATATTAAGTTGCAAGCCCTTATGGTTTTAACATGCTTTGGCCTGGTTTAAGGACTACCCATAACTCACAAGGCTTGGTTGTGACTGACTTGAAGGGCATTTAGTTAAGTATAAAGACAATAGTTGTGAATTTACATGCCAACATATGACTAATAATCTCACTTATGCTATTGTTTACTCAACCATGTGAATGAGAGGTCTATCTCTCTATTTCAATAACTCTATTATGTTGAAGGGTTCTAGGTATTGATAGTTGCCTAACAATTCCTTTCTTGTACACAGAGCATATTGAACTGATCACATAGATGTTCTAACCCTTATTAGTTCAAAAGGTCTTATCCTTTTAGTTTAACTAATTTTTAACTAGATTTGGCCATTATATAACAACCTCATATTTACCTAAAATTAGGTAAACATAATCATATTTTGACTAAACATCCTTGACTTTAATGAAATATTAGTCTCTATGTTTTGCCTTCACATTCATTGATTCACATACATCATAGTTTGCTTATTGTAGAGGATATCTTCTCAAAATATTTCATTATCTTCCTTGCTAGTTAGACTAAGTTCTCAATTACTCATAAGGATATTCACCCCTTAGTACACATTACTGGGAAAAAACCTCTTTTGCTAGTTTGATCATTCCTTTTAATCAATGTTTGCATGTGGTAAGAAATGGCATTGTTATCTTCAAAAGAAAACATCAAATCCAACAACGGAATTGAGAGTAACAGTCCCATCAATCTTTAACTAAAGAGATAACAAAGATGTAATTTTGTTGGTTCCATATTGCATGGAGTGAACCAGGGTGGTTTATCTATGAAGAGTTAATGTGCAAGTTTCAATGCTTTGATTCTTTCTCTTTCTTGCTTTACATATGACATGAAGTCATATGCTTATGTGAAACATCCACTACTCATGTAGATTGTTTCTTCTACAACCCTTAAAGGATTATCAATATAGCATTTCATCTTTATAGAAATGATTGACCTCTTTTAGATCAAGTTTACCTTATAGGTTTCTTGCCCATTAGACTTAGGCTTTCAGGATGTATCCTCCCATTCTTAGTTTGACATTTGCCTCAAGTGTTGCCTAAACTGCATGTTAGGACTTAATACAACATATTTAAACTTAGTTTTAACTTTATGGAAGAAGATCATCAATTTCATCATCTTCAATGCTATCCATACAGCTTGGTTAGAGTTATATTTCTCATACCATTATAAATCTGAAAAATCTTATTCTTTTTATGCTTAATAGTATAAGGTTTCTATATCCTTTGGTTGCTTCAACCTCAGATGCTGAAGACTAGTTGGTATCATGTCCTTCACATCTTATTCTTCTCGAATGTAAGAGAATTGGGAGTTTCTAACTCCATAAATATCTCTATTGAGCTTGTCTTTATAAGCTCAATAAAAGGGACTTGGTTATAATTTGGTCACTTAGATGATTATGGCTTGCAAATCATATTTGTTTGTCTAAATAAGATATAGGATAATTTGATAATAAGTTCACTAGTTTCATGATCAGGAGACAAATATGTTGACTCCCATCCCATTCATGATAGTTAGTCTACCACCATTTTAACCGTAGTCTTTATTGAACTCATTCCCATTTAAGGTTTTTGGATATGCTCCAAAAGCTCCCACTCAATCAAAACAGTTATAATAACATAATATCATCTAAATAAAATCATGAGTTGTTCATCAAAGAAGAGAATATTGTAATTTCCCAAAACTTGTTCAAGGGCTAAATATACCAAATAGAAAGTGTAAATAATGTTATAAACTACTTTGGGAATTTTGAAAGGAACTTAGTTCCAATTGATTAAAGGAAAGTACCTAATTCCTTTATCTAAAGCTAATAATGATATAAAGCCTAACTTGGATACAGAAGGAAGGGAAACGGCATCTTGTAAGAAGAAATAAAATGGAATAAAAGAACAAATGGCAATTGAATTAATATTGACATAATCAAGGGCAAAAGAGACATTTTCCATATGATCTTATGGTTAGAATTGGAAATTAAGATGAAGGGCTAGGATTTGCTCTTAAAAATCAAGAGTAATCATGAAGATTAAAAATCAAATCACCTCCCTCCTCTTAGGATGATAGGGACGCTAAAGGGGCACAAAAAGGGAAGAAAGGAAGTGTTTGTCAAAGTGTCAACCTTATTTGAAAAAGACTTTGGTCAACACTCATACTCACACACAAGATCAATTGATCAACATTCTTTTTTCCTTTTGTTGAAGCAATTCGATTAAAGAGCAAGGAGGAAAGAGGGAAAGACCATTTTAATTAACCACTTACTTTTTCAAGAAACCACAAGAGCTTGACACATGGCATCTTATGGACTAATCATTTAGCTTAAATGAAGATAAAGATAAAAAAATTCCTCACTTTTCACAAAATTTGCCCCAACACCTAAAGATAATAGGGGAAAATAGTGGAAAAAGAAAGAGGGGAGAAAGAGGGAAAACTTAATTGTTCTTGAGAATTTATGTTGATTCTGACCCCGAATCTATGTTTCTGACTGTTAGAGCCTTCACAAACGTTGTTCTACTCAACAAGAACTTAATCTCTATGGTTTCAGATTTTTTATAGTTGGAGTTTGGCACTATCTAGTTGGCCAAGGTAGTGCCAAAATCAAGAACCGATTGTAGTATTGCGCAGAGGTAAGCCTAAGCTTTAATTTGAACCAAACATCTTAAGGATTTGTTGAGTTTTTATGATTCTTTTGGGCTACCTAAGGTTTGGCCAACATATAGTTTCTAGGGTTTATGTTACCTTGATCATGAATATGATAATATATGGTGTTTAATGATGATACTAGACTAGTTTGGTAGTGAAATTTGCAAAATTGTTTATTGTTAGGTTGAGGTTTTCTGAGAGACATACTCCTTGTGGCATGTTTTTGAATATTTGAATCTTATCTAATAGTCACAACATTTTCCAGAATAATAAGACATTGTAAGCTTTAATTTGATATATAATATGTGGCTTTTGGATTAGTATATTGGTAGATATGATTTATTGGATTTAGGCATTGAATATGGAATGGTTTCTATGGCAATAAAGATTGATTGAGGTTTCTAGAATTGTGTGCATATAATTGGTAGTAGAAGGTATTTGTCCCTTAAATTGGACTTAAAGAGTGTCAAATAGGACTTTGAACCACCCCAATTAGAGATTCCGAGACAAAGTTATAATTTTTTGAAGTTAAGTCAAGAAACAGGGTAAATCTGGAAATCCAGATTTTGGCTGCAGTCAAGCATTTTGGCTGAAGCCAATTGCCTGAACAACTTCTTGGCTGCGGCAAGATGATTTCTTTGCTACAGCCTAAAAGTTTCTATACCTCTTTTGGCTCTAGCCAAAGAATTCCTTGGCTGCAGCTAAGACTCCTATTTCAGTACTTCATATTTTTCTGGGAGATGTTGACTAGTCTAGCCCTTTCTAATTGATATCTAACTATTTATATTTTAATTTAAAAACTATGATATATATAATGAAATCTCATAAATGATGTGCACAATTGATATCTTATAAAATCTTAAGAAAATCCTTTTAATTTAATTTTAATAACTCCCTAATAATTCCCTAAATATATTAAAATGTCTCTCAAATCTATTTTAAATGGGGAGTCATCATGAGCGCAACAAAGCCTTCAAGGCTCTTCCCCTATGTCATCCCTTGTTGTTACTTGATCTTTTTCCGATAATGTTAATATAAAGGGGTGAGATTAGTGGTTGGGGGAAATTCTATTTCTCTGGGTTCATCTATCTCCCATAACTTAGGGCCCGTTTGGTTCGATTCCATTATACCCTGCGGTGCAGTGCAATGCGATGCAATGGTAATGCAATGCAATATTAATTACAAGGGTAGTGTTTGGTTTGATTTTTAAGCAACATGCAATGCGTTAATATTTTAACAATTATTTAAAATTAATATATTACATAAAGTCCATTTTACCCCTTAATATAATCTTTGTAGAAAAAATAGTTACAAGCTGATGATGGAGGGGATGGAGGAGGAGATGGAGGTGGTAGTGGTGGTGGCAATGCTGGGGGTGGCGGGGGAGGAGGCGGTGGTGGTGGCGGCAGTGACTGGTGGGCCGCCGCCGGCGACAGCTGAAGAGGTGGTGGTGGTGGTAGCATCGAGGGTGGTGGTAGGCGGTGGTGGGGGTAGGCTGTGGGCCAGTGGCAGCAGAGGAGGAGGTGGAGGTGGCGGTAGGCGATGGGGGGTGGAGGAGGTGGTGGTGGTGGTGGTGGTGGCGGCAGCTGGGGTGAGGGTGGCAACGAAGGAGGAGGTGGTGGTGGCGGTGGGTGGCGGGGTGGAAGAGGTGGTGGTAGGTGGCGGGGTGGAAGAGGTGGTGGTAGGCGGTGGGCTGGTGGCCGTGGAGGAGGTGGCGGCGGGGGTGAGGGCGGCAGCGGAGTAGGATGTGGCTGTGGTGGCGGTGGGCGGTGGGCCGGGGATAGCGGTGGGTGGAGGTGACGGCGGTGGAGGAGGTAGTGGTGGCGGTAGAGGGTGGAGGTGACGGCGGTGGAAGAGGAAGAGGTTATGGAGGTGGCAGCTGTGACTTGATACGGTAAGTGAAATAAGATAAGTGAAATAAAGATAAGGAAAACTAAAGGGTAAATTAGACTTTTTAGACCATGAAATAGGATGGTAATGAGGATTCATAGGGGGGGAGGTATGAATGAGGATTACCAATTTTTTGGTAATCATCATTACCATGGTAAACCCTATTGCCATGCTAAAGAACAACCAAACACTCTTCTCTAGGTAATACAATCATGATTGCCATTGCAGGCATGCAATGCGGTCGAACCAAACGGGCTCTTATTCTTGTCACGGAGTCACAGCAAGTTATCAGTATACCTATTCATAGTGGTAGAAAACATTAGCTTAGTGCCAAAATCTCTGCTGTGATACCAAAAATTATTTCCATATCACCCATATGCTGTGGCAACAAAAGGTACCTCATACTCTAGTTTTACACACTATCTTTCATCCTAGGGTGCCCAAACACCAATGCAATCGACCGTAGTGGCTACCTGGCCGGCCATGTAGGGGTAAGAGCTAATCCTTAGCCATAGATCAAGCTGTGAGAATGACTGATCATGTTTTAAAGTTTATAGATGTAACACCATAATTTTCTGAGCCTTTAGATGAGTTTGAAAGTATAATGACTATAAATTAGATACTAACATTCATTTGCAAACAGTTGAAGTCCCAACTTCTATACAGGATTCAAACATGCATCTGTTCTTTATTCCATTTATTAATATCAGAGTATTATCTACCAAAATCCCATGTAATGTTTGTTATCTAATGGGCCCTCAGTGTACGGTTGCCTAATTCCAATTCATTTATCTCGCTTAAGTACAAATGTATAGGGATTACAGCCATTGCTTCTATTGCTACTACAAGTAATATTCTTACTAAGATTATTCATACAAAATATACAAATTCTCAAAATATTATAACCAATGGAAGCATAAATTCTTTTAGTCTTGTTCTTTACTCATCTGTGACTACCTTGTTGCCCTTCGAGTAGTTTGCCTTTGCTATAGGTTAGTTATTAGTAAGATTCAAAATAATCCCAATTGTAAGAAATAACACTCATAAAATGCATAAAGAGAAACATACCATATCAACCATCACATACAAGACAATTCAATATTCATTCAACATTCAGAGACGTGCTTATACAACAAACAATTCTATTCAAGGATTCACCATCCCTTCACATGCACTGGGTGTTCTACTGGGCTAAAGCCCTTCTCATCTAAATGCTAATGGGCAATCTGCCCAATTCATGTTCACATTTCAAGTTTTCTAATGGTAATAATATGCATGAAGCAGGATACATATAATATGAGGGAAAAGTTACTATCTTAGCCTTTTCAGTCTCATACTTGTCTTGGTTCTAGCGCTTAGGACAGATATCGAATCCTATAATTAGAATATACGAACGACAAGTTATTACTTAGTCCAATTCTTTCATAATTCAAGCACTCAAGTTGGTTATCATTAGTATTAATATACTATGTCAAAGGAAGAGTCAGGAAGGTCAAACTATCTCAAAGTGATTAATTCTACACTTAGAGTTCAAGGTAATTACATTGTGCTATTACTTTTTTATTTTCACAAATTTACTAAAAGCTGGTTGAATTTTGCAACTAACTTTGAAAATATATCTTTTTTGTACAAATGTCCAATTGTAGTGATCCAAAGGCTATATGATCCTTATTAAGTCTAGTTTCAAGAAAAAATATTGGCCGTAGCCAAATGGACGTAAAAAATTCCAGAAATACCATTCATTGGACACTTTCCCAAAAACATGCCAATTTTACATGATCAACTTCGAAAATGCATAACTCATGGTGTACAGATTCAAATAATCTATATGAACTATCAAATTAAATATTTATTCGTATACTTTGACTCTAGGAAAACTCATAGTTATTGGACAACATTAACTTACCAAAAATATATTATATTCGGACTGCCACTCAGAAACCCTAAACTGGCAGCGAATCTAGTTTTAGGTATTTTGTTTCAATAATCTAGAATTCCTAACCAGAGGCTATTCCCATCCATATTTTCATGTAGAACAAAATAGTGACATCAAATTTATCAAATTCCAACCCTTCTATATGTCCTGTTTTGGCATAATTTAGACATACAATCCAACAATTACCAAACTTCCAATTTAAGCCTTAAAATAGTTTTATATGTTCATTAAATACCACTAAACACCATTTATACAATCAAAACACCATGAAACTTCAAAACCTTAGGTTAACCAAAAATAGGGCAGAAATTCACATGCCAAAATCCTCAACCAATCAACACAACTTATAGCTCAAATGAAGCTCTTACTTACCTCATTCACTTTCCTAAGCTCTTTCTTTGGTCCTTAAACTTTGGCTCTAGCTAGATGACTCAAAACACCTCCCCTTAAAATTCTAAAACCATATAAATAGAGCACTCATCAAGAGCAACAATGTTTATGAAGAGCATTTGAGCAATAAAAGTGATTTACAAGGTCAAAATAAAGGTAGAAGAGAGCTTACCTTGTTCTTGCTCTTCATTTTCTCTTTCTTGCTTGCTCTTGGCCAATTTTTTGAAGGAGAGAAAGTGTGTGAAATGTTTTAAAATTTCTCTTCCCTTGGTTGTTTAATACTTGGCCGAAAATTTGCCAAGAAAATGAGGGAAAATAATATGTGATTATTATTAATGCTTCTTGTAAAAAGGCGTAGTTAATTAACATTAGTTTGGGTTGGTTAGATAATTCAATCTTCATCCCTTCTTCCCTTCTTTTAACCAAAATATATGCCCAAAAAGGTGACAATTTGGTTGACAAAGTCCTCTTCCAATTCACTTGCATTTTGGTCAAAATTTTCAAGTTGAAGTTTTGGCTTTTCTTCCCCTCTTCACTTCTTTTACTTTTTGACTTGTCAATGTATAGGTTTTAATTTAAATTCTCTTCCTTCCCTTTTTGGAATGTCATGAACGAAATTTACATCCAAAAAGGAGAAGAATTTGTTGACCAATTGGATACATATGTGTGTGATCACTTTGACCTTGGTCTCTTTGAAAAAAGTAGACACTTTGCCCAACTTTCTTCTTCTTTCTTAACCCCTCTTAACCAAAATTTAACCCTTATGGAAGAAGGGTTAATTTTTTTTTGTATCTCATAATTACTCTTGCTTTTTATGAGAAAATCCTAGCCCTTCATTTTGTCTTCCAATTTTAACCTCAAGATCAAGTAGCAATATTCTCTTGTGCCCGTGTTCATGGCAATATTAATTGTTTTTCCATTAATTCTCTTATTTCTCTATATTACTTCTTTCTAAATGCCATTCCCTTTTCTTTTGATTCCCAGTTAGGTTTTTCATTATACTGACATATATTACAGGAATCGGGTACTTTCTTTTTACAAGTTGGGACTAAATCCATTTCTAAATTCATAGAGCAATTTCTTTAATTATCTCCACTTGCTTTTGAGTCATTTAGCCCTTATATACATTTTGGGATTGTTACTAAACTAGGCTTAATCATGTACTTTATTTAGACTTATTCTTAAGCTTTTTGTCCCAAAATTTGGGATATTACAATAGCCATCTTGCCGAACTAGCTTTGATACCAAAAGTGGAACACCTTATTTCATAATTGATCTGATGAGTTTTACGCAACAAATTCAAACTCCTAAGCAATGCTTTTGCAAAACTCTTGCAATTTCTAACCTCAAGACAATATTTGAGCCTGTAGTTGAGTGGGTTTTTTCTGAATAGTTTAAAACTTTTCAAAATCTATCATAAAGCGGTTCATAACTTCTTAGTGACTCATTTTTTTCTTAATTCCTTCTATGATTACAAAAGTATATCTCTACTTATTCTTAGTTAATTCATATACACATATACACAACTTGTGTAGTCACACAGGGCCACTAAAGTGTCTAAGTTCATTACATCAAATGTTTGACACATTTCAATCTTCTTTCCACCATTACATGTTTTTTCTTGCATATCTTCTTGCATTCCTATTTTGTGCTTATCACACCTATATGGTTGGGTGAGGGAAAGTGAGATTCAAGGGAACCTCAATAGCAAACATTACTAACTATGCATACAAGATACAATCTTAATGTATGACATGCTTGCTTATATAAATTCATGCTAGGATAATGACATATTTGCATGCTCAATGCTTTAAATGTAATGCTCCAAAATATGTATAAGGGCTCATTGACTTCAAGAGAATATGTAACGAATATAGATGACCACTTTCGAGGAATAAAGTGATAGTTAAGATTTGAATTACCAGCAGAAGGTGCCCAAACCCAGTATTAAGTTAAATTATGGTAACAAAGTCTATATGGAACTAAGAGAGAAGTGGAGGGCGCATGGCAAGAGATAAAGGGATCAAATAATGTGTCAAGTGGCAATCTAGTCAAAATTGCCATAGTCAAGGGCAAAACGAGAAAAAAGAAATCTATCGGCCAATTAGTCAGCAATCAAAGAAGAAATTAACTATCAACTAAAAGAGTAAGAGGTGTGACCAAATGGCTACTGGAATTAGTTAGAGTAACTATATAGTTACATGCTTTTTGATAAGCCTTACGATTTTGACACTTGGCACCACATGATTTGGGCAAGGGAGAGTTGAAAAGTCAAGCAATTAATGTTGCAAATTTCCCTCTCTCTTCTCAATTTCATTTAGGGGCATAGAGGGGGCTGTAGATATTTCAATTGAATACTTCATTCTCTCTATCCAAGCTCTCTCTAAGTTGGTTGGCATAAGGAGGAAGAAAGAGAAAGAAGTTGAAGGCAAGGTGAGTTCTTCCTCTTGAATTTTGACCTTGTAAATGACCTCTGTTGCTAAAAACCTCTTCCCTAATCTTATTCTTGATGAGAGCTTCATTTATATGGTTTTAGATTTTCAAGGGGAGGTGTTTTGGGTGCTCAAGGAAAAGCTAAAGTTTGAAAATCAAAGAACAAACTAGGGAAAGTGGTAGCAAGAACAACCCTTTGATATATATATATATATATATATATTGTGATAATTGGTTGAGAACTTTGGTTTTTGGAATTTTGACCTATTTTCATGTATGTTAGGGTTTTAGAGAGTTCAAAGTGTTTTGTTGGTATCAATGGTGTCTTATGGTGTGTATTAGACAAATGGAACTAGTTTGGGGCTTGAATAGAAAGTTTGGAAATTATGGCAATTTGTGTTTAAATTCTGTCCAAAACATAACTTATGAAAAACAATGGGAATTTGATTATTTTGATGCTTCTATTGGATTATATGTGAAAAATTGTGTATGGAGCAACATCGGATGTGAATTCTAACCACTGGAAACATATGTTGAAAAATTGGAAGTTTTGTCAATAAAAACTTTTTGCAGGGCAGCTAGATTACATGTCAGTTTTGAATGAGTAAATAGTGTTGAAAAATTTTATAACTTTTCAATCTAATAGTAGACATGTCAAGCTTTAAATTGATATATAATGGGTGTGATTTGGAGGTGTGTTCTCGGAGTTATGTATTTCGAAAGTTTGATGTTGAAACTGGAATCTATTTTGGATCAGTAAAGAAATTCATTGAATTCTATATTTTTGTGGTTGTAGATGGCAGTGATTCATATTTTTCCTGTATAGAGGACTTACAAATCTTAAAATAGGACTTGAAATAACTCCATTTCGATTGTTGTAGATTTAGTTATGATTTTTGGAAGTTCAACCAAGAAACTAGAATTTTCTTGGCTGCAGCCGAAGGTTCTTGGCCACAACCAAAAAGTGTCAGATCTGCTCTTGGCTATAGCTAGAAGATTCTTGGCCATATCCAAAAAGCTTCTAACCTATTTTGGCTGTAGTCAAAGAATTCCTTGACCACGACCAACTCCCAATTTCAGCACTTTAAACTTTTGAAATATAGTTTCTGGTTAGCTCTCCCTAACCCTTTTTGGCTTTTGTTTAAGCTTCTCATAGCTACCTAAGGGACTTAAATGATAACCAACCCCAAGTGTTTTAGAGTTATTTAAGAATTGAAATAGGTAATAACTTATCATCCTTAATTATGATTTATAGGATTTGACATCTGCCCTGAGTGTAAGAAACCTGTGCCCGAGCAAGATCAAAAGGAATAAGGTAGTGACTCTTTCTCTTATATCATGTATAATGCTTTGTATGTATATGCATATCATCTATTGTTTGTAAATGTCATGAACTATGACGAATTTGACAAATGTCATGAATTGTTGTGAATGTCACAAACTGTGATGAATGTGACAAATGTCACGAATGTGAATGATGCTTTGTGATGATTGTTTCATGCTTTGTGTAATTATATATCATATGAGTGAAATGTTAGTACTGAGATTCTTATGAATCTCACTTTTTCCAATGACTAACCTACAACCAGGGCAAGTGGATCAAAGGAGAAGAAGGTAAACAAGGGTGGCTAGTGCTCACAGCTAGGAGATTAGGGTTTCGTGTTAGTTATCAAACTTTTGGATGAATGTATTAGATGTAAATATAAGTCTAATGTAGTAATGGTGGACGTATCTATCGTAGACTTGTGAATTCATATCTAATCCCTGATATGGGAACTAAGACGGGTGATCATGCCCTGTAGACCTATTAGTTAATGAATATAACCCAAAAGACCATTGCAAAATCTTGTTAAGTACTCTGATATTAGAGTATGAAATAAACCGAATAGGGAAAATAGATTTGAAAGGTGGAAGTGAGACCTCACTAAACATGTTTTGAAAAGTTTTTGAAAACCCACTTTATCACAGGATCGGACCCTTTCTTGAAGTTGAGACCTCGAATGAGTTGTAAATTTTTCTTTGGTCTCCAGTTTAATAATGTGACACACTTTCGAACCATATACATGGCTTTCAAGCAAGGGGGTTACATTAAACATTACACCTATGGCTATAGCATAAATAAAAACAGAGCTTCAATTATTCATATATACTTCATACCATTCATCAAATAAATTAAACACCATAATGTATAAGCATACTTATCAAATATATACAAGTCAAGAAATTTTTACTGGCTTTCGCTTTATGCCCTCCTCTTGTACCTTTTCTTCCAACCATTTAAGTTTCTTGAAGAACCTTCTATTCTTCTTCTTTGACGTCTCATGGCCCTAGATATATATCCACATCATTAGAGCAATACAAATGAATATTCTATGTGGCTTAATTAGCCTCTAGGACATTACTCTTCCCTTAGAAGTCACTATTATTACAATTCACTCCAAGTACCTCAAATTCGCATGATAAGCCTATGCTGCCAGAATTTTTCTCCTAATTAAGGTGGTTCAAAGTCCTATGTAAAGCACTTTAAGTTAAATTTAAGGCAAAAATATCTCCCTTTATGTAACACCCTTCATTTATGCACTTTTAGTATGAATATGGAAGCACTAATGTTCTTGATATGGCGTAGGAGAACGTTAATTAAAACTCCTAGCCAAAAACTTTCACAATCATTTCCTTTGGGCACTGTTCATTTGGTAAATAATTTATTTTAAATTTACTAAGTATCCAGAATATCTTCCCATTCTTAATTATTCAAGCGTGCATTCTTGCACTTATTCTTCATTGTATACAAACATACATGCCACAAATAACATACTTAAGAATATCATTTGGTTTGGCATGTTTATACAATTAATCAAACAATTAACATATTGCATGATAAGCTACACATAACAAGTTATTGTGCATTAATCTTCAGCTCTTTATCACATTTTCCTCCTACACATCTTCATACATTCCTCTTTTACGAGCATATACGTACATGGCTGGGTCAAGGAGGGTGAAATTTGGGGGAATCTCAATAACAAACAATACCAAAATGCATGCATGATAAATTCAGAGCGCATGACATGCTTGCCTTATCTCAATTCATGCTCACAAAATGACATATTTAAATGCTCAATCCTTCACATCTCATACATATGGCCATAGCATCAATAGAAATAGAGCTTTCATCATTCATATATGCTACATATAATCAAACAAAGCAATCATGCACAACTGTAGAACATCACACAAGTATACATATCAATCCACACAAATTAGGTAAGTTTACTACCCTTCTGCATTTATGTCCTCCTTTCGTACCTTTTCTTCCAATCATTAAAGATGCTTGGAAACCTTCCATCGCCTCTTCCTTGACGTCTTATGGCCCTAGATACATAACCACATGACTTATTAGATCCATGAAAATAAGCATATCTCTACCTTTTATGATCAAACTTATCACAACTTTCTTCAAATATCACAAATCCGCAGGTTAACCCCAATATGCCAGATTTGTCATTTAAATTTCAAAATTCATAATTTAATCTATAAAACTCCAAATAAGATGGTTCTAGGTCCCATAGAAAGCTCTTTAAGTCCTCTTACAAGGAAAAATATCACTCAGTGCTAATTACAGTGTCAAACCTCAAGAATTCATGACCAATATTACTACCTCAAAATGCATTCTAATGTTTGTGTCTCAAATTCAACAGGTCATAACTCACAATTGACAGGGCCAAATGGTGCATATGACATATCACTGAAAAGCTTAGGATGACTACAACAAACTTGTAAAATATGATAGTCATTGGACAATGTTTGACTATTAAAAAACAACTCACAAGCAGACTAATAAGAATATGGTAGAATCAACATCAACACTTTGAATTCCAAAATAAGGGTTGTCTAACCATTCATCCAAAAATCACATCCACATCTGCTCCAACACAATTTTAGCCATATAATCCATTTCTAACATCAAATTGATTAACATCCAACTCCAACCCTAAGAATACAAGCTCGCCAAATCTGACCCCAAAGAACACAAGTTGTGTTCTTGCAAATTTCAACCTCTAAACATGTGTTTAACCATCATAAACCCTTAATGAACATCATCATCATTATTAAACACCTATTAAAGCTCAAAATACCCTTCTTGATTGAAACCTTAGTGGTCTTACAACTCCAAAAATACTAACCAAAACTGCAAGACGTCATACTCAAATTGAAGCTTACAAATACCTCTACCCTTTTCTCCGATTAGTTATTGATTCTGGTAGTGCTTCTACCAACAAGGTGTTACTAAACAACTCAAATCAGAAATCTAAAATTGTATAAACATTGTTCTTTATGAGTAGAATAAGATTTATGAAGGCTCTGGGGGTTGAAAATGAGACCTCGGGCTTCAAATTTCTCTCTTCTTTCTTTTTCTTGTCATTTTTCTAATTTTCTCTTGATTATTATGAGGTGGCTGACATTTTTGAGCTTCAAGAAGGGTCTGAAATTATTTTAATATATTATATCACAAGTCTTAAAAAGTTAGGGTGTTTGGTGCTCCTTTTAGAAATTACTGGGTAACCGGCGATCTTGTGTACCAGATGCTCTTTTTTAATACTATAGGGTATCCAGTATACCTCTTAAAATCGATCTTTTCTTCTCTTCTCTTATGGTGGGATGAATTATTGGTTAAGGGAGAGGAAGTCTGATGAATTCATCTAGCTTCTGCTACTGCAGTAGGGAAAATTAGGTATATAGCTAGACCAAAGACCAGTATGTTACACTAGCTGTTTCACCTTTAATAGATGTCCCATGACAACTGTTATCGTATGATTGGCTAATTAGGGGAGAAAGTCAAAAAGTTGCTTTAATAAAACTACTTTTTGATATAGGGCTACTCAGTTTCACAACACATATCACTCCTTATCCTGATTATTGCCATGTGTCTCGAAGACTGCCTAGAGGATGCCATATGTCCCTGGCAATCATGAAATTGTGACACCTACCCTTTAGTATCCTAGATATCTAGTACTATAAAATGCAAGGTACATATACCTATACTGAAAATGCCATGTGCGCACCTACACTGGCATATTTTATCTGACTAATTAGTCACATATGTCTATGTCTTCAAGAATGAGCCACATATGTGCTTGTGTGGTATAAGATGGTGCCATATGCCTCAAAGACTACCACGTGTGATCCAGTGTGTCATATGGAACACCAAGTGCACATAAACACTAATAACTTTCATTCAACTACTGATACACTAGGAATCTTCTCATTATGCCACCTTTAAAGCTACTTTATGGATGTAGGATCTAGATGGTGCCACATATGCCTTTAGATGCCACAAATGACACCAATATACTAAGTGCCCATACACCGACATCTTATGTTTGACTACTTATACACATTGAATCTTATTGAATCAGGATACTCAGTCTTAACTTAAAGGGCTTAGTCATATAGTCCCATAAAACTCATTCAATCTTTAGGACTCTTACAAAATTCAACTTTGTAGTCTTCTAAAGGCTTATTCTCAAGCTTATAGGCCCAAAATTTGGGATATTACACTCTGCCAATTAAAAACCGTCTTATTCTCTTGAACATTCTTGGGACTCTTGCTAAACCAAGCTTAGTAGCCTATTCCATTTAGACTTAATCTCAAGCTTCGAGGTCCAGAATTTAGGACATTACACAGAGGCACGGGAAGGTAGAAAATAATTTCTTGGGAAATATTTGAGGCTTCATTGAGGTATAAATGACAAAATTAGTCAAAAAGGAATTTTAATGAATTATTAGAATTTTGGTTAATCAAAAGAAAATTAGATAAATTTAATAATGAAAAATACTAGTAGGCCTCACATAATTCGGAAAAGATAAGGAAAATATATTTTAAGATTAATGTGAATCTATAAAAGTAGTTTCATGCTCTATAAATGGAAATTTTATGAAAAACAATATTTTATGGGCATTTCATCTAAGAACGAGACAATTTCTTGGAAATTATAGGAAAATTGGTAAAGGACAAAAATTAGAACTTTCAAAAATTTAAGGAATTGCTACCTATAATAAATGTGAATTTTTTATTTTGATGATATTACTTTTGGTCCTTTGATTAAGAAATGCTAAAAATATTTGTAAATGATTAATTACATACATGTCAAGAAATTAACCAAAAATGCCCATCATAAGTCCAAACTTCATTTGGACCAATTAAAGGCCCAAAAATAAGAGTGAATGGCTTGGCTAGCAGTCTGATTATGAGGAGAAATTATTAAAATTATTTGGGCCATATTCATGAAGCAAAATGAGTGGTTAGCAATAATGGATTTCCATACTCATTAAATATGGTTGCCATTTTCACTTCAACCCATCCACCTCCTTCATTACTACCCAGTGTTGGCCAATAATCAGAATAGAAGAGAAAGAACATGTGAGAGAGAGAGAGAGAGGAGATGTGAAGGAGAAGTAAAATTGAAGGAGAATCAAGTTGCATACTTGATATAGGTAAGTTTCAAACTTAATATTCCATCTAAGCTAAGTTTTCCACTCTTCTTGACTTATCTAAATCTCTAGAAACTGTTTGTGGGGAGGAAGAGAGAGAGAGAGAGAGAGAGGACAATTATGTAGGATAAGTATTTGAAACTTAAGAAAATCAATCTTGGAAGTAGGTAGTGCAAAATATGTTATGATGGTGTTGTTATTGTTATTGGTTGTTGTTGTTGGAAGGTTTGGAAGCACAAACCCTAGGAGAAGGTGCTATCCAAATTCCCAAAAATATTTGAGCTAATGAATTTGATGATTAAATAAAGTGTAGAAGAATTTAATGACATCAAATCAAGTATTAAATAGAAGGAGAACAAAATCCATATTATTTACCATTCTCCCATGTTTTCAACAGAGAGACGTTGAGTGGGTTAGGGCTAAAATTTGTTGTATTTGATGCTTCCAATGAGTTTAGGATGAAATTTTGTAGGGGAAAGTGTTAAGACAATGAGTTTAGAAGCTTTGGAAAATATGTTGTCATTATTACATAATAAGCCCTATATTGAGGCAAAGGAGAATTAATGGTGATAGGATTGGATTTTTCAAAATCCAAAATGAGAAATATATTCTACATGCAAGAAAACATTTGGGGATAGTATGTGGAAAAATTTTTAGGAGAAGTGGATCAAAGATCCAAAAATTAAAGTTTAATGGTTACGATTGAAGGGAGGAATTCAAGTTTTGAGTGTAAGAATATTGAACACTTATTGATATGCCTTATGTCATGTAATGCCCCAACATGTGTATAAGGGCTCATTACTCCAAAAGTGAACATAATTAATGTTAGACAAACATTTTCGGGGAATACAATGTGAATTATTACCGAATGACCCGAATTAGCAAAAGACGTTGCCCAAACCCTGGATTTAAGCTCAATCATGGTGTCAAAGCCTAAATTGAATTAAAAGAGAAGGGGAGGGTGCATGGATAAGGAAAAGGAGTGAAATAATGTTTTAAGTGGTAATTCAATAGAAATTGCCATAGTCAGGGGCAAAATAAGAGGAAAGAAATTTATCAGCTAATTAGTCAACTACCGAAGAGGAAATTGGCTATTAACTAAAAAGTTAAGAGTAGTGACTAAATGGCTAATGGCATGAGTTAGAATAATCCTATGGTTACATGCTTCTAATTCTTAGATATGAATAGTTTTCATGATGTCAAATATGATCAAAAAGTTTGTATAATATACTTATCTTCTACATTGACTAACTACCATATTTAATGTTGTATATCCCAATGGTGGGTTGATGTTATAATGCCTCATAAATGGAGAACAATCATCAAGAAGAAAATCAAAAGGCAAGGAATTGAAGAAAGAAGAAAGAAAGATGAAGATTGAAGATATTCATCAAGAAGGTTGAAGTTGGGTGATAAAGAATGATCATCAAGTGGCAAAACAAGAAGAAAGAGATTAAAGAAAGAAGAACTTGCAAGATCACATGAGAATATCAAGATCCAAGCAATTAGAAGTGATATCGGAGGTTTCTATGGTCAAACGGAAGTTGGAATGGGTCAATACGAAGCTAAAATGATGTATACGGAAGTTATGATGCCTCTGGGGATGATTACTCGAGTAATCACTCAAGTAATAGGGCACTGCCTCATTTTGGAGGTGATTACTCTAGTAGCTACTCGAGTAATCTGCCAGGTTACTTGATGAATCACTCGAGGCTGCACTTGAAGTAATGGGCACTCTGTTTTCGCGCGGTAGAATAGAGGTTCGGTATTTTGATGATATCTCTCCAACCACATGTTGGATTGAACTGAAACTGGTGGCATATAAAACTAGACTTCCAACACAAACTTTTGACACCAAGATTACATTCAAAGGAGTTCAGATGAGAGAGATATAAGCTTTGAAAGTTGACACATGAATCAGCATCATATTCCTGGACAGCTTTGGTATTTTGGATATAACTCCCAAACTACACATCGGATTGCAACGAAACCGGTGCCATATCAAATTATACTCAAAGAGCTTTCCATGGATATATAATTTGTCATATTTGAAGCAATATCCTAAGAGCTATGATTTCTGGAAGTTGGTGCTCGTGATAGCTCGTGAGTTCAGAAATGGTCTAAGAACAGTAGATACTCTTTGGATCATAACTTTCAGTAAAGAAAGTGTTTGGAGTTGATTCTTATTGCATTGGAATGTAGATAATGAGGGCTTTCCGATGATATATAATTTGCCATGTTTCGAGTCAAAATCAAGAATTCACTTGAAGGCACCACTCGAGTAACTAGTTGATAACAAAAGACTTTACTCGAGTAAGTACTCGAGAATCAGATAGAAAACTTCCAGTTGCTCTCGGCTTGCCAACGTTACTCAAGTAGGTACTCAAGTAATCACATAGAAAACTTCTAGTTGCTCTCGGCCTGCCAATATTACTCAAGTCAGTACTTGAGTAAAGAGACAGAAACTTGAAGTAACAAGAGTCGACCTTCAAGTAACCTGCCAACGTTACTCGAGTAAGTACTCGAGTAACCAAGAGAAAGACTTGCAATTGCTCTCAGCATTTCAATCCTGTCAATGTTACTCAAGGAGCTACTCGAGTAACTCACTATGGTAAGCAAAACTTGAAGGTAATACTCGAATAACTTGAAATGCTATTATTACTTCACTCGAGGCACTACCCGAGTATTTAGTGTTATTTATAAGAGAACTTCAAGTTACTACCCGAGTATGCAGAGTTATTTAGAAGAGAACTTCAAGTTACTACCCGAGTAAGCTATGCAGAAAATGGAAGGCCACTCGAGTAGCCACTCGAGTAACCTGTGAAGAAACTTGATGTCCACTCGAGTGAGCACTCGAGTAATGCTTCCCAGGAAAACAGAACAAAGTCTCGAAGATTCTGAAAATCAATAGAATGATCATATAACTCATTCTTCTTGCTTGTAATCACTCTAACACTTCATTGTATTAGTGTTTAATGTATTTCTCTAGGAATACAATGAAGATATGATGTGAAGAGTCAAAAGGTGAATTTACGGAAGCGGAACGTCAACGTTCTAACGGCTAGTTTTTCAAATGTGAAGAACAACCAAATGAAGCAATAGGACTCAACGGATAGGTTGAAATACTCATAACGATCATATCCTACTCAACTATAAATACAAGAGATTCAAGCAAACGACAACAACATATAACATGATAAGATTATGAATCATCCACTTCTACCTGAATACTCTATGTTCTTATCTATTTTCTACATCATGTATATTTGAGAGAGTTTTTGTAGTGTACTTCAATGTTCATCATATCTATTCTATGAGAGAGTTTGTAAACACTTTCAATTGTATTTCTGAATTGATGTCAAGGTAGAGGGACCTTGAGTGGGTTGATTTCCTTACGAGCAAGTGTAGAGAGAATTGCCGGTAAGACTTTCTGCTCGTAAGACTTATAAGGTGCAAGCAGTAGAGAACGTTGCTACTCGTAAGACTTACAGAGGTGTAAGCAGGAGAGAACGTTACTGCTCGTAAGATTTGCACGGGTAAGCAGGAAGGAAAGATCTTCGAGATTGCTCTGCTCGTAAGACTTGCTGTAAGGGGGAGTATCTTAGAAGAACTTTGTAAAGGCTTTTCTTGTGCCTGCATTAAACAAGAAAATAGTGGATTTGAAAATCTCAGGAGGACCCTGGGGACTAGACGTAGGCCATCACAGATTGGACCGAACTAGGATAAATAACAGTTTGCATACTCTATTCCTTAAACTCTTATATTTCCAGCATATATTAACTGTTGATTTATGATTCATTATTTTCATATTTATTGCTTCCTCTAAGATGCAAAAAGATTTTCAAAGTTCTTAAGATTTTTATCTTACACCCAATTCACCCCCCTCTTAGGTGTCAGCCGATTCTAAATCTAATGAGTAACAAGATTGTGACATATGGCACCACTTGATGGAGAGTCAAAATGTCAAAGGTTAAAAATTAATTAATATCTCTTCCCTCTCTCATCAAAATCTACCTAAGGAATGGAGGGAGTTAAAAATCCAATCATCTTCATCATTTTCTCTCTCTCAAGCTCTCTAAGTCGGCTAGCAAGGAGGACGAAAGAGAAAGAAGCCCAAGGTTGAAGGTGAGTGATTTTCTTGAGTTTTAACCTAGTAGATGACCTCTAGTACTAAAAACCTCTTCTCTAATCTTGATCATCTTGATGAGCACTTCATTCCTATGGTTTTAGATTCTTAAGAGGAGGTGTTTTTTGTACTCAAGAAAAGCTAGTGGTTGGAGAATCAAAGAACAAGCTAGTGGAAGTGATAGAGGTGAGCAAAGGCTATTCTTTGATATGCATAGTATGGTCATTAGTTGAGAACTTGAAGGTATGGAATTTTGCCCTATTTTCATATGACATAGGGTTCTAGAGCGTTCATAGTGTTTTGATTGTTTTAATAATGTCTTGTATTGTGTTTTGGATAATGGAATTGATTTAGGACTTGAATATGGAGTTTGGTAAATTATGAGATTGTGTTAAATGTTGTACAAAATAGAACATGAGAAAGGAATTTGAATTTGGTTGTTTTGATGTTTCCATTGGATTCTATGTCAAAAATTGTGTGGGGAGAAGCCCCGATTGTGAATTCTTACCTTTAGAAATATTTGTTGAAAAACTGGAAATTCTGTCAAGTGAAAATTCTATGCAGGGGAGCTACTTTGCATGGTGTTTTAAAATAGCAAATGATGTCTAAAAGTTATAAACATTTCTAGTTTTGTTGAAGACATGACAAGCTTTAAAATGATATAAAGTATGTGTTATTTATATGTGTGTATTTAAAGTTATGGTCGTTTGAAGTCAGCTAGGAAAAGTGCCAGTTTTGGCTGTAGCTAACAAGTGTTTAACGAGTTCTTAGTAGCGGCCAAAAGGGTCATGGCCGTGGCCCAAAACTCTCTTACTTGTTCTTGGCTACGGCCCAAAAGTTTCTATACTGTTCTTTGCTGTGGCCTAAATCTTTCTAATCATCTCTTGGTAGGAGCCAGAGAGTGTCAAGCCCCAATTTTCAGCACTTTGAGTTTTTGAAAGATGGTCTCTAGTCTAGTTCTTCCTAATCTTCTATGCATTTGTTTGAACTTCTAGAAGCTACCTAAAGGTCTCAAATGATAACTAACCCTAAGTATCTTAGAGTAAAGAATTGGTATAGGGAATAACTCATTATCTTTGATTATGGTTTATAGGATTTGATATCTGCCTTGAGCAAAAGAAATCGGTATCTGAGCAGGAACGAAAAGAACAAGGTTGTGAATATTTCCTTATATTATGTATAATGCCTAGTATATATGTGCCTATCATTGAATTATGATGCGCGAGAATGCTATTATGTATGCTAATGTGAATATAGCTATGAAAGCTGTCGTTATTATGAATACAGCTATGAAAGCTGTTGTGATTGTGAATACAACTGTAAAAGTTGTCGTTCTTGAGAATACAACCATTATAGCTGTCATTAATGTGACAAAAGTCACGAATGTGCATACAGCTGTGAAAGCTGTCGTTAACATGACAAAAGTCATGAATGTGATTGTTGCTTTGTGATTTTCTTACATGTTTTGCTATTATATATCATATGAGTGAAATATTACTACTAAGATTCATTTGAATCTTACTCTTTCTAATGACTAACCTATAGCCAAGGCCAGCAGATCGAATGAGAAGCAGGTAACCAAGGACAGCTAGTGCTCCTGGTTCGGATATTTAGCTTCTTATGTTGGTTATCAATTTTTGGGCACAATGTATATATTGGTATATGATGTAAACTTGTATATTTTTTTGTAATCGCCGGTGTGGGAATCTCCTTAGACCTCACTAGATATTGAATATGACCCAAGAGTACTCAGGAAATTTTGTTGAGTACTCTAATATTTATAGATGGAAACAAACCAAATAGGCCAAATAGATTCAAAAAGTAGTAGTGAGACTGTATTAAACAGGTTTTGAAAAGTTTTAGAATCCCGCTTTATCATAGGACCAAACCCTTTCTTGAAGTCAAGATTTTTAATGAGCTTTAAGTTATCCATTGGTCTCCCATTTAATTCATAACACGTTTCCAAACTATATTAACAGCTTTTAAGGTAGGGGGTTACATGTCATGTGATTAGTTAGGCCTTGATATTTTTCAAGGGCCTACAAGGATTTAAGAAACATTAGAAGAAAGGTTTGAACAAGCAAGGGATAAAGGTAGCTAGATTACCTACTTTAATGTTAAATATGGTTGGTTGTTATGCAAAGTTACCATGATTAATTGAATGTGTTCTTGTTAATTGACTATGTCAGTTCCTTGCTTTATGTGTACCTTGGCCTTGGTTATGCATGATTTATCTATGCCAGGTAACACTCTTTTTATTGCAATTGATAATTTATTTATAATTTAATATGTTGTTATATTATGAACATGCTGTTAGGATCGGTAGGCATAGCGGAAGAATTTTAAAAATTTTCACCGATCCTAATCG
Source organism: Inga leiocalycina (assembly GCA_963242795.1). Classification (NCBI taxonomy): domain Eukaryota; kingdom Viridiplantae; phylum Streptophyta; class Magnoliopsida; order Fabales; family Fabaceae; genus Inga; species Inga leiocalycina. The sequence continues at coordinate 52,063,622 of OY725323.1, forward strand.
AGGATCTATCAACGGCGTTTAAACCAAGTTGGAAAGATTCATACCTTTATGATGATTCAGAGTTTTCACGATCTCTAGGAGCCAACACGTCAGGTCCGCTCCCTCTACCGGTATCCACACGAATGCTATCCAACCAAGACTGCGTGCTAGCGCCTCTAATGTCTCCTAGGGTTTCACTTACGGCTCTCAATTCTCATGTGCATATGAATATATCTGCTCTATCAAGTTTATAACCTATGAGGGCTATTTTCAAATTTCAAAATTAATCATCATTAATTTTGAAATTAATTAACAATTAATTATCTTGATGAGCTAATTAAATAAATTCATTTTAAATTAAATCTGTCCAACAATTTTAATTTAACCTATTTATTTAATCCAAATAAAGAGCCATTAGATTTAATTTATCTTCATAAATTAAATCTGAGATACTATATCTCTATCATGTTATTTATTAAATTTAATATATCTTAATAAATTAAATTTAAAACTAACACAATATAATAATATCATATAATATATATATACATATATATATAAGATATATATTTTGAAAATATATATATCTATATAATATTATTAAATATAATAATATCATATAATATATATTATATACATATATATATAAGATATATATTTCAAAAATATATATATCTATATAATATTATTAATGAATTTTATATTATATATATATATATATAAATATAAAATGCATCCACCCTAAATTAAACATTATCTCGTGTTGGGCCATTCTTGTGTGTGACCCTGTAGGCCCATATGAAGTTGGCAGTGGGCCAATAACTATACTAACCCAAAAGTCGCAAGCGGCCTCTAGCAAGACATTACGATTACCCAATTCATATAAGGATCGTTATCACGATGCAACCTGTCATACAACCATGTCACGTCCCTTTTGTCACACGATATATCGATCAAGAATAAGGCATGGATAATGTCATCCTCTTGTTCCTGACCATTACTTTCTCGATTCCTAAGTAGCCTGATAACAGAAACAGAAACTCCTTTCATCATAGTATGGCCATACATTTCTCAGACTCACTCATCGAGGGGCCCAGTAATATCTCTCTACTTTCTTGATCATTTATATTCCTCTGCATGAAAAACCACTAAGCCCGATCGTAGCCTTTATCATCACCTGGTCAAAAGTGACTTTTGACTAGTTTAAAACTTAGCAACTCTCATGTAGGAATCCATGATGACCTCAAGTCTAAGGGCATTGTGACGTGGTTATACATGAGAAAAGCTTATGACTTGATCCATGTAGCTTTCTCATAGTGGGTTGGTCCAGCACCTTGTACTCTTACAAGTGCCTAAGACTTTGATTCGTATCTCCATATCTTATAAAAGCCATACTGGTCTTGTTTCATCTCTGCTCCCGCATAGATGACAAACCAGGGACATTTTAGGACAATCTTTATGAATTATCCAAGGATACAATTATCACAGTTAACATGCAAATAATATGATAACAGAATGGAGAAATTTCATTAAAATAATAATGTTCAAAGTATAATGATTGGCCCTTAGGGCACAATTTCCAACACATGCATCATTCAATGTTAAAGTTTGGTAATTAGCTATTGAGGATTCTAAGAAATCTCACCTTTCCCTTATCCATTACATCACACAATAGGCACAAGCACAACCTAGGGAAAAGATAAGAAAGTGGAAGAATGAAGGGCTAGATATTGTCCTAGTGGAAAAGTGGTCTGCATAGAATATAGTTACCATGCAAGATTATAGCTAGTTGGAAATTTTATCATTTCACGTAGGAGCTGTGAAATATAATTAAGAATGAGTATATGCTAGGCAAAGATGTAGATTAGGCCATAAAGTCTTGTTTTACTGATAGTACACAACTTATGCATTCCAATAAGTTTAAGATCATGATTTCTTGATTTGTATGTAAACAGTTATGATTTTTCAAATATGACCAAGAAATCTGGTAAAAGTTGCAAAAACATCCCTTGTCCAAATTTAAAAATGGGTGCTTTTGGACCAAATGGAACATAAATGAAACCTTGTCTTATTTTTCTATCAAAGATAATTTCAAGAGTCAAAAGTTGAGCTATGAACCACTAATTTTAGAGATATATTTAATCACTTATGAATTTTTAAGGTTTTAGGAAAATTAACTATCTCATAGCATACCTTTGATTATTTATGGCAGAAAAGTTATTGCTTGGCTCTTGACAACTATTCTCTGTAGGGAATTTAGTGGAAATTAGAAGAAAATGAGTTTTCCAAGGATTCCCTTTAGGCAAAGGGAAGTCAAAGGTGAAAAAGTAAAGTTGAAAATAAAGGTAAAATTGAAGCAAAAATCTCACATGCAAACTTGGATTTTGGTTGAGGTAAGCCTCCTAAACATTTTATCACCAATATTTCATCCATTTGAGACATCTCTAGGGAGGAAAAGAAAGCTAATAATCTAGTTTAGTGAGAGAAAATGGAAGAACACGTGAGTTGGACATAGACTAAAGGTATTTTAGACTGGGTTTAGGATGTCGTATATCACTAGTAGAAAAAATGCTTATAAGACAAAAACTAGACCTCTCTAGGCAAAGACGATTTAAAAACCATGACCGGTGGTATTTTTGTATTTGATACAATTTAAGACTAGTTGTGCTTTCGTGCAGTCTACTACAACTCAATACTTACATATTTTTAGTAATTAATCTTAGGCTTTAGTGGGACTTAATTGATTATTTTGGGCATAATTAAGTGTTAATATAAGCTTTTAGTAAAAGGGTAATTTGGGGATTATAGTGGTTAAATTGTTATATTTTTAATTAATGATTGTTATTCCTATTATTCCTTATTTGTGAGCAAAAGATATTACGTTTGTGAATATAATTTTGCAGGTAATGATGTGGCACAAACTTTTGTCAATTGATCAAGGTCAAAGATGTCATACTGGAGCTTAATGAAGGGCAAAAGTGGAACTTCACAAAAGCAGAATTTATTTTCACATTTTTTCCTAAAAGGAGATTAAATGAGTAAGGGTCTTGTTTAGTGGTTGCAATTATCCCAAAATAGATTATTCCCCCTTATCCAAACATGCCTTAACTAACTTCTTAACCTAAAGAGAATTGAAGAAAGAAGAGGAAAGGGGGGACAATTTTGGGTATGGGTGGTAGCTAAAAGCAAGAGAGGAGGGGAGAGAAGATGAAAATTTTGAAGAGCATTTGGAAAAGTAACTCTTCCTTCTTTATCCATGGCTAATTGCTTCTTCATTCTTCAAGCTTCATCTTCCTCTTGCACGTGTAGCTAAGTTCTAGTGATTTCTTTAAGTTGGGTAATGGTTTAAGCTTCTAAGCTTAAATGGAATTCCTTTAAGCTCTCTTCAAGTTCATGTTTATAACGATTGGTTAAGTATATGGTTGTGAGCTAGATTGTTCTATGCCAAGTGAATAAACTTGGTGGTTGAGTTAAGGGTTAACTAATTAAGCTTTATATGATTCATATTAGGAGTAGGTTGAGTTGTTAATTATGACTCGATTGAGTGGATTTTAAATGACTAAACTAAATGCTTTGAATTTTATAATGGTAATTACAATTTAGAATTGGAAGTTAATTATTCTTCTCCTTGAGTCATGTTTATATAGCAGTACTTATTTCATTGCTTCGATAGAATGAATTAAATGAGTATTGCAAGTATGGATCTAGTAGAAGCTTAAATCCATCCTTCTGACTTATATTATTGAATTCTTATCATTAACAAGCAATGAAGACTAAAATCTCAACTCAAGGAAATTTCACTTCATCATTATATTAGTTTATTCAAACTACTTTATTATTATCGTGAATTTTGATTCCATTTGTTAGTGCAAGCGTTTCACCTAAGAAGGGGTGAATTGGGTGAAACTAGTTATTTCGTTACGTATAAGAAAATTAACATAATATTTAAAGTAGTTGAGAGCAAAGAGAAATATCACCAAAGTGTACTCCGGAGTTATACTGGTTCGGCCACAACCACTTTGACCTACGTCCAGTCCTCAGAGCATCTCTGAGAGTTTCACTATATTCTCCAAGATTCAGTGGGTTCTTGTTACCTCAGTACACAGCAAGTTCCTTCACTTGGACACTCGCTCCCCCTTACACATTGTAATCAAATCCCCAACTCAACGTTCCACAACCATAAGTTGTCTTAATAACAAATATTGAGTTTGTAATGAAAAACTCTCTCATAAAGCAAATATATAATCATTGAAGTATAATGAATGAATATAAGAAAACAAAGTACAAAGAGTATGTTGATTGATGTGTGATTCCTTGTTCTCAGTTGTTGTTCTTTGCTCTTTGAATGCTCCATATATATAGATGATTTGTGGTGTTCGTTAGGAGCATTTCAAATTTGTCCATTAGAGTCGTGCAGCAATGGTTAGCCATTCTTCAATTTGAAAACTATCCATTTATGGTAAGTAGCGGTAGGTGAGCGTTTAGACCTTTTATTTGAACTTTCACTTCTCGCATGATCTCTTCATTGTTTCTCTATAAATATACTTAGGATACTAATACAATGAGTGGTTAATCATATAGAAATCAATTCAATAAACATTGGATTAATGATAAGTTTTCTGGACTTCATTACTCGAGTGATCATGCTCATTACTCGAGTAGTCACTCGAGTAAGATATCAAATAAGTTTGCAGATTACTCGAGTGGTCCCTCGAGTAATGTCATTCAAATCTTGGCCCACAGTTTGCTTACTTCATTACTCGAGTGACCCCTTGAGTAATGCTTCAAATAACTCTACAGATTACTCGAGTGCTCCCTCGAGTAATGCCTTTTTCTCATTGGTTACTCGAGTGGCTACTTGAGTAAATTGTTGCATTTCTTGGCTGAGAGCTACTGGAAGATATTTGACCTTGTTACTTGAGTGGCTACTCGAGTAGTGCCTTATGCTCATGTTTTTACTCGAGTGGCGACTCTAGTAATGGTCTATATAACTTTGCAGATTACTCAAGTGGCCCCTCGAGTTACTTCTTCTAAATTTTGGCAGTGCTTCTTTGGATGATATTTTGCAAGATTACTTGAGTAGTTACTTGAGTAAAAGCTTCCCTTACTCGAGTAGTCACTCGAGTAAGCCATGACAAAATCTACTGCTTCTCTTACAATACTACAGGGCTTACTTCAAGTTATGATTTGTTTACTTTGTTCATTTGTTTGTTAACGTATCCTTTTGATCATTAGTCCAATGCTTGTTATCATCAAAACATATGAGATCTAACATTCTCCCCCTTTTTTATGATAACAAAACTTGGTGATTTTGAACAAAGTTTTTGAAATTGAGTTTTCAAATATATGCTTCTTAAATACTTGTCTTATGAAATCTTTTGTTCAATTTAAACTTGAAAACTCTTTTGAAATAGTTTAGTAAAGATCTTTTCAAATTTTTTGTTCTTATTTACTTGTTCACCTTGCATACACAATCAAAAACTCATTTGTCCCACAATGCAATATAACTTCAATGAAATTTAACTTTAATGGCACAAAGAAACAAATTGCATAAAGAAGAATTCATTACATAATCAAACTTAGAATTCAAAGTTAAAACTTAAAAACTCCCTAAAGCCTTGTACACCCATATCCCCTATGCTTTTACTCAGCCATTGATCACAAAATCACTCAGGCTCTTCTCCCCCTTTTTTGTCTTCATCACAAAGGTGGAATCAATCATGAGGAGGAGTAGATGGCTTGGCTGTTGAGATAGGAGTGATAGGAAATGCCAATGATTCATATGAACCATATGAACTTGAAGATTCTGAAGATGATGGTTCAGGGTCAGGAAGGTTCATTGGGGGTATCTGAAGATCCTCTGGAGGATTCACTGGAGATGATTGGTGAGGAACCAAAGAAATAATTTCTACTTCCTCTATAGCAACAAGTGAAGCCACAAGCACCTCCTCAGTGCGTGTAGGTGAGGTAATGGGAGTAGATATGGGCTCTAGCTGAACAGGCTAAGGTGGATCATCAGTGGTGATATGGATTGGCTCGAATGTGTCAGAGTCAGTCATAGAGAACAAGAGATTATTGGGTCCAAACTCAAAGGGCCTATGCTCAGTAGGTATAAAGTGTCCAAGTTCAGAGATAGGTACTGGCTTAGGAAAACATAAGGACCAGGAATAGGGGATCCAGATGCCATAGTATTAAGTCTGGCAGTAATAGATCTCAGAAGCTCACCTTAGGCACATTGTTCAGCTAACAACTCTTCGTGCCTCTTATCCATTCTCTCTACAAGTTGTCCCATCTTCTCATTCATATGGGTTACCAACTCCATATTGGTATTCGCAATGTCGATATGAAAACTCTTTAGAATGTTCTCCATGAATGTTTGCATTACGGCACCAAAGAAAGAAGGAGATGATGTGTTGGCTGAAGCAGAAGACTATATGTCATCCATTCAACTAGTTGCAGCGTTAATCTTCTTCTTCTTGGGACTTGCTTCTAGAGGAGTCTTCAAAGGAATCTCAATGTTCAACTTCCCAATTTGATTTCTCCCAACTGGTGTTATCCTCTCAATTGGCTCCTTACTCTCCAAGTACCAAATCCTATTCTTCTTGAGAAATAAAGAAATAAGTTGAGGGTAAGGCATTGGAGTTGTAGGTTTTCCTTCATACCTATATCTCCTTATCTTAGCAAAGATATATTCTCCCAAGTCCTTTTGTTCTTTAAGAATCAATTAGGCAAATTTTCTGAAATCCCTCTCAATGAAATATGTGTAGTTTTTGGATTTGTTCACTATGGCTCTAGAATAGATATACGATAGGACTCGATGAAAATCACTCATCACTTAGATTGAAATTTAGAGGTCTCACTATCTCACCAGGTCTTTGAATAGAGAATATCTGGTTTGAGTCAAGATTATGGTAATCATCATCAAGAGGTTCTCTATTTCTAACTAGGTATTAATTTTAGAGGGTGAGATTAGGATTCTCTGTCCTCTAACCTTAGAAGTCATTTCTTCTTCCACAAACTTCTTAATAGGATCATTTATAGGTTTAAGGTTACAGTAAAAATGCCTCACAACTTTGGTACAAAATGGAAGTTTAACAGACAGCCAGAGCATATAGGAATCAAGATAGGGACTCAAGTCGAATTTCAATACCTCTTGAAGAACCTTGTAGTCAATGTAGTGCATCTTGCACACATTTCTTCTTGCAAAGTGACTTAGGAACTTCTGAGATTCCTCTAGTTTGCTCACATTGAATCCCTAAGGAGGGAATGTAATTTCTTTATCCCATTCTTCTGGTTACTTTGAAGATTGCCCTTTCTTTGCTCCCTTAGACTAAAAAGCTTCTTCAAGCATGCCTACCATGACTTTGGTAATCTTCTCATCAATCTTGGGCTTTTTCAGAAGCTTTGGAGAAATGTGGGAGTGTTGGATAAATCGGAAGGAGGAGGAGAAGGTTCTTTTGTTCCTTTGCCTCTTCCAAAAGGTGAACTCTTCTTGGATTGAGCTCTTATGGCTATGGGCTCCTTAATCACAATCCCTTTTACCTTTGGCTTGGTTTGCGGTTTAGCTTTAGCTTTAGGTTTAGGAGAAAGCTTTCGTTTCTTGGTAGGTGGAGATGAAAGAGAATTAGAGGGTTGATATGGTTTAGAGGACTCAGATAGAGTGCTAAGATTGGAAGATTTGGTCCTCACCATTATGATTTGAGAAAGACAGAGATTTTTGGAAAACAGGGTCGACAGTCGCAAGAAATAAGACAGAAGATTCAGTGCAATCTGAGAGGTTTTTGTAAGAAAAAATAAATGGGTTTTAACGGTTATGAGGAGAGAAAATGATTGTGAAAAGTTTTTCTGAGAGCACTAGGAGAATTACTTGAGGCGATTTTGTAAGAAATGACTGAGTATCAACTGAAATAGACCTAGGGCTCGACATCACTTGAGGGCTTACTCGAGTGATCATTAGCATCACTCGAGTAGTTACTCGAGTGATCATACCAGAAATTTCAAAATACAGCAATTTCAAGTGCGTACCTGGCATGAATAATATTGTAATTACCTATGTATATTCCCTCGATCATATGATGGCTCTTTAGGACAAATTTGAGCTGAAACTCAGCAAATTTGTGATCTGTACCCAGATTCACTCGAGGCCTTACTCAAGTAAGCTTTAAAGTTTACTCGAGGCCTCCCTCAGGTAATCCATTTCTTCACCTTCTGACTATTCATTTCTAACCGTTGTGCCGCTTCTATTGAATTTATTTTGAATTAATGGTCCACGTCATAATTTTCAGGTTATTATTCGAGTGGCTACTCAAGTAACCTATTCAATTACTTCAAGTTGTCACTGCAGTAATGGTGGTTACTTGAAGTTGTCCCTCCAGTAATATTAGTTACTTAAAGTTGTCTCTCTTGTTATGTCATTCTTTGTTAACCTCTGCTTTTCAAACTCCAAAATAGAATATTATGATTATGCAAAACAAATTGCTAGAAACTTTGATGCTCAAGTTAGTAATCATCAAAACATCAATAAATACATTATCTAACATTTTGTAAACGCTAAATAACTTACAATTCATTGGGATTTATCATTCCTAATTCTCGTCTAATATACAAAAATTGATCTTTTGCAACAGGCTTTGTGAAGATATCAGCTAGTTGAAGATGGGTTGGAATGAATATCACTTTAACATCTTTCTTTTGGACATGATCTCTAATGAAGTGATGTCTAACATTAATTTTCTTGGTTCTGGAATGTTGAATAGGATTCTTTGCCAAGCTTATTGTGCTAGTGTTGACACAGTATATTGGTATCTCCTTCAAATAAATACCAAGATCCTGGAGTTGTTGCTTTAGCCATATTACTTGTCCACAACAACTTGATGCTGCAACATACTCAGCTTCCATTGACGAAAGAGACACTGTATTTTGTTTCTTGCTAAATCATGATTCAAGTGAGCCTCCAAGAAACTAGCCTTATCTACTAGTACTCCTTTTGTCTATCTTGTATCCTCAATGATTAGAGTTTGAGTATGCAACTAGATATTCACTTCTTCCTTTAGGATACCGGAGACCTAATTCTACTGTGTCAGCAAGATATCAGAAGATACGTTTGACGATTTCAACATGTGACTCTTTTGGTGCTGATTGATATCTTGAACACATACCCACACTAATTAAATGTCATGTCTGCTTGCCACGAGATAGAGTAATGATCCAATCATTCCTCTATATTTTGTGATATTGTAATCTTTTCCCTTGACATCAGCATCAAGTAACATAGTTGAGCTTATAGGAGTGTCCATTCCATTTGCTTCATCCATTCTATACTTTTTCAATAGCTCTTTCAGATACTTCATTTGAGATATGAAAATTTCATTATTTCTTTGTTTGATTTGCAAACTGAGAAAGAAATTCAATTCTCCCATCATTGACATCTCAAACTCCCCCTGCATTATCTCATAAAATTCTTTGCACACGATTTCGTTAGTAGCACCAAAAACTATATCATCAACATATATTTGCACAATTAAGATATCATCACATTTTTGTTTTGCCAAAAGTATTGCGTCAAATTTTCCTCGTACAAAACCTTAATCAATAAGAAATTTATTGAGGCTTTCGTATCATGCTCTAAGAGCTTGTTTTAAACCGTATAAAGCCCTTTTGAGTTTGAAAACATGGTTAGGTTTGGTTACTTCTTCGAAACCTGGAGGTTGATCAACATATACTTCTTCCATGATGTAGCCATTTAGAAATGCACTCTTTACATCCATTTGATAGAGTTTGAATCCTTTGATGCATGCAAAGGCTAAGAGTACTCCCATAGCTTCTAATCTAGCCACTGGAGCATACGTTTCTGTTAGATTCCAAGTTTTGATGATAATAAAAGGTTATTGTGTGCAAATTATGTTTTTACAAGTCTAGACAATAGTTACAAAGTTACCAAATATGTATGGCAAAGTTTAGAAGTGTTTACTGTCAGTTTTACTGATACACTCAAGAAATAGATCTAACACTCGAGCATCAAGCTGCTTTGCACTTGAGCACATGAAAGTATTGGAAAGAAAGTGTTTGACAGAAAGCAAAGTCAGAAACAAGATATCAATACTTCACTCGAGCATAGTCTCTATACTCAAGTGATGGCCTTAGGTGCACCTGAGTCTTAGCGAGTGAGAGACTGCAAGTGTTTGCCCGAGAGTCATGCAGAGCAGAGAAAAATAAGCATGCCCGAGTGAGAGTACATGTACCCGAGTGAAACCTTAGCACCCGCGAGTGAGAAATCTAACTCTCTTCATTCTGATGCAAGTGCTGAAGATAAAGATTATCTTATAGAAGAATATTCGCTTCACTTATGTGATAGTAAGTATGCTCAAGTGAGGGGCCACATCACCTGCAAGTGCAAAATCACACTCTTGATAAAATAAGTTGCGAGTGTTGTCCAGAGACGTGTCAGATAGTGTAAAATACAAGAGTACTCGAGTGAGAGGATTTATGCTCGAGTAAGACCCACATCACTCGCAAGTGTGAAAATGCACTCTCTCAAAATCACGTGGAAGTACAAGGATAATACTGAAGCAAAAGGAGAAAATATGGTATTGTACTCGAGTGAGACATCACAGCACTCGAGTGATACTCTGCCAGAAGCCAAAAATGCACCAGTCTTACAGCGTTCAATCCGAATATGGTTTAATGTTATTTATTCATTCTATTTCCACTTATTATTATTGTATAACATCATTTAACATATATTACGAGTGTGATAGAGGAGTTTGAATGTTTGAATTAGAAAAACACAGAGGAAGTCAAACAATGGTAGACAGCAATATTACGACCATCCAAGCACATACCTACCATATTTAAAGATGTCAAACGTACGCATGCCGTTCCACATTCAAATGCTCCTCTCTACAATGATTATTATTCAAACGGGAAAAAACAATTGGCTATAAATATAGAACTCTAGAGACCATAAAAAATAATGAAGTGCAAGAATTCACACAAGAAAATTCACGAGGCTCAGTTATTCATATTTTCTCTATATTCATATCGTTCTTCAGTGTTTATCATATTTACTCTGCAAGAGAGTCTGTATACACTTCAAATTCTATTTTCATTTGATCTCAAGGTACTGGGACCTTAAAAGGGGAGATTTCCTTACAAAAGAAGCAGTGAGAGAATTCCTAGTAGGACTTTCTGCTCATAAGACTTACAAGAAACAAGCAATAGAGAACGTTGCTGCTCACAAGACTTATAGTAGTGTAAGCAGGAGAGAACATTGCTGCTCATAAGACTTGTATACTTAAGCAAGAGAGAAAGGTCATAGGTTTGTTTTTCTGCACGTAAGACTTGTTGTAAGGGGGAGAGAAATTTCTAGTATTTCTACTCGTAGTCCTTCTAAGGACGATTGTTGTCTTGCTGCGTTTTGAGAGCCCACTGAATCTTGGAAGAATAGTGAAAATCTCAGTAGGTCTTGATCTCTGAGGACTTTATGTAGGCCTGCGTTTTGGGCTGAACTAATATAACTCTCTGTGTGCTTGTCTTCTCAACTCTACTCTATCTACAGCTATTGCTATATCACCGCATCAACCGAAAAATTTATCATATCACCGAATTTACCCCCCTCTTGGGTGAAGCTTGCCTCTTTCATTTGGTGTTAGAGTAAGGCCTTCTCCGAAGAGCTTAACAGCTTGAGAAGGATTTGATAAATGGCAACAATGGGTGAAAACATCCTTCTAGATGGAGCTTCAATCACTAGACCTCCTGGTTTTGATGGAGAACATTTTTCATTCTGGAAAACTAAGTTCAGAGTGTTCGTGATGGCTAACCAATACGGTTTATGGAATGTGATACAAGTTGGTGACTATATTCTGATGAAAAATATCAAAGATAGAGTCATTAAAAAGAGCCCAGAGGAGTTTGACGAAGATGACAAGAGGTTAGTAACGTTAAATAGAAAAGCTATTTTAATGTTACAGAGTGCTCTCAGTCAAAAGGAATATTTTCAAATTTGTACTCTACCAACAGCCAAAGATATGTGGGATGCTTTTGAAATCGCTCACGAAGGCATATCCGGAATCAAAGAAAATAGAGTCAATACTCTAATTACAGAGTATGATCTATTTCGTATGAAACCTTAAGAAGGAATATCAGAATTTGAACTCAGGTACACTCATCTTGTTAATCAACTATTTATATTTGGGAAATCATTTGACCAAAATTTCCAGGTAAGAAAGATTCTTAATATTCTTATGAAAGAATGGGAAGCGAAGGTGATAGCTATCGAAGAAGCTAAAGGAGAGTCAATGAGATCCGTAGCTGCTCTCTTTGGTAGCCTTTCTAAGTATGAAGGGAAGTTGAGATTCAAGAAGAAACTAGAAGAGTTCGATGATAAAAAGAAAAGAGGAGTTGCATTTAAAGTGTTAGAGCAAGCATTTTACCCAAGAGGGGGGGTGAATTGGGTGATACTAAAAATTTCATTGCAAATATAAAAACTTAAGGGTGAATATAATGCAGTAAAGAGTAAGGAGAAATATCATCGGAGTTATACTGGTTCGGGCATAACCACTTTGACCTACGTCCAGTCCTCAGAGTATCTCTAAGAGTTTCACTATAATTTCCAAGATTCAGTGGGTTCTTGGCACCTCGGTACAAGCAAGTTCCTTTGCCTGGATACTCGCTCCCCCTTACAAGTTGTAATCCAATCCCAACTCAAGGTTCAACAACCTTAAGTTACCTCAATAACAAATATTGAGTTTGAATGAAATATCTCACAGAGTGAATAAGAATCACTGAAGTACATATTTACAAGTGTGTAAAAACAGAGTATTGAGCGTGAACTTGATAATGTGTTCGTGTGTGTTCTTGTTGTTATCTCTGTTTAGATGTTCCCATATATATAGATGTGTTGATAATGACCGTTGGAACATTTTCTTCTTGCCGGTTAGAGTGTGCGCAACCACTGTTGACTTCTCCAGTTTTTGAAAAATATCCTTTTGCGGTAGGTAGCGTGTGAACGTTGCATTTGACTTTCCTTATTTGGTAAGATCTCTTCATTGTTTATTTGCGAACATGCTAAGAATACTAATACAATGAAGGGTTAATCACATAGGAAACAAATCATTGAATGTTGGAATGATTTCTGAATTACTGGACTTGGATACTCAAGTAGTCCCTCGAGTATTCATTAAGTTTACTCAAGTAATTACTCGAGTATCATCGTGAAATCATTGATAGAGAGCAAGTCAATAAATGAACATCATATTACTCGGGTAGTGCATGGAGTAAACAAATTTACAAACCTTATAAATACCTGTTTACTTGAGTACTTACTCGAGTACACTACAATTTTCTTCACAGGTTACTCGAGTGGTCTTTCAAATAACCTTCAGATTACTCGATGCTTCAGTCCAATAATGTTGGCAAGATTTCAAGGCCGAGAGCACTTCAAGTTTGCTTACCTGTTTACTTGAGTATTGCCTTGAGTAAACATCTATTTTCTACATAGCTTACTCGGGTAGATACTTCAAGTGCTTTGTATATAATTCTGTAGATTACTCAATTACTAACTCGAGTAATCTAGTTTAACTCTTTGACATAGAATACCTGCATACTTGAGTATTGCCTCGAGTGAAGTGTGATAATAATATTTCAGATTAATCGAGTAATACCTTCAAGTTTTGTTTACCACAGTGATTTACTCGAGTTGCTCCTCGAGTAACATTGGCTGGATTAGAATGTCGAGAGCAACATATTTCTTGAAGCAGGGGACTCGAGTACTGACTCGAGTAACGTTGGCAGGCCGAGAGCAACTGGAAGTGATTTCCCTTATTACTCGAGTACTTACTCGAGTAACGTGGCAAGCCGAGAGCAACTGGAAGTGATTTCCCTGATTACTCGAGTACTTACTCGAGTAACGTTGGTAGGCCGAGAGCAACTCATTTCCTTGTGGTAGGTTACTCGAATGTTGACTCGAGTAACTCTTCTTTTCATTTCACATTACTCGAGTCATCCCTCGAGTAATGTATCTGGCCGTGAGTTACTTGAGGTTCTGTGCTCTGGTTACTTCAAGTTTCTGTCTCATTACTCGAGGTCTTACTCGAGTAGCCCTTCAGAAATTCTGCCAGTGATGAAGTTTCTCAGCTTTTTCTCTTGGCCTTTCTTCATTACTCCAGTGCTTACTTAAAGTAATGATTTGCTCTATCATTACTTTGTTCAAACTTATTTGTTTATCAAGTCTTTTTCATACCCATTCTTTGTTATCATTAAAACATGTGAGATTTAACATAAAGCTATCAAGGAAGAAGAATCTTCTGAAAATGAAGATGTTCCTGATGATGATGATATGTGAATGATCGTGAGAAAATTCAAGAAGTTCTATAGAAGAGGTCAAAAGAACTTCAAAAATTATCAAGGTGGACCAAGCAAGAAAGAAAACAAGGAGCAACAGATAGTATGCTATGAATGTGGGAAGCTTGGACACATCAAATTTGAATGCTTAATAAACAAAGACAAAAGAAGCAGAAGAAGAAAGAATACATATCATCTATCTAGGGTGATAGCTCGTCGGATGAAGAGAGCGACGACGATGAAGTGGCAAATCTATGCTTGGTAGCCAAAGAAGAAGAATCGTATTCTGAGGTAAGTGGCTCTAAAACTACATACGATGATTTATTATCTGAATATAATGCATTGCATACTGAATTCATCAAGGTAGCTAAAGAAATGATTAGTTACAAGAAGAAAGTAAAAGAATTAGAAAATATTGTCATACATAATGTAAAGTATGTGAAGAAAAAGATGAGAAAATAAGAGATTTAACAAAAACCATGGAAAAATTTACTAAAGGAAGTGAAACTCTTAAAGTTATTCTAAATTCTCAGAAAGTTTCCTTTGATAAATCTGGAATTGGATATAAGTCTGATCATGATAAAAAAAATAAGAAATAAGAAAAATAGCAGTAGAGTTTATCTCAAATATTTCAAGAATTTTGTGTATACATCAAATCCATTTGCATCATGTATCTATTGTAATAGGAAAGGACATTATACTTCAACATGTTATTTTAGAAAAGGACAAGTCATTGGCATGTTGGTTCCAAAAGGGAACATGTACCAAAAGTATTGCATACTAACCATAAAGGACATAAGAAAGTGTGGGTACCTAAAATTTGATCACCTTACTCTAGGTATGTCTCAAAGTATCATGAGCAAACAAGTGGTACATTGATAGTCGATGCTTGAGACACATGACTGGTGACAAAAATAAGTTCACCATACTAGAAACCAGAGAAGGAGGAAAGGTAACTTTTGGATGTAACCAATCTAGACGTATTGCTAGAATTGGTGAAGTGGGAAAATCCGATGGTGTTTAAATCAATGATGTATATTACGTTGAAGGATTATGCTACAACCTCTTGAGTGTAAGTCAAAGCACTGACAGAGATAACTGGGTGATCTTTGATTCAAAAGCATGCTTGATAGTAAACAAGAAAGATCTACCGCTTAATAAAGAATCCATCAAGGCAAAGATCTGAGCTCAAAGTGACGGTAACTGTTATACTATTGATTAAATTCAAATTCTTTTGAAAATTGTTTTCTTAGCAGATCAGAGGAAAGTTGGTTATGGCATAAGCGTCTGGCTCATGTTAATATGAACCAACTTGACAAACTGATTAGAAAAGATTTAGTTGTTGGTCTTCCTAAACTAAAATTCAAAGATAACATGATTTGTGAAGCTTGTCAAAAAGGTAAACAAACTAAATCTTCATTCAAAACAAAGTATGAGATTTCTACTTCCAAACCTTTACAATTACTTCATATGGATCTGGTAGGTCCAGCAAGAGTAAAACATTATAGAGGAAATCTATATACTTTAATAATTGTCAATGATTTTACAAGATTTACATCGACTATATCTATTGCTTCAAAAGATAGAACATTTTTTGAATTTATTATGTTTGCTAAGAAGGTCCAAAATGAGAAAGGTATTTCTATTGTTTCTATTAAGACAGACCCTTGAGGAGAATTCGATAATAAACTCTTTGAAGATTACTGCAACAACAAGGGAATAGATCACAACTTCTCTGCACCTAGAACACCCCAGCAAAATGGAGTAGTAGAAAGGAAGAACAGAGTCCTCACAGAAATAGCAAGAGTAATACTTAATGAAAAAGTAATGTCACAAGTGTTCTGGGCATATGCAATGAGTACCGCATGCTACATTTCAAATCAAGCATATATTCGCAAGTCACTTAGAAAGACACCATATGAACTCTACAAAGGAAGAGAGACAAATCTTGCTCATCTACATATCTTCAGATGCAAGTACTTCATTCACAACAACGGTAAAGAAAACTTGAGTAAATTTGATTCAAAGTCTGATGAAGGTTTATTTCTAGGATATTCTAATAGAAGTAAAGCATATAGAGTTTTTAATAAAAGAACATGTACAGTTGAAGAATCCATTCATGTTGTATTTGATGAACTTGACTCTCACACAAAGCATTTTGATGAAGAAGAAATGGTTTTGATAAAGAAAAACAAAACTATTTCAAAATAGAATGATCTTGAAACAAATTATTTTCAAAATATAGAAGATGTCGATGATCATGCTCAACCAAAAGCATGGAGACATATTAAAGATCATCTAATTGATCAAGTAATTAGAGATATTCATGAAGGCGTCAAAACTAGAAATAGAATTCTTAATGAGGTAACTTTTTTTGCTTTTATTTCTGAGATTGAACCATCTAATATGGAAGAAGCTTTATCTAATAATGATTGGGTGATTGCTATGCAAGAAGAATTAAATCAATTCCGAAGAAATCAAGTTTGGGATTTGGTTCCTTTACCTAGAGATCACTCGGTTATAAGAACCAAATGGGTTTTCTAAAACAAACTTGATGAATTAGCAATCATTGTGAGAAACAAAGCAAGATTGGTAGCCAAAGGCTATAATCAAGAAGAAGGTATTGATTATGAGGAAACATATGCTCCAGTGGCAAGATTGAAACTAATACGAGTATTCTTAGCCTTTGCTTGCATTAAAGGTTTTAAACTTTATCAAATAGATATAAAAAGTACTTTTCTAAACGGTTATATTATGGAGGAAGTATATGTAGAACAACTTCCTGGTTTTGAAGATGAAACAAAGCCTGATCATGTTTTCAAACTTAAGAAAGCTTTATATGGTTTGAAACAAGCACTTAGAGCTTGGTATGAAAGACTAAGCAAGTTTCTTCTTGATCAAAACTTTGTCAGAGGAAAAGTGGATACAACTCTTTTCATCAATATAACAAAGATGATATTCTAATTGTTCAAATTTATGTTGATGATATTATTTTTGGTGATACTAACGAATCTGTGTCAAGAATTTTCCAAGATTATGTAGGGAGATTTTGAGATGTCCATGATAGGAGAATTAAATTTCTTTCTTGGACTTCAAATTAAGCAAAAGAAGAATGGGATATTTGAAGGAGTTGTTGAAGAAGTATGGATTAGACAATGCTAATGGAGTTGATACCCTAATGAGTTTTACAACATTATTGGATGCTGATGTAAAGGGTCCTAATTACAATATCACTAAATATAGAGGAATGATTGGTTCATTACTCTATCTTACCGCAAGCAGGCCAGATATACAATTCAGTGTTGGAATGTGGGCAAGGTATCAATCTGCTCATAAGGTATCACATGCAAAGATTGTGAAAAGAATCTTCAAATACCTAGGAGACACTACAGAACTTGGCCTATGGTATCCAAAAAGAGGAAACAAATATTTAATGGCCTATTCAAATTCAGATCATGGATGATATAAAACTGACAAGAAAAGTACTAATAGTCAATGTCAATTCCTTGGAGGTTCTCTGGTATCATGGTTCAGCAAGAAGCAGAACACAGTGTCATTATCTTCTACTGAAGCTGAATACATAGCTGTAGCAAGTTGTTGTTCTCAAGTATTATGGTTGAAACAACAACTTCAAGATTTGGTGATATACTTAAAGGAGATTCCGATTTATTGTAACAACACTAGCACTATTAACTTGGCCAAGAATCCAGTGCAATATTCAAGGACCAAACACATAGATATCCGACATCATTTCATTCGAGATCACGTGCAAAAGAAGGATGTCAAAGTATAATTCATACCAACACATCTTCAACTCGCTGACATATTCACTAAGCCAATAGCTAAAGATCAATTCTTATATATTCAAAGAGAATTAGGAATGGTTAATCCCAATGAGTTGTAAGTTTTTCTTGTTAATTATTATGTTTAATGAGTTTTTGATGATAACCATACTGACTTAGGCATCAGAGTATATAGAAATTGTTTTTGTAGGTCTGTCACTTGAGCACTGGAAGTGTCACTCGAGTGCTAAGTTCATGCTCACTCGAGTCAGTCAACAATGCTCAAGTCCAAAACTATAGCATATACTCTGCTTCAGGCTATATAAAACAGGGATTAACAGAGTATATAAGAACTCTTGAAACTCACTCAAGCATACCAAGAGTGACAGGTCTCACTCGAGTGAGGGAAGAACTTCACTCGAGCATGGTATGAATTTACCTGAAGTGAAGCAAGAGAACTCAAGCAGAAGGAAGAAATTTATACAAATACTTATTAAAACCATGGTTGCTCAAATGATTTTAGAGGATTTGAGTACAAAGATGAAAAATATAACAAGATATATTTAAATCAGGTACGCTTTTATATGCTTTATCAGATTTGTTTGAATATCACTTGAGCACAATATGGTCACACTCGAGCACTGTATGAACAATACTCGAGCACTAGGGTTGTCACTCGAGTGTTGTCACTTATATCAGTTACGTGATAGCTCAGACCGTCATACTTCCTGCTCTCACTCGAAGCATCACGTAACTCGAAGAGTGTATCTCTTCACCTCGACTGTTAACCATCGATTAGATGCCTCAGATTGCTTCAAATCACCATTACAACTCCTCAGTCATCTTCATACGGTGAGATTTATCCTTCAAACCTCTCATTTCGTGCCCTAACTAAAGAAACTCTCTGAAAATCTTTCTCCAAATCTATGATTGCCATTTCATTTCTAAATGGCTAGAACTAAGATTCCTGTTGTTTCCCAAAGATCTCATTCACCTTCATCCACACATTCAGCCTCTAGTACTTTAGAGACTCTAGTGGCCACATCCTCTTCTCCTACACCTTCTCTGTCTTCTACACCTACACCTCCTCCTAAACCTAAAACCAAAAAGAGAACTCTAGCCAAGAAACCTCACCCTAAGCCTCAAATGGCTAAGAAGGATCAACCTCCACAAAAGAAATCAAAGGGAGTGGTTTTTAAAGAACCGATTGTTACTCTGTCTCAATCTAAAGAAGTTAAAGGAAGGGGAAAGAAGAAGGACACAGAGTAACCACAACAATCTTCTTCCTCCAATGACTCCTTCAATATGCAACTCCAGGAAGCAATGGAGAAGTCAAGGCTTGACACATTGGTTGGCAAAATTGCCTCACAAGTTAGTGCCTCAAGTTCACATCAGGTTGGCCAGTCCAATACGGCTACTTCAGGGGTTCCTTCCACATCACAGGCTCCAAAGGAAGAACAAGTCACAAATCCTCCTGAAGACTTCAATGTTAAGGAACTAAAGGCACTAAAATATAAGGTATATAATTCTGAGTTTGCATATAGACATTTCTGTCCCATAGTTTATGTGGACTTAGATTATCTGATGAAAAGCTGTGGTTTGGATTTTCATCCTTTTCTTGAATTTTATGATCTTTGGCTGAGTGTTCTTATTCCTTATTCACCCTCTGTTGTGAAAACCTTCTATTGCAACATGAAATCCCATAACATAAAATCTAGGACCAGAGAGTTGATAGAGGAAGCAGTATCTACTATTGTTAAAGATCAATTTATTATGATATCTACTAATATCATTAATGATAAACTTGGATATGTTGCACCTCCTTCTGATCCACCCACTCTTACAGCCAATGAAGCCTTCCGGCTTTTAAGACCAAATGACCAATAAGCCCTCTTAACTTTAAAAGCATATTAACATGCCTAATTTTATTTGTGCCCTTCACTACATATACTCTCATAGCATTGTTAACAAATCCAAAAATTATACCCATTTTGCTTAGAGAGATTACTACTTGCTGGCCTCCTTCCTAGCCAGTCAACAAAGAAATGTATGGGAGCTTATCTTTAGTGAGATAAGAAGATTTCGATTTTCTTCATCAAGATCTGCCACCATACCATATCTATAAATTGTGTCTCTCATTCTCAAGAAAAACTAAGTGTGGTATTTGGAGGGAACTAATAGGGTAACCATTCTGAGGTTTGGCAAGACTCAATTGACATATATGAGTATCAATCTTCTAGTGAGTCAAACCAGGGCTACATCTCATAGAGAAGCCACTCCATCGAGAGGTGATGAGGCTTAATCTTCTACTCAAGCTTCCATTCCACCTCCATCTTTCCTAAATGCATCACTTTCAACCCATATAGCTGAAGTGATCAATCAACCTATAACTGGTTTGAAAAAGGAATTGATGAATAAGTATGAGAAATTGGTGAACATGATGGAGTTACAAGTCTTAAAGTTGGTGGATAAGGCAAATACCAACTTTGACTTGATGTTCAAGACTCAAGAAGATATGTCGAGAAGAATCACTGATATGGAAATCTTCTTGCGCACTCATTTTCCAACTACTTCTTCTGAGGTGCCACTTGAGTTTACTCCTACCACGACTTCACCTCCTCAAACATAGACTCATGTTCTCTTCACCAACCTGGATTCCAATGTTGACGTCACTTATGATCACCTTCACTACCACTTGCAGCCTCTGTTCCTCAGCCATCATCTCCGCTTTTTGAGCTAGAACCAGTTGACCCTTCCACTGCCATGGCGCTCTTTTCCCCACCATCCGATCTCACTTTTCCTCAACCCCCTTTTGATGCTGACAAAACAGGGGAGAAGGATCTATGATCGATTCTGAGCTGATATGATGTGTATTAAGTAGTTTTGTCTATTGGGGTAGGATTATTGTTATTTTTATTTTTGCTGACATGGTTGTATGTGGGGTTTTATAGGTAGATGTTGATTCAAGCTTAATATTGTACTTTACAACATCACTAATGGTTATTTTCAAGTTTGTTAAGTTTTTTGTTCAGATTTAATGATTTCTTTGATACTATACTTATCTTGGTTTTTAAGTGTCTATTGGAAGTATTGCAGGAAACATACGAGGATAAGTGCAAAAATTTGAAAATGAGTCTAAACTTTTATGAGATATGCATTTGGAAATGTTGATAATAGCCTTTGGCCACCAATCTTGCTTTGTTTCTCATAATGATTGCTAATTCATCAAGTTTGTTTTAGAAAACCCATTTGGAAATGTTGATAATAGCCTTTGGCCATCAAGTTTGTTTTCTTGATTATAGCCTTTGGCCACCAATCTTGTTTTCTTTCTAATAATGATTGCGAATTCATCAAGTTTGTTCTTGAATACCGATTTAGTGCCAATAATCGGATGATCCTTAGGTCGGGGTACCAACTCCCAAACTTGATTTCCTTCAAATTGGTTTAGTTCTTCTTGCATTGCTATAACCCAATCATTGTCTGATAGGGCTTCATCAATGTTAGATGGTTCAATCTCAAAAATAAAAGAAGAAAAACTAACTTCATTGAAAATTCTATTTCTAGTTTTGACTCCTTCATTCGCATCTCCTATGACTAGATCTAGGGGATGACTTTTATTGAATTTTTAGGCTCTAGGCTGTCCTAGTGACTGATCTTCTTCCTTGGTTTGATCAACTTCTGGAATAAGAGATTTCAAAATAGATTGACCATTTTCTTGATTTAAAACAACTTCCTGCTCATCATCAATGGTTTTTTCAGAGGATTCGAATTCATCAAATACAACATGAATTGATTCTTCAACAACACATGTTCTTTTATTGAAAATTCTGTATGCTTTACTTCGATTAGAATAGCGTAGGAAAATTCCTTCATCTATTTTAGAATCAAATTTTTC
The DNA here is from genome assembly GCA_963242795.1 of Inga leiocalycina. Lineage (NCBI taxonomy): Eukaryota > Viridiplantae > Streptophyta > Magnoliopsida > Fabales > Fabaceae > Inga > Inga leiocalycina. The sequence continues at coordinate 52,085,618 of OY725323.1, forward strand.
TAAGTTATCTTTACCATTATTATGAATGAAACACTTAAAACTGAAGATGTGTAAATGAGCAAGGTTTGGCTTCCTTCCTTTGTATAGCTCATATGGTGTCTTTCCAAGTTTTGTTCTAATACAGGCTCTATTTGAATTATAGCATGTTGTGCTCATTGCATCAGCCCAGAAAACTTGAGACACATTTTTTTCATTCAACATTGCTCTAACCATTTCAGTGAGCACTCTATTCTTATATTCCACGACTCCATTTTGTTGAGGTGTCCTTGGAGCACAGAAATTGTTATCAATGCCATTAGTATCATAATATTCTTCAAAGGCTTGATTTTCAAACTCTCCACCATGGTCTGTCCTGATACCTGCAATGGACATACCTTTCTCATTTTGCACTTTCTTGGCAAAAATAATGAATTCTGCAAAATTTTCATATTTTGATAACAAAAAAATAGTCCACGTAAATCTAGAGAAATCATCAACAATGAGCAATGAATATAAGTTGCCACCAAGACTCTTAACTTTTGCTGGATCAACTAAATCCATGTGTAATAATTGAAGTGGTATATTGGTTGATATCTCATTTTTCAATTTGAAAGAAGATTTAGTTTGTTTACCCTTTTGACATGCATCACAAATCAAATCATTTTTGAAATTTACTTTGGGTAATCCAAGAACTAAATCCTTTTTGCGTAGTTTGCCTAGTTGGTGCATGTTGACATGAGCTAGTCTCTTATACCATAACCAACTTTTATCGACATTACTCAAAAACAATTTTCAGAATCACTTCTATTTATATCAAGAGTATAGCAGTTACCTTCCCTTTTTGCTCTGAGCTTTGCCTTGATGTTTTTCTTATCAAGTTGTAAGTCTTCTCGTGAGCTATTTCCAAGGCTTCCCATATTTCTTTAGCTGTTTGAAGTGTGCAAATTCTGAAGTATTCATTTTGACTCAAGGTACTTTGAATCATCAGAATTGCCTTGTTGTTGAGTGTGATGAGTTTCTTGTTATTCTCATCTATCCAGCTAGTGTCTTAGGAACTCTCTGTGAATCTACAATCTTTTTAGGTTTATAGTTTCCACTCTCAATCACATCCCATAGCCCATATTCAATAGCCATTACGAAGACTTTAAACTTTGCTTTCCAAAATGAGAAGTGTTCGCCATTGAAACCCAGAGGTCTTGTGATAGAAGCTCCGTTGGGAAGAATTCCTTCACCCATACTTACCATTGGATCCTTCTTAGGCTGTTAAACCTTAACAAGAAAACCTATACTCTAATACCAAATGTTAGTGCAAGCGTTTCACTTAAGAGGGGGTGAATTGGGTGAAACCAGAAATTTTGTTGCGTATAAGAAAATTAACATAATATTTAAAGTAGTTGAGAGCAAAGAGAAATATCACCGAAGTGTACACCGGGAGTTATACTGGTTTGGCCACAACCACTTTGACCTACATCCAGTCCTCAGAGCATCTCTAAGAGTTTCACTATATTCTCTAAGATTTAGTGGGTCCTTAGCACCTCAGTACACAGCAAGTTCCTTCACTTGGACACTCGCTCCCCCTTACACGTTATAATCAAATCCCCAACTCAAGGTTCCACAACCTTAAGTTGTCTCAATAGCAAATATTGAGTTTGTAATGAAAAACTCTCTCACAGAGCAAATATATAATCACTGAAGTATAATGAATGAATATAAGAAAACAGAGCACAAAGAGTATGTTGATCGATGTGTGATTGTTTGTTCACAGTTGTTGTTCTCTGCTCTTTGAATGCTCCATATATATATAGATGATTTGTGGTGTCCGTTGGAAGCATTTCAAATATGTCTATTATTAAAGTCACGCAGCAAGGGTTGACCATTCTCCTAATTTGAAAACTATTTGTTTGCGGTAGGTAGCGGTAGGTGAGCGTTCGGACCTTTTATTTGACTTTTCACTTCTCGCATGATCTCTTCATTGTTTCTCTGTAAATATACTTAGGATACTAATACAATGAATGGTTAATCATATAGAAATCAATTCAATAAACATTGGATTAATGATAGGTTTCTGGACTTCATTACTCGAGTGGCTACTCAAGTGATCATGCTTATGACTCGAGTAGTCCCTCAAGTAAACCTGTCAAAAATATGGCCGAGAAAAATTCAATATATTTCATAAAATATTACTCGGGTAAGACATTGAGTAAGATACATTACAAACCTTGGAAATACCTTATTACTCGAGTGCCTAATCGAGTGGCTATGTCTTTTCTTCACAAGTTACTCGAGTGCTCCCTCAAGTAAGATATCAAATAAGTTTGCAGATTACTCGAGTGGTCCCTCGAGTAATGTCATTCAAATCTTGGCCGAGAGTTTGCTTACCTGATAACTCAAGTGACCCCTCGAGTAATGATTCAAATAACTCTACAGATTACTCAAGTGCTCCCTCGAGTAAACCTTTTTCTCATTGGTTTCTTGAGTGGCTACTCAAGTAAATTGTTGTATTTCTTGGCTAAGAGCTACTGGAAGATATTTGACCTTGTTACTCGAGTGGCTACTCGAGTAATGCCTTATGCTCATGTGTTACTCGAGTGGCGAATCGAGTAATGGTCTATATAACTTTACAGATTACTCGAGTGGCCCCTTAAGTAACTTCTTCCAAATTTTGGCAATGCTTCTCTGGATGATATTTTGCATGATTACTCGAGTAAAAGGTTCCCTTACTCGAGTAAGCCATGACAAAATCTACTACTTCTCTTTCATTAGTCCAGGGCTTACTTTAAGTAATGATTTATTTACTTTGTTCATTTATTTGTTAACATATCTATTTTATCATTAGTCCAATCTTTATTATCATCAAAACATATGAGATCTAACACCGCTTACTTCATCATCTTGAAAACCGAAAAATACAAAAATGTTGAATTAGATTAGATTATTTCATTTGTCTTAGAAAAAATTTCTCAAAATGATTTCTCACAACTCTAAGGTATTTATCACTTAACTATTTAGAAACTTGGAAATTAATCTCCTTACAAAAATGACCTAAGTTGAGCTATTACACTACATTTTCAGACCTAGTTTTTTTAGAACTCACATGACATGGGTTTATCAAATGCGCTATTACCAAGGATGATGATTGCCAAGTTTTTAAGTAGTTGAGTATTCTTTTAAGTTGTCAAAGTGAGTCCTAGTTTGCTGGAAAGAGTGTGGCATTCATTTGAATTTTTGCAAAAATATGAGTTTTGCATAAAACTATCTTGCTGGAACTGAAAACGTTTTAGGTAGAAATTTCTGAAATTTGATATCCTAAAATTTTTTGGCATTCTAAACAAAATTGGCTATTAGGTATACAAGATTTTAATCAAATTTGAAGGTTTGCTATATGTTTCTAAATTTTCTTCCTTTTTTGGAATTTTTCCAAATTTTTTATAAGGCTTTTTTTTGGGCTTTCCTTGATTTTTAGTTTGTTTTTGAGTTTGCTTTAGTTAATTGTTAATTGTTGGAGTGTTTGGTAGTGCTTTAGGTCATTTTTCATGTTCATCGTTCTTTTGCATTCCATTTCCATATAAAATTCTCTAGAAAAAAAAAAACAAAATTCGCATTTTGTTGCTTTTGTTATCATATTCTTAGTTGCCATTGTGTGGTTTACTCTGCTTTTTGTTGGTGAGCAACTTTGCATTTTTCATCCTTGGGAAGCTCTTGGTAACACCACTGGTATGGAAGATTCTCTTTCACAAAGTTTTAAAGTCATACAACATCGATTACAGCTTCTTTAAGATTGGTTGGAGAGTCAAGAAAGAGGTTCCAATGGTTAAGAATATGATTCATCCTTCCACACCCTATATCATGAACCCTTTCACCAACAATATTTTCCACCATATCTGTAACCCCCTTCCGTTATTATATCCGAAATATGTGATTAAAGTGAAATAGAGACCAATAACAATTAAATAACATTTACAAACCCATCTACGAGATGGGGTTTTCACAAATAACTTTCGAAATCTAGTTAACCTGGTCTCATATTCAATTTCAAATATAATCACATCATGCGGAATATCACATTTATACAAATATCAGAGTTTACAACAATATCATCCCGGCAACTCCCGGGTTCATACCTTTACATAGAATTCATAGGGCACATCCACCCTTTACAATTCTTCGAATAGGGATTACACAGTTCTCCTCAAATACAAATACAAATACCCAAATGCTCATTCCAAATACATATCAAATATTCTCATTCAACATATAACCAAATATACAGTCCACAATATATACAACTCATATCCAAATACGAATACAAATCATCCCAATTATGATAACCAACTATCAAAAGATAACAACCCGAACGAGTCCCATCGCCCTTGACTGCTTGCTCCATCCTCGATCCACCTACCCTGTCTAAAATATTGGTAGGGGAGGGTGAGATTCGAGAGAATCTCAGTAGGAAACAAATACCTATATGCATGTATGATATGTGTTTAATGCATGACATACTTGCAATACATAACTCATGTTCACACAATGACATATCTGCATGCTCAATGTTTCAACAACATACTCATGGCCATAGCATAACTAAAAACAGAGCTACAATCATTCATACATGTTTCACATAATCCAGCAAAGCAATACATGCATCAATACACAGACACAAATATCAAAGCATGCAAGAGAGGTAAGTTCCCTACACTCTTTCCACGTAAGCTCCAGCTCCGGCTGCTCACGATCAGAGCGAATATCCAACCCTATAACCAAATCAAGGACATAGGGTCAATCTAAATTCCAAATCCTTACTTCCAAATTACTTAAGGTTGGTTATCATTCACGCCTTTTAGGTGGCTATAATAAGCTCAAAGAAAGCCTAAAGGATTGGGACGTACTAGATTGGAAATCACCTTTCAAAATCACAAACTATTGAAAATAGGGGTTGGCTGCAGCCAAAACGTGCACAGAAGGTTTTTGGTTGCAGCCAGGAATTTCTGGCTGTGGCCAAAACGTGCACAAAAACTTTTGTGCTGCAGCTAAGGCAACTTAGGAAATTCATAACTAATTCCACAGAAATCGAAATAAGGTGATTCCAAAACCAAATGAAATCTATTTAAGTCCTCTTCATAGGAAAAATATGAGCCATTACTGGAAATCACCAAAAAAATACAGAATTCCCCAAAATCCACTACTGCTCCAGAATCAAACCCAGTTTCGACCTCAAACTTTGGGCAAACATAAATCCCAGTTCACAAAACGAAATGGCACAAATTATATATCCATTTTGAAGCTTGGGATGTGAAATTTAAGACTAGAAGGTTTCATAATTTTATGACATTATTTTCCCAGTCAAAACATCCACACAACCAGACTGCCCAGACAGAATTCTCACTGGACAAATTTTCCAGTTTTGCAACCATTGTGTCCAATCCAATTCAAATCAATTCCAATGATTAAATACCACAACATGACACCATTTTCAACATAAAACAACATCCAATTCATCCAATTACATACCACACGAAAATACCATAAAATCATGGCAAAATTCTCAATTCACAATACTCAACTAATAACCACAATAGTTAGGTCAATAGTCATCAAATACTCACCTCTTCCTCTTCCCAATGCCAATTCTTTGATTCCTCCACTTCCCAAATTCTTCAAGCTCTCAAACACCTTCTCTCACAAATCTAAAACCATAGCAATGAAGCTCTCATCACTCTGAACAACTTTAAAGAAGGGTATTTGAGCATTAGAGGACATTAAGACAACCAAAAACTCACCTTTGCATTTCTCTTTCTTCCCTTGCCTTGGACGACCATGGGAGCTTTGGGTGAGAGAGAAAGAGATCAGATTTTGGAGTTCAAAGGCCCCCAAAACCGACCTAAAAGGGAGAGGAAAGAGGGAAGAGTTGTTGACACTTTTGACCAATCCAAGGGCTTACATTGTGCCAAGTGTCAAGATCTTGTCACACCTCCATGAGCTCACCAAGGCACACATACATAGGATTCCACCCCTTTATCTCTTGCACAAATCAATCCTAACCATTGATCTTAAAGTTATGAATGAGTTTCCTCTTCAGTAACTGACCAATTGGTCGGTAACTGACCAATTGGTCGGTAACTTTACCGTTTTGCCCCTGATTACGGCAATTCCTCTTGAATCACCACCAAACACACCATATCATTCCTTTTCTTCCACAATGCGCCCTCCCCTCTATTTTAAGTCAATTTAGATATTAATCCATAATTGAACTTAAATACAGGGTTTCGGCGCTGCTCACAACACATACGAATCACATCGGGTGCCAAATCACACCATAATCTCCAAAATGGTTTATTCTTCACTAACCACATCCACTTTTGGAGTTATTATCTCTTAATCACAATTTGGGATCTTGCTAAACTGGACTTAGCAGTCCACTTATCTCAGGCTTATTCTCTAGCCTCAAGTCTTAAAATTCGGGGTATTACAATATCAACCCTTCTATGTCCCTTTATTTTCCCCATAACCACTATATAGACTTGAACATGACTTTTGTTCCCTAACATACGACCTAAATCTTGATCTCATCCCTTCACCACAAAGGCCACCCTATGAACCATCTCTTCTACACCATCTACTCTCTTACTCACCATACCAACCCTTATTCCATTATTTATTCCAATCATTTCGCCTACCACTTTATGAACCTTTCCTACCACCCTACCTTAAACCTCCACCTCAACTTCATAACTCACAACTTATTGGATTGGATACCCTCTTCTTACCCTACAATATGGATTCCCTAACAAGTGCCTTAACAAGAAAGTATGATACACTCCAAGAGCAATACCTTTAGTTACTTATGTATTGTGACACCTTTATCTCTAAATTTATCAGATGAGTTTTACACAGTGAATTTGAACCACTAATCCAGGATTCAGTCTTAGGACAAATAGGCCTTTGAAAATAATTTAAAAATCCCATTTTCAACATAGGGTTTGAACCTGTAATTGAATGGCCTTTCCTGAAAAATTTAAATCTTCAAAAAAAATTATGTAGTGGTTCACAACTTCATTATGCCTCATCAATCCTTCGCTTTATTTATTATTATCACAGTGCTTCTCTACTCTTAAACTAGTATATTGATGATTAAACTATGGGTCCTTAACATACAAATGCCTTTAATTCATTTATCATGCTAGAGGTACTTACCGCTTTGATAAGTATAATGGATCAACTAAAACTACCCCATGCTACACCTATTATACTACCTCTACCACTACAACTATAAGTACTAGCTTTACTATGGTTATGTATATATATACAAAACATGTAGCCATATCAAGCTACCAAAATATCCCAAGTTTTAGCGAAATTTATAGACAGATAACCAATAGAATTATTAAATCCTTCTCCTCTACCTTCTATTGACTAGCAATTACTTCTTTGCCCTTAGAGACACTTGCCTTAGCTATATGTCATTTAATGGAATGGGTGTGATTCGTGAGAATCTTAGTAGTAACAACAGTCAATCATAAAGTATGCAAGATCATGAATGAAGCAAGCTAAACAAACTATCATACAATCAGCATTCAACAATCAAGATGCAACATAAATATCAATCACGGGACACATTGTTCCAATACTACACAGCTAGTAAATTAGGTCTTATAGCCCACTGCCCCATGCAAATATGCACTCTCTAGACTTACGACTTCAAATCACTGCCCGGCACAATACTGAATGCATATCAGGTCTTATGGCGTCAAGACACACTGGTCCAAATAGGTCTTATGGCCTCTAGACACACTGGTCAAAACACCAATTCCATATATTCATGAAACAAATATAATCAGTGGTAAAAATATACATGCAGAACAATACATATTATATGAGAGAAAGTATTAGTACCTGATTGCCTTTCCCGCAATTTACCTTTACCAACAAAGTTCTTCTCTGGGCTAGGGTAAATATCAAATCCTATAATTTAAAATTCATAAATAGATGGGTCATTACTTGTTCTAATTCTATTGACATAATAAGGATTATATTATTTTTTACCCATTCCAAATTCTTGTCCACTATTTTAACTTTGTTGGTTATCTTTAATACCCTTTGTGCTTTGCCTAGAAAACATATAATTTAAGACATGTTATTTGTCTTCTACGCTTATGATTTGGGTATTCAACATGGTCACACTGGTATTTAAATCATGTCTTTAATCCTCATGTTCCTCCTAATCATAATTTCATCTAAAAAATGAAATTCCAGAACCAACCGCCTAATTTGCCAGATTTCATTAGACAACTGTGAAATTTCATATCTTATTCTAGAAAATTCCAAGTGAGGTAGTTCAAGCTTCTATGTGAATCTCTTTAGGACCCCTGTATAATAAAAATATTAACCAATGTCAATTGAAGGTGTGAAATTCCAGATTCACGACAAACCTGGCTATCATAAAAATTTTCCTTTGTTTCTTGACATAACTTCAAAAAATCCTATCTCTCCCCTTAGATATCCAATTAATGTATTTTATGACTCATTTTAAAGCTTTGGATGTTTAATATGTACCAGTAAAATTTCACAATCATTGGACAAGGTTTTTATTGATCAAAACTGTACCCAAAGCAACCTAACTCCATGAAAACTAAATTCTGGCAGCATACTCTACTTAGTCCTTGACTCCAATTTGTTTTGGATTTTAAACCCAATCCTTCTAGAATTATTTCTACAAGCTAGTCCTACACAATTTTACATGTAGAATCCATTTATAACCTTAAATTTGGCAAAAAGAAACTCCTACCCTATGTACCAACTAAGGCTAAAATTTAAGGGTTTTTAGGCAAAATCTCATTTCCAATTCTAATGCTCGCAAGTCACTTTCTCATTTATATCCTACACAATTTTTCATTCTAAACTCATTGGAAACATCAAAATTAATAAAACCTCATTCTTTCCCCTTTCCCTAATTTGGCCGAAATGCATTATAGGGAAAAACAATGTGATTTTGTAACTTCAATTCACAAAACTTGCTAAATGTCCATTTTACTATGCTTAAGCTTCTTTTAACATCACTTTCATGTTCAGAACATCACTAAAACCATAAGGTTCATTCTTGACAAAAACAGGGCTGCATACCAACATCATGAAAACTTAATTAAATTTAAAGATACTTTGTTTAAATTAAAGCTTATGCTTTCTTCTTTCCTTTGCTCTAACCTTATCTTGATTTCTCCAACTTCTGCACATCTTAGATAGCACCAAACACCTCTTCTTAGGGAAATACAATCGTAGAAATATTGCCTTTGATGAGAGGAATAAGATTAATGCAGGAAATTTAAGCTAGAAAGGTGATTTTGAGGGTGAAAATGACCTGAAACTACTTCCTCTCTCTAGTTCTTCAAAGTTTCAGCTCCTTCTCTCTCTCTTTTCTCTATCTTCTTTCTATTTTTTCCTCCTTAGCTAACTTTTGAGAGTGAGGGAGTGTTAGGGATTAAATGGTTACAAGTGTGTGTGAGTTCATGGCTAAAAGGGTGGCTATGAGTCCAAGTAAAAAAGCAAGTTGAATGTTGACCAACCTTTCTCTTCCCTTCTTTAAGTCTTGGCTGACTTTTTTGATATAAGGGGAGGGAAATGTGTTGATTTAATTTTGCATTCATATGTGGTGTGAGGGGAATGGTCATGTGGCCAAATAGAAGAAGAAAGAGTAGCTAATTTAATTATGCATGTGTTTAAGAAAAAAGCTTAGGTGGCGGCTTGTTATAGCTCCAACCTAAAAGTAAAAACGCTATCATATGTGTATATGCCTTGGCCGAAATAATTGACTAAAGGGGAGGGAGTGTATTTGACAAAGTTTTATATGTGTTTAGGTACATTTTTATCCTATTAATTACAAACTCTGAGCCCTAATTTTACCCCTTTGTCTAATTTAAGATTCCTTAAACTCTTAAGAAAATAATATGGCTTTAAATCCCAAAATTACTTCAAACTCCATTTAAATTTTCTTTTTGGAAATTTCACAAAATTTCAGGATATTACATGTATCAAGGAACAATTGATAACTCTAATGAGATAGAAGAGCAATTGAAAGATTTTGATGAGTTCTTTAAGGCACACTATGAGCATATGTTATGGGTAAAGACGAGAGGTGAAGTTGGAACCCTTTAGCCTCAAGACCTACAAAAGGAGGAACAAGGAACCCAAAGGCAAGAGCTTTATGCAACTTTCTTTGTACAGAGTTCTCAACCTTCAATGATTCAATCAAATGCATCCATTTAAGCACAAGAAGTGAAGCAAGTGCAAAAGAGTAATGAAAAGTCTTTCTTACTACTACTTTGATTGATGAAGCACTGGTGAAAAAATCCCTTTTTGGACCTGGTAAAAATGACCTTTTAGACCGATTCTAGATGAGATATTAATATAGCCGGTCTAAAAAGTCTATTACTTTGTAGACCGGTTGCAAATCACATTTTAGGCCGGTTGTGTTGAATTGAAAACCAGTCTAAAAAATGACTTTTTAGACCAATTATTTATAACAAGAAGTCTAAAATGTCATACTTTTTAACTCGTTGTTATGAACAACCAATTTTCAACACGACCAGTCTAAAAAATTCTTTTAGATGTTTTGTGTTGAAAACCGACCGGTTTTCATAATAACCGATCTAAAATGTTCTCTTTCTTTTTGTAGCACCCATCATGTTTATACAATTCCTACACGATATTCCTTCCTCTAACACACCATCCTAGCCAGCACTAAACATATATAAAAGAACTCATGTATTCTTTTTATTTTTAACTGAAACACTACAACAATAATGAGAGAATCTCACAAGTTTTACAGAAAATCAGAGGGAAGAAAAATTCCTCAATATATACAATGTTAAGCCCATGAACTAATCATATTACATAGAGGTGAAAGACTTGTACAAGAACACTTATTTATGTGTGTATAGGTAGATAAATAATAAAATAAAAGAGACTAAGAAGTCCCAAATCAACTAAATAAAGATAAGAGGGAGTTCTTAGAGCCTATATATAAGAGTAGTAAGGTGGACTCACGCTGCAACTTTTCTATTTTAGCCCATCCAAGGCATCCATTCTTTCACTTTCAATGGTTGGAATATAAATCACTATCATCGGTTTTGCGTTACAAATGCAGAAGATGAATAAATTTTTGGAACATGGAGAACAAACCATAGAGGAAAGAATCAATGTTTCAGACTAAGTCTACCATTGGAATATGGTGAAATTTTATGAACTTGTTCGAGATATCATTTTAGGAAAACCTAACTGTGAGATCTCCAATTTGATTACTTAGGTATGACCCAATTTGAGACTAAGGGCTAATGGCTTTGAGATTGATTGTAATTAGTATAATTGAGCACTTTTGAAGAAATGTGATGTGAATTTGATATAAATATTCATAGTAATGATTTATTAATCATAGTGAAACTAGGGGCAAAATGGTAAAATTGGAAATTTACTGACCAATTGGTCAGTTACCAAAGACAAAACTCATTGGTGATTAAAGATCAAGGGTTGAGATCTATTGTCTATAGGTCGGAATCCTATGTTATGCACCTTTGTGAGCTCATGGAAGAAGTGAACAAGATGTTGCCAAGTAGCATTGCATGGGCTATAAGATTATGCTAAAAGTCAAACACAGCCTTTTCTCTCTCTTGTCTCTCCTATTTGATGGGGAGTATGGGCAAGGGAAAGATTATACTCATCATCCTCATTTTCATCATATCTCACCATCTCTCTCTATCCTCTATTTATGGCCAACACAAGGTGAAAAGAGAAAGAAAAAGCTTGAATTTTTGGTGAGTGATGATTCTCATATGCTCAGACACTCTTCATTAAATTTGTTCATAGTGTAAAGACCTTCATCTTGGTAGTTTAAGAATTCTGAAAGATGGTAGTTTTGGTGTTGGGGCAATTTGGAAGTTTGAGAATCAAGGTTCTGATTTTGGAAAAGTGAGGAGGTAAGTATTTGGTGCTTTTTGGTATATATTGTGATTTTTGGTTAAGGTTGATAAATTATGGAATTGGCTCTGGTTTTATGCTAATTTTTGAATGCATGGATTACATGGTGAATGATGTTGGAACTGGTATGTTGTAAGGTTATTTGAATATTGGTAATGGTTTTAAAGTTTAAAAGTGATTTGAATGAATTTGTGTAATGTGTATATTAGATAGACCCAAGAGTAAGATTATGGTTAAAATGAGTTTTTAGGGTGTTTTAAGGCCGCCAATGTGTTCCTTATGGGATTATGAGTGGGAATGAGCTTTGTCTTTTTAAGAACCATTGGGATTAGTTTTGGCAAATCTGGAAATTTCTATCAGTTGCTGTAATCTAGCAATCTGATAGCATCACTCAAGTGAGGGGTCTCACTCAAGTGCTGTCGTGTAATTTCTCTTTCTCCTTTGTGTTTTGCCTGGGTTTTTATTAAGAAAGCTTGAGTACACTTCTCAACCCGTGAGTGATATTGGTGATCACTCGAGTAAGCATAGGTTCACTCGAGTGATGGAGTGAGGTTATGGTTAGGGTTTCTCTTAGGTCTTCACTCGCTGGCCTATTTTCAAGAATGTGTTTGACACTCACAAGTGTGGTCTTCTCACCCGAGTGCCAAGGGTTGTGCTCGAGTGAGCTTTTTCCTCTGAAGTTGGCGGTGCTCTCAGGTCATCGCTTCTTGTGTTGCACTTTTGGGGACTCGAGTGATTTTAGAGTTATCACCCGAGTATAAAACCTCATGCTTAAGTGTTGTGAGCACTTTTTGGCCATGATCATTGCCCACTTTAAACACTCACGAGTGAGAGCCATTCTCACTCGAGTGCAAGTCTCTCATCACTCGAGTGAGGTCATCTTCACTCGAGTGAGTCGACCAAAAATCAGTGTTTTGTTTTCGAAAAAGGGATCTTTAAGGTAGTTTCTTCCAACCCTTTTAGCATGTGTTTAGGCCTCTAATGGTCATCCTAAAGAGTTTAAATGGTATCCAACATAGAGTATTATGGAAATAAGTATTTAGAAAACAAAATTGATTGGTTGTCCCTAATTTGGTTATAGGATTTGACATTTGTTAGACTCGTTAGCCCATTGTACCAAGGAACGTCAGGAAAGAACCAAGTAGTGATTTAAGATTGCTAAATATTGTCATGAGATTCATCCAATGTGGACATAAATGGGCCCATACGCGATTTAGGCAAATTTGATGTCAAAAAAATGAAAGTTTTGTCAACGTCTCATATTGGGGTGAAAAGCCACAAACCTACTCTATTTTTTATGAGCATTCCAATATCCCTACATTGTTGTGAGATTCATCCATTTGGGTCTTAAATGGTAAGACATGTTTTTGGGCAAATTTGAGGTAAAAACAATGAAAGTTTGGTCATCGTCTCATATTTGTGTTAAAACCCGCATATCTACTTCATTTCTCATTATGATTTGACATTGCCTAATCCTGTTGTGAGATTTATCCGCTTGGAACATGAATGGCCAAATACGCGATTTCTGCTAATTTGATGTCAAAAAAATGAATGTTTCGTCAATATCTCAAATTAGGATGAAAACCCACATACACACTCCATTTTTATGAGGATTCTAGAATGCCTAACACTGTTGAAAGATTTATCCGTTGATGCCCTAAATGGTCACATGCGCGATTTGGTGTTATTTGAGTGAAAAAGAATGAAAATTTAACTGATGTCTTCAGATTTGGGTGAAAACCCACATACCCACTTTATTTCTCATTACGATTTGAGTATGCCTATAATTGTTATGAGATTAGTCCATTTAGAACATAAATGGACACATACGTGATTTGTGTCAATTTGATGTCAAAAAAATATAAGTTTGTCAACGTCTCAGATTAGGTTGAGCACCCACAAACCCACTCCATTTTTCATAAGCATTCCAGTATCCCTAACATTGTTGTGAGATTCATCCATTTGGGCTTTGAACGGTCATATATTGAATTTGGGCTAATTTGAGGTAAAAACAATGAAAGTTTGGTCATAGTCTCGAATTTGTGAGAAAACCCGCATACCAACTTCATTTCTCATTATGATTTGAGAATGCCTAATATTGTAGTGAGATTCATCCGTTTGGAACATGAATGGCCACATACATGATTTTTGCCTATTAGATGCCAAAAAAATGAAAGTTTCGTCAACATCTCAAATTAGGATGAAAATCCACTTACCCAATGAATTTTTCATAAGGATTCCATAATACCTAACACTATTGCGAGATTAATCATTTTAGCCCTAAATATCCACATGCGTGATTTGGGATAATTTGAGCAAAATAGAATTAAAGTTTGACAAACATTTCGAATTTGGGTGAAAACCGGCATACCCTTTTCATTTCTCATTATGATTTGAGAATGCATAATATTGTTATGAGATTCATCCGATTTGGACATAAATGGCCCCATACGCGATTTAGGCTAATTTGATGTCACAAAATTGATAGTTTTGTCAATGTCTCATATAGGGGTGAAAGCCCACAAACCCACTCCATTTTTCATGAGCATTCAAATATCCCTAATATTGTTGTGAGATTCATCCATTTAAGCCTTGAACGGTCACAAATTCAATTTAGGCTAATTTGTGGTAAAAACAATGAAAGTTTGGTGATCGTCTCGGATTTTGGTGAAAACCTACATACCTACTTCCTTTTTCATTATGATTTGAGAATGCCTAATATTGTTATGAGATTTATCCGCTTTAGACATAAATGGCCCCATATGCGATTTGGGCCAATTTGATGTCCAAAAAATAATAGTTTGGTTAACATCTTAGATTGGGGTGAAAACCCATAAACCCACTCCATTTTGCATGAGCGTTCCAGTATCCCTAATATTGTTATGAGATTCATCCATTTGGGTCTTGAACGGTCACTTATGTTATTTGGGCTAATTTAAGGTCAAAACAATGAAAGTTTGGTCATCGTCTATGATTTGTGTTAAAACCTGCAAACCCACTTCATTTCTAATTATGATTTTATATTGCCAAATATTGTTGTGAGATTCATCCTTTCGGAACATGAATGGCCACGTATGTGATTTTGGCCAATTAGATGTTAAAAAAATGAATGTTCCATCAACATCTCATATTGGGATGAAAACCCACATACCCACTCCATTTTTTATGAGGATTCTAGAATACCTAACACTATTGTAAGATTCATCCGTTTAAGCCATGAATGGTCACATGCACGATTTGGGTTTATTTGAGTGAAAAAGAATGAAAGTTTGACTAATGTCTCGTATTTGGGTGAAACCACATACCCACTTCATTTCTCATTATGATTTGACAATTCCAAATATTGTTATGAGATTCATTCATTTGGAACATGAATGACCGCATACGCGTTTTGGGTCAATTTGATGCAAGAAAAATGGAAGTTTCGTCAACATCTCAGATTGGGGTGAAAGGCCACAAACCCACTCCATTTTTCAAGAGCGTTCCAGTATCCCTAATATTGTTATGAGATTCATTCATTTGGGTCTTGAACGGTCACTTATGTTATTAGGGGTAATTTGACGTAAAAACAACGAAAGTTAGGTCATCGTCTTCGATTTGTGCTAAAACCTGCAAATCCACTTCATTTCTAATTATGATTTGAGATTGCCGAATATTGTTATGAGATTCATCTATTCCGAATATGAATGGCCACGTACACGATTTGGGCCAATTAGATGTCAGAAAAATGAATGTTTCTTCAATATCTCATATTGGGGTGAAAACCCACATACCCACTCCATTTTTTTAAGAGGATTCTAGAATACCTAACACTATTGTGAGATTCATCCGTTTAAGCCTTGAAAGGTAACATGCGCGATTTGGGTTTATTTGAGTTAAAAAAAAATTAAAGTTTGACTAATGTCTCATATTTGGGTGAAAACACTCATACCTTCTTAATTTCTTATTATGATTTGAGTATGCCTAATATTGTTATAAGATTCATTCGTTTGGGACGTAAATGGCTACATACACGATTTAGGCCAATTTGATGTCAAAAAATTGAAAGTTTCGTCAACGTCTAAGATTGGGGTGAAGCCCCACAAACCCAATCCATTTTTCAAGAGCATTCCATTATCCTTAACATTATTGCGAGATTCATCCATTTGGGTCTTGAACGGTCACATATGTTATTTGGGCTAATTTGAGCTAAAATTAATGAAAGTTTGGTCATTATCTCATATTTGTGTTAAAACCTGCATACCCACTTCATTTCTCATTATGATTTGAGATTGCCAATTATTGTTTTAAGATTTATCCAATTTGGACATAAATGGCCCTATACGCAATTTGGGCCAACTTGATGTCAAAAAAATGATAGTTTTGTCAACGTCTCTTATTGGGGTGAAAACCCACAAACCCACTCTATTTTTCATGAGTATTCCAGTATCCCTAACATTATTGAGATATTCATCGATTTGGGTCTTGAACGGCCATATATAGTATGTAGGCTAATGTAAAACAATGAAAGTTTGGTTATTGTCTCGGATTTTTGTGAAATCCCGCATACCCAAATAATTTCTCATTATGATTTGAGAATGCCTAATATTGTTGTGAGATTCATCCGTTTAGAAGATGAATGGTCATATACACGATTTGGGCAAATTAGATGCCAAAAAATATGAAAGTTTCGTCAGCATATCTCAAATTAGGATGAAAACCCATATACCCACTGAATTTTTCATAGGGCTTCCTGAATACATAACAATGTTGTGAGATTAATACGTTTAGCCCTAAATAGCCATATAGATTTGGGATAATTTGAGTGAAATAGAATTAAAGTTTGACTAACATCCCGGATTTGGGTGAAAACCTGCATACCCTTTTCATTTGTTATTATGATTTGAGAATGCCTAATATTCTTATGAGATTCATCTGATTTGGACATAAATTGCCCCATACACGATTTAGGCTAATTTGATATCAAAAAATGATAGTTTTCTCAATGTCTCAGATGGGGTGAAAACCCACAAACCCACTCCATTTTTCATGAGCATTCCAATATCCCTAACATTGTTTTGAGATTCATCCATTTGGGTCATCAACGGTCACATATGTTATATGGGCTAATTTGAGGTAAAAACAATGAAAGTTTGGTTATTGTCTCGGATTTGTGTGAAAACCCGCATACCTAAATAATTTCTCATTATGATTTGAGAATGCCTAATATTGTTGTAAGAGTCATCCGCTTGGAATATGAATGGCCACATACACGATTTGGGCCAATTAGATGACAAAAAATGAAAGTTTTATCAGCATATCTGAAATTAGAAAGAAAACACACATACCCACTGCATTTTTCATGAGGATTCTAGAATACGTAACACTGTTGTGAGATACAGCCATTTACGCCCTAAATGGTCACATGCACGATTTGGGGTAATATTGAGTGAAAAAGAATTAAAGTTTGACTAACGTCTCGGATTTGGGTGAAAACCCACATTCCTACTTCATTTCTCATTATGATTTGAGAATGCATAATATTGCTATGAGATTCATTCGTTTAGGACGTAAATGGCCCCATACGAGATTTGCGCCAATTTGATGTCAAAAAAATGAAAGTTTTGTTAACGTCTTAGATTGGGGTGAAAACCCACATACTCACTCCATTTTTCATGGGAATTCCTTAATACCTAACACTGTTGTGATATTTATCCATTTAGAACTGAAGGCCATATTTGCGATTTTGGTTAATTTAAGTTAAATAGAATTAAAGTTTGACTAACGTCTTGAATTTGGGTGAAAACCCACATACCCACTTCATTTCTCTTTATGATTTGAAAATGCCTAATATTATTATGATATCTATTCGTTTGGGACATGAATGGCCATATAAGCAATTTCAGCCAATTTGATTTTGAAAAAATGAAAGTTTCGTCAACATCTAAGAATAGGATGGAAACTCACATACCTACTCCATTTTTCAGGTAGATTCCAGAATACCTAACACTATTGCGAGATTCATCTGTTTAGCCATGAATGGCAACATTCACGTTTTAGGGCAATTGGATTGAAAAAGAATTAAAGTTTTACTAACGTTTTCGGATTTGGGTGAAAACCCACATACCCACTTTATTTCTCATTATGATTTGAGAATGCCTTGTTAGTGCAAGCGTTTCACCTAAGAGGGGGGTGAATTGGGTGATACCAAAAGTTTTTGTTGCGTAAAAGAAAATTGTCAAAGAATTAATTCAGTTGAGAGCAAGAAGAAATATGACCGAAGTGTACACCGGGGGTTATATTGGTTTGGTCACAACCACTTTGACCTACATGCAGTCCTCAAAGTGTCTCTAAGAGTTTCACTATATTCTCCAAGATTCAGTGGGTTCTTTGCAACTCAGTACACATCAAGTTCCTTCACCTGGACTCTCACTCCCCCTTACACATTGTAATGAAATCCCCAACTCAAGGTTCCATAACCTTAAGTTGTCTCAATAACAAATATTGAGTTTGTAATGAAAAAACTCTCTCACAGAGTAAATATATAATCACTGAAGTACAATGAATGAGTATAAGAAAATAAAGCACAAAGAGTATATTGATCTATGTGTGATTGCTTGTTCTCAGTTGTTGTACTTTTCCTTTTGAATGCTCCATATATATAGATGATTTGTTGTATCCGTTGGAAGCAATTCAAACATGTCCGTTAGAGTTACGCAACAACGGTTTGCCATTGTTCTAATTTGAAAAACTATCCATTTGCGGTAGGTAGCGGTAGGTAAGCGTTCGAACATTTTATTTGACTTTTCACTTATCTCATGATTTCTCCATTGTTTCTCTGTAAAACATACTTAGAATACTAGTGCAATGACGAGTTAATCATATAGATAACAAATTAATAAAAATTCAATTAAAAACATGATTTTTAGACTGCTTTACTCAAGTGGCTACT
Organism: Inga leiocalycina; assembly: GCA_963242795.1. NCBI lineage: Eukaryota > Viridiplantae > Streptophyta > Magnoliopsida > Fabales > Fabaceae > Inga > Inga leiocalycina. Next base: position 52,104,495 of record OY725323.1, read on the forward strand.
TGAGTGATCATGCTTATTATTCGAGTAGTCCCTCGAGTAAACCTATAGAAAACATAGCAGAGAGTAATTCAACATTTTTCATAAAATATTACTCAGGTAAAACATGGAGTAAGATACATCACATACCTTGGAAATACCATATTACTTGAGTGATTACTCAAGTGACCATGTCTTTTCTTCACAAGTAACTCGAGTGAGCCCTCAAGTAAATTTCAAAATAAGTTTGCAGATTACTCGATTACTCCCTCAAGTAATAGCATCAAATTCTTGGCCGAGAGTACCTGTTCTTTGCTTACTTGATTACTTGAGTGACCCCTCGAGTAATGCCTCAAATACTCTGCAGATTACTCGATTGCTCCCTCGAGTAATGCCTTTTTCTCTCATGGTTACATAAGTAAGTTGTTGCATTTCTTGGCCGAGAGCTACTAGTAGATATTTGCCCTGGTTACTCAAGTAATGCCTTATACTCATGTTGTTACTCGGTGGCCACTCGAGTAATAGTCTATATAACTTTACAGATTACACGAGTGGCCCCTCGAGTAACTACATCCAAATTCTGGCAGTGCTTCTCTGGCTGATATTCTTTATGATTACTCAAATGCTCACTAGAATAATAGCTTCCCTTACTCGAGTAGTCACTCGAGTAAGCCATGACAAAATCTGCTACTGCTATTTTTCCTGTACTATTTCTCATTACTCCAGTGCTTACTTCAACTAATGCTTTGTCAGACATTTATTTACTATGTTTAAATACATTTGTTTTTTATCATATCCTCTTCTATCATTAGTCCAATCTTTGTTATCATCAAAACATATAGGATCTAACACGCCTAATATTTTTATGAGATTCATCAGTTTGGGACATAAATGGCCACATACGTGATTTGGGTCAATTTGATGTCAAAAAAATATAAGTTTCATCAACATCTCAGATTGGAGTGAAAACCCACAATCCCACTACATTTTTCATGAGCATTCCAGTATCGCTAACATTGTTGCAAGATTCATCCATTTGGGTCTTGAACGGTCACATATCTTATTTAGGCTAATTTGAGGTAAAAACAATGAAAGTTTTGTCATTGTCTCATATTTGTGTTAAAACCCGCATACCCACTTCATTTCTAATTATGATTTGAGATTGCCAAATATTGTTGTGAGATTAATCCAGTAGGAACATGAATGGCTACATAAGCGATTTGCGCCAATTAGATGTCAAAAAATTGAAAGTTTCATCAACATCTCAAATTGGGGCAAAAACCCACATACCCACTCCATTTTTCATGAGGATTCTAAAATACCTAACACTATTGTGAGATTTATCCGTTTACACCCTGAATGGTCACATGCTCGATTTGGGGAAATTTGAGTGAAAAGGAATTAAAGTTTGACTAACGTCTCAGATTTGGGTGAAAACCAGCATACCCACTTCATTTCTCATTATGATTTGAGAATGCCTAATATTGTTTTGAGATTCATTCGTTTGGGGGCCCCATACGAAATTTGGGCCAATTTGATGTCAACAAAATGAAAGTTTTGTCAACGTCTCAGATTAGGGTGAAAACTCATAAACCTACTCCATTTTTCATGAGGATTCCTGAATACCTAACACTATTACAAAATTCTACCATTTAGCACTGAAAGGCCACATTCACGATTTGGGGTAATTTAAGTTAAATAGAATTAAAGTTTGACTAACATCTCAAATTTGTGTGAAAACCTACATACCCACTTCATTTCTCATTATGATTTGAAAATGCCTATTATTATTATTATAATATTAATCCATTTGGGACATGAATGGCCATACAAGCAATTTCGGTAACTTTGAAGTCAAAAAAATTAAAGTTTCGTTAGCATCTCATATTAGGATCGAAACGTACATAACTACTCTATTTTTTAGGTGGATTCCAAAATACCTAACATTGTTGCGAGATTCATCCGTTTAGCCATGAATTGCCACATGCGGGATTTGGGGTAATTTGACTGAAAAATAATTAAAGTTTGACTAACATCTTAGATTTGGGTGAAAAACCACATACCCACTTCATTTCTCAATATATTTTGAGAATGCCTAATATTGTTATGAGATTCTTCCGTTTGGGACATAAATGGCCACATACGTGATTTGGGTCAATTTGATGTCAAAAAAATATAAGTTTCGTCAAGGTCTCAGATTGGGGTCAAAACCCACATACCCACTCCATTTTCATGAGCATTCTAGTATCTCTAACATTGTTGTGAGATTCATCCATTTGGGCCTTGAGGTAAAAACAATGAAAGTTTGGTCATCGTCTCGGATTAGTTTGAAAACCCGCATACCCACTTCATTTCTCATTATGATTTGAGAATGCCTAATATTGTTGTGAGATTCATCTATTTGGAACATGAATGGCCACAAACACTATTTGGACCAATTAGATGTAAAAAAAATGAAAGTTTCGTCAACCTCCCAAATTGGGTTGGAAAGCCATATACCCACTCCATTTTTCATGAGCATTCTAGATTAACTAACACTGTTGTGAGATTCATCAGTTTAAGCCCTGAATAGTCACATGTGTGATTCGGGGTAATTTGAGTGAAAAATAATTAAAGTTTGACTAACGTCTCGGATTTGGGTGAAAACCCACATAGCCACTTTATTTCTCATTATGATTTGAAAATGCCAAATATTATTATGATATTCATCTATTTGGGACATGAATGGCCACATAAGCGATTTCAGCCACTTTGATGTAAAAAAAATGAAAGTTTCATCAACATCTTAGATTAGGACGGAAACGTACATACCTACTCTATTTTTCAGGTGGATTCCAAAATACCTAACGTGTGTGTTTGGGGGGAGCGTTTGAGCCCCCCAAACGCTGGTTTCATGGCCAAACGCCCAATGGGCAATTGAAAAAAAATTTTTGGGTGTTTGGGGATCAAAGTGGGCAATTGAGCTTGAGATTGGAAAAATAGCTTTTGGTCTAAGCTCAAATTTGGAGCTTTTGGTGATTTAGCTTTTGAGGAGAGTGAGAATGATTAAAATATTTTTTCAGTTGTGTCCAGTGTGATATCAAACTGATTGCAATTTTACCCAAAATGTACTTTTTCGGCTACCAAAATTAATTTCAATTATTTTTTGGTGCTTGTAACCCTTAAAATATTTTTTCAACTGTACCCAGTGTGTTATCAGACTGATTGCAATGTTATCCTTAATGTACTTTTTCAGTTCCAAAAATTATTTTAAAATATTTTTTTGTGTTTTTAACCCTTTAAAATATTTTTCCACCCACTCTCTCTTACTATTATCACAAAAGTCATTTGTGCTTAAGTCAATCCAAACAAGTTTTATTTTTATAAAAGTCATTTATACAATCGCTGTTCCAAACATAAATCACATTACACAATCGAGCTTTTACCAAAAACAAGATTATCAAAAGCTAAATAGACAAACTCTATTTTTCCCATCGCTCTTCCAAACACACCCAACACTGTTGCGAGATTCATCTGTTTAGTCATGAATGGCCATAGGCGGCATTTGGGGCAATTTGAGTGAAAAATAATTAAAGTTTGACTAATATCTTAGATTTGCGTGAAAAATCGCATATCAACCCCATTTCTCAATATATTTTGAGAATTCCTAATATTGTTATGAGATTCTTCCGTTTGGGACATAAATGGCCCCATACTAGATTTGGACCAATTTAATGTCAAAAAAATGAACGTTTTGTCAACATCTCAGATTGGGGTGAAAACCCACATACCTATTCCATTTTTCATGAGGATTCCTAAATACATAACACTGTTGTGAGATTCATGCGTTTAGCACTGAATGGCCACATTCGGGATTTGGGAAAATTTATGTAAAATAGAATTAAATTTGACTAACGTCTCAACTTTAGGTGAAAGCCCACATACCCACGTCATTTCCCATTATGATTTGAGATCGCTAAATATTGTTATGAGATTCATCCGATTTGGACATAAATGGCCCTATACGCAATTTGGGCCAATTTGATGTCAAAAAAATGATAGTTTTGTCAACATCTCAGATTGGGGTGAAAACCCACAAACCCACATCATTTTTCATAACCATTCCAGTATCCCTAACATTGTTGTGAGATTCATTTATTTGGGTCTTGAACAATCATATATGTTATTTGGGCTAATTTGAGGTAAAACAATGAAAGGTTGGTCATCGTCTCTGATTTGTGTGAAAACTCACATACCCACTTCATTTGTCATTATGATCTGAGAATGCCTAATATTGTGTTGAGATTCATCCGTTTGGAACATGAATGGCCACATACGCGATTTGGGCCAATTTGATGTCAAAAAAATGTAAGTTTCGTTAACATCTCAAATTGGCGTGAAAATCCACATACCCACTCCATTTTTCATGAGGATTCTAGAATACCCAACACTAATGTGAGATTTAGCCGTTTATGCCCTGAATTGTCACATGCGCAATTCGGGGTTATTTGAGTGAAAAGGAATTAAAGTTTGTTAGAACCGGCTATCACCCAAGAGGGGGGTGAATTGGGTGCATAATAAAAACTCAAGAACTTTAGAAATCTTTTCGTATCTTAACGAAAGCGGTAAGTATGAAGGTTTATAAATCAACAGTTAGATTAAATAATATATGCTGGAAATATAAGAGCTTAGGGAAGAGAATATGCAAACTGTGATTTATCCTGGTTCGGTCCAATATGTGATGGCCTACATCCAGTCCCCAGGCTCCTCCTGCGATTTTCAAATCCACTATCTTCTTGTTTAATCAGGGCACAAGAAAAGCCTTTACAATTTCACAAGTTTAACCGGGTACTTGTGAAACCTATTACAAATCTCTCACTGAAATACTCCCCCTTACGGCAAGTCTTACGAGGAGAGCAATCCTGAAGATCTTCCTCTCCTGCTTACTCATGCAAGTCTTACGAGCAGCAACATTCTCTCCTGCTTACACCCCTATAAGTCTTATGAGCAGCAACGTTCTCTACTGCTTGCACCTTGTAAGTCTTACGAGCAAAATGTCTTCCTGGCAATTCTCTCTACAGCTTCTCCCGTAAGGAAATCAACCCTCTCAAGGTCCCTCTACCTTAAGACCAACTCAGAAATATAGATGAAAGTTTTTACAAACTCTCTCACAGAGTGGGTATAATACTCACTAAAGTACAATGCAAATAATCACTCTCTCAATGAAAAGTAATATAGAAACTGGAAAACAGAGAGTGTTTGGGTAGAAACAGAGGATTCATGTTATTCGCATGTTGGTGTCGTTGCTCTGTTTTCTCTGTCTTTCATCAACGTTGAATGCTCTCTCATTTATAGTTGATGAAGATGATGACCGTTGTGAGCATTTGTCCGTTGGAGTCATTTTGATCGTTGAGCATATTTGAAAAACGTGCTACCATGAGATTTCCATAAGGAGCGGTATGTCTCATTATGAGCTATACATCACGTTGTGGAGTGAGATGAATACGTTTGAGTTTCCAGACAATCTCTCATGGTGGGTTAAACTTTTGTCGTGGTAGGTAGCTGATACTCGGTATGTAATGATGCCGCCCGCCATAGTTGACTCTTTCATTTGAATATGTAATCTCAACATTAAATTTCTTGTTTCACACTGCAAAATACTTAATCACTAATATGATGAAATATTAGTCATGGGTATATTGACTCATTGGTCAAAAGATGAATTTCTGGCTTCTGTGACTCATCACGTTGAGTGAAGATATTTGCCATAACCTCCGTTCTTGGAGATGCAATCCAAATATTTAATCTCCTGTTTTATACTTGAAATATATGTTAGTTAATGTTTAGGAACAATAACAAGTGAAAACATAATGATTGTATAACATTTAACCATGTTTGGATTGATGGCTATGAGAGTCTAAACTTCTACGTTGCTTCTGTCAGGACCTCACTCGAGTGCATGTATAATTTCACGTTCTGACTTCCTCTCGGGCAAGCACTTTCTGCTCTTCACTCACATCTGCTCGAGTGAATTCTAGACATCACTCAAGCACAACCAGTCATGCTCGAGTGCGCTTCTTGTTTTCACGTACAAGCTTCTTCTCGGGTTAACACTCTCATGTCAAAACTTGCATGTGCTTGAGTGAGAAATAGTCTAATGCTCGAGTATGGATCCTAGTGCTCGAGTGTTGTAAGTTTCTTCATGATTCAGCTGCTTCTGGACATCACTCGCATAACATTTTTCAAGAGTGCATTTTTGCACTCGTGGCTGATGTGGGGCCACTTTAGAAAAAAATTGTTTATTTGATTCTAATGATGTATCATAAGAAAGCTCCTGCCATTTGCATTCCAATGCAAAAAGAATCAGCTCGTTGTATTCTGCAAGTTATGATCGAAAGAGTGTCTATTTCGCTAGACTGCACAAGCAACAACTTCCAGAAGGCATAGCTCCTAGAATAAACGTTCAAATTAGACAAATTACCTATCCATGGAAATCTCTTTGAGTCTAGTTCATTTGGCACTGGTCTCGTCTCAATCTGATGTGTGGTTTGTGAGTTATGCTCAAAATACCAAATCTATGTTGAAAAGTGACGGTGATTTCACTGTCTTTCTCCACAGATCATATCTCCTTCATTTGAGCTTCTTTCAATGTGATCTTAGTGCACATTTTACGTGTTGTGAGTCTTCGTTCATATGCCACCAGTTTTGGGTCAATCTGACTTGTGGTTTGAGAGATATAGCCAAAAACCAAACCTCTGTCAGGCTGAATGTAAAACAGAGTAGAACAGAGTCACCCCGTGCTCGAGTGAGTTCATCCTGTGCTCGAGTATAACTCCCCTAGAAGTGCCATAACTCACATATAAGTCATCTTAGCTTCGTCTTAACCTATTCCAACCATCATTTGATCATAGAAACCTCTGGTATCATCATAGAAACCTCCAGTATCACTTCTAACAACTTGAATCTTGATATTCTTTATAGATCTTCCAAGTTCTTCATTCTTCAATATCTTTCTTTTTGATTTTCCTCTTGATAATCATTCTTCATAATCCGAGTAATCATCTCCTTGACTATCTTCAATTTCTTTCTTCTTCTTCCTCTTGTTCATTTTCATTAATTCAATCTTCTTCATTCTTTGCTCGACTAATCTACAAAATATGTAACATTAAATATAGTAGTTAGTCAAAGAAATACATTATATAAACTTTTTGCTCTTATAACTTCATATCTATATTTGACATCATCAAAACTAATCATATCTAACAAAGTTTGACTAATGTCTCAGATTTGGGTGAAAACCCTCATACCCACTTCATTTCTCATTATTATTTGAGTATGCCAAATATTGCTTTAAGATTCTTCTGTTTTGGACGTAAATGGCCACATACATAATTTAGGCCAATTTGATGTCCAAAAAAATGAAAGTTTCGTCAACCTCTTAGATTAAGGTGAAAACCCACAAACCTAATCCATTTTTCATGAGCATTCCAGTATCCCTAACATTGTTGTGAGATTCATTCATTTGGATGTTGAACGGTCACATATGTTATTTAGGCTAATTTGAGGTAAAAATAATAAAAGTTTGGTCATCATCTCGGATTTGTGTTAAAACCTGCATACCCACTTCATTTCTCATTATGATTTAAGATTCATCTAATTTGGACATAAATGGCCCCATACGCGATTTGCGCCAATTTGAGGTCAAAAAAATGATAGTTTTGTAAACATCTCAGATTGCGGTGAAAACCCATAAACCCACTCCATTTTTCATGAGCATTCTAGTATCCCTAACATTTGTCGTGAGATTCATCCATTTGGGTCTTGAAAGGTCACATATGTTATATGGGCTAATTTGAGGTAAAAATAATGAAAGTTTGGTCTTCGTCTTCTATTAGTATGAAAACCCGCATAACCACTTCTTTCTCATTGTGATTTGAGAATAACTAATATTATTGAGAGATTCATCTGTTTGGAACATGAATTGCCACATACACGATTTGGGCCAATTAGATGCCAAAAAAATGAAAGTTTTGTCAACATCTCAAATTAGGTTGAAAACCCACATACCCACTACATTTTTCATAAGGATTTCAGAATACCTAACACTATTGCAAGATTAATCCGTTTAGCCTTAAATAGCCACATGCCCGATTTTTGGTAATTTGAGTGAAATAGAATTAAAGTTTGACTAATGTCTCGGATTTGGGTGAAAACCCACATACCCACTTCATTTCAAATTATGATTTGAGAATGCTTAGTGCTGTTATGAGATTCAATTTGATTTGGACATAAATGGCCCCATACGTTATATGCGCCAATTTGATGTCTACAAAATAATAGTTTTGTCATTGTCTCAGATTGGGGTGAGAACCCATAAACCTACTCCATTTTTCATCAGGATTCCTGAATACCTAACACTGTTGCGAGATTCATCTGTTTAGAACTGAATGGCCATATTTATGATTTTGGGTATTAAATGAAATAGAATTAAAGTTTGACTAACGTCTCAAATTTGGGTGAAAACCCACATACCCACTTCATTTCTCGTTATGATTTGAGATTGGGAAATATTGTTATGAGATTTATTCGATTTGGACATAAATGGTCCCATACTCAATTTGGGCCAATTGGATGTCAAAAAAATGTTAGTTTTGTCAAATCTCAGATTAGGGTGAAAACCCACAAACCCACTCCATTTTTCATGAGCATTCCAGTATCCCTAACATTGTTATGGGATTAATCCATTTTGGTATTGAATGGTCACATATGTTATATGGGCTAATTTGAGGTAAAAGCAATGAAAGTTTGGTCATCATCTCGTATTTGTGTTAAAACACACATACCCACTTAATTTCTCATTACGATTTGAGATTGCCAAATATTGTTGTGACATTCATCCATTTGGAACATGAATGGCCACATACGCGATTTAAGCCAATTTGATGTCAAAAAAATGAAAGTTTCATCCACATCTTAGATTGGTGTGAAAGCCCACATACCCACTCCATTTTTCATGAGGATTCTAGAATACCTAACACTGTTGTGACATTCAGCCATTTACGCCCTGAATGGTCACCTGCGCAATTTGTGGTTATTTGAGTGAAAAAGAATTAAGGTTTGACTAATGTCTCGGATTTGGGTGAAAACCCTCATACCCTCTTCATTTCTCATTATTATTTGAGTATGCCTAATATTGTTATGAGATTCTTCTATTTGGGACATAAATGGCTACATATACGTTTTGGGCCAATTTGATGTAAAAAAAATGAAAGCTTCGTCTGTTGGAAATTGTGCCCAAAGGGCCCATCATTGTACTTTGAACATTAATAATTTAATGAAATTTCTCCATTCTGTTATCATTTTATTTACATGTTAACTGTGATAATTGTATCCTTGGATAATTCATAAAGATTGTACTAAAATGTCCCTGGTCAGTCATCTATGCGGGAGCAGAGATGAAACAAGATCTGTATGACTTTGATAAGATATAGAGATACGATTCAAAGTCTTAGGCACTTCTTTCATCTCTGCTAAAATGTCCCTGGTCCAGTACAAGGTACTGGACCGACCCACTATGAGAAAGCTATATGGATCAAGTCATAAGCTTTTATCATGTATAACCACGTCACAATGCGCTTTGACCTGAGGTCATCATGGATTCCTACATGAGAGTTGCTAAGCTTTGAACTAGTCAAAAGTCACCTTTGATCGGGTGATGATAAAGGCTATAATCAGGCTTGGTGTTTTTTCATGTAGAGGAATATGAATGATCAAGATGGAATTTGTCCCTCACATTAGTAAAGAGATATTACTGGGCCCCTCGATGAGTAAGTCTGATAAATGTATGGTCATACTACTATGGAAAGGAGTTTCCATTTCTATTGTCAAACTACTTAGGAATCAAGAATGTAATGGTCAGGAATAAGAGGATGACATTATCCATGCCTCATCCTTGACTGATATATTGCGTGACAAAACGGACGTGACATGGTTGTATGACAAGTTGCATCGTTTTAACGATCCTCATATGAATTAGGTAGTCATGATGTCTTGCTAGAGGCCGCTTGTGACTTATGGGTTAGTACAGTTATTGGCCCACTTCCAACTTCATATGGGCCTACAGGGTCGCACACGAGATAATGTTTAATTACGGTGGACGAATTTATATTTATATATATATATATGTATATATGTAATATAAAAATTCGTTAATAATATTATATAGATATGTATTTTCGAAATACATATTATATATATATATGTATATAATATGATATTATTATATTGTGTTAGATTTAAATTTAATTTATTAAGATAAATTAAATCTAATAACTAACATGATAGAGATATGGTATCTTAGATTTAATTTATGAAGATAACTTAAATCTAATGGCTCTTTATTTGGATTAAATAAATAGGTTAAATTAAAACTGTTGGACAAATTTAATTTAAACTGAATTTATTTAATTAGCTCATCAAGATAATTAATATTTAATTAATTTTGAAATTAATAATGATTAATTTTGAAATTTGAAAAATAGCCCTCATAGGTTATAAACTTGATAGAGCAGATATACTGAGATACACATGAGAATTGAGAGCCGCAAGTGAAACCCTAGGAGACATTAGAGGCGCTAGCATGCAGTCTCGGTTGGAGAGCATTCGTGTGGATACCAGTAGAGGGAGTGAACCTGACGTGTTGGCTCTTAAAGATCTTGAAAAGCCTGAATCAAAAAGGTATTCATCATTCCAACTTGGTTTAAACGCCGTTGATAGGTCCTTGATTAGGATTGGTAAAATTTTTAAAATTCTTCCACTATGCCTGCCAATCCTAACATCGTCAACCTCATAGATTAGGGTGAAAACCCACAAGCCCAATCCATTTTTCATGAGCATTCCAGTATCCCTAACATTGTTGTGAGATTCATCCATTTGGGTCTTGAACGGTCACATATGTTATTTAGGCTAATTTGAGGTGAACACAATGAAAGTTTGGTCATTGTCTCGGATTTTTGTTAAAACTCGTATTCCCACTTCATTTCTCATTATGATTTGAGATTCATCTGATTTGGACATAAATGGCCCCATATGCGATTTACGCCAATTTGAGGTCAAAAAAATGATAGTTTTATCAATGTCTCAGATTATGGTGACAACCAATAAACCCAATCCATTTTTCATGAGCATTCTACTATCCCCAACATTGTTGTGAGATTCATCCATTTGGGTCTTCAAGGGTCACATATGTTATATGTGCTAATTTGAGGTAAAAATATTGAAAGTTTGGTCAGCGCCTCCAATTTGTGTAAAAACCCACATACCCACTTCATATCTCATTATGATTTGAGAATGCCTGATATTATTGTGAGATTTATCTTATTGGAACATGAATGGCCACATACACGATTTGAGCCAATTCGATGCCAAAAAATGAAAGTTTCGTCAACATCTCAAATTAGAATGAAAACCCACATACACACTGCATTTTTCATAAAGATTCCAGAATGCCTAACATTGTTGAGACATTAATCTGTTTAGCCCTAAATAGGCACATGCACGATTTGCGGTAATTTGAGTGAAAAAGAATTAAAGTTTGACTAATATCTCAGATTTGAGTGAAAACCCACATACCCACTTCATTTCTCATTATGATTTGAGAATGCTTAATATTGTTATGAGATTCATCCGATTTGGATATAAATGGCCCTATACATGATTTGGGCCAATTTGATGTCAACAGAATAATAGTTTTGTCAACATCTCATATTGGGGTGAAAACCCACAAACCTACTCCATTTTTCAAGAGGATTCCCAAATACCTAACACTGTTGTGAGATTCATCTATTAGCACTGAATGGCCACATTCGTGATTTGGGGTAATTTAAATAAAATAGAATTAAAGTTTGACTAACATCTCAAATTTGGGTGAAAACCCACATACCACTTCATTTCTCATTATGATTTGAGATTGGGAAATATTGTTATGAGATTTATTCGATTTGGACATAATGGCCCCATATGCGATTTTGGCCAATTTGATGTCAAAAAAATGTTAGTTTTGTCAACTTCTCAGATTGGGGTGAAAACCCACAAACCTTCTCCATTTTTCATGATCATTACAGTATCCCTAACATTGTTGTGAGATTCATCCATTTTGTTATTGAACGGTCACATATCTTATTTGGGCTAATTTGAGGTAAAAACAATGAAAGTTTGGTGATCCTCTTGTATTTTTGTTAAAACATGCATACCCACTTCATTTCTCATTATGATTTGAGATTGCCAAAAATTGTTGTGAGATTCATCCATTTGGAGCATTAATGGCCACATATGCGATTTGGGACAATTCGATGTCAAAGAAATGAAAGTTTCGTCAACAGCTCAAATTGGTGTGAAAACCCACATACCCACTGAATTTTTCATAAGGCTTCCAGAATACCTAACACTGTTGAGAGATTCATCCATTTACACCCTGAATGGTCACATGTGCAATTTGGGGTTATTTGAGTAAAAAAGAATTAAAGTTTGACTAATGTCTCGGATTTGGGTGAAAACCCTCATACCCACTTCATTTCTCATTATTATTTGAGTATGCATAATATTGTTATGAGATTCATCCGTTTGGGACGTAAATGTCCACATACACAATTTGGGCCAATTTGATGTCAAAAAAAGGAAAGTTTTGTCAACCTCTCAGAATAGGGTGAAAACCCACAAACCTAATCCACTTTTCATGAGCATTCCAGTATCCCTAACTTTGTTGTAGATTCATCAATTTGGGTCTTGAACAATCAAATATGTTTTTTGGGCTAATTTGAGGTAAAAACAATGAAAGTTTGGTCATCTACTCGAATTTGTGTTAAAAACCGCATACCCACTTCATTTCTCATTATGATTTGAGATTGGAAAATATCGTTTTGAGATTCATCCAATTTGGACAAAAATGGCCCCATAAGCGATTTGAGCCAATTTGAGGTCAAAAAACTGATAGTTTTGTCAATGTCTCATATTGGAGTGAAAACCCACAAACCTACTCTATTTTTCATGAGCATTCCAATATCCCTAACATTGTTATGAGATTCATTCATTTATGTCTTGAACGGTCACATATGTTAATTGGGCTAATTTGAGGTAAAATATTGAATGTTTGGTTATCATCTCCAATTTGTGTGAAAACCCGCATACCCACTTCATTTCTCATTATGATTTGAGAATGCCAATATTATTGTGAGATTCATCCGTTTAGAACATGAATGGCCATATACACGATTTGGGCCAATTAAATGTCAAAAGAATGAAAGTTTCGTGAACATCTCAGATTGGCGTGAAAACCCGCTTACCCACTCCATTTTTCATGAGGATTCAAATACCTAACACTATTGTGATATTCATTCGTTTATGCCTAAATGGTCACATCCGCAATTTGGGGTTATTTGAGTGAAAAAGAGTTAAGTTTGACTAACTTTTCGAATTTGGGTGAAAACCCGGAAACCCTTTCCATTTCTCATTATGATTTGAGAATGCCTAATATTGCTATAAGATTCAACCAATTTGCACATAAATGGCCCCATACGCGATTTGGACTAGTTTTATGTCAAAAAAATGATAGTTTTATCAACGTCTCAGATGGGGGTGAAAACTGACAAACCCACTCCATTTATCATTAGCATTTTAGTATCCCTAACATTGTTGTGAGATTCATCCATTTGGGTCTTGAACGGCTACATATGCAATTTAGGCTAATTTGCGGTAAAAACAATGAAAGTTTGGTCAACATCTTGGATTTGTTTGAAAACCCGCATACCCACTTCATTTCTAATTATGATGTGTGATTGCCAAATATTGATTTGAGATTCATCTATTTGGAACATGAATGGCCACATATGCGATTTTGGCCAATTAGATGTCAAAAAAATGAAAGTTTCATCAACATCTCATATTGGGGTGAAAACCCATATGCCCACTCAATTTTTCATGAGTATTTTAGAATACCAACATTGTTGTGAGAATCATCTGTTTACGCCCTGAATCGTAACTTGCGCGATTTGAGGATATTTGAGGGAAAAATAATTAAGTTTGACTAATGTCTCAGATTTGGGTGAAAACCCTCATACCCACTTCATTTCACATTATGATTTGAGTATGCCTAATATTGTTATGAGATTCATCCGTTTGGGAAGTAAATGGCCACATACAAGATTTGGGCCAATTTGATGTAAAAAAATGAAAGTTTCGTCAACGTTTTAGATTGGGGTGAAAACCCACAAACCCAATCCATTTTTCATGAGCATTCCAGTATCCCTAACATTGTTGTGACATTCATCAATTTGGGTCTTGAATGGTCACATATGTTATTTGGGCTAATTTGAGGCAAAAACAATGAAAGTTGGTTATCGTCTTAGATTTGTGTTAAACCTACATACCCACTTTATTTCTAATTATGATATGAGATTGCCAAATATTGTTGTGAGATTCACCCATTTGGAATATGAATGGCCACATATGCGATTTGGCGTGAAAACCCACACATCCACTCCATTTTTTATGAGGATTCTAGAATGCCTAACACTATTGTGAGATTCATCCGTTTACGCCCTGAATGGTCACATGCGCCATTTGGGGTTATTTGAGTGAAAAAGAATTAAAGTTTGACTAATGTCTAGGATTTGGGTGGAAACCCAGATACCAACTTCAATTCTCGTTGTGATTTGAGAATGCCTAATATTGTTATGAGATTCTTCTGTTTAGGACATAAATGGCCACATACATGATTTTGGCCAATTTGACATCAAAAAAATGAAAGTTTCGTCATTAATATTTGAGTATGCCCTGAATAGTCACATTCATGATTTTGGGTAATTTGACTGAAATAGAATTAAAGTTTGACTAACTTCTCGAATTTGGGTGGAAACCCACAAACCCACTTCATTTCTCATTATGATTTGAGATTGCCTAATATTGTTATGAGATTCATCCGTTTGGGACATCAATAGCCACATATGCGACTTGTTCCAATTTGGTGGCAACATCCTAGATTTAGGTGCAAACTCACAAACCCACTCCATTTTTCATAAGGATTTTAGAATTCCTAACACTTTTGCAAGATTCATCTTTTTAATACCCTGAAAGGCAACATGCGCGATTTGGGTTAATTTGAGTGAAAAAGAATTAAACTTTGACTAACGTCTCAGATTTGGGTGAAAACCTAGATAGACACTTCAATTCTCGTTGTGATTTTAGAATGCCTAATATTGTTATGAGATTCTTCCATTTAGGACATAAAATGGCCATATACACGATTTTGGCCAATTTGACGTAAAAAAAATGAAAGTTTCGTCAACGTCTCAGAATGGGGTGAAAATCCACATACCCACTCCTTTTTCCATGAGCATTCTAGTATCCCTAACATTATTTTGAGTTTCATCCATTTGGGTCTTGAACGGTCACAAATGCAATTTGAGCTAATTTGAGGTAAAAACAATGAAAGTTTGGTCACCATCTCAGATTTGTGTGAAACCCTCATACCCACTTCATTTCTCATTATGATTTAAGAAAGCCTAATATTATTGTGAGATTCATCTGTTTGGAACATGAATAGCTATATACATTATTTGCACCAATTTGATGACAGAAAACTGAAAGTGTCATGAACATCTCAAATTAGGATGTTAACCCACATACCCACTGCATTTTTCATAAGGATTCCAGAATACCTAACACTAATGCAAGATTCATCCGTTTAGCCCTAAAGAGCCACCTGCGGGATTTGGGGTAATTTGAGTTTAAATAGAATTAAATTTTGACTAACATCTCGCATTTGGGTGAAAACCCACATACCCACTTTATTTCTCATTATGATTTGAGAATGCCTAATATTTTTATGAGATTCATCCGATTGGGACATTAATGGCCACATACGCAATTTGGGCCAATTCGATGTCAAAAAATGATAGTTTTGTAAATGTCTCAGATTGGGATTCAAATCCACATAACCACTCCATTTTTCATGAAAATTTCAGTATCCCTAACATTATTGTGAGATTCATCCATTTGGGTCTTAAACGGCCACATATAAAATTTGCGCTAATTTGAGGTAAAAACAATGAAAGTTTGGTCATAATCTTGGATTTGGGTAAAAACCAACATACCCACTTCATTTCTCATTATGATATGAGAATGCCTAATATTGTTGTGAGATTCATCCGTTTGGAACATGAATGGCCACATACACGGTTTGGGCCAATTTGATGTCAAAAAAATGAAATTTTCGTCAACATCTCATATTGGGGTGAAAATCCACATACCTACTACATTTTTCATGAGGATTCTAGAATACCTAACACTGTTGCGAGATTCATCTGTTTAGCCCTAAATAGCCACAAGCGTGATTTGGGGTAATTTGAGCTAAATAGAATTACAGTTTGACTAACCTCTCGGATTTGCCTGAAAACCCACATACCTACTTCATTTCTCATAATGATTTGAGAATGCCTAATATTGTTGTGAGATTCATCCGTTTGGAACAGAAATGGCCACATACGAGATTTGGGCCAATTTAATGACAAAAAAAATGAATTTTTTTGTCAAAATCTCAGATTGGGGTGAAAACCCACATGCCTACTCCATTTTTCATAAGGATTCTAGAATACCTAACACTGTTGTGAGTTTCATATGTTTAGCCCACAATGGCCACATGCATGATTTTTGGTAATGAGTGAAATAGAATTAAAGTTTGACTAATGTGTCGAATTGGGGTGAAAACACATATACCCACTTCATTTCTTATTATTATTTGAGAATGCCTAATATTGCTATGAGATTTATTCGTTTGGGACATGAATGGCCAGAATACGATATTTGGGCCAATTTGATGTCAAAAAAATGAAAGTTTCATCAACATCTCGGATTGGGGTAAAAACCCATATACCCGCGATATTTTTCATGATGATTCCAGAATGCCTAACACTGCTGCGAGAGTAAACCGTTTAGCAATGAATGGCCACATTTTGACAATTTTGGGTAATTTGAGTGAAATAGAATTAAAGTTTGACTAAGGTGTCAAATTTGGGTTAAAACCCATATACCAACTTCATTTCCCATTATGATTTGAAATTGCCTAATATTGTTACGAGATTCATTCGTTTGAGACATAAATGGCGACAAGTGCGATTTCTTCCAATTTGATGTCAAAAAAATGAAACTTTCATCAATATCTCATATTTCAGTGAAAACACACATATCCACTTCATTTTTCATACAAACACCAGAATGCCTAAATGGCAACATGCACGATTTAGGGTAATTTGAATAAAAATGAATTAAAGTTTGATTAACATCTCAGATTGGGGTGAAAACCCACAAACCCACTTCATTTCTTGTTATGATTTGAGAATGCCTAATATTGTTATAAGATCATCCGTTTGGGACATAAATAGCAACATACACGATTTTGGTCAATTTGATGTCAAAAAAATGAAAGTTTCGTCAACATCTCAGATTGGGGTAAAAACCCACATACCCACTCCATTTTTCATGAGCATTCCAGTATCCATAACATTTTTGTGAGATTCATCCATTTGGGTCTTGAATGGTCACATAAGCAATTTGGGTTAATTTAAGGTAAGAACAATGAAAGTTTGGTCATCGTCTCTGATTTGTGTGAAAACCCCCATACCCACTTCATTTCTCATTATGAATTCAAAATGCCTAATATTGTTATGAGATTCATCCGTTAGGGGCATTAAGGGCTACATACACGATTGAGGCCAATATGATGTCAAAAAAACGAAAGTTTGTTCAACATCTCAGATTGAGTTGAAAACCGTCATACCCATTCCATTTTTCATGAGGATTATAGTATCCCTAACATTGTTGAGAGATTTATCCGTTTGTGTCTTGAATTGCCACATGCGTTGCGCAATTTGGGCTAATTTAAGGTCAAAAGAATGAATGTTTTGTCAATGACTCAGATTTGGGTAAAAACCCACATACCTACCCATATTTTTCATATGGATTTCAATATGCCTAACATTGTTTGGAGATTCATCTGTTTGGACCCTTAATGGCCACATATTGAATTTGGGCTAATTTAAAGTCAAATGAATGAAAGTTTGGTCAATGTCTCAAATTTTGGTGAAATCCCAAAAATCCACTCCATTTGTTGTGAGCATTCCAGTATCCCTAACATTGTAGTGAGATTCATCCATTTGGGTCTTGAACGGCCACATGCGTGAGCCTCATTTGGGGAAAAAACAATTAAAGTTTGGTCATCATCTCGGATATTTGATTAAACCCACATACCCACTTCATTTCTCATTATCATTAAAGAATGCCTAATATTGTGGTGAGACTCATCCGTTTGGAACATGAATGGCCACATACATGATTTCGGCTAATTTGATGTCAAAAAATGAAAGTTTCGTCAACATCTCAGATTGGGGTGAAAACCCACGTACCCAATCCATTTTTCCTGAGGATTCTAGAATACCTAACGCTGTAGAGAGATTTATCCGTTTAACACTGAATAGCGACATGCGCGATTTTAGGTAATTTGAGTGAAATAGAATTAAGTTTGACTAACGTCTCGAATTTTGATGAAAACCCAAATACCCGCTTCATTTCTCATTATGATTTGAGAAGGCCTAATATTGTTATGAGATTCATCCGTTTGGGATATAAAAGTTGGCATACACGATTTGAGCCAATTTGATATAAAAAAATGAATTTTTCTTGAACATCTAAGATTAGGGTGAAAATCCACATACCCAATCATTTTTCATGAGGATTCTAGTATTCCTAGCATTGTTGTGAGAATCATCCATTTGGGTCTTGAATGGCCACATGCACTGTGCGATTTAGGCTAATTTGATGTCGAAAGAATAAAAGTTTTGTCATCATCTCAGATTTGGGTAAAAACCCACATTCCCACCCCATTTTTCAAGAGGATTCCCGAATGCCTAGATATGTTGCGAGATTCATCAGTTTGGGCCCTGAACGGCCAAATGACCTGCGCGATTTAGGCTAATTTGATGTCAAAAGAAAGAAAGTTTGGTCAACATCTCAGATTTAGGTAAAAACCCACATACCCACTCCTTTTTTCATTAGCATTCTTGAATGGCTAATGCTGTTGCGAGGTTCATCTATTTGGGTCCTGAATGACTACATGCGCGATTTGGGCTAATTTTAGGTCAAAAGAATGAATGTTTGGTCAATGTCTCAAATATGAGTGAAAACCCACAAACCCACTCCATTTTTCATAAGCATTCTATAATCCCTAACATTATTGCGAGATTCATCC
Source organism: Inga leiocalycina (assembly GCA_963242795.1). Lineage (NCBI taxonomy): Eukaryota > Viridiplantae > Streptophyta > Magnoliopsida > Fabales > Fabaceae > Inga > Inga leiocalycina. The sequence continues at coordinate 52,123,747 of OY725323.1, forward strand.
TTTTAAGCCTTGAATGGCCACATGCGCTAGGTGATTTGGGCTAATTTCAGGTCAAGAGAATAAAAGTTTTGTCAACATCTCAAATTTAGGTAAAAACCCACAAAACTACTCCATTTTTCATGCGTATTTCAGTATCCTTAACATTTTTGTGAGATTCATCCATTTGGGTCTTGAACGGTCACATAAGCAATTTTGGGTTAATTTGAGGTAAGAAGAAGGAAAGTTTGGTCATCGTCTTGGATTTGTGTGAAAACCCCCATACCCACTTCATTTCTCATTTTGATTTGAGAATGCCTAATATTGTTGTGAGATTCATCCGTTTGGGGCATTAAGGGCTACATACACGATTGGGGCAATATGATGTCAAAAAAATGAAAAGTTTGTTCAATGAGTTAGATTGAGATGAAAACCGTCATACCCATTCCATCATTCATAAGGATTACAATATCCCTAACATTGTTGAGAAATTCATCCATTTGTGTTGAATAGACACATGCACTGCGCGATTTGGGCTAATTTGAGGTCAAAAGAATGAATGTTTCATCAATGACTCAGATTTGGGTAAAAACCCACATACCCATCCCCATTTTTCATAAGGATTCCAGAATCCCTATCAATATTGTGAGATTCATCCGTCTGAGGTGTGAATGGACACACATGTAATTTGGGTTAATTTTAGGTCGAATGAATGAATTTTTTGTTAACATATTGGATTTGCATGAAGAACCACTTACCCACTCCATTTTTCTCTAGGATTCCAGACTAGCTAATGCTATTTTGAGATTTATCCATTTGGGCCCTGAACGGCCACATGTGTGATTTGGGCTCTTTTGAGGTCAAATTAATGAAAGTTTGGTCAATGACTCGAATTTAGGTGAAATCCCACTACCAACTCCATTTTTCCTAAGGATTTCTAAATACCTAACATTATTGGGAGATTTATCTGTTTGGACCCTTAATAGCCACATACACAATTTGGGCTAATTTGAGGTCCAAAGAATGAACGTTTGGTCAACATCTCGGATTTGGGTGAATACCAAGTCCATTTTTCATGAGTATTCTAGAATGCCTAACATTGTTGGGAGATTTATCCGTTTGGACCCTTAATGGCCATATACATAATTTGGACTAATTTTAAGTTAAATGAATGAAAGTTTGGTTACTGTCTCTGATTTAGGTGAAAACCCACCAACCTACTCCATTTTTCATGAGCATTCTTGTATCCCTAACATTGTTGTGAGATTCATCTATTTGGGTCTTGAATGGCCACATGCACGATTTGGACTAATTTGATGTTAGAAGAATGAAAGTTTGGTCAACGTCTCAGATTTTGGTGAAAATCCACAGCCCCACTCCATTTTAATGAGGATTCCAAGATTACTAAAATTGTTACGAGATTAATCTGTTTGGGCCCTTAACGGGTCATACGCAATTTGGGCTAATTTGAGGTAAAAAAAAAAGAAAGTTTGGTCATTGTCTCATATTTGTGTGAAAACCCACATTCCCACTAAATTTCTCATTATGATTTGGGAATGCCTAATATTGTTGTGAGATTCATCCGTGTGGGACATGAACAACCACATACGTAAAGTGGGCTAATTTGATTGAAAAGAGTTTCATCAACATCTCAGATTGGGGTGAAAATCCACATATACTCTTCATTTTTTCTGAGGATTATGTTAGATCCCATATGTTTTGATGATAACAAAGATTGGACTAATGATAAAAGAGGATATGATAACAAATGAATTTGAACAAAGTAAATAAATGGCAGACAAAGCATTACTTGAAATAACCACTAGAGTAATGAAGAAGATTTGAGAGAAAGAGCAAAAGGAAGAACATCACTGGCAGGTTTTGTTTATGTTTACTCCAGTGACCACTCGAGTAAGGAATACTGTTACTCGTGTGGGCACTTGAGTAATATTGAAAGAAAATGTTTTTGGAGGCATTGCCAAAATTTGGAAGAAGTTACTCGAGTAGCCACTCGAGTAATATGCAAAGTCATATAGACCATTACTTGAGTAACCACTCAAGTAACACATGAGAAAAGGTATTACTCGAGTAGCCACTCGAGTAACTAGGTTAAAAATCTTCCAGTAGCTCTCGGCCAAGAAATGCAACAATTTACTCAAGTAGCCACTCGAGTAACCATGAAAGAAAGAAGCATTACTCGAGGGAGCACTCTAGTGATCTGTAGAGTTATTTAATCCATTACTCATGGATCAATCGAGTAACCAGGTAGGCAAACTCTCAGCCAAGAATTTGATGCAATTACTCTAGTGAGTAATCGAGTGATCTGTAAAGTTATTTGGAATTCACTCGAGGGGTCACTCGAGTAAGATGTGAAGAAAAGACATGGCCACTCGAGTAATAAGCTTACTGGAGAAGGCACCTGAGTAATGTTTGAAGAGAAGACATGACACTCGAGTAATCAGGTATTTCCAAGGTTTGTGATGTATCTTACTCTATGTCTTACCCGAGTAATATCTTGTGAAAAATGTTGAACTACTCACTGCCATATTTTTTATAGGTGTACTCGAGGGACTACTTGAGTAACAAGCATGATCACTCGAGTAGCCACTCGAGTAATGAAGTCCAGAAATCATATTTTAATCTAATGATTATTAATTTATTATCTAGATGATTAACTCTTCATTGCACTAGTATTCTAAGTACATTTGCAGAGAAATAATGAAGAGATCATGAGTAAAAAGTCAAATAAAAGTCTGAACGTTCACCTGCCGCTACCTACTGAAAATGGATAGTTTTCAAATTTAAAGAATAGTCAACTGTTGTAACCCCCTACCTTGATTAGTGTAATTATGATTTGATATTGTATAATTATTGGATTAGAGACCGTCGGATAATTTAAACTCATTTCAACTTCCTACTTTATAGTAGGGTTTTCACAAAGTCTTTCAAAAACTCTCCCTTTCCTGGTCTCAATTTCAAAACTCGAATATAATTACCTGTGCAGTTAATTTACATTCACACATATCAGAGTGTATAACCAAATCCCCAGCAACTCCCGGGTTCTATACATACATAATCTAAGGGTTTATAAGTCTCCACTAGGGGATTACATAACCAAAATCAAATGTAATATTTACATATCAAAATATACAGTAATCCTAAGTTTAAAAATAGATAACCAACATCCCACAATCAAATATACCCCAAAGCGGTTCTAATCTCTCCGGGTTGCTCGCTTCTCTTTAGAGCCACTTGCACTGTCTGAAAGGTTAGTCATTGGAAAGAATGAGATTCAAGTGAATCTCAGTAGTAACAAATTACTTACACAATGCATAAACATATAGCATGTATGATCATATTAAGCACCATCACAAGGTATTATGGCTCTCGCCATAAATGACAGCACTCATGGCTGTAATCTTTATGCGTCAACTTTCGCTGCAATCTCTATGTATCAAAAAGTAGCACAATGTATCACTATGCGTCAGCTTTCGTTGCGATCTCAAAGCATTACAATGTATTCACAAAGTATTCTCAATGCATGACAAATATACATATAATGTTTCACACACAATATAAGAGAAAGAGTCACTACCTTGTTCCTTCCTGACGTTCTTCGGCATCGTGGGCTCTTAAGGGTGGCAAATATCAAATCCTATAAACCAAATCAGGGATAACCCGTCAATCTCTTTTCCACATTTTCCAATTTTGTAGTACTTTATGTTAGTTATCATTTATTCTCTTTAGTTGGCTATTATAGGCCTAAACATATCCCTAATGGGTTGGGAGAAATACCTTGAAGATACCATTTTCAGAAAAAGAACACTAATTTTTGTGCTGACTCACTCGAGTGAAGAAGGCCTCACTCGAGTATTGCCCACAATTACACTCGAGTCCCAGTGAGTGAGACACAGAAGGTGTATACCCGAGAGCATCGACACTCCTTAGAGTGGTAAGTTCACTCGAGCACAGACACAAGCACTCGAGTGATGGTACTTTAGTCACCCGAGTCCCATCTAGAGAGGTGCAAGAAGTAACAACCCGAGAGCAACTACAACTCCCAGGTGACAAGTGCACTCAAGCACCAGCCCTAGCACTCGAGTGACTTCCCAATGCTCGCAAGTGCACATGCACACTCTTGATCATTTGCTTACGAATGATAGCTTGAGACGCACACCCATAGTGCTACATATACTTGCACTCGAGTAATACCATATGCACTCGAGTGATAACGTATGTCACTCGAAGATAAAGAAGTTTACTCGCGATTTCTACCTGAAGACTTAACCAAAATTCCCAGAATTTCATACTGTACTAGAGTGAGACTCTAGCTCACTCAAGTGAAGCTTATCAGAAGCCAGATCACAACAACTAATATAGTTTTCCAGATTTACCAAAACTAGTTCCAATGGTCCCAAAACTTATACCAAAACTCATTCCCCTCTAAAATTCCATAAGGAACCTATTGGTAACCTCAAAACAACCACAATCTTACTACAATGGCACATTCAACTCTTCTAACCACATTGCAACCAAAATACCTAATGACCAAACTTCCTCTTTTCAAATCCAAACTAAAACTATGGACTCCAAAACACAATTTGCCATTTATTCCACCACCTTATACTACAAAATTCATGCATTTCAAATTTAAGCCAAAATCAGGGCAATAGTACAAAATTCTCAAAACTTAACCAATGGCAAAGATAATTATACCAAAGTGCATCAACTACTCATCTCTTATTTCTTACAAAACCAACTTCTTGATTTCACCACTTTCAAATTGGTTCAAACACCAAAACACCACCTTCCAAAAATTTGACACCATAGCCATAAAGCCCTTACTATTATAAACAATTGTAAAACATAACATTTGGGCTAAAGAGATCATTCCCAAAGTCAAAAACTCACCTTTGCTTTTCTCTTTCTTGGCTAGTTTCAGCGAATATGGAGGAGAAGAGAGAGAAAATGAGATGAGAATGATGATGACAAATTTTTTCCCATTTCCCATGCTTCAACAAACATGGAAGAGGAGAGGGAAGAGAAAATTGAGTTTGAAAATTTGACCCTTATCCCATGGTCTATCTTTTGCCACTTGTCAACATCTTGTGCTTCCTTCCATGATTCCATATCCTCACATACACACTTGATTCCACCCCATTGATCACTCAAGAATCAATGCTAGCCTTTGATCTCAAGTTACCTATGAGGTTCCTCTTCGGTAACTGACCAACTGGTCGGTAAATTTACCATTTTGCCCCTGATTATCACAATGCTTACTAAACCATCACTAAACATATTTTACGTCACAATTCACATCATATACTTCAAAAGTGCTTAATTAACATTAATTACATCACTTTGAAGTTTTTAGCCCTTATTACAGTTTAGGATATTATAACCGTTGCTACGCGACTCTAACAGACATGTTTGATTGCTTCCAATGGATACTACAAATCATCTATATATATGGAGCATTCAAAGAGCACACTACAACAACTGAGAACAAGCAATCACACATCGATCAACATACTCTTTGTGCTTTGTTTTCTTATACTCATTTATTGTACTTCAGTGATTATATATTTGCTCTATGAGAGAGTTTTTCATTACAAACTCAAAATTTATTATTGAGACAACTTAAGGTTATAGAACCATGAGTTGGGGATTTGATTGCAACTTAAGGTTATGGAACCTTGAGTTGAGGATTGGGCATAGGTCAACGTGGTTGTGGCCAAACCAGTATAACTCCCGGTGTACACTTTGGTGATATTTCTCTTTTTTCTCAACTACTTTAAATATTCTGTCAATTTTCTTATACGCAACAAAATTTCTGGTATCACCCAATTCACCCCCTCTTGGGTGAAACACTTGCACTAACAGATTCCAGAATGCCTAACACTGTTGCAAGATTTATCCATTTATGCCCTAAATGGGCACATGCACGATTTGGTGAAATTTGAGGTCAAAAGAATGAAAGTTTGGAAAAAATATTAGATTTTGGTGAAAACCCACATACCCACTCCATTTTTCATGAAGATTATAGAATGGCTAATGTTGTTGCGAGATTCATCTGTTTGGCCCCTAAATGGCCATATGGACTATTTGGGCTAATTTAAGGTCAAAGGAATGAAAGTTTCATCAACATTTTGGATTTGGGTGAAAACCCACATACCAACCTCATTTTTCAAGAGCATTCCAAAATGCCTAACATTGTTGTGAGAATCATCCATGCTGGCCCTAAACGGCAACATATGAGAAGATGACCCAAGTTTCATTTTTTTTACCTCAAATTATCCGAAATTGCATATTTTACCATTAAGGGCCCAAACAGATGAATCTCATAACAATATTAGGCATCTCAGAGTCCATATTAAAATGGAGTGGGCTGCACGATTTGGGCTAATTTGAGGTCAAAAGAATGAAAGTTTTGTCAATATCTCAGATTTGGGTCAAAACCCACATACCCACCCCATTTTTCAAGAGGATTCCTGAATGCCTAACATTATTAAGAGATTCATCCGTTTGGGGCCTGAACTGCAACATACACGATTTGGGATAATTTGAGGTAAAAAGAATAAATATTTGGTTAATGTCTCATATTGGGGTGACAACTAATAAAACCACTCCATTTTTCAAGAGGATTCCAGACTCCCTAAAATTGTTATGAGATTCATTCGTTTGGGTCCTGAACGCGACATCGGCAATTTGGTCTAATTTAAGGTCAAACGAATGAAATTTTTGTCAATGTCTTAGTTTCGGGTGAAAAACCATATACCTAGACCAATTTTCAAGAGTATTCCAGAATGGCTAACATTGTTATAAGATTTATCTATTTGGGCTCTGAATGGATGCTTGTGAGATTTTGGCTAGTTTGAGGTCAAAATAATGAAAGTTTAGTCAATGTCTAAGATTTTGGTGAATACCAAGTCCATTTTTCATGAGGAATCTAGAATGACAAGCCTTGTTGGGAGATTCATCTGTTTGGACCCTTAACGGCCACATACGCAATTTGGGCTAATTTGAACTTAAAGAATAAAAGTTTGGTCAATATCTCAGATTTGGGTGAAAACCTACAAACCCACTCCATTTTTCATAAGCATTCTAGTATCCCAAACATTGTTTTGAAACTCATCTATTTGGGTCTTTAACAGCTACATGCGCAATTTTGGCTAATTTGAGGTTAAAATGATGAAAGTTTGGTCAGTGTCTCAGATTTGGTTGAATACCAAGTCCATTTTTCATGAGGATTCCAAAATAACAAACATAATTGGGAGATTCATCCATTTGGACTCTTAACGGCCACATACGCAATTTGGACTAATTTGAAGTCAAATGATTGAAAGTTTGGTCAACGTCTCAGATTTAGGTGACCTACAAACCCACTCCATTTTATAGGAGCATTTCAGTATCTCTAATATTGTTGTGAGATTCATTCGTTTGGGTCTTGAACGGCACATGTGCGATTTGGCCTAATTTGAGGTCAAAAGAATGAAAGTTTGGTCAACGTCTCAGATTTACATGTAAACCCTCAAACCCACTCCTTTTTAATAACTATTCCGAGATGCCTAAAATTGTTACGAGATTCATCTGTTTAGGCCCTTAATGGCGACATATGCAATTTAGGCTGATTTGAGGTAAAAGGAATGAAAGCTTGGTCATCATCTCCAATTTGTTTGGAAACCCACATACCCAATAAATTTCTCATTATGATTTGAGAATGCCAAATATTGTTTTGAGATTTATCTGTTTGGGGCATGAATGGTCACATACGCGATTTAGGCTAATTTGATGTCAAAAGAATAAAAGTTTCATCAACGTCTCAAATTGGGGTGAAAACCTCTATACCCATTCCATTTTTCATAAGGATTTCCAATTGCCTAACATTGTTGCGAGATTCATCCGTTTACGCCTTGAATGGCCATATGTGCGATTTGGGGTAATTTGTGTGAAAATGAATTAATGTTTGACCAACGTCTCAAATTTGGGTGAAAACACTCCCACTCCATTTTTAATGGGGATTCCAGAATTCCTAATATTGTTGTGAGATTCATCAAATTGGGTCCTGAGCTGCACATACGCGATTTGGTGAAATTTGAGGTTAAAAGAATGAAAGTTTGTTTAATATCTTAGATTTGGGTGAAAACCCACATACCCACTCCATTTTTCATGAAGACAAAAAAATGCCTAACACTATTACAAGATTCATCTGTTTAGGCTTGAATGGCCACATGCGTGATTTGGGCTAATATGAGGTCAAAAGAATGAAAGTTTGGTCAACATCTCATATTTGGGTGAAAACCAATACACTGACTCCACTTTTCATGAGGATTCCCGGATGCCTAACAGTGTAAGGAAATTATACCATCTAGACCCTTAACGGTCAGTTACGTAATTTGGGCTAATTTGAAGTCAAAAGAATAAAAGTTTGGACAACATCTTGAATTTAAATGAAAACCCACATACCCACCCCATTTTTCAAGAGGATTCCCTAATGCCTATGATTATTGGGCGATTCTTCCGTTTGGACCCTTAACAGCCACATACGCTATTGGAGCTAAATTGAAGTCAAAAGAATCAAAGTTTGGTTAATGCCTCAGATTTGGCTTAAAACCCACAAGCCCACTCTATTTTGAAGAGCATTCCAGAATCCCTAACATTATTATAAGACTCATCCATTTAGGTCTTGAACGGTCACATGCACGATTTGGGTGAAATCCTACATACCCACCCCAATTTTCAAGAGGATTCCAGAATGCCTAACATTGTCGTGAGATTCACCCATTTGGGTGCTGAACAGCCACATGTGCGATTTTGGCTAATTTTATGCCTAAAGAATGAAAGTTTGGTCAACGTCTAGGATTTAGGTGAATACCAAGTCCATTTTTCATGAGGATTCTAGAATGCCTAACATTGTTGGGAGAGTCATCCCTTTACACCTGTAATGGCCACATACGCGATTTGGTCAACGTCTTAGATTTGGGTGAAAAGCCATAAACCAACTCCATTTTCCATAAGCATTCTAGTATCCCTAATATTGTTGTAACATTCATCCGTTTGGGGCTTGAATTGACACATGCATGATTTGGGCTAATTTGAGCTCAAAAGAATAAAAGTTTGGTCAAATAATAACAAGAAATTTAGTGGGTATGTGGGTTTTCACTCAAATCCGAGATGATGACCAAACTTTCATTTTTTTTACCTCAAATTAGCCAAATTGCGTATGTTGCCGTTAATGGCCAAAACGGATAAATCTCATAACAATTTTACGCATCTCGGAGTCTTCATTAAAATGGAGTAGGCTGCGTGATTTGGGCTCATTTGAGTTCAAAAGAATGAAATTTTCGTCAACAACTTGCATTTGAGTGAAAACCCAAATACCCACCCCATTTTTAAGAGGATTCCAAGATACCTAACATTGTCGCGAGATTTATCGGTTTGGCTACTTTATAGCTACAAACGCGATGATGGCTAATTTGAGGTCAAAAGAATTAAATTTTGGTCAACGTCTTGGATTGGGGTGAAAACTAACATACCCACTCCATTTTTCATGAGCATTCTAGAATGCCTTACATTGTTGCGAGATTCATCCATTTGGTTAAAAGAATGAAAGTTTGGTCAACGTCTCGAATTTTTGTTAAAACCCATATACCCACTTCGTTTTTCATAAGGAATCCAAAATGCCTAACTTTGTTGTGAGATTCATCTTTTTTCCCCTAAACATTGACATGCTAGATTTAGGCTAATTTAGGCTCAAAATCATGAGTGTTAGGTCAATGTCCCAGATTTGGGTTAAAACTCACGTACCCACTCCATTTTCCATAAAGATTTAAGAATGCCTAACATTGTTAATGTCTCAAATTTAGGTCAAATGAATGAGAGTTTGGTCAACATCTCGGATTTCGGTTAAAAACCAAATACCCACTTCGTTTTTCATATGGATTCCTGAATGCCTAACATAGTTGCAAGATTCATCCGTTTTTGCCCTGAATGTCAACGTGCTAGATTTGGGCTAATTTGAGGTCAAACGAATGAAAGTTGGGTCAACATCCCGGATTTTGTTGAAAACCCACATGCCCACTCCATTTTTCATGAGGATTCCAGAATGCCTAACATTGTTATGAGATTCATCCGTTTGGGCCCCGAATGGCCACATTAGCATTTTGGGCTAATTTGAGGTCAAAAGAATGAAACTTTGGTCAATATCTCAAATTTGGGTGAAAATTCACATACACACTCCTTTTTCCATGAGGATTCCAGAATGCCTAACATTGTTGTGAGATTCATCCGTTTTGGCCCTGAACGGCCACATGCAATATTTAGGATAATTTGAGGTCAAAACAATGAAAGTTGGGTCAACATCTCAGAGGTTGGCTAAAACCCAAATACCCGCTTTGTTTTCCATAAGGATTTGAGAATAGCTAACATTGTTATGAGATTCATCCGTTTCGGCCCTGAATGGCCAGATGTGCAATTTGGGCTAATTTGAGGTAAAAATAATGAAAGTTGGGTCAATGTCTCAGATTTAGGTGAAAAATCTCATACCCTCTCCAATTTTCATGATGATTCCAGAATGCCTGACATTGCCGCTAGATTCATCCGTTTGGGATTTGAACGGCCATATACAAGATATTGGCCAATTTTTAGCAAAGAGAATGAAAAGTTGGGTCAATGTCTCGAATTTTAGTTCAAACACATACACCCACTTCTTTTTCCATAGGGATTACAGAATGCCTAACATTACTGCGAGATTCATCCGTTTTGACCTTGAACGTCAACATGCTAGATTTAGGCTAATTTGAGGTCAGAAGAACGAAAGTTAGGTCAACCTCTCAGATTTTGGTGAAAACCCACATACCCACTCTATTTTCCATGAGGATTCGAGAATGGCTAACATTGTTTTGAGATTCATCCGTGTGGGCCCTGAATGGCCACATGGTAGATATAGGCTAATTTTTAGTCAAAAGAATAAAAGTTTGGTCAATCTCTCAGATTTTTGTTAAAACGCAAATACGCACTTCACTTTTCATATGGATTCCAGAATGCCTAACATTGTTGCAAGATTCATCCGTTTTTGCCCTGAACGTCAAGATGCTAGATTTGGAGTAATTTGAGGTCAAAAGAATTAAAGTTTGGCCAACATCTTGAATTTTGGGGAAAACCCACATACCTGCTCCGTTTTTCATGAGGATTCCAGAATACCTAGAATTGTTATGAGATTCATCCGTCTGGGCCCTGAATGGCCACATACGCAATTTGGGCTAATTTGAGGTCAAAAGAATGAAAGTTTGGTCACTGTCTCAGATTTGGGTGAAAACCTACATACCCGCTCAATTTTCAATGAGGATTCCAGAATGCCTATCATTCTTGCGAGATTCATTCGTTTGGGCCCTGAACGGCCACATGCTATATATTGGCAAATTTTATGTCAAAAGAATGAAAATTTGGTCAACATCTCGGATTTTGGTTAAAACCTATCTACACACTTCATTTTTCATAAGAATTCAAGAATGACTAACATTGTTGCGAGATTCATCTATTTTGGCCCTGAACATCAACATGCTAGATTTGGGCTAATTTAAGGTGAAAAGAATGAAAGTTAGGTTAATATCTTGGATTATGGTGAAAACCCACATACCCACTCCATTTTTCATAAGGATTGAAGAAAACATAATCTTGCTGTGAGATTCATCCGTTTAGACCCGAACGGCCACATGCGTATTTTGGGACAATTAGACATTAAAAGAATGAAAATTTGGTCAACGTCTCAAATTTTGGAAAAAAACCCACTGACCCACCCCATTTTTCATGAGGATTCAAGGATGCCTAACAATGTTTCAAGATTCACGCGTTTCAGACCTGAACTACCACAAAGGTGATTTGGTATAATTTGGAGTCAAAAGAATGAAAGTTTGGTCAAGTTCTCAAATTGGGGTGGAAACCCGTAAACGCACTCAATTTTTCATGAGGATTACAAAATCCCTAACATTGTTGCGAGATTCATCCGTTTGGACACGAATGGCTACACAAGCAATTTAGGCCAACTAGACGTCAAAAGAATGAAAGTTTGGTCAACGTCTCATATTTGAGTGAAAACCCACATACCCACTCTATTTTCCATAAGGATTCCATAATCCCTAACAATGTTGTGAGATTCATCCCGTTAGGGCTTGAACGGCCACATACATGATTTGGGCTAAATTAAAGTCAAAAGAATGAAAGTTTGGTCAACGTTTCAAATTGGGGTGAAAACCCACAAACACGCTCAATTTTTCATGAGGATTCCGGATTCCCTAACATTGTTGCGAGATTCATCCTTTTTACCCAATGGACACAGACGTGATTTAGGGTAATTTGAGGTTAAAAGAATGAAAGTTTGGTCAACGTCTAGGATATTCGTGAAAACCCATATACCTGCTCCATTTTTTATGAGGATTCAAGAATCCCCAACATTGTTGCGAGATTCATCCGTTTGGGGAATAAACGGCCTTATACGCAATTTGGGCTAATTTAATGCTAAAGATTGAAAGTTCGATGAACGTCACAGATTTTGGTGAAAACCAACATACCCATTCCATTTTTCTTGTGGATTCAGGGATGCCTAATAATGTTGCGAGATTCATCCGTTTGGTCCCTGAACGGCCACATAAGCGATTTGCTCTGATTAAATGTCAAATAAGTGAAAGCTTGATCAACATGTTAGCTTTAGGTGTTAACCCACATACTCACTCCAGTTTTCATGAGATTCCAAGAAAAGATAATCTTGCTGCGAGATTCATCCATTTGGACCTGAACGACCACATACGCATTTTGGGACAATTAGACATCAAAAAATGAAAGTTTGGTCAGCATCTCAGCTTTTTGTAAAAACACACTGACCCACTTCATTTTTCATGAGGATTCAGGGATGCCTAACAATATTGCAAGATTCATGCATTTCAAACCTGAATGACCACATAGGTGATTTAGTCAATTTCTCAAATTAGGCTCGAAACTTGCAAATAGACTCTATTTTTCATGAGTATTACAAAATCCTTAACATTGTTGTGAGATTCATCAGTTTAGACACGAACAACCACACACTTAATTTGGCCCAATTGGATGTGAAGAGAATGAGTTTGGTCTACGTCTCAGATTTGGGTGAAAACCCACGTACCCACTCCATTTTTCATGAGGATTCCATAATCCCTAACAATGTTGTGATATTCATCTGGTTAGGGCTAGAACAGCCACATACATGATTTGTTCTAATTTGAAGTCAAAACAATAAAAGTTTGGTAAACGTTTCAAATTTGTGTGAAAACCCACAAACCCGCTCTATTTTTCATGAGGCTTCCAGATTCCCTAACATTATTGCAAGATTCATCCGTTTGGAACCGAATGGACATAGACGCGAGTTAGGCTAATTTGATGTCAAAAGAATGAAAGTTTGGTCAATGTCTAAGATATTCATGAAAACCCATATACCCACTCCATTTTTTATGAGGATTCATGAATCCCCAATATTGTTGTGAGATTCATCCGCATGGGGTATAAAAGGCCTCATACGCAATTTGGGCTAATTTAAAGTCAAAGAATGAAAGTTTGATTAACGTCTCAGATTTAGGTAAAATCCGACATACCCACTCCATTTTTCATGAGGATTCAGGGATGCCTTACAATGTTGCGATATTCAACCATTTAGGCCCTAAACGACAACATACCTGATTTGCTCTAACTATATGTCAAATAAATGTAAGTTTGATCAATGCCCCAGCTTTAGGTAAAAACCTACATACTCACTCCATTTTTCATGACGATCTAAGAATACATAATCTTGCTGCGACATTCATCCGTTTGGACTCGAACGGCCACATAAGTGATTTGATCTGAAGATGTCAAATAAATGAAAGTTTGATCAACGTCTCAGCTTTGGGTGAAAACCCACATAGTCACTCCATTTTTCACGAGGATTCAAGAAAACATATCCTTGCTCTGAGATTCATCCGTTTAGACCTGAATGGCCACATACGCATTTTGGCACAATTAGACATCAAGAAAATGAGGTTTGGTCAATGTCTCAGCTTTTGGAAAAAACACACTGACCCACTATGGAAATTTAGGGATTCCTAACAATGTTGCAAGATTCATGCATTTCATACCTTATTGGCCACATAGGTGATTTGGTATACTTTGGAGTCAAGACAATAAAAGTTTGGTGAAGTTCTCAAATTAAGGTGGAAACCCGCAAACGCACTCCATTTTTCATGAGGATTACAAAATCCCTAACTTTGTTGCAAGATTCATCTATCTGGACAGGAATGGCCACAGACGCAATTTAGGCCAATTGGACATCAAAAGAATGATAGTTTGGTCAATGTCTCAAATTTGAGTGAAAACCCATGTACCAACTCTATTTTTCATGCAGATTCTATAATCCCTAACAATGTTGGGAGAATCATCCTATTTGGGACTGAACGACCACATACACGATTTCGGCAAATTTGAAGTAAAAACAATGAAATTTTTGTCAACGTTTCAAACTTAGGGGAAAAACTACAAAACCGCTCCATTTTTCATGAGGATTCCAGATCCTTTAACACTATTGCGAGATTTATCCGTTTGCATCCGAACGGACACAGACGCGATTTAGGCTAATTTGAGGTCAAAAGATTGAAAGTTTGGTCAACGTCTAGGATATTCCTGAAAACCCATATACCCACTCCATTTTTTATAAGGATTCAAGAATCCCTAATATTGTTGCGAGATTCATCCGTTTGGGGCATACACAACCTCATACGCAATTTAGGGTAATTTAAATTCAAGGAATGAAAGTTCGATCGATGTCTCAGATTTATGTGAAAACCGACATACCCACTCTATTTTTCATGAGGATCTAGGGATACCTAACAATGTTGCGAGATTCAGGTGTTTCAGTCTTGAAAGGCCACGTACGTGATTTCGTATAATTTGGAGTCAAAAGAATGAAAGTTTGGTCAAGTTCTCAAATTGGGGTGGAAACCCGTAAGTGCACTCAATTTTTCATGAGTATTACAAAATCCCTAACATTGTTGCGAGATTCATCCGTTTGGACACGAATGGCTACACACGCAATTTAGGCCAACTAGACGTCAAAAGAATGAAAGTTTGGTCAACGTCTCATATTTGAGTGAAAACCCACATACCCACTCTATTTTCCATGAGGATTCCATAATCCCTAACAATGTTGTGAGATTCATCCGGTTAGGGCTTGAACGGCCACATACATGATTTGGGCTAAATTAAAGTCAAAATAATGAAAGTTTGGTAAACGTTTCAAATTGGGGTGAAAACCCACAAACACGCTCAATTTTTCATGAGGATTCCAGATTCCCTAACATTGTTGGAGATTCATCCGTTTGGGCTTTGAACAGCCACATACGCGATTTGCACAGACTAGATGTCAAACAAATGAAAGTTTGATCAACATCTCAGCTTTGGGAGAAAACCTATATACTCACTCCATTTTTCATGAGTATTCAAGAAAACATATTCTTGCTGTGAGATTCATCCGTTTGGACCCGAACAGCCACATACGCATTTTAGGACAATTATACATCAAAAGAATGAGACTTTGGTCAACGTCTCAGCTTTTAGTAACAACGTACTGACCCATTCCACTTTTCATGAGGATTTAAGGATTCCTAACAATGTTACGAGATTCATGCGTTTCTGACCTGAATGGCCACAGGTGATTTTGGATTAATTTAGAGTCAAAAGAATGAAAGTTTGGTCAAGTTATCAAATTAGGGTGGAAACCTGCAAACACACTCCATCTTTCATGATGATTACAAAATCCCTAACATTGTTGCAAGATTCATCTGTTTGCACACGAACACCCACATACGCAATTTGGGTTAATTGGACGTCAAATGAACGAAAGTTTGGTCAACGTCTTAGATTTGAGTGAGAACCCACGTGCTTACTCCATTTTTCATGTGGATTACATAATCCCTAACAATGTTGTGAGATTCATCCGGTTAGGGCCAGAACAGCCACACACACGATTTAGGCTAATTTGAATTCAAAAGAATCAAAGTTTGGTCAACATTTCAAATTAGGGAGAAAACCCACAAACTCACTCCATTCTTCATGAGGATTACAGATTCCCTAACATTGTTACGAGATTCATCTATTTGGACCCGAAGGGACACAAACACGATTTAGCCTAATTTGAGGTCAAAAGAATGAAAATGTGGTCAACGTCTAGGATATTCATGAAAACCCATATATCTACTCCTTTTATTATGAGGAATCAAGAATACCCAATATTGTTGCGAGATTCGTCCGTTGGGGCATAAATGGCCTCTTACGCAATTTGGGCTAATTTAAAGTCAAAGAATGAAGGTTCGATCAACTTCTCATATTTAGGTGAAAACTGACATACCCACTCTATTTTTCATGACGATTCAGGGATGCCTAACAATGTTGCAAGATTCATCCGTTTGGGCCCAGAACGGCCACATACGTGATTTGCTCTGACTAGATGTCAAATAAATGAAAGTTTGATCAACTTCTAGCCTTTGGGTGAAAACCCATATAATCACTCCATTTTTCATAAGTATTCAAGAAAACATATTCTTGCTACGAGATTCATCTGTTTGGACCTGAACGGCCACATACGCATTTTGGGACATTTATACATCAAAAGAATGAGAGTTTGGTAAACGTCTCGGCTTTTGGTAAAAATGTACTGACCCATTCCACCGTTCATGAGGATTTAGGGATTCCTAACAATGTTACGAGATTCATACGTTTCTGACCTGAATGGCCACATAGGTGATTTCTGATTAATTTAGAGTCAAAAGAATGAAAGTTTGGTCAAGTTGTCATATTCGAGTGGAAACCCGCAAACACAATCCATTTTGCATGATGATTACAAAATCCCTAACATTGTTGCAAGAATAATCTGTTTGCACATGAACACCCACATACACAAAATTAAGCCAAAATCATTTCAAAATTAAACACTAACCAATTCACATATTTCAAAATTAAGCCAAAATCAGGGCAAAAATCCAAAATCCTCAAAGCTAAACCAATGACCACCATAAATATATCAAAAGATTCCAAAGGCTTACCTTAACTTCTTCCCAAGACTAATTCTTGATTTCCACTACTTCCAAATTTTCTCAAGCTTCCAATCACCACTAATCAAAAATCTGAAACCATAGGAATAATGCTCATGACACTATGATCAATATTAATGAAGAGCACTTGAGCATTTAGAGACAAATACTCACCCAAAACTCAAGCTTTTCCTTCCTCTTTCCTACCAAGCTTGGACGAAAATGGAGTGGAGAAGAGAGAGATGAGAGAATGAAGATGGGATCATATTTCCTTGTGCATGAGACTTTTTGGCCGACCTAAGTTGAGGAGAGAGGGAGAAAAAGAGGTTGAAACATTGACTTGACCAAAGGCTCACAAATGGACACTTGGCAACATCTTGGCCCTCCTTTCCTAACCTCACATAACAAATGCACACACACAACTCCTCTCATACTCATGAATCCTAACCATTGATCTCGAGTTACTTATGAGTTTCCTCTTCGGTAACTGACCAATCGTTCGGTAATTTACCATTTTGCCCCTGATTATCACAATGCTTACAAAACTATCACCAAGCACATTTTACATTACAATTCACATAATATACTTCAAAAGTGCTTAATTAACATTAATTACATCCCTTTGAAGTTATTAGCCCTTAATTACAATTCAGGATATTACATCTACGATATTCATGAAAAACCATATACCCACTCCATTTTTTATGAGGATTCAAGAATTCCCAACATTGTTGCAAGATTTATTTGTTTGGGGCATAAATGGCCACATGCACAATTTAGGCTAATTTAAAGTCAAATAATGAAAGCTCGATCAATGTCTCAGATTTAGGTGAAAACTGACATACCCACTCCAATTTTCATGAGGATTTAGGGATGCCTAACAATGTTGTGAGATTCATCGGTTTGTGCCCTGAACGGATACGTACTCGATTTGCTCTAACTAGATGTCAAATAAATGAAAGTTCGATCAACATCTCAGGTTTGGGTGAGAACCTACATACTCACTCCATTTTTTACGAAGATCAAGAAAACATAATTTTGCTGTGAGATTCATCTATTTGGACCAGAACGACCACATACACATTTTGGGACAACTAGACATCAAAAGAATGAAAGTTTGGTCAACGTCTCAGCGTTTAGTAAAAACACACTAACACACTCCATTTTTCAGGAGGATTTAGGGATGACTAAAATATTGCAAGATTCATATGTTTCGGATCTGAACGGCCACATAGGTCATTTGGTATAATTTGGAGTAAAAAGACTGAACGTTTGGTCAATTTCTCATATTGGGGTGCAAACCCGCAAATACACTCCATTTTTCATCAGAATTACAAATTCCCTAACATTGTTGCGAGATTCATCCATTTGGACCGAACGGCCAGACAAGCAATTTGGGCTAATTAGATGACAAAAGATTGAATGTTTGGTCAACATCTCAGATTTGGGTGAAAACCCACGTACCCACTCTATTTTTCTTTAGGATTCGATAATCCATAACAATGTTGTGAGATTCAACCAGTTAGGGCCTCAAGTGCCACATACATGATTTAGGCTAATTTGAAGTCAAAAGAATCAAAGTTTTGTCAAATTTTCAAATTAGGGTGAAAACCCACAAACTCGCTCCATTTTCCTAAGGATTTTACTTTCCCTAACATTGTTGCAAGATTCATTTGTTTGGACCCGAACGGACAAAGACGCAATTTAGGCTAATTTGAGGTCAAAAGAATGAAAGTTTGGTCAACGTCTAGGACATTCGTGAAAACCCATATACCTACTCAGTTTTTTATGAGGATTCAAGAATACCCTACATTATTACGAGATTCATTTGTTTATGACCTCATACGCAATTTGGGCTAATTTAATGTCAAAGAAAGAAAGTTTAATCAACGTCTCAGATTTAGGTGAAAACCGACATACACACTACATTTTTTCATGAGGATTCAGGGATGCCTAACAATATTGCAAGATTCATCCATTTGTGCTCCGAACAGCCACATACGCAATTTGCTCCTACTAGATGTCAAAAAATGAAACTGTGATCAAAGTCTCAACTTTGGGTGAAAACCACATACTCACTCAATTTTTCATAAGGATCAATAAAACGTAATCTTGTTGTGAGATTCATCTGTTTGGACCAGAACGGCCACAAACGCATTTTGGGACAATTAGACATCCAAAGAATGATAGTTTGGTCAACGTCTTAGCTTTTGGTAAAAACACACTGGCCTACTCCATTTTTCATAAGGATTCAGAGATGTCTAATAATGTTGCGAGATTCATGCATTTCGGACCTGAACAGACACATAGTTGATTTGGTATAATTTGGGTTAAAACAATAAAAGTTTGACCAAGTTCTCAAATTGGGGTGGAAAACTGCAAACAAACTCTATTTTTCATGAGGATTACAAAATCCATAACATTGTTGTGAGATTCATCCGTTTGGTCCCAAATGGTCAGACACACAATTTGGGCCAATTGGATGTCAAAAGAATGAAAGTTTGGTCAACATCTCAAAATTGGGTGAAAACCCACGTACCGATTACATTTTTCATGAGGATTCTATAATCCCTAATAATGTTGTGAGATTGATCCAGTTAGGGCCTGAACTGCCATATACATGATTTGGGCTAATTTGAAGTCAAAAGAATGAAAGTTTGGTCAACGTTTCAAATTGGGTTAAAACCCACAAACCCGTTCCAATTTTCATGACGATTCCAGATTCCCTATCATTGTTGTGAGATTCACTCGTTTAGACCCGAACGGACACAGACACGATTTAGGCTAATTTAAGGTTAAAAGAATGAAAGTTTGGTCTATGACTTGGATATTTGTGAAAACCCATGTACCCACTCCATTTTTTATGAGGACTCAAGAATCACCAACATTGTTACGAGATTTATCCGTTTGGGCCATAAACGGCCTCATATGGAACTTGGGCTAATTTAAAGTCAAAGAATGTAAGTTTGATCAACGTCTCAGATTTAGGTGAAAATCGACATACCCACTCCATTTTTCATGAGGATTCAGGGATGCCTAACAATGTTGAGAGATTCATCTGTTTGGGCCCTAAACGGCCACATACGCAATTTGCTTTAACTAGATGTCAAATAAATGAAAGTTTGATCAACGATTCAGCTTTGGGTAAAACCCACATACTTACTCCATTTTTCACGAGGATTCAAGAAAACATAATCTTGCTGTGAGATTCATCCATTTGGACCCAAAAGGCTACATACACATTTTGGGACAATTAGACATCTAAAGAATGAAAGTTTTCTTAACATCTCATCTTTTGGTAACAGCACACTGACGCACTCTATTTTCATGAGGATTCAGTGATGCCTAAAAATGATGCGAGATTTATGTGTTTTAGACCTGAACGGCCATATATGTGATTTGGTATAATTTGGATTCAAAAGAATGAAAACTTGGTCAAGTTCTCAAATTGGGGTGCAAACCAGCATACGCATTCCATTTTTCATGAGGATTACGAAATTCCTAACTTTGTTGTGAGATTCATCCATTTGGACCCGAATGGCCACACACGCAATATGGGCCAACTGGACATCAAAAGAATTAAAGTTTGGTCAACATCTCAGATTAGGGTGGCAACGAATGTTCCCACTCCTTTTTTCATTAGGATTCCATAATCCCTAACAAAGTTGTGAGTTTTATCCGGTTAGAGCCTGAATGGCCACATACACGATTTGGGCTAATTTGAAGTCAAAAGAATGAAAGTTGGGTCAATGTTTCATATTGGGGTGAAAACCCACAAACCTGCTTCATTCTTCATGAAGATTACAGATTCCCTAACATTGTTGTGGGATTCATCCGTTTGGACTCCAACAGACATAGACGCGATTTAGGCTAATTTGAGGTCCAAAGATTGAAAGTTTGGTCAAAATCTAGAATATTCGTGAAAACCTATTTACCCACTCCATTTTTTATGACGATTGAAGAATCCCTAACATTGTTGCGAGATTCATCCATTTTGACCATAAATGGCCTCATATGTAATTTGGGCAAATTTAAAGTCAAAGAATACAAGTTCGATCAACGTCTCAATTTTAGGTGAAAATAGACATACCCACTCCATTTTTTATGACGATTCAGGGATGCCCAAAAATGATGCGAGATTGATCCGTTTGGGCCCTGAACAGCCCATACGCAATTTGCTCTAAATAGATGTCAAATAAATGAAACTTTGATCAAAGTTTCAGGTTTGGGTGAAAGCCACATACTCACTTCATTTTTCACGAGGATTCAACAAATCTTAATCATGCTGTGAGGTTCATCCGTTTGGACCCGAACGGCCACATACGCATTTTGGGACAATTAGACATCAAAAGAGTGAAAGTTTGGTCAACGTCACAGCTTTTGGTAACAGCACACTGACCTGCTCCATTTTCATGAGGGTTCAGTGATGCCTAAGAATGTTGCGAGATTTATGCGTTTCGGACATGAATGGCCACACATGTGATTTGGTATAATTTGGTGTTAAAAGAATAAAAATTTGGTCAAACATACTCCATTTTTCAAGAGGATTACAAAATTCCTAACATTGTTGCGAGATTCATCCGTTTTGGACCCGAACGGCCACATACGTAATTTGGTCCAACTAGACATCAAAAGAATGAAAGTTTGGTAAACATCTCAAATTTGGCTGAAAACCCATGTTCCCACTCATTTTTTCATTAGGATTCCATAATCTCTAACAATGTTGTGAGATTCATCCGGTTAGGACCTGAACGGCCACATACACGATTTGGGCTAATTTAAAGTCAAAAGAGTGAAAGTTGAGTCAATGTTCCAAATTGGGGTGAAAACCCACAAACCCGCTCCATTCTTCATGAGCATTCCAGATTCCCTCACAATGTTGCGAGATTCATCCGTTTGGACACCAACATACACAAACGCGATTTAGGCTAATTTGAGGTACAAAGATTGATAGTTTGGTCAACATCTAGGATATTCATGAAAACCCATATACCTACTCCATTTTATTAATTGTATTCAAGAATCCCCAACATTGTTGCAAGATTCATCTATTTGGGCCATAAACGACCTCATACGCAATTTGGGCTAATTTAAAGTCAAAGAATGAAAGTTTGATCAACGTCTCAGTTTTATGTCAAAACGGATATAGCCACTCCATTATTCATGAGGATTCTGGGATGCCAAACAATGTTGCAAGATTCATCCGTTTGGCCCCTGAACAACCATTTGTGCAATTTGCTCTAACTAGATGTCAAATAAATGAAAGTTTGATCAACGTTTCAGCTTTGGGTGAAACCCACATACTCACTCCATTTTTCACGAGGATTCAAGAAAACATAATCTTGTAGCGAGATTCATTTGTTTGGACCCGAACGGCCACATACGCATTTTAGGACATTTAGACATCAAAAGAATGAAAGTTTGAGCAACGTCTCAGCTATTGGTAACAACACTGACCCACTCTATTTTTATCGGGATTTAGTGTTGCCTAAGAATGTTGCGAGATTTATGCGTTCTGGACCAGAACGGCCACATATGTGATTTGGTGTAATTTGGAGTTAAAAGAATGACAGTTTGGTCAAGTTCTCAAATTGGGGTGGAAAGTAGTAAACACACTCCATTTTTCATGAGGATTACAAAATTCCTAACATTGTTGTGAGATTCATCCGTTTGGACCCGAACGGCCCCACACACGCAATTTTTGCCAACAGGACGACAAAAGAATGAAAGTTTGGTCAACATCTCAGATTTGGGTGAAAACCCAAGTTTCCACTCCTTTCTTCATTAGGATTCCATAATCCCTAACAATGTTGTGAGATTCATCCGATTAGGGCCTGAATGGCCACATACACGATTTGGGCTAATTTGAAGTCAAAAGAGTGAAAGTTGAGTCAACGTTCTAAATTGGGGTAAAAACCCACAAACCCGCTCCGTTCTTCATGAGGATTCCAGATTCCCTAACAATGTTGCGAGATTCATCCGTTTGGACACCAACATACATAAACGCGATTTAGGCTAATTTGAGGTACAAAGATTGATAGTTTGGTCAAGATCTTGGATATTTAAGAAAACCCATATACCCACTCCATTTTTTATGACTATTCCAGAATTCCTAACATTGTTATGAGATTCATCTGTTTGGGCCATAAACGGCCTTATACGCAATTTGGGCTAATTTAAAGTCAGAATGAAAGTTCGATCAACGTCTTAGTTTTAGGTGAAAACAGACATACCCACTCCATTATTCATAAGGATTTAGGGATGCCAAACAATATTGCAAGATTTATCCGTTTGGGTCCTGAATAGCCACAATGTCTTAATTTGGGCCATAAAAGGCCTCATACGCAATTTGGGCTAATTTAAACTCAAAGAATGACAGTTCAATCAACGTCTCAGTTTTAGGTGAAAACCGACATACCCACTCCATAATTCATGTGGATTCAGGGATGCCAAACAATGTTGCGACATTCATACGTTTGGGCCCTGAACAGACACATACGCAATTTGCTCTGACTAGATGTCAAATAAATGAAAGTTTGATCCACGTTTCAGCATTGGGTGAAACCAAAATATTCACACCATTTTTCACAAGGACTCAAGAAAACATAATCTTACTGCGAGATTCATCAATTTGGACCCAAACGGCCACACATACAATTTTTGCCAACTAGACAACAAAAGAATGAAAGTTTGGTCAACATCTCAGATTTGGGTGAAAACCTATGAATCCACTCCATTTTCCATGAGGATTCCATAATCCCTAACAATGTTGTGAGACTCATCCGGTTAGGCCACACACACGATTTTGGCTAATTAGAAGTCAAAAGAATGAAAGTTTGGTCAACGTTTCAAATTGGGGTGAAAACCCACAAACCCCCTCCACTCTTCATGAGGATTCCAGATACCCTAACATTGTTACAAAATTAATCCGTTTGGACATGAATGGACACAGACGCAATTTAGGATAATTTGAGGTCCAACGATTGAAAGTTTGGTCAATGTTTAGGATATTCATGAAAACCCATATACCCACTCCATTTTTTATGAGTATTCAAGAATCCCCAACATTGTTGCAAGATTCATCCGTTTGGGCCATAAACGGCCTCATACGCAATTTGGGTTAATTTAAAGTCAAAGAACGAAAGTTCGATCAACGTCTTAGTTTTAGGTGAAAATCGACATACCCACTCCATTATTCATGTGGATTTAGGGATGCCAAACAATGTTGCGAGATTCATACATTTGGGTCCTGAACAGCCACATACGCAATTTGCTCTAACTAGATGTCAAATAAATGAAGGTTTGAACAACGTTTCAACTTTGGGTGACACCCACAAATTCACTCCATTTTTCAGAGGATTCAAGAAAACATAATCTTGCTGCGAGATTCATCCGTTTGGACCCGAACGGCCACATACACATTTTGGGACAATTAGACATCAAAAGAATAACAGTTTGGTCAATGTCTCAGCTTCTGGTAACAACACACTGACCCACTCCATTTTCATAAGGATTCAGGAATGCCTAAGAATGTTGCGAGATTTATGTGTTTCGGACCTTAACAGCCACATCTATGATTTGGTATAATTTGGAGTTAAAAGAATGAAAATTTGGTCAAGTTCTCAAATTAGGGTGCAAACCAGCAAACGCACTCCATTTTTCACAAGGATTACAAAATCCCTAACGTTGTTGCGAGATTCATCCATTTAGACACCAAAGTACACAGACGTGATTTAGGCTAATTTGAGGTCCAAAGATTGAAAGTTTAGTCAACATCTAGGATATTCATGAAAACCCATATACCCACAGCATATTTTATGAGGATTCAAGAATCCCCAATATTATTGCGATATTCATCCATTTAGGCCATAAATGGCCTCATACGTAATTTGGGCTAATTTAAAGTCAAAGAATGAAAGTTCGATCAACGTCTCAGTTTTAGGTGAAAACAGACATACCCACTCCATTATTCTTGAGGATTCAGGGATGCCAAAGAATGCTGCGAGATTTATCTGTTTGGGCCCCGAACAGCCACAACGTCTCATTATGGGCCATAAACGGCCTCATACGCAATTTGGGCTAATTTAAAGCCAAAGAATGAAAGTTTGATCAACGTTTCAGTTTTAGGTGAAAACGAACATACCCATTCCATTTTTCATGAGGATTCAGGGATGCCTAACAATGTTGCGAGATTCATCCGTTTGGGCCCTAAACAACCACTTACGCAATTTTCTCTAACTAGATGTCAAATAAATGAAAGTTTGATCAACGTTTCAGCTTTGGGTGAAGCCACATACTCACTCCATTTTTCACCAGGATTCAAGAAAACATAATCTTGCTGCGAGATTCATCCGTTTCGTCACAAAAGGCCACATATGCATTTTTGGACAATTAGACATCAAAAGAATGAAAGTTTGGTCAATGTCTAAGATTGTGGTAACAACACACTAACCCACTTCATTTTCATGAGGATTTAGGGATGCCTAACAATGTTGCAAGATTTATGCGTTTCGGACCTGAACGGCCACATATGTGATTAAGTATAAATTAAAGTCAAAGGAATGAAACTTTGGTCAAGTTCTGAAATTGGGGTGCAAATCTGCAAACACACTCTATTTTTTTAATGAGGATTACAAAAACCCTAATATTATTGTGAGATTCATCCGTTTGGACCCGAACGACCACACACACAATTTCAGCCAACTCGACATCAAAAGAATGAAAGTTTGGTCAACATCTCAGATTTGGGTGAAAATCCACGTACCCACTCCATTTTTCATTAGGATTCCATAATCCCTAACAATGTTGTGAGATTCATCCGGTTAGGGCCTGAACGGCCACATACACGATTTGGGATAATATGAAGTCAAAAGAATGAAAGTTTGGTCAACATTTCAAATTGCAGTCAAAACCCACAAACCCGCTCCGTTCTTCAAGAGGATTCTAGATTCCCTAACATTGTTGCGAAATTCATCCTTTTGGACACCAAACGCACACAGACACAATTTAGCCTAATTTGAGGTCCAAAGATTGGAAGTTTGGTCAACGTCTAGGATATTCGTGGAAACCCATATACCCACTCCATGTTTTATGAGGATTGAAGAATCCCCAACTTTTTTGTGAGGTTCATCCGTTTGGGCCATAAACGGCCTCATACGCAATCTGTGCTAATTTAAAGTCAAAGAATGAAAGTTTGATCAACGTCTTAGTTTTAGGTTAAAATGGACATACCCACTTCATAAATTCATGAGGATTCAGGGATGCCAAAAAATGTTCCGAGATTTATCCGTTTGGGCCATGAACAGCAACAACGTCTCAGTTTGGACCATAAATGGCCTCATACGCAATTTGGGCTAATTTAAAGTCAAAGAATGAAAGTTTGATCAACATCTCAGTTTTAGGTAAAATTGGACATACCCACTCCATTTTTCATGAGGATTCAGGGATGAAAAACAATGTTGCGAGATTCATCCGTTTAGGCCCTCGACAACCACAATGTGTCAGTTTAGGCCATAAACGGCCTCATACGCAATTTGGGCTAATTCAAAGTCAAAGAATGAAAGTTTGATCAACGTCTCAGTTTTAGGTGAAAATCAACTTACCCACTCCATTTTTCATGAGGATACAGGGATGCCAAACAATGTTCCGAGATTTATCCATTTTTTCCCTGAACAACCACAACGTCTTAGTTTGGGCTATAAATGGCCTCATACTCAATTTGGCCAAATTTAAAGTCAACGAATGAAAGTTTGATCAATGTCTCAATTTAAGGTGAAAATGGACATACCCACTCCATTATTCATAAGGATTCAAGGATGCCAAACAATGTTGCAAGATTCATCCGTTTGGGTCCTGATTGACCATATACACAATTTGGTCTAACTAGATGTCAAATAAATGAAAGTTTGATAAATGTTTATGCTTTGGGTGAAGCTACAATCTCACTCCATTTTTCACGAGGATTCAAGAAAACATAATCTTGCTGCTAGATTCATCCGTTTGGACCCGAACGGTCACAAACGCATTTTGGGACAATTAGACATCAATAGAATGAAAGTTTGGTCAACGTCTCAGCTTATAGTAACAACACACTTACCCACTCCATTTTCATGAGGATTCAGGGATGCCTAACAATGTTGCGAGATTTATGTGTTTTAGACCTGAACGGCCACATATGTGATTAAGTATAAATTGGAGTTAAAAGAATGAAAGTTTGGTCAAGTTCTCGAATTGGGGTGCAAAGAAGGAAACGTACTCTTATTTTTCATAAGGACTACAGATTCCCTAACATTGTTGCGAGATTCATCCGTTTGGACACCAAAGTACACAGAGGCGATTTAGGCTAATTTGAGGACCAAAGATTGAAAGTTTGGTCAATGTCTAGGATATTCGTGAAAACCCATATACCCACTCTATTTTTTTATGAGGATTCAAGAATCCTTAAAATTGTTGTGATATTCATCTGTTTGGGCCATAAAATGCCTCATACGCAATTTGGGGAAATTTAAAGTCAAGGAATGGAATTTCGATGAACATCTCAGTTTTAGGTGAAAATGGACATAGCCACTCCATTATTCATGAGGATTTTGGGATGCCAAACAATGTTGCGAGATTCATCCGTTTGGGCCCTGAACAGCCACATACGCAATTTGGTCTAACCAGATGTCAAATAAATGAAAAATTGATCAATGTTTCAGCTTTAGGTGAAGCCACTTACTCACTCCATTTTTCACGAGGATTCAAGAAAACAAAATCTTGCTGCTATATTCATCCGTTTAGACCCAAACAGCCACATACGCATTTTGGGACAATTAGACATTAAAAGAATGAAAGTCTGGTCAATGTCTCAGCGCTTGGTAAGAACACACTTACCTACTTTATTGTTCTCAAGCAAGAAAGAAAGGCTTATGTCCTAGATCAACCCATTCCTAAGGAGCCTACAGCCAATACTCCAAGAGCTTAGAGTGATGTTTACACAAAGCATAAGGATGACTCTGTGGATGTAGGTTGCCTGATGTTTGCCACTATGGTACCAGAGCTCCAAAGAGATCTGGAACTTATGGAGGATCATGAGATGATTGTCCATCTCAAGAAAATGTTCCAACAATAGGCAATGTAAGAAAGGTATGAGACCATAAAGGCCTTACATTCCTGTAAGATGGCTGAAGGTGCATCAGTTAGTGCTCATGTGTTAGAGATGAAAGGCTATATTGATCACCTTGAGAGGCTTGGATTTCCCATGAGCCAGGAGTTAGCTACGAACTTAATCCTGAACTCACTCCTGGAGAGTTATGACTAGTTTGTCATGAACTACAACATGAACAACATGGAGAAATCAATTTCTGAGCTTGTGGGATGCTCAAAACTGCTGCGTAAAGTATTAAGAAAAAGCCCAGTACAGTTTTGATGGTTCAAAAAGGAAAGGGTATGAAAAAGAAAGGGAAGGGCAAATGGAACGGTAATGGCTCAGGTGGTAAGAACAAAGAGTCAGACAAGAACAAAACCAAGCGTGCACCCAAGAAGGCAAAACCTCCAAAGGAAGGAGTCTGCTACTTCTACAATGAACCCGGTCATTGGAAGAGGAATTACAAGCTCTACCTGAAAGATCTAAAAAAGAACAAGAAGGATAGAGTGGATATCACTTCAGGTATTTATGTTATAGACATTCATTTTTCTACTTCCTCTACATGGGTATTAGATACTGCATGTGGTTCTCACATTTGTACAAATGTGCAGGGTTTAAAGGACAGTAGAAAGCTGAAGAAGGGCGAGGTAGACCTACGAGTTGGAAACAGTGCAAGAGTTGCTGCTTTAGCCGTAGGCACCTATGAATTAGTTCTGCCTAGTGGGCTTTTGTTAGTTTTGAACAATTGCTATTATTTTCCTGCTTTGAGTAGTAACATTGTTTCTCTTTCTTATTTGGATAAGGAAAGTTATACTTCCATTACTAGGAATCGTAAATGTTCTATTTATCGTAATGACATTTTCTATGCTAATAGTGATTGCATGTTGGTCATTATATATTAAATCTGGACATCCTAATATTGGGAATATCTATAACGTAACTACTAAAAGGATAAAATCAAACAATTTGAATCTGACCTACCTATGGCATTGTTGTCTAGGTCATATAAATGAGAAACACATTTCCAAACTCCATCAAGATGGATTTCTTAACTCATTTGATTTTGAATCATATGATACATGCAAATTTTGCTTATTACGAAAGATGACAAAGGCACCTTTTACTAGGCATAATGGTAGGCCACTGAATTATTGGGCCTCATACATATAGATGTATGTGGACCATTAAATGCAGCTGCCAGAGGAGGTTATGTCTACTTCATTACATTTATAGATGACTTTAGTAGATATGGCTATATCTATCTAATGAAACATAAATCTGAATCTTTTGAAATGTTCAAAATATTCCAAAATGAAGTACAAAATCAACTTGGTAAAAAAATTAAAGCACTTCGATCTGATTGAGGTAGTTAATATTTGAGCCAAGAGTTCATTGACCAGAATTTAACACTATTAGATATGGTTCGATCTATGATGAGTCAAACAGATCTTCCACCGTCCTTTTAGGGACATGCCCTAGAGACAATTGTGTTCACACTAAATTGTGTTCCATCTAAGGCAAGTGAAAAGACACTATATGAGATATGGACCAGAAAGAAACCAAGTTGATCTTTTCTCAAGATTTGGGGATGTGATGTATATGTTAAGCAACAAGCATCTGATAAATTAGTGCCCAGATCCTCAAAGTGCCTTTTCATGGGGTATCCTAAAGAAACGAAAGGATATTATATCTACAATCCCACCGATAACAAAGTGTTTGTTATTCGAAATGGTAAGTTTCTAAAAAGAGAGTTTGTCTCTAAAACAACCAGTGGGAGTAAGGTACATCTTGAAAAAGTTCAAGAGTCACAAGATAGTACAGAACCACAGATGGACATTAGAGAAGACTCACAACAAGTTGTTGAGCCTCCTCAAGTAACACAAGGTCCATAAAGAACTGATAGGACACGACATCAGCCTCAGAGATATGGATTTCTGAATACTGAAGGTCGTGATGTGTTGCTCATTGAGCAAAATGAGACAACCACCTATCGAGAAACCAAAGTGGGACCAAACTTTGATAAATGGCTAAATGCCATGAAGTTTGAAATGCAATCCATGTAGGACAATCAGGTATGGACCTTAGTCAATCCACCTGAAGGTGTAAAAACCATCAAGTGCAAATGATTTTTCAAGGAGAAAACTGACATGGATGGCAATGTAAATGTCTTTAAGGCATAACTGCTTGCAAAAGGATTCACTCAAACTCATGGTGTACTCTATGATGAAACCTTTTACCCTGTTGCAATGGCCAAATCAATCAGAATCCTTCTTACCATTGCAGCATATTATGACTATGAAATATGGAAGATGTACGTCAAAACAACCTTTCTTAATGGAAATCTGCTTGAGGATGTGTACCTGACACAACCTGAAGGTTTTGTGTATCCAGAGGTCTTTGGTAAAGTTTGCAAGCTTCAAAGATCCATTTATGGATTCAAGCAACCATCTCGGAGCTGGAATCATCATTTTGATGAAGTAGTCAAAGAGTTTGGATTCATTCAAAACATAGATGAACCTTGAGTTTACAAGAAGGTTAGTGGGAGCACAGTTGTATTTCTAGTGCTTTATGTAGATGACATCCTACTAATTGGGAACGACATTCCTACCTTGCAGAGTGTCAAGTCTTGGTTAGGAAAGTCCTTTTCAATGAAAGACTTAGTTGAAGCCACCTACATCTTATGGATTAGGATCTATAGGGATGATCTAAAAGACTAATAGGCCTTAGTCAGAGCATATACATAGATAAGATACTGCATAGGTTCAGTATGCAAGATTCAAAAAGGGGTTACACGTCTATGTCTTATGGCATCCATCTTAGCAAGGATCTGTGTCCTAGTACACCTGATTAGCGAGATCGCATGAGTAAGGTTCCATATGCCTCGACCATTAGATCCATCATGTATGCCATGTTATATACTCGATCGGATGTCTCATTTGCCTTAAGTATGACTAGCAGATATCAACAAGATCTTGGTGAGGCTTATTGGACTGTGGTCAAGAATATCCTAAAGTACTTAAGAAAGACTAAGGACTTATTTTTGGTATATGGTGGATATGATACGCTCTATGTAACCGGTTACACAGATGCAAGTTTCCAAACTGACCAAGACGACCTTAAATCGCAATCTGCATATGTATTCCTCCTGAATGGTGGAGTAGTAAGCTGGAAGAGCTCCAAACCAAGCACTGTAGCAGATTCTGCAACTGAAGCTGAGTATATAGCAGCATCAAATGCAGCTAAAGAAGGCATTTGGATCAGAAAGTTCATTACTGAATTAGGGTTGGTGCCTACCATCTCAAATCCAATAGATTTGTTATGTGACAATAGCGATGCTATTGAACAGGCCAAGGAGCCTAGGTCTAATCAAAGGACTAAGCATATACTCACGTGATTTCATCTTATTAGAGAAATCAATGATAGAGGTGATATAAAGATATGCAAGAGAAGATGATGCGATCTAGAACGTTGTGTCAAATTCAAGCGATCCTTTGCAAATACCAAGTGGACCAATCACAATAGCAAGAGCCAAACAAATCAAGGAAGCATTAAATAGGCTAGTGCAAGGTACTTGGACAAAGCAAGTAGCAATTGGATCAAAACTGGACAAAAATGCTGAAAACGTCATTAACTTTATATGGGCTACAAATGGAGATATTGATCAAGTTTTGGGCTTGCAAACTTGAAACTAAAGAGCTTAGACCAAGTACTACACATGGGAGACTCATTTGGGCCTAAATAAGCACATTTTTTAGCCTTAATTTGCTGACTACATTTTCTTGAAGTTAGGTGTGCGAAAATCAACAAGGAGTTGGTGGCAGATTTGACTTTTGTTTTCTTTTGCATGTTGTATTTGATTTTTCAACTTTCTTCTAGATTGTATTAGAATTTTGTGTTCATGTATTAGACTTTTAGGTTTCCTAGCACATGATATTAGACTTTGTATTTTCTATGTTCAGATTTGCACCTACTACAATTAGGTCATATTTCCCTATAAATACTTGGTGCTTCTTCATTTGTAGAACACAATTCAGATTTGAATCATAAATGAAAGTTGCACTTATGCACTTTGTTTCTTGAGAGTGGATTCTCTTTCGGATTCTTTTTAAAACTAAATTATCAAGGCTTGATCAACCTTGTGGCGTTTTCCAACACTTCGGGTCCTTGTTCTTTCGTGTTCAAGGGTTCAAGTGGATCGTTGATCTATGTTTAGCTTTATTGGGGTGTGTATATTTCAGAATTGATTGTGGGTTCGTGGGATCTTCCCTTGTGGGTTCGCACCATCTTGGTATCAGAGCTTCGGATCTAAATTCAGGTCATATCTATCTGTTCTTCGTTTCCATTTTCGTTTCAAGTTTTGTGCTTTGTTCTTGTGTCTGTCACTGTCCAGATTTATTACTTCTTTTCGTCAAGTTTTCCTTTGTGTTTTCCAATATTTAGTATGTTAAATTCATAGTTCAGAATCTCTTCTTTTATCTCGATTTGGAATCGTTTCAATCCCGTTTGTTATTTGTGAGTTCTATCTATTTTAATCTAGTTGTGTTTTCTGGAAATTCTGGGCTTGTTCATCTTCGATTTTCCAGAACGTCCTAAAATATTCTGTCCTTGTTTGACCACTTTTCCTTTGTGTTTTACATCATTCAATAGGTCATTTTCATAGTTTAGAATCTCATCTTTTTCTATTCATTTTGGTTTTATCTCAATCCTAAATTTCTACTATGAGTTATAGTTTTTCCAAAATAGACGCTTTTCTGGAATTTCTAGGTTCAGATTTCTTGAGTTTTGTTGTGTGTAATAGATTATGCATTCTCTTTAATTTTCAGTAGAGGAGAAAAACGAAAAAAAAAGACAAGAGCATCAGAAAAAGAAAAAGAAAAAAAATTATCTGAAAAAAAAAATACTGAAAAAAAAACATTGTGGTGGAAGTGTTTTGAGCAATATCTATTGTCACATCCAGAATTAGTGAAGTTTGTGATTTCCCTGAATTTCCTCTTCCAATACTCACATTGATATTCCATATTTCTAAGTGTTGTGTTAATTTTGCAAATTGTGATTGCTTTGATTATGAATTACTTAGTTCTTTAAAGTGCCTCAAGAGGAATCTAAGAGTGGAAAAAGGCAAAAGAGTGAATACATCAATTTAATAGCCAAATTTGAGTGAAACACCAGTGTAGAGTGACATCCTTGAGGGAAACACGTGAGGAATTTGTGAGGAAAATTATTTCTCTAATATCTTTCTTGTAGAAACAATGTCAAATGCAGAAGAAACATCCGGTGGTAACAACCCAAAGAATCTAGATGACCACCTCAAGGCAATGCAGCAACATTTTGCACCTCAAGACAAGATGAAAGAATTGCAAACCTGCAAAGAGTTAGACCAAATCCTAGAAGGCACAACAGGCGGGATACTTCTATGGATGAATTTGAATCTGAGCATGATGAGCTTAGTGGTGCTAGTGAAGAAGATTTTGAATCTGAATATGAAGTGGGAAGTAATAGGCATAGAGGAGATAGGAGGTATAGGAGAGGACATGGCAGAAACATTCCTAGGGAAAGAAATAGAGTAGATGGGAACCAAGGGAGCATCAAAATGAAAATACCACCTTTCCAAGATAGGAGTGATCCTGAAGCATATTTAGAGTGGGAGAAGAAGATAGAAATGATTTTTGATAGCAATAGAATTCACTGATTATGCCATTGTTTGGTAGGATTAATTGGGCATCAATAGGAGGAATAATGGTGAGAGGCCCGTAGCAACATTGAGGGAAATGAAAACTCTAATGAGAAGGAGATTTATTCCTAACCATTACTATAGGGAGCTTTATCAAAAGTTGCAGACCCTTACACAAGGCTCTAGGAGTGTGGAGGAATATTATAAAGAGATGGAGTTAGCTTTAATAAGAGCTAATGTGCAAGAAGATGGAGAGGCTACAATGGCTCGTTTTCTAAATGGGCTTCACAAAGAAATTGCTGACACTGTGGAATTGCAACATTATGTGGAGCTGGAGGACATGGTGCACATGGCAATTAAGGTGGAGAAGCAACTCAAGCGTAAAGGCGTTTCAAAATTCCATGCTGGATCAAGTTCTTCACAAAAACAGATTTGGAAGAAAGGAGAAAGAGCTGTCCAGAAGGAGACAACTAAAAGCAAAGAAGAAGCTACATCAAAGAACAAAGGTAAATATGATTCTCAAACTTCTAGAAATAGAGATATAAAGTGTTTCAAGTGTTTGGGTACAGGTCATATAGCTTCTCAATGCCCCAACAAAAGAGTCATGATTCTTAAAAATAGTAAAGTTGTAACTGAAAGTGAAAGTGATCATGATTCCATTGAAGATGCTAGTGATGATAGGGTTGAATATGCTGTAGAAGGAGAATGCCTTGTGGTTAGAAGAGCTTTGAATTGCCAAGTGAAGGAAGATGAGACGAATGAGCAAAGGGAAAACATTTTCCATACTCGTTGCCTCATTAATAACAAGGTTTGTAGTATGATCATTGATGGTGGGAGTGTAACAAATGTCGCAAGTACTACATTGGTTGAGAAATTGAATTTACTTACTGTTAGACACCCTAGACCATACAAGCTACAATGGTTGAATGAATGTGGGGAAATTAAAGTTGATAAGCAAGTTCTTGTTTCTTTTTCAATTGGCAAATATTGTGATGAAATATTGTGTGATGTTGTTCCTATGCATGCTGCATATATACTTTTAGGAAGACCATGGGAGTTTGATAGAAAAGTCAAGAGGGATGGGTTTACAAATAGATATTCTTTTGTAAATGAACAACAGACCTGTGACTCTTGTTCCATTGACTCCAAAACAAGTATATGAGGATCAACTCAAGATGAAAAGAGAGAAAAATGAGAGAGAGAAAAGAAAAGAGAGTGAAAAAGAGAGAAAATCTGAAAGTTCAAAAAAAGAAATCCAGAGAAAGGAAATGAGTGAAGAGAGAAAAGAAAAGAAGAAAATGAGTTTTTATGCAAAAGAGAGTGAAGTGAGAAGTGCTTTTTTGGCCGAAACACACTTGCTATTCCTTGTTTACAAGGAATCCTTTTTGAACACTAATGACATTAACTCTTCCTTTCCTAGTGTTGTTGGTTCTTTGTTGCAGGAATTTGATGATGTGTTCCCTGAAGAAACTCCACCAGGTTTACCACCTATTAGAGGAATTGAACACTAAATTGATTTCATTCCTGGAGTAACAATTCCTAATAGGCCAGCATATAGAAGCAATCCTGAAGAAACAAAAGAGCTACAAAAGCAAGTGGGAGAACTCATGGCAAAAGGGTATGTTAGAGAAAGTTTAAGCCCTTGTGCAGTTCCAGTGCTTTTAGTTACAAAGAAAGATGGAACTTGGAGGATGTGCATTGATTGTAGAGCCGTCAACAATATCACTGTAAGGTACCGCCATCCCATTCCTAGATTAGATGATATGCTTGATGAATTGCATGGTTCTATTGTTTTTTCTAAGATTGATTTGAAATCTGGGTACCATCAAATTAGAATGAGAGAAGGGGATGAGTGGAAAACTGCTTTCAAGACCAAACATGGATTATATGAATGGTTAGTTATGCCCTTTGGGTTAACTAATGCACCAAGTACTTTCATGAGATTAATGAACCATGTTTTGCGTGCTTTTATTGGGAAATTTGTTGTGGTTTATTTCGATGATATTCTGATTTATAGCAAGAATTTGGATGAACATTTGAATCATTTGCATTGTGTTCTTGATGTTTTGAGGAAAGAAAAATTGTTTGCAAATATGAAAAAGTGTGATTTTTGCATGGATAAACTTGTTTTTCTTGGTTTTGTGGTGAGTGCTAAAGGAATAGAAGTTGATGAGGAAAAGATACGAGCTATAAAAGAATGGCCAACACTTAAAAGCATAACTGAGGTGAGAAGTTTTCATGGTTTGGCTAGTTTTTATAGGCGATTTGTCAAGGATTTTAGCACACTTGCTGCACCACTCACTGAGGTCATTAAAAAATCTGTTGGTTTTAAATAGGATAAAGCACAAGAAGATGCATTCGATGGCCTTAAGGAAAAATTGTGTTCTGCACCTATGTTAGTATTGCCTGACTTTAGCAAAACTTTTGAGATTGAATGTGATGCATCTGGAGTTGGGATAGGAGCTGTTTTAATGCAGGAAAGAAAGCCAATTGCCTATTTTAGTGAAAAGCTAAATGGAGCAGCCTTGAAGTATCCAACTTATGACAAAGAGCTCTATGCGCTTAAAAGAGCATTGGAGAATTGGCAGCACTACCTTTGGCCCAAACAATTTGTAATTCACACTGATCATCAATCCTTGAAGCATATTAAAGGTCAAGGTAAGCTAAACAAGAGACATGCAAGGAGGTTGGAATTTATTGAGACATTTCCATATGTCATCAAATACAAGAAAGGTAATGAGAATGTGGTTGCTGATGCATTGTCTAGAAGGTATACTCTTCTTTCAACTCTTAATACTAAGTTGCTTGGCTTTGAATATATCAAGGAGTTGTATGCAAATGATGCTGATTTTGCTGAATTGTTCCTTGAGTGTGAAAAGAAAAACTTTTGCTAAATTTTATAGAATTGATGTGTACTTGTTTAAAGAAAATAGACTGTGTGTGCCTCAATGTTTATTGCGTGAATTGCTTGTTAGAGAAGCACATGGGGGAGGTTTAATGGGTCACTTTGGTGTGAAAAAGACTTTGGATGTTTTGCATGAGCATTTCTTTTGGCCTAAAATGAAACGTGATGTGGAAAGAATTTGTGCTAAATGCATAACATGTAAAAAGGCTAAATCTAGAGTCTTGCCACACGGTTTGTATACTCCTTTACCTGTACCTAGTGAACCTTGGATTGACATATCAATGGATTTTGTTTTGGGTTTGCCTAGGTCAAAAAGAGGAAGGGATTCCATATTTGTGGTTGTTGATAGATTTTCTAAAATGGCACATTTCATTGCATGCCATAAAACTGATGATGCCACATACATTGCTGATCTGTTCTTTAAAGAAATTGTGAGGCTTCATGGCGTCCCTAAAAGTATTGTTTCTGATAGGGATACCAAATTCTTCAGTCATTTTTGGAGAGTTTTGTGGGGAAAGCTTGGTACTAAATTGTTATTTTCTACTGCTTGTCATCCACAAACTGATGGACAAACTGAAGTTGTTAACAGAACGTTATCACAATTACTCAGAATTGTGATTCAAAAGAACTTGAAAAATTGGGAAGATTGTTTGCCATTCATTGAATTTGCATATAACAGAAGCGTGCATTCATCTACTGATTATTCTCCTTTTGAAATAGTATATGGTCTTAATCCACTAACTCCTTTGGATTTATTACCATTACCTATTGATGAGAGAGCAAGTCTTGATGGGAAAAAGAAAGCTGAAATAGTGCAGCAACTTCATCAGCATGTGAAACAGCAAATTGAAAAGAAAAATGAACATTATGCATCCAAGGCCAACAAAGGAAGAAGGCGTGTTCTTTTTGAACCTGGAGATTGGGTGTGGGTGCATATGAGAAAAGAAAGATTTCCAGCTCAAAGAAAATCAAAATTAGCTCCAAGAGGAGATGGTTCATTTCAAGTTCTTGAAAGAATAAATGATAATGCTTACAAGATTGATTTGTCTGGTGAGTATTCTGTTAGTGCTACTTTTAATGTAGCAGATTTATCTCCTTTTTGATGTAGGTGAAGATTCGAGGAGGAATCCTTTTGAGGAGAGAGGGAATGATGCGATCCAGAACATTGTGTCAAATTCAAGCCATCCTTTGCAAATACCAAGTGGACCAATCACAAGAGCAAGAGCCAAACAAATCAAGGAAGCATTAAATGGGCTAGTGCAAGGTACTTGGACAAAGCAAGTAGCAATTGGATCAAAACTGGACAAAAATGCTGAAAACGTCATTAACTTCATATGGGCTGCAAATGGAGATATTGATCAAGTTTTGGGCTTGCAAACTTGAAACTAAAGAGCTTGGACTAAGTACTACACATGGGAGGCTCATTTGGGCCTAAATAAGCACATTTTGAGCCTTAATTTGCTGACTACATTTTCTTGAAGTTAGGTGTGCGAAAATCAACAAGGAGTTGGTGGCAGAATTGACTTTTGTTTTCTTTTGCATGTTGTATTTGATTTTTCAACTTTCTTCTAGATTGTATTAGAATTTTGTGTTCATGTATTAGACTTTTAGGTTTCCTAGCACATGGTATTAGACTTTGTATTTTCTACGTTCAGATTTGCACCTACTACAATTAGGTCATATTTCCCTATAAATACTTGATGCTTCTTCATTTGTAGAACACAATTCAGATTTGAATCATAAATGAAAGTTGCACTTATGCACTTTGTTTCTTGAGGGTGGATTCTCTCTAAGGGTTCTTTTTAGAACTAACAAACTTATCAAGGCTTGATCAACCTTGTGGCATTTTCCAACACTTTGGGTCCTTGTTCTTTAGTGTTCAAGGGTTCAAGTGGTTTGTCGATCTATGTTTAGCTTTCTTGGGGTGTGTATATTTCAGAATTGGTTGTGGGTTCGTGGGGTCTTCCCTTGTGGATTAGCACCAGAAGATAATGTTGCTGATCCTCTTACTAAGCCACTTGCAGAGGCAAAGCATGAGCGTCATATTAGGCAATGGGAATTAGGCAAATTAATTATTGTACTTACTGCAAGTAGGAGGATGTTGGAAATTGTGCCCTAAGGGCCAATCATTGTACTTTGAATATTATTATTTTAATGAAATTTCTCCATTCTGTTATCATATTATTTGTATTTTAACTGTGGTAATTGTATCCTTGGATAACGCATGAATATTGTCCTAAAATATCCTTGATCGGTCATCTATGCGGGAGCAAAGATGAAACAAGAGCAGCAAGACTTTGATAAGATATCGATATACGAATCAAAGTTTTAGGCACTTGTAAGAGTACAAGGTGCTGGACCGACCCACTATGAGAAAGCTACATGGATCAAGTCATAAGCCTTTCTCATGTATAACCACGTCACAATTCCTTTAGACCTGAGGTCATCATGGATTCCTACATGAGAGTTGCTAAGCTTTGAACTAGTCAAAAGTCACTTTTGACCGGGTGATGATAAAGGCTATGATCGGGCTTGGTGGTTTTTCATGCAGAAGAATATGAATGATCAAGATGGAATTTGTCTCTCACATTAGTAGAGAGATATTACTTGGCCCCTCGATGAGTGAGTATGAGAAATGTATGGCTATACTACAATGGAAAGGAGTTTCCATTTCTATTGTCAGGCTACTAGGAATTGAGAAAGTAATGGTCAGGAACAAGAGGATGACATTATCCATGCCTTATCCTTGATCTATATATCATGTGACAAAAGGGACGTGACATGGTTGTATGACAGGTTGCATCGTGATAACGATTCTCATATGAATTGGGTAGTCGTAATGTCTTGCTAGAGGCCACTTGCGACTTTTGGGTTAGTGCAGTTATTGGCCCACTACCAACTTCATATTGGCCTATAGGGTCACACACAAGAATGGCCAACATGAGATAATGTTTAATTTAGGGTGGACGAATTTTATATTTATATATATATAATATAAAATTTGTTAATAATATTATATAGATATATATTTTCGACATACATATCTTATATATATTATATATTTGTATATATATTATATGATATTATTATATTGTGTTAGTTTTAATTTATTAAGAAATATTAAATTTAATAACTAACATGATAGAGATATAGTATCTCAGATTTAATTTATGAAGATAAATTATATCTAATGGCTCTTTATTTGGATTATATAAATAGGTTAAATTAAAATTGTTGGACAAATTTAATTTAAACTGAATTTATTTAATTAGCTCATCAAGATAATTAATTGTTGACTAATTTCAAAATTAATGATGATTAATTTTGAAATTTGAATATAGCCCTCATAGGTTATAAACTTGATAGAGTAGATATTCTCATAGGGCATGAGAATTCAGAGCCGCAAGGGAAACCCTAAAAATATTGGAGGTGTAGCACGTAGTCTTGGTTGGAGAGCATTCATGTGGATACCGATAGAGGGAATGGACCTAACGTGTTGGCTCATAGAGATCATGAAAACCCTATGTTAAAAAGGTACTAGTTCTTTCTAACCCCGATTTAAAAGCCGTTAATAGATCCTCGATTAGGATTGATAAAATTTTAAAATTCTTCTGCTCTGCCTGCCGATCGTAACAAATTTGAGGTCAAAAGAATGAAAGTTTGGTCAACGTCTCAGAATTAGGTGAAATTTACAAACCTACTCCATTTTTCATGAGGATTCCAGAATGCCTAACATTGTTGTGAGATCGATCCGTCTGGGCCCTGAAAAACTACATGCTAGATTTGGGCTAATTTATGGTTAAAAGAATGAAAGTTTGGTTAAGGTCTCAGATTTTGTTGAAAACCCACATACCCACTCTATTTTTCATGAGGATTCTAGAATGCCTAACATTATTACGAGATTCATTTGTTTGGGTCCTGAACGGTCACATGCGTAATTTGGGCTAATTTGAGGTCAAAAGATTGATAGTTTGGTCAACATATCAGATTTGGGAGAAAACCCACATACCTACACCATTTTTTATAAGGATTCTAGAATGCCTAACATTGTGGGGAGACTCATCTATTTGGATCCTCAGCGGCCACCTACACAATTTTGCCTAGTTTGAAGTCAAAAGAATGAAAGTTTGGTCAATGTCTCAGATTTGGGTCAAAACCTACAAACCTACTCCATTTTTCATGAGAATTCTAGAATCCCTAACATTGCTACGAGATTCATCCATTTGGGGCCTAAACATCCACATACATTATTTGAGCTTAATCGATGTCAATAGAATGAAAGTTTTGTCAACGTCTCAGATTTGCGTGAAAACCCACATACCCACTCCATTTTCATGAGGATTCCAGAATCCCTAACATTGTTATGAGATTCATCCGTTTAGGGCCGAAACAGCCACATACGTGGTTTGGCAAATTTGAGATCAACAGAATGGAAGTTTGGTTAGCATCTTGGATTAGGCTGAAAACCTACACATCCACTTCATTTTTAATGAGGGTCAAGAATGCATAATATTGTTGCAAGATTCATTTGTTTGGTCCCTAAATGTCTACATACGTAAGTTGGGCTAATTTGACCTCAAAAGAAAGAAAGTTTGGTCAACGTCTCTGATTTGGGTAAATACCAAGTCCATTTTTCAATAAGAATTCCAGAATGCCTAACATCCACTTCAGCCTTGAACGGCCACATAAGAAATTTGGGCTAACATAAAGTCAAAGGAATGAAAGTTTGATAAACACCTCAGATTTGGTGAAAACCCACATAACCACTCCATTTTCATGAGGATTCCAAGATGCCTAACATTGTTGCGAGATTCATCTGTTTGGGCCTTAAACAGCCACATGCGTAAGTTGAGCCATTTTGAGGTCAAAAGAATGAAAGTATAGTCAATGTTTCAGATTTTAGAGAAAACCACAAAACCACTCCATTTTTCATAAGGATTCCAGAATGCATAATATGGTCGCGACATTTATTCGTTTGCACCCTGAATGGCAATATACGCAATTTAGGCTAATTTGATATCAAAAGAATGAAAGTTTAGTTAGCGTCTCCGATTTGGGTGAAAACCAACATACCAACTCCATTTTTCAAGAGGATTCCAGAATTTGTAGCATTGTTGTAAAATTCATCCCTTTGAGGCCTAATGGACACATATGTGATTTTGGCTCATTTGAAATCAAAAGAATGATTGTTTGGTCAACTTCTCATAATAGTGTGAAAACCTATATACCCACTCAATTTTTCATGAGGATTCTGGAATGCCTAACATTATTGTGAAATTCATCTGTTTGGGCCCTAAACAGTGACATGTGTGAGTGGGCTATTTTGAGGTTAAAAGAATGAAATTTTGGTTAACGTCTTAGATTTCAGGAAAAACCCACATACCTACTCCATTTGTTATGAGGTTTCCAGGATGCCTAACATTATTGCTAGATTCATCCGTTTGGATTATAAATAGCCACACACGTGAGTTGAGCTATTTTAAGGTCAAAAGAATGAAAGTTTGGTCAATGTCTTAGATTTCGGAGAAAACCCACATACCCACTCCATTTTTTATACGGATTCCAGAATGCAGAATATTGTCATGACATTTATCCGTTTGGACCCTGAATGGCTATATACATAATTTAGGCTAATTTGATGCCAAAAGAATGAAAGTTTGGTAGACGTCTTGAATTTGTGTAAAAATTGTCATACCAACTCCATTTTTTAAGAGGATTCTAGAATCCGTAACATTGTTTGGAAATTCATCCATTTGAAGCCTAAACGGTGACATATGTGATTTCGCCAAATTTGAAATCAAAAGAATGATTGTTTGGTCAACTTCTCAGAATAGTGTGAAAACACATATACCCACTCAATTTTTCCTGAGGATTCTAGAATGCCTAATATTATTGTGAAATTCATCTATTTAGGTCCTGAACGGCCACATATGTGAGGTCATTGTCTCAGATTTCAGAGAAAACCCACATGCCTACTCCATTTTTCATGAGGATTCCAAAATGCACAATATTCTTATGAGATTTATCCGTTTATGCCCTGAATGTCCACATATGTGATTTCGGCTAATTTGAAGTCAAAAGAATGAAAGTTTGGTCAACTTCTCAAAATAGAATTAAAACTCATATACCCACTGGATTTTTCATGAGGATTCTAGAATGCCTAACATTGTTGTGAAATTGATCCAATTGGGCCCTTAATGGCCACATGAGCCATTTTGGGCTAATTTGAGGTCAAAAGAATGAAAGTTTGGTCAACCTCTCGAATTTAGGTGAAAACCAACACACCTACTTCATTTTTCATGAAGATCCCAGAATGCCTAAGTCTATTTCAAGATTCCATCCATGTGGGCTCTGAATGCCCACAAGCGTGATTTGGGCTAATTTGAGGTTAAAAGAAAGAAAGTTTGGTCAACATCTCAGATTTGGGTGAAAACCTACATACCAACTCCATTTTTCATGAGGATTCCCAAACATCATACATTGTTAAGAGATTCATCCATTTGGACTCTTAATGACCACATACATAATTTGGGTTAATTTGAAGTCAAAAGAATTAAAGTTTGATCAATGTCTCAGATTTGGGTGAAAGCCCACAAACCCACTCCTTTTTTCATAAGCATTCCAGAATCCCAAACATTGTTGTAAGATTCATCCATGTGTTTTTTAACCGTCACATGCACTATGTGAGTTGAGCTAAATTGAGGTTTAAAGAATGAAAATTTCATCAATGTCTCAGATTTGGGTGAAAATATACCAACCCGCCCCATTTTTCAAGAGGATTCAAGAATTACTAATACTATTGTGAGAATCATCCGTTTGGGCCTTGAATAGTAACATGCGTGATTTGGGCTAACTTGAGGTTAAAAGAATGAAAGTTTGATCAACGTCTCAGATTTGGGTGAAACCCAAATACCCTCTCTATTTTTCATAAGGATTATAGAATACCTAACATTGTTGGAAGATTCATCCATTTGGATCCTTAGTGGTCACATACGTAATTCGGGCTAACTTGAAGTCAAACGAATGAAAGTTTGGTTAGCATCTCAGATTTTGGTTAAAACCCACAAACCCACTTTGTTTTTTAGTGAGGATTCTAGAATCCCTAACATTGTTATGAGATTCATCCATTTGGTGACTGAACAACCATATATAGGATTTAAGATAATTAGTTGTCAAAAGGATAAAGATTTCATCAATGTTTCAGATTTGGGTGAATACCAAGTCCATTTTTCATGAGGATTCCAGAATGCCTAACATTGTTGGGAGATTCAACTGTTTGGACCTTAACAGCCACATATGCAAATTGAGTCAAACGAATGAAAGTTTGCTCAACATATCATATTTTGGTAAAAAACCACAAACCTACTATCTTTTCTTGAGGATTTAGTGTCCCAAATATTGTTAAACCGCCACATGCACAATTTGGGCAAATTTATGGTTAAAAGAATGAAATTTTGGCCAACGTTTCATATTTGGGTGAAAACCCACAAAACCCACTCCATTTTTCATGAGCATTACAAAATCCCTAACATTGTTGTGAGACTCATCTGCTTAAGTCGTGAACGGCCACATGTGCGATTTGGGCTAATTTGAGGTCAAAAGAATGAAAGTTAGGTCAATGCCTCAAGCTTAGGTAAAAAACAACACACCTACTCCATTTTTCATGAGCAATCAAGAATGCCTAAGTCTATTTCAAGATTCATCCATATGGGCTATGAATGGCCACATGAGCAATTTGTTCGAATTTGAGGTCAAAAGAAAGTTTGGCAGACGTCTCAGATTTAGGTAAAAACCAACACACCTACTTCATTATTCA
This sequence comes from Inga leiocalycina, assembly GCA_963242795.1. Lineage (NCBI taxonomy): Eukaryota > Viridiplantae > Streptophyta > Magnoliopsida > Fabales > Fabaceae > Inga > Inga leiocalycina. The sequence continues at coordinate 52,168,327 of OY725323.1, forward strand.
TGAGGATTCCACAATGCCTAAGTCTGTTTCAAGTTTCATCCATGTGGACTCTGAATGGCCACATGTCGATTTGGGCTAATTTGAGGTCAAAAGAATGAAAATTTGATCATTGTCTCAGATTTGCTTTAAAACCCACATTCCAACTCCATTTTTCATGAGGACTCCTAAACATCATACATTGTTGGGAGATTCATCGAATTGGACCCTTAACGGGCCATATACGCAATTTGAGCTAATTTGAAGTAAAAAGAATGAAAGTTTCATCAACATCTCGGATTTTGGTGAAAACATACATACCCACCCCATTTTTCAAGAGGATTCTAGAATGACTAACACAATTGTGAGCATCATCCGTTTGAGCCCTGAACGGCAACATGCGTGATTTGGGCTAATTTGAGGTATAAAGAATGAAAGTTTGGTCAACGTCTCAAATTTGGGTGAAAACCGGCATACCCACCCCATTTTTCATAAGAATACTAGAATACCTAACATTGTTGGGAGATTTATCTGTCTGGATCCCTAGCAGTTACAAACGCAATTTGAGCTAACTTGAAGTGAAACGAATGAAAGTTTGGTCAGTATCTCAGATTTCGGTCAAAACCCACAAACCTACTCCATTCTTTAGTGAGGATTCCAGAATCCCTAACATTGTTATGAGATTCATCTGTTTAGTGACTGAACAGCCAACTACATGATTTGGGCTAATCTGAGGTCAAAAGAATGAAAATTTCGTCAACGTCTTGGATTTAGGTGAATTCCAAATCCATTTTTAAATGAGGATTCCGGAATGCCTAACATTATTGGGGAGATTCATTCGTTTGGACCTTTAACGACCGCATATGCAATTTAGACTAATTTGAAGTCAAACGAATGAAAGTTTGGTCAGCATCTCATACTTTGGTTAAAACCCACAAACCTACTCTATTTTTCATGAGCATTCCAATATCCCTAACATTGTTAGGAGATTCATCCATTTGGACCCTAAGGCCACAAACACAACTTGGGCTAATTTGAAGTCAAACGAATGAAATTTTGGTCGACCTCTCATATTTATGTGAAAACCCACAAAACCTACTACATTTTTCATGAGCATTCCAGTATCCCTAACATTGTTGTGATATTCATCCGTTTGGGTCTTGAATGGCCAGATGCACCATTTGGACGAATTTGTAGTTAAAAGAATGAAAGCTTAGTCATCATCCCAGATTTGGGTGAAAACCTACAAACCCTCTCCATTTTTCATGAGCATTACAGAATCCCTAACATTATTGTGAGATTTATTCGTTTGGGTCACTAACGGCCAAATGCGCGATTTAGGCTAATTTGAGATTAAAAGAATGAAAGTTTGGTCAACATCTCGGATTAAGATGAAAACCAACACACCTGCTCCAATTTTTATGAGGATTCTAGAATGCCTGAGTTTGTTTCAAGATACATCCATGTGGGATCTGAATGGCCACATGCATTATTTGTTCTAATTTGTGTTCAAAAGAATGAAAGTTTTGTGAATGTCTTGGATTTATTTAAAAACCAACACACATACTCCATTATTTATGAGGATTCCCGAATGCCTAAGTCTATTTCAAGATTCATCCATATGGGATCTGAATGGCCACATGAGCAATTTGTTCGAATTTGAGGTCAAAAGAAAGAAAGTTTGACGGACGTCTCAGATTTACGTAAAAACCAACACACCTACTTCATTATTCATGAGGATTCCACAATGCCTAAGTCTGTTTCAAGATTCATCCATGTGGACTCTGAATGGCCACATGCTGATTTGGGCTAATTTGAGGTCAAAAGAATGAAAGTTTGATCTACATCTCATATTTGTTGTAAAACTCACATACCAACTCCATTTTTCATGAGGATTCCCAAACGTCATACATTGTTGGGAGATTCATCGATTTGGACCCTTAACGGCCACATACGCAATTTGGGCTAATTTGAAGTGAAAAGAATGAAAGTTTCATCAACGTCTCAGATTTCGGTGAAAACCTACATACTCACCCCTTTATTCAAGAGGATTCCATAATGACTACCACGGTCATGAGAATCATCCGTTTGAGCCCTGAATGGCAACATGTGTGATTTGGGTTAATTTAAGGTCAAAAGAATGAAAGTTTGGTCAACATCTCAGATTTGGATGAAAACCCACATACCCACCCCATTTTTCATAAGGATACTAGAATACCTAACATTGTTGGAAGATTCATGTGTTTGGATCCTTGACGGCTATATACAGAATTTGGGCTAACTTGAAATGAAACGAATGAAAGTTTGGTCAGCATCTCAGATTTCTGTGAAAACCCACAAGCCTACTATTTTTTTTACTGAACAGCCAAATACATGATTTAGGCTAATTTGAGGTCAAATGAATAAAAATTTGGTCAACGTCTCGGATTTGGGTGAATTCCAAGTTCATTTTTCATGACGATTCCATAATTCCTAACATTATTGGGAGATTCATCCGTTTGGACCATTAAGGACCACATACGTAATTTGAACTAATTGGAAGTCAAACGAATGAAAGTTTGGTCAACGTCTTATACTTTAAGAAAACCCACAAACCTACTCCATTTTTCATGAGCATTCCAGTATCCCTAACATTGTTGGGAGATTCATATGTTTAGACCCTTAACGGCCACAAACGCAATTTGGGCTGATTTGAAGTCAAACGAATGAAAGGTTGGTCGACCTCTCATATTTATGTGAAAACCCACAAACCTACTCCATTTTTCATGAGCATTCCAGTATCCCTAACATTGTTGTGAGATTCATCCGTTTGAGTCTTGAACAGACACATGCACAATTTGGATGAATTTGTAGTCAAAAGAATGAAAGTTTGGTCATCATCCTATATTTGAGTGAAAACCTACAAACCCACTCCATTTTTCATGAGCATTACATAATCGCTAACATTGTTTGAGATTTATCCGTTTGGGTCTCTAACAGCCACATGCGCAATTTGGGCTAATTTGAGGTCAAAAGAATGAAAGTTTAGTCAACGTTTTAAATTAAGGTGAAAACCAACACACCTACTAAAATTTTCATGAGGATTCCAGAATGCCTGAGTCTGTTTCAAGATTCATCCATATGGGATCTGAATGACCACATGCGTGATTTATGCAAATTTGAGGTCAAAAGAATGAAATTTGGTCAACGTCTCAAATTTAGGTGAAAACCCACAAACTAACTCCAATTTTCATAAGCATTCCAGAATCCCAAACATTGTTGTGAGATTCATCCATTTGGGTCTTGAATGGCCACATGCACTAAGGTGTTTTGGGCTAATTTGAGGTCAAAAAAATGAAAGTTTCATCAACGTCTTGGATATGGGTGAAAACCTACATACCCATCCTATTTCTCAAAAGGATTCCAGAATGCCTAACAATTTTGTGAGAATCATCCCTTTGGGACCTGAACGACATCATCCATGATTTGGGCTAATTTGAGGTCAAAAGAATGAAAGTTTGTTTAACGACTTTGATTTACGTGAATATAAAGTCTATTTTTCATGAGGATTCCAGAATGCCTAACATTGTTTGAAGATTCATCCATTTGGGATTATGTATTACTCATGAAAGTTTGGTCAACGTCTCAAATTTAGGTGAAAACGCACAAACCTACTCCATTTTTCAGAAGCATTCCAATATCCCTAACATTGTTCTAGATTCATCCGTTTGGGTCTTGAATGGCCACATGCACAATTTGGGCGAATTTATGGCCAAAAGAATGAAAGTTTGTCAACGTCTTAGATTTAGGCAAAAGCCCACAAACCCACTCCAATTTTCATGAGTAATACATAATCCCTAACATTATTGTGATATTCATCTGTTTAGGTCTTGAAAAGCCTCGTGTGCTGAGCGATTTAGGCTAATTTGAGGCCAAAAGAATGAAATTTTCATCAATGTCTCGGATTTGGGTGAAAACCCACATACCCACCAGATTTTTCAAGAGGATTTTTTAGAATGCTTAACATTGTTGCAAGATTTATCCGTTTGGCCTCGAAACGGCCACATGCATGATATTGGCTAATTTTAGGTCAAAAGCATAAAAGTTTGGTCAATGTCTCAGATTTGTATGAATACAAAGTCTATTTTTCATGAGGATTCAAAAATGCCTGCCATTGTTGGGAGATTCATCTATTTGGACCCTTAATGTCCACATACACAATTTGGGCTAATTTGAAGTCAAATGAATGAAAGTTTGGTCAACAACTCATATTTGGTTGAAAACCCACATACCTACTCCATTTTCATAAGTATTATAGTATCCCAAATTATTATTGTGAGATTCATCCTTTTGGGTCTTGAACGGCCACATACGCAATTTGGGAGAATTTAATGTCAAAAGAATGAAAGTTTGGTTAACATCTCAGATTTGGGTGAAAACCCACAAACCCACTCCATTTTTAATAAGCATTCCATAATCCTTAACATTATTGTGAGATTGATCCGTTTAGGTCTTGAATGGCCACATGTGCGATTTTGGCATAGTTAAGATAAAAAGAATCAAAGTTTAGTCAATGTCTCTAATTTGCATGAATACCAAGTCTATTTTTCATGAGGATTCCAGATTGCCTAACATTGTTAGGGGATTCATCCGTTTGGACCCTTAATGGCGACATACATAATTTAGGTTAATTTGAAGTCAAATAAATGAAACTTTGGTTAACGTCTAAAATTTGGGTGAACACTCACAAATCCACTCCATTTTTTAGGAGCATTCCATTTACGGTCAAATGGATGAAAGTTTCATCAAAATCTCGATTTGTGTAAAAACCCACATACCCGCCCCATTTATCAAGAGGATTCCAAAATGCCTATCATTGTTAAGAGATTATCCGTTTGGGCCCTAAACGGCCACATGCGTGATTTTGGCTACTTTAAGGTCAAAAGAAAGAAAGATTGGTCAACGTCTCTGATTTGCGGGAATACCAAGTCCGTTTTGCATGAATATTCCAGAATGCCTAACATTGTTGGGAGATTCATCCATTTGGACTCTTAATAGCCACATACGCAAATTGGGCTAATTTGAAGTCAAATGATTGAAAGTTTGATGAACGTCTCAGATTTTGGAGAAAACCCACAAACCCATAGCATAGATTGAAACATAGCTTCAATAACACATAACCATGCAAAGCTAAGACATGCATCAACACATTAACACATATATCAAATACAAGCAGAAGAGATATGTTCCCTACACTCTTTCCACGTAAGCTCCAGCTCCGGCTGTCACGATCAGGGCGAACACCAAATCCTATAACCAAACAAGAACATAGGGTTAATCCCTTTTCCAATTCCTTAACTCTCAAACACTTAAGTTGGTTATCATTCACGACCTTTAGGTGGCTAATCAAAGCCCAAACATATGCCTAATGCTTGGGAAACACTTGACCAAAGATCACTTTTTAAAAGTCCAAAATGCTGATTTTTGGGGGTTGGTTGCAGCCAAGAATCCTTTGGCTACAGCCAGAACACGCACAAAAGGTTTTTGGCTGCAGCCAAGAATTTCTGGATGTGGCCAAAATGTGCACAGAAGGTTTCTGGCTGCGGCCAAGACGTGCACATAAACTTTTGCGCTGCAGCCACGATTCTCTGTTGCAGCCAAGGCAACTTAGGAAATTCATAACTAATTCCACAAAACTTGAAATGAGGTGATCCCAAAGCCAAATGAAAGATATTCAAGTCCTCTACATAGGAAAAATATTGGCCAATGCTGGAAATCACCATACAAATACAGAATTACACACATTTCATCACTGCCCCAAAACAGAATCCATTTTCGACCTCAAACTTTGGACAGCTATAACTCTTAGTTCCCAAAATGAAATGGCACAAATTATATGTCTATTTTCAAGCTTGGGATGTGAACTTTAAGACTGGAAATTTTCATAATTTTCTGACATTATTTGCCTAGTCAAAACGTCCACATAAGCAGACTGTCCAGAACAAAACTTCAAGGGACAGATTTTCAGTTTTGCACCAATGATTCCAATGGTTCCCAAATTCACAACAAATACCATTTCCACATAAATTTGCACAAGGAATCCATTGGAAACACCAAATCAATCAAATTCAAATCATATTGACATGTTACCACAACATGTCACACAAATCACAATTCAAACCACAACATCACAACTCTTCCAATTCAAGTTTCCAAATCAATTCCAATGACCAAATACCACAACATGGCACCATTTTCAACATAAAACACAACCCAATTCATGCATTTCACAATTCCACCAAAATAAGGGCAAAAACCAAAATTCACAATACTCAACCACAAATCACAAAACTTAGATCAAAAGGCTTCAAATACTCACCTCTTCCTCTTTCCCAAACCAATTCTTTGATTCTTCATCTTTCCACTTTTGGTCAAGCAACAAAACACCTCCTCTCACAAATCTAAAACTATAGAGATGAAGCTCTCATCACTATGAATAAGATTATAGAAGGACATTAGAGCATTAGAGGACCACAAACCAACCAAAATCTCACCTATAGCTTTCTCTTTCCTCCCCTTGTGCTTGGCGTCCATGGAGGCATAAGAGAGAGAGAGAGATGAGTTGATGAAGAAGGAGGGTCAGTTTTTCGGAGTCAAAACTGACCAAATAAAGAGAGGAAAGAGGAAAAATGAGTTGAACATGTTGACCCAATCCAAGGGTCCACAAAGTGCCACATGTCAACATCTTGCAGCATCCTCCATGAGCTCACATAGGCACATGCACACATGATTCCACCCTTTGATCTCTTGCAAAACCAATCCTAACCATTGATCTTGAAGTTACCAATGAGTTTCCTCTTCGGTAACCGATCAATCGGTCGGTAACTTTACCGTTTTGCCCCTGATTATGGCAATTCCTCTTGAATCACCACCAAACACACCATATCATTCCTTTTCTTTCACAATGCGCCCTCCCCTCTATTTTAAGTCAATTTAGATTTTAATCCATAATTGAACTTAAATACAGGATTTTGGGGCAGCTCACAACACATACGAATCACATCAGGTGTCAAATCACACCATAATCTCCAAAAGGATTTATTCATCACTAACCACATCCACTTTTGGAGTCATTATCTCTAAATCACAATTTGGGATCTTGCTAAAATGTGGCTTAGCAGTCCACTTATCTCAAGCTTATTATCTAGCCTCAAGTATCAAAATTTAGGGTATTACACCTAACATTATTGTGAGATTCATCTGCTTGGGTCTTGAACAGCCACATTCACAATTTGGACGAATTTGAGGTCAAAAAAATGAAAGTTTGATCAATGTCTAAGATTTGGGTGAAAACCCACAAACCCACTCCATTTTTCATAAGCATTACATAATCCCTAACATTGTTGTGAGATTCATTTGTTTGGGTCTTGAAGAACCACATGCACGATTTAGACTAATTTGAGGTCAAAAGAATGTATGTTTGGTCAAACCCACTCCATTCTTCACACGCATTCCAGAATCCCTAACATTATTGTAAGATTCATTAATTTGGGTCTTGAACGTCTACGTGTGCTGCACGATTTAGGCTAATTTAAGGTCAAACGAATGAAATTTTCATCAACATCTCAGATTTGGGTGAAAACCCATATACCTACCCGATTTTTCAAGAGGTTTTCCAGAATGCTTAATATTGTTGTGAGACTCATCCGTTTGGGCTCTAAACTGCCACATGCACAATTTGGGCAAATTTAAGGTCAAAAGAATGAAAGTTTGGTCAAAGTCTTTGATTTAGGAGAGAACCCACAAACCCATTCCATTTTTCATGATCATTTCAGTATCCCTAACATTGTTGTGAGATTTATCCGTTTAGGTCATGAACGGTGACATACGCTGCGCAATTTAGGCGAATTTGAGGTCAAAAGAATGAATGTTTGGTCAATGTCTCAGATTTCGTTGAAAACTGACAAACCCACTCCATTTTTCATGAGCATTATCGAATCCCTAACATTTTTGTAAGATTCATCCGTTTGCATCTTGAAAGGTCACATGCCCGATTTGGGCTTATTTAAGGTCAAAAGATTGAATGTTTGGTCAACGTCTTAGATATGAGTGAAAACCCACAAACCCACTCCATGTTTTTTAAGCATTCCAGAATCCCTAACATTGTTAGGATATTAATCTGTTTGGGTCTTGAATGGCCATATGTGCTACACGATTTAGCCTAATTTTAGCACAAAAGAATGAAAGCTTCATCAACGTCCGGATTTGGGTAAAAACCCACAAACTCACTCCATTCTTTATACGCATTTGAAAATTCCTAACATGTGCTACACGATTTGGGCTAATTTGAGGTCAAAAGAATGAATTTTCATCAACATGTCGGATTTGGGTAAAAACCCGTATACTCACCCGATTTTACAAAAGGACTTTCCATAATACCTAACATTGTTGTAAGATTCATCTATTTGGGCCCTGAATGGCCACATTCATAATTTTGGCTAATTTAAGGTCAAAATAATGAAAGTTTGGTCAATGTCTCTGATTTGTGTGAATACCAAATCCATTTTTAATGAGGATTCCAGAATGCCTAACATTGTTTGGAGATTCATCCTTTTGGACCCTTAAAGGCCACTTGCGTAATTTGGGCTAGTTTGAAGTCAAATGAATGAATTTTGGTCAACATCTCAGATTTGGGTGAAAACCCACAAACCCACTCCATTTTTTATGAGCATTCCGGAATGCCTAACATTGTTGCGAGATTCATCTGTTTGGGCCCTGAACGGCCACATGCATAATTTTGGTTAATTTGAGGTCAAAAGAATGAAATTTTGGTCAATGTCTCTAATTTGCTTAAATACCAAGTCCATTATTTATGAGGATTTCAGAATGCCTAACATTGTTTGAAGATTCATTTGTTTGGACCCTTAACGGCCACATGCGTAATTAGGGCTAATTTGAAGTCAAATGAATGAAAATTTGGTCAATAGCTCAGATTTGAGCGAAAACCCACAAACCTAATCCATTTTTAATGAGCATTCCAGTATCCATAACATTGTTGTGAGATTAATCCGTCTAGGTCTTGAATGGCTATATGCGCAATTTGGTCGAATTTGAGGTCAAAAGAATGAAAGTTTGGTGAACATCTCAAATTTGGGTGGAAACCCACTTACCTGCTCCATCTTTCAAGGGTATTTTCCAGAATGCCTATCATTGTTTTGAGATTCATCTCTTTAGGCCTTGAATTGCCAAATAAGCTATTTTTGCAAATTTGAGGTCAAAAGAATGAAAGTTTTGTCAATGTCTTTGATTTCTGTGAATACCAAGTCCATTTGTCATAAGGATTCCAGAATGCCTAACATTCTTAGGAGTTTTATCAATTTGGACCCTTAACTGGCCACATATGCAATTTAGGCTAATTTGAAGTCAAAGGAATTAAAGTTTGGTCAATGGCTTAGATTTAGGTAAAAACCCACAAGCCACTCCATTTTTCAAGAGTATTTTCCAGAATGTCTAACATTGTTTTGAGATTCACCTGTTTGGGTCGTGAATTGCCACACGCGCTGTAATTGCTAAGTTGAGATCAAAAGAGTGAAAGTTTTGTCAACATCTCTGATATGCTTGAATACCAAGTCCATTTCTTATTAGGAGTCTAAAATGCCTAACATTGTTGGGAGATTCATCAGTTTAGACCCTTAACGGACAAATACGCAATTTAGGCTAATATGAAGTCAAATGAATGAATGTTTGGTCAACATCTCAGATTTGGGTGAAAACCCGCAAACCCACTCTATTTTTCATGAGCATTCCAGTATCCCTTACATTGATGTATGATTCATCCATTTAGGTCTTGAAAGGCCACATGCGCTTTGCGATTCGGGCTAATTTGAGGTAAAAAGATGAAAGTTTCATTAACATCCCGGATTTGGGTAAAAACCTGCATACCTACCCCATTTTTCAAGAGGATTCCTAAATGCCTAGCATTGTTGTGATATTCATCTGTTTGGGCGCTGCATGGCTACATGCACGATTTTGGCTACTTTAATGTCAAAAGAATGAAAGTATGGTCAATGTTTCTAATTTGCATGAATCCCAAGTCTAGTTTCATGAATACTCTAGAATGCCTAACATTGATGGGGGATTCATCCATTTGCACCCTTAGGGTGTGTTTAGTTTGAGGGGATGGGAGGGGAGGGAGGGAATGGAAGGGTGGGCAAATTACCTTTTTGGGTTGAAGGAATTTAAATTTTGGGAGGGAATCTAAAATTTAAAAAGAATAAGAAAGTAAATTTTGGGCGAGAATCCAAAATTTGGAAAAATAAGGGGGTAAATTTTGGGTTTCTTTTGTCCAAAATTGTAATTTCTCCACCCTCCCCTCCCCTCAAACCAAACACACCCTTAACGACCATATACAAAATTTCAGCTAATTTGAAGTCAAATGAATGAAATTTTGGTCGACATCTCAGATTTTGCTGAAAACCCACAAACCAATCCCATTTTTAAAGAGGATTCTAGAATGCGTAGCATTGTTGTGAGATTCATCGGTTTGGGCCCTCAACGGCCACATGCACAATTTTGGCTAATTTGAGGTCAAAAGAATGAAAGTTTGGTCAACGTCTCTGATTTAGGAGAAAACCCACAAACCCATTCCATTTTTCATAAGAATTCCAGTATCCCTAACAGTATTGTGAGATTTATCCGTTTGTGTCATTAACGGCGACATACACTGCGCAATTTGGGCGAATTTGAGGTCAAAAGAATGAATGTTTGGTCAATGCCTCAGATTTGGTTGAAAACTCATAAACCCACTTCATTTTTCATGAGCATTACAGAATCCCTAACATTGTTTTAAGATTCATCCATTTGCATCTTGAATGGTCACATGCCCGATTTGGGCTAATTTAAGGTCAAAAGATTGAATGTTTGGTCAACATCTTAGATATGAGTGAAAACCCACAAACCTACTCCATGCTTTTTAAGCATTCCAGAATCCCTAACAATGTTAGGATATTAATTCATTTGGGTCTTGAACGGCCACATGCGTTGCACGATTTAGGCTAACTTCAACATAAAATAATGAAAGTTTCATCAATGTGTCAGATTTGGGTAAAAAACCACAAACCCACTCCATCCTTCATACACATTTGAGAATCCCTAACATGTGCAGCATGATTTGGCCTAATTTAAGGTCAAAAGGATGAAATTTTCATCAACGTGTCAGATTTAGATGAAAACCCGCATACCTACCTGATTTTACAAGAGGATTTTCCAGAATACCTAACATTGTTGCAATATTCATCCGTTTGGGCCCTGACGGCCACATACGTAATTTTAGCTAATTTGAGGTCAAAAGAATGAAATTTTGGTCAATGTCTCAGATTTGTGTGAATACCAAGTCCATTTTTCAAAAGGATTCCATAATGCCTAATATTGTTGGGAGTTTTATTAGTTTGGACCCTTAACAGCCACATACGCAATCTGTTCTAATTTGAAGTCAAAAGAATTAAAGTTTGGTCAACGGCTCAAATTTCGGTGAAAACCCACAAACCCACTCCATTTTTCATGAACATTTCAATATCCTTAACATTGTTGTGAGATTCATTCATTTGGATCATGAACGGTGACATACGCTGCGCAATTTGGGCGAATTTGAGGGCAAAAGATTGAAAGTTTGGTCAATGTCTCAGATTTGGGTGAAAACCCACAAATCTAATCCATTTTTCATGAGATTTACAGAATCCCTAACATTATTGTGAGATTCATCCGTTTGCGTCTTGAACGGCCACAAGGCCAATTTTGGCTAATTTAAGGTCAGAAGAATGAATGTTTGGTCAACATCTTAGATATGAGTGAAAAATAATAAACCCACTCCATTTTTCATAAGCATTCTAGAATTCCTAACATTGTTTCAAGATTCATCCGTTTGGGTCTTGAACGGCTCTATGCGCTGTGCGATTTAGGCTAATTTGAGCTCAAAAGAATAAAAGTTTCATCAACCTCTCGGATTTATGTAAAAACCCACATACCGACACCATTTTTCAAGAGGATTCCAGAATGCCTAACATTGTTGTGAGATTCATCCATTTGGACCCTTAATGGCCACATACACAATTTAGGCTAATTTGAGGTCAAAAGAATGAAAGTTTGGTAAACTCTTTAATTTTTGTGAATACCATGTCCATTTCTCAAGAGGATTCCTGAATCCCTAACATTTTTGGGAGATTCATCATTTTAGACCCTCAATAGCCACAAACGCAATTTGGGCTAATTTGAAGTCAAAAGAATGAAAGTTTAGTCAATGTCTCAGATTTGGGTAACAACCCACAAACCTACACCATTTTTCATGAGCATTCCAGTATCCCTAACATTGATATGAGATTCATCCATTTTTGTCTTGAAAGGCCACATGTGCTGCGCGATTTGTGCTAATTTGAATTCAAAAGAATGAAAGTTTCATCAATGTCTCAGATTTGGGTACAAACCCACCAAACCACCTCATTTTTCAAGAGGATTCCAGAATGCCTAGCATTGTTGTGAGAGTCATCCGTTTCGGACCTAAACAACCACATGCACGATTTTGGGTAATTTGAGGTGAAAAGAATGAAAGTTTCATCAATGTCTCTGATTTGCATGAATACCAAGTCCATTTTTCATGATTATTTTAGAATGGCTAACATTGTTTGGAGATTCATTTGTTTGGACCCTTAACGGCCATATAGGCAATTTGGGCTAATTTAAAGTCAAATGACTAAAAGTTTGGTCAATGTCTCATATTTGGGTGAAAACCCAAAAACCTACACCATTTTTTGTGAGCATTCCAATATCCCTAACATTGATGTGAGATTCATCCATTTAGGAACATGCACTGCGTGATTTGGGCTTTTTTGAGGTCAAAGAATGAAAGTTTCGTCAACGTCTCTAATTTTGGCAAAAACCCACACACTCGCCCCATTTTTCAAGAAGATTCTAGAATGCCTAGCATTGTTGTGAGATTCATCTGTTTTGGCCCTAAACGGCTACATGCGCCATTTGGGGTAGTTTGAGTGGAAAAGAATTAAAGTTTGACTAACGTCTTGGATTTCAGTGAAAGCACAACCCCTTCATTTTTCATGAGGACTCTAGAATGCCTAATATTGTTGTGAGATTCATCCATTTTGGACCTAAATAGCCATATGCGAGATTTGGCAAAATTTGATGTCAAAAGAATGCAAGTTTGGTCAAAGTCTCGAATTTGGGTGAAAACCCACATACCCACTCCATTTATAATGAGGATTCGTGAATGGCTAACTCTATTGTGAGGTTCATCCGTTTAGGACCTAAACGTCCACATATGTGATTTGGGCTAATTTGAGGTCAAAAGAATGAATGTTTGGTACTTGCATATGAGTGAAAAGGCACAAACCCACTCCATTTTTCATAACCATTCCAGAATCCATAACTTTGTTGTGAAATTCATCCGTTTGGGTCATGAATATGCGTTACTCGATTTATGCTAATTTGAAGTCAAACGATTGAAAGTTTTGTCAACGACTCAGATTTGGGTGAAAACCCACATACCCACCCCAATTTTTAAGAGTTTTCTAGAATGCTTAACATTGTTACGAGATTCATCCATTTAGGCCCTACTCGGGCATATGCAGGATATTTGCTAATATGATGTCAAAAAATGAAAGTTTGGTCAACGTTTCGGATTTGGTTGGATACCAAGTCCTTTTTTCATAGTATTCCAGAATGCCTAACATTGTTAGGAGATTCATTCGTTTGGATCCTTGATTTCCACATATGCAATTTGAGCTAATTTGAGGTAAAAACAATGAAAGTTTGATCATGTCTCGAATTTGTGTGAAAACTCGCATACCCACTTCATTTGTCATAATGATTTTAGAATGCCTAATATTGTTTTGAGATTCATCCGGTTGAGACTTAAATGGCCACATACACGATTTGGGTTAATTTAATGTCAAAAAGATGAAAGTTTCGTCAACATCTCTTTTTGTGGTGAAAAACCATATACCCAGCTATTTGTCATGAGGATTCTTCAATGGCTAACACTGTTGCAAGTTCATCCGTGTGGGCCCTGAACATCCACATGCATCATTTGGGCTAATTTGAGGTCAAAAGAATGAATGCTTGGTCAACAAATCAAATATGAGTGAAAACCCACAAACCCTCTCCATTTTCCAAAAGCATTCCAGAATCCTTATCATTATTGTCAGATTGATCTATTCAGGTCTTGGATGGCCACATGCACTGCACAAATTGGGCTAATTTGTGGTCAAAAGAATGCCAGTTTTGTCAACATCTCATATTTGGGTGAAAAACCACATGCCCACCCTATTTTTCAAGAAGATTCCAGAATGCCTAGCATTGTTACGAGATTCATCCGTTTGGGCCCAAAACTGCCACATGCGCCATTTGGGGTAATTTGAGTAAAAAAGAATTAAAGTTTGACCAACATCTCAGATTTGGGTGAAAGCACACTTACTTTATTTTTCTTGAGCACTCTAGAATGCCTAATATTGTTGTGAGATTCATCCATTTGGGTCCTAAACGGCCATATGCGCGATTTGGTGAAATTTGAGGTCAAAAGAATGAAAGTTTTGTCAAAGTCTTGGATTTGGGTAAAAACCGACATACACACTCCATTTTTCATGAGTATTCTTGAATGGCTAATTCTGTTGTGAGGGTCATCCATTTAGGCCCTAAACGTCCACATGTGTGATTTATTATAATTTGAGGTCAAAAGAATGAATGTTTGGTCAACGTCTCAAATATGAGTGACAACCCATAAACCCACTCCATTTTCAATAAGCATTCAAGAATCCCTGACATTATTATGAGATTCATCCATTTAGGTGCTGAACAGCCATATACGCTATGTGATTTGGGCTAATTTGAGGTCAAAAGAAAGAAAGTTTTGTCAACATCCCAGATTTTGGTGAAAACCCATGCACCCACTTCATTTCTCATTAGGATATGAGAATGCCTAATTGTTGTGAGATTCATCCATTTGGGATATATATGGCCACATACGTGATTTGAACCAATTTGATGTCAAAACAATGGAAGTTTTGTCAACATCTTTGACTGGGGTGAAATCCCACATACCTACTCCATCTTTCATGAGGATTCCAAAATGCCTAACATTGTTGTGAGATTCATCTGTTTATGCCCTGAATGGCCACATACACCTTTTGGTGAAATTTAAGGTCAAAAGAATGAAAGTTTGGTCAACGTCTCAGATTTAGGTGAAAACCCATATACCCACTCCATTTTTAATGAGGATTCTTTAATGGCTAACTCTATTGCGAGGTTTAACTATTTGGGCCCTGAACGTCCACGTGCGTGATTTGGGCAAATTTTGGCTAATTTGAGGTCCAAAAAATGAATGTTTGGTGAATGTCTCAGATATGAGTGAAAAGCCACAAACCCAATCCTTTTCCAGTAAGCATTCAAGAGACCCTAACATTACTGTGGGATTCATTCATTTAGGTCTTGAACAGCCACATGCGCTACACGATTTGGGCTAATTTGAGATCAACAGAATGAAAGTTTTGTCAACATCTCAGATTTGGGTGAAAACCCACATACCCACCCCAGTTTTCAAGAAGATTCCAAAATGCCTAGCATTGTTACGAGATTCATCCGTTTGGGCCCTAAACCTTCACATGCGCCATTTGGGGTAATTTGAGTGAAAAAGAATTAAAGTTTGACCAACGTCTCAGATTTAGGTAAAAGCACACTCACTTCATTTTTTATGTTGTCTCTAGAATGCCTAATATTGTTGTGAAATTCATACATTTGGGTCCGGAATGGCCATATGCATGATTTGGTGAAATTTGAGGCCAAAACAATGAAAGTTTGGTCAAAGTCTCAGATTTAGGTGAAAACTTACATACCCACTCCATTTTTCATAAGGATTCTTGAATTGTTAATTCTGTTGTGAGGTTCATCTGTTTAGGCTTTAAACGTCCATATGTGTGATTTGGGTAATTTGAGTTCAAAGGAATAAAGGTTGGTCAACACCTCTTACAACCAACAAAGTCCTCTGTTCTTGGAGCAGAAGCTATTTGTATTCCTCGGAAACCACCGCCTACATCACCATTCAATATTTCTTGGCCCACTATTGGCCAAACCACCTGGGCACTAGGTCCAATGCATGAGTTAAAACTCGCAAATCCACTCCATTTTTCATAACGATTCCAAAATCCCTAACTTTATTGTGAAATTCATTCATTTTGGTCTTGAACGGCCACATGCGCTATGCGATTTGGAGTAATTTGAGGTCAAACGTATGAAAGTTTCATCAAATTTTCAGATTTGGGTGAAAACACTGATACCCACCCTATTTTTACAGAGGATTCCAGAATGTCTAGAATTGTTGCGAGATTCATCAGTTTGGGTCCTAAATGGCTACATGCTAGATTTTGGCTAGTTTGAGGTCAAAATAATGAAACTTTGGTCAACATCTCTTATTTGTGAGAAAAGCAAGTTCATTTTTCATGAGGATTCTAGAATGATTAACATTGTTGGGAGATTCATTAGTTTGGACCATTAACGGTCACATATGCAATTTGGGCTATTTTGAAGCCAAATGAATGAAAGTTTTGTCAACATCTCAGCTTTGGGTGAAAACCCACAAACCTACCCCATTTTTCATAAGCATTCCAATATCCCTAACATTATTGTGAGATTCATCTGTTTGGGCCTTGAACAGACACATGCACAATTTAGGCGAATTTGAGGTGAAAAGAATAAATGTTTGGTCAACATGTCAGATTTTGGTGAATGCCAAGTTGATTTTTTATGAAGATTTTAGAAAGGCCAAACATTTTTGGGAGATTCATCTGTTTGGACCCTTAACAATCACATACAAAATTTGGGCTAATTTGAAGTCAAATGAATGAAAGTTTGGTCAAAATCTCAGCTTAGGGTGAAAACCTATAAACCCACTCCATTTACAATGAGCATTCCAGTATCCCTAACTAACATTGTTGTGAGATTCATCTGTTTGGGTCTTCAAAAGCCATATGCGCTGCGAGATTTGGGATAATTTATGGTCAAAAGAATGAAAGTTTCTTCAACTTCTCAGATTTGGGTAAAAGCCCACATACCATCCTCATTTTTCAACAGGATTTTAGAATGCCTAACATTATTGCAAGATTCATCCGTTTGGACTTTGAACAGTCACATGCATTATTTTGGCAATTTTGAGGTCAAAAGAATGAAAGTTTGGTCAACATCTCAGATCTGGGTAAATACCAAGTTGATTTTTCATCAGGATTCTAGAATACCTAAAATTATTGTGTGATTCATTCGTTTGGACCCTTCAGGGCCACATATGCAATTTGGCCTAATTTGAAGTCAAATGAATGAAAGTTTGGTCAACATCTTAGCTGTAGATAAAAACCCACAAACCGACTCCATGAAACTCGAGCATTCCAGTATCCATAACATTGTTGTGAGATTTATCCGTTTGAGTCTTGAACGACTACATATGCTATGTGATTTGGGCTAATTTGAGGTCAAAAGAATGGAAGTTTCGTCAACTTCTCAGATTTTGGTAAAAACCCACATACCTACCCCAATTTTCAATAGGATTTCAGAACGCCTAACATTGTCGCAAGATTTATCCATTTGGGGTTTGAAAGGTCAGATGCATTATTTTGGCTATTTTCATATCAAAAGAATGAAAATTTGGCCAACATCTCAGATCTGGGTGAATACCAAGTCAATTTTCTATGAGGATTTTAGAATGTCTAACATTGTTGGGTGATTCATCCGTTTGGACCCTTAAGGGCCACATACGTAATTTGGGCTAATTTGAAGACAAATGAATGAAAGTTTGATGAACTTCTCAGATTTGGGAGAAAACCCACAAACCTACCCCATTTTTCATGAGCATTCCAATATCCCTAACATTATTGTAAGATTCATCTATTTGTGTCTTAAACAGCAACATTCACAGTTTAGGTGAATTTGAGGTCAAAAGAATGAATGTTTGGTCAACATGTCAGATTTTAGGGAATGCCAAGTCGATTTTTTATGAGAATTCCAAACTGCCTAACATTTTTGGGAGATTCATCATTTGGACACTTAACATCACATATGCAATTTAGGCTAATTTGAAGTCAAATGAATCAAAGTTTGGTCAACGCCTCATATTTGGGTGAAAACCCCCACACCTACTCCATTTTTTATAAGCATTCCAATATCCTTAACATTGTTGTGAGATTCATCTATGTTAGTCCTGAATGGCCACATGCGTAATTTGGGTGAATTTGAGGTCAAAAGAATGAAAGTTTGGTCAATGTCTTAGATTAGGGTGAAAACCACAAACCCACTCCATTTTTCATGAGTAATACATAATCCCTAATATTGTTGTGAGATTCATCCGTTCGGGTCTTGAATGGCCACATGTACAATTTGTGCTAATTTAAAGTCAAAAGATTGAAAGTTTCATCAACAAATCAGATTAGGATGAAATCCCACATATCTACCTCATTTTTCAAGTAGGTTCTAGAATGCCTAACATTGTTACGAGATTCATCCGTTTAGGCCCTGATCAGCCACATGCAAGATTTTGGCTAATATGATGTCAAAAGAATACAAATTTGGTCAACATCTCATATTTGGTTGAATACCAAGTCCATTTTTCATGAGGATTACAGAATGCCTAACATTGTTGGGAGATTCATTTGTTTTGACCAATAAGGGCCACATACGCAATTTGGGCAAATTTGATGACAATAGAATGAATATTTGGTCAACATCTCAAATTTGGGTGAAAACCAACAAACCCACTCCATTATTCATGAGCATTCTAGTATCCCTAACATTGTTGTGAGATTCATCCATTTGGGTCTTGAACGGTCACATATGCAATTTGGGCAATTTTGAGCTAAGAACTATGTAAGTTTGGTTATCATCTCGGATTGGTGTAAAAACCTGCATACTACTTTATTTCTTATTATGATTTGAGAATGCCTAATATTGTTGTTAGATTCATCCATTTGGGTCCTAAACGGCCATATGAGTGATTTGGTGAAATTTGAGGTCAAAAGATTGAAGTTTAGTCAACATATCAAATTTAGGTGAAAACCCAAATACCCACTCCATTTTTCATGAGGATTCTTGAACGACTAAAGTTGTTGTGAGGTTCATCCGTTTAGTCCCTGAACGTCCACCTGTGTGATTTGGGCTAATTTGAGGCCAAAAGAATGAAAGTTTGGCTAACGTCTCACATATGAGTGAAAACCCCCGAACCCACTCCATTTTTCATAAGCAATCCAGAATCCCTAACATTATTATGAAATTCATCCGTTTAGGCCTTGAACGGGCACATGCACTATACGATTTGGGCTAATTTGCGGTAAAAAAAATGAAAGTTTCGTCACAGTCTCAGATTTGGATGAAACCCACATACCCACCCCATTTGTAAAGACCATTCCAGAATGCCTAACATTGTTACGAGATTCATCCCTTTGGGCCCTGAATGGCCACATATGCGATTTTGGCTAATTTGAGGTTAAAAGAGTGAAAGTTTAGTCAAAGTCTCGTATTTGGGTGAATACCAAGTCCATTTTTCATGAGAATTCTAGAATGCCCAACATGGTTTGGAGATTCATCCGTTTGGACCCTTCATGGCCACATACGCAATTTGGGCTAATTTGAAGTCAAATGAATGAAAGTTCGGTCAATGTCTGAGATTTGGGTGAAAACCCTCAAACTAACTCCATTCTTTCATGAGCATTTTAATATCCCTAACGTTGTTATGAGTTTCATCCATTTGGGTCTTGAACGGCCACATGTGCAATTTAGGCAAATTTGAAATCAAAAGAATAAAAGTTTGGTCAACGTCTCAAATTTGGGTTAAAACCTACAAACCTACTCCATTTTTCATGGGCATTCATGTATCCCTATCATTGTTGTAACATTCATCCATTTGGGTCTTGAACAGCCACATATGCTGTGTAATTTGAGCTAATTTTGAGGTGAAAAGAATGAAAAATCCATCAAATTGTCAGATTTGGGTCAAAACCCACAAACCTACCCCATTTTTCAATCAGATTTCAGAATGTCTAACATTGTTGCAAGATTCATCCGTTTGGGCTCTAAACGGTCACATGCGTGGTTTTGTCTTTTTTAAGATCAAAATAATGAAAGTTTGGTCAAATTCTAGGATTTGGGTAAAAACCCATAGACCCACGACATTTTTCAAGAGGATTCTTGAATGGCTAACTCTGTTGTGTGGTTCATCCGTTCAGACCTCTAATAGTTACATACGCAATTTCGGCTATTTTGAAGTAAAATGAATGAAATTTTTGTCAATATCTCAGATTTGGGTGAAAACCCACAAACCCACTCCATTTATCATGAGCATTCCAGTATCCGTAACATTGTTGTGAGATTCATCTGTTTGGCTCTTTCAATAGAAATTTCGTCAACTTTTAGGATTTGGGTAAAAACCCACATTCCAACCGCATCTTTCAATAGGATTTCATAATGCCCAAAATTGCTGCAACATTCATATTTCTTGGCTTTGAATGGTTACATGCTTGATTTTGTCTATTTTGAGGTCAAACGAATGAACTTTTGGTCAACGTCTCAGATTTGTGTGACTACCAAGTCTATTTTTTCATGAGGATTCTAGAATGCCTAACATTATTGGGATGGGAGATTCATCCGTTTGGACCCTTCGTGGCCACATACGCAATTTGAGATAATTTAAAGTCAAATGAATAAAAGTTTGGTCAACATTTCATATTTGGGTGAAAACCCACAAACCTACTCTATTTTTCATGAGCATTCCAATATCCCTAACATTGTTGTGAGATTCATCTGTTTGGACCCTTCACAGCCACATACGCAATTTGGGCTAATTTGAAGTCAAATGAATGAAAGTTTGGTCAACGTCTCAGATTTGGGTGAAAACCCGCAATCCCACTCCATTTTTCATGAGTATTGTAGAATGCCTAACATTGTTGGGAGAGTCATCCCTTTGAACCTATAACATCCACTTACGCGATTTGGGCTAATTTGAAGTCAAAAGAATAAAAGTTTGGTCAACGTCTTAGATTTGGTGAAAAGCCAGAAACCAACTCCATTTTTCATAAGCATTCCAGCATCCCAAATATTGTTGTAACATTCATCCGTTTGGGGCTTGAATTGCCACATGCAAGATTTAGGCTAATTTGAGGTCAAAAGAATGAAAGTTTGGTCAAATCATAATGATAAATTTAGTGGTTATGTGGGTTTTCACTCAAATCCGAGACAATGACCAAACTTCCATTGTTTTTACCTCAAATTAGCCTAAATTGTGTATGTCACCGTTAATGCCCAAAATAGATGAATCTCGTAACAATTTAAGACATCTCAGAGTCCTCATTAAAATGGAGTGGGCTACAAGATTTGGGCTACTTTGAGTTTAAAAGAATAAAAGTTTTGTCAACATCTCGGATTTGAGTGAAACCAACATACCCATGCCATTTTTCAAGAGGATTCCAATATGCCTAACATTGGTGCAAAGACTCATCTGTTTGCCCAATTTATAGCCTCATAGTGATGAGGGTTAATTCGAGGTCAAAGAATTAAAGTTTGGTCAATGTCTCGGATTGGGGTGAAAACCAACATAGCCACTCTATTTTTTACGAGGATACCAGAATGCCTAACATTGTTTCAAGATTCATCTGTTTGAGCCCTGAACGTCAACATGCTAGATTTGGGCTAATTTAAGGTCAAAAGAATGAAGGTTGGGTCAACCTTTCAGATTTTGGTGAAAACCCTCATACCGACTCTATTTTTCATGAGGATTCCATAATACCTAAAACTGTTATGAGATTCATCCTTTTGGGCCTTGAATGGCAACATGCGCAATTTGGGCTAATTTGATGTCAAAAGAATGAAAAGTTGGTCAATGTCTCAAATTTGGATGAAAACTCACATACCCACTTCGTTTTCTTTGAGGATTCCATAATGCCTAACGTTGTTGCGAGATTCATCTGTTTTGGCCCTGAATGTCAACATGCTAGATTTGGGCTGATTTGTGGTCAAAAGAATGAAAGTTAGGTCAACATACCCACTCCATTTTCCATGAGGATTCCATAATGCCTAACATTGTTGTGAGATTCATCCGTTTGTGCCCTGAATGGCCACATCCTAGATTTAGGATAATTTTAGGTCAAAAGAATGAAAGTTTGGTCAACGTCTCGGATTTTGGTTAAAACCCAAACCCGCTCCATTTTTCATAAGGATTCTAGAATGCCTAACGTTGTTGCGAGATTTATCCGTTTTGGGCCTGAACGTCAACATGATAGACTTGGGCTAATTTGAGGTCAAAAGAATAAAAGTTGGGTCAACATCTCAGATTTAGGTGAAAACCCAAATACTCACTCCGTGTTTCATGAGGATTCCAAAATGACTAACATTGTTATGAGATTCATCCGTTTGGGTCTTGAATGGCGACATGCACAATTTGTTCTAATTTGAGTTCAAAAGAATAAAATTTTGTTCAATGTCTTAGATTTGGGTGAAAACCCACATACCCACTCTATTTTCCATGAGGATTCCAGAATGCCTATCATTGTTGCGAGATTCATCCGTTTGGACCCTGAATAGCCACATGCTAGATATTGGCAAATTTTTGGTCAAAACAATGAAAATTTGGTCAACGTCTCAGATTTTTGTTAGAACCCATATAACCACTTCGTTTTTCATAAGAATTCCAGAATGCCTAACATTGTTGCAAGATTCATCCGTTTTGGCTCTGAATGTCAACATGCTAGATTTGGGCTAATTTGAGATCAAAAGAACGAAAGTTAGGTCAAAATCTTGGATTTTGGTGAAAACCCATATACCCACTCATTTTTAATGTGAATTCCAGAATGCCCAACATTGTTGTGATATTCATCCGTTTGGGCCCTGAATGTCTTCATGCGTGATTTACGTTGTTTGAGGTCAAAAGAATGAAAGTTTTGGTCAACGTCTCTGATTAAGGTGAAACCCCACATAACTCCTCCATTTTTCATGAGTATTCCAGAATGCCTAACAATTTTGCAAGATTCATCTGTTTAGGCCCTGAACGTCAGCATACTAGATTTGGGCTAATTTGAGGTCAAAAGAATGAAAGTTGGGTCAACATCTCTGATTTTGGTAAAAACCCACATACCCACTCCTTTTTCATGAGGATTTCAAAATGCCTGACATTGTTATATGATTCATCCATTTGGTCCCTAATTGCCATATAGGCAATTTGGGCTAATTTAAGGTCAAAAGAGCAAATGTTTATTCAATATCATAGATTTGGGTGAAAGTCCAAATACCCACTTCATTTTCTAAAAGGATTCCATTATGCCTATCATTGTCGCGAGATTCATCCGTTTAGGCCTTAACACATGCTAGATATTGGAAAATTTATGGTCAGAAGATTGAAAGTTTGGTCAACGCCTCAGATTTTAATTAAAACCTATATACCCACATCCTTTTTTAGAAGGATTCCAGAATGCCTAACATTGTCGCGAGATTCATCCGTTTTGGCCTTGAATGTCAACATTCTAGATTTGGGCAAATTTGAGGTCAAAAGAATGAAAATTGGGTCAACATTTAGGATTTTGGTTAAAACCCATATACACACTTTTTTTCCATAAGAATTCCAAAATGCCTAACATTGTTGCGAGATTCATTCGTTTGGGCCCTGAATGTCAACATGCTAGATTTGGGCCAATTTGATGTCAAAAGAATCAAGGTTGAGTCAATCTCTTGGACTTTGGTGAAAACCCACATACCCACTCCGTTTTTCAGGAGGATTCCAAAATGTGTAATTTTGTTATGAGATTCATCTGTTTGGGCCCTGAATGGCCACATGCACAATTTGGGCTAATTTTAGGTCAAAAGAATGAAACTTTGGTCAATGTCTTATATTTTGGTGCAAACCCACATACCCATTTCGTTTTTCATGACGATTCTAGAAATCTAATATTGTTATGAGATTCATCAGTTTGGGCCTTGAATGCCCACATATGCAATTTGGGCTAATTTGAGGTCAAAAGAATGAAAGTTTGGTCAACGTCTCGGATTTTGGTTAAAACCCATATGCCCACTTCATTTTTCATAAAAATTCTAGAATGCCTAACCTTGTTACGACATTCATATGTTTTAGCCCTAAACATCGAGGGGCTAGATTTGTGCTAATTTGAGATCAAAAGAATGTAAGTTGGGTCAATGTCTCAAATCTGGTTGAAAACTCACATACCCACTCCATTTTCCATGAGGATTCTAGAATGCCTAACATTGTTGTGAGATTCATCCATTTGGGTCCTGAGCAGCCACATGCACGATTTAGGATAATTTTAGGTCAAATGAATGAAAGTCAGGTCAACGTCTCAGATTTTGGTTAAAACCCCAATACCTACTTCATTTTTCATAAAGATTCCAGATTGCCTAACATTGTTGTAAGATTCATCCGTTTTTTCTCTAAACGTCAACATGCCAGATTTGGGCTAATTTTAAATCAAAAGAATCAGGGTTGGTTCAACATCTCAGATTTTGGTGAAAACCCATATACCCACTCCGCTTTTAGGAGGATTCCGGAAAGGCTAATATTGTTATGAGATTCATCCGTTTGGGCCCTGAATGGCCACATGCGCAATTTGGGCTAATTTGAGGTCAAAAGAATGAAATTTTGTCAACATCTCGGATTTTGGTTAAAACACATATACCCACTTCGTTTTTCATAAGAATTCCAGAATGCCTAACATTGTTGCGAGATTCATTCGTTTCGGCCCTGAACAGCCACATGCTAGATATTGGCAAATTTTTGGTAAAAAGAAAGAAATTTTGGTCAATGTCTCGGATTTTGGTTAAAACCCATATGCCCACTTCGTTTTTCAAAAGAATTCCAGAATGCCTAACATTATTGCAAGATTCATCCGTTTGGGCTCTGAACATCGACATGCAAGAAAATTTGGTCAATGTCTCGGATTTTGGTGAAAACCCAAATACCCATTCCATCTTTAATATGGATTCCAGAATGCCCAACATTGTTGGGAGATTCATCCGTTTGGGCCCTAAACGTCTTAATGCGCAATTTGAACTAGTTTAGGTGAACGTCTCGGATTTAGGTGAAAACCAACATACCCAATCCATTTGTCATGAGGATACCAGAATGCCTAACATTGTTACGAGATTCATTTGTTTAGGCCCTAAAATTAAACATTCTAGATTTAGGCTAATTTAAGGTTAAAAGAATGAAAGTTGGGTCAACATCTCATATTTCGATTCATAAATAAAATCAAGGGTTCCTTTTTCTTGTTATCATGCTTTGAGTTTTTTAATAACCAGGATTATAACAAGATGAAAGATTAGGATTTACCGGGTCCAACTCACCTTCCGCTATCCTTTTCCTCTTTTTTACTTCTCTACCTCGGCAACCTTTCGGTCAACGCTCCGCCCCACACGGCCTCTTGCCTTCAACGGGTGGCGTCTTCTTAGCTGGCATACCTTTAAAAATTTGGATATTCCTTACAGAATTTTAGTCATCCAATTAACTGGGAAATTACCACAACTCCTCCTCTCTCTTCTCAAAAATTATTTTGGAAGCATATTGATAAAAAGGGATATGGTTCCCTTGAAATTTATTTACTCAGAAGTAATGTACATGTTCAAGGAAAAAATCCATCTTTAATGTGGATTCAAGAATGCTCAACATTGTTGTGAGATTCATCCGTTTTGGCCCTGATCATCTTCATGCGTGATTTACGCAAGTTTAAGGTCAAAAGAATGAAAGTTTTGGTCAACACCTCATATTTTGGTTAAAACCCATACACCCACTTCATTTTTCATAAGAATTCTAGAATGACTAACATTGTAGCAAGATTTGTCCGTTTTGGCCCTGAACATCGACATGCTAGATTTGGGCTAATTTGATGTCAAAAGAATGAAAGTTGGGTCAATGTCTAAGATTTGGGTTAAAAATCACATCACTACTCCATATTCCATGAGGATTCTAGAATGCCTAACATTGTTGCGAGATTCATCCGTTTGGGCCTGAACGGCCACATGCAAGATTTAGGATAATTTTAGGTCTAAAGAATGAAAGTTTGGTTAATGTCTCAGATTTTGGTTAAAACCCAAATACCCGCTTCATTTTTCATAATGTTACCAAAATGCCTAACTTTGTTGCAAGATTCATTCATTTTTCCCTGAACGTCAACATGTTACATTTGGGCAAATTTGAGGCCACAAGAATGAAAGTTGTGTCAACATCTCAGATTTTGGTGAAAACCCACATCCCATTTTGTTTTTCATGAGGATTCCAGGATGCCTAAAATTGTTAAGAAATTCATCCTTTTGAGCCCTGGATGGCCATATGCGCAATTTGGCCTAATTTGAAGTCAAAAGAACAAAAGTTTGGTCAATGTCGAGGATTTGGGTGAAAACCCAAATACCCACTCCATTTTCTATGAGGATTCCAAAATTTCTAACATTGTTGTAAGATTCATCCGTTTGGGCCTTGAACGGCTACATGCTAGATATTGGAAAATTTTGGGTCAAAAGAAAGAAATTTTGGTCAATGTCTCAGATTATGGTTCAAACCCATATGCCCATTTTGTTTTTCATAAGAATTCTAGAATGCCTAACATTGTTGCGAGACTCATCCGTTTTGACCTTGAACGTCAACATGCTAGATTTGGGCTAATTTGAGGTCAAAACAATGAATGTTTAGGCCAATATCTCCGATTTAGGTGAAAACCCGCAACCCACTCCATTTTCCATGAGGATTCCAGAATACCTAACATTGTTGTGAGATTCATCCGTTTGGGCCCTAAACGTCAACATGCTAGATATGGGCTAATTTGACGTCAAAAGAATGAAAGTTGGGTAAACATATCGTATGTTGGTTAAAATCCAAATGCCCACTCCGTTTTTCATTAGGATTACAAAATGCCTAATATTATTGCAAGATTTATCCTTTTTGACCCTGAACATCAACATGCTAGATTTAGGCTAATTTGAGGTCAAAAGAATGAATGTTTTGGCCAGCAACTTAGATTTAGGTGAAAACCCACTACCCACTCCCTTTACCATGGGGATTCCAGAATGCCTAACATTGTTGTGAGATTCATCTGTTGGGCCCTAAACATCAACATGCTAGATTTAGGCTAATTTAAGGTCAAAAGAATGAAAGTTGGGACAACATCTTGTATGTTGGTTAAAACCCACATACCCACTCCGTTTTTCATAAAGATTCCAGAATGCCTCACATTGTTGCGACATTCATCCATTTTGGCCAAGAATGACCACATGCTATATAGTGGCAAATTTTTGGTCAAAAGAATGAAAATTTGGTTAATGTCTCGGATTCTGGTTAAAACCCATAAGCCCACTTCATTTTTCATAAGAATTTGAGAATGCCTAACAATGTTGCGAGATTCATCCGTTTTGGCCATAAACGTCAACATTCTAGATTTGTGCTAATTAGAGGTCAAAAGAATGAAACTTGGGTCAACATCTCAGATTTTGGTGAAGACCCACATACCCACTCCGTTTTTAATGTGGATTCTAGAATGCCTAACATTGTTGTGAGATTCATCCGTTTGGGCCCTGAACATCTTCATGCGCGATTTGCGCTAGTTTGAGGTCAAAAGAATGAAAGTTTTGGTCAACGGCTTGGATTTAGGTGAAAACCAACATACCCACTCTATTTTTTATGAGGATTCTTGAATGCCTAACATTGTTGTGATATTTATCCGTTTGGGCCCTAAAATTCAACATGCTAGATTTGAGGTCAAAAGAATGAAAGTTGGGTCAACATCTCAGATTTTGGTTAAAACCCACACACCCACTTTGTTTTAATGTGGTTTTCAGAATGGCCAACATTGTTGTGAGATTCATCCGATTGGGCCTAAACATCTTCATGAGCGATTTGCGCTATTTTAAGGTCAAAAGAATGAAAGTTTTGGTCAATGACTCAAAATTTTGTTAAAACCCATATACCCACTTTGTTTTTCAAAAGGATTCTGGAATGCCTAACATTATAGCGAGATTAATCTGTTTTGTCCCTGAACATCGACAGGCTAGATTTGGGCTAATTTGAGTTCAAAAGAATAAAAATCAGGTCAATGTCTCAGATTTGGGTGAAAACTCACATACGCACTCTTTTCCATGAGGATTCCAGAATGCCTAACATTGTTGCGAGATTCATCCGTTTTGGCCACGAACGGCCACATGCAAGATTTAGGATAATTTTACATCAAAAGAATAAAAGTTTGGTCAACATCTCATATTTTAGTTAAAACCCAAATACCCGCTTCGTTTTTCATAAGGATTCCAGAATGCCTAACAATACGCAAGGTTCTTCCATTTTTGCCCTGAACGTCAACATTCTACAATTGGGCTAATTTGAGGTTAAAAGAATGAAAGTTGGGTCAAAATCTTGGATTTTGGTGAAAAGCCACATACCCACTCTGTTTTTCATCAGGATTCCAGGAGGCCTAAAATTGTTATGAGATTCATCAGTTGATACGATGAGGGTAACGGACCGGCTAGAAAACAAGTATGAAAACACGAACGGGACGGAAGATCAAAGGTAGGACCTTAAGAGAACCTGTCTCTTACAACCCTAGCCATAAAAACACCACAAGGATAATCAATCCTTGATATAGTCAGAGTATTCGCACAAGCATACAAGGATGCAAGCAAAGCTCACACAAGAGAAATAAAACTCTCAATTATCATTCAAGTCTCAAAATGTAGTACAAAAACGCAGCAATATATAAAGGCCACAAAAGAACACTCTAGAGTTTGAAAACCTAGTCATGAATGCAATAAATGATGCCTTAATGATGATTGATTGTCTTGGTTGGCACCATTCAAGCCTAAAGGAATTAGGAAATTACTTATTCTTCAAGACTAAGTCAGCTACCTAAAAATAGGAAATAAGACAAAGTCTTCATGAGCAATCTTTGACCAAAGGCCTTATTTAATGCAAATAAAAAAAAAGGAAACAAATAAAAATGAAATCAATTCAGATTTGCTGCATAAGGATGCCTTCTAGATGCTTCTTGAGGTGTCTTGGATGTCACTTATGATCCTCCTTCCAGGCACATGCTTGTCACATGGTATTTTAAGTGAATTCTTCAATCTGGACTGCACTTGGGCCTTGTACTTCATCTTGTTGGGCTTCAAGCAATGTGATCACCATTCTTGGGTTCTTGTTGGGCATATTAAAGGATGCCTCTTCCAAATAAATGGGCTCCAACTCTTTCAGCTCTCTTATCAAACAATTCAAGGCCTCCTTCATAGCTTTAGTCCTTGCTCTTGTCATTGGGCCTCCAATGCTTTATAATGGATCTTTTGGGACATTAGACTTCCATACTTGAGCTTGGGCTTCCATCTTCATGCCTTTCTCTTCCTTTGGAGCTCCTCCTCCATCTTGCCATGCTACTCCATCATCAGTTTTGGCCCTAAATAGCCACATGCGCAATTTGGGCTAATTTTAGGTGAAAAGAATGAAAGTTTAGCCAATGTCCCAGATTTAGGTGAAAAACGACATACCCATCTCTATTTTCCAAGATTATTCCAGAATGCCTATCATTTTTGTGAGATTCATCCGTTTGGGCCCTGAATGGCCATATGGTATATATTGGCAAATTTTTAGTCAAAAGAATGAAAATTTGGTCAACGTCTCAGATTTTGGTTAAAACCTATATACCCACTTTGTTTTTCTTAAGGATTCTAGAATGCCTAATATTGTTGCGAGATTCATCTGTTTTGGTCAACATGCTAGAATTGGTCAACACGCTAGATTTGGGCTAATTTGAGGTCAAAAAAATGAAAGTTGTGTCTATGTCTCAGATTTTGGTGAAAACCCACATACCCACTCCATTTTCCATGAGGGTTCCAAAATGACTAACATTGTTGCGAGATTCATCCATTTGGGCCCTAAACATCAACATGGTAGATTTGCGCTAATTTGAGGTCAAAAGAATGAAAGTTGGCTCAACATATCAAATTTTGGTGAAAGCCCACATACCCACATACCCACTCTTTTTTTAATGGGAATCCAGAATGCCCAACATTATAGTGTGATTCATACATTTGGGCCCTGAACATCTTCATGCGCGATTTGTGCTAGTTTGAGGTCAAAAGAGTGAAAGTTTTGGTCAATGTCTCTAATTTAGGTGAAAACTCATATATCCACTCCATTTTCCATGAGGATTTCAGAATGCCTAATATTGTTACAAGATTCATCCGTTTGGGCCCTAAACGTCTTCATGCGCGATTTGGGCTAGTTCGAGGTCAAAAGAATGAAAGTTTTGGTCAACGTCTCGGATTTTGGTGAAAACCTACATACATACTCTATTTTTCATAAAGATTCTAGAATGCTTAACATTGTTGGGAGATTCATCCATTTTTGCCCTGAACTTCAACATGCTAGATTTCGGCTAATTGAGATCAAAAGAATCAAAGTTGGGTCAACATCTCGGATTTTGGTTAAAACCCACATTTCCATTCCATTTTGCATGAGGATTCCAGAATGCCTAAAATTGTTATGAGATTCATCCATTTGGGCCCTGAATGGCCAAATGTGCAATTTGGGCTAATTTGACGACAAAAGAATGAAAGTTGGGTCAACATCTCGGATTTTGGTTAAAACCCACATACCCACTCCGTTGTTCATGATGATTCCAGAATACCTAACATTGTAATGAGATTCATTTGTTTTGGCCCAGAATGGCCACATACACAATTTGGGCTAATTGGAGGTCAAAATAATGAAAGTTTGGTCAATGTCTCAAATTTATGTGAAAACCCACATATCCACTCCATTTTTTATGAATATTCTAGAATGCCTAACATTTTTACAAGATTCGTCCCTTTAGGCCCTGAACGGCCACATGCAAGATTTAGGATAATTTTAGATTAAAAGAATAAAAGTCTGGTCAACATCTTGGATTTTGGTGAAAACTCACTTTACCTCTCCATTTTCCATGAGGATTTTAAAATGCCTATCATTGTTGCGAGATTTATCCGTTTAGCCCCTAAACCGCCACATGCTAGATTTTGGAAAATTTTTGCTCAAAAGAATGAAAGTTTGCTCAACATCTCGGATTTTCGTTAAAACCCATATACCCACTTCGTTTTTCATAAGTATTCCAGAATGCCTAACATTGTTGTGAGATTCATCCTTTTTCCCTCAAAAGTCAACATGCTAGATTTGGGCTAATTTAAGGTCAAAAGAATGAAAGTTGGGTCCACGTCTCAGATATGGGTGAAAACTCACATTCCCACTCCATTTTTTATGAAGATTCCAGAATGCCTAACATTGTTGTGAGATTCATCCATTTGGGCCCTGAACGGCCACATGCAAGATTTAGGATAATTTTAGGTTAAAAGAATGAGAGTTTGGTCAACGTCTCAGATTTTGGTTAAAACCCAAATAGCCACTTCATTTTTCATATTAATTCCATAATACCTAACAATGTTGTGAGATTCATCCGTTTTTGCCTTGAACGTCAACATGCTAGATTTGGAATAATTTGAGGTCAAAAGAGTCAAAGTTGGGTCAACATCTCGGATTTTTCTGAAAACCCACATACACCCTCCGTTTTTCATAAGGATTCCATAATGCCTCATATTTATATGAGATTCATCCGTTTGAGCTCTAAATGGCCACATGTGCAAGTTGGGCTAATTTTAAGTCAAAAAAAAAAAAGAAACTTGTTGTCAATGATTCAAATTTTTGTGAAAACCCACATAACCACTCCATTTTCCATGAGGATTCTAGAATGGCTAACATTGTTGTGAGATTCATTCGTCTGGCCCCTGAATGTCCACATACGCAATTTGAGCTAATTTGAGATCAAAAGAATGGAACTTGGGTTAGTGTCTCATATTTGGGTGAAAACACACATACCTACTCCGTTTTCCATAAGTATTCCAGAATGCCTATCATTGTTGTAAGATTCATCCGTTTGGGCCACGAACATCAATATGCTAGACTTGGGCTAATTTGAGGTGAAAAGAATGAAACTTGGGTCAACATCTCGGATTTTGGGCAAAACCCACATGCCTACTCCATTTTTCTTGCGTTTCTAGAATGTTTATCATTGTTGCGAGATTAATCCATTTAGGCCCTGAAAGGCCACATGCTAGATTTTGGCAAATTTTTCGTCAAAAGAATGAAAGTTTGGTCACCGTCTCGAATTTTGGTTAAAACACATATACCCACTTATATGTCATTCATGCCCTTTGGGCCCTAAAGTGCCAAATACATGATTTGTGCTAATTTGAGGCCAAAAGAATTAAAGTTTGGTCATTGTTTTGAATTGGCAACAAAACCCGCATACCCACTGTTTTTTTCATTTGGAATTCAGAATGCCAAAAATTGTTGTCAAATTCATTTGTTTGGGCCTTGAATGGCCAAATACGTGATTTGTGCTAATTTGAGGTCAAAAGAATGAAAGTTTCGCTACTATCTCCGATCGGCATGAAAACCCACATACCCACTCCATTTTTCATGAGAAATCCAGAATGCCAAAGAATGTTGTCAAATTCATCCTTTTGGCCCCTGAACGGCCAAATACGTGATTTGTACTAATTTGAGGTCAAAAGAATGAAAGTTTGGTTACTATCTTGGATTGGCATGAAATCCCACATACCCACTACATTTTTCATGAGGAATCCAAAATGCCAAAGATTATTATCAAATTCATCTTTTTGGGTCCTGAACGGCCAAATACATGATTTGTGCTAATTTGAGGTCAAAAGAATGAAACTTTCCTGACTATCTCAGATTGGCATGAAAACCCACCAACCCACTCCATTTTTCATGATGAATCCAGAATGCCAAAGATTGTTGTCAAATTCATCCGTTCGGACCCTGAATGGGCAATTACGTGATTTGTGCTAATTTGAGGTCAAAACAATGAAATTTTGGTCACTGTCTCAGATTGGCATGAAAACCCACATACCCACTCCATTTTTCTTGAGTAATCTAGAATGCCTAAGATTATTGTCAAATTCATCCATTTGGGCCCTGATCTGCCAAATACTTCATTTGTGCTAATTTCAGGTCAAAAGAATGAAAGTTTGGTCACTATTTCGAATTGGCAAGAAAACCCACATACCCACTTCTTTTTTCATTTGGAATCCAGAATGCCAAAGATTGTTGTCAAATTGATCCGTTTGGGCCCTAACGATCAAATAAATGATTTTTGCTAATTTGAGGTCAAAAGAATGAAACTTTCTAGTGCAAACCCACAAGGGAAGATCCCACAAACCCACAACTAATTCTGAAATATACACACCCCAAGAAAGCTAAAAACATATCGATGATCCACTTGAACCATTGAACACAAAAGAACAAGGACCCGAAGTGTTGGAAAACACCACAAGGTTGATCAAGCCTTGATAAGTTTGTTAGTTCTAAAAAGAACCCTAGAGAGAATCCACTCTCAAGAAACAAAGTGCACAAGTGCAATTTTTATTTATTATTAAAATCTGAATTGTGTGTTACAAATGAAGAAGCACTAAGTATTTATAGGAAAATATGATCTAATTGCAATAAGTGCAATTTTGAAAACAGCCAATACAAATTGTAAAACCATGTGCTAGCAAACCTAAAAGTCTAATACAATCTAGAAGAAAGTTGAAAAATCAAATACAACATGCTAAAGAAAACAAAAGTCAAATATACCACCAACTACTTGTTGATTTTCGCACACCTAATTTCAAGAAAATGTAGTCAGCAAATTAAGGCTCAAAATGTGCTTATTTAGGCCCAAATGAGTCCTCCCATATGTACTACTTGGTCCAAGCTCTTAAGTTTCACGTTTGCAACTTGATCAATATCTCCATTTGTAGCCCATATGAAGTTAGTGACATTTCCAGCATTTTTGCCCATCTTTGATCCAATTGCTACTTGCTTTGTCCAAGTACCATGCACTAGCCCATTTAATGCTTCCTTAATTTGTATGGCTCTTGTGATTGGTCCACTTGGTATTTGCAAAAGAATAATTGAATTTAACAACTCTTGCTGGATCACATAACTATCATCACTGTCTCAGATTGGCATGAAAACCCACATAGCCGCTCTATTTTTCGGATTGGCATGAAAACACACTTACCCACTCAATTTTTCATGAGGATTCCAAAATGCAAAAGATTATTGTCAAATTCGTCCGTTTCGGCCCTAAACTGACAAATACGTGATTTGTACTAATTTGAGGTCAAAAGAATGATGTTTGCTCACTATCACGGATTGGCATGAAAGCCACCAAACACACTCCATTTTTCATGAGGAATCCTGAATGCAAAAGATTGTTGTCAAATTCATCCGTATAGGCGCTGATTGGCCAAATAGGTGATTTGTGCTAATTTGAGGTCAAAAGAATGAGTTTGGTCACTGTCACGGATTGGGATGAAAGGCCACATACCCACTCCATTTTAATGAGGAATCCAGAATGCGAAAGATTGTTGTCAAATTCATCCATTTGGGCCCTGAACTACCAAATACATGATTTGTGCTTATTTGGGGTCAAAAGAATGAAAGTTTGGTCACCGTCTCAGATTTTCGTTAAAACACATATACCCACTTATACGTCATTCATGCCCTTCGGGCCATAAACTGCCAAATACGTGATTTATGCTCATTTGGGTCAAAAGAATGAAAGTTTGGTCACCGTCTCGAATTGGCAAGAAAACCCACATACCAACTACTTTTTTCATTTGTAATCCAGAATGCCAAAGATTATTGTCAAATTCATCCGTTTGGGCCCTGAACGACCAAATACGTGAATTTGCTAAATTGAGGTCAAAGCAATGAATATTTCGTCACTGTCTCGGATTAGCATGAATACCCACATACCCACTCCATTTTTTCATGAGGAATCCAGATTACCAAAGATTGTTGTCAAATTTATCCGTTTGGTCCCTGAACGGCCAAATACGTGATTTGTCTAAATTTGACGTCAGAAGAATGAAAGTTTGGTCACTATCTCGGATTAGCATGAAAGCCCATATACCCAGTCCATTTTTCATGAGGACTCCACAATGCCAAAGTTGGTTGTCAAATTCATCCGTTTGGGCCCTGAACGGCCAAATACGTTATTTGTTCTTATTTGAGGTCAAAAGAATGAAAGTATGGTCACTATCTCGGATGGGCAAGAAAACCTACATACCCCCTTCATTTTTCATGAGGAATCCACAATGCCAAAGATTGTTGTCAAATTCATCTGTTTGGGCCCTGAATGGCCAAATACGTGATTTGTGCTAATTTCAGCTCAAAGGAATAAAAGTTTGGTCACAGTGTCAGATTTTGGTTAAAACAAATATACCTACTAATTTGTGATTCATGCCCTTTGGGCCATGAATTGCCAAATACGTGATTTGTGCTAATTTGAGGTCAAAAGAATGAAAGTTTGGTCACTGTCTTGAATTGGCAAGAAAACCCACTACCCATTGCTTTTTTCATTTGTAATCCAGAATTCCAAAGATTGTTGTCAAATTCATCCGCTTTGGGCCCTGAATGGCCCAATACGTGATTAGTGCTAATTTGAGGTTAAAAGAATGAACGTTTCGTCACTCTCTCAGATTGGCATGAAAACCCACTTACCCACTCCATTTTTCATGAGGAATCCAGAATGCCAAAGATTGTTGTCAAATTCGTCCGTTTAGACCCTATACAGCCAAATACATGAGTTCTGCTAATTTGAGATCCAAAGATTGAAAGATTCGTGACAATCTAGGATTGGCAAGAAGACCCACATACCCACTCCATTTTTCATGACGATTCCATAAAGCAAAAGATTGATGTAAAAGTCATCCGTTTGGACCCTGAACGGCCAAATACGTGATTTGTGCTAATTTGAGGTCAACAGAATGAAAGTTTGGCCACTGTCTCGGATTGGCATGAAAACCCACATACCCAATCCATTTTTCATGAGGAATCCACAATGCCAAAGTTGGTTGTCAAATTCATCCATTTGGGCCCTGAACGGCCAAATACGTGATTTCTACTAACTTGAGGTCAGAACAATGAAAGTTTGGTCACTCTCTCGGATTGGTATGAAAACCCACATACCAACTAATTTTTCATCAGGAATCCAGAATGCCAAAGATTGTTGTCAAATTCATCCGTTTGGCCCCACAAAGGCCAAATACATGATTTATGCTAATTTGAGGTCAAAACAATGAAAGTTTTGTCACTGTCTCGGATTTGCATGAACCCCACATACCCCCTATATTTTTCCTGAGGAATCTAGAATGCTAAAGTTTGTTGTCAAATTCAACCGTTAGGGCCCTGAACTGCCAGATACGTGATTTGTACTAATTTGAGGTTAAAAGAATGAAAGTTTGGTCACTGTCTTGAATTGGCAAGAAAACCCACTACCCATTGCTTTTTTCATTTGTAATCCATAATTCCAAAGATTGTTGTCAAATTCATCCGCTTTGGGCCCTGAATGGCCAAATACGTGATTAGTGCTAATTTGAGGTTAAAAGAATGAACGTTTCGTCACTCTCTTAGATTGGCATGAAAACCCACATACCAACTAATTTTTCATCAGGAATCCAGAATGCCAAAGATTGTTGTCAAATTCATCCGTTTGGCCCCACAAAGGCCAAATACATTATTTGTGCTAAGTTGAGGTCAAAACAATGAAAGTTTTGTCACTGTCTCGGATTTGCATGAACCCCACATACCTATTTTTCCTGAGGAATCTAGAATGCTAAAGTTTGTTGTCAAATTCAACCGTTAGGGCCCTCAACTGCCAGATACGAGATTTGTGCAAATTTGAGGTCAAAAGAATGAAAGTTTGGTCACTGTCACGGATGGGCATGAAAACCCACAAAAGCCACTCCATTTTTCATGAGGAATCTAGAATGCCAAAGATTGTTGTCAAACTTATCCGTTTGGGCCCTCAACGGCCTAATACGTGATTTGTGGTAATTTGAGGTCAAAAGAATAAAAGTTTGGTCACTGTCATGGATGGGCATCAAAACCCACAAAGCCACTCCATTTTTCATGAGGATACCAGAATACCAAATATTGTTGTCAAATTCATCCGTTTGAGCCCTGAACTGCCAAATACATGATTTGTAATAATTTGAGAACAAAAGAATGAAAGTTTGGTCACAGTCACGAATTGGCATGAAAAGCCACATAGCCACTCCATTTTTCATGATGAATCCCGAATGCCAACGATTGTTGTCAAATTCATCCGTTTGGGCCATGAACAGCTAAATATGTGATTTGTGCTAATTTGAGGTCAAAAGAATGAAAGTTTGGTAGCTGTCACGGATTGGCATGAAAACCCACATACCCACTCCATTTTTCATGAGGAATCCAGAATGCCAAAGATTATTGTCGAATTCATCCTTTATGGCCCTGAACGGAAAAATAGGTAATTATTGCTAATTTGAGGTCAAAAGAATGAAAGTTTGGTTACTGTCATGGATGGGCATCAAAACCCACAAAGCCACTCCATTTTTCATGAGGAATACAGAATGCCAAAGATTGTTGTCAAACTTATCCGTTTGGCCCTCAATGGCCTAATACGTGATTTGTGATAATTTGAGGTCAAAAGAATAAAAGTTTGGTCACTGTCATGGATGGTCATGAAAACCCACAAAGCCACTCCATTTTTCATGAGGAATCCGGAATGCCAAAGATTGTTGTCAAATTCATCTGTTTGGGCCCTCAACAGCCTAATACGTGATTTGTGATAATTTGAGGTCAAAAAGAATGAAAGTTTGGTAACTGTCACGGATTGCCATGAAAATCTAGATGCCCACCCCATTTTTAATGAGGAGTCAAGAATGCCAAAGATTGTAGTCAAATTCATCCGTTTGGGCCCTAAACGCCCAAATACATGATTTGTGATAATTTGAGGTCAAAATAATGAAAGTTTGTCACTGTCACGGATGGGCATGAAAACCCATATACCCACTCCATTTTTCGTGATCAATCATGAATGTCAACGATTGTTGTCAAATTCATCCGTTTGGGACCTGAACGGCCAAAAACGTGATTTTTTCTAATTTGAAGTTAAAAGAATGAAAGTTTGGTCACCGTCACGGATTGGCATGCAAACCCACATACCCACTCTAGTTTTTCATGAGCAATCCAGAACCCCAAAGATTGTTGTCAAATTAATCTGTTTGCGCCCTCAACGGCCTAATACGTGATTTGTGCTGATTTGAGGTCAAAAGAATGAATGTTTTGACAAAGTCACGGATAAGCATGAAAACCCACATACCCACTCCAATTTTCATGAGGAATCCAGAATGCCAAAGATTATTGTCGAATTCATCCTTTATTGCTCTCAACGGCCTAATACGTGATTTGTGATAATTTGAGGTTAAAAGAATGAAAGTTTGGTCACTGTCATGGATGGGCATGAAAACCCACAAAGCCACTCCATTTTTCATGAGGAAACCAGAATGCCAAAGATTGTTGTCAAATTCATCCGTTTGGGCCCTGAACGGCCAAAAACTTGATTTGTGCTAATTTGAGGTCAAAAGAACGAAAGTTTGGTCACAGTCAGCTATTGGTATGAAAACCCACATACCGACTCCATTTTTCATGTGGAATCAAGAATGCCAAAGGTTGTTGTCCAATTCATCTGTTGACCCCGGAACGGCCAAATACGTGATTTGTGCTAATTTGAGGTCAAAAGAATGAAAGTTTTGTCACAGCCACGGATTGGCATGAAAACCCACATACCCACTCCATTTTTCATGACGAATCCAGAATGCCAACGATTGTTGTCAAATTCATCCGTTTGGGCCATGAACAGCTAAATATGTGATTTGCGCTAATTTGAGGTCAAAAGAATGAAAGTTTGGTAGCTGTCACGGATTGGCATGAAAACCCACATACCCACTCCATTTTTCATGAGGAATCCAGAATGCCAAAGATTATTGTCGAATTCATCCTTTATGGCCCTGAACGGCAAAATAGGTAATTATTGCTAATTTGAGGTCAAAAGAATGAAAGTTTGGTTACTGTCATGGATGGGCATCAAAACCCACAAAGCCACTCCATTTTACATGAGGAATACAGAATGCCAAAGATTGTTGTCAAATTTATCCGTTTGGCCCTCAATGGCCTAATACGTGATTTGTGATAATTTGAGGTCAAAAGAATAAAAGTTTGGTCACTGTCATGGATGGGCATGAAAACCCACAAAGCCACTCCATTTTTCATGAGGAATCCGGAATGCCAAAGATTGTTGTCAAATTCATCTGTGTGGGCCCTCAACAGCCTAATACGTGATTTGTGATAATTTGAGGTCAAAAGAATGAAAGTTTGGTAGCTGTCACGGATTGGCATGAAAACCCACATACCCACTCCATTTTTCATGAGGAATCCAGAATGCCAAAGATTATTGTCGAATTCATCCTTTATGGCCCTGAACGGCAAAATAGGTAATTATTGCTAATTTGAGGTCAAAAGAATGAAAGTTTGGTTACTGTCATGGATGGGCATCAAAACCCACAAAGCCACTCCATTTTTCATGAGGAAAACAAAATGCCAAAGATTGTTGTCAAACTTATCTGTTTGGCCCTCAATGGCCTAATACGTGATTTGTGATAATTTGAGGTCAAAATAATGAAAGTTTGTCACTGTCATGGATGGGAATGAAACCCCATATACCCACTCCATTTTTCGCGATCAATCATGAATGTCAACGATTGTTGTCAAATTCATCCGTTTGGGACCTGAACGGCCAAAAACGTGATTTTTTCTAATTTGAGGTTAAAAGAATGAAAGTTTGGTCACCGTCATGGATTGGCATGCAAACCCACATACCCACTCTAGTTTTTCATGAGCAATCCAGAATGCCAAAGATTGTTGTCAAATTAATCTGTTTGCGCCCTCAACAGCCTAATAAGTGATTTGTGCTGATTTGAGGTCAAAAGAATGAATGTTTTGACAAAGTCACGGATAAGCATGAAAACCCACATACCCACTCCAATTTTCATGAGAAATCCAGAATGCCAAAGATTATTGTAAAATTATTCTGTTTGGGCTCTCAACGGCCTAATACGTGATTTGTGATAATTTGATGTTAAAAGAATGAAAGTTTGGTCACTGTCATGGATGGGCATGAAAACCCACAAAAGCCACTCCATTTTTCATGAGGAAACCAGAATGCCAAAGATTGTTGTCAAATTCATCCGTTTGGGCCCTGAACGGCCAAAAACTTGATTTGTGCTAATTTGAGGTCAAAAGAAGGAAAGTCTGGTCACAGTCAGCGATTGGTATTAAAACGCACATACCGACTCCATTTTTCATGTGGAATCAAGAATGCCAAAGGTTGTTGTCCAATTCATCTGTTGACCCCTGAACGGCTAAATACGTGATTTGTGCTAATTTGAGGTCAAAAGAATGAAAGTTTTGTCACAGCCACGGATTGGCATGAAAACCCACATACCCACTCCATTTTTCATGACGAATCCAGAATGCCAACGATTGTTGTCAAATTCATCCGTTTGCGCCCTTAACTGCCAAATACATGATTTGTAATAATTTGAGAACAAAAGAATGAAAGTTTGGTAGCTGTCACGGATTGGCATGAAACCCACATACCCACTCCATTTTTCATGAGGAATCCAGAATGCCAAAGATTATTGTCGAATTCATCCTTTATGGCCCTGAACGGAAAAATAGGTAATTATTACTAATTTGAGGTCAAAAGAATGAAAGTTTGGTTCCTGTCATGGATGGGCATCAAAACCCACAAAGCCACTCCATTTTTCATGAGGAATACAGAATGCCAAAGATTGTTGTCAAACTTATCCGTTTGGCCCTCAATGGCCTAATACGTGATTTGTGATAATTTGAGGTCAAAAGAATAAAAGTTTGGTCACTGTCATGGATGGGCATGAAAACCCACAAAGCCACTCCATTTTTCATGAGGAATCCGGAATGCCAATGATTGTTGTCAAATTCATCTGTTTGGGCCCTCAACAGCCTAATACGTGATTTGTTATAATTTGAGGTCAAAAGAATGAAAGTTTGGTAGCTGTCACGGATTGGCATGAAAACCCACATACCCACTCCATTTTTCATGAGGAATCCAGAATGCCAAAGATTATTGTCGAATTCATCCTTTATGGCCCTGAACGGCAAAATAGGTAATTATTGCTAATTTGAGGTCAAAAGAATGAAAGTTTGGTTACTGTCATGGATGGGCATCAAAACCCACAAAGCCACTCCATTTTTCATGAGGAATACAGAATGCCAAAGATTGTTGTCAAACTTATCCGTTTGGCCCTCAATGGCCTAATACGTGATTTGTGATAATTTGAGGTCAAAAGAATAAAAGTTTGGTCACTGTCATGGATGGGCATGAAAACCCACACAGCCACTCCATTTTTCATGAGGAATCCGGAATGCCAAAGATTGTTGTCAAATTTATCTGTTTTGGCCCTCAACAGCCTAATACGTGATTTGTGATAATTTGAGGTAAAAAAGAATGAAAACGTGCATAACCAATCTGAACGGCCAAATACGTTATTTGTCTTAATTTGAGGTCAAAATAATGAAAGTTTGGTCAAAGTCACGGATTGAGATGAAAACGTACATAACCACTCCATTTTTCCTGAGGAATCTATAACACCAAAGATTGTTGTCAAATTCATCCTTTATGGCCCCTGAACTGTCAAATACGTGATTTGTGCTAATTTGAGGTCAAAAGAATGAAAGTTTGGCCACTGTCACGGTTGGGCATGAAAATCCACATACCCACTCCATTTTTCATGCGGAATCAAGAATTCCAAAGATTGTTGTCAAATTCTATCGTTTGGGCCATGAACGGCTAAATATGTGATTTGTGCTAATTTGAGTCAAAAGATTGAAAGTTTTGTCACTGTCATTGGCATTTTTCATGAGGAATCCAGAATTCCAAAGGTTGTTGTCAAATTCATCTGTTTGGGCCCTCAATGCCCAAATACGTTATTTGTGCTAATTTGAGATCAAAAGAATAAAATTTTTGTCACCCTCACGGATTGGAGTGAGAATCCACATACCCACTCCATTTTTCATGAGGAAACGGGAATGCCAAAAATTGTTGTCAAATTCATCCGTTTTGGCCCAGAAAGTCCAAATACGTGATTTATTCTAATTTGAGGTCAAAAGAATAAAGGTTTGGTCACTGTCACGGATGGGCATGAAAACCCACATTCCCACTCCATTTTTCATGAGGAATCCAGAATGCCAATGATTGTTGTCAAATTCATCCCTTTTTTCCGTGAATGGCCAAATATGTGATTTGTGCTAATTTGTGGTCAGAAGAATAAAAGTTTGGTCACAGTCACGGATTGGC
This sequence comes from Inga leiocalycina, assembly GCA_963242795.1. Taxonomy (NCBI): domain Eukaryota; kingdom Viridiplantae; phylum Streptophyta; class Magnoliopsida; order Fabales; family Fabaceae; genus Inga; species Inga leiocalycina. The sequence goes on from OY725323.1 coordinate 52,210,611, forward strand.
TTTTAAACCCAAATACCCAATCCATTTTTCATGAGGAAACGGGAATGCCAAAAATTGTTGTCAAATTCATCTTTATGGCCCTGAACTGCCAAATACGTGATTTGTGTTAATTTGAGGTCAACAGAATGAAAGTTTGGTCACTGTCACGGATGGGCATGAAATCCCACAAAGCCACTCCATTTTTCATGAGGAATCCAGAATGCCAAAGATTGTTGTCAAACTTATTCATTTGGGCCCTCAACGGCCTAATATATGATTTGTGATAATTTGAGGTCAAAAGAATGAAAGTTTGGTCACTGTCATGGATTGAAATGAAAACCCACATACCCACTTCATTTTAAATGAGAAATCCAGCATGCCAAAGATTGTTTTAAAATTAATCTGTTTGGGCCCTCAACAGCCTAATACGTGATTTGTGATAATTTACGGACAAAAGAATGAAAGTTTGCTCACAGTCACGGATTGGCATGAAAATCCACATACCCACTCCATTTTTCATGAGGAATCAAGAATGCAAAAGATTGTTGTCAAATTCATCCTTTATAGCCCTTCACGGCCAAATACGTGATTTGTGCTAATTTGAGGTCAACAAAATGAGAGTTTTGTCACTGTCACGGTTGGGCATGAAAATCCACATACCCAATCCATTTTTCATTAGGAATCAAGAATGCCAACAAAGATTATTGTCAAATTTATCCTTTATGGCCCTGAATGGCCAAATACGTTATTAGTGCTAATTTGAGGTCAAAAGAATGAGAGTTTGGTCACAGTCATGGATTGGTATGAAAACCACATACCGACGCCATTTTTCATGAGGAATCAATAATGCCAATGATTGTTGTAAAATTCATTCGTTGACCCCTGAACGGCCAAATATATGATTTGTGCTAATTTGAGGTCAACAGAATGAAAGTTTCGTCAAAGTCATGGATTGGCATCAAAACTTACATAACCACTCCATTTTTCATGAGGAATTTAGAATGCTAAAGTTTGTTGTCGAAGTCATCCGTTTGGGCCCTGAACGGCCAAATACATTATTTATCTTAATTTGAGGTCAAAATAATGAAAGTTTGGTCAAAGTCACGGATTGGCATGAAAACGTACATAACCACTCCATTTTTCATGAGGGATCTAGAATTCCAAAGATTGTTGTCAAATTCATCCGTTTGGGCTCTCAACGCCCAAATACGTTATTTGTGCTAATTTGATATCAAAAGAATGAAAGTTTGGTCACCGTCACGGATTGGAATGAAAACCCACATACCCACTCCATTTTTCATGAGCAAAATGAGAATGCCCAAGATTGTCGCCAAATTCATCCTTTATGGCCTTGAACAGACAAATACGTTATTTGTTCTAATTCCAGGTCAAAAGATTGATAGTTTTGTCACCGTCACGGATTGGCATGAAAACCAACATACCCACTCCATTTTTAATGAGGAATCTAGAATGCCAAAGATTGTTCACAAAGTAAACCGTTTGGGCCCTCAACGGTCTACTACGTGATTTGTGAAAATTTGAGGTCAAAAGAATGAAAGTTTGGTTAAAGTCACAGATTGGCATGAAAACCCACAAAGCCACTGCATTTTTCATGACGGATCCAGAATTCCAAAGATTGTTGTCAAATTCATCCGTTTGGGCCGTCAATGGCCTAATATGTGATTTGTGAAAATTTGAGGTCAGAACAATGAAAGTTTGGTCACAGTCACGGATTGGCTTGAAAACCCACATACCCACTCCATTTTTCATGAGGAAACGAGAATGCCAAAAATTGTTGTCAAATTCATCTTTATGGCCCTGAACGACCAAATACGTTATTTGTGCTAATTTGAGGTCAAAGAATAAAAGTATAGTCACAGTCACGGATAGGCATGAAAACGCACATACCCACTCCATTTTTCATGAGTAATCCAGACTACCAAATATTGTTGTCAAATTCATCCGTTTGGGCCCCAACGGCCAAAGACGTGATTTGTGCTAAGTTGAGGTCAAAAGAGTGAAAGTTAGGAAAAACTCACGGATAGGCATGAAAACCCATATACCGACTCCATTTTTCATCAGGAATCCAAAATGCCAAAGATTGTTGTCAAATTCATCCGTTTGGGCCCTCAACGGCCAAAAACATGATTTGTGCTAATTTAAGGACAAAAGAATGAAAGTTAGGTCAAAGTCACGGATTGGCATGAAAACCCACATACCCACACCATTTTTCATGAGGAATCTAAAATGCTAAAGATTGTTGTCAAATTCATCCGTTTGGGCCCTCAAAGGCCTAATACGTGATTTGTGGTAATTTGCGATCATAAGAATGAAAGTTTGGTCACTATCATGGATTGGAATGAAAACCCACATACCAACTCCATTTCTCATGAGGAATCCAGCATGCCAAAGATTGTTGTCAAATTCATCCGTTTGGGCCCTCAACGGCCTAATACGTGATTTGTGCTAATTTGGGGTCAAAAGAATGAAAGTTTGGTCACTGTCATGGATTGGAATGAAAACCCACATACCCACTCCATTTTTCATGAGGAATCCAGCATGCCAAAGATTGTTGTCAAATTCATCCTTTATGGCGCTGAATGGCCAAATGCTTGATTTGTGATAATTTGTGGTCAAAAGAATGAAAGTATTGTCACAGCCATAGATTGCCATGAAAACCCACAGACCGACTCCATTTTTCAAGAGGAATAAAGAATGCCAAAGATTGTTGTCAAATTCATCCGTTGACTCGTGAACGGCCAAATAGGTGATTTGTGCTAATTTGAGGTCAAAAGAATGAAAGTTTGGTCAAAGTCATGGATTGGCATGAAAACCCACATACCGATTCCATTTTTCATGAGGAATCAAGAATGCCAAAGATTGTTGTCAAATTCATCCGTTTGAGCCCTCAAAGGCCTAATACGTGATTTGTGCTAATTTGCGGTCAAAAGAATGAAAGTTTGGTCACTGTCATGGATTGGAATGAAAACCCACATACCCACTCCATTTTTCATGAGGAATCCAGCATGCCAAAGATTGTTGTCAAATTCATCCTTTATGGCGCTGAATGGCCAAATACTTGATTTGTGATAATTTGAGGTCAAAAGAATGAAAGTATTGTCACAGCCATAGATTGCCATGAAAACCCACATACCGACTCCATTTTCCAAGAGGAATAAAGAATGCCAAAGATTGTTGTCAAATTCATCCATTGACTCGTGAACGGCCAAATATGTGATTTGTGCTAATTTGAGGTCAAAAGAATGAAAGTTTGGTCAAAGTCACGGATTGGCTTGAAAACCAACATACCGATTCCATTTTTCATAAGGAATCAAGAGTGCCAAAGATTGTTGTCGAATTCATCCGTTTGGGCCCTGAACAGCCAAATACGTGATTGGTGCTAATTTGAGGTCAAAAGAATGAAAGTTCGGTCACTCTCACCGATGGGCATGAAAACCCACATACCCACTCCATTTTTCAATAGGAATCCAAAATGCCAAAGATTGTTGTCAACTTAATCCGTTTGGGACCTGAATGGCCAAATAGGTGATTTGTGCTAATTTAAGGTCAAAAGATTAAAGTTTGGTCAGTGTCACCGATGTGTATGAAAACCCACAAACCCACTCCACTTTGCATGAGGAATCCAGAATGCCATAGACTGTTGTAAAATTAATCCATTTGGGCCCTCAACGGCCTAATACGTGATTTGTGATAATTTGGAGTCAAAAGAATGAAAGTTTGGTCACTGTCACAGACGGGCATGAAAAGCCACATACTCACTTCATTTCTCATGAGGAATCCAGAATGCCAAAGATTGTTGTCAAATTCATTCGTTTGGGCCCTGAACTGCCAAATACGTGTTTTGTGATAATTTGGGGGTAAAAGAATGAAAGTTTGGTCACTGTCACAGATGGGCATGAAAACCCACATACCCACTCCATTTTTCATCAGGAATCCAGAATGCAAAAAATTGTTGTCAAATTCATCCGTTTGGGCCTTGAACAGCCAAATACGTGATTTGTGCTAATTTGAGGTCAAAAGAATGAAAGTTCGGTCACTCTCCAAGATGGGCAGGAAAACCCACATACCCACTCCATTTTTCAAGAGGAATTCAGAATTCCAAAGATTGTTGTCAAAGTAATCCGTTTGGGACCTCAACGGCCAAATTCGTTATTTGTGCTAATTTGAGGTCAAAAGATGAAAGTTTGGTCAGTGTCACAGATGGCCATGGAAACCCACATACTCACTCCATTTTTCATGAGGAATCCAGAATGCCATAGATTATTGTCAAATCAATCCGTTTGGGCCCTGAACGGCGTAATACGTGATTTGAGGTAATTTGAGGTCAAAAGAATGAAAGTTTGGTCACTATCATGGATTGGAATGAAAACCCACATACCCACTCCATTTTTCATGAGGAATCCAGCATGCCAAAGATTGTTGTCAAATTCATCCTTTATGGCCCTGAACGGACAAATAAGTGATTTGTCCTAATTTGAGGTCAACAGAATGACAGTTTGGTCACAGTCACGGATTGGCATGAAAACCCACATACCGACTCCATTTTTCATGTGAAATCAAGAATGCCAAAGATTGTTATCAAATTCATCCGTTGCCCCTTGAACAGCAAAATACGTGATATGTGCAAATTTGAGGTAAAAAGAATGAAAGTTTGCTCAAAGTCACGGATTGGCAGGAAAACTTACATAACCACTCCATTTTTCAAGAGCAATCAAAAATACCAAAGATTGTTGTCAAATTCATTCGTTTGGACCCTGAATTGCCAAATACGTGTTTTGTGATAATTTGAAGTCAAAAGAATGAAAGTTTGGTCACTGTCACGGATTGGCATGAAAACCCACATACCCACTCCATTTTTCATGTGGAATCAAGAATGCCAAAGAATGTTGTCAAATTCATCCGTTGACCCTTGAACGGCAAAATACGTGATTTGTGCTAATTTGAGGGAAAAAGAATGAAAGTTTGCTCAAAGTCACGGATTGGCATGAAAACTTACATAACCACTTCATTTTACAAGAGAAATAAAAAATGCCAAAGATTGTGGTCAAATTCATCCGTTTGGGCCGTGAACGCCCAAATATGTGATTTGTGCTAATTTGAGGTCAAAGGAATGAATGTTTTGCCACCATCACGGATTGGCATGAAAACCCACATACCCACTCCATTTTTCATGAGGAAACCAGAATGCCAAAGATTGCTGTCAAATTCATCCTTTATGCCCCTGAACGGACAAATATGTGATTTGTGCTAATTTGAGGTCATACGAATGAAAGTTTGGTCACTTTCAGAGATTGGCATGAAAACCCACATACCCGTCATTTTTCTTGAGGAATCAAGAATTCAAAAGATTGTTGTCAAATTAATGCGTTTGGTCCCTGAACAGCCAAATACGTGATTTGTGCTAATTTGAGGTCAAAAGAATGAAAGTTTGGTCACAGTCACGGATTGGCATGAGAACTCACATACCCAATCAATTTTTCATGAGGAATCCAGAATGCCAAATATAGTTGTCAAATTCATCCGTTTGGGCCATGAACTGCCAAATACTTGATTTGTTATAAAATGAGGTCAAAAGAATGAAAGTTTAGTCAATGTCTTGGATTGGAATGAAAACGCACATACCCACTCCATTTTTCATGAGGAATCCAGCATGCCAAAGTTTGTTGTCAAATTAAGCCGTTTGGTCCCTCAACGGCCTAATACGCGATTTGTGATAATTTAAGGTCAGAAGAATGAAAGTTTGGTCACATTCACGGATTGCCATGAAAATCCACATACCCACTCCATTTTTCATGAGGAATCAAGAATGCAAAAGATTGTTGTCAAATTCATCCGTTTTCCCCCTGAACGCCCAAATACGTGATTTGTGCTACTTTGAGGTTAAAAGAATGAAAGTGTGGTCATCGTCAAGGATTGGCATGAGAACCCACATACCAACTCCATTTTTCATGAGGAATCCAGAATGCCAACGAATGTTGTCAAATTCATCCGTTTTGGCCGTGAACGGACAAATAACTGATTTGTGCTAATTTGAGGTCAAAAGAATGAAAATTTGGTCACTATCACGGATTGGCATGAAAACCCACACACCCACTACATTTTTCATAAGGAATCAACAATGCAAAAGATTGTTGTCAAATTCATCGGTTTGGTCCGTGAACGGCCAAATACGTCATTTGTGCTAATTTGAGGTCAAAATTATGAAAGTTTGGTCACAGTCACGGATTGAGAACGCACATACCCACTCAATTTTTCATGAGGAATCTAGAATGCCAAAGATTGTTGTCAAATTCATCCTTTATGGCCCTGAATGGCCAAATACGTGATTTGTGCTAATTTGAGTTCAAAAGAATGACAGTTTGGTCACAGTCACAGATTGGCATGAAAATCCACATACCCACTCCATCTTTCCTGAGGAATCCAGAATGCCAAAGATTGTCGTCAAATTCATCCGTTTGGGCCCTGAACGGCCAAAAACATGATTTGTGATTATTTAAGGTCAAAAGAATGAAAGTTTGGTCAGTCACAGATTGGCATGAAAATCCACAAACCCACTACATTTTTCATGAGGAATCAAGAATGTAAAAGATTGTTCTCAAATTCATCCGTTTTTGCCTGAACGGCCAAATACGTGATTTGTGCTATTTTGAGGTTAAAAGAATGAAAGTTTGCTTACAGTCACGGATTGGCATGACAATCCACATACCCACTCCATTGTTCAAGAGGAATCCAGAATGCCAAAGATTGTTATCAAATTAATCCGTTTCGGCCCAAATTGGCCTAATACGTGATTTGTCATAATTTGAGGTAAAAAAGAATGAAAGTTTGGTAAATGTCATGGATTGGCATGAAAATCCACATACCCACTCCATTTTTCATGAGGAATCAAGAATGCCGAAGATTTTTGTCAAATTCATATGTTTGGGCCTTGAATGCCCAAATACGGGATTTGTGCTAATTTAAAGTCAAAAGAATGAAAGTTCGGTCACTGTCACAGATGGGCATCAAAATACCACATACCCACTCCATTTTTCATGAGGAATCCAGAATGCCAAAGATTGTTGTCAAATTCATCCGTTTGAGCCCTCAACGGGCTAATACGTGATTTGTGCTAATTTGGGGTCAAAAGAATGAAAGTTTGGTCACTGTCATGGATTGGAATGAAAACCCACATACCCACTCCATTTTTCATGAGGAATCCAGCATGCCAAAGATTGGTGTCAAATTCATCCTTTATGGCGCTGAACGGCCAAATACTTGATTTGTGATAATTTGAAGTCAAAAGAATGAAAGTTTGATCACTATCACAGATGGGCATGAAAACTCACAAACCCTCTCCATTTATCATGAGGAATCCAGAATGCCAAAGATTGTCGTCAAATTCATCTGTTTGGGCACTCAACGGCCTAATACGTGATTTGTGGTAATTTGAGGTCAAAAGAATGAAAGTTTGGTCACTATGAGGGATTGGAATGAAAACCCACATACCCACTCCATTTTTCATGAGGAATCCAGCATGCCAAAGATTTTTGACAAATTCATCCTTTATGGCCCTAAACGGCCAAATACCTAATTTGTGATAATTTGAGGTCAAAAGAATGAAAGTTTGGTCACTGTCACGGATTGGCATGAGAACTCACATACCCACTTCATTTTTCATGAGGAAATCAAAATGCCAAAGATTGATGTTAAATTCATCCTTTATGGCTCTGAACGGACAAATAAGTGATTTGTGCTAATTTGAGGTCAAAAGAATGAAAGTTTGCTCACTGTCACGGATTGGCATGAAAACCCACATACCCACACAATTTTTCCTGAGGAATCTAGAATGCCAAAGATTGTTGTCAAATTCATCCGTTGTTGTTGTCAAATTCATCCGTTGACTCGTGAACAGATAAATACGTGATTTGTGCTAATTTGAGGTCAAAAAAATGAAAGTTTGCTCAAAGTCACGGATTGCCAAGAAAACCCACATACTGACTCCATCTTTCATGAGGAATCAAGAATGCCAAAGCTTGTTGTCAAATTCATCCGTTGACTCGTGAACGGCCAAATACGTGATTTGTGCTAATTTGAGGTCAAAAGAATGAAAGTTTGCTCAAAGTCACGGATTGGCATGAAAACCCACATACCAGCTCCATTTTTCATGAGGAATCAAGAATGCCAAAGATTGTTGTGAAATTTATCCGTTTGGTCCCTAAACTGCCAAAAACGGGATTTATGCTAATTTGAGATCAAAAGAATGAAAGTTTGGTCACTGTCACGGATGGGCATGAAAACCCACATACCCCCTCCATCTTTAATGAGGAATCCAGAATACCAAAGATTGTTGTCAAATTCATCCTTTTGGGAGCTGAACGGCCAAATACGTTATTTGTGCTAATTTGAGGTGAAAAGAATGAAAGTTTGGTCACTGTCATGGTTGGGCATGAAAATCCACATACCCACTCCATTTTTCATGAGGAATCTAGAATGCCAAACATTCTTGTCAAATTCATCCGTTTGGACCCTCAACGGCCTAATAAGTGATTTGTGATAATTTAAGGTAAAAAGAATCAAGGTTTGGTAAATGTCACGGATTGGCATGAAAATTCACATACCTACACCATTTTTCATGAGGAATCAAGAAAGCCAAAGATTTTTGTCAAATTCATATGTTTGGGCCTTGAATGCCCAAATACGGGATTTGTGCTAATTTGAAGTCAAAAGAATGAAAGTTTGGTCACTGTCACGGATGGGCATGAAAACACACATACCCCCTCATTTTTCATGAGGAATACAGAATACCAAAGATTGTTGTCAAATTCATCCTTTTGGGCGCTGAACGGCCAAATACGCTATTTGTCCTAATTTGAGGTGAAAAGAATAAAAGTTTGGTCACTGTCATGGTTGGGCATGAAAATCCACATACCCACTCCATTTTTCATGAGGAATCTTGAATGCCAAACATTCTTGTCAAATTCATCTGTTTGGACCCTCAAAGGCCTAATAAGTGATTTGTGATAATTTAAGGTAAAAAGAATGAAGGTTTGGTCACTGTCCCAGATAGGCATGAAAACCCACATACCAGCTCCATTTTTCATGAGGAATCAAGAATGCCAAAGATTGTTGTCAAATTCATCCGTTTGGGCCCTGAACGGCCAAAGACATTATTTGTGCTAAGTTGAGGTCAAAAGAATGAAAGTTTTGTCACAGTCACGGGTTGGCATGAAAACCCACATACCTACTCTAATTTTCATGAGTAATCCAGAATGCCAAAGATTGTTGTCAAATTCATCTGTTTGGGCCCTCAACAGCCTAATACGTGATTTGTGATAATTTGAGGTTAAAAGAATGAAGTTAGGTCACTGTCACGGATTGGAAAGAAAACCCACATACCCACTCCAATTTTCATGAGGAATCTGGAATGCCAAAGATTATTGTCAAATTCATCCGTTTGGGCCCTGAACAGCCAAAAATATTATTTGTGCTAATTTGAGGTCAAAAGAATGAAAGTTTAGTCATAGGCACGGATTGGCATGAAAACCCATATACTGACTCCATTTTTCACGAGCAATCAAGAATGCTAAAGATTGTTGTCAAATTCATCCGTTGACCCCTGAACGGCCAAATACGTGATTTATGCTAATTTGAGGTCAAAAGAATGAAAGTTAGGTAAAACTCACAGATAGGCATGAAAACCCACATACCGACTCCATTTTTCATCAGGAATCCAGAATGCCAAGGATTGTTGTCAAATACGTGATTTCTGATAATGAGGCAAAAGAATGAAAGTTTGGTCACTATCACGGATGGGCAAGAAAGACCACATACCCACTCCATTTTTCATGAGGAATCAAGAATGCAAAAGATTGTTGTCAAATTCATCCGTTTGGGCCCTGAACTGCCAAATACATGATTTTTACTAATTTGAGGTCAAAAGAATGAAGGTTTGGACACTAACACGGATTGGCATGAAAACCCACATACCGACTCCATTTTTCATGAGGAATCAAGAATGTCAAAGATTGTTGTCAAATTCATCCGTTGACCCATGAACGACCAAATACGTGATTTGTGCTAATTTGAGGTCAAAAGAATGAAAGTTTGGTTACTGTCACGGATTGGCATGAAAACCACATACCCACTCTATTTTTGATGAGGAATCGAGAATGCCAAAGATTGTATTCAAATTCTCCGTTTGGGCTCTGAACGGCCAAATACATTATTTGTGCTAATTTGAGGTCAAAAGAATGTAAGTTTGGTAACTGTCACGGATTGGCATGAAAACCCACATATCCACTCCAAATACGATATTTGTGGTAATTTGAGGTCAAAAGAATAAAAGTTTGGTCACAGTCATGGATTTGCAGGAAAACCCACATACCCACTCCATTTTTCATGAGGAATCGAGAATGCCAAAGATTGTTTTCAAATTCATCCGTTTGGGCCCTGAACAGCCAAAAACATGATTTGTGCTAATTTGAGGTCAAAAGAGTGAAAGTTTGGTCAAAGTCACAGATTGGCATGAAAACCCACATACCCACTCCATTTTTCATGAGGAATCAAGAATGCCAAAGATTGTTGTCAAATTCATCCGTTTCTACCCTCAACCGCTGATGCGGTCCAGAACGTTGTGTCAAATTCAAGTGATCCAAATACCAAGTGGACCAATCACAAGAGCAAGAGCCAAACAAATCAAGGAAGTATTAAATGGGCTAGTGGAAGGTACTGGGACAAAGCAAGTAGCAATTGGGTCAAAACTAGACAAAAATGCCGAAAACGTCACTAACTTCATATGGGCTACAAATGGAGATATTGATGAAGTTTTGGGCTTGCAAACTTGAAACTAAAGAGCTTTTGGGCTTGCAAACTTGAAACTAAAGAGCTTGGAACAAGTACTACACATGGGAGGCTCATTTGCTGACTACATTTTCTTGAAGTTAGGTGTGCGAAAATCAACAAGGAGTTGGTGGCACATTTGACTTTTATTTTCTTTAGCATGTTGTATTTGATTTTTCAACTTTCTTCTAGATTGTATTAGACTTTTGTGTTTATTATATTAGACTTTTAGGTTTCCTAGCGCATGGTTTTACAATTTGTATTGGTTGTTTTCAAAATTGTACTTATTGCAATTAGGTCATATTTTCCTATAAATACTTGTTGCTTCTTCATTTGTAAGACACACAATTCAGATTTGAATCATAAATGAAAGTTGCACTTCTGCACTTTGTTTCTTGAGAGTGGATTTTCTCTAGGGTTCTTTTTAGAACTAACAAACTTATCAAGGCTTGATCAACCTTGTGGCGTTTTCCAACACTTCGGGTCCTTGTTCTTTCGTGTTCAAGGGTTCAAGTGGATCGTCGATTTGTGTTTAGCTTTCATGGGGTGTGTATATTTCAGAATTGGTTGTGGGTTCGTGGGTTCGCACCATCTTGGTATCAGACCTTCGGAAAACCCACATACCCACTCCATATTTCATGAGGAATCCAGCATGCCAAAGATTGTTGTCAAATTCATCAGTTTGGACCCTCAACGGCCTAATATGTGATTTGTGATAATTTGAGGTCAAAAGAATGAAAGTTTGTTCACAGTCATGGATTGTCATTTAAAAGCACACACCCACTCCATTTTTCTTGAGGAATTCAGAGTACCAAAGGTTGTTGTCAAATTCATCCGTTTGGGCCCTGAACTGCCAAATACGTGATTTGTCATAATTTGAGGTCAAAAGAATGAAAGTTTGGTCATTGTCACGGATTAGCATGAAAACCCACAAACCCACTCCACTTTTCATGAGGAATCCAGAATGCCAAAGATTGTTGTCAAATTCATCCGTTAGGGCCCTGATCTGCCAAATACTTTATTTGTGCAAATTTTAGGTTAAAAAGAATGAAAGTTTGGTCACTGTCACGGATGGGCACGAAAACCACATATCCACTCCATTTTTCAAGACAAATCCAGAATGCCAAAGATTGTTGTCAAATTCATCCATTTTGACCCTCAACGGCCTAATACGTGATTTGTGATAATTTCAGGTCAAAAGAATGAAAGTTTGGTCACTATCACGGATGGGCATGAAAACTCATATACCACTCCATTTTTCATGAGGAATCCAGAATGCCAAAGATTTTTGTCAAATTCATCCGTTTGGTTCCTCAACGGCCAAATACGTGATTTGTGCTAATTTCAGGTTAAAACAATGAAAGTCGGGTCACAATCACGGATTGCCATGAAAACCCACATACCCAATCCATTTGCATGAGGAATCCAAAATGCCAAAGATTATTGTCAAATTCATCCGTTTGGGCCCTGAACTGCCAAATACGTGATTTGTGTTAACTTATGGTCAAAAGAATGAAAGTCGGGTCACAGTCACGGATTGGCATGAAAACCCACATACCCACTCCATTTTTAATGAGGAATCCAGAATGCCAAAGATTGTCGTCAAATTCATCCGTTTGGGCCCTGATCGGCCAAATACGTGATTTGTGTTAATTTGAGGTCAATAGAATGAAAGTTTGGTCACTGTCACGGATTGGTATGAAAAACCACATACCCACTTCATTTCTTTTAAGGAATCCAGCTTGCCAAAGATTGTTGTCAATTTCATCCATTTGGACCCTCAACCGCCTAGTACGTGATTTGTGATATTTTGCGGTCAAAAGAATGAAAGTTTGGTCAATGTCACAGATGGGCATGAAAACCCACATACCAACTCCCTTTTTCATGATGAATCAAGCATGCCAAAGATTGTTGTCAAATTCATCCTTTTGGGCCCTCAACTACCTAATACGTGATTTGTGATAATTTGAGGTCAAAAGAATGAAAGTTTGGTCACTGTCACGAATGGGCATAAAAACCCACATACCCACTCCTTTTTTCATGAGGAATCGAGCATGCCAAAAATTGTTGTCAAATTAATCCGTTTGGGGCCCCTTAACGCCAAATACGTGATTTGAGCTAATTTGAGGTCAAAAGGATCAAAGTTTGGTCACAGTCATGGATTTGCAAGAAAACCCATATACCCATTCAGTTTTTAATGAGGAATCCAAAATGCCAAAGATTGTTGTCAAATTCATCCGTTTGGCCCCTGAACGGCCAAATACGTGATTTGTGAAAATTATAGGTCAAAAGAATGAAAGGTTTGATCACAGTCACGGATTGGCATGAAAAGCCACATACCCTTTCCATTTTTCATGAGGAATCCAGCATGCCAAAGATTGTTGTCAAATTCATCTGTTTAGACCCTCAACCGCCTCATACGTGATTTGTGATAATTTGTGGTCAAAAGAATGGAAGTTTGGTTACTGTCACAAATGGGCATGAAAACCCACATCCCCACTCCATTTTTCATGAGGAATCTAGAATGCCAAAGTTTGTTGTCAAATTCATCCATTTGGGCCCTGATCGGCCAAATACGTGATTTGTGATAATTTGAGGTCAAAAGAATGAAAGTTTGATCACAGTCACGGATTGGCATGAAAATCCACATACCCACTCCATCTTTCATGAGGAAACAAGAATACCTAAGACTGTTGTCAAATTCATCCGTTTGGGCCCTGAACGGCCAAATACGTTATTTGTGCTAATTTATGGTCAAAAGAATGAAAGTCCGATCACAGTCACGGATTGCCATGAAAAGGCACATACCCACTCCATTTTTCATGAGGAATCTAGAATGCCAAAGATTGTTGTGAAATTCATCCGTTTGGCCCTTGAACGGCCAAATACGTGATTTGTGCTAATTTGAGATCAAAAGAGTGAAAGTTGGGTCACTATCATGGATGGGCATGAAAACACACATACCCACTCCATTTTTCATGAGGAATCCAGCATGCCAAAGATTGTTGTCAAATTCATGTATGCCATCATGTTATGTACTCGACCGGATGCATGTTTCCAACAAGATCCTGGTGTAGATCATTAGACTGCCGTCAAGAATATCCTAATATACTTAAGAAGGACTAAGGACTTATTTTTGGTCTATGGTGGATTGGATGATGAGCTCTGCGTAACCGGTTACACAGATGCATGTTTCCAAACTGACCATGACGACCTTAAACCACAATCTGGATATGTATTCCTCTTGAATGATGGAGCAGTAAGCTGGAAGAGCTCCAAGCAGAGCACTATAGCAGATTCTACAACAGAAGCTGAGTATATAGCAGCATCAGATGCAGTTAAAGAAGCTGTTTGGATAAGAAAGTTCATTATTGAACTAAGGGTGGTGCCTACCATCTCAAATCCAATAGATTTGTTCTGTGACAATAACGGTGCTATTGCACATGCCAAGGAGCCTAGGTCACATCAAAGGATCAAGCATATACTCAGGCGATTTCATCTTATTAGAGAAATCAATGGTAGAGGTGATATAAAGATATGCAAAGTAGCAGGTGATGGAGGAGCAAGGCAAGATGGAGGAGGAGCTCCAAAGGAAGAGAAAGGCATGAAGATGGAAGCCCAATCTCAAGTATGGAAGTCCAATGTCCCAAAAGATCCATTACAAAGCATTGGAGGCCCAATGACAAGAGCAAGGACTAAAGCTATGAAGGAGGCCTTGAATTGTTTGATAAGAGAGCTTAAAGAGTCGGAGCCCATTTATTTGGAAGAGGCATCCTTTAATATGCCCAACAAGAACCCAAGAATGGTGATCACATTGCTTGAAGCCCAACAAGATGAAGTACAAGGCCCAAGTGGAGTCCAGATTGAAGAATTCACTTAAAATACCATGTGACAAGCATGTGCCTTGAAGGTGGATCATAAGTGACGTCCAAGACACCTCAAGAAGCATCTAGAAGGCGTCCTTATGCAGCAAATATGAATTAATTTTGTTTTTTATTTGTTTGATTTTTTTTATTTGCATTAAATAAGGCCTTTGGTCAAAGATTGCTCATGAAGACTTTGTTTTATTTCCTATTTTTAGGTAGCTGACTTAGTCTTGAAGAATAAGTAATTTTCTAAATTCCTTTAGGCTTGAATGGTGCCAACCAAGACAATCAATCATCATTAAGGCATCATTTATTGCATTTATGACTAGGTTTTCAAACTCTAGACTGTTCTTTTGTGGCCTTTATATATGGCTATGTTTTTGTACTACATTTTTAGACTTGAATGATAATTGAGAGTTTTATTTCTCTTGTGTGAGCTTTGCTTGCATCCTTATATTCTTGTGCCAATACTCCGACTGTATCAAAGATTGATCATCCTTGTGGTGTCTTTGTGGCTAGGGTTGTAAGAGACAGTTTCTCTTAAGGTCCTACCTTTGATCATCCGTCCCGTTAGTGTTTTCATACTTGTTTTCTAGCCAGTCCGTTACCCTCATCATATCAAGTGGCATCAGAGCTTAAGGTTTGCTAGATTTCAAGTTCTATCTTTTTGTTTTCATTCTTTGCTTCCTTTTTTTCTTCTTCCCTTGTTTACATTGTTTTTCCTTCGTTCTTGTGTTTTCCCATTCTCTTCTCTCCTCTTCCACCCATAATTTTTGTTTGTTTGTTGTGTGAATTTGTTAGTTTCAATTTAAAAAAAACAAAAAAACCAGAAAAAAATTCGTGCAAAAAAAAAAGGTGTGGTGCTGAAAAAAAACTGAGCAGAAAAAAAAAGAGCAAAAAAAATTGAAAATTCAAAAAAGAAAAGAAAAGGAAAGAGCCACAGGTTTTGGAAATTAGGAAGATTGAAGGCTAATTTGAGAGTTTCCATTGCAAGTCACAAAAGTTTCCTAAATCTACAAACTTGGGTGGTAAGACTCCTTACTTTCCTAATTCTTCCTTCCTTCCTATTTTGATTTCCTTTCCCTTTCTTTTTTTTCCTGATTCCATTTTTTCCCCCTTGTTATTATCCCCTTCTTCCTTTTCCATCATTATTCACGTTTTTTCCCCTTTCCATCTTCTTTCATCACTCATTTTTCTCATTTCTCACATATTCTCTGGTTCTTATAATTTCTTGTGCAAAGATTACCACATACTAACATTGACTCTTGATTTTGTTGAGTTTCAATCAAGAATACTATAGGAGGCAAGCTTGAGTGGTAAAAGGCAAGAGTGTTACATCAAGTTAAAAGCCATATTTGTGTGAAACACGAGTGACTACATAATTTTTGAGTGAAACACGTGAGTAGAGTGGTAAGGATCCATATTACTATTTTTCCCCAACTTTGATCAAACTAACATTAAAATTCAAGATGAGTGATCAGGAATCAAAAAAAGAAGAAGTCACAACAGATTTCAAATTATTCATGAAGGCCATGCAAGCTGAGTTCCTCAAACTCAAGATGGAGATGGAGGAGTTAAAGGCGGCAAAACATCTAGAAGTGAGGAGGAGGTGAGCCACTATGAATCTTCATCCTCAAAGGACAAAAGAAGACATTCTAAACATGACATGGGCGCATCTGATCCAAAGATCAAGTACCCTACCTTCAAGGGGAATACAAATCCGGATGCCTACCTTGATTGGGAGATGAAGTTTGAGAAAATCTTTAGAATGAATGATTGCCCTGAAGAAAAGAAGGTAAAATTAGCTTCATTCCAATTTTCTGACTATGCTGTTGTTTGGTGGGAAGATTTAAAGCTTAAGAGGCGCCTTAAAGGCAAAGGTCCACCTCGTACTTGGGAGAAGCTCAAGAAACTTATGCACAACAAGTATGTCCCAAGTTATTATTACAGGGAGCTAAATAGAAAGTTGCAGTTGTTTAACCAAGGCTCTATGACTGTGGATGAATATGTTCATGAGCTTGACCTTTTAAAGATGCGTGCTGGAGTACAAGAAGGTGAAGAAGCAAGCATGTCTAGAATTGTTGATGGTTTGAAGGCAGAAATAAGAGACAAAGTAGAGATGTATACTTTTGTTGATAAGGAGGAGCTAGTGCATAAAGCCATTAAAATTGAGAAGCGGTTTAAAGAAAAACGTTCCAAATCCTCTTCTTATGGTTGGAAGGACTCTAAATCAACCTCCAAGTGGAAGGATTCCAAGGCTAAGGATGACACTAAATTTATGCCTAAAGCCAAAGAGTAATCCAAAGCAAAAAATGATGGTGGTAAGAAGTCTGATTCTAAAACTTTTCCTTCTGATAAAACTTCTTCTCTTCAATGCTTTAAATGTCATGGAAAAGGCCATATTGCTTCCCAATGTTCCAACAAGAGAGCTATGATTCTTAAGGATAATGGCGAGTATGACAGTGTGCATTCTAATAGTGAAAGTGATGATGACATGCCATCTTTGGTAACTGATTCTGAATTGGAGATTGATGAAGCTGAACCAGTTAAAGGAGAAGCATTAGTGCCTAGGAGAGCCCTCAACATGCAACTAAAGGAAGATAATGAGCAAGAGCAACGAGAGCTTATCTTCCACACTAGGTGCTTCATCAAAAATAAGGTATGTAGCATGGTTATTGATAGTGGAAGTGTTACCAATGTTGCTAGTACCTTACTTGTTAGTAATTTAGACTTGCCTACTAAGAAGCATCCTAAACCTTACAAGTTGCAATGGTTGAATGATAGTGCAGAAGCTAAAGTCACTAAGCAAGTTTTGGTTTCTTTCTCTATTGGGAATTATCATGCTGAAGTTTTATGTGATGTTGTCCCTATGCTTGCGGGACATCTTTTACTTGGAAGACCATGGCAATTTGATAGTAGGGCACAACATGATTGTTACAAAAATTGCTATTCAGTACCCTTTAATGGGAAGCTCATTGTACTGAAACCACTTAGGCCTAGAGAAGCTTATGAGGATCAAGTGAGGATTGAGCAAGAATGCAAAAAATGAGATGAATTGAGTGAAAAAAAGAGTGTGCTAAAGAAAGAACATAGAGTGCAAGAAAAGAAAAAGAAAGAAAAAGAGAGAAGTGAAGAAAAGAAAGAGAGTTTATTTTCAGGAAAAAGTGAGGTTAAGAGAGCAATATTGAGAGAGCAAGTCTTGGTACTTGTATGTAAGGATGCTTCCTTTTCTACTAACGAACTTAACCCCTCTTTGCATTCTAGTGTTATGTCTTTATTGCAGGAATTTGGTGATTTATTCCCTAATGAGATACCTGATGGGCTTCCTCCCTTGAGAGGAATTAAGCATAGGATTGATTTCATTCCTGGAGCTTCCCTACCAAATAGACTTTCTTATAGAGCCAATCCTGAAGAAACTAGAGAAATTCAACGTCAAGTAGATGAGCTTGTGAGAAAAGGCTTTGTGAGGGAAAGTTTGAGCCCATGTGCTGTTCCGGTGCTCCTAGTGCCCAAGAAAGATGGTTCATGGCGGAAGTGCGTGGATTGTAGAGCCATCAACAAAATAACAGTTAAGTATCGCTATCCCATTCCTAGATTAGATGACATGTTAGATGAGTTGCATGGTGCTGCTTTATTTTCTAAAATTGATCTTAGGAGTGGTTATCATCAAATTCGTATGAAAGAGGGATATGAATGGAAAACAGCATTTAAAACTAAGTTTGGGTTGTATGAGTGGTTAGTTATGCCCTTTGGGTTGACTAATGCACCTAGTACTTTCATGAGCTTAATGAATCATGTTTTTCGTTCATTTATTGGAAAGTTTGTGGTTGTCTACTTTGATGATATTCTCGTGTACAGTAAAACATTAGATGACCATGTTATGCACTTGCGTGAGGTTTTTCAAACTCTTAGGGAGAATAGCCTATACGCTAATTTTCAAAAGTGTTCCTTTTGCATGGATTATGTTGTGTTTATTGGCTTTGTTGTAGGTACCCAAGGGATCTGTGTAGATGAAGAAAAGGTAAAAGCTATTAGAGATTGGCCAACCCCAACAAATGCTAATGAAGTCAGGAGCTTTCATGGATTAGAAAGTTTCTATAGAAGGTTTGTTAAAGATTTTTCCACTATTGCTGCACCCCTAAATGAGCTTGTGAAGAAGCATGTGACCTTTAAATGGGGGGAGGCACAAGAAAATGCTTTTAAAACCTTGAAAGTTAAATTAACGAATGCACCATTATTGTGTTTACCTGATTTCAACAAAGTTTTTGAAGTTGAATGTGATGCTTCTGGAATTGGCATTGGTGCTGTTTTGATGCAAGAATATAGGCCTATTGCTTACTTTAGTGAAAAATTGAGCGGGGCTTCCTTGAATTACTCTACTTATGATAAGGAACTCTATGCTTTGAAAAGAACATTAGAAACTTGGCAGCATTATTTGTGGCCTCGAGAGTTTATCATTCATTCTGACCATGAAAGCTTGAAGTTTCTAAAGTCTCAAGGTAAGCTCAACAAGAGGCATGCTCGCTGGTTAGAGTTCATTGAAACCTTTGCATATGTGATCAAGCATAAACAAGGTAAAGAGAATGTTGTTGCTGATGCTCTTTCTAGGAGGTATTGTCTTATCACCTCTCTTCATGCTAGATTACTTGGATTTGAATTGTTGAAAGGATTGTATGACTCTGATTGTGATTTTGCTACGATTTGGTCTTCTTGTGAAAAGCATGGTTTGCATGACTTTTATAGACATCATGGGTTTCTTTTTAAGAAAGATAAATTGTGCATTCCTAATTGTTCTATGCGTGAACTTCTTGTAAAAGAAACTCATGGTGGTGGTTTGATGGGTCACTTTGGTGTTGATAAGACATTAGCTCTTTTGCATGAACACTTTTATTGGCCTCATATGAGGAAAGATGTAATTTATGTTTGTGCTAAATGTGTGACATGTAAGCATGCAAAGTCTAAGGTTCAACCCCATGGATTGTATCCTCCATTGCCTGTGCCTTCCCAACCCTGGGTTGATATTTCCATAGATTTTGTGTTAGGTTTGCCTAGGTCTCAATCCGGCAAGGATAGCATCTTTGTTGTGGTTGATAGGTTTAGTAAAATGGCTCATTTCATTGCATGTTCAAAAACCAATGATGTTGTGCATATTGCTGATTTGTTCTTCAAAGAAATTGTTAGATTGCATGGATTGCCTAAAACAATTGTTAGTGACAGAGATGTAAAGTTCCTTAGCCATTTTTGGAGGACTTTATGGAGTAAGCTAGGAACAAAGTTATTATTCTCTACTGTGGCACATCCCCAAATGAATGGGCAAACTGAGGTAGTAAATAGAACACTCACTACTTTGTTGCGTGCAATAATTCAGAAGAACTTGAAAAATTGGGTAAATTGTTTGCCTCATATAGAATTTGCATACAATAGAACTGTTCATTCCTCTACGTCCTTCTCTCCATTTGAGATTTTTTATGGCTTTAATCCCTTATCTCCATTAGATATCTTACTATTGCCTTCTAATGAACAAGCTAACCTTGATGGCAAGAAAAAGGCAGAATTTGTGCAGGGATTGCATGTTACAGTGAGAGCCAACATTGAGAGGAAGAATGAACAATATGCTAGGCAAGCAAACAAAGGTCGCAGAAAGGTTGTTTTTGAGCCTAGAGATTGGGTTTGGGTGCACTTGCGAAAGGAGAGGTTTCCAGAACAACGAAAATCTAAGTTGCAGCCAAGAGGAGATGGCCCTTTCCAAGTCTTGGAGCGTATAAATGATAATGCTTATAAAATAGATCTACCAAGCTCCTATGGTAATGTTAGCGCTACTTTTAATGTGGTTGACTTATCTCTCTTTGATGTTGCAGATTCGAGGATGAATCCTTTTGAGCAAGGAGGGAATGATGGAGGAGCATGGCAAGATGGAGGAGGAGCTCCAAAGGAAGAGAAAGGCATGAAGATGGAAGCCCAAGCTCAAGTATGGAAGTCCAATGTCCCAAAAGATCCATTACAAAGCATTGGAGGCCCAATGACAAGAGCAAGGACTAAAGCTATGAAGGAGGCCTTGAATTGTTTGATAAGAGAGCTTAAAGAGTCGGAGCCCATTTATTTGGAAGAGGCATCCTTTAATATGCCCAACAAGAACCCAAGAATGGTGATCACATTGCTTGAAGCCCAACAAGATGAAGTACAAGGCCCAAGTGGAGTCCAGATTGAAGAATTCACTTAAAATACCATGTGACAAGCATGTGCCTTGAAGGTGGATCATAAGTGACGTCCAAGACACCTCAAGAAGCATCTAGAAGGCGTCCTTATGCAGCAAATCTAAATTAATTTCGTTTTTTATTTGTTACCTTTTTTTTATTTGCATTAAATAAGGCCTTTGGTCAAAGATTGCTCATGAAGACTTTGTTTTATTTCCTATTTTTAGGTAGCTGACTTAGTCTTGAAGAATAAGTAATTTCCTAATTCCTTTAGGCTTGAATGGTGCCAACCAAGACAATCAATCATCATTAAGGCATCATTTATTGCATTTATGACTAGGTTTTCAAACTCTAGAGTGTTCTTTTGTGGCCTTTATATATGGCTGCATTTTTGTACTACATTTTTAGACTTGAATGATAATTGAGAGTTTTATTTCTCTTGTGTGAGCTTTGCTTGTATTCTCGTGCGAATACTCTGACTGTATAAAGGATTAATCATCCTTGTGGTGTCTTTGTGGCTAGGGTTGTAAGAGACAGGTTCTCTTAAGGTCCTACCTTTGATCATCCGTCCCGTTAGTGTTTTCATACTTGTTTTCTAGCCGGTCCGTTACCCTCAACATATCAGCAGGAGAAGATAATGTTGCTGATTCCCTTACAAAGCCACTTGCACAGGCAAAGTATGAGTGTCATGTTAGGCTATTGGGAATTAGGCAAATTAATGATTGCACCTAGGGAAAGTTGGAGGCTGTTGGAAATTGTGCCCTAAGGGCCAATCATTGTACTTTGAACGTTATTATTTTAATGAAATTTCTCAATTCTGTTATCATATTATTTGCATGTTAACTGTGATAATTGGAATCCAGAATGCCAAAGATTGTTGTCAAATTCATCCGTTTGGGCTCTGAACTGCCACATACGTGATTTGTGCTAATTTGAGGTCAAAGAATGAAAGTTTGGTCGCTGTCACGGATGGGCATGAAAACCCACATACCACTTCATTTTTCATGAGGAATCCACCATGATAAAGATATTTTTCAAATTCATCCGTTTGGACCCTCAACCGCCTAATTTGTGATTTGTGATAATTTTAGGTCAAAAGAAAGTTTGGTCACTGTCACCGATGGGCTTGAAAACCCACATACCCACTCCATTTTTCATGAGAAATCCAGAATGCCAAAGATTGTTGTCAAATTCAACCGTTTGGGCCTTGAATTGCCAAATACGTTATTTGTGCTAATTTGAGGTCAAAAGAATAAAAGTTGGGTCACTGTCACAGAAGGGCATGAAAACCCACATACCCACTCCATTTTTCATGAGGAATCCATCATGCCAAAGATTGTTGTAAAATTCATCCATTTGGGCTTGGAATGGCCAAATACGTGATTTGTGCTAATTTGAGGTCAAAACAATGAAAGTTTGGTCAATATCACGGATTGGCATAAAAACCCACATACGCACTCCATTTTTCATGAGGAATACAGAATGCCAAACATTGTTGTCAAATTCATCCATTTGGGCCCTGAACTGCCACATACTTGATTTGTGCTAATTTGAGGTCAAAAGAATGAAAGTTTGGTCACTGTCACGAATTGGCACGAAAACCCACATACCCACACGATTTTTCATGAGAAATCCAGAATGCCAAAGATATTTGTCAAATTCATCCGTTTGGGTTCTCAACGCCCTAATACGTGTTTTGTGATAATTTGAGGTCAAAAGAAAGAAAGTTTGGTCACTGTCACCGATGGGCATGAAAACCCACATACCCACTCCATTTTTCATGAGGAATCCAGAATGCAAAAGATATTTGTCAAATTCATCCGTTTGGGATCTCGACGCCCTAATACGTGTTTTGTGATAATTTGAGGTCAAAAGAAAGAAAGTTTGGTCACTATCACCGATGGGCATGAAAACCCACATACCCACTCCATTTTTCATGAGGAATCCAGCATGCCAAAGATTGTTGTCAAATTCATCCTTTTGGGCCCTTAACAGCCTAATACGTAATTTGTGCTAATTTGAGGTCAAAACAATGAAAGTTTGGTCACTGTCACCGATGGGCATGAAAACCCACATACCCACTCCATTTTTCAAGAGGAATCCAGCATGCCAATGTTTGTTGCCAAATTAATCCGTTTGGGACCCCTTAACGCCACATGTGCGGTTTGTGCTAATTTGAGGTCAAAAGAATAAAAGCTTGGTCACAGTCACGGATTTGCAGGAAAACCCACATACCCACTCCATTTATCATGAGGAATCCACCATGCCAAAGATTTTTGTCAAATTAATCCGTTTAGGACCCCTTAACGCCACATGCGTGATTTGTGCTAATTTGAGGTCAAAAGAATAAAAGCTTGGTCACAGTCACGAATTTGCAGGAAAACCCACATACCCACTCCATTTTTCATGAGGAATCCACCATGCCAAAGACTTTTGTCAAATTCAACCGTTTGGGCCCGGAATGGCCAAATACGTGATTTGTGCTAATTTAAGGTCAAAAGAATGAAAGTTTGGACACAGTCACGGATTGGCATGAAAAGCCACATACCCACTCCATTTTTCATGAGGAAACCTGAATACCATAGATTGTTGTCAAATTCATCCGTTAGGGCCCTGAACTACCACATACGTTATTTGTGCTAATTTTAGGCCCAAAGAATGAAAGTTTGGTGACTGCCACAGATGGGCATGAAAACCAACATACCCACTCCATTTTTCTTGAGGAATCCATAATGCCAAAGATTGTTGTCAAATTCATCCGTTTGGACCCTCAACCAGCTAATACGTTATTTGTGAAAATTTGAGGTCAAAAGAAAGAAAGTTTGGTCACTGTCACCGATAGGCATGAAAACCGACATAACCACTCCATTTTTCATGAGGAATCCAGAATGCCAAAGATTGTTGTCAAATTCATCCGTTTGGGTTCTCAACGCCCTAATACGTGTTTTGTGATAATTTGAGGTCAAAAGAATGAAAGTTTGGTCACTGTCACGGATGGGAATGAAAACCCACAAACCCACTCCATTTTTCATGAGCAATCCAGAATGCTAAAGATTGTTGTCAAACTCATCCCTTTGGACCCTCAACGGCCTAATACTTGATTTGTCATAATTTGAGGTCAAAGGAAAGAAAGTTTGGTCACTGTCACAGATTGGCATGAAAACCCACAAACCCACTCCATTTTTCATTAGGAATCCACAATACCACAGCTTGTTGTCAAATTTATCTGTTTGGACCTTCAAATGCCTAATACGTGATTTGTGATAATTTGAGGTCAAAAGAATGAAAGTTTGGTCACTGTCATGGATTGGCATGAAAACCCACAAACCCACTCCATTTTTCATGCGGAATCCACAATGCCAAAGATTGTTGTCAAATTCATCCGTTTGGACCCTGAACTTCCAAATACGTTATTTGTGCAAATTTTAGGTCAAAAGAATAAAATTTTGGTCACTGTCACTGATGGGCATGAAAACCCACAAACCCATTCCATTTTTCATGAGGAATCCACCATGCCATAGATTGTTGTCAAATCTTCCGTTTGAGTCCTCAACTGCCTAATACGTGATTTGTGATAATTTGAGGTCAAAAGAATGAAAGTTTGATCACTGTCATGGATTGTCATTAAAAAGCATACACCCACTCCATTTTTCTTGAGGAATTCAGAATACCAAAGATTTTTGTCAAATTCATCCGTTTGGGCCCTGAACTGCCAAATACGTGATTTGAAATATAATGAGGTCAAAAGAATGAAAGTTTGGTCACTGTCATGGATTGGCATGAAAACGCACAAACCCACTCCATTTTTCATGCGGAATCCACAATGCCAAAGATTGTTGTCAAATTCATCTGTTTGGTCCCTGAACATCCAAATACGTTATTTGTGCAAATTTTAGGTCAAAAGAACAAAATTTTGGTCACTGTCACAGATGGGCATGAAAAACCAACAACCCATTCCATTTTTTATGAGGAATTCACCAAGCCATAGATTGTTGTCAAATTCATCCATTTGAGTCCTCAACCGCCTAATATGTGATTTGTGATAATTTGAGGACAAAAGAATGAAAGTTTGGTCACTGTCACGGATTGGTATGAAAACCCACAGACCTACTCTATTTTTCATGAGGAATGCAGAATGCCGAAGATTTTTGTCAAATTGATCCGTTAGGGCCTTAAACGGCCAAATACGTGATTTGTGATAATTTGAGGTCAAAAGAATGAAAGTTAGATCACAGTTACGAATTGGCATGAAAATCGACATACCCACTCCATTTTTCATGTGGAAACCAGAACACCAATGATTGTTGTCAAATTGATCCGTTAGGGCCCTGAATTGCCAAATATGTTATTTGCACAAAATTGAGGTCAAAAGAATGAAAGTTTGGTCACTCTCACAGATGGGCATGAAAACCAACATACCCACTCCATTTCTCACGAGTAATCCACATGCAAAAGATTGTTGTCAAATTCAACCGTTTGGAACCTGAACGGCCAAATACGTGATTTGTGATAAGTTGAGGTCAAAATAATGAAAGTTTGTTCACAGTCACGGATTGTCATTAAAAAGCACACACCCACTCCATTTTTCTTGAGGAATTCAGAACACCAAAGATTTTTGTTAAATTCATCCGTTTGGGCCCTGAACTGCCAAATACGTGATTTGTCATAATTTGAGGTCAAAAGAAGGAAAGTTTTGGTCACTGTCACGGATTTCCATGAAAACCCACATACCCACTCCATTTTTCATGAGGAATCCACAATGCCAAAGATTGTCGTCAAATTCATCCGTTTGGGCCCTGATATGCCAAATACGTTATTTGTGCAAATTATAGGTTAAAAAGAATGAAAGTTTGGTCAATGTCACGGTTGGGCATGAAAACCACATATCCACTCTATTTTTCATGAGGAATCCAGAATGCCAAAAGATTGTTGTCAAATTCATCCGTTTGGACCCTCATCGGCCAAATACGTGATTTGTGATAATTTGAGGTCAAAAGAATGAAACTTTGGTCACTGTCACGGATGGGCATGAAAACCCACAAACCCACTCCATTTTTCATGAGGAATCCAAAATACCACAGATTGTTGTCAAATTCATCCGTTTGGACCCTCAAACGCCAAATACGTGATTTGTGATAATTTGAGGTCAAAAGAATGAAAGTTTGGTCACTGTCACTGATGGGCATGAAAACCCACATACCCACTCCATTTTTCATGAGGAATCCAGAATGCCAAAGATTGTTGTCAAATTCATCCGTTTGGGCCCTGAACGGTAAAATACGTGATTTGTGATAATTTGAGGTCAAAAAAATAAATGTTTGTTCACAGTCACAGATTGTCATTAAAAAGCACACACCCACTCCATTTTTCTTGAGGAATTCAGAATACCAAAGGGGTTTTTCAAATTCATCCGTTTGGGCCCTGAACTGTCAAATACGTGATTTGTCATAATTTGAGGTAAAAAGAATTAAAGTTTGGTCACTGTCACGGATTGGCATGAAAACCAACAAACCCACTGCATTTTTAATGAAGAATCCACAATGCCAAAGATTGTTGTCACATTTATCCGTTTGGACCCTGAACTTCCAAATACGTTATTTGTGCAAATTTTAGCTCAAAAGAATGAAAGTTTGGTCACCGTCACTGATGGGCATGAAAACCCACAAACCCACACCATTTTTCATGAGGAATCCACAATGCCAAAGATTGTTGTCAAATTCATCCGTTTGGGCCCTGATCTGTCAAATACGTTATTTGTGCAAATTTAAGGTCAAATGAATGAAAGTCTGGTCACACTCACGGATTGCCATGAAAACCTACATACCCACTCCATTTTTCATGAGGAATCCATATTGCCAAATATTGTTGTCAAATTCATCCGTTTGGCCCCTGAACGGCCAAATAAGTGATTTGTGCTAATTTGATGTCAGAAGAATGAAAGTCGGGTCACAGTCACGGATTTCCAGGAAAACCCACATGCCCAATCCATTTTTCAATGAGGAATCCAGAATGGCAAAGATTGTTGTCAAATTAATCCGTTTGGGCCCTGAACAGCCAAATACGTTATTTGAGCAAATTTAAGGTCAAATGAATGAAAGTCGGGTCACACTCACGGATTGCCATGAAAACCCACATACCCACTCCATTTTTCATGAGGAATCCAGAGTGCCAAAGATTGTTGTCAAATTCATCCGTTTGGGCCCTGAACTGCCAAATATGTTATTTCTGCTAATTTTAGGTCAAAAGAATGAAAGTGTGGTCACTATGACGGTTGGGCATGAAAACCAACATACCCACCCCGATTTTGGTGAGGAACTCAGAATGCCAAAGATTGTTGTCAAATTCATCCGTTTGGACCCTCAACCTGCTAATACGTGATTTGTAATAAGTTGAGGTCAAAAGAATGAATGTCGGGTCACAGTCACGGATTGCCATGAAAACCCACATACCCACACCATTTTTTAATGAGGAATCCAGAATACCAAAGATTGTTGTCAAATTAATCCGTTTGGGCCCTGAACTGCCAATTACATTATTTGTGCGAATTTTAGGTCAAAAGAATGAAAGTTTGGTAACTGTCATGGATGGAAAACCCACAAACCAATTCCATTTTCCGTGAGGAATCCAGAATGCCAGAGATTGTTGTCAAATTCATCCGTTTGGGCTCTGAACGGCTAAATACGTGATTTGGGCTACTTTGAGGTGAAAAGAATGAAAGTTGGTCACTGTCATGGATGGGCATGAAGACGGACATACCCACTCCATTTTTTAAGAGGAATCCAGAATGGCAAAGATTGTTGTCAAATTAATCCGTTTGGGCCCTGAACTGCCAAATACGTTATTTGTGCAAATTTTAGGTCAAAAGAATGAAAGTTTGGTAACTGTCATGGATGGGCATGAAAATCCACATACCAACTCCATTTTTCACGAGGAATCTAGAATGCCAAAGATTGTTGTGAAATTCATCCGTTTGGGCTCTAAACGGCTAAATACGTGATTTGTGCTACTTTAAGGTCAAAAGAATGAAAGTTGGTCACTGTCATGGATGGGCATGAAAACCGCCATACCCACTCCATTTTTCATGAGGAATCTATAATGCCAAATATTGTTGTTAAATTCATCCGTTTGGGCCCTGAACGGCCAAATAAGTGATTTGTGCTAATTAAATGTCAAAAGAATGAAAGTCGGGTCACAGTCACGGATTGCCATGAAAACCCATATACCCACTCCACTTTTCATGAGGAATGTAGAATGCCAAAGATTGTTGTCAAATCCATCCGTTTGGGCCCTGAACTGCCAAATACGTTATTTCTGCTAATTTGACGTCAAAAGAATGAAAGTTTGGTAACTGTCATGGATGGGCATGAAAAGCCACATACCAACTCCAGTTTTCATGAGGAATCCAGAATGCCAAAGATTGTTGTGAAATTCATCCGTTTGGTCTCTGAACGGCTGAATACGTGATTTGTGCTTGTTTGAGGTCAAAGGAATGAAAGTTGGTCACTGTCATGGATGGGCATGAAAACCGACATACCCACTCCATTTTTCATGAGGAATCTATAATACCAAATATTGTTGTTAAATTCATCCGTTTGGGCCCTGAACGGCCAAATAAGTGATTTGTGCTAATTTAATGTCAAAAGAATGAAAGTCGGGTCACAGTCACGGATTGCCATGAAAACCCATATACGCACTCCACTTTTCATGAGGAATCCAGAATGCCAAAGATTGTTGTCAAATCCATCCGTTTGGGCCCTGAACTGCCAAATACGTTATTTCTGCTAATTTGACGTCAAAAGAATGAAAGTCTGGTAACTGTCATGGATGGGCATGAAAAGCCACATACCAACTCCATTTTTCATATGGAATCCAGAATGTCAAATATTGTTGTCAAATTCATCCGTTTGGGCCCTGAACGGCAAATAAGTGATTTGTGCGAATTTAATATCAAAAGAATGAAAGTCGGGTCACAGTCACAGATTTCCATGAAAACCCACATACCCAATCCAATTTTTAATGAGGAATCCAGAATGCCAAAGATTGTTGTCAAATTAATCCGTTTTGCCACTGAACAGCCAAATACGTTATTTGGGCAAATTTAAGGTCAAATGAATGAAAGTCGGGTCACAGTCACAGATTGCCATGAAAATCCACATACCCACTCCATTTTTCATGAGGAATCCTGAATGTCAAAGATTGTTGTCAAATTCTTCCGTTTGGGCCCTGAATTGCCAAATTCGTTATTTCTGCTAATTTGAGGTCAAAAGAATGAAAGTTTGGTAACTGTTATGGATGGGCATGAAAAGCCACATACCAACTCCATTTTTCATGAGGAATGCAGAATGCCAAATATTGTTATCAAATTCATCCGTTTGGGCGCTGAACGGCTCAATACGTGATTTGTGCTAATTTGAGGTCAAAAGAATGAAAGTTTCGTCACTGTCATGGAAGGGCATGAAAACCCACATAACCACTCCATTTTTCATGAGGAATTCAGAATGCCAAATATTGTTGTTAAATTCATCCGTTTGGGCCCTGAACGGCTCAATACGTGATTTGTGCTAGTTTGAGGTCAAAAGAATGAAAGTTGGTCACTGTCACGGATGGGCATGAAAACCGACATACCCACTCCTTTTTTCATGAGGAATCCAGAATGCCAAATATTGTTGTTAAATTAATCCGATTGGGCCTTGAACAACCAACGACGTGATTTGTGATAATTTTAGGTCAAAAGAATGAAAGTTTGGTCACTGTCACTGAGTGGCATGAAAACCCACATCCCCAATCCATTTTTCATGAGGAATCCAAAATGGCAAAGATTGTTGCCAAATTCTTCCGTTTGGGCCCTGAACTGCCAAATATGTTATTTCTGCTAATTTAAGGTCAAAAGAATGAAATATTGGTAACTGTCACGGATGGGCATGAAAAGCCACATACCAACTTCATTTTTCATGAGGAATCCAGAATGCAAAATATTGTTATCAAATTCATCCGTTTGGGCTCTGAACGGTTAAATACGGGATTTGTGCTAAGTTGAGGTCAAAAGAATGAAAGTTTGGTCATTGTCATGGAAGGGCATGAAAACCCACACACCCAATCCATTTTTTAATGAGGAATCCAGAATGCAAAAGATTGTTGTCAAATTAATCCGTTTGCCACTGAACTGCCAAATACGTTATTTGGGCAACTTTAAGGTCAAAAGAATGAAAGTTGGTCACTGTCATGGATGGGCATGAAAACCGACATACCCACTCCATTTTTCAACAGGAATCCAGAATGCCAAAGATTGTTGTCAAATTAATCCGTTTGGGCCCTCAACTGCCAAATACGTTATTTGTGCAAATTTTAGGTCAAAAGAATGAAAGTTTGGTAACTGTCATGGATGGGCATGAAAACCCACATACCAACTCCATTTTTCATGAGGAATCCAGAATGCCAAAGATTGTTGTCAAATTCATCCGTTTGGTCTCTGAACAGCTCAATACGTGATTTGTGCTAGTTTGAGGTCAAAAGAATGAAAGTTTGGTAACTGTCATGGATGGGCATGAAAACCCACATACCAACTCCATTTTTCATGAGGAATCCAGAATGCCAAAGATTGTTGTCAAATTCATCCGTTTGGTCTCTGAACGGCTCAATACGTGATTTGTGCTAGTTTGAGGTCAAAAGAATGAAAGTTGGTCACTGTCATGGATGGGCATGAAAACCGACATACCCACTCCATTTTTCATGAGGAATCCAGAATGCCAAATATTGTTGTTAAATTCATCCGTTTGGGCCTTGAACGGCCAAATAAGTGATTTGTGCTAATTTCATGTCAAAAGAATGAAAGTTGGGTCACAGTCACGGATTGCCATGAAAACCCATATACCCACTCCACTTTTCATGTGGAATCCAGAATGCCAAAGATTGTTGTCAAATTCATCCGTTTGGGCCCTGAACTACCAAATACGTTATTTCTGCTAATTTGATGTCAAAAGAATGAAAGTGTGGTCACTGTGACGGATGGGCATGAAAACCAACATACCCACCCCGTTTTTGGTAGGAATTCAGAATGCCAAAGATTGTTGTCAAATTAATCCGTTTTGCCACTGAACAGCCAAATACGTTATTTGGGCAAATTTAAGGTCAAATGAATGAAAGTCGGGTCACAGTCACAGATTGCCATGAAAATCCACATACCCACTCCATTTTTCATGAGGAATCCTGAATGTCAAAGATTGTTGTCAAATTCTTCCGTTTGGGCCCTGAATTGCCAAATTCGTTATTTCTGCTAATTTGAGGTCAAAAGAATGAAAGTTTGGTAACTGTTATGGATGGGCATGAAAAGCCACATACCAACTCCATTTTTCATGAGGAATGCAGAATGCCAAATATTGTTATCAAATTCATCCGTTTGGGCGCTGAACGGCTCAATACGTGATTTGTGCTAATTTGAGGTCAAAAGAATGAAAGTTTCGTCACTGTCATGGAAGGGCATGAAAACCCACATAACCACTCCATTTTTCATGAGGAATTCAGAATGCCAAATATTGTTGTTAAATTCATCCGTTTGGGCCCTGAACGGCTCAATACGTGATTTGTGCTAGTTTGAGGTCAAAAGAATGAAAGTTGGTCACTGTCACGGATGGGCATGAAAACCGACATACCCACTCCTTTTTTCATGAGGAATCCAGAATGCCAAATATTGTTGTTAAATTAATCCGATTGGGCCTTGAACAACCAACGACGTGATTTGTGATAATTTTAGGTCAAAAGAATGAAAGTTTGGTCACTGTCACTGAGTGGCATGAAAACCCACATCCCCAATCCATTTTTCATGAGGAATCCAAAATGGCAAAGATTGTTGCCAAATTCTTCCGTTTGGGCCCTGAACTGCCAAATATGTTATTTCTGCTAATTTAAGGTCAAAAGAATGAAATATTGGTAACTGTCACGGATGGGCATGAAAAGCCACATACCAACTTCATTTTTCATGAGGAATCCAGAATGCAAAATATTGTTATCAAATTCATCCGTTTGGGCTCTGAACGGTTAAATACGGGATTTGTGCTAAGTTGAGGTCAAAAGAATGAAAGTTTGGTCATTGTCATGGAAGGGCATGAAAACCCACACACCCAATCCATTTTTTAATGAGGAATCCAGAATGCAAAAGATTGTTGTCAAATTAATCCGTTTGCCACTGAACTGCCAAATACGTTATTTGGGCAACTTTAAGGTCAAAAGAATGAAAGTTGGTCACTGTCATGGATGGGCATGAAAACCGACATACCCACTCCATTTTTCAACAGGAATCCAGAATGCCAAAGATTGTTGTCAAATTAATCCGTTTGGGCCCTCAACTGCCAAATACGTTATTTGTGCAAATTTTAGGTCAAAAGAATGAAACTTTGGTAACTGTCATGGATGGGCATGAAAACCCACATACCAACTCCATTTTTCATGAGGAATCCAGAATGCCAAAGATTGTTGTCAAATTCATCCGTTTGGTCTCTGAACAGCTCAATACGTGATTTGTGCTAGTTTGAGGTCAAAAGAATGAAAGTTTGGTAACTGTCATGGATGGGCATGAAAACCCACATACCAACTCCATTTTTCATGAGGAATCCAGAATGCCAAAGATTGTTGTCAAATTCATCCGTTTGGTCTCTGAACGGCTCAATACGTGATTTGTGCTAGTTTGAGGTCAAAAGAATGAAAGTTGGTCACTGTCATGGATGGGCATGAAAACCGACATACCCACTCCATTTTTCATGAGGAATCCAGAATGCCAAATATTGTTGTTAAATTCATCCGTTTGGGCCTTGAACGGCCAAATAAGTGATTTGTGCTAATTTCATGTCAAAAGAATGAAAGTTGGGTCACAGTCACGGATTGCCATGAAAACCCATATACCCACTCCACTTTTCATGTGGAATCCAGAATGCCAAAGATTGTTGTCAAATTCATCCGTTTGGGCCCTGAACTACCAAATACGTTATTTCTGCTAATTTGATGTCAAAAGAATGAAAGTGTGGTCACTGTGACGGATGGGCATGAAAACCAACATACCCACCCCGTTTTTGGTAGGAATTCAGAATGCCAAAGATTGTTGTCAAATTCATCCGTTTGGACCCTCAACCCGCTAATACAGGATTTGTGATAAGTTGAGGTCAAAAGAATGAATGTCGGGTCACAGTCACGGATTGCCATGAAAAGCCACATACCCACTCCATTTTTTAAAGAGGAATCCAGAATGCCAAAGATTGTTGTCAAATTCATCCGTTTGGGCCCTGAACTGCCAAATACGTTATTTGTGCAAATTTGAGGTCAAAAGAATGAAAGTTTGGTAACTGTCATGGATGGGCATGAAAACCCACATGCCAACTCCATTTTTCATGAGGAATCCAGAATGCCAAAGATTGTTGTCAAATTCATCCGTTTGGTCTCTGAACGGCTCAATACGTGATTTGTGCTTGTTTGAGGTCAAAAGAATGAAAGTTTGGTAACTCTCATGGATGGGCATGAAAACCCACATACCAACTCCATTTTTCATGAGGAATCCAGAATGCCAAAGATTGTTGTCAAATTCATCCGTTTGGTCTCTGAACGGCTCAATACGTGATTTGTGCTAGTTTGAGGTCAAAAGAATGAAAGTTGGTCACTGTCATGGATGGGCATGAAAACCGACATACCCACTCCATTTTTCATGAGAAATCCAGAATGCCAAATATTGTTGTTAAATTCATCCGTTTGGGCCTTGAACGGCCAAATAAGTGATTTGTGCTAATTTCATGTCAAAAGAATGAAAGTTGGGTCACAGTCACGGATTGCCATGAAAACCCATATACCCACTCCACTTTTCATGAGGAATCCAGAATGCCAAAGATTGTTGTCAAATTCATCCGTTTGGGCCCTGAACTACCAAATACGTTATTTCTGCTAATTTGATGTCAAAAGAATGAAAGTGTGGTCACTGTGACGGATGGGCATGAAAACCAACATACCCACCCCGTTTTTGGTAGGAATTCAGAATGCCAAAGATTGTTGTCAAATTCATCCGTTTGGACCCTCAACCGCCTAATACAAGATTTGTGATAAGTTGAGGTCAAAAGAATGAATGTCGGGTCACAGTCACGGATTGCCATGAAAAGCCACATACCCACTCCATTTTTTAAAGAGGAATCCAGAATGCCAAAGATTGTTGTCAAATTCATCCGTTTGGGCCCTGAACTGCCAAATACGTTATTTGTGCAAATTTGAGGTCAAAAGAATGAAATTTTGGTAACTGTCATGGATGGGCATGAAAACCCACATACCAACTCCATTTTTCATGAGGAATCCAGAATGCCAAAGATTGTTGTCAAATTCATCCGTTTGGTCTCTGAACGGCTCAATACGTGATTTGTGCTAGTTTGAGGTCAAAAGAATGAAAGTTTGGTAACTCTCATGGATGGGCATGAAAACCCACATACCAACTCCATTTTTCATGAGGAATCCAGAATGCCAAAGATTGTTGTCAAATTCATCCATTTTGGGCTCTGAACGGCTCAATACGTGATTTGTGCTAGTTTGAGGTCAAAAGAATGAAAGTTGGTCACTGTCATGGATGGGCATGAAAACCGACATACCCACTCCATTTTTCAAGAGGAATCCAGAATGCCAAATATTGTTGTTAAATTCATCCGTTTGGGCCTTGAACGGCCAAATAAGTGATTTGTGCTAATTTCATGTCAAAAGAATGAAAGTTGGGTCACAGTCACGGATTGCCATGAAAACCCATATACCCACTCCACTTTTCATGAGGAATCCAGAATGCCAAAGATTGTTGTCAAATTCATCCGTTTGGGCCCTGAACTACCAAATACGTTATTTCTGCTAATTTGATGTCAAAAGAATGAAAGTGTGGTCACTGTGACGGATGGGCATGAAAACCAACATACCCACCCCGTTTTTGGTAGGAATTCAGAATGCCAAAGATTGTTGTCAAATTCATCCGTTTGGACCCTCAACCGCCTAATACAGGATTTGTGATAAGTTGAGGTCAAAAGAATGAATGTCGGGTCACAGTCACGGATTGCCATGAAAAGCCACATACCCACTCCATTTTTCAAGAGGAATTCAGAATACAAAAGATTGATGTAAAATTCATCCATTTCGGCGCTGAACTGCCAAATACGTTATTTGTGCTAATTTGAGGTCAAAAGAATGAAATTTTGGTCACTGCCACAGATGGACATGAAAACCCACATACCCAGTCCAATTTTCATGAGGAATCCAAAATTCCAAAGATTGTTTTTAAATTCATCCGTTTGTACCCTCAATCGCCTAATACGTGATTTGTGATAAGTTGAGGTCAATAGAATGAAAGTGGTAACACAGTCACGGATTGGAATGAAAAGCCACATACCCACTCCATTTTTCATGAGGAAATCAGAATACGAAAGATTGTGGTGAAATTTATCCGTTTGGGCCCTGAACTACCAAATACGTGATTTGTGCTAATTTAAGGTCAAAAGAATGAAAGTCGGGTTACAGTCACAGATTGCCATGAAAAACCTCATACCCACTCAATTTTCATGAGGAATCTAGAATGCCAAATATTGTTGTCAAATTCATCCGTTGCGGTCCTGAACGGCCAAATACGTGATTTGTGCTATATTGAGGTCAAAAGAATGAAAGTTTGGTCACTATCACGGATGGGCATGAAAACCGACATACCCAGTCCATTTTTCATGAGGAATCCAGCATGCCAAAGATTGTTGTCAAATTCATCCGTTTGGGAACTGAACGCCAAATATGTGATTTGTGCTAATTTAATGGCAAAAGAGTGAAAGTCGGGTCACAGTCACGGTGATAGAGGTGGAAGGGACGTCTTATGTGGTGTCCAACATAGCATCACTGTTGGTCCGTTTGATCATCCGTCCCGTTCATGTTTTCATACTTGTTTTCTAGCCGGTCCGTTTCCCTCATCGTATCACACGGATTGCCATGAAAACCCACAAACCCACTACATTTTGCATTAGGAATCCAGAATGCCAAATATTGTTGTCAATTTCATCCGTTTGGGCCCTGAATTGCCAAATACATTATTTCTGCTAATTTGAGGTCAAAAGAATGAATGTGTGGTCACTGTGACGGATGGGCATGAAAACCAACATACCCACTCCGTTTTTTGTGAGGAATTCAGAATGCCAAAGATTGTTGTCAAATTCATCCGTTTGGACCCTCAACCGCCTAATACGTGATTTGTGATAATTTGAGGTCAAAAGAATGAAAGTTTGGTCACTGTCATGGATGGGCATGAAAACCCACATACCCACTCCATTTTTCATGAGGAATCCAGAATGCCAAAGATTGTTGTCAAATTCATCTGTTTCGACCCTGAACGGCCGAATACATGATTTGTGCTAATTTAATGTCAAAAGAATGAAAGTCGGGTCACAGTAACGGTGATAGAGGTGCAAGGGACGTCTTATGTGGTGTCCAACAAAGCATCAATGTTGGTATCTAAAGTGTCGACAAAGTACTAGATGGCAGCTTAGGTGGCATGTAATATCCTGGATTGTAATGAAGGATTAATAACTTCAAAGGGATGTAATTAATGTCAATTAAGCACCTTTGAAGTATATTATGTGAATTGTAATGTAAAATGTGCTTAGTGATAGTTTTGTAAGCATTGTGATAATCAGGGGCAAAATGGTAAATTTACCAACCGATTGGACAGTTACCGAAGAGGAAACTCATTGGTAATTGAGATCAATGGCTAGGATTGAAAGAGCAAAGAGGTGGAATCTTGTGCATGCAAATCTATGTGAAATCATAGTAGGGAGAACAAGATGGTGCCAAGTGTTAAGATATGAACCATGGATGAGGTCAAATTTTTCAAACTCATTTTCTCTTTCTCCCAAGTCGGCTAAGTGTATAGAAAGAAGGGAAATGTGATCATCTTCATCAATATTTCACTTCTCTCTCATCCTCCTCCATTTTTCGCTGAACAAGCTAAGGAAAGAGAAGGAGAAAAGCTTGAGTTTTTGGTAAGTTAATGCCTTCATATGCTCAAGTGTCTTCCATTAATGTTGTTCATGAGGTTGAGGGCTATCTTCCTATGGTTTCAGAATTTTGGTTGGTGAAGTTTGAGAACTTGTGGAAATTTGGAAGTAAGGGAAACAAGGAACTAGCTTGGGAAGAAGTTAAGGTGGTTTTTGGTAAAGCCTTTTGTAGGATCGGTAAGCACAGCGGAAGAATTTAAAAAAAAATTTCACCGATCCTAATCGAGGATCTATCAACAGCGTTTAAGCCAAGTTGGAAGGATTCATACCTTTTTGATGATTCAGAGTTTTCACGATCTCTAGGAGCCAACACGTCAGGTCCGCTCCCTCTACCGGTATCCACACGAATGCTCTCCAACCGAGACTGCGTGCTAGCGCCTCTAATGTCTCCAAGGGTTTAACTTGCGGCTCTCAATTCTGATGTGCCCTGAGTCTATCAGCTCTATCAAGTTTATAACCCATGAGGGTTATTTTCAAATTTCAAAATTAATCATCATTAATTTCAAAATTAATTAACAATTAATTATCTTGATGAGCTAATTAAATAAATTCAGTTTAAATTAAATCTGTCCAACAGTTTTAATTTAACCTATTTATTTAATCTAAATAAAGAGCCATTAGATTTAATTTATCTTCATAAATTAAATCTGAGATACTACATCTCTATCATGTTAGTTATTAAATTTAATATATCTTAATAAATTAAATTTAAAACCAACACAATATAATAATATCATATAATATATATACATATATATATATAATATATTTCGAAAATATATATCTATATAATATTATTAAATATAATAATATAATATAATATATATATATAAGATATATATTTTGAAAAAATATATATCTATATAATATTATTAATGAATTTTATATTATATATATAAATATAAAATTCATCTACCCTAAATCAAACATTATCTCGTGTTGGGCCATTCTTGTGTGCGACCCTGTAGGCCCATATGAAGTTGGCAGTGGGCCAATAACTACACTAACCTAAAAGTCGCAAGCGGCCTCTAGCAAGACATTACGACTACCCAATTCATATGAGGATCGTTCTCACGATGCAACCTATCATACAACCATGTCACGTCCCTTTTGTCACACGATATATAGATCAAGGATAAGGCATGGAAAATGTCATCCTCTTGTTCCTGACCATTACTTTCTCGATTCCTGAGTAGCCTGATAACAAAGACAAAAACTCCTTTCATCATAGTATGCCCATACATTTCTCAGACTCACTCATCCAGGGGCCCAGTAATATCTCTCTACTAATGTGAGGGACAAATTCCATTTTGATCATTCATATTCCTCTCCATGAAAAACCACCAAGCCCGATCGTAGCCTTTATCATCACCCGGTCAAAAGTGACTTTTGACTAGTTCAAAGCTTAGCAACTCTCATGTAGGAATCCATGATGACCTCAGGTCTAAGGGCATTGTGACGTGGTTATACATGAGAAAAGCTTATGACATGATCCATGTAGCTTTCTCATAGTGGGTCGGTCCAGCACCTTGTACTCTTACAAGTGCCTATGACTTTGATTCGTATCTCCATATCTTATCAAAGTCATACTGGTCTTGTTTCATCTCTGCTCCCGCATAGATGACCGACCAGGGACATTTTAGGACAATCTTTATGAATTATCCAAGGATACAATTATCACAGTTAACATGCAAATAATATGATAACAGAATGGAGAAATTTCATTAAAATAATAATGTTTAAAGTACAATGATTGGCCCTTAGGGCACAATTTCCAACACCTTTCCCAACCCTTTAGGCATATGTTTAGACCTAAAATAGTTACCTAAAGAGTTCAAATGATAACCAACTTAAAGTATTATGGAATTAAGAACTTGAAAAAGAGATTAATTGGTTATCTCTGATTTGGTTTATAGGGATCGACATTTGCCCTACTCGTGAACCAACGGTACCAGAGAACGTCCAGAAAGAACAAGGTAG
Source organism: Inga leiocalycina (assembly GCA_963242795.1). Taxonomy (NCBI): domain Eukaryota; kingdom Viridiplantae; phylum Streptophyta; class Magnoliopsida; order Fabales; family Fabaceae; genus Inga; species Inga leiocalycina. Next base: position 52,249,503 of record OY725323.1, read on the forward strand.
TGACACTTCCCTTATACTCTGTGAAAATGTATTGTATGTATGTTGGTCATGTGCTGTGATGAGTTGTGATGAAGTTGTGATAGCTGGTGACCTCATTATACAGTGAAAGCTGGTGACTATATATACAGCGAAAGTTGGTGACTTGTGTATACAGTGAAAGCTGGTGACTTCATTATACAACGAAAGCTGGTGACTATATTATACAGTGAAAGCTGGTGACTTCATTATACAGCAAAAGCTGGTGACTATATTATACAGCCAAAGCTAGTGACTTGTGTATACAGCGAAAGCTGGTGACTATATTATACAGCCATGAGTGCTGTCGCTTGTGGAGAAAAGCATGTTCTGTTGTTGTTGTTGGTTGTGATTTACTTATCTACTATATGTTTACATATTGTATGAGTGAATTTGTTACTACTGGGATTCTTTTGAATCTCATTCTTTCCAATGACTAACATTTCAGACAGGGCAAGCGGCTTAAGAGGGAAGCGGCCAACCAAGAGCGGTTAGGGATTTTGGAAAATATGGGATAGTTGGTTATCTACTTGGATTTTGGAGTAATGTATATTACTTTTGGGTTGTAAATAATATTCTGATCATGGTTGTGTAATCCCCTAGTAGGGAATTTTGGAAACCCTTAGACTATATATATGAACCTGGGGGTTGCTGGGATTTTATTGTACACTCTGATATAGGAATGTGATATAACTACACAGGTAATTCTATTCGATATTTGAACGTGAGACCAGGATAGTGAAGAAGTTTTAAGAAAACAAAATAAACTTGTGAACAATTTTACCACCATGTGGGAACTTACAATGAATTCTAAACTATCCATTGGTCTCTAAACCATTTAATCACGTATTATCGAATCATAATTACGTTTATTAAGTCAGGGTGTTACATGGCATCTACAATGAACAAGATGTTGTCTCTATTATCCAACAAGATTCTAAGCAAGCCCAAGATCCTCCTCATGACATTGACGTCCCAATTACTAAAAATTCAGAAAAGAGTGAAGTGTTTGAGAGGTTGGAGAAAACATTTAGGCTTGATTTTGCTTCATTAATAGCTCATAATATTAGTATATATGTTAAGGGTGCAAATGAGGCCTTAACCATACCTATTCAGGCCCATATACATGATTTTACAACACAGAGAAGCTTGAGCACGTGGCAAATCAGGAAGATCCATGAAATTGGTGTAACATAAAGTAGTAAGCCCAACAAGATGATGAACAAGGCCCATGTGCAGCCCAGATTGAAGAATTCACTTAAAATACGATGTGACAAATAAGGCCTTTGGTCAAAGATTGCTCTTGAAGACTTTGTTTTATTTCCTATTTTTAGGTAGCTGACTTAGTCTTGAAGAATAAGTAATTTCCTAATTCCTTTAGGCTTGAATGGTGCCAACCAAGACAATCAATCATCATTAAGGCATCATTTATTGCATTCATGACTAGGTTTTCAAACTCTAGAGTGTTCTTTTGCGGCCTTTATATATGGTTGCGTTTTTGTACTACATTTTGAGACTTGAATGATAATTGAGAGTTTTATTTCTCTTGTGTGAGCTTTGCTTGCATCCTTGTATTCTGGGGCGAATACTCCAACTGTATGAAGGATTGATCATCCTTGTGGTGTCTTTGTGGCAAGGGTTGTAAGAGACAGGTTCTCTTAAGGTCCTACCTTTGATCATCCGTCCCGTTCATGTTTTCATACTTGTTTTCTAGCCGGTCCGTTTTCCTCATCGTATCACACGGATTGCCATGAAAACCCACATACCCACTACATTTTTCATGAGGAATCCAGAATGATAAAGATTGTTGTCAAATTCATCTGTTTGGACCCTCAACCGCCTAATACGTGATTTGTGATAATTTGAGGTCAAATGAATGAAAGTTTGGTCACTGTCATAGATGGGCATGAAAACCCACATACCCACTCCATTTTTCATGACGAATCCAGAATGCCAAAGATTGTTGTCAAATTCATCGTTTGGGACCTCAACTTCCTAATACATTATTTGTGCTAATTTAAAGTCAAAAGAATGAAAGTTTGTTCACTGTCACGGATGGGCATGAAAACCCACATACCCACTCCATTTTTCATGAGGAATCCAGAATGCCAAAGATTGTTGTCAAATTCATCCATTTGGGCCCTCAATGGCCGAATACATTATTTGTGCTAATTTGAGATCAAAAGAATGAAAGTTGGGTCGCTGTCATGGATGGGCATGAAAACTCACATACCTACTCCATTTTTCATGAGGAATCCAGCATGCCAAAGATTGTTGTCAAATTAATTCGTTTGGGGCCCCTTAACGCCAAATACGTCATTTGTGCTAATTTGAGGTCAAAAAAATAATAGTTTGGTGACAGTCACGGATTTGCATGAAAACCCACATACCCACTCCATTTTTCATGAGGAATTCTCCATGCCATAGATTTTTCTCCAAAACCGTTTAGGCCCTGATTGGCCAAATACGTGATTTGTGTTATTTTGAGGTCAAAAGAAAGAAATTTTGGTCACTGTTATGGATGGGCATGAAAACCAACTTAACCACTCCATTTTTCATGAGGAATCCAGAATGCCAAAGATTCTTGTCAAATTCAACCGTTTGGACCCTCAACCGCCTAACACGTGATTTGTGATAATTTGAGGTCAAAAGAATGAAAGTTTGGTCACTGTCATGGATTGGTATGAAAACCCACATACCCACTCCATTTTTAATGAGGAATCCAGAATGCCAAAGATTGTTGTCAAATTCATCCATTTCGACACTCAACTGCCTAATACGTGATTTGTGATAATTTGAGGTCAAAAGAATGAAAGTTTGGTCACTGTCAGAGATGGGCATGAAAACCGACATACCCACACCATTTTTGTTGAGGAATCCAGAATGCCAAAGATTGTTGTAAAATTCATCTGTTTGGACCCTCAACCGCCTAATACGTGATTTGTGATAATTTGAGGTCAAACGAATGAAAGTGTGGTCACTATCACTAATGGGCATGAAAACCCACACACCCACTCCATTTTACATGAGGAATGCAGAATGCTAAAGATTGTTGTCAAATTCATCCGTTTGGGACCTGAACGTCCAAATACGTGATTTATGATAATTTGAGGTCAAAAGAATGAAAGTTTGGTCACTGTCACGGATGGGGTTGAAAACCCACATACCCACTCCATTTTTCATGAGGAAACCAGAATGCCAAAGATTGTTGTCAAATTCATCCGTTTGTGCCCTGAACTTCCACATACGTCATTTGTGCTAATTTGAGGTCAAAAGAATGAAAGTTTGGTCACTGTCACGGATGGGGATGAAAACCCACATACCCACTCCATTTTTCATGAGGAATCCAGAATGCCAAAGATTGTTGTCAAATTCATCCGTTTGGGCCCTGAACTGCCAGATATGTAATTTGTGCTAATTTGAGGTCAAAAAAATGAATGTTTGGTCACTGTCACAGATTGCCATGAAAACCCATATACCCACTCCATTTTTCATGAGGAATCTAGAATGCCAAAGATTGTTGATAGAGGTGCAAGGGGCGTCTTATGTGGTGTCCAACAAAGCATCAATGTTGGTATCCAAAGTGTCGACAAAGTACTACATGGCAGCTTAGTTATCATCTACAATGAACAAGATGTTGTCTCTATTATCCAACAAGATTCTAAGCAAGCCCAAGATCCTCCTCATGACATTGACGGCCCAATTACTAAAAACTCAGAAAAGAGTGAAGTGTTTGAGAGGTTGGAGAAAACATTTAGGCTTGATTTTGCTTCATTAATGGCTCATAATGTTAGTATATATGTTGAGGGTGCAAATGAGGCCTTAACCATACCTATTCAGGCCCATATACATGATTTTACAACATATAGAAGCTTGAGCACGTGGCAAAGCATGAAGATCCATGAAATTGGTGTAACATAAAGTAGTAAGCCCAACAAGATGATGAACAAGGCCCATGTGCAGTACAGATTGAAGAATTCACTTAAAATACCATGTGACAAGCATGTGCCTTGAAGGAGGATCATAAGTGACGTCCAAGACACCTCAAGAAGCATCTAGAAGGCGTCGTTATGTAGCAAATCTGAATTAATTTTCTTTTTATTTGTTTCCTTTTTTTATTTGCATTAAATAAGGCCTTTGGTCAAAGATTGCCCTTGAGGACTTTGTTTTATTTCCTATTTTTTTAGGTAGCTGACTTAGTCTTGAAGAATAAGTAATTTCCTAATTCCTTTAGGCTTGAATGGTGCCAACCAAGACAATCAATCATCATTAAGGCGTCATTTATTGCATTCATGACTAGGTTTTCAAACTCTAGAGTGTTCTTTTGTGGCCTTTATATATGGCTGCGTTTTTGTACTGCATTTTGAGACTTGAATGATAATTGAGAGTTTTATTTCTCTTGTGTGAGCTTTGCTTGCATCCTTGTATTCTCGTGCGAATACTCCGACTGTATCAAGGATTGATCATCCTTGGGGTGTCTTTGTGGCTAGGGTTGTAAGAGATAGGTTCTCTTAAGGTACCCTTGATCATCCGTCCCATTAGTGTTTTCATGCTTTTGTTCTAGCCGGTCCGTTACCCTTATCGTATCAAGTGGCATTAGAGCTTAAGGTTTGCTAGAATTCAAGTTCTATCCTTTTGTTTTCGTTCTTTGCTTCCTTTTCTTCTTCTTCCCTTGTTTACATTGTTTTCCTTCGTTCTTGTGTTTTTCCCATTCTCTTCTCTCCTCTTCCACCCATAATTTTTTTTGTTTGTTGTGTGACTTTGTTAGTTTCAATTTAAAAAAACCAACAAAAAAATTCGTGCAAAAAAAAAAAGGTGTGGTGCTGGAAAAAAAACTGAGCAGAAAAAAAAAAGAGCAAAAGAAAAAAAAAGGAAAGAGCCACAGGTTTTGGAAATTAGGAAGATTGAAGGCTAATTTGAGAGTTTCCATTGCAAGTCACAAAAGTTTCCTAAATCTACAAACTTGGGTGGTAAGACTCTTACTTTCCTAATTCTTCCTTCCTTCCTATTTTGATTTCCTTTCCCTTTCTTTTTTTTCCTGATTCCATTTTTTTCCCCCTTGTTATTATCCCTTCTTCCTGTTCCATCCTTATTCACGTTTTTTCCCCTTTCCATCTTCTTTCATCACACATTTCTCTCATTTCTCACATATTCTCTGGTTCTTATAATTTCTTGTTGCAAAGATTACCATATACTAACATTGTCTCTTGATTTTGTTGAGTTTCAATCAAGAATACTATAGGAGGCAAGCTTAAGTGGTAAAAGGCAAGAGTGTTACATCAAGTTAAAAGCCATATTTGTGTGAAACACGAGTGACTACATTAATTTTGAGTGAAACATGTGAGTAGAGTGGTAAGGTTCCATATTACTATTTTTCCCCATCTTTGATCAAACTACCATTTCAGGTTCAAGATGAGTAAAAAAGAAACACTTGCAGAGTTCAAGTTGTTCTTGGAAAGCATGACAAATGACATCTTTAAGCTACATAAAGAGGTGCACAAATTAAAGGCTTCATCCCATTTTAGGCTTTACAAAGAATTGCAGGAGCTCAAGCAAGGTTCCATGAGTGTGAAAGAATACTTCGATGAGCTGCACATTACTAGGCTTTGAGCTAAAGTAAAAGAAAGCTCAAGGGCAACAATGGATCGATTTCTACAAGGGCTTAATCCAAATATCGCTAAACAAATGAAGTTGTGCCTGTATAGTGATATTCGAGGAATGGTCTCTATAGCCATTGAGAAAGAAAAGCTCATGAAGAAAAAAGAGAGAAATAAAGAAAAAGAGAGGATAAAAAAAGAGAAAGAGGCACATGAAAAAATGCATGAAGAGAAAAGAAAAATTGAGAGTGAAAGAGCTAATGAGTTTGAGGTGACAAAAATAATTGAGAGTGACTTGAGTGAAAATAAAAAGAATGAGAGTGAATGTAAGGAAAAATGATATGTAAAAGAAGAAATCTTTGTTGATACTAACTATCTTTGTCCAAGTGTTGTTTTATCCTTACTACAAGAGCAGCATTATGATAACTCGATAATGATTGTTCCATATGGCGAATATGACCCTCAAGAGTCGAGGACGACTCTTTTTCAAGAGGAGGAGAATGATAGAGGTGCAAGGGGCGTCTTATGTGGTGTCCAACAAAGCATCAATGTTGGTATTCAAAGTGTCGACAAAGTACTACATGGCAGCTTAGTTATCATCTACAATGAACAAGATGTTGTCTCTATTATCCAACAAGATTCTAAGCAAGCCCAAGATCCTCCTCATGACATTGACGGCCCAATTACTAAAAACTCAGAAAAGAGTGAAGTGTTTGAGAGGTTGGAGAAAACATTTAGGCTTGATTTTGCTTCAATAATGGCTCATAATGTTAGTATATATGTTGAGGGTGCAAATAAGGCCTTAACCATACCTATTCAGGCCCATATACATGATTTTACAACACAGAGAAGCTTGAGCATGTGGCAAAGCATGAAGATCCATGAAATTGGTGTAACATAAAGTAGGAATCCAGAGTGCCAAAGATTGTTGTCAAATTCATCCAATTTGGGGCTTGAACTGCCAAATACGTTATTTGTGCTAATTTGACATCAAAAGAATGAAACTTTGGTCACTGTCATGGATGGGCATTAAAACCAACATACCCACTCCATTTTTCATGAGGAATCCAGAATGCCAAAGATTGTTGTAAAATTCATCCGTTTGGACCCTCAACCGACTAATAGGTGATTTTTGATAATTTGAGGTCAAAAGAATGAAAGTGTGGTCACTGTTACTGATTGGCATGAAAACCCACATACCCACCCCATTTTACATGAGGAATGTAGAATGCCAAAGATTGTTTTCAATTTCATTCCTTTGGACCCTCAACCGCCTAATACGTGATTTATGATAATTTGAGGTCAAAAGAATGAAAGTGTGGTCACTATCACTGATGGGCATGAAAACCCACATACCCACTCCTTTTTACATGAGGAAACCAGAATGCCAAATATTGTTGTCAAATTCATCCGTTTCGACACTCAACTGCCTAATACGTGATTTGTGATAATTTTAGGTCAAAAGAATGAAAGTTTGGTCACTGTCAGAGATGGGCATCAAAACCGACATACCCACTCCATTTTTCATGAGGAAACCAGAATGCCAAAGATTGTTGTCAAAGTCATCCGTCTGGGCTCTGAACGGCCAAATACGTGATTTATGATAATCTGAGGTCAAAGAATGAAAGTTTGCTCACAGTCACGGATTGGAATGAAAACCCACATACCCACTCCATTTTTCATGAGGAAACTAGAATATCAAAGATTGTTGTCAAATTCAACCGTTTAGGCCCTGAACTGCCAAATACGTTATTTGTGGTAAATTAAGGTCAAAAGAATGAAATTTTGGTCACTGTCACGCATGGGCATGAAAACCCACATACCCACGCCATTATTCATGAGAAATCTAGAATGCCAAAGATTGTTGTCAAATTCACCTGTTTGTGCCCTGAACGGCCAAATACGTGATTTGTGCTAATTTAAGGTCAAAAGAATGAAAGTCGGCTCAATATCATGGATTGGCATGAAAAACCAAATACCCCATTTATTTTTCCTGAAGAATACCGAATGCCAAAGATTGATGTCAAATTCATCCGTTTGTGCCCTGAACTGCCACATACATTACTTGTGCTAATTTGAGGTCAAAAGAATGAAAGTTTGAACACTGTCACGGATGGGCATGAAAACCCACATACCCACTCCATTTTTCATCAGGAATCCAGAATGCCAAACATTGTTGTCAAATTCATCCGTCTGAGCCCTGAAGTGCCAGATAAGTGATTTGTGCTAATTTAAGGTCAAAAGAATGAATGTTTGGTCACTGTCATGGATTTCCATGAAAACCCAGATACCCACTCCATTTTTCATAAGGAATCCAGAATGCCTAAGATTGTTGTCAAATTCATCCGTTTGTGCCCTGAACTGCCAGATAAGTGATTTGTACTCATTTGAGGTCAAAAGAATGAAAGTTTTGTCACTGTCACGGATTGCCATGAAAACCCACATACCCACTCCATTTTTCATCAGGAATCCAGAATGCCAAACATTGTTGTCAAATTCATCCGTTTGGGCCCTCAACTGCCAGATAAGTGATTTGTACTCATTTGAGGTCAAAAGAATGAAAGTTTTGTCACTGTCACGGATTGCCATGAAACCCACATACCCACTCCATTTTTCATCAGGAATCCAGAATGCCAAACATTGTTGTCAAATTCATCCGTTTGGGCCCTCAACTGCCAGATAAGTGATTTATGCTAATTTGAGGTCAAAAGAATGAAAGTTTGGTCACTGTCACGGATTACCATGAAAACCCACATAAACACTCCATTTTTAATGAGGAATCGAGAATGCCAAAGATTGTTGTCAAATTCATCCGTTTGGCCCCTCAACGTCCTAATAAATGATTATTGATAATTTGAGGCAAAAGAATGAAAGTTTGGTCATTGTCACAGATGGGCATGGAAGCCCACATACCCTCTTCATTTTTCATGAGGAATCCAGAATGCCAAAGATTGTTGTCAAATTCATCCGTTTTTGCCCTGAACTGCCAGATAAGTGATTTCTACTCATTTGAGGTCAAAAGAATGAAAGTTTTGTCACTGTCACGGATTGCCATGAAAACCCACATACCCACTCCATTTTTCATCAGGAATCCAGAATGCCAAACATTGTTGTCAAATTCATCCGTTTGGGCCCTCAACTGCCAGATAAGTGATTTGTGCTAATTTGAGGTCAATAGAATGAAAGTTTGGTCACTGTCACGGATTGCCATGAAAACCCACATACCCACTCCATTTTTCATGAGGAATGCAGAATGCCAAACATTGTTGTCAAATTCATCCGTTTGTGCCCTGAACTGCCAGATAAGTGATTTGTACTCATTTGAGGTCAAAAGAATGAAAGTTTTGTCACTGTCACGGATTGCCATGAAAACCCACATACCCACTCCATTTTTCATCAGGAATCCAGAATGCCAAACATTGTTGTCAAATTCATCCGTTTTTGCCCTGAACTGCCACATACGTTATTTGTGCTAATTTGAGGTCAAAAGAATGAAAGTTTGAACACCGTCACGGATGGGAATCAAAACCCACATACCCACTCCATTTTTCATGAGGAATCCAGAATGCCAAAGATTGTTGTCAAATTCATCCGTTTGGCCCCTCAACTGCCTAGTATGCGATTTGTGATAATTTGAGGCAAAAGAATGAAAGTTTGGTCATTTTCAGAGATGGGCATGAAAACCCACATACCCTCTCCATTTTTCATGACGAATCCAGAATGCCAAAGATTATTGTCAAATTCATCCGTTGGGGCCCTGAACTGCCAGATAAGTGATTTCTACTCATTTGAGGTCAAAAGAATGAAAGTTTGGTCACTGTCACGGATTACCATGAAAACCCACATAAACACTCCATTTTTAATGAGGAATCGAGAATGCCAAAGATTGTTGTCAAATTCATCCGTTTGGCCCCTCAACGTCCTAATAAATGATTGTTGATAATTTGAGGCAAAAGAATGAAAGTTTGGTCATTGTCACAGATGGGCATGGAAGCCCACATACCCTCTTCATTTTTCATGAGGAATCCAGAATGCCAAAGATTGTTGTCAAATTCATCCGTTTTTGCCCTGAACTGCCAGATAAGTGATTTGTATTCATTTGAGGTCAAAAGAATGAAAGTTTTGTCACTGTCACGGATTGCCATGAAAACCCACATACCCACTCCATTTTTCATCAGGAATCCAGAATGCCAAACATTGTTGTCAAATTCATCCGTTTGGGCCCTCAACTGCCAGATAAGTGATTTGTGCTAATTTGAGGTCAATAGAATGAAAGTTTGGTCACTGTCACGGATTGCCATGAAAGCCCACATACCCACTCCATTTTTCATGAGTAATGCAGAATGCCAAACATTGTTGTCAAATGCATCCGTTTGTGCCCTGAACTGCTAGATAAGTGATTTGTACTCATTTGAGGTCAAAAGAATGAAAGTTTTGTCACTGTCACGGATTGCCATGAAAACCCACATACCCACTCCATTTTTCATCAGGAATCCAGAATGCCAAACATTGTTGTCAAATTCATCCGTTTTTGCCCTGAATTTCCAGATATGTGATTTGTGCTAATTTGAGGTCAAAAGAATGAAAGTTTGGTCACTGTCACGGAATGCCATGAAAACCCACATACCCACTCTATTTTTCATGAGGAATCCAGAATGCCAAAGATTGGTGTCAAATTCATCGTTTGGGCCCTGACCTGCCAGATAAGTAATTTGTGCTAATTTGAGGTCAAAAGAATGAAAGTTTGGTCACTGTCACGGATTGCCATGAAAACCCACATACCCACTCCATTTTTCATGAGGAATCTAGAATGCCAAAGATTGTTGTCAAATTCATCCGTTTGTGGCCTGAACTGCCACATACGTTATTCGTGGTAATTTGAGGTCAAAACAATGAAAGTTTGAACACTGTCACCGATGGGAATGAAAACCCACATACCCACTCCATTTTTCATGAGGAATCCAGAATGCCAAAGATTGTTGTCAAATTCATCTGGTTGGCCCCCTCAACGGCCTAATACGTGACTTATGATAATTTGAGGCAAAAGAATGAAAGTTTGGTCATTGTCACCGATGGGCATGAAAACCCACATACCCAGTCCATTTGTCATCAGGAATCCAGCATGACAAACATTGTTGTCAAATTCATCCGTTTGGCCCCTGAATTTCCAGATATGTGATTTGTGCTAATTTGAGGTCAAAAGAATGAAAGTTTTGTCACTGTCACGGATTGCCATGAAACCCCACATACCCACTCCATTTTTCATCAGGAATCCAGATTGCCAAACATTGTTGTCAAATTCATCCGTTTGGGCCCTCAACTGCCAGATAAGTGATTTGTGCTAATTTGAGGTCAATAGAATGAAAGTTTGGTCACTGTCACGGATTGCCATGAAAACCCACATACGCACTCTATTTTTCATGAGGAATCCAGAATGCCAAAGATTGTTGTCAAATTCATTCGTTTGGGCCCTGACCTGCCAGATAAGTTATTTGTGCTAATTTGAGGTCAAAAGAATGAAAGTTTGGTCACTGTCACGGATTGCCATGAAAACCCACATACCCACTCCATTTTTCATGAGGAATCCGGAATGCCAAAGATTGTTGTCAAATTCATCCGTTTGGCCCCCTCAACGGCCTAATACGTGATTTGTGATAATTTTAGGCAAAAGAATGAATGTTTGGTCATTGTCACAGATGGGCAAGAAAACCCACAAACCCTCTCCATTTTTCATGAAGAATCCAGAATACCAAACATTGTTGTCAAATTCATCCGTTTGGCCCATCAACGCCCTAATACGTGATTATTGATAATTTGAGGCAAAAGAATGAAAGTTAGGTCACTGTCAGGGATTGCCATGAAAACCGACATACCCACTCCATTTTTCATCAGGAATCCAGGATGCCAAATATTGTTGTCAAATTCATCCGTTTGGGCCCTGACCTTCCAGATAAGTGATTTGTGCTAACATGAGGTTAAAAGAATGAAAGTTTGGTCACTGTCACAGATTGCCATGAAAACCCACATACCCACTCCATTTTTCATCAGGAATCCAGCATGCCAAAGATTGTTTTCAAATTCATCCGTTTGGTCCCACAACGGCCTAATACGTGTTTGTTGATAATTTGAGGCAATACAATGAAAGTTTGGTCATTGTCACTGATGGGCATGACAACCCACATACCCTTTCAACTTTTCATGAGGAATCCAGAATGCCAAACATTGTTGTCAAATTCATCCGTGTGGGCCCTGAACTGCCAGATAGGTAATTTGTGCTTATTTGAGGTCAAAAGAATGGAAGTTTGGTCACAGTCACGGATTGCCATGAAAACCCACAAACCCACTCCATTTTTCATGAGGAATCCAGAATGCCAAAGATTATTGTCAAATTCCTCCGTTTGGCCCATCAACGCCCTAATACGTGATTGTTGATAATTTGAGGCAAAAGAATGACAGTTTGGTTACTGTCACTGATGGGCATGAAAACCCACATACCCACTCCATTTTTCATCAATAATCCAGAATGCCAAACATTGTTGCCAAATTCATCCGATTGGGCCCTGAATTTCCAGATAAGTGATTTGTGCTAATTTGAGGTCAAAAGAATGAAAGTTTGGTCACTATCACTGATGGGCATGAAAAAACCCACATACCCACTCCATTTTTCATGAGGAATCCAGAATCCAAGGATTGTTGTCAAATTCATCCGTTTGTGCCCTGAACTGCCAGATAAGTGATTTATGGTAATTTGAGGTCAAAAGAATGAAAGTTTGAACACTGTCACAGATGGGCATGAAAACCCACAAACCCTTTCCATTTTCTTTCAGGAATCCAGAATGCCAAACATTGTTGTCAAATTCATCCGTTTGGGCCCTGACCTTCCAAATAAGTGATTTGTGCTAATTTGAGGTCAAAAGAATGAAAGTTTGGTCACTGTCACGGATTGCCATGAAAACCCACATACCCACTCCATTTTTCATGAGGAATCCAGAATGCCAAAGATTGTTGTCAAATTCATCTGTTTGGTCCCTCAACGGCCTAATACGTGAATGTTGATAATTTGAGGCAAAAGAATGAAAGTTTGGTCACTGTCACAGATGGGAAAGAAAGCCCACATACCCACTCCATTTTTCTTCAACAATCCAGAATGCCAAACATTGTTGTTAACTTCATCCGTTCGGGCACTAAATTGCCAGATAAGTGATTTGTGCTAATTCGACGTCAAAAGAATGAAAGTTTGGTCACTGTCACGGATTGCCATGAAAACCCACATACCCACTCTATTTATCATCAGGAATCCTCAATGCCAAACATAGTTGTCAAATTCATCCGTTTGGGCCCTGAACTGCCAGATAAGTGATTTGTGGTAATTTGAAGTAAAAAGAATGAAAATTTGGACACTGTCACAGATGGGCATGAAAACCCACATACCCACTCCATTTTTCATCAGGAATCCAGAATGCCAAACATAGTTGTCAAATTCATCCGTTTGGGCCCTGTACTGCCAGATAGGTGATTTGTGCTAATTTGAGGTCAAAAGAATGAAAGTTTGGTCACTGTCACGGATTGCCACGAAAACCCACATACCCTGTCCATTTTTCATCAGGAATCCAGAATGCCAAACATTGTTGTCAAATTCATCCGTTTGGCCCATCAACGCCCTAATACGTGATTGTTTATAATTTAAGGCAAAAGAATGAAAGTTTGGTGACTGTCACTGATGGGCATGAAACCCCACATACCCAGTCCATTTTTCATGAGGAATCCAGAATACCAAAGATTGTTGTCAAATTCATCCGTTTTGTCCCTCAACGGACTAATACGTGATTGTTGATAATTTGAGGCAAAAGAATGAAAGTTTGGTCACTGTCACAGATGGGAAAGAAAGCCCACATACCCACTCCATTTTTCTTCAGGAATCCAGAATGCAAAACATTGTTGTCAAATTCATACGTGTGGGCCCTGAATTTCCAGATAAGTGATTTGTCCTAATTTGAGGTCAAAAGAATGAAAGTTTGGTCCCTATCACGGATTGCCATGAAAACACACATACCCACTCCATTTTTCATGAGGAATCCAGAATGCCGAAGATTGTTGTCAAATTCATCCGTTTGGCCCATCAACGCCCTAATACGTGTTTGTTGATAATTTGAGGCAATACAATGAAAGTTTGGTCACTGTCACTGATGGGCATGAAAACCCACATACCCACTCCATTTTTCATGAGGAATCCAGAATGCCAAACATTGTTGTCAAATTCATCCGTTTGGGCCTTGAACTGCCAGATAGGTGATTTGTGCTTATTTGAGGTCAAAAGAATGGAAGTTTGGTGACAGTCACGGATTGCCATGAAAACCAACATACCCACTCCATTTTTCATGAGGAATCCTGAATGCCAAAGATTGTTGTCAAATTCCTCCGTTTGGCCCATCAACGCCCTAATACGTGATTGTTGATAATTTGAGGCAATACAATGACAGTTTGGTCACTGTCACTGATGGGCATGAGAACCCACATACCCACTCCATTTTTCATGAGGAATCCAGAATGCCAAACATTGTTGTCAAATTCATCCGTTTGGGCACTGAACTGCCAGATAGGTGATTTGTGGTAATTTGAAGTCAAAAGAATGAAAGTTTGGTCACTGTCACGGATGGGCATGAAAACCCACAAACCCACTCCATTTTTCAACAGGAATCCTGAATGCCAAACACTGTTGTCAAATTCATCCGTTTGGCCCATCAACGCCCTAATACGTGATTGTTGATAATTTGAGGCAAAAGAATGACAGTTTGGTCAATGTCACTGATGGGCATCAAAACCCACATACCCACTCCATTTTTCATCAGGAATCTTGAATGCCAAACATTGTTGTCAAAATCATCCGTTTGGGCCCTGAACTGCCAGATAGGTGATTTGTGCTTATTTGAGGTCAAAAGAATGGAAGTTTGGTCACAGTCACGGATTGCCATGAAAACCCACATACCCACTCCATTTTTCATCAGGAATCCAGAATGCCAAACATTGGTGTCATATTCATAAGTTTGGCCCATCAACGACCTAATACGTGATTATTGATAATTTGAGGCAAAGGAATGAAAGTTTGGTCACTGTCACGGATTGCCATGAAAAACCACATAGCCACTCCATTTTTCATCAGGAATCCAGAATGCCAAAAATTGTTTTCAAATTCATTCGTTTGGGCCCTGACCTTCCAGATAAGTGATTTGTGCTAATATGACGTTAAAAGAATGAAAGTTTGGTCACTGTCACGGATTGCCATGAAAACCCACATACCCACTCCATTTTTCATGAGGAATCCAGAATGCCAAAGATTGTTTTCAAATTCATCCGTTTGGTCCCTCAACGGCCTAATACGTGTTTGTTGATAATTTGAGGCAATACAATGAAAGTTTGGTCACTGTAACTGATGGGCATGACAACCCACATACCCTCTCAATTTTTCATGAGGAATCCAGAATGCCAAACATTGTTGTCAAATTCATCCGTTTGGGCCCTGAACTGCCAGATAGGTGATTTGTGCTTATTTGAGGTCAAAAGAATGGAAGTTTGATCACAGTCACGGATTGCCATAAAAACCCACAAACCCACTCCATTTTTCATGAGGAATCCAGAATTCCAAAGATTGTTGTCAAACTCCTTCGTTTGGCCCATCAACGCCCTAATACGTGATTGTTTATAATATGAGGACAAAGAATGAAAGTTTGGTCACTGTCATGGAATGCCATGACAACCCACATACCCACTCCATTTTTCATCAGGAATCCAGAATGCCAAACATTGTTGTCAAATTCATCCATTTTGGCCCTGTACTGCCAGATAGGTCACTTGTGCTAATTTGAGCTCGAAAGAATGAAAGTTTGGTCACTGTCATGGATTGCCATGAAAACCCACACACCCACTCCAATTTTCATGAGGAATCCAGAATGCCAAACATTGTTGTCAAATTCATCCGTTTGGGCCCTGTACTGCCAGATAGGTGATTTATGCTAATTTGAGCTCAAAAGAATGAAAGTTTGGTCACTGTTACGGATTGCGATGAAAACCCACATACCGACTCCATTTTTCATGAGGAATCCAGAATGCCAAAGATTGTTGTCAAATTCATCCGTTTGGCCCATCAACGGCCTCATACGTGATTGTGGATAATTTGAGGCAAAAGAATGAAAGTTTGGTCACTGTCACTGATGGGCATGAGAACCCACATACCCACTCCATTTTTCATCAGGAATCCAGAATGCCAAACATTGTTGTCAAATTCATCCGTTTGGCTCATCAACGCCCTAAGACGTGATTGGTTATAATTTGAGGCAAAAGAATGAAAGTTTGGTCACTGTCACAGATGGGTATGAAAACCCACATACGCAGTCCATTTTTCATCAGGAATCTAGAATGCAAAACATTGTAGTCAAATTCATCCGTTTGGCCCATCAACGGCCTCATACGTGATTGTGGATAATTTGAGGCAAAAGAATGAAAGTTTGGTCACTGTCACTGATGGGCATGAGAACCCACATACCCACTCCATTTTTCATCAGGAATCCAGAATGCCAAACATTGTTGTCAAATTCATCCGTTTGGCCCCTCAACGGCCCAATACGTGATTGTTGCTAATTTGAGGCAAAAGAATGAAAGTTTGGTCAGTGTCACGGATCGCCATGAAAACCCACATACCCACTCCATTTTTCCTCAGGAATCCAGAATGCCAAGCATTGTTGTCAAATTCATCCGTTTGGGCCCTGAACTGCCAGATAAGTGATTTGTGGTAATTTGAGGTCAAAAGAATGAAAGTTTGAACACTGTCACAGATGGGCATGAAAACCCACATACCCACCCCATTTTTCATCTGGAATACAGAATGCGAAACATTGTTGTCAAATTCATCCGTTTGGGCCCTGTACTGCCAGATAAGTGATTTGTGGTAATTTGAGGTCAAGAGAATGAAAGTTTGGCCACTGTGACGGAAGGGCATGAAAACCCACATACCCACCCCATTTTTCATCAGGAATACAGAATGCGAAACACTGTTGTCAAATTCATCCGTTTGGGCCTTGAACTGCCAGACAAGTGATTTGTGGTAATTTGAGGTCAAAAGAATGAAAGTTTGAACACTGTCACGGATGGGCATGAAAACCCACATACTCACTCCATTTTTCATCAGGAATCCAGAATGCCAAGCATTGTTGTCAACTTCATCCGTTTGTCCCCTTAACTGCCAGATAAGTGATTTGTGCTAATTTGAGGTCAAGAGAATGAAAGTTTGGTCACTGTGGCAGATGGGCATGAATACCCACATACCCACTCCATTTTTCATCTGGAATCCAGAATACCAAGCATTGTTGTCAAATTCATCCGTTTGTGCGCTACACTGCCAGATAAGTGATGTGTGCTAATTTGAGGTCAAAAGAATGAAAGTTTGGTCACTGTCACGGAATGCCATGACAACCCACATACCCACTCCATTTTTCATCAGGAATCCAGAATGCCAAACATTGTTGTCAAATTCATCCGTTTGGGCCCTGTACTGCCACATACGTGATTATTGATAATTTGAGGCAAAAGAATGAAAGTTTGGTCACTGTCACGGATCGCCATGAAAACCCACATACCCACTCCATTTTTCATCAGGAATCCAGAATGCCCAACATTGCTGTCAAATTCATCCGTTTGGGCGCTAAACTGCCAGATAAGTGATTTGTGGTAATTTGAGGTCGAAAGAATGAAAGTTTGGTCACTGTCACGGATTGCGGTGAAAACCCATATACCCAGTCCATTTTTCATCAGGAATACAGAATGCCAAGCATTGTTGTCAAATTCATCCGTTTGGCCCCTCAACGGCCTAGCACGTGATTGTTGATAATTTGAGGCAAAAGAATGAAAGTTTGGTCACTGTCACATATGGGCGTGAAAACCCACATACCCACTCCATTTTTCATCAGGAATCCAGAACGCCAAGCATTGTTGTCAAATTCATCCGTTTGTGCCCTTAACTGCCAGATAAGTGATTTGTGCTAATTTGAGGTCAAACGAATGAAAGTTTGGTCAATTTCACGGATTGCCGTGAAAACCCACATACCCACTCCATTTTTCATGAGGAATCCTGAATGCCAAACATTGTTGTCAAATTCATCCGTTTGGGCCCTGAACTGCCAGATACGTGATTTGTGATAAGTTGAGGTCAAAAGAATGAAAGTTTGGTCACTGTCACGGATTGCCATGAAAACCCACATACCCACTCCATTTTTCAGGAGGAATCCTGAATGCCAAGCATTGTTGTCAAATTCATCCGTTTGTGCCCTGAACTTCCTGTTAAGTGATTTGTGCTAATTTGAGGTCAAAAGAATGAAAGTTTGGTCACTGTCAAGGATTGCCATGAAAACCCTCATACCCACCCCATTTTCCATCAGGAATCCAGAATGCCAAACAATGTTGTCAAATTCAGCCGTTTGGGCCCTGAACTGCCAGATAAGTGATATGTGCCAATTTGAGGTCAAGAGAATGAAAGTTTGGTCACTGTGACGGATGGGCATGAAACCCCCCATACCCACCCCATTTTTCATCAGGAATACACAATGCCAAATGTTGTTGTCAAATTCATCCGTTTGGGCCCTGAACTTCCAGATAAGTGATTTGTGCTAATTTGAGGTCAACAGAATGAAAGTTTGGTCACTGTCACGGATCGCCATGAAAACCCACATGCCCACTCCATTTTTCCTCAGGAATCCAGAATGCCAAGCATTGTTGTCAAATTCATCCGTGTGGGCCCTGAACAGCCAGATAAGTGATTTGTGGTAATTTGAGGTCAAAAGAATGAAAGTTTGGTCACTGTCACGGATTGCAGTGAAAACCCATATACCCAGTCCATTTTTCATCAGGAATCCAGAATGCAAACATCGTTGTCAAATTCATCCGTTTGGGCCCTGTACTGCCAGATAAGTGATTTGTGCTAATTTGAGGTCAAAAGAATGAAAGTTTGGTCACCTTCACGGATTGTCGTGAAAACCCACATACCCATTCCATTTTTCATCAGGAATCCAGAATGCCAAGCATTGTTGTCAAATTCATCCGTTTGGGCCCTGATTTGCCAGATAAGTGATTTGTGCTAATTTGAGGTCCAAAGAATGAAAGCTTGGTCACTGTAACGGATTGCGGTGAAAACCCATATACCCAGTCCATTTTTCATCAGGAATCCAGAATGCCAAGCTTTGTGGTCAAATTCATCCGTTTGGTCCCTCAACGGCCTAATACGTGATTGTTGATAATTTGAGGCAAAAGAATGAAAGTTTGGTCACTGTCACAGATGGGAAAGAAAGCCCACATACCCACTCCATTTTTCTTCAGGAATCCAGAATGCAAAACATTGTTGTCAAATTCATCCGTCTGGGCGCTGAATTTCCCGATAAGTGATTTGTGCTAATTTGAGGTCAAAAGAATGAAAGTTTGGTCCCTCTCACGGATTGCCATGAAAACCCACATACCCACTCCATTTTTCATGAGGAATCCAGAATGCCAAAGA
This sequence comes from Inga leiocalycina, assembly GCA_963242795.1. Taxonomy (NCBI): domain Eukaryota; kingdom Viridiplantae; phylum Streptophyta; class Magnoliopsida; order Fabales; family Fabaceae; genus Inga; species Inga leiocalycina. The sequence continues at coordinate 52,268,652 of OY725323.1, forward strand.
TTGTTGTCAAATTCATCCATTTGGCCCCTCAACGGCCTAGTACGTGATTGTTGATAATTTGAGGCAAAAGAATGAAAGTTTGGTCACTGTGAGAGATGGTCATGAAAACCCACATACCCACTCCATTTTTCATGAGGAATCCAGAATGCCAAAGATTGTTGTCAAATTCATCCGTTTGGCCCCTCAACGGCCTAATACTTGATTGTTGATATTTTGAGGCAAAAGAATGAAAGTTTGGTCTCTGTCACAGATGGGCATGAAAACCCGCAAACCGTCTCCATTTTTCTTCAGGAATCCAGAATGCCAAACATTGTTGTCAAATTCATCCGTCTGGGCCCTGACCTTCCAGATAAGTGATTTGTGCTAATTTGAGGTCAAAAGAATGAAAGTTTGGTCACTGTAACGGATTGCCATGAAAACCCAAATACCCACTCCATTTTTCATGAGGAATCCAGAATGCCAAACATTGTTGCCAAATTCATCCGTTTGGTCCCTGAACTGCGAGATAAGTGATTTGTGCTAATTTGAGGTCAAAAGAATGAAAGTTTGGTCACTGTCAAGGATTGGCATTAAAACCCACATACCCACGCCATTTTTCATCAGGAATCCAGAATGCCAAACATTGTTGTCAAATTCATCCGTTTGTGCCCTTAACTGCCAGATAAGTGATTTGTGCTAATTTGAGGTAAAAAGAATGAAAGTTTTGTCACCGTCACGGATTGCCAGGAAAACCCTCATACCCACCCCATTTTTCATCAGGAATCCAGAATGCCAAACATTGTTGTCAAATTCATCCGTTTGGGCACTGTACTGCCAGATATGTGATTTGTGCTAATTTGAGGTCAAGACAATGAAATTTTGGTCACTGTCACGGATTGCCATGAAAACCCACATACGCACTCAATTTTTCATCAGGAATCCAGAATGCCAAACATTGTTGTCAAATTCATCCGTTTGGGCCCTGAACTGCCAGATAAGTTATTAGTGCTAATTCGAGGTCAAAAGAATGAAAGTTTGAACAATGTCACGGATGGAAATGAAAACCCACATACCCACTCCATTTTTCATCAGGAATCCAGAATGCCAAACATTGTTGTCAAATTGATCCGTTTGGGCCCTGTACTGCCAGATAAGTGATTTGGGGTAATTTGAGGTCAAAAGAATGAAAGTTTGGTCACTATCACGGATGGGAATGAAAACCCACATACGCACTCCATTTTTTATCAGGAATCCAGAATGCCAAACATTGTTGTCAAATTCATCCGTTTGGGCCCTGTACTGCCAGATAAGTGATTTGTGGTAATTTGAGGTCAAAAGAATGAAAGTTTGGGCACTATCACGGATGGGCATGAAAACCCACATACCCACTCCATTTTTCATCAGGAATCCAGAATACCAAACATTGTTGCCAAATTAATCTTTTTGGGCCCTGACCTGCCTGATAAGTGATTTGTGCAAATTTGAGGTCAACATAATGAAAGTTTGATCACTGTCACGGATTGCCGAGAAAACCCACATACCCACTCCAGTTTTCATGAGGAATCCAGAATGCCAAAGATTGGTTGTCAAATTCATCCGTTTGGCCCCTCAACGCCCTAGCACGTGATTGTTGATAATTTGAGGCAAAAGAATGAAAGTTTGGTCACTGTCACAGTTGGGCATGAAAACCCACATACCCTCTCCATTTTTCATCAGGAATCCAGAATGCCAAACATTGTTGTCAAATTCATCCGTTTGTGCCCTGAACTGCCAGATAAGTGATTTGTGCTAATTTGAGGTACAAAGAATGAAAGTTTGGTCACTGTCACGGATTGCCAGGAAAACCCTCATACCCACCCCATTTTTCATCAGGAATCCAGAATGCCAAACATTGTTGTCAAATTCATCCCTTTGGGCACTGTACTGCCAGATAAGTGATTTGTGCTAATTTGAGGTCAAGAGAATGAAATTTTGGTCACTGTCACGGATTGCCATAAAAACCCACATACGCACTCAATTTTTCATCAGGAATCCAGAATGCCAAACATTGTTGTCAAATTCATCCGTTTGCGCCCTGTACTGCCAGATAAGTGACTTGTGGTAATTTGAGGTCAAAACAATGAAAGTTTAGTCACTGTCACGGATGGGAATGAAAACCCACATACGCACTCCATTTTTCATCAGGAATCTAGAATGCCAAACATTGTTGTCAAATTCATCCGTTTGGGCACTGAACTGCCAGATAAGTGATTTGTGCTAATTCGAGGTCAAAAGAATGAAAGTTTGGTCACTGTCACGGATTGCCATGAAAACCCTCATACCCACCCCATTTTTCATCAGGAATCCAGAATGCCAAGCATTGTTGTCAAATTCATCCGTTTGGGCCCATAACTGCCAGATAAGTGAGTTGTGCTAATTTGAGGTCAAAAGAATGAAAGTTTGGTCACTGTCACGGATTGCCATGAAACCCTCATACCCACCCCATTTTTCATCAGGAATCCAGAATGCCAAACAGTGTTGTCAAATTCATCCGTTTGGGCCCATAACTGCCAGATAAGTGAGTTGTGCAAATTTGAGGTCAAAAGAATGAAAGTTTGGTCACTGTCACGGATTGCCATGAAAACCCACATACGCACTCCATTTTTCATCAGGAATCCAGAATGCCAAGCATTGTTGTCAAATTCATCCGTGTGGGCCTGAACTGCCAGATAAGTGATTTGAGCTAATTTTAGGTCACAAGAATGAAAGTTTGGTCACTGTCACGGATTGCGGTGAAAACCCATTTACCCACTCCATTTTTCATCAGGAATCCAGAATGCCAAACATTGTTGTCAAATTCATCCGTTTGGGCCCTGAACTGCCAGATAAGTGATTTATGCTAATTTGAGGTCAAAAGAATGAAAGTTTGGTAACTGTCACGGATGGGCATGAAAACCCACATACCCACTCCATTTTTCATCAGGAATCCAGAATGCCAAAGATTGTTGTCAAATTCATCCGTTTGGGCCCTGACCTGAAAGATAAGTGATTTGTGCTAATTTGAGGTCAAAAGAATGAAAGTTTGGTCACTGTCAAGGATTGGCATTAAAACCCACATACCCACGCCATTTTTCATGAGGAATCGAGAATGCCAAACATTGTTGTCAAATTCATCCGTTTGGGCCCTGACCTGAAAGATACTTGATTTGTGCTAATTTGAGGTCAAAAGAATCAGAGTTTGGTCACTGTCACGGATTTCCATGAAAACCCACATACCCACTCCATTTTTCATGAGGAATCCATAATGCCAAACATTGTTGTCAATTTCATCCGTTTGGGCCTTCAAGTGCCAGATAAGTGATTTGTGCTAATTTCAGGTCCCAAGAATGAATGTTTGGTCACTGTCACGGATTGCCATGAAAGCCCACAAACCCACTCTATTTTTCATGAGGAATCCAGAATGCCGAACATTGTTTTCAAATTCATCCGTCTGGGCCCTGAACTGCCAGATAAGTGATTTGTGCTAATTTGATGTCAAACGAATGAAAGTTTGGTCACTTTCATGGATTGCCATGAAAACCCACATACCAGCTCCATTTTTCATCAGTAATCCAGAATGCCAAACATTGTTGTCAAATTCATCCGTCTGGGCCGTGACCTGCCAGATAAGTGATTTGTGCTAATTTAAGGTCAAAAGAATGAAAGCTTTGTCAGTGTGACGGATTGCCATGAAAACCCACATACCCACTCTATTTTTCATGAGGAATCCAGAATGCCAAACATTGTGTTCAAATTCATCCGTGTGGGCCCTGACCTGCCAGATAAGTGATTTGTGCTAATTTGAGGGCAAAAGAATGAATGTTTGGTCACTGTCACGGATGGGTATGAAAACCCACATGCCCACTCCATTTTTCATGAGGAATCCAGAATGCCGAACATTGTTGTCAAATTCATCCGTCTGGGCCCTGAACTGCCAGATAAGTGATTTGTGCTAATTTGAAGTCAAAAGAATGAAAGTTTGGTCACTTTCATGGATTGCCATGAAAACCCACATACCAGCTCCATTTTTCATCAGTAATCCAGAATGCCAAATATTGTTGTCAAATTCATCCGTCTGGGCCGTGACCTGCCAGATAAGTGATTTGTGCTAATTTCAGGTCAAAAGAATGAAAGCTTTGTCAGTGTGACGGATTGCCATGAAAACCCACATACCCGATCCATTTTTCATCAGGAATCCAGAATGCCAAACATTGTTGTCAAATTCATCCGTGTGGGCCCTGACCTGCCAGATAAGTGATTTGTGCTAATTTGAGGGCAAAAGAATGAATGTTTGGTCACTGTCACGGATGGGTATGAAAATCCACATGCCCACTCCATTTTTCATGAGGAATCCAGAATGCCAAACATTGTTGTCAAATTCATCCGTTTGGGCCCTGACCTGCCAGATAAGTGATTTTTGCTAATTTGAGGTCAAAAGAATGAAAGTTTGGTCACTGTCACGGATTGCCATGAAAACCCACATACCCACTCCATTTTTCATGAGGAATCCAGAATGCCAAAGATTGTTGTCAAATTCATCCGTTTGGCCCCTCAACGGCCTAATATGTGATTGTTGAAAACTTAAGGCAAAAGAATGAAAGTTTGGTCACTGTCACAGATGGGAATGAACACCCATGTACCCACTCCATTTTTCATCAGGAATCCAGAATGCCAAGCATTGTTGTCAAATTCATCCGTGTGGGCCCTTAAGTGCCAGATAAATGATTTGTGCTAATTTCAGGTCAAAAGAATGAATGTTTGGTCACTGCCACGGATTGCCATGAAAACCCACAAACACTGTCCATTTTTCATGAGGAATCCAGAATGCCAAAGATTGTTGTCAAATTCATCCCTCTGGGCCCTGACCTGCCAGATAAGTGATTTGTGCTAATTTGAGGTCAAAAGAATGAAAGTGTGGTCACTGTCACGAATTGCCATGAGGAATCCAGAATGCCAAAGATTGTTGTCAAATTCATCCGTTTGGTCCCTCAACGGCCTACTACGTGATTGTTGATATTTTGAGGCAAAAGTATGAAAGTTTGGTCACTGTCACCAATGGGAATGAAAACCCACATACCCACTCCATTTTTCTTCAGGAATCCAGAATGCCAAAAAGTGTTGTCAAATTCATCTGTTTGGGACCAGAATTGCCAGATAAGTGATTTGTGCTAATTTCAGGTCAAAAGAATGAATGTTTGGTCACTGTCACGAATTGACTTGAAAACCCACATACCCACTCCATTTTTCATGAGGAATCCAGAATGCCAAATATTGTTGTCAAATTCATCCGTCTGGCCCCTCAACGGCCTAATACGTGATTTGTGATAATTTGAGGCAAAAGAATGAAAGTTTGGTCAATGTCACAGATGGGCATGAAAACCCACAAACCCTCACCATTTTTCATCAGGAATCCAGAAAGCCAAACATTGTTGTCAAATTCATCCGTTTGGCCCCTGACCTGCCAGTTAAGTGATTTGTGCTAATTGAGGTCAAAAGAATGAAAGTTTGGTCAGAGTCACGGATTGCCATGAAAACCCACATACCCACTCCATTTTTCATGAGGAATCAAGAATGCCAAAGATTGTTGTCAAATTCATCCGTTTGGCCACTCAACGGCAAAATACGTGATAGTTGATAATTTGAGGCAAAAGAATGAAAGTTTGGTCACTGTCACGGATTGCCATGAAAACCCACATACCCACTCCATTTTTCATGAGGAATCCAGAATGCCAAAGATTGTTGTCAAATTCATCCGTTTGGGCCCTCAACGGCCTAATACGTGATTGTTGATAATTTGAGGCAAAAGAATGAAAGTTTGGTCACTGTCACAGATGGGAAAGAAAGCCCACATACCCACTCCATTTTTCTTCAGGAATCCAGAATGCAAAACATTGTTGTCAAATTCATCCGTCTGGGCGCTGAATTTCCGGATAAGTGATTTGTGCTAATTTGAGGTCAAAAGAATGAAAGTTTGGTCCCTGTCACGGATTGCCATGAAAACCCACATACCCACTCCATTTTTCATGAGGAATCCAGAATGCCAAAGATTGTTGTCAAATCCATCCATTTGGCCCCTCAACGGCCTAGTACGTGATTGTTGATAATTTGAGGCAAAAGAATGAAAGTTTGGTCACTGTGATAGATGGGCATGAAAACCCACATACCCACTCCATTTTTCATGAGGAATCCAGAATGCCAAAGATTGTTGTCAAATTCATCCGTTTGGCCCCTCAACGGCCTAATACGTGATTGTTGATATTTTGAGGCAAAAGAATGAAAGTTTGGTCTCTGTCACAGATGGGCATGAAAACCCGCAAACCGTCTCCATTTTTCTTCAGGAATCCAGAATGCCAAACATTGTTGTCAAATTCATCCGTCTGGGCCCTGACCTTCCAGATAAGTGATTTGTGCTAATTTGAGGTCAAAAGAATGAAAGTATGGTCACTGTCTCGGATTGCCATGAAAACCCACATACCAACTCCATTTTTCATGAGGTATCCAGAAATGCCAAAGATTGTTGTAAAATTCATCCGTTTGGCCCCTCAACGGCATAATACGTGAATGTTGATAATTTGAGGTCAAAAGAATGATAGTATGGTCACTGTCACGGATTGCCATTAAAACCCACATACCCACTCCATTTTTCATGAGGAATCCAGAATGCCAAAGATTGTTGTCAAATTCATCCGCTTGGCCCCTCAACGGTCTAATACATGATTTGTGATAATTTGAGCCAAAAGAATGAAAGTTTGGTTATTGTCAAATATGGGCATGAAAACCCACAAACCCTCTCCATTCTTCATCAGGAATTCAGAATGCCAAACATTATTGTCAAATTCATCCGTTTGGGCTCTTACCTGCCAGATAACTGATTTGTGGTAATTTGAGTCAAAAGAATGAATGTTTGGTCACTGCCACAGATGGGAATGAAAACCCACATACCCACTCCATTTTTCATCAGGAATCCAGAATGCCAAACATTGTTTTAAAATTCATCCATTTGGCCCATCAACGCCCTAATACGTGATTGTTGATAATTTGAGGCAAAAGAATGACAGTTTGGTCAATGTCACTGATGGGCATGAAAACCCACATACCCACTCCATTTTTCATCAGGAATCTTGAATGCCAAACATTGTTGTCAAAATCATCCGTTTGGGCCCTGAACTGCCAGATAGGTGATTTGTGCTTATTTGAGGTCAAAAGAATGGAAGTTTGGTCACAGTCACGGATTGCCATGAAAACCCACATACCCACTCCATTTTTCATCAGGAATCCAGAATGCCAAACATTGGTGTCATATTCATAAGTTTGGCCCATCAACGACCTAATACGTGATTATTGATAATTTGAGGCAAAAGAATGAAAGTTTGGTCACTGTCACGGATTGCCATGAAAACCCACATAGCCACTCCATTTTTCATCAGGAATCCAGAATGCTAAAAATTGTTTTCAAATTCATCCGTTTGGGCCCTGACCTTCCAGATAAGTGATTTGTGCTAATATGAGGTTAAAAGAATGAAAGTTTGGTCACTGTCACGGATTGCCATGAAAACCCACATACCCACTCCATTTCTCATGAGGAATCCAGAATGCCAAACATTGTGTTCAAATTCATCCATCTGGGCCCTGAACTGCCAGATAAGTGAATTGTGGTAATTTGAGGTCAGAAGAATGAAAGTTTGGTCACTGTCACGGATTTCCATGAAAACCCACATACCCACTCCATTTTTCATCAGGAATCCAGAATTCCAAACATTGTTGTCAAATTCATCCGTGTGGGCCCTGACCTGCCAGATAAGTGATTTGTGCTAATTTGAGGTAAAAAGAAAGGAAGTTTGGTCACTGTCACGGATTGCCATGAAAACCCACATACCCACTCCATTTTTCATGAGGAATCCAGAATGCCAAAGATTGTTGTCAAATTCATCAGTTTGGCCCCTCACTGGCCTAATACGTGATTGTTGATATTTTGAGGTAAAAGAATGAAAGTTTGGTCACTCTCACAGATGGGAATAAAAACCCACATACCCACTCCATTTTTCATGAGGAATCCAGAATGCCGAACATTGTTGTCAAATTCATCCGTTTGTTCCCTGACCTGAAAGATAAGTGATTTGTGCTAATTTGAGGTCAATAGAATGAAAGTTTGGCCACTTCATGGATTGCCATGAAAACCCACATACCCTCTCCATTTTTCATGAGGAATCCATAATGCCAAACATTGTTGTCAAATTCATCCGTTTTAGCCATAAACTGCCACAAACGTTATTTGTGCTAAATTGAGATAAAAAAAATGAAAGATTGAACTCTGTCACGGATGGATATGAAACCCACATACACATTCCATTTTTCATGAGGAATCCAGAATGCCAAAGATTGTTGTCAAATTCATCCGTTTGGCCCCTCAACGGCTTAATTCATGATTTGTGATAATTTGAGGCAAAAGAATTAAAGTTTGGTCAATGTCACAAAAGGGAATGAAAACCAACAAACCCTCCCCATTTTTCATCGGGAATCCAGAATGCCAAACATTGTTGTCAAATTCATCCGTTTGGGACCTGACGTGCCAGATAAGTGATTTGTTCTAATTCGATGTCAAAAGATGAAAGTTTGGTCACTGTCACGGATTGCCATGAAAACCCACATACCCACTCCATTTTTCATGAGGAATCCAGAATGCCAAACATTGTTGTCAAATTCATCCGTTTGGCATCTCAACGGCCTAGTACATGATTGTTGATATTTTCAGGCAAAAGAATGAAAGTTTGGTCATTGTCACAGATGGGAATGAAAACACACATACCCACTCCATTTTTCTTCAGGAATGCAGAATGCCAAACATTGTTGTCAAATTCATCCGTTTGGGCCCTGAATTGCCAGATAAGTGATTTGTGCTAATTTCACGTCAAAAGAATGAATGTTTGGTCACTGTCATGGATTGCCTTGAAAACCCAGATACCCACTCCATATTTCATGAGGAATCCAGAATGCCAAAGTTTGTTGTCAAATTCATCCGTTTGGGCCCTGATCTGCCAGATAAGTGATTTGTGGTAATTTGAGGTCAAAAGAATGAGAGTTGCACACTGTCACGGATGGGTATGAAAACCCACATACCCACTCCATTTTTCATCAGGAATCCAGAATGCCAAACATTGTTGTCAAATTCATCCGTTTGGCCCCTCAACGGCCTAATACGTGATTTGTGATAATTTGAGGCAAAAGAATGAAAGTTTGGTCAATGTCACCGATGGGCATGAAAACCCACATACCCACTCCATTTTTCATCAGGAATCCAGAATGCCAAACATTGTTGTCAAATTCATCCGTTTGGCCCCTCAACGGCCTAATACGTGATTTGTGATAATTTGAGGGAAAAGAATGAAAGTTTGGTCAATGTCACCGATGGTCATGAAAACCCACATACCCACTCCATTTTTCATCAGGAATCCAGAATGCCAAATTTTGTTGTCAAATTCATCCGTTTGGGCCCTGATCTGCCAGATAAGGATTTGTGGTAATTTGAGGTCAAAAGAATGAGACTTTGCACACTGTCACGGATGGGTATGAAAACCCACATACCCACTCCATTTTTTGATCAGGAATCCAGAATGCCAAACATTGTTGTGAAATTCATCCGTGTGGCCCCTCAACGGCCTAATACGTGATTGTTGATAATTTGAGGCAAAAGAATGAAAGTTTGGTCACTGTCACTGATGGGCATGAAAACCAACTCCATTTTTCATCAGCAATCCGGTATGACAAACATTGTTGTCAAATTCATCCCTTTGAGCCTTGAATTGCCAGATAAGTGATTTGTGCTAATTTGAGGTCAAAAGAATGAAAGTTTGGTCACTATCACGGATTGCCATTAAAACCCAAATACCCACTCCATTTTTCATGAGGAATCCAGAATGCCAAAGATTGTTGTCAAATTCATCCGTTTGGCCCCTCAACGCCCTAATACGTGATTGTTGCTAATTTGAGGCAACAGGATGAAAGTGGGGTCACTGTCACAGATGGGCATTAAAACCCACATAACCACTCCATTTTTCATTAGGAATCCAGAATGCCAAACATTATTGTCAAATTCATCCGTTTGGGCGCTGAACTGCCAGGTAAGTGATTTGTGCTAATTTGATGTCAAAAATATGAAAGTTTGGTCACTGACACTGATGGGCATGAAAACCCACATACCCACTCCATTTTTCATCAGGAATCCTGAATGCCAAACATTGTTGTCAAATTGATCCGTTTGGGTCCTGACCTGCCAGATAAGTGATTGCTGGTAATTTGAGGTCAAAAGAATGAGAGATTCCACACTGTCATGGATGGGAATGAAAACCCACATACCCACTCCATTTTTCATCAGGAATCCAGAATGCCAAACATTGTTGTCAAATTCATCCGTTTGGCCCTTCAACGGCCTAATACGTGATTTATGATAATTTGAGGCAAGAGAATGAAAGTTTGGTCAATGTCACCGATGGGCATGAAAACCCACATACCCACTCCGATTTTCATCAGGAATCCAGAATGCCAAACATTGTTGTCAAATTCATCCGTTTGGCCCCTCAACGGCCTAATATGTGATTGTTGAAAACTTAACGCAAAAGAATGAAAGTTTGGTCATCGTCACAAATGGGAATTAAAACCCACATACCCACTCCATTTTTATTCTGGAATCCAGAATGCCAAACATTGTTGTCAAATTCATCCGTTTGGACCCTGACCTGCCAGATAAGTGATTTTTGCTAATTTGAGGTCAAAAGAATGAAAGTTTGGTCACTGTCACGGATTGCCATGAAAACCCACATACCCACTCCATTTTCCATGAGGAATCCAGAATGCCACAGATTGTTGTCGAATTCATCCGTTTGGCCCATCAACAGCCTAATACGTGATAGTTGAAAAGTTGAGGCAAAAGAATGAAAGTTTGGTCACTGTCACAGATGGGAATGAATACCCACATACCCACTTCATTTTTCTTCAGGAATCCAGAATGCCAAACATTGTTGTCAAATTCATCCGTTTGGGCCCAGAAGTGCCAAATAAATGATTTGTGCTAATTTCAAGTCAAAAGAATGAACGTTTGGTCACTGTCACGGATTGCCATGAAAACCCACAAACCCTCTCCATTTTTCATGAGTAATCCAGAATGCCAAAGATTGTTGTCAAATTCTTCCGTTGGGCCCCTCAACAGCCTAATACGTGATTGTTGATAATTTGAGCCAAAAGAAGGAAAGTTTGGTCACTGTCAAGGATGGGTATGAAAACCTATATACCCACTTCATTTTTCATCAGGAATCCAGAATGCCAAACATTGTTGTCAAATTCATCCGTTTGGGCCCCGAACTGCCAGGTAAGTTATTTGTGCTAATTTGACGTCAAAAATATGAAAGTTTGGTCACTGTCACGGATTGGTATGAAAACCCACATACCCACTCCATTTTTCATGAGGAATCCAGAATGCCAAAGATTGTTGTCAAATTCATCCGTTTGGCCCCTCAACGGCCTAATACGTGATTGTTGATAATTTGAGGCAAAAGAATGAAAGTTTGGTCACTGTCACAGATGGTAAAGAAAGCCCACATACCCACTCCATTTTTCTTCAGGAATCCAGAATGCAAAACATTGTTGTCAAATTCATCCGTGTGGGCGCTGAATTTCCAGATAAGTGATTTGTGCTAATTTGAGGTCAAAAGAATGAAAGTTTGGTCCCTGTCACGGATTGCCATGAAAACCCACATACCCACTCCATTTTTCATGAGGAATCCAGAATGCCAAAGATTGTGTTCAAATACATCCATTTGGCCCCTCAACGGCCTAGTACGTGATTGTTGATAATTTGAGGCAAAAGAATGAAAGTTTGGTCACTATGATAGATGGGCATGAAAACCCACATACCCACTCCATTTTTCATGAGGAATCCAGAATGCCAAAGATTGTTGTCAAATTCATCCGTTTGGCCCCTCAACGGCCTAATACTTGATTGTTGATATTTTGAGGCAAAAGAATGAAAGTTTGGTCTCTGTCACAGATGGGCATGAAAACCCGCAAACCGTCTCCATTTTTCTTCAGGAATCCAGAATGCCAAACATTGTTGTCAAATTCATCCGTCTGGGCCCTGACCTTCCAGATAAGTGATTTGTGCTAATTTGAGGTCAAAAGAATGAAAGTTTGGTCACTGTCACGGATTACCATGAAAACCCACATACCCACTCCATTTTTCATGAGGAATCAAGAATGCTAAAGATTGTTGTCAAATTCATCCGTTTGGCCCCTCAACGGCAAAATACGTGATAGTTGATAATTTGAGGCAAAAGAATGAAAGTTTGGTCTTCGTCACAGATGGGCATGAAAACCCGAAAACCGTCTCTATTTTTTATCAGGAAACTAGAATGCCAAACATTGTTGTCAACCTCATCCGTTTCTGCCCTGACCTGCCAGGTAAGTGATATGTGCTAATTTCAGGTCAAAAGAAAGAAAGTTTGGTCACTGTCACGGATTGCCATGAAAACCCACGTACCCACTCCATTTTTAATGAGGAATCAAGAATGCCAAAGATTGTTGTCAAATTCATCCGTTTGGCCACCCAACGGCAAAATACGTGATAGTTGATAATTTGAGGCAAAAGAATGAAAGTTTGGTCACAGTCACGGATTGCCATGAAAACCCACATACCCACTCCATTTTTAATGAGGAATCAAGAATGCCAAAGATTGTTGTCAAATTCATCCGTTTGGGCACTCAACGGCAAAATACGTGATAGTTGATAATTTGAGGCAAAAGAATGAAAGTTTGGTCACTGTCACGGATTGCCATGAAAACCCACATACCCACTCCATTTTTCATGAGGAATCCAGAATGACAAACATTGTTGCCAAATTCATCCGTTTGGTCCCTGAACTGCGAGATAAGTGATTTGTGCTAATTTGGGGTCAAAAGAATGAAAGTTTGGTCACTGTCACGGATTGCCATGAAAACCCACATACCCACTCCATTTTTCATGAGGAATCAAGAATGCTAAAGATTGTTGTCAAATTCATCCGTTTGGCCCCTCAACGGCAAAATACGTGATAGTTGATAATTTGAGGCAAAAGAATGAAAGTTTGGTCACAGTCACGGATTGCCATGAAAACCCACATACCCACTCCATTTTTCATGAGGAATCCAGAATGCCAAAGATTGTTGTCAAATTCGTCCGTTTGGTCCCTCAACGGCCTAATACGTGATTGTTGATAATTTGAGGCAAAAGAATGAAAGTTTGGTCACTGTCACAGATGGGAAAGAAAGCCCACATACCCACTCCATTTTTCTTCAGGAATCCAGAATGCAAAACATTGTTGTCAAATTCATCCGTCTGGGCGCTGAATTTCCGGATAAGTGATTTGTGCTAATTTGAGGTCAAAAGAATGAAAGTTTGGTCCCTGTCACGGATTGCCATGAAAACCCACATACCCACTCCATTTTTCATGAGGAATCCAGAATGCCAAAGATTGTTGTCAAATTCATCCATTTGGCCCCTCAACGGCCTAGTACGTGATTGTTGATAATTTGAGGCAAAAGAATGAAAGTTTGGTCACTGTGAGAGATGGGCATGAAAACCCACATACCCACTCCATTTTTCATGAGGAATCCAGAATGCCAAAGATTGTTGTCAAATTCATCCGTTTGGCCCCTCAACGGCCTAATACGTGATTGTTGATATTTTGAGGCAAAAGAATGACAGTTTGGTCTCTGTCACAGATGGGCATGAAAACCCGCAAACCGTCTCCATTTTTCTTCAGGAATCCATAATGCCAAACATTGTTGTCAAATTCATCCGTCTGGGCCCTGACCTTCCAGATAAGTGATTTGTGCTAATTTGAGGTCAAAAGAATGAAAGTTTGGTCACTGTAACGGATTGCCATGAAAACCCAAATACCCACTCCATTTTTCATGAGGAATCCAGAATGCCAAAGATTGTTGCCAAATTCATCCGTTTGGTCCCTGAACTGCGAGATAAGTGATTTGTGCTAATTTGAGGTCAAAAGAATGAAAGTTTGGTCACTGTCACGGATTGCCATGAAAACCCACATACCCACTCCATTTTTCATGAGGAATCAAGAATGCTAAAGATTGTTGTCAAATTCATCCGTTTGGCCCCTCAACGGCAAAATACGTGATAGTTGATAATTTGAGGCAAAAGAATGAAAGTTTGGTCTTCGTCACAGATGGGCATGAAAACCCGAAAACCGTCTCTATTTTTTATCAGGAAACTAGAATGCCAAACATTGTTGTCAACCTCATCCGTTTCTGCCCTGACCTGCCAGGTAAGTTATATGTGCTAATTTCAGGTCAAAAGAAAGAAAGTTTGGTCACTGTCACGGATTGCCATGAAAACCCACGTACCCACTCCATTTTTAATGAGGAATCAAGAATGCCAAAGATTGTTGTCAAATTCATCCGTTTGGCCACCCAACGGCAAAATACGTGATAGTTGATAATTTGAGGCAAAAGAAAGAAAGTTTGGTCACAGTCACGGATTGCCATGAAAACCCACATACCCACTCCATTTTTAATGAGGAATCAAGAATGCCAAAGATTGTTGTCAATGTCATCCGTTTGGGCACTCAACGGCAAAATACGTGATAGTTGATAATTTGAGGCAAAAGAATGAAAGTTTGGTCACTGTCACGGATTGCCATGAAAACCCACATACCCACTCCATTTTTCATGAGGAATCCAGAATGACAAACATTGTTGCCAAATTCATCCGTTTGGTCCCTGAACTGCGAGATAAGTGATTTGTGCTAATTTGGGGTCAAAAGAATGAAAGTTTGGTCACTGTCACGGATTGCCATGAAAACCCACATACCCACTCCATTTTTCATGAGGAATCAAGAATGCTAAAGATTGTTGTCAAATTCATCCGTTTGGCCCCTCAACGGCAAAATACGTGATAGTTGATAATTTGAGGCAAAAGAATGAAAGTTTGGTCTCCGTCACAGATGGGCATGAAAACCCACAAACCGTCTCTATTTTTCATCAGGAAACTAGAATGCCAAACATTGTTGTCAACGTCATCCGTTTATGCCCTGACCTGCCAGGTAAGTGATATGTGCTAATTTCAGGTCAAAAGAATGAAAGTTTGGTCACTGTCACGGATTGCCATGAAAACCCACATACCCACTCCATTTTTAATGAGGAATCAAGAATGCCAAAGATTGTTGTCAAATTCATCCGTTTGGCCCCTCAACGGCAAAATACGTGACAGTTGATAATTTGAGGCAAAAGAATGAAAGTTTGGTCACAGTCACGGATTGCCATGAAAACCCACATACCCACTCCATTTTTAATGAGGAATCAAGAATGCCAAAGATTGTTGTCAAATTCATCCGTTTGGGCACTCAACGGCAAAATACGTGATAGTTGATAATTTGAGGCAAAAGAATGAAAGTTTGGTCACTGTCACGGATTGCCATGAAAACCCACATACCCACTCCATTTTTCATGAGGAATCCAGAATGACAAACATTGTTGCCAAATTCATCCGTGTGGTCCCTGAACTGCGAGATAAGTGATTTGTGCTAATTTGGGGTCAAAAGAATGAAAGTTTGGTCACTGTCACGGATTGCCATGAAAACCCACATACCCACTCCATTTTTCATGAGGAATCAAGAATGCTAAAGATTGTTGTCAAATTCATCCGTTTGGCCCCTGAACGGCAAAATACGTGATAGTTGATAATTTGAGGCAAAAGAATGAAAGTTTGGTCTCCGTCACAGATGGGCATGAAAACCCGCAAACCGTCTCTATTTTTCATCAGGAAACAAGAATGCCAAACATTGTTGTCAACCTCATCCGTTTCTGCCCTGACCTGCCAGGTAAGTGATATGTGCTAATTTCAGGTCAAAAGAATGAAAGTTTGGTCACTGTCACGGATTGCCATGAAAACCCACATACCCACTCCATTTTTAATGAGAAATCAAGAATGCCAAAGATTGTTGTCAAATTCATCCGTTTGGCCACTCAACGGCAAAATACGTGATAGTTGATAATTTGAGGCAAAAGAATGAAAGTTTGGTCACAGTCACGGATTGCCATGAAAACCCACATACCCACTCCATTTTTCATGAGGAATCCAGAATGCCAAAGATTGTTGTCAAATTCGTCCGTTTGGTCCCTCAACGGCCTAATACGTGATTGTTGATAATTTGAGGCAAAAGAATGAAAGTTTGGTCACTGTCACAGATGGGAAAGAAAGCCCACATACCCACTCCATTTTTCTTCAGGAATCCAGAATGCAAAACATTGTTGTCAAATTCATCCGTCTGGGCGCTGAATTTCCGGATAAGTGATTTGTGCTAATTTGAGGTCAAAAGAATGAAAGTTTGGTCCCTGTCACGGATTGCCATGAAAACCCACATACCCACTCCATTTTTCATGAGGAATCCAGAATGCCAAAGATTGTTGTCAAATTCATCCATTTGGCCCCTCAACGGCCTAGTACGTGATTGTTGATAATTTGAGGCAAAAGAATGAAAGTTTGGTCACTGTGATAGATGGGCATGAAAACCCACATACCCACTCCATTTTTCTTCAGGAATCCAGAATGCAAAACATTGTTGTCAAATTCATCCGTGTGGGCGCTGAATTTCCAGATAAGTGATTTGTGCTAATTTGAGGTCAAAAGAATGAAAGTTTGGTCCCTGTCACGGATTGCCATGAAAACCCACATACCCACTCCATTTTTCATGAGGAATCCAGAATGCCAAAGATTGTTGTCAAATTCATCCGTTTGGCCCCTCAACGGCCTAATACGTGATTGTTGATATTTTGAGGCAAAAGAATGACAGTTTGGTCTCTGTCACAGATGGGCATGAAAACCCGCAAACCGTCTCCATTTTTCTTCAGGAATCCATAATGCCAAACATTGTTGTCAAATTCATCCGTCTGGGCCCTGACCTTCCAGATAAGTGATTTGTGCTAATTTGAGGTCAAAAGAATGAAAGTTTGGTCACTGTCACGGATTGCCATGAAAACCAACATACCCACTCCATTTTTCATGAGGAATCCAGAATGCCAAACATTGTTGTGAAATTCATCTGTTTGGCCCCTCAACGGGCTTATACGTGATTGTTGATATTTTGAGGCAAAAGAATGAAAGTTTGGTCACTGTCACTGAAGGGAATGAAAACCCACATACCCACTCCATTTTTCATCAGGAATCCAGAATACCAAACATTCTTGCCAAATTCATCCGTCTGGGCCCTGACCTGCCAGATAAGTGATGTGTGCTAATTTGAGGTCAAAAGAATGAAAGTTTGGTCATTGTCACGGATTGCCATGAAAACCCACATACTCAATCCATTTTTCATGAGGAATCCAGAATGCCAAACATTGTTGTCAAATTCATCAGTTTGGTCCCTCAACGGCCTCATACGTGATTGTTGATAATTTGAGTGAAAAGAATGAAAGTTTGGTCATTGTCACAGATGGGCATGAAAACCCACATACCCACTCCATTTTTCATGAGGAATCCAGAATGCCAAAGATTGTTGTCAAATTCATCCATTTGGCCCCTCAACGGCCTAGTACGTGATTGTTGATAATTTGAGGCAAAAGAATGAAAGTTTGGTCACTGTGAGAGATGGGCATGAAAACCCACATACCCACTCCATTTTTCATGAGGAATCCAGAATGCCAAAGATTGTTGTCAAATTCATCCGTTTGGCCCCTCAACGGCCTAATACGTGATTGTTGATATTTTGAGGCAAAAGAATGACAGTTTGGTCTCTGTCACAGATGGGCATGAAAACCCGCAAACCGTCTCCATTTTTCTTCAGGAATCCATAATGCCAAACATTGTTGTGAAATTCATTCGTCTCGGCCCTGACCTGCCAGATAAGTGATTCGTTCTAATTGGAGGTTAAAAGAATGAAAGTTTGGTCACTATCGCGGGTTGCCATGAAAACCCACATACCCACTCCATTTTTCATGAGGAATCATGAATGCCAAACATAGTTGTCAAATTCATCCGTTTGGGCCCTGAACTGCCAGATCAGTGATTTGTGGTAATTTGAGGTCAAAAGAATGAAAGTTTGCACACTGTCACGGATTGCAATGAAAACCCACATACCCACTCCATTTTTCATGAGGAATCCAGAATGCCAAACATTGTTGTCAAATTCATCCGTTTGGCCCCACAACGGCCTAATACGTGATTGTTGATAATTTGAGGCAAAAGAATGAAAGTTCGGTCAGTGTCACAGATAGGAATGAAAACCCACAAACTCTCTCTATTTTTCATGAGGAATCCAGAATGCCAAACATTGTTGTCAAACTCATCCTTTTGGGCCCTGAACTGCCAGATAAGTGATTTATGCTAATTTGAGGTCAAAAGAATGAATGTTTGGTCACTGTCACAGATTGCCATGAAAACCCACATACCCACTCCATTTTTCATGAGGAATCATGAATGCCAAACATAGTTGTCAAATTCATCCGTGTGGGCCCTGAACTGCCAGATAAGTGATTTGTGGTAATTTGAGGTCAAAAGAATGAAAGTTTGCACACTGTCACGGATTGCAATGAAAACCCACATACCCACTCCATTTTTCATGAGGAATCCAGAATGCCAAACATTGTTGTCAAATTCATCCGTTTGGGCCCTGAACTGCCAGATAAGTGATTTGGGGTAATTTGAGGTCAAAAGAATGAAAGTTTGCACACTGTCACGGATTGCCATCAAAACCCACATACCCACTCCATTTTTCATGAGGAATCAAGAATGCCAAAGATTGTTGTCAAATTCATCCATTTGGCCCCACAACGGCCTAATACGTGATTGTTGATAATTTGAGGCAAAAGAATGAAAGTTTGGTCAGTGTCACAGATGGGAATGAAAACCCACAAACTCTCTCTATTTTTCATGAGGAATCCAGAATGTCAAACATTGTTGTCAAACCCATCCTTTTGGGCCCTGAACTGCCAGATAAGTGATTTATGCTAATTTGAGGTCAAAAGAATGAATGTTTGGTCACTGTCACGGATTGCCATGAAAACCCACATACCCACTCCATTTTTTCTGAGGAATCCAGAATGCCAAAAATTGTTGTCAAATTCATCCGTTCGGCCCCTCAACGGCCTAATACGTGATTGTTGATAATTTGAGGCAAAAGAATGAAAGTTTGGTCACTATCACAGATGGGCATGAAAACCAACATTCCCACTCCATTTTTCATGAGGAATCCAGAATGCAAAACATTGTTGTCAAATTCATCCGTTTGGGCCCTGACCTTCCAGATAAGTGATTTGTGCTATTTTGAGGTCAAAAGAATGAATGTTTGGTCACTGTCACGGATTGCCATGAAAACCCACATACCCACTCCATTTTTCATGAGGAATCCATAATGCCAAAGATTGTTGTAAAATTAATCTGTTTGGCCCCTCAACGGCCTAATACGTGATTTGTGCTAATTTGAGGTCAAAAGAATGAAAGTTTGGTCACTGTCACGGATTGCCATGAAAACCCACATACCCTCTCCATTTTTCCTGAGGAATCCAGAATGCCAAACATTGTTGTGAAATTCATCCGTTTGGGCCTTGAACTGCCAGATAAGTAATTTGTGCTAATTTGAGGTCAAAAGAATGAAAGTTTCGTCACTGGCACCGACTGGCATGAAAACCCACATACCCTTCCCATTTTTCATGAGGAATTAGGAATGCCAAACATTGTTGTCAAATTCATCCGTTTGGGCCCTGAACTGCCAGAAAAGTGATTTGTGCTAATTTGATGTCAAAAGAATGAAAGTTTGGTCACTGTCACGGAGTGCCTTGAAAACCCTCATACCCACTCCATTTTTTATGAGGAATCCAGAATGCCAAAGATTGTTGTCAAATTCATCAGTTTGCGCCGTGAACTGCCACATACGTTATTTGTGCTAAATTGAGGTCAAAAGAATGAAAGATTGGTCACTGTCATAGATGGGCATGAAAACCAACATACCCACTCCATTTTTCATGAGCAATCCAGAATGCCAAAGATTGTTGTCAAATTCATCTGTTTGGACCCTCAACGCCCTAATACGTGATTTGTGATAATTTGAGGTTAAAAGAATGAAATTTTGGCCACTGTCATGGATGGGCATGAAAACCCACATACCCATTCCATTTCTCATGAGGAATCCAGGATGCCAAAGATTGTTGTCAAAGTCATCCGTTTGGACCCTCAACGGCCTAATACGTTATTTGTGATAATTTGAGGTGAAAAGAATGAAAGTTTGGTCACTGTCACAGATGGGGATGAAAGACCACATACCCACTCCATTTTTCATGAGGAATCCAGAATGTCAAAGATTGTTGTCAAATTCATCCGTTTGGGCCCCAAACGGCCTAATACGTGATTTGTGATAATTTGAGGTCAAAAGAATGAAAGTTTGGTCACTGTCAGAGATGGATATCAAAACCCACATACCCACTCCATTTTTCATGACGAATCGAGAATGCCAAAGATTGTTGTCAAATTCATCCATTTGGGCCGCAAACGGCCTAATAAGTGATTTGTGATAATATGAGGTCAAAAAAATGAAAGTTTTGTCACTGTCATAGATGGGCAGGAAAACCCACATACCCACTCCAATTTTCAAGAGGAATCCAGAATGGAAAAGATTATTGTCAAATTCATCCGTTTGGACCTTCAACTGTCTAATACGTTATTTATGATAATTTGAGGTCAAAAGAATGAAAGTTTGGTCACTATCACGGATGGGGATGAAAGACCACATACCCACTCCATTTTTCATGACGAAGACAGAATGCCAAAGATTGTTGTCAAATTCATCCGTTTGGGCCCCAAACGGCCTAATACGTGATTTGTGATAATTTGAGGTCAAAAGAATGAAAGTTTGGTCACTATCACAGATACGCATGAAAACCCACATACCCACTCCATTTTTCATGAGGAATCCAGAATGCCAAAGATTGTTGTGAAATTCATGCGTTTTGCCCCCAAACGACCTAATACGTGATTTGTGGGAAATTGAGGTCAAGAGAATGAAAGTTTGGTCACTGTCACGGATGGGCATGAAAGACCACATACCCACTCCATTTTTCATGAGGACTCCAGAATGCCAAAGATTGTTGTCAAATTCATCCGTTTCGGCCCCAAACGTCCTAATATGTGATTTATGATATTTTGAAGTCAAAAGAATGAAAGTTTGGTCACTGTCACAGATAGGCTTCAAAACCCACCTACCCACTCCATTTTTCATGAGGAATCCAGAATGCCAAAGATTGTTGTCAAATTCATACGTTTGGACCCTCAACGGCCTAATACGTGATTTCTGATAATATGAGGCAAAACAATAAAAGTTTTGTCACTGTCACCGATGGGCAAGGAAACCCACATACCCACTCCATTTTTAATGAGCAATCCAGAATGCCAAAGATTGTTGTCAAATTCATCCATTTTGCCCCCAAACAGCTTAATACATGATTTGTGAGAATTTGAGGACAAAAGAATGAAAGTTTGGTCACTGTCACAGATGGGAATGAAAACCCACATACCCACTCCATTTTTAATGGGGAAGTCAGAATGCCAAAGATTGTTGTCAAATTCATCCGTTTGGGCGCCAAACAGACTAATACGTGATTTGTGAAAATTTGAGGTCAAAAGAATGAAAGTTTGGTCACTGTCACAGATGCACATGAAAACCAGCATACCCACTCCATTTTTCATGAGGAATCCAGAATGCCAAAGATTGTTGTCAAATTCATAAGTTTGGACCCGCAACGGCCTAATACGTGATTTGTGATGATTTGAGATCAAAAGAATGAAAGTTTGGGCACTGTCACGGATGGGCATGAAAGACCACATACCCACTCCTTTTTTAATGAGGAATCTAGAATCCCAAAGATTGTTGTCAAATTCATCCGTTTAGGCCCCAAACGTCCTAATATGTGATTTATGATATTTTGAAGTCAAAAGAATGAAAGTTTGGTCACAGTCACAGATAGGCTTCAAAACCTACCTACCCACTCCATTTTTCATGAGGAATCCAGAATGCCAAAGATTGTTGTCAAATTCATCCGTTTTGACCCACAACGGCCTAATACGTGATTTGTGATAATTTGAGATCAAAAGAATGAAAGTTTGGGCACTGTCACGGATGGGCATGAAAGACCACATATACACTCCTTTTTTCATGAGGAATCCATAATCCCAAAGATTGTTGTCAAATTCATCCGTTTTGCCCCCAAACAGCCTAATACGTGATTTGTGTTAATTTGTGATCAAAAGAATGGAAGTTTGGTCACTGTCACGGATGGGAATGAAAACCCACATACCCACTCCATTTTTCATGGGGAATCCAGAATGCCAAAGATTGTTGTCAAATTCATCCGTTTGGGCCCCAAACGGCATAATACGTGATTTACTATAATTTGAGGTCAAAAGAATGAAAGTTTGGTCACTGTCAAAGATGGGCATGAAAACCAAATACCCACTCCATTTGTCATGAGGAATCCAGAATGCCAAAGATTGTTGTCAAATTCATCTGTTTGGACCCTCAACGACCTAATACGTGATTTGTGATAATTTGACGTTAAAAGAATGAAAGTTTGGGCACTGTCACGGATGGGCATGAAAGACCACATACCCAGTCCTTTTTTCATGAGGAATCCAGAATTCCAAAGATTGTTGTCAAATTGATCCGTTTTGGCCCCAAACAGCCTAATACGTGATTTGTGAGAATTTGAGGACAAAAGAATGAAAGTTTGGTCACTGTCAGAGATGGGAATGAAAACCCACATATCCACTCCTTTTTTAATGGGGAAGTCAGAATGCCAAAGATTGTTGTCAAATTCATCCGTTTGGGCCCCAAACGGCCTAATACGTGATTTGAGATAATTTGAGGTCAAAAGAATGAAAGTTTGGTCACTGTCACAGATGCACATGAAAACCCACATACCCACTCCATTTTTCATGAGGAATACAGAATGACAAAGATTGTTTTCAAATTGATCCGTTTGGGCCCCAAACGGCCTAATACGTGATTTCTGATAATATGAGGCAAAAGAATAAAAGTTTTGTCACTGTCACAGATGGGCATGAAAACCCAGATACTCACTCCAATTTTCATGAGCAATCCAGAATGCCAAAGATTGTTGTCAAATTGATCTGTTTGGACCCGCAACGGCCTAATACGTGATTTGTGATAATTTGAGGTCAAAAGAATGAAAGTTTGGTCACAGTCATGGTTGGGCATGAAAGACCACATACCCACTGCTTTTTTCATGACGAAACCAGAATGCCATAGATTGTTGTCAAATTCATCCGTTTTGACCCTGAACTGCCAAATACGTTATTTGTGCAAATTTGAGATCAAAAGAATAAATGTTTGGTCCTTGCCACGGATGTGCATAAAAATCATAATACATACTCCATTTTTCATGACGAATAAAGAATGCCAAAGATTGTTGTCAAATTCATCCGTTTGGGCCCCAATCGGCCTAATACGTGATTTGTGATAATTTGATGTCCAAAAAATGAAAGTTTTGTCACTGTCACAGATGGGCATGAAAGACCACATATACACTCCTTTTTTCATGAGGAATCCATAATCCCAAAGATTGTTGTCAAATTCATCCGTTTTGCCCCCAAACAGCCTAATACGTGATTTGTGTTAATTTGTGATCAAAAGAATGGAAGTTTGGTCACTGTCACGGATGGGAATGAAAACCCACATACCCACTCCATTTTTCATGGGGAATCCAGAATGCCAAAGATTGTTGTCAAATTCATCCGTTTGGGCCCCAAACGGCATAATACGTGATTTACTATAATTTGAGGTCAAAAGAATGAAAGTTTGGTCACTGTCAAAGATGGGCATGAAAACCAAATACCCACTCCATTTGTCATGAGGAATCCAGAATGCCAAAGATTGTTGTCAAATTCATCTGTTTGGACCCTCAACGACCTAATACGTGATTTGTGATAATTTGACGTTAAAAGAATGAAAGTTTGGGCACTGTCACGGATGGGCATGAAAGACCACATACCCAGTCCTTTTTTCATGAGGAATCCAGAATTCCAAAGATTGTTGTCAAATTGATCCGTTTTGGCCCCAAACAGCCTAATACGTGATTTGTGAGAATTTGAGGACAAAAGAATGAAAGTTTGGTCACTGTCAGAGATGGGAATGAAAACCCACATATCCACTCCTTTTTTAATGGGGAAGTCAGAATGCCAAAGATTGTTGTCAAATTCATCCGTTTGGGCCCCAAACGGCCTAATACGTGATTTGAGATAATTTGAGGTCAAAAGAATGAAAGTTTGGTCACTGTCACAGATGCACATGAAAACCCACATACCCACTCCATTTTTCATGAGGAATACAGAATGACAAAGATTGTTTTCAAATTGATCCGTTTGGGCCCCAAACGGCCTAATACGTGATTTCTGATAATATGAGGCAAAAGAATAAAAGTTTTGTCACTGTCACAGATGGGCATGAAAACCCAGATACTCACTCCAATTTTCATGAGCAATCCAGAATGCCAAAGATTGTTGTCAAATTGATCTGTTTGGACCCGCAACGGCCTAATACGTGATTTGTGATAATTTGAGGTCAAAAGAATGAAAGTTTGGTCACAGTCATGGTTGGGCATGAAAGACCACATACCCACTGCTTTTTTCATGACGAAACCAGAATGCCATAGATTGTTGTCAAATTCATCCGTTTTGACCCTGAACTGCCAAATACGTTATTTGTGCAAATTTGAGATCAAAAGAATAAATGTTTGGTCCTTGCCACGGATGTGCATAAAAATCATAATACATACTCCATTTTTCATGACGAATAAAGAATGCCAAAGATTGTTGTCAAATTCATCCGTTTGGGCCCCAATCGGCCTAATACGTGATTTGTGATAATTTGATGTCCAAAAAATGAAAGTTTTGTCACTGTCACAGATGGGCATGAAAGACCACATATACACTCCTTTTTTCATGAGGAATCCATAATCCCAAAGATTGTTGTCAAATTCATCCGTTTTGCCCCCAAACAGCCTAATACGTGATTTGTGTTAATTTGTGATCAAAAGAATGGAAGTTTGGTCACTGTCACGGATGGGAATGAAAACCCACATACCCACTCCATTTTTCATGGGGAATCCAGAATGCCAAAGATTGTTGTCAAATTCATCCGTTTGGGCCCCAAACGGCATAATACGTGATTTACTATAATTTGAGGTCAAAAGAATGAAAGTTTGGTCACTGTCAAAGATGGGCATGAAAACCAAATACCCACTCCATTTGTCATGAGGAATCCAGAATGCCAAAGATTGTTGTCAAATTCATCTGTTTGGACCCTCAACGACCTAATACGTGATTTGTGATAATTTGACGTTAAAAGAATGAAAGTTTGGGCACTGTCACGGATGGGCATGAAAGACCACATACCCAGTCCTTTTTTCATGAGGAATCCAGAATTCCAAAGATTGTTGTCAAATTGATCCGTTTTGGCCCCAAACAGCCTAATACGTGATTTGTGAGAATTTGAGGACAAAAGAATGAAAGTTTGGTCACTGTCAGAGATGGGAATGAAAACCCACATATCCACTCCTTTTTTAATGGGGAAGTCAGAATGCCAAAGATTGTTGTCAAATTCATCCGTTTGGGCCCCAAACGGCCTAATACGTGATTTGAGATAATTTGAGGTCAAAAGAATGAAAGTTTGGTCACTGTCACAGATGCACATGAAAACCCACATACCCACTCCATTTTTCATGAGGAATACAGAATGACAAAGATTGTTTTCAAATTGATCCGTTTGGGCCCCAAACGGCCTAATACGTGATTTCTGATAATATGAGGCAAAAGAATAAAAGTTTTGTCACTGTCACAGATGGGCATGAAAACCCAGATACTCACTCCAATTTTCATGAGCAATCCAGAATGCCAAAGATTGTTGTCAAATTGATCTGTTTGGACCCGCAACGGCCTAATACGTGATTTGTGATAATTTGAGGTCAAAAGAATGAAAGTTTGGTCACAGTCATGGTTGGGCATGAAAGACCACATACCCACTGCTTTTTTCATGACGAAACCAGAATGCCATAGATTGTTGTCAAATTCATCCGTTTTGACCCTGAACTGCCAAATACGTTATTTGTGCAAATTTGAGATCAAAAGAATAAATGTTTGGTCCTTGCCACGGATGTGCATAAAAATCATAATACATACTCCATTTTTCATGACGAATAAAGAATGCCAAAGATTGTTGTCAAATTCATCCGTTTGGGCCCCAATCGGCCTAATACGTGATTTGTGATAATTTGATGTCCAAAAAATGAAAGTTTTGTCACTGTCACAGATGGGCATGAAAGACCACATATACACTCCTTTTTTCATGAGGAATCCATAATCCCAAAGATTGTTGTCAAATTCATCCGTTTTGCCCCCAAACAGCCTAATACGTGATTTGTGTTAATTTGTGATCAAAAGAATGGAAGTTTGGTCACTGTCACGGATGGGAATGAAAACCCACATACCCACTCCATTTTTCATGGGGAATCCAGAATGCCAAAGATTGTTGTCAAATTCATCCGTTTGGGCCCCAAACGGCATAATACGTGATTTACTATAATTTGAGGTCAAAAGAATGAAAGTTTGGTCACTGTCAAAGATGGGCATGAAAACCAAATACCCACTCCATTTGTCATGAGGAATCCAGAATGCCAAAGATTGTTGTCAAATTCATCTGTTTGGACCCTCAACGACCTAATACGTGATTTGTGATAATTTGACGTTAAAAGAATGAAAGTTTGGGCACTGTCACGGATGGGCATGAAAGACCACATACCCAGTCCTTTTTTCATGAGGAATCCAGAATTCCAAAGATTGTTGTCAAATTGATCCGTTTTGGCCCCAAACAGCCTAATACGTGATTTGTGAGAATTTGAGGACAAAAGAATGAAAGTTTGGTCACTGTCAGAGATGGGAATGAAAACCCACATATCCACTCCTTTTTTAATGGGGAAGTCAGAATGCCAAAGATTGTTGTCAAATTCATCCGTTTGGGCCCCAAACGGCCTAATACGTGATTTGAGATAATTTGAGGTCAAAAGAATGAAAGTTTGGTCACTGTCACAGATGCACATGAAAACCCACATACCCACTCCATTTTTCATGAGGAATACAGAATGACAAAGATTGTTTTCAAATTGATCCGTTTGGGCCCCAAACGGCCTAATACGTGATTTCTGATAATATGAGGCAAAAGAATAAAAGTTTTGTCACTGTCACAGATGGGCATGAAAACCCAGATACTCACTCCAATTTTCATGAGCAATCCAGAATGCCAAAGATTGTTGTCAAATTGATCTGTTTGGACCCGCAACGGCCTAATACGTGATTTGTGATAATTTGAGGTCAAAAGAATGAAAGTTTGGTCACAGTCATGGTTGGGCATGAAAGACCACATACCCACTGCTTTTTTCATGACGAAACCAGAATGCCATAGATTGTTGTCAAATTCATCCGTTTTGACCCTGAACTGCCAAATACGTTATTTGTGCAAATTTGAGATCAAAAGAATAAATGTTTGGTCCTTGTCACGGATGTGCATAAAAATCATAATACATACTCCATTTTTCATGACGAATAAAGAATGCCAAAGATTGTTGTCAAATTCATCCGTTTGGGCCCCAATCGGCCTAATTCGTGATTTGTAATAATTTGATGTCCAAAAAATGAAAGTTTTGTCACTGTCACAGATGGGCAGCAAAACCCACATACCTACTCCAATTTTCAAGAGGAATTCAGAATGCCAAAGATTGTTGTCAAATTCATCCGTTTGGACCTACAACTGCCTAATACGTTATTTGTGATAATTTGAGGTCAAAAGAATGAAAGTTTCGTCACTGTCACGGATGGGGATGAAAGACCACATACCCACTCCATTTTTCATGACGAAGCCAGAATGCCAAAGATTGTTGTCAAATTCATCCGTTTGGGCCCCAAATGTCCTAATAAGTGATTTGTCATAATAAGAGGTAAAAGAATGAAACCTTTGTCACTGTCACAGATGGCCATCAAAACCAACATACCCACTCCATTTTTCATGAGCAATCCAGAATGCCAAAGATTGTTGTTAAATTCATGCGTTTTGCCCCCAAACGGCCTAATACGTGATTTGTGAGAAATTGAGGTCAAAAGAATGAAAGATTAGTCACTGTCACGGATGGGCATGAAAGACCACATACCCACTCCATTTTTCATGAGGAATCCAGAATGCCAAAGATTGTTGTCAAATTCATCCGTTTGGGCCCCAAACGACATAATACGTGATTTGCTATAATTTCAGGTCAGAAGAATGAAAGTTTGGGCACTGTCACGGATGGGCATGAAAGACCACATACCCACTCCTTTTTTCATGATGAATCCAGAATCCCAAAGATTGTTGTCAAATTCATCCGTTTTGCCCCCAAACAGCCTAATACGTGATTTGTGTTAATTTGTGATCAAAAGAATGGAAGTTTGGTCACTGTCACAGATGGGAATGAAAACCCACATACCCACTCCATTTTTAATGGGGAAGTCAGAATGCCAAAGATTGTTGTCAAATTCATCCGTTCTGACCCGCAACGGCCTAATACGTGATTTGTGATAATTTGAGGTCAAAAGAATGAGAGTTTGGTCACTGTCACAGATGCGCATGAAAACCCACATACCCACTACATTTTTCACGAGGAATCCAGAATGCCAAAGATTGTTGTCAAATTCATCCGTTCTGACCCGCAACGGCCTAATACGTGATTTGTGATAAATTGAGGTCAAAAGAATGAAAGTTTGGGCACTGTCACGGATGGGTATGAAAGACCACATACCCAATCCTTTTTTATGAGGAATCCAGAATCCCAAAGATTGTTCTCAAATTCATCCGTTTTGCCCCCAAACAGCCTAATACGTGATTTGTGATAATTTGAGGTCAAAAGAATGAAAGTTTGGTCACTGTCACAGATGCGCATGAAAACCCACATACCCACTCCACTTTTCATGAGGAATACAGTATGCCAAAGATTGTTTTCAAATTGATCCGTTTGAGCCCCAAACGGCCTAATACGTGATTTCTGATAATGAGGCAAAAGAATAAAAGTTTTGTCACTTTCACAGATGGGCACGAAAACCCACATACCCACTCCATTTTTCATGAGGAATCCAGAATGCCAAAGATTGTTGTCAAATTGATCCGTTTGTTCCCTCAACGGCTTAATATGTCATTTGTGATAATTTGAGGTCAAAAGAATGAAAGTTTGGCAACTATCACGGATGGGCATAAAAGACAACATACCCACTCCATTTTTCATGAGGAATCCAGAATGCCAAAGATTGTTGTCAAATTGATCCGTTTGGGCCCCAAACGGCCTAATATGTGTTTTGTGTTAATTTGAGATCAAAAGAATGAAAGTTTGGTCACTGTCACAGATGGGAATGAAAACCCACATACCCACTCCTTTTTTAATGGGGAAGTCAGAATGCCAAAGATTGTTGTCAAATTCATCCGTTTTGGCCCTGAACTGCCAAATACGTTATTTGTGCAAATTTGAGGTCAAAAGAATAAATGTTTGGTCCTTGTCACGGATGTGCATAAAAATCATAATACCCACTCCATTTTTCATGACGAATAAAGAATGCCAAAGATAATTCTCAAATTCATCCGTTTGGGCCCGAATCGGCCTAATACGTGATTTGTGATAATTTGAGGTCAAAAAAAAGAAAGTTTTGTCACTGTCTCCGATGGGCAGGAAAACCCACATACCCACCCCAATTTTCAAGAGGAATCCAGAATGCCAAAGATTGTTGTCAAATTCATCCGTTTGGACCTTCAACTGCCTAATACGTTATTTGTGATAACTTGAGGTCAAAAGAATGAAAGTTTGGTCACTGTCACAGATGGGCATGAAAGACAACATACCCACTCCATTTTTCATGAGGAATCCAGAATGCCAAAGATTGTTGTCAAATTGATCCGTTTGGGCCCCAAACGGCCTAATATGTGATTTGTCTTAATTTGAGATCAAAAGAATGAAAGTTTGGTCACTGTCACAGATGGGAATGAAAACCTACATACCCACTCCATTTTTAATGGGGAAGTCAGAATGCCAAAGATTGTTGTCAAATTGATCCGTTTGGGCCACAAACGGCCTAATACGTGTTTTGTGTTAATTTGAGATCAAAAGAATGAAAGTTTGGTCACTGTCACAGATGGGAATGAAAACCCACATACCCACTCCTTTTTTAATGGGGAAGTCAGAATGCCAAAGATTGTTGTCAAATTCATCCGTTTTGGCCCTGAACTGCCAAATACGTTATTTGTGCAAATTTGAGGTCAAAAGAATAAATGTTTGGTCCTTGTCACGGATGTGCATAAAAATTATAATACCCATTCCATTTTTCATGACGAATAAAGAATGCCAAAGATAGTTCTCAAATTCATCCGTTTGGGCCCGAATCGGCCTAATACGTGATTTGTGATAATTTGAGGTCAAAAAAATGAAAGTTTTGTCACTGTCACCGATGGGCAGGAAAACCCACATACCGACCCCAATTTTCAAGAGGAATCCAGAATGCCAAAGATTGTTGTCAAATTCATCCGTTTGGACCTTCAACTGCCTAATACGTTATTTGTGATAACTTGAGGTCAAAAGAATGAAAGTTTGGTCACTGTCACAGATGGGCATAAAAGACAACATACCCACTCCATTTTTCATGAAGAATCCAGAATGCCAAAGATTGTTGTCAAATTGATCCGTTTGGGCCCCAAACAGCCTAATATGTGATTTGTCTTAATTTGAGATCAAAAGAATGAAAGTTTGGTCACTGTCACAGATGGGAATGAAAACCTACATACCCACTCCATTTTTAATGGGGAAGTCAGAATGCCAAAGATTGTTGTCAAATTGATCCGTTTGGGCCACAAACGGCCTAATACGTGTTTTGTGTTAATTTGAGATCAAAAGAATGAAAGTTTGGTCACTGTCACAGATGGGAATGAAAACCCACATACCCACTCCTTTTTTAATGGGGAAGTCAGAATGCCAAAGATTGTTGTCAAATTCATCCGTTTTGACCCTGAACTGCCAAATACGTTATTTGTGCAAATTTGAGGTCAAAAGAATAAATGTTTGGTCCTTGTCACGGATGTGCATAAAAATCATAATACCTACTCCATTTTTCATGACGAATAAAGAATGCCAAAGATTGTTGTCAAAATCATCCGTTTGGGCCACAAACGGCCTAATATGATTTGTGATTATTTGAGGTCAAAAGAATGAAAGTTTGGCCACTGTGACGGATGGGCAAGAAAACCCACATACCCAGTCCATTTCTCATGAGGAATCCACAATGCCAAAGATTGTTGTCAAATTCATCCGTTTGCACCTTCAACGCCCTAATACGTGATTTGTGATAATTTAAGGTCAAAAGAATGAAAGTTTGGTCATAGTCGCGGATGTACATAAAAAGCCAATTACCCACTCCATTTTTCATGACGAATGCAGAATGCCAAAGATTGTTGTCAAATTCATCCGTTTGGGCGCCAAACGGCCTAATACGTGATGTGTGATAATTTGAGGTCAAAAGAATGAAAGTTTGGTCACTGTCACAGATGGGTATCAAAACCCAAATACCCACTCCATTTTTCATGACGAATCCAGAATACCAAAGATTGTTGTCAAATTCATCCGTTTGGGCCCGCAACGCCCTAATACGTGATTTGTGATAACTTGAGGTCAAAAGAATGAAAGTTTGGTAACTGTTACGGATGGGTATGAAAGACCATAGACCCACTCCATTCTTCAGAGGAATCCAGAATTCCAAAGATTGTTGTCAAATTGATCCGTTTGGGCCCCAAACGGCCTAATACGTGATTTGTTAGAATTTGAGGTCAAAAGAATGAATGTTTGGTCACTATCACGGATGGGCATGAAAGACCACATACCCAATCCATTTTTCATGAAGAATCCAGAATGTCAAAGATTGTTTTTAAATTGATCCGTTTGGACCCCAAACGACCTAATACATAATTTGTGTTAATTTGATGTCAAAAGAATGAAAGTTTGGTCAATCTCACAGATGGGCATGAAAACCCAGATACCCACTACATTTTTCAGAAGGAATGCAGAATGCCAAAGATTGTTATCAAATTCATCCGTTTGGGCCCCAAACGGCCTAATACGTGATTTGTGACAATTTGAGGTCAAAAGAATGAAAGTTTGGTCACTATCACGGATGGGCATGAAAGACCACATACCCAATCCATATTTCATGAGGAATCCAGAATGCCAAAGATTGTTTTTAAATTGATCCGTTTGGAACCCCAACGGCCTAATACATGATTTGTGATAATTTGAGGTCAAAAGAATGAAAATTTGGTGTCTGTCACAGATGGGCATCAAAACCCACATACCCACTCCATTTTTCATGAGGAATCCAGAATGCCAAAAATTGTTGTCAAATTGATCCGTTTGGCCCCTCAACGGCCTAATACGTGATTTGTGATAAGTTGAGGTCAAAAAAATGAAAGTTTGGTCACTGTCACGGATGGGCATAAAAGACCACATACCCACTCCATTTTTCAGGAGGAATCCAGAATGCCAAAGATTGTTGTCAAATTCATCCGTTTGGGCCCCAAACGGCCCAATACGTGATTTGTGATATTTTGAGGTCAAAAGAATGAAAGTTTGGTCACTGTCACACATGGGCTTCAAAACCCGCATACCCACTCCATTTTTCATAAGGAATCCAGAATGCCAAAGATTATTGTCAAATTCATCCGTTTCGACCCCCGACGGCCTAATACGTGATTTGTGATAATTTGAGGTCAAAAGAATGAAAGTTTGGGCACTGTCATGGTTGGGCATGAAAGCCCACATACCCACTCCATTTTTGATGAGGAATCCAGAATGCCAAGGATTGTTTTCAAATTGATCCGTTTGGGCCGCAAACGGCCTAATAAGTGATTTGTGATAATATGAGGCAAAAGAATGAACCATTTGTCACGGTCACAGATGGGTATCAAAACTCAAATACCCACTCCACTTTTCATGCCGAATCCAGAATGCCAAAGATTGTTGTCAAATTTATCCGTTTTGCCCCCAAACGGCCTAATACGTGATTTATGATAATATGAGGCAAAAGAATGAAAGTTTTATCACTGTCGCAGATGGGCATGAAAACCGACATACCCACTCCAATTTTCTCGAGGAATCCAGAACGCCAAAGATTGTTGTCAAATTCATCCGTTTGGGCCCTGAACGGCCAAATACGTTATTTATGCTAATTTGATGTCGAAAGAATGAAAGTTTGGTCACTGTCACGGATGGGCAAGAAAACCCACATATCTACTCCATTTTTCATAAGGAATCCAGAATGCCAAAGATTGTTGTCACATTCATCCGTTTGGGTCCCAAACGGCCTAATACGTGATTTATGATAATATGAGGCAAAACAATGAAAGTTTTGTCACTGTGCTAGATGGGCATGAAAACCCACATTCCCACTCCATTTTTCATGATTTTGGAACCTTAACGGCCAAATATGTTATATGTGCTCATTTGAGGTCAAAAGAATCAAAAGTTGGAACATTATCACGGATGGGCATGAAAACCCAAATACCCTCTCGATTTCTCATGAGGAATCCAGAATACCAAAGATTGTTGACAAATTCAACCATTTGGACCTTGAACGGCCAAATACGTGTCTTTTGCCTAATAAGTTATTTGTGTTCATTTGAGGTCAAAAGAATGAAGGTTTGGTCACTATCATAGATGGGCATGAGAACCTAGATACCCACTCCATTTTTCATGTGGAATCCAGAATGCCAAAGATTATTATCAAAATCATCCGTTTGGGCCACAAACGGCCTAATACGTGATTTGTGATAATATCTGGCAAAATAATGAAAGTTTTGTCACTGTCACATATGGGCATGAAAACCCATATACCCACTCCATTTTTCATGAGGAATCCCAAATGCCAAATATTGTTGTCAAATTCATCCGTTTGGGCCCCAAACGGGCTAAAACGTGATTTATGATAATATGAGGCAAAACAATGAAAGTTTTGTCACTGTCGCAGATAGGCATGAAAACCCACATACCCACTCTAATTTTCATGAGGAATCCGGAATGCCAAATATTGTTGCCAAATTCATCTGTTTGGGCCCGAAACGGCGAAATACGTTATTTATGCTAATTTGATGTCAAAAGAATGAAAGTTTGGTCACTGTCACGGATGGGCAAGAAAACCCACATGCCCACTCCAATTTTCATGAGGAAACCAGAATGCCAAAGATTGTTGTCAAATTCATCCGTTTGGGCTCCAAACGGCCTAATACGTGATTTGTGATAATATGAGGCAAAACAATGAAAGTTTTGTCACTGTCGCATATGGGCATGAAATCCCACATACCCACTCCAATCTTCATGAGGAATCCGGAATGCCAAATATTGTTGCCAAATTTATCTGTTTGGGCGCTGAACGGCGAAATACGTTATTTATGCTAATTTGATGTCAAAAGAATGAAAGTTTAGTCACTGTCACGCATGGGCAAGAAAACCCACATACCCACTCCATTTTTCATGAGGAAAACAGAATGCCAAAGATTGTTGTCAAATTCATCCGTTTGGGCTCCAAACGGCCTAATACGTGATTTGTGATAATATGAGGCAAAACAATGAAAGTTTTGTCACTGTCGCATATGGGCATGAAATCCCACATACCCACTCCAATTTTCATGAGGAATCCAGAATGCCAAAGATTGTTGTCAAATTCATCTCTTTGGCACCGAACGGCCTAAAACGTGATTTGTGATAATATGAGGCAAAAGAATGAAAGTTTTGTCACTGTCGCAGATGGGCATGAAAACCCACATACCCACTCCAATTTTCAGGAGGAATCCAGAATGCCAAAGATTGTTGTCAAATTCATCCGTTTGGGCCCTGAACTGCCAAATACGTTATTTGTGCCAATTTGAGATCAAAGGAATGAAAGTTTGGTCACTGTCACGGATGGGCATGAAAACCCACACACCCACTCCATTTTTCATGAGGAATCCAGAATGCCAAAGATTGTTGACAAATTCATCAATTTGGACCCTCACCTGCCAAATACGATATTTGTGTTAATTTGTGGTCAAAAGAATCAAAAGTTTGAACTCTATCACGGATGGGCATGAAAACCCACATACCCACTCTATTTTTCATAAGGAATCCAGAATGCAAAAGATTGTTGTCAAATTCATCCGTTTGGACCTTCAACGGCCTAATACGTGATTTGTGATAATTTGAGGTCAAAAGAATGAAAGTTTAGTCACAGTCACGGATGGGCATGAAAAGCCACATACCCACTCCATTTTTCATGAGGAATCCAGAATGCCAAAGATTGTGGTCAAATTCATCCGTTTCGACCATGAACGGCCAAATACGTGCTTTTTGCTAATTTAAGTTCAAAATAATGAAAGTCGGGTCACAGTCATAGATTGCCATGAAAACCCACGTACCCACTCCATTTTTCATGAGGAATCCAGAATGAAAAAGATTGTTGTCAAATTCATCCGTTTCGACCCTGAACTCCCAAATACGTGCTTTTTGCTAATTTAAGTTCAAAATAATCCAAGTCGGGTCACAGTCACAGATTGCCATGAAAACCCACATACCTACTCCATTTTTCAAGAGGAATCCAGAAAACCAAATATTGTTGTCCAATTCATCCCTTTGGGCCCCAAACGGCCTAATACGTGATTTGTGATAATATTAGGCAAAAGAATGAAAGTTTTGTCACTGTCGCAGATGGGCATGAAAACCGACATACCCACTCCAATTTTCTCGAGGAATTCAGAAGGCCAAAGATTGTTGTCAAATTCATCCGTTTGGGCCCTGAACGGCCAAATACGTTATTTATGCTAATTTGATGTCAAAAGAATGAAAGTTTGGTCACTGTCACGGATGGGCAAGAAAACCCACATACCCACTCCATTTTTCATGAGGAAACCAGAACGCCAAAGATGTTGTCAAATTCATCCGTTTGGGCTCCGAACGGCCTAATACGTGATTTGTGATAATATGAGGCAAAACAATGAAAGTTTTGTCACGGTCGCATATTGGCATGAAATCCCACATACCCACTCCAATTTTCATGAGGAATCCAGAATGCCAAAGATTGTTGTCAAATTCATTCCTTTGGCACCGAACGGCCTAAAAGGTGATTTGTGATAATATGAGGCAAAAGAATGAAAGTTTTGTCACTGTCGCAGATGGGCATGAAAACCAACTTACCCACTCCAATTTTCAGGAGGAATCCAGAATGCCAAAGATTGTCGTCAAATTCATCCGTTTGGGCCCTGAACTGCCAAATACGTTATTTGTGCCAATTAGAGATCAAAGGAATGAAAGTTTGGTCACTGTCACGGATGGGCATGAAAACCCACACACCCACTCCATTTTTCATGAGGAATCCAGAATGCCAAAGATTGTTGACAAATTCATCCATTTGGACCCTCACCGGCCAAATACGATATTTGTGCTAATTTGAGGTCAAAAGAATCAAAAGTTTGAACTCTATCACGGATGGGCATGAAAACCCACATACCCACTCCATTTTTCATAAGGAATCCATAATGCAAAAGATTGTTTTCAAATTCATCCGTTTGGACCCTCAACGGCCTAATACGTGATTTATGATAATTTGAGGTCAAAAGAATCAAAGTTTGGTCACTGTCACGGATGGGCATGAAAAGCCACATACCCACTCCATTTTTCATGAGGAATCCAGAATGCCAAAGATTGTGGTCAAATTCATCCGTTTCGACCATGAACGGCCAAATACGTGCTTTTTTCTAATTTAAGTTCAAAATAATGAAAGTCGGGTCACAGTCATAGATTGCCATGAAAACCCACATACCCACTCCATTTTTCATGAGAAATCCAGAATGCCAAAGATTGTTGTCAAATTCATCCGTTTGGGCCCTTTACAGCCAAATACGTTATTTGTGCAAATTTGAGGTCAAAGGAATGAAAGTTTGGTCACTATCACAGATGGGCATGAAAACCAACATACCCACTGCATTTTTCATCAGGAATCCAGAATGCCAAAGATTGTTCTCAAATTCATATGTTTGGGCCCTGAACTGCCAAATACGTTATTTGTGCAAATTTGAGGTCAAAGGAATGAAAGTTTGGTCACTGTCACGGATGGGCATGAAAACCCACAGACCCACTCCATTTTTCATGAGGAATACAGAATGCCAAAGATTGTTGTCAAATTCATTCCTTTGGAACCTCAACGGCGTAATACGTTATTTGTGATAACTTGAGGTCAAAAGAATGAAAGTTTGGTCACTGTCACGGATGGGTATGAAAACCCACATACCCACTCCATTTTTCATGAGGAATACAGAATGCCAAAGATTCTTGTCAAATTCATTCCTTTGGAACCTCAACAGTGTAATACGTGATTTGTGATAACTTGAGGTCAAAAGAATGAAAGTTTGGTCACTGTCACGGAAGGGCATGAAATCCCACATACCCACTCCATTTTTCATGAGGAATCCAGAATGCCAACAATTGTTGACAAATTCATCCCTTTGGACCCTTAACGGCCAAATACGTTATTTGTAATAATTTGAGGTCAAAAGAATCAAAAGTTTGAACACTATCATGGATGGGCGTGAAAAACCCACAAACCCACTCCATTTGTCATGAGGAATCAAGAATGCAAAAGATTGTTGTCAAATTCATCCGTTTGGGCCCCAAACTGTCTAATATGTGATTTGTGATAATTTGTGGTCAAAAGAATGAAAGTTTGGTCACTGTCACGGATGGGCATGAAAACCCTCATACCCACTCCATTTTTCATGACGAATCCATAATTCCAAAGATTGTTGTCAAATTCATACCTTTGGAACCTCAACGGCCTAATACGTGATTTGTGATAATTTGAGTTCAAAAGAATGAAAGTTTGGTCCCTGTCACGGATGGGCATGAAAACCCACATACCCACTCCATTTTTCATGAGGAATACAGATGCCAAAGATTCTTGTCAAATTCATTCCTTTGGGACCTCAACGGTGTAATACGTGATTTGTGATAACTTGAGGTCAAAAGAATGAAAGTTCGGTGACTGTCACGGATGGGCATGAAAACCCACATACCCACTCCATTTTTCATGAGGAATCCAGAATTCCAACGATTGTTGACAAATTCATCCCTTTGGACCCTCAACGGCCAAATACGTTATTTGTAATAATTTGAGGTCAAAAGAATCAAAAGTTTGAACACTATCATGGATGGGCGTGAAAAACCCACAAACCCACTCCATTTGTCATGAGGAATCAAGAATGCAAAAGATTGTTGTCAAATTCATCCGTTTGGGCCCCAAACTGTCTAATACGTGATTTGTGATAATTTATGGTCAAAAGAATGAAAGTTTGGTCACTGTCACTGATGTGCATGAATATTCAAATACCCACTCCATTTTTTATCACGAATCCAGAATGCAAAAGATTGTTGTCAAATTCATCCGCTTGGGCCCTGAACTGCCAAATACGTGATTTGTGCTAATTTCAGGTCAAAAGAATGAAAGTTTTTTTACTGTCACGGATGGGCAAGAAAACCCACATACACACTCCATTTTTCGTGAGGAATGTTGTCAAATTCATCCGTTTCGGCCCCAAACTATCTAATACGTGATTTGTGATAATTTGAGGTCAAAAGAATGAAAGTTTGGTCACTACCACGGATGTGCATGAAAATCCAAATACCCACTCCATTTTTCATCACGAATCCAGAATGCCAAAGATTGTTGTCAAATTCATCTGTTTGGGACATGAACTACAAAATACGTTATTTGTGCTAATTTATGATCAAAAGAATGAAAGTTTGGTCACTGTTACAGATGGGCATGAACACCAACATACCCACTCAAATTTTCATGAGGAATCCAGAACGCTAAAGTTTGTTGTCAAATTCATCCGTTTGGAACCTCAACGGCCAAATACGTGATTTGTGATAATTTGAGGTCAAAAGAATGAAAGTTTGGTCACTGTCACGGATGGGCATGAAAACCCACATACCCACTCCATTTTTCATGAGGAATTCCGAATGCCAAAGATTGTTCTCAAATTCATCCGTTTGGGCCCTGAACTGCCAAATACGTTCTTTGTGCAAATTTGAGGTCAAAAGAATGAAAGTTTGGTCACTGTCACGGATAGGCATGAAAACCCACATACCCACTCCATTTTTCATGAGGAATATAGAATGCCAAAGATTGTTGTCAAATTCATTCCTTTGGAACCTCAGTGGCCTAATACGTGATTTGTGATAATTTGAGGTCAAAAGAATGAAAGTTTGGTCACTGTCAAGGATGGGCATGAAAACCCACATACCCACTCCATTTTTCATGAGGAATCCAGCATGCCAACGATTATTGACAAATTCATCCCTTTGGACCCTCAACGGCCCAATACGTGATTTGTGATAATTTGAGGTCAAAAGAATGAAAGTTTGGTCACTGTCACGGATGGGCATGAAATCCCACATACCCACTCCATTTTTCATGAGGAATCCAGAATGCCAGCGATTGTTGACAAATTCATCCCTTTGGACCCTCTACGGCCAAATACGTTATTTGTGATAATTTGTGGTCAAAATAATGAAAGTTTGATCACTCTCACGGATGCGCATGAAAACCCACATACCCACTCCATTTTTCATGAGGAATCCAGAATGGCACCGATTGTTGACAAATTCATCCCTTTGGAACCCCAACGGCCAAATACGTTATTTGTAATAATTTGAGTCAAAAGAATCAAAAGTTTGAACACTACTATCATGGATGGGCGTGAAAAACCCACAAACCCACTCCATTTGTCATGAGGAATCAAGAATGCCAAAGATTGTTGTCAAATTCATCCATTTGGACCCTCAATGGCCTAATACGTGATTTGTGATAATTTCAGGCCAAAAGAATGAAAGTTTGGTCACTGTCACGGATGGGCATGAAAACCCATATACCCACTCCATTTTTCATGAGGAATCCAGAATACCAAAGATTGTTGTCAAATTCATCCGTTTGAGCCCTGAACGGCCAAATAGGTGATTTGTGCTAATTTAAAGTCAAATGAATAAAAGTCGGGTGACAGTTATGGATTACCATGAAAATCCACATACCCACTAAATTTTTCATGAGGAATCCAGCATGCCAAAGATTGTTGTCAAATTCATCCGTTTGGCCCCTCAGCGGCCTAATACGTGATTGTTGATAATTTGAGGCAAAAGAATGAGATTTTGGTCACTGTCACGGATCGGCATGAAAACCCACATACCCACTCCATTTTTCATGAGAAATCAAGAATACCAAAGACTGTTGTCAAAGACATCCGATTGGGCACTGAATGTACAAATACGTTATTTATGCTAATTTGAGGTCAAAAGAATGAAAATTTGGTCACTGTCACGGATGGGCATGAAAACCCACAAACACACATCATTTTTCATAAGGAATCCAGAATGCCAAAGATTGCCCTCAAATTCATCCGTTTGGACCCTCAACGGCCTAATACGTGATTTGTGATAATTTGAGGTTAAAAGAATGAAAATTTGGTCATTGTCACGGATGGGCATCAAAACCCACATACCCACTCCATTTTTCATGAGGAATCCAGAATGCCAAAGATTGTTGTCAAATTCATCCGTTTGCGCCCTGAACGGCCAAATAGGTGATTTGAGCTAAGGTCAAAAGAATGAAAGTCAGGTCACAGTCAAAGATTACCATGAAAATCCACATACCCACTCAATTTTTCATGAGGAATCCAGCATGCCAAAGATTGTTCTCAAATTTATCCGTTTGGACCCTCAACGGCTTAATACGTGATTTGTGATAATTTGAGGTCAAAAGAATGAAAGTTTGGTCAGTGTCACGGATGGGCATTAAAACCCACATACCTATTCCATTTTTCATGAGGAATCCAGAATTCCAAAGACTGTTGTCAAAGACATCCGTTTGGGCACTGAATGGCAAAATACGTTATTTATGCTAATTTGAGGTTAAAAGAATAAAAGTTTGGTCACTGTCACGGATAGGCATGAAAACCCACATACCCACTCCATTTTTCATGAGGAATCCATAACGCCAAAGATTGTTGCCAAATTTATCCGTTTGGACCCTCAACGGGGAAATACGTGATTTGTGCTAATTTGAGGTCAAAACAATGAAAGTTTGGTCACTGTCACGGATGGGCATGAAAACCCACATACCCACTCCATTTTTCATGAGGAATCCAGAATGCCAAAGATTGTTTTTAATCCGTTTGGGCCCTTAACTGCCGTTTGGGCCCTTAACTGCCAAATACGTTATTTGTGCAAATTTGAGGTCAAAAGAATGAAAGTTTGGTCACTGTCACGCATGTGCATGAAAATCCAAATACCCACTCCATTTTTTATCACGAATCCAGAATGCCAAAGATTGTTGTCAAATTCATCCGTTTGGGCCCAGAACTGCCAAATACGTGATTTGTGCTAATTTAAGTTCAAAATAATGAAAGTCGGGTCAGAGTCACGGATTGCCATGAAAACCCAAATACCCACTCCATTTTTCATGACGAATCCAGAATGCCAAAGATTGTTCTCAAATTCATCCGTTTGGGCCCTAACCTACCAAATACTTTATTTTTGCTAATTTGTGGTCAAAAGAATGAAAGTTTGGTCACTATCATGGATAGGCATGAAAACCCACATACCCACTCCATTTTTCATGAAGAATCCAGAATGCCAAAGATTGTTGTCAAATTCATCCGTTTGCGCCCTGAACGGCCAAATAGGTGATTTGTGCTAATTTAAGGTCAAAAGAATGAAAGTCAGGTCACAGTCACGGATTACCATGAAAACCCACATACCCACTCCATTTTTCATGAGGAATCCAGAATGCCAAAGATTGTTTTCAAATTCATCCGTTTGCGCCCTGAACGGCCAAATAGGTGATTTGTGCTAAGGTCAAATGAATGAAAGTCGGGTCACAGTCAAAGATTACCATGAAAATCCACATACCCACTCCATTTTTCATGAGCAATCCAGCATGCCAAAGATTGTTCTCAAATTCATCCGTTTGGACCCTCAACGGCTTAATACGTGATTTGTGATAATTTGAGGTCAAAAGAATGAAAGTTTGGTCAGTGTCACGGATGGGCATTAAAACCCACATACCCATTCCATTTTTCATGAGGAATCCAGAATTCCAAAGATTGTTGTCAAACACATCCGTTTGGGCACTGAATGGCCAAATACGTTATTTATGCTAATTTAAGGTCAAAAGTATGAAAGTTTGGTCACTGCCACGGATGGGCATGAAAACCCACATACCCACTCCATTTTTCATGAGGAATCCAGAATTCCATAGATTGTTGTCAAATTCATCCGTTTGGGCCCAAAACGGCTTAATATGTGATTTGTGATAATTTGAGGTCAAAAGAATGAAAGTATGGTCACTGTCACAGATGTGCATGAAAACCCTCATACCCACTCCATTTTTCATGAGGAATCCAGAATGCCAAATATTGTTGATAAATTCATCTGTTTGGACCCTCAACGGCCAAATACGTTATTTGTGCTAATTTGAGGTCAAAACAATCAAAAATTTGAACACTATCATGGATGGGCATGAAAACCCACATACCTGCTCCATTTTTCATGAGAAATCCAGCATACCAAAGATATTTGTCAAATTCATCCGTTTGGGCCCTGAACTGCCAAATACATGATTTGTTCTAATTTAAGGTCAAAAGAATGAAAGTCGGATCACAGAAACGGATTACCATGAAAACCCACATACCCACTCCATTTTTCATGACGAATCCAGAATGCCAAAGATTGTTGTCCAATTTATCCGTTTGAACCTTGAACTGCGAAATACTTTATTTGTGCTAATTTAAGGTCAAAAGAATGAAAGTCGGGTCACAGTCACGGATTGCCATGAAAAACCACGTAACCACTCCATTTTTCATGAGGAATCCAGAATTCCAAAGATTGTTGTCAAATTCATCCGTTTGGGTCACAAACGGCCTAATACATGATTTGTGATAATGTGAGGCAAAAGAATGAAAGTTTTGTCACTGTCACTGATGGGCATGAAAACCCACATACCCACTCCAATTTTCTTGACGAATCCAGAATGCCAAAGATTGTTGTCAAATTCATCAGATTGGACCCTCAACGGGGTAATACGTGATTTATAATAATTTGAGGTCAAAAGAATGAAAATTTGGTCACTGTCACAGATCGGCATGAAAATCAACATACCCACTCCATTTTTCTTGAGGAATCCAGCATGCCAAAGATTGTTGTCAAATTCATCCGTTTGGGCCCTGAACGGGCAAATACGGTTTTTATGGTAATTTGTGGTCAAAAGAATGAAAGTTTGGTCACTGTCACGGATGGGCACGAAAACCCACAAACGCACTCCATTTTTCATGAGGAATCCAGGATACCAAAGATTGTTGTCAAATTCATC
Source organism: Inga leiocalycina (assembly GCA_963242795.1). Lineage (NCBI taxonomy): Eukaryota > Viridiplantae > Streptophyta > Magnoliopsida > Fabales > Fabaceae > Inga > Inga leiocalycina. The sequence continues at coordinate 52,312,198 of OY725323.1, forward strand.
TGATTGGACCCTCAACGGGGTAATACGTGATTTGTGATAATTTGAGGTCAAAAGAATGAAAATTTGGTCACTGTCACTGATCGGCATGAAAACCCACATACCCACTCCATTTTTCTTGAGGAATCCAGCATGCCAAAGATTGTTGTCAAATTCATCCGTTTGGGCCCCAAACAGCTTAATATGTGATTTGTAATAATTTGAGGTCAAAAGAATGAAAGTTAGGTCACTGTCACGGATGGGTATGAAAACCCACATACCCACTCCATTTTTCATGAGGAATCCAGAATGCCAAAGATTGTTTTCAAATTCATCCGTTTGGGCCCTGAACTGCCAAATACGTTATTTGGGCTAATTTAAGGTCAAAAGAATGAAAGTCGGGTCACAGTCACGGATTGCCATGAAAACCCACGTAACCACTCCATTTTTCATGAGGAATCTAGAATGCCAAATATTGTTGACAAATTCATCCATTTGGACCCTCAATGGCCAAATACGTTATTTGTGCTAATTTGAGGTCAAAAGAATCAAAAGTTTGAACACTATCACGGATGGGCATGAAAACCCACATACCCACTCCAATTTTCTTGACGAATCTAGAATGCCAAAGATTGTTTTCAAATTCATCTGATTGGACCCTCAACGGGGTAATACGTGATTTGTGATAATTTGAGGTCAAAAGAATGAAAATTTGGTCACTGTCAATGATCGGCATGAAAACCCACATACCCACTCCATTTTTCTTGAGGAATCCAGCATGCCAAAGATTGTTGTCAAATTCATCCGTTTGGGCCCCAAACGGCTTAATATGTGATTTGTAATAATTTGAGGTCAAAAGAATAAAAGTTTGGTCACTGTCACAGATGTGCATGAAAACCCTCAAACCCACTCCATTTTTTCATGAGGAATCCAGCATGCCAAAGATTGTTGACAAATTCATCCGTTTGGACACTCAACGGCCAAATACGTTATTTTTGCTAATTTGATTGAGGTCAAATGAATCAAAAGTTTGAACACTATCAAGGAAGGGCATGAAAACCCACATACCCACTCCATTTGTCATGAGGAATCCAGCATACCAAATATTGTTGTCAAATTTATCCGTTTGGGCCCTGAACTGCCAAATACGTTATTTGTGCAAATTTAAGGCCAAAAGAATGAAAGTTTGGTCACTAGCACAGATGTACATGAAAACCCAAATACCCACTCCATTTTTCATGACGAATCCAGAATGCAAAGATTGTTGCCAAATTCATCCGTTTGGGCCCTCAACGGCCTAATACTTTATTTGTGCTAATTTGAGGTCATAAGATTGAAAGTTTGGTCACTGTCACGGATGGGCATGAAAACCAACATACCTACTCCATTTTTCATGAGTAATACAGAATGCCAAAGATTGTTGTCAAATTCATCCGTTTCGGCCCTGATTTGACAAATACGTGATTTGTGCTAATTTAAGTTCAATATATTGAAAGTCGGGTCACAGTCACGAATTGCCATGAAAACCCACATACCCACTCCATTTTTCATGAGGAATCCAGAATTCCAAACATTGTTGCCAAATTCATCCGTTTGGGCCCTGAACTGCGAGATAAGTGATTTGTGCTAATTTGCCACAGATGGGCATGAATAACCACATACCCACTCCAATTTTGATGAGGAATCCAGAATGCTAGAGATTGTTATCAAATTCATCCGTTTGGACCCTCAACGGCTTAATACATGATATGTCATAATTTGAGGTCAAAAGAATGAGGTTTGTTCACTGTCACAGAAGGGCATGAAAAGCCACATAACCACTCCATTTTTCATGAGCAATCCAGAATGCCAAATATTGTTGTCAAATTCATCCGTTTGGGCCCTGAACTGCCAAATACGAGATTTGTGCTAATTTGAGGTCAAAAGAATGAAAGTTTGGTCACTGTCACGGATGGGAATGAAAACCCACATACGAACTCCATTTTTCATGACGAATCCAGAATGCCAAATATTGTTGTCAAATTCATCCTTTTGAGCCCTGAACTGCGAAATACCTGATTTGTGCTAATTTAAGGTAAAAAGAATGAAAGTTGGGTCAAAGTCACGGATTGCCATGAAAACCCACATAACCACTCCATTTTTCAGTAGGAATCCAGAATGACAAAAATTGTTGTCAAATTCATCCGTTTGGGTCCTGAACTGCCAAAATACTCTTTTTGTGCTAATTTGAGGTCAAAAGAATGAAGTTTGGTCACTGTCACTGATCGGCATGAAAACCCACATGCCCACTCCATTTTTCATGAGGAATCCAGAATGCCAAAGATTGTTGTCAAATTCATCCGTTTGGGCCCTTAATTGCCAAATACGTTATTTGTGCAAATTTGAGGTCAAAACAATGAAGGTTTGGCCACTGTCACGCATGTGCATGAAAATCCAAATACCCACTCCATTTTTTATCGCGAATCCACAATTGCAAAGATTATTGTCAAATTCATCCGTTTGGGCCCAGAACTGCCAAATACATGATTTGTGCTAATTTAAGTTCAAAATAATGAAAGTCGGGTCACAGCCACGGATTGCCATGAAAACCCAAAGATTGTGGTCAAATTCATCATTTTGGACCCTCAACGGCCTAATACTTGATTTGTGACAATTTCAGGTCAAAAGAATGAAAGTTTCATCATTGTAACGGATGTGCATGAAAACCGAAATACCCAATCCCTTTTTCATGACGAATCCACAATGCCTAAGATTGTTGTTAAATTCATCCGTTTGGGCCCTGAACTGCCAAATACGTGATTTGTGCTAATTTGAGGTCAAAAGAATGAAAGTTTGGTCACTGTCACGGATGGGAATGAAAACCCACATACCAACTCCATTATTCATGAGGAATCCAGAATGCCAAAGATTGTTGCCAAATTCATCCGTTTGATCCCTGAACTGTGAAATACGTGATTTACTCTAATTTAAGGTCAAAAGAATGAAAGTTGGGTCAAAGTCACGGATTGCCATGAACACCCACATAACCACTCCATTTTTCAGGAGGAATCCAGAATGCCAAAGATTGTTGTCAAATTCATCCGTTTGGGCCCTGAACTGCCAAAATACTTTATTTGTGCTAATTTAAGGTCAAAAAAATGAAAGTCGGGTCACAGTCACGGATTGCCATGAAAACCCAAATACCAACTCCATTTTTCATGAGGAATCCAGAATGCCAAAGATTGTTGTCAAATTCATCCGTTTGGGCCCTGACCTGCAAATAGTTTATTTGTGCTAATTTGAGGTCAAAAGAATGAAACTTTGGTCACTGTCACCGATTGGCATGAAAACACATATACCAACTCCATTTTTCATGAGAAATCCAGAATGCCAAAGATTGTTGTCAAATTCATCCGTTTGTGCCCTGGACGGCCAAATACGTGATTTTTGCTAATTTGGGGTCAAAAGAATGAAACTTTGATCACTGTCTCAGATTGGCTTGAAAACAAACATAGTGACTCCCTTTTATATGAGGAATCCAGAATGCCGAAGATTGTTGTCAAATTCATCTGTTTGTGCCCTGACGGACAAATACGTGATTTGTGCTAATTTGAGGTCAAAACAATGAACGTTTTGGTCACTAACACATATTGGATTGAAAACCCACACACCCACTCCATTTTCATGAAGAATCCAGAATGCCAAATATTGTTGTAAAATTCGTCCGTTTGGGCGCTGAACGGCCAAATATGTGATTTGTGCTAATTTGAGGTCAAAAGAATGAAAGTTTGGTCACTGTCACGGATTTGCATGAATACCCACACACCCACTCCATTTTTCATGAGGATTCCAGAATCCCAAAAATGTTGTCAAATTCATCCGTTTGTGCCCTGAACGGCCAAATAAGTGATTTGTGCTAAGTTGAGGTCAAAAGAATGAAAATATGGTCACTATCATGGATTTGCATGCATACCCACACACCCACTCCATTTTTCATGAGGAATCCAGAATGCTAAAGATGGTTTTCAAATTCATCCGTTTGGGCCCTGAAGGGCCAAATACGTGATTTGTGCTAATTTGAGGTCAAAAGAATGAAAGTATGTTCATTGTCTCGGATTGGCATAAAAATTCACAAACTCTATTTTTCATGAGGAATCCAGAATGCGAAAGAAGGTTGTAAAATTCATCCGTTTGGGCCCTGCACGGCCAAATACTTGAATAGTTCAAATTTGAGGTCAAAAGAATGAATGTTTGGTCACTGTCATGGATTCTGATGAAAACCCACATACCCACTTCAATTTTCATGAGAAATCCAGAATGCCAATTATTGTAGTCAAATTCATCCGTTTGGGCCCTGAACGGCCAAATACGTGATTTGTGCTAATTTGAGGTCGAAAGAATGAAAGTTTGGTCACTGTCACCGATTGGCATGAAAACCCACACACTCGCTCCATTTTTCATGAGGAATATAGAATGGGAAAGATTGTTGTCAAATTCATCCGTTTGGGCCCCGAACAGCTAAATTCGTGATTTGTGCTAATTTGAGGTCGAAAGAATGAAAGTATGGTTGCTGTCTTGGATTGGCGTAAAAATTCACAAACCTACTCCATTTTTCATGAGGAATCCAGAATCCGATAGAAGGTTGTAAAATTCATCCGTTTGGGCCCTACACGGCCAAATACTTTAATAGTTCAAATTGGAGGTCAAAAGGATGAATGTTTGGTCTATGTCGAGGATTCTCATGAAAACCTACATACCATCTTCAATTTTAATGAGAAATCCAGAATGCCGAAGATTGTTTTCAAATTCATCCGTTTGGTCCCAGAACGGCCAAATACGTGACTTGTGCTAATTTGAGGTCAAAATAATGAAAGTTTGGTCACTGTCATCGATTGGCATGAAAACCCACACACCTCCTCCATTTTTCATGAGGAATCCAGAATGCGAAAGAAGGTTGTAAAATTCATCCGTTTGGGCCCTGCACGGACAAATACGTGATTAGTTCAAATTTGAGGTCAAAAGAATGAATGTTTGGTCACTGTCACGGATTCTCAAGAAAACCCACATCCCACTTCCATTTTCATGAGGACTCTAGAATGCCTAAGATTGTTATCAAATTCATCTGTATGGGCCCTGAACGGCCAAATACGTGATTATTGCTAATTTGATGTCAAAAGAATGAAAGTTTGGTCACTGTCTCGGATGGGCATGAATACACACAATCCTACTATTTTTTCTATGAGGAATCTAGAATGCCAAAGATTGTTATCAAATTCATCCATTTGGGCCCTGAACTTCCAAATACGTGATTTGTGCTAATTTGAGGTCAAAAGAATGAATGTTTGGTCACTGTCACCGATTGGCATGAAAACCCACACAGCCACTCCAGTTTTCATTAGGAATCCAGAATGCCAAAGATTGTTGTCAAATTCAAAGTATGGTCACTGTCTTGGATTGGCATAAAAATTCACAAACCCAATCCATTTTTCATAAGGAATCAAGAATGTGAAAGATAGTTGTAAAATTCATCCGTTTGGGCCCTGTACGGCCAAATACGTGATTTGGTAAAATTTGAGGTCAAAATAATGAATGTTTGGTCACCATCACAGATTGGCATGAAAACCCACACACCTACTCCTTTTTTCATCAGGATTCCAAAATGCTAAGGATTATTCTTAAATTCATCCGTTTATGCTCTGAAGGGCCAAATGCGTGATTTTTGCTAATTTAAGGTCAAACGAATGAGAGTTTGGTCACTGTCACGGATTCTAATGAAAACCCACATACGTGATTTTTGCTAATTTGAGGTCAAAAGAATGAACGTTTGGTCATTGTCACGGATTCTGATGAAAACCCACATGCCCACTTCAATTTTCATGAGGAATCACGACTTCCAAAGTTTGTTCTCAAATTATTCCGTTTGGGCCCTGAACGGCCCAAAACGTGATTTGTGCTCATTTGAGGTCAAAAGAATGAAAGTTTGGTCACTATCACGGATTGGCAAAAAAACCCACACACCCGCTCCATTTTTCATGAGGACTCCAGAATGCTAAATATGGTTGTCAAATTCATCTGTTTGGGCCCTGCACTGCCAAATACGTGATTTGTTCTAATTTGAGGTCTAAAGAATGAAAGTATGGTCCATGCCATGGATTCTAATGAAAACCCACAAACCTACTCCATTTTTCATGAGGAATCCAGAATGCCAAAGAATGTTTTAAATTCATCCGTTTGGGCCCTGAATGACAAAATACGTGATTTTTCCTAATTTGAGGTCAAACGAATGAAAGTTTGGTCACCGTCACGGATTCTCATGAAAACCCACATGCCCACTTCAATTTTCAAGAGGAATCACGAATTCCAAAGATTGTTGTCAAAGTCAACCGTTTGGACCCTGAATGGCCAAACACGTGATTTGTGCTAATTTAAGCTCAAAAGAATGATAGTTTGGTCACTGTCTCGGATTGGCATGAAAACACACAATCCTACTCCATTTTCCATGAGGAATCCAAAATGCCAAAGATTGTTGACAAATTCATCCTTTTGGGCCCGGCACGGCCAAATACGTGATATGTACTAATTTGAGGTCAAAAGAATGAAAGTTTTGTCACTGTCACAGATTGGTATGAAAACCCACACAGCCACTCCATTTTTCATGAATATTCAAGAATGCCAAATATTCTTCTCAAATTCATCTGTTTGGGCCCTGAATGGCCAAATACGTGATTTTTACTAATTTGAGGTCAAAAGAATGAACGTTTGGTCACTGTCACGGATTCTCATGAAAACACACATACCCACTTCAATTTTCTTGATGAACCCAGAATGCCATAGAATGTTGTCAAATTCACCCGTTTGGGCCTTGAACGGCCAAATACGTGATTCATGGTAATTTGAGGTCAAAAGAATAAAAGTTTGGTCTCTCTCTCGGATTGGCATGAAAACCCACAGACCCACTCCATTTTTCATGAGGATTCCAAAATACCAAAGATTGTTGGCAAATTCATCTGTTTGGGCCCTGCAGTGCCAAATATGTGATTTGTGCTAAGTTGAGGTCAAAAGAATGAAAGTATGGTCACTACCACGGATTGGCATAAATACCCATACACCCACTCCTTTTTTCATGAGGAATCCAGAATGCCAAAGATGGTTGTCAAATTCATCCGTTTGGTCCCTGCACTGCCAAATACGTGATTTGTGCTAATTTGAGTTCAAAAGAATGAAAGTTTTGTCATTGTCACAGATTGGCATGAAAACCCACATAGGCACTCCATTTTTCATGAGGATTCAAGAATGCCAAAGATTGTTCTCAAATTCATCCGTTTGGGCCCTAAACGGCCAAATACGTGATTTTTACTAATTTGAGGTCAAAAGAATGAACGTTTGGTCACTGTCACGGATTCTCATGAAAACACACATACCCATTTCAATTTTCTTGAGGAATCCAGAATGCCATAGAATGTTGTCAAATTCATCCGTTTGCTCCCTGAATGCCATAGAAAGTTTGGTCACTATCACGGATTCTCAAGAAAACCCACATGCCGACTCCATTTTTCATAAGGATTCCAGAATGCAAAAGAATGTTGTAAATTCATCCGTGAGGGCCCCTGAACGGCCAATAACGTGATTTTTGCTAACTTGAGGTCAAACGAATGAGAGTTTGATCCGTGTCACAGATTGGCATGAAAACTCACACACCCAATGCATTTTTCACCAAGAATCGAGAATGCCAAAGATTGTTGTCAAATTCATCCGTTTGGGCCCTGAACGGCCAAATACGTGATTTTTGCTAATTTGAGGTCAAACGAATGACAGTTTGATCACTCTCTCGGATTGGCATGAAAACCCACATACTCAATCCACTTTTTATGAGGATTCCAAAATACAAAAGATTGTTGGCAAATTCCTCTGTTTGGGCCGTGCACTGCCAAATATGTGATTTGTGCTAATTTGAGGTCAAAAGAATGAAAGTATGGTCACTACTATGGATTGGCATAAAAACCAACACACCCACTCCATTTTTCATCAGGAATCCAGAATGCCAAAGATGGTTGTCAAATTCATCCGTTTGGTCCCTGTACTGCCAAATACGTGATTTGTGCTAATTTGACTTCAAAAGAATGAAACTTTTGTCACTGTCACAGATTGGCTTGAAAACCCACACAGGCACTCCATTTTTCATGAGGATTCAATAAAGCCAAAGATTGTTCTAAAATTCATCTGTTTGGGACTTGAACGGCCAAATACGTGATTCTTACTAATTTAAGGTCAAAAGAATGAATGTTTGGTCACTGTCACGGATTCTCATGAAAACACACATACCCACTTCAATTTTCTTGAGGAATCCAAAATGCCATAGAATGTTGTCAAATTCATCCATTTGCTCCCCTAACGACCAAACACGTGATTTTTGCTAATTTGAGGTCAAACGAATAAAAGTTTGGACACTGTCACGGATTCTCAAGAAAACCCACATGCCAACTCCATTTTTCATGAGGATTCCAGAATGTCAAAGAATGCTGTAAATTCATCCGTTTGGGCTCTGAACGGCCAATAACGTGATTTTTGCTAACTTGAGGTCAAACGAATAAGAGTTTGGTCCGTGTCACAGATTGGCATGAAAACCCACACACCCAATCTATTTTTCAAGAAGAATCCAGAATGCCAAAGATTGTTGTCAAATTCATCCGTTTGGGCCCTGAACAGCCAAATATGTGATTTTTTCTAATTTGAGGTCAAACGAATGAAAGTTTGGTCACTGTCACGGATTCTCAAGAAAACCCACATGCCGACTCCATTTTTCATGAGGATTCCAGAATGCCAAAGAATGTTGTAAATTCATCCTTTTGGTCCCTGCACGGCCAAATACCTGATTTGTGCCAATTTGAGGTCAAAAGAATGAACGTTTGGTCATTGTCACGGATTCTCATGAAAACCCACATACCCACTCCAGTTTTCATGAAGAATCGAGAATGCCAAAGATTGTTGTCAATTCATCTGTTTGGGCCCTGAACGGCCAAATACGTGATTTGTACTAATTTAAGGTCAAAAGACTGAAAGTTTGGTCACTGTCACGGATTCTCATGAAAACCGACATACCCACTCCACTTTTCATGAGGATTCCAGAATACCCAAGATTGTTGTCAAATTCATCTGTTTAGGCCCTGCACAGCCAAATACGTGATTTGTACTAATTTGAGGGCAAAAGAATGAAGGTATGGTCACTGCCACAGATTTGTGCTAATTTGAGGTCAAAAGATTTGTGCTATTCCTTGTTTACAAGGAATTCTTTTTGAACACTAATGACATTAACTCTTCCTTTCCTAGTATTGTTGGTTCTTTGTTGCAGGAATTTGATGATGTCTTCCCTGAAGAAACTCCACCAGGTTTACCACCTATTAGAGGAATTGAACACGAAATTGATTTCATTCTTGGAGCAACAATTCCTAATAGGCCAGCATATAGAAGCAATCCTGAAGAAACAAAAGAGCTGCAAAAGCAAGTGGGAGAACTCATGGTAAAGGGGTATGTTAGAGAAAGTTTAAGCCCTTGTGTAGTTCCAGTGCTTTTAGTTCCAAATAAAGATGGAACTTGGAGGATGTGCATTGGTTGTAGAGCCGTCAACAATATCACTGTAAGTTACCACCATCCCATTCCTAGATTAGATGATATGCTTGATGAATTGCATGGTTCTATTGTCTTTTCTAAGATTGATTTCAAATCTGGGTACCATCAAATTAGAATGAGAGAAGGGGATGAGTGGAAAACTGCTTTCAAGACCAAACATTGATTATATGAATGATTAGTTATGCCCTTTGGGTTAACTAATGCACCAAGTACTTTCATGAGATTAATGAACCCTGTTTTGCGTGCTTTCATTGGGAAATTTGTTGTGGTTTATTTTGACGATATTCTGATTTATAGCAAGAATTTGGATGAGCATTTGAATCATTTGCATTGTGTTCTTGATGTTTTGAGGAAAGAAAAACTGTTTGCAAATCTGAAAAAGTGTGATTTTTGCATGGATAAACTTGTTTTTCTTGGTTTTGTGGTGAGTGCTAAAGGAATAGAAGTTGATGAGGAAAAGATACGAGCTATAAAAGAATGGCCAACACCTAAAAGCATAACTGAGGTGAGAAGTTTTCATGGTTTGGCAAGTTTTTATAGGCGATTTGTGAAGGATTTTAGCACACTTGCCGCACCACTCACTGAGGTCATTAAAAAATCTGTTGGTTTTAAATGGGATAAAGCACAAGAAGATGCATTCATTGGCCTTAAGGAAAAATTGTGTTATGCACCTGTGTTAGTATTGCCTGACTTTAGCAAAACTTTTTAGATTGAATGTGATGCATCTGGAGTTGGGATAGGAGCTGTTTTAATGCAGGAAGGAAAGCCAATTGCCTATTTTAGTGAAAAGCTAAATGGAGCAGCCTTGAAGTATCCAACTTATGACAAAGAGCTCTATACGCTTAAAAGAGTATTGGAGAATTGGTAGCACTACCTTTGGCCAAAACAGTTTGTAATTCACACTGATCATCAATCCTTGAAGCATATTAAAGGTCAAGGTAAGCTGAACAAGAGACATGCAAGGTGGCTGGAATTTATTGAGACATTTCCATATGTCATCAAATACAAGAAAGGTAATGAGAATGTGGTTGCTGATGCATTGTTTAGAAGGTATACTCATCTTTCAACTCTTAATACTAAGTTGCTTGGCTTTGAATATATCAAGGAGTTGTATACAAATCATGCTGATTTTGCTGAATTGTTCCTTGAGTGTGAAAAGAAAGCATTTGCTAAATTTTATAGAGTTGATGGGTTCCTGTTTAAAGAAAATAGACTGTGTGTGCCTCAATGTTCATTGCGTGAATTGCTTGTTAGAGAAGGACATGGGGGAGGTTTAATGGGTCACTTTGGTGTGAAAAAGACTTTGGATGTTTTGCACGAGCATTTCTTTTGGCCTAAAATGAAATGTGATGTGGAAAGAATTTGTGCTAAATGCATAACATGTAAAAAGGCTAAATCTAGAGTCTTGCCACATAGTTTGTATACTCCTTTACCTGTACCTAGTGAACCTTGGATTGACATATCAATGGATTTTGGTTTGGGATTGCCTAGGTCAAAAAGAGGAATGGATTCCATATTTGTGGTTGTTGATAGATTTTCTAAAATGGCATATTTCATTGCATGCCATAAAACTGATGATGCCACATACATTGCAGATCTGTTCTTTAAAGAAATTGTGAGGCTTCATGGCGTCCCTAAAAGTATTGTTTCTGATAGGGAAACCAAATTCTTGAGTCATTTTTGGAGGGTTTTGTGGGGAAAGAATGGTACTAAATTGTTATTTTCTACTGCTTGTCATCCACAAACTGAAGTTGTTAACAGAACCTTATCACAATTACTCAGAATTGTGATTCAAAAAAACTTGAAAAATTGGGAAGATTGTTTGCCATTCATTGAATTTTCATATAACAGAAGTGTGCATTCATCTACTGATTATTCTCCTTTTGAAATAGTATATGGTTTTAATCCACTAACTCCTTTGGATTTATTACCATTACCTATTGATGAGAGTGCAAGTCTTGATGGGAAAAAGAAAGCTGAAATAGTGCAGAAACTTCATCAGCGTGTGAAACAACAAATTGAAAAGAAAAAAATGAACATTATGCATCCAAGGCCAACAAAGGAAGAAGGCGTGTTCTTTTTGAACCTGGAGATTGGGTGTGGGTGCATATGAGAAAAGAAAGATTTCCAGCTCAAAGAAAATCAAAATTAGCTCCAAGTGGAGATGGTCTATTTCAAGTTCTTGAAAGAATAAATGAAAATGCTTACAAGATTGATTTGCCTGGTGAGTATTCTATTAGTGCTACTTTTAATATAGCTGATTTATCTCCTTTTGATGTATAGGTGAAGATTCGACGACGAATCCTTTTGAGGAGAGAAGGAATGATGTGATCCAGAAAGTTGTGTCAAATTCAAGCGATCCTTTGCAAATACCAAGTGGACCAATCACAAGAGCAAGAGCCAAACAAATCAAGGAAGCATTAAATGGGCTAGTGCAAGGTACTTGGACAAAGCAAGTAGCAATTGGATCAAAAATGGACAAAAATGATGAAAACGTCACTAACTTCATATGGGCTGCAAATGGAGATATTGATCAAGTTTTGGGCTTGCACTCTTGAAACTAAAGAGCTTGGACTAAGTACTACACATGGGAGGCTCATTTGGGCCTAAATAAGCACATTTTGAGCCTTAATTTACTGAATACATTTTCTTGAAGTTAGGTGTGCGAAAATCAACAAGGAGTTGGTGGAAGATTTAACTTTTGTTTTCTTTAGCATGTTGTATTTGATTTTTCAACTTTTTTCTAGATTGTATTGACTTTTGTGTTTATTGTATTAGACTTTTAGGTTTCCTAGCACATGGTTTTACAATTTGTAATGGTTGTTTTCAAAATTGCACTTATTGCAATTAGGTCATATTTTCCTATAAATACTTGGCGCTTCTTCATTTGTAAGACAGACAATTCAGATTTGAATCATAAATGAAAGTTGCACTTTTGCACTTTGTTTCTTGAGAGTGGATCCTCTCTAAGGGTTCTTTTTTAGAACTAACAAACTTATCAAGGCTTGATCAACCTTGTGGCGTTTTTCCAACACTTCGGGTCCTTGTTCTTTCGTGTTCAAGGGTTCAAGTGGATCGTCGATCTGTGTTTAGCTTTTTTGGGGTGTGTATATTTTAGAATTGGTTGTGGGTTTGTGGGATCTTCCCTTGTGGGTTCGCACCATCTTGGTATTAGAGCTTCAAATCTAAACTCAAGTCATATCTATCTGTTCTTCATGTCCATTTTCATTTTAAGTTTTGTGCTTTGTTCTTATATTTGTCCGTGTCCAGATTTATTACCTCTGTTCGTCAAGTTTTCCTTTGTGTTTACCAATATTTAGTATGTTAAATTCATAGTTCAGAATCTCTTCTTTCATCTCAATTTGGAATCATTTCAATCCGATTTGTCATTTGTGAGTTCTATCTATTTTAATCTAGTTGTGTTTTCTGGAAATTCTGGGCTTGTTCATCTTCGTTTTTCCAGAACGTCCCAAAATATTTTGTCCTTGTTTGACCAATTTTCCTTTGTGTTTTACATCATTCAATAGGTCATTTTCATAGTTAGAATCTCATCTTTCTGTTCGTTTTAGTTTTATCTCAATCCAAAATTTCCACTGTGAGTTATAGTCTGTTCAAAATAGACGCTTTTCTGGAATTTCTGCGTTCAGATTTCTTGAGTTTTGTTGTTTGTAATAGATTCTGCATTCTCTTTAAATTTCAGTAGAGGAGAAAAACAAAAAAAAAAACAAGAGCATCAGAAAAAGAAAAAGAAAAAAAAATTATTTGAAAAAAAAATTCTGAAAAAAAAAGATTGTGGTGGAAGTGTTTTGAGCAATATTTATTGTCACATCCAGAATTTGTGAAGTTTGCGTCATTTAAACTTTTGATTTCCCTGAATTTCCTCTTTCAATACTCACATTGATATTCCATATTTCTAAGTGTTGTGTTAATTCTGCAAATTGTGATTGCTTGGATTATGAATTGCTTAGTTCGTTAAAGTGCCTCAAGAGGAATCTAAGAGTGGAAAAAGGCAAAAGAGTGAACACATCAATTTAAAAGCCAAATTTAAGTGAAACACGAGTGTAGAGTGACATCCTTAAGGGAAACACGTGACGAATTTGTGAGGAAAATTATTTCTCTAACATATTTCTTGTAGAAACAATGTCAAATGCAGAAGAAACATCCGGTGGTAACAACCCAAAGAATCTAGATGACCACCTCAAGGCAATGCAGCAACATTTTGCACCTCAAGACAAGATGAAAGAATTACAAACCTGCAAAGAGTTAGACCAAATCCTAGAAGGCACAACAGGCGGGATACTTCTATGGATGAATTTGAATCTGAGCATGATGAGATTAGGGGTGCTAATGAAGAAGATTTTGAATCTGAATATGAAGTGGGAAGTAATAGGCATAGAGGAGATAGGAGGTATAGGAGAGGACATGGCAGAAATATTCCTAGGGAAAACAATAGAGTGGATGGGAACCTAGGGAGCATCAAAATGAAAATACCACCTTTCCAAGGTAGGAGTGATCTTGAAGCATATTTAGAATGGGAGAAGAAGATAGAAATGATTTTTGAGTGCCACAATTATTCTGAGGCTAAAAAAGTGAAGTTGGCAGTAATAGAATTCACTCATTATGCCATTGTTTGGTGGGATAAATTGGGCATCAATAGGAGGAATAATGGTGAGAGGCTCGTAGCAACATGGAGGGAAATGAAAACTCTAATGAGAAGGAGATTTATTCCTAACCATTACTATAGGGAGCTTTATCAAAAGTTGTAGACCCTTACACAAGGCTCTAGGAGTACGAAGGAATATTATAAAGAGATGGAGTTAGATTTGATAAGAGCTAATGTGCAAGAAGATGGAGAGGCTACAATGGCTTGTTTTGTGAATGGGCTTCACAAAGAAATTGTTGACACTGTGGAATTGCAACATTATTTGGAGTAGGAGGACATGGTGCACTGTCACAGATTGGCATTAAAACCCACACACCCACTCCATTTTTCATGAAGAATCCAGAATGCCAAAGATTGTTGTCAAATTCATCCGCTTGGGCCCTGAACGGCCCAATACGTGATTTGAGCTAATTTGAGGTCAAAAGAATAAAAGTTTGGTCACTACCACGGATTGGAATGAAAACCCACAAACCCACTCCATTTTTTATGAGGAATCCAGAATGATAAATATGGTTGTCATATTCATCCGTTTGGGCCCTGCACGGCCAAACACGTGATTTGTGCTAATTTGAGTTCAAAAGAATTAACGTTTCGTCACAGTCACAGATTGATATGAGAACCCACACACCCACTCCATTTTTCATAAGGATTCAAGAATGCCAAAGATTGTACACAAATTCGTCCGTTTGGGCCCTGAAGTACCAAATTCATGATTTTTGCTAATTTGAGGTCAAAAGAATGAAAGTTTGGTCACTGTCACAGATTGGCATGAAAACCCACACACCCACTCCATTTTTCATAAGGATTACAGAATGCCAAAGATTGTTCTCAAATTCATCCGTTTGGGCCCTGAAGTACAAAATACGTGATTTTTGCTAATTTGAGGTCAAAAGAATGAACGTTTGGTCACTGTCACGGATTCTCATGAAAACCTACATACCCACTCCATTTTTCATGAGGATTCTAGAATGCCAAAGATTGTTGTCAAATTCATCCGTTTTGGCCCCTGAACTACCAAATTCGTGATTTTTGCTAATTTGAGGTCAAAAGAATGAAACTTTGGTCACTGTCACAGATTTGCATGAAAACCCACACACCCACACCATTTTTCATGAGGAATCTTGAATGCAAAAGAAGGTTGTCAAATTCATCCGTTTGGGCTCGGCACGGCCAAATACGTGATTTGTGCTAATTTGAGGTAAAAAGAAAGTTTGGTCACTGTCAAATATTTGCATGAAAACCCACACACCCGCTCTATTTTTCATGAGGAATCCAGAATTCTAACGATTGTTGTCAAATTCATCCGTTTGGGACCTGAACGGCCAAATACGTGATTTGTGCTAATTTGAGGTGAAAAGAATTAAATTTGGTCATTGTCATGGATTCTCATGAAAACCCACAAACCCACTACATTTTTCATGAGGAATCCAGAATGCTAAAGATTGATGTCAATTTCATCGGTTTGGGCCCTAAACGGCCAAATACGTGATTTGTGCTAATTTAAGGTCAAAAGAATGAAAGTTTGGTCACTGCCATGGATTGGCATAAAAACACACACACCCACTCTATTTTTCATGAGAAATCCAGAATGCCAAAGATTGTTGTCAAATTCATCCGTTTGGTCCCTGAACGGCCCAAATACATGATTTATGCTAATTTAAGGTCAAAACATTGAATGTTTGGTCACTGTCACGGATTAGCATGAAAGCCCACATACCCATTCCATTTTTCATGAGGATTCGAGAATGCCACAGATTGTTGTCAAATTCATTCTTTTAGGCCCTGAAGGGCCAAATACGTGATTTGTGCTAATTTGTGGTCAAAAGAATAATAGTTTGGTCACTGTCACGGATTCTCATAAAAACCCACATACCCAATCCTTTTTTCATGAGGAATACAGAATGCCAAAGATTGTTATCAAATTCATCCGTTTGGGCCCTGTACGGCCAAATATGTGATTGTGCTAATTTGAGGTCAAAAGAATGAAAGTTTGGTTAGTGTCATGGATTCGCATGAAAACTCACATACCTACTCTATTTTTCATGAGGAATCCAGAATGCTAAAGATGGTAGTCAAATTCATCTGTTTGGGCCCTGAAAAGCAAAATATGAGATTTGTGCTAATTTGAGGTCAAAAGAAATAAAGTTTGGTCATTGTCACGGATTCTCATGAAAACTCACAGACCCACTCCATTTTTCATGAGGAATCCAGAATGCTAAAGATGGTTGTCAAATTCATTTGTTTGGGCCCTGAACGGCCAAATATGAGATTTGTGATAATTTGAGGTCAAAAGAATTAAAGTTTGGTCACTGTCAAAGATTGGCATGAAAATAGACAATCCCGCTCAATTTTTAATGTCGAATCCAGAACGCCAAAGATTGTTGTCAAATTAATCCATTTGAGCCCTGAATAGCCAAATACGTGATTTGTGCTAATTTGAGGTCAAAAGAATGAAAGTTTGGTCACTGTCACGGATGGGCATCAAAACTCACATACCAACTCCATTTTTCATGACGAATCCAGAATGCCAAAGAGTGTTGTCAAATTCATCCGTTTGAGCCCTGAACTACTAAATACGTGATTTGTGCTAAAACAATGAATGTTTGGTCACTGTCACGGATTCTCATGAAAACATACATACCCATTACAATTTTCATGAGCAATCCAGAATGCTAAATATGGTTGACAAATTCATCCATTTGGGCCCTGAAGGGCCAAATACGTGATATGTTCTAATTTGAGGTCAAAACAACGAATGTTTGGCCACTGTCACGGATTCGTATGAAAACCCACACACCCGCTCCACTTTTCATGAGGAATCGAGAATGCCAAAGATTGTTGTCAAATTCATCCGTTTGGGCCCTGAAGGGTCAAATACGTGATTTGTGTTAATTTGAGGTCAAAATAATGAAAGTTTGGTCACTGTCAAAGATTTGAATGAAAACAGACAATCCCGCTCAATTTTTAATGTCGAATCTAGAATCCCAAAGATTGTTGTCAAATTAATCCATTTGGGCCCTGAACAGCCAAATACATGATTTGTTCTAATTTGAGGTCAAAAGAATGAAAGTTTGGTCACTGTCAGAGATTGGCAGGAAAACCCACACACCCGCTCCATTTTTCATGAGGAATGCAGAGTGCCAAAGATTGCTGTCAAATTCATCCGTTTGGGTCCTGAACGGCCAAATACGAGATTTGTGCTAATTTGAGGTCAAAACAATGAATGTTTGGACACTGTCAAAGATTGGCATGAAAACAGACAATCCAGCTCAATTTTTCATGTCGAATTCAGAATGCCAAACCTTGTTGTCAAATTTATCCATTTGGTACCTCAAAGGCCAAATACGTGATTTGTGCTAATTTGAGGTCAACAAACTGAGAGTTTGGTCACTGTCACATTTTGGCATGGAAACCGACACACCCACTCAATTTTTTCATGACGAATCTAGAATGCCAAAGATTGTTGTCAAATTCATCTGCTTGGGCCCTGAAGGGCCAAATACGTGATGTGTGCTAATTTGAGGTCAAAAAAATGAAAGTTTGGTCACTGTCAAAGATGGGCAGGAAAACCCACACACCCGCAACATTTTTCATGAAGAATCAAGAATGCCAAAGATTGTTGTCAAATTCATCCATTTGGGACCTGAAAGGCCAAATACGTGATTTGTGCTAATTTGAGGTCAAAAAAATGAAAGTTTGGTCACTGTCACGGATTATTATGAAAACCCACACACCCGCTCCATTTTTCATGAGGAATCAATAATGCCCAAGATTGTTGTCAAATTCATCCTTTAGGGCCCTGAACGGCCAAATACGTGATTTATGCTAATTTGAGGTCAAAAGAATTACAGTGTGGTTATTGTCAAGGATTATCATGAAAACCCACACACCCACTCCATTTTTATGAGGAATAAAAAATGCTAAAGATTGTTGTCAAATTCATCCGTTTGGGCCCTGCAGGCCTAAATACGAGATTTGTGCTAATTTGAGGTCAAAAGAAATAAAGTTAGGTCAGTGTCACGGTTTCTCATGAAAACCCACATACCCACACCATTTTTCATGAGGAAGCCAGAATGGTAAAGTTGGTTGTCAAATTCATTCGTTTGGATCTTGAACGATCAAATACGTGATTTGTGCTAATTTAAGGTCAAAAGAATTAAAGTTTTGTTAGTGTCATGGATTCTCATGAAAACCCACATACCCACTCCATTTTTCATGAGGAATACAGAATGGTAATGATGGTTGTCAAATTCATTCGTTTGGGCCGTGATCGGCCAATTACAAGATTTGTGCTAATTTGAGGTCTAAAGAATTAAAGTTTGGTCATTGTCATGGATTCTCATGAAAACCGACATACCCACTCCATTTTTTATGAGGAATCCAAAAAGCCAAAGATTCTTGTCAAATTCATATGTTTGGGCCCTACAGGGCCATATACGATATTTGTGCTAATTTGAGGGTAAAAGAATTAAAGTTTGGTAACTGTCAAAGATTGGCATGAAAACCCACACACTCGGTCCATTTGTAATGAGGAATCCACAATGCCAAAGATTGTTGTCAAATTCATCCGTTTGGACCCTGCAGGGCCAAATACGAGATTTGTACTAATTTGAGGTCAAAAGAATGAAAGTTTGGTCACTGTCACGAATTGGCATGAAAACCCACATACCCACTCCATTTTTCCTGAGGAATCCAGAATGCCAAAGATTGTTGTCAAATTCACCCGTTTGGGCCCTTAACTCCCAAATACGTTATTTGTGCAAATTTGAGGTTAAAGGAATGAAAGTTTGGTCATTATCACGGATGGGCATGAAAACCCACATACCCACTCCATTTTTCATGAGGAATCCAGAATGCCAAATATTGTTGTCGAATTCATCCGTTTGGGCCCTGAATGGGCACATACGTGATATGTGCTAATTTGAGGTCAAAACAATGAAAGTTTGGTCACCGTCACAGATTCTCATAACCCACATACCCACTCCATTTTTCATGAGGAATCCAGAAAGCGAAAGAATGTTGTCAAATTCATCTGTTTGCGCCCCAACGGCCAAATACATGATTTATCCTAATTTGAGGTCAAAAGAATTAAAGTTTGGTTTTTGTCAAGGATTCTCTTGAAAACCCACATACCCACACCATTTTTCATGAGGAATGTAAAATGCCAAAGATTGTTGTCAAATTCATTCGTTTGGGCCCTGCAGGGCCAAATACGAGATTTGTGCTAATTTGAAGTCAAAAGAATTAAAGTTTGGCCATTGTCACGGATTCTCATGAAAACCTACATACCCACTCCATTTTTGATGAGGGATCCACAAAGCCAGAGATAGTTGTCAAATTCATCCGTTTAGGACCTAAACGGCCAAATAAGAGATTTGTGCTAATTTTAGGTCAAAAGAATGAAAGTTTGGTCGCTGTCAAAGATTGGCGTGAAAACCTACACACCCACTCCATTTTTTATGAGGAATCCAGAATGCCAAAGATTGCTGTCAAATTCATCCGTTTTGGCCCTGAACGGAAAAATATGTGATTTGTGCCAATTTGAGGTCAAAAGAATGAAAGTTTGGTCACTGTCAAAGATAGGCATGAAAACAGACAACCCCGATCAATTTTTCATGTCGAATCCAGAATGCCAAAGATTGTTGTCTAATTCATCCTTTTGGGACCTTAAAGGACAAATACGTGATTTGTGCTAATTTGAGGTCCAAAGAATGAGAGTTTGGTCACTGTCACATATTGGCATGAAAACCGACACAACCGCTCCATTTATTCATGACGAATCCAGAATGCCTATGACTGTTGTAAAATTCATCCGTTGAGGCCTTGAAGGGCCAAATATGTGATTTGTGCTAATTTGAGGTCAAAACAATTAAAGTTTGGTCACTGTCACGGATTATCATGAAAACCCACACACCCGCTCCATTTTTCATGTGGAATCGAGAATGCCAAATATTGTTGTCAAATTCATCCGTTTTGGCCCTGAACGGCCAAATACATGATTTGTACAAATTTGTGGTCAAAAGAATGAAAGTTTGGTCACTGTCAAAGATTGGCATGAAAAGCCGCTCACCTGCTCCATTTTTCATGAGGAATCCAGAATGCTTAAGATGGTAGTTAAATTCATTCGTTTGGACCCTCAACGGCCTAATACGTGATTTGTGATATTTTGAGGTCAAAAGATAAAAGTTTGGTCACTGTCACGGATAGGCATGAAAACCCACATACCCACTCCATTTTTCATGAGGAATCCAGAATGCCAGAGATTGTGGATAAATTCATCCGTTTGGCCCCTGAACTGCCAGATACGTGATTTGTGCTAATTTGAGGTCAAAAGAATGAAATTTTGGTCATAGTCACGGATGGGCATGAAAACCTACATACCCACTCCATTTTTCATGACGAATGCACATTGCCAAAGATTGTTGTCAAATTCATCCGTTTGGCCCCTCAACGGCCTCATACATGATTTGTGCTAATTTGAGGTCAAAACAATGAATAATTGGTCACCGTCACGGATTCGCAAGAAAACCCACACACCCGATCCATTTTTCATGAGGAAACCAGAATGCCAAAGATTGTTGTCAAATTCATCCGTGTGGCCCCTGAACGGGCAAATACGTGATTTGTGCTAATTTGAGGTCAAAAGAATGAAAGTTTGGTCCCTTTCACGGATGAGCATGAAAACCCACATACCCACTACATTTTTCATGAGGAATCCATAATGCCAAAGATTGTTGTCAAATTCATCCGTTTGTGCCCTGAATTGCCAGATACGTTATTTGTGCTAATATGAGGTCAGAAGAGTCAAAAGTTTTAACCCTGTCACGGATGGGATGAAAACCCAAACACCCACTCCATTTTTCATGAGGAATCCAGAATGCCAAAGATTGTTGTCAAATTAATCTGTTTGGGCCCTGAACTTCCAGATACGTGATTTGTGCTAATTTGAGGTCAAAAGAATGAAAGTTTTTTCACGGTCACAGATGGACATGAAAACCCACATACCCACTCCATTTTTCATGATGAATCCAGAATGCCAGAGATTGTTGTCAAATTCATCCGTTTGGGCCCTGAACTGCCAGATACGTGATTTGTGCTAATTTGAGGTGAAAAGAATGAAAGTTTGGTCACTCTTACGGATGAGCATGAAAACCCACATACCCACTCCATTTTTCATGAGGAATCTAGAATTCCAAAGATTGTTGTCAAATTCATCCGTTTCAGCCCTGAAGGGCCAAATACGTTATTAGTGCTAATTTGAGGTCAAAACAATGAAAGTTTGGTCACAGTCATGGATTTGCATGAAAACCCACATACCTATTCTATTTTTCATGAGGAATCCAGAATGCCAAAGATTGTTGTCAAATTCATCTGTTTGATCCTTGAACTGCCAGATACGTGATTTGTTCTAATTTTAGGTGCAAAGAATGAAAGTTTGGTCAGTGTCACGGATGGGCATGAAAACCCACATACCCACTCCATAATTCATTAGGAATCCAGAATGCCAAACTTTGTTGTCAAATTCATCCGTTTGGGCCCTGAACTGCCAGATAAGTGATTTGTGCTAATTTGAGGTCAAAAGAATGAAAGTTTGGTCGCTGTGACAGATGGGCATGAAAACCCATATACCCACACCATCTTTCATGAGGAATCCAGAATGCCAAAGATTGTTGTCAAATTCATCTGTTTGGGCCCAGAACGGCCAAATACGTTATTTGTTCTAATTTGAGGTCAAACGATAAAAGTTTGGTCACTGTCACGGATGGGCATGAAAACCCACAGACCCACTCCATTTTTCATGAGGAATCCAGAATGCCAGAGATTGTTGTCAAATTCATCCGTTTGGTCCCTGAACTGCCAGATACGTGATTTGTTCTAATTTTAGCTCAAAAGAGTGAAATTTTGGTCACAGTCACGGATGGGCATGAAAACCAACATACCTACTCCATTTTTAATGACAAATCCAGAATGCCAAAGATTGTTGTCAAATTCATCCGTTTGGTCCCTTAACGGCCTAATACGTGATTGTTGATAATGGCACCTAAACACCCGTGAGTCTAAAACACACTCATGGGAAAATATCATACGAGTGTTGTCCAAAAGCATTTTTTATCAGTGGCACTCAAGTGAGGGACTTAACACTCGAGTGTTGGCAAGAAGTGCACTCAAGTCCTGCAAGTGTGACACAGAAAGTATTTTCCAGAGATTTAGCTAGAATGTTAAAATATGAAGTGTAACCCCCTGACTTTAAACACGTAATTATAATTCGATAACACATATTTAAATCGGATTAGAGACCATTGGATGCTTTAACCTCGTTTTAAACTTTCTGTCTCACAGTAAAATTTTTACAAAACTTTCAAAACTCTTTTTCCCATCCAGGTCTCAATTTCAATATGCGAATATAATTACATGTGCAGTTAATATACATTCAATCATATCAGAGTGTATAACCGCATCCCCAGCAACTCCCGGGTTCTATGCATAAAAACCTGAAGGTTTATAAGTATACACTAGGGGATTACACAACCAAAATCGAATGTAGTATTCCTGATTCAGAATATACAGTAATCCCGAGTTCAAAATACATAACCAACATTTCCAATTCAACTGTATACCCCCAAGGGTCCTAATTGCTCCGGGTTGGCCGCTTCTCCTTTGAGCCACACGCCCTGTCTGAAATGTTAGTCATAGGAAAGAATGAGATTTGAGAGAATCGCAGTAGTAACAAACCACTCACACAATGCATAAACACAAAGCATGTATATAAATCACAAACAGCAGCAGCAATCTCAGAGATACATGGTTTTCACCACAAACGACAGCACTCACGGCTGTATACACAATACGACAGCTCTTGCTGTAATCATAATCACCACAGCTTAAGCTGTAATCACCATTACGACAGCTTACGCTGTAATCACAATAACGACAGCTTGCGCTGTAAACGACGGCTATTACCAGCTGTAACCACAGCAGCATCAAAGATCCATCACAGAACAATGATAACACACACATACAGAGCATTACACATAGTATAAGAGAGAGAGTCACTACCTTGTCCTTTCCTGACGTCCTTCAGCGCAGTTGGCTCACGAGGGCGGCAAATATCAAAGCCTATAAACAAAATCAAGAATGGTGGATTAATTTCCTACCCCTAGTTCTTACTTTCAAACACTTAGAATAGGTTCCATATGAGTCTATAATGAAAATTTACAAAAATACCCCCAGGGACCAGGCCTGGCCCGGCGTACCTGGTCCGGTTGCACTTTTCCCGAAATTTTAATCTGGGCTATCCCAACATATTTTCGCCCAAGGAATCCATTTCCGTACTCGGAATTATCAAATTCAATGTTAAATTACAAATTTACCCTTGGCAGCCCCACTTTAAGGGTTTTAGGGGCATTTTCCTAATTATGTTTTTTCGGCCTTTTCCGAAAAAGTGACCAACTGTAACCCCACCTAATTTTTGCTCCTGAACTCAACGGAACCATCAAATCATTGAAAATCCAACTCTAAGACCCATTTCTAGAGCTGGCCGAAATTTATGAGCTCTTCGGAGAAAATCGGGGTTTTACGATTTCGGCTCGGTAAACGCGTTCCTTTCTACTCCTAACCACTTTATTCACTATTACATTAGGTTATAACTACCATTTGAACCAAAATTGGTCAGCATAACCCTTAAGAAACTCAATTTCCAAAATTTAAAACCAATGGCAATCCGGCAAAATTTCACCGATTAAATTGCCCACAGCAGCCAGAATAAGCAATATACAAAAGTTTAGAAGTTACCTCAAGCTCCCACTAGCTTTTCCCAAATTTGTCTGAACCCTAGCCTCTTTGAAACACCAAATTTTTGAGCTTCACAACCTTAAAGAATAAAGAGGATTAGCTTAGAGTCGGAGTTATACGCGTTAGGAGCTAGATCGTCGGAGAAATCGGCTTACCTTGCGAGATTTCTTCCACTTTTTCTCTCTTTTCTCCAAGCTCTCTCCACGTCTTTTTTTTTTCTTGCTTCAGCTGAAAATGGTGTGAAATGGCTGAAGAAGATGAGCAATTTGATTAATAATCCATGCTGACATCATCTTTTAATGAGTTGATGTCATAATTCCTTATTTTCCCATTTTCGGATTTGTTGGCAGATTTTCTGACCGAACTTTGATAAATCATAACTAATTCTAGAAAAAAAGAATTGGAGTGATTCCAAAGCCTATATAACCCTTATTGAGTTTGGTTTTAAGGAAAAATATAGAATCTATCTGGAAGGAATCACAAAAGTCCCAGAATTTCAATCTTTGCATACTGTTCCAGAAAATAATTAATTTCGATGTGCAAACTTCAAAAATCCAAAACTCTTAGGTCACAAATCAAAATGATACAAATTATATGTCCATTTTGAAGCTTGACATGTGAACAAAACGACTGGAAAATTTCAGAATTTTTAGACACCATTTGCCTATTTAAAACGTCCATACAAATTGACTGCCCTGTACAGAGTTTCAATGGACAGAGTTTCCAACTTTTGCACAATTGTTCCCAATAGTTCCAATTTCACAATAAACACTCTCCCCACATGAATTTTCACAAGGAAGCCATTGGAATCATTAAAACATCCAAATTCCCATCACCCATTCTCCAAAAGTGTTTATTCAACAATAATTACTGTCACTTTTGAAGTCATTAGCCCTTAATCGCTTTTTCGGATAATCGCTTTTTGAGGTCAAAAGATAAAAGTTTGGTCGCTGTGACAGATAGGCATGAAAACCCATATACCCACACCATCTTTCATGAGGAATCCAGAATGCCAAAGATTGTTGTCAAATTCATCTGTTTGGCCCCAGAACGGCCAAATACGTTATTTGTTCTAATTTGAGGTCAAAAGATAAAACTTTGGTCACTGTCATGGATTCTCACGAACATCCACATACCCACTCCATTTTTCATGAGGAATCCAGAATGCCAACGATTATTGTAAAATTCATCTGGTTATGCCCTGAATGGCCAAATAAGTGATTTGTGCTAATTTGAGGTCAAAAGAATGAATGTTTGGTCACTGACATGGATTCTCATGAAAACCCACAGACCCACTCAATTTTTCATGAGGAATCTAATTGCCAAAGATTGTTGTCAAATTCATCCGGTTGTGCCCTGAACTGCCATATACGTTATTTGTGCTAATTTAAAGTAAAAAGATTCAAAGGTTTGAACACTGTCACGGATGGGCATGAAAACCCACACACCCACTCCATGTCTCTTGAGGAAACCAGAATGCCAAAGATTGTTGTCAAATTCATCCGTTTGGGCCCTGAACTGCCACATACGTGATTTGTGCTACTTTGAGGTCAAAAGAATGAAAGTTTGGTCACTTTCACGGATAGGCGTGAAAACCCACACACCCACTCCATTTTTCATGAGGAATCCAGAACACGAAAGATTGTTGTCAAATTCATCCCTTAGGGCCCCGAACGGCGAAATACGTGATTTGTGCTAATTTGAGGGCAAAAGCATGAAAGTTTGGGAACTAACACGGGTTCTCATGAAAACCCACACACCCGCTCCATTTTCCATGAGGAATCCAGAATAGCGAAGATTGTTGTCAAATTCATCCGTTTGGGCCCTGAACGGCTAAATACGTGATTTGTGCTACTTTGAGGTCAAAAGAATGAAAGTTTGGTCACTTTCACGGATAGGCGTGAAAACCCACACACCCACTCCATTTTTCATGAGGAATTCAGAACGCCAAAGATTGTTGTCAAATTCATCTGTTTGTGCCCTGAACTGCCAGAAACGTGATTTCTGCTAATTTCAGATCAAAAGAATGAAAGTTTGGTCACTGTCCCAGATGGGCATGAAAACCCACACACCCACTTCACTTTTCAAGAGGGATCCAGAATGTCGAAGTTTGTTGTCAAATTCATCTGTTTGGGCCTTGAACGACCAAATACGTTAGTTGTTCTAATTTGAGGTCAAAAGGATGAAAGTTTATTCACAGTCACGGATTTGCATGAAAACACACATACCCACTCCATTTTTCATGAGGAATCCAGAATGCCAAAGATTGTTGACAAATTCATCTGTTTGGGCCCTGAACAGCCAAATACATTATTTGTGTTAATTTGTGGTCAAAAGAATGAATGTTTGGTCACTGTCACGGATGGGCATGAAAATCCACACACCCACTCCTTTTTTCATGAGGAATCCAGAATGCCAAAGATTGTTGTCAGATTCATCCGTTTGGGCCCTGAACGGCCAAATACGTTATATGTCCTAATTTGAGGTTAAAAGAATGAATGTTCGGTCATTGTTATGGATGGGCATGAAAGCCCACATACCAACTCCATTTTTCATTAGGAATCCATAATGCCACAAATTGTTGTCAAATTCATCCGTTTGTGCCCTGAACTGCCAAATACATGATTTGTGGTAATTCGAGCTCAAAAGAATGAAAGTTTGTTCACAGTCACGGATTTACATGAAAACACACATACCCATTCCATTTTTCTTGAGGAATCCAGAATGCCAAAGATTGTTGTCAAATTCTTCCTTTTGGACCCCCAACGGCCTAATATGTGGTATGTGTTAATAAGAGGCAATAGAATGAAAGTTTGGTCACTGACACAAATGGGCATGAAAACCCACATACCCACTCCATTATTCGTGAGGAATCCAGAGTGCCAAAGATTGTTGTCAAATTGATCCGTTTAGGCCCTGAACGGCCTAATACGTTATTTGTGCTAATTTGAGGTCAAATGAATGAAATTTTGGTCACTGTCACGGATGGGCATAAAAAACCCACATATCCACTCCATTTTTCATGAGGAATCCAGAATGAAAATGATTATTGTCAAATTCATCCGTTTTTGCCCTGAACGGCCAAGTACGATATTTGTGCTAATTTGAGTTCAAAAGAATGAAAGTTTGGTCCCTGTCATGGATGGGCATAATAACCCACATACCCCCTCCATTTTTCATATGGAATCCAGAATGCCAAAGATTGTTGTCAAATTCATCCGTTTTGTCCCTCAACGGCCTAATACGTGATTTGTGATAATTTGAGGTCAAAAAAAATGAAAGTTTGGTCACTGTCACTGATGGGCATGAAAACCCACATGCCCACTCCATTTTTCATGAGGAATCCAGAATGCCAAAGATTGTTGTCAAATTTATCCGTTTGGGTCCTGAAGCGCCAAATATGTTATTTGTGCTAATTTGAGGTCAAAAGTTTGAAAATTTGGTCCCAATCATGGATTTGCATGAAAACCCACATACCCACTCCATTTTTCATGAGGAATTCATAATGCAAAGTTTATTGTCAAATTCATCCGTTTTAGCCCTGAACGACCAAATACGTTATTTGTTCTAATTTGAGGTCAAAAAGAATGAAAGTTTGTTCACAGTCACGGATTTGCATGAAAATACACATTCCCACTCCATTTTTCATGACAAATCCAGAATGCCAAAGATTGTTGTCAAATTCATCCGTTTTTGCCCTGAATGGCCAAATACGATATTTGTGCTAATTTGAGTTCAAAAGAATGAAAGTGTGGTCACTGTCAAGGATTGGCATGAAAACCCACATACCCACTCCATTTTTCATGAGGAATCCAGAATGCCAAAGATTGTTGTCAAATTGATCCGTTTGGGCCCTGAACGGCCAAATACGTTATTTGTGCTAATTTGAGGTCAAAAGGATGAAAGTTTGGTCACTGTCACGGATGGGCATAAAAAACCCACATACCCACTCCATTTTTCATGATGAATCTAGAATGAAAATGATTGTTGTCAAATTCATCCGTTTTTGCCCTGAATGGCCAAATACAATATTTGTGCTAATTTGAGTTCAAAAGAATTAAAGTTTGGTCCCTATCATGGATTGGCTTAATAACCCACATACCCCCTCCATTTTTCATGAGGAATCCATAATGCCAAAGATTGTTGTCAAATTCATCTGTTTGTGCCCTGAACTGCCAGATATGTGATTTGTTCTAATTTTTGGTCAAAAGAATGAAAGTTTGGTCACTGTCACAGATGGGCATGAAAACCCACATACCCACTCCATTTTTCATGAGGAATCCATAATTCCAGATATTGTTGTCAAATTCATCCTTTTGGGCCCTAAACGGGCAAATACGTTATTTGTGCTAATTTGAGGTCAAAAGAATGAAAGTTTAGTGATACGGTGAGGGTAACGGACCGGCTGGAAAACAAGTATGAAAACATGAACGGGACGGTTGATCAAAGGTAGGACCTTAAGAGAACCTGTCTCTTACAACCCTAGCTACAAGACGAAAAGCTCACACAAGAGAAATAAAACTCTCAATTATCATTCAAGTCCGAAAATGTAGTACTTTGTCGACACTTTGGATACCAACATTGATGCTTTGTTGGACACCACATAAGACGCCCTTTGCACCTCTATCATTCTCCTCCTCTTGAAAAAGAGTCATCCTCGACTCTTGAGGGTCATATTTGCTATATGGAACAATCATTGTTGAGTTATCATAATTCTACTCCTGTAGTAAGGATAAAACAACACTTGGACAAGGATAGTTAGTATCAAGAAAATTTCTTCTTTTTACATATCCTTTTTCCTTATATTCACTTTCATTCTTTTTATTTTCACTCAAGTCACTCTCAATTATTTTTGTCACCTCAAACTCATTTGCTCTTTCACTCTCAATTTTTCTTTTCTCTTCAAGCATTTTTTCATGTGCCTCTTTCCCTTTTTTTATCCTCTCTTTTTCTTTATTTCTCTCATTTTTCTTCATGAGTTTTTCTATCTCAATGGCTATAGAGACCATTCCTTGAATATCACTATACAGGTACAACTTCATTTGTTTAGTAATATTTGGATTAAGCCCAGTAGAAATCGATCCATTGTTGCCCTTGAGCTTTCTTTGACTTTAGCTCGAAGCCTAGCAATGTTCAGCTCATCGAAGTATTCTTTCACATTCATGAAACCTTGCTTGAGCTCCTGCAATTCTTTGTAAAGCCTAAAATGGGATGAAGCCTTTAATTTTTGCACCTCTTTATGTAGCTTAAAGATGTCATTTGTCATGCTTTCCAAGAACAACTTGAATTCTGCAAGTGTTTCTTTTTTACTCATCTTGAACCTGAAATGTTAGTTTGATCAAAGATGGGGAAAAATAGTAATATGAAACCTTACCTCTCTACTCACATGTTTCACTCGGAAGTTATATAGTCACTCGTGTTTCACACAAATATGGCTTTTAACTTGATGTGATACTCTTGCCTTTTACCACTCAAGCTTGCCTCCTATAGTATTCTTGATTGAAACTCAGCAAAATCAAGAGACAATGTTAGTATGTGGTAATCTTTGCAACCAAAAATTATAAGAGAATATGTGAGAAATGAGAGAAATGTGTGATGAAAGAAGATGGAAAGGGGAAAAAATCATGAATAATGATGGAAAAGGAAGAAGGGATAATAACAAGGGGGAAAAAATGGAATCAGGAAAAAAAGAAAGGGAAAGGAAATCAAAATAGGAAGGAAGGAAGAATTAGGAAAGTAAGGACGAGTCTTACCACCCAAGTTTGTAGATTTAGGAAACTTTTGTGACTTGCAATGGAAACTCTCAAATTAGCCTTCAATCTTCCTAATTTCCAAAACCTGTGGCTCTTTCCTTTTTTTTTTTTTGAATTTTCGATTTTTTTTTGCTCTTTTTTTTTTCTGCTCAGTTTTTTTTTTCCAGCAGCACACCTTTTGTTTTTGCACGAATTTTTTTTCTTTTTTTCTTTTTTAAATTGAAACTAACAAAGTCACAACAAACAAACAAAATTATGGTTGGGGGAGGAGAGAAGAGAATGGGAAAAACACTAGAATGAAGGAAAACAATGTAAACAAGGGAAGAAGAAAAAAATGGAAGCAAAGAATGAAAACAAAAGGATAGAACTTGAAATCTAGCAAACCTTAAGCTCTGATGCCACTTGATACGGTGAGGGTAACAGACCAGCTAGAAAACAAGTATGAAAACATGAACGGGACGGATGATCAAAGGTAGGACCTTAAGAGAACCTATCTCTTACAACCCTAGCTACAAGACACCTTAAGGATGATCAATCCTTGATACAGTCGGAGTATTCGCACGAGAATACAAGGATGCAAGCAAAGCTCACACAAGAGAAATAAAACTCTCAATTATCATTCAAGTCTGAAAATGTAGTACTTTACCGACACTTTGGATACCGATATTGATGCTTTGTTGGACACCACATAAGACGCCCTTTGCACCTCTATCATTTAGTCACTGTCAAAGATTGACATGAAAACCCACACACCCGCTCCATTTTTCATGAGGAATCCAGAATGCCAAAGATTGTTGTCAAATTTATCTGTTTGGGCCCTGAAAGGCCAAATACGCGATTTGTGCTAATTTGAGGTCAAAATAATGAAAGTTTGGTCACTGTCACTCATAGGCATGAAAACACACACACGCGCTCCATTTTTCATGAAGAATCCAAAAAACCAAAGATCCTTGTGAAATTCATCCGTTTGGGCCCTGAAGGGCCAAATACTTTATTTGTGCTATTTGGCAGTCAAAAGAATAAAAGTTTGGTCACAGTCATAGATTGGCATGAAAACCCACACACGCGCTCCATTTTTCATGACGAATCCAGAATGCCAAAGATTGTTGTCAAATTCATCCGTTTGGGTCCTGAACGGCCAAATAGGTTATTTTTGCTAATTTGAGGTCAAAACAATGAAAGTTTGGTCACTGTCACGGATTGTCATGAAAACCCACATACCTAGTCCATTTTTCATTAGGATTCCAGAATACCAAAGATTGTTGTAAAATTAGTTTGTTTATGCCCTGAACGGCCAAATACGTGATTTGTGTTAATTTGAGGTGAAAACAATGAAAGTTTGGCCACTGTCACGTATTCTAATGAAAACCCACAGACCCAATCCATTTTTCTTGAGGAATCCAGAATGCCAAAGATTGCTGTCAAATTCATCCGTTTGGGCCATGAACAGCCAAATAGGTTATTTGTGCTAATTTGAGGTCAAAACAATGAAAGTTTGGACACTGTCACGGATTGTCATGAAAACCCACATACCTAGTCCATTTTTCATTAGGATTCCTGAATCCCAAAGATTGTTGTAAAATTAGTTTGTTTATGCCCTGAACGGCCAAATACGTGATTTGTGTTAATTTGAGGTGAAAAGAATGAAAGTTTGGCCACTGTCACGTATTCTAATGAAAACCCACAGACCCAATCCATTTTTCTTGAGGAATCCAGAATGCCAAAGATTGTTGTCAAATTCATCCGTTTGGGCCCTAAACATGGAAATTCGTTATTTGTGTTAATTTGAGGTGAAAAGAATGAAAGTTTGGCCACTGTCACGGATTCTCAAGAAAACCCACATACCCCCTCCATTTTTCATGAGGAATCCAGAATGCCAAAGATTGTTGACAAATTCATCCGTTTGGGCCCTGAACGGGCAAATACGTGATTTGTGCTTATTTCAGGTCAAAAGAATGAAAGTTCAGTCACTCTCACCGATTGGCATGAAAACCCACACACCCGCTCCCTTTTTCATGAAGAATCCAGAATGCTGAAGATTCTTGTCAAATTCATCTGTTTGGCCCCTGAAGGGCCAAATACTTGATTTGTGCTAATTTGAGGTAAAAAGAATCAAAGTTTGGTCAATGTGACGGATTCTCATGAAAACCCACATACCCCATCCATATTTCATGAGGAATCCAGAACGCCAAAGATTGTTGTCAAATTCATCCCTTTGGGCCCTGAACGGCCAAATACGCGATTTGTGCTAATTTGAGGTCAAAAGAATGAAAGTTTGGTCACTGTCACTGATAGGCATGAAAACCCACACACGCGCTCCATTTTTCATGAAGAATCCGGAATGCCAAAGATCATTGTGAAATTCATCCGTTTGGGCCCTGAATGGCCAAACACTTGATTTGTGCTAATTTGAGGTCAAAAGAATAAAAGTTTGGTCACTGTCATAGATTTGCATGAAAACCCACACACGCGCTCCATTTTTAATGACGAATCCAGAATGCCAAAGATTGTTGTCAAATTCATCCGTTTGGGCCCTGAACAGCCAAATACGTTATTTGTGTTAATTTGAGGTGAAAAGAATGAATGTTTGGCCACTGTCACGGAGTGTCATGAAAACCCACACACCCACTCCATTTTTCATGAGGAATCCAGAATGCCAAGGATTGTTGTCAAATTCATTCGTTTGGGCCTTGAACAGCCAAACATGTTATCTGTGCTAATTTGAGGTGAAAAGAATGAAAGTTTGGTCACTTTCACGGACTCTCATGAAAACCGACATACCCCCTCCATTTTTCAAGAGGATTCCAGAATGCCAAAGATTGTTCTAAAATTATTTTGTTTATGCCTTGAACGGCCAAATACGTGATTTGTGCTTATTTGAGATCAAAACAATGAAAGTTTGGTCACTGTACGGATTCTCTTGAAAACCCTCAGACCCACTCCATTTTCCATGTGGAATCAAGAATGCAAAGATTGTTGTCAAATTCATCCGTTTGGGCCCTAATTAGCCAAATACTTGATTTGTGCTACTTTGAGTTCAAAAGAATGAAACTTTGGTCACCGTCATGGATTCTCATGAAAATACATAGACCTACTCCATTTTTCATGTGGAATCCGCAACGCCAATGATTGTTGTAAAATTCATCTGTTTATGCCCTAAACGGCGAAATACGTGATTTGTGCTTATTTGAGTTCAAAAGAATGAAAGTTTGGTCACTGTCACGGATTCTCAAGAAAACCCACATACCCCCTCCATTTTTAATGAGGAATCCAGAATGCCAAAGATTGTTGACAAATTCATCCGTTTGGGCCCTGAACGGGCAAACACGTGATTTGTGCTTATTTTAGGTCAAAAGAATGAAAGTTCGGTCACTCTCACCGATTGGCAAGAAAACCCACACACCCGCTCCCTTTTTCATGAAGAATACAGAATACTGAAGATTCTTGTCAAATTCATCCGTTTGGCCCCTGAAGGGCCAAATACTTGATTTGTGCTAATTTGAGGTCAAAAGAATCAAAGTTTGGTCAATGTGACGGATTCTCATGAAAACCCAAGATACCCACTCCATTTTTCATGAGGAATCCAGAATGCCAAAGATTGTTGTGAAAGTCATCCGTTTGGGCCCTGAACGGCCAAATACGCGATTTGTGCTAATTTGAGGTCAAAAGAACGAAAGTTTGGTCACTGTCACTAATAGGCATGAAAACCCACACACGCGCTCCATTTTTCATGAGGAATCTAGAATGCCAAAGATCATTGTGAAATTCATCTGTTTGGACCCTGAAGGGCCAAATACTTGATTTGTGCTCATTTGAGGTCAAAAGAATGAAAGTTTGGTCACTGTCATGGATTCTCAAGAAAACCCACATACGCCCTCCATTTTTCATGAGGAATCAGAATGCCAAAGATTGTTGACAAATTCATCCGTTTGGGCCTTGAACGGGCAAATACGTGATTTGTGGTTATTTGAGGTCAAAAGAATGAATTTCGGTCACTCTCACAGATTGGCATGAAAACCCACACACCCGCTCCCTTTTTCATGAAGAATCCAGAATGCCGAAGATTCTTGTCAAATTCATCCGTTTGGCCCCTGAAGGGCCAAATACTTGATTTGTGCTCATTTGAGGTCAAAAGAATCAAAGTTTGGTCAATGTGACGGATTCTCATGAAAACCCACATACCCCATCCATTTTTCATGAGGAATCCAGAAGGCCAAAGATTGTTGTCAAATTCATCCCTTTGGGCCCTGAACGGCCAAATACGCGATTTGTGCTAATTTGAGTTTAAAAGAATGAAAGTTTGGTCACTGTCACTGATAGGCATGAAAACCCACACACGCGCTCCATTTTTCATGAAGAATCCAGAATGCCAAAGATCATTGTGAAATTCATCCGTTTGGGCCCTTTAAATACTTGATTTGTGCTAATTTGAGGTCAAAAGAATAAAAGTTTGGTCACAGTCATAGATTGGCATGAAAACCCACACACGCGCTCCATTTTTCATGATGAATCCAGAATGCTAAAGATTGTTGTCAAATTCATCCGTTTGGGCCCTCAACGGCCAAATACGTTATTTGTGTCACGGATTCTCAAATTCATCCGTTTGGCCCCTGAAGGGCCAAATACTTGATTTGTGCTAATTTGAGGTCAAAAGAATCGAGGTTTGGTCAATGTGACGAATTGTCAAGAAAAACTTCATAGCCCCTCCATTTTTCATGAGGAATCCAGAATGCCCAAGATTGTTGTCAAATTCATCCGTTTGGGCCCTGAACGGCCAAATTCGCTATTTGTGCGAATTTGAGGTCAAAAGAATGAATGTTTGGTCACTGTCACTGATAGGCATGAAAACCCACACACGCGCTCCATTTTCCATGAGGAATCAAGAATGCCAAAGATTATTGTCAAATTCATCCGTTTGGGCCGTGAACGGCCAAATACGTTATTTGTGCCAATATGTGGTTAAAAGAATGAAACTTTGGTCACTGTCACGGATTCTCATGAAAACCCACACACCCGTTCCATTTTTCATGAGGAATCCAGAATGCCAAAGATTGTTGTCAAATTCATCCGTTTGGGTCCTAAACATCCAAATACGTTATTTGTGCTAATTTGAGGTCAAAAGAATGAAAGTTTGGTCAGTGTCACGGATTCTCATGAAAACCCACATGCCTACTCCATTTTTCATTAGGATTCCAGAATGCCAAAGATTGTTGTAAAATTAGTCTGTTTATGCCCTGAACGGCCAAATACGTGATTTCTGCTAATTTGAGATCAAAACAATGAAATTTTGGTCATTGTACAGATTCTCATGAAAACCCACAGACCCACTCCATTTTCCATTAGGAATCAAGAATGCCAAAGATTTTTGTGAAATTCATCCGTTTGGGCCCTGAACGGCCAAATACGCGATTTGTGCTAATTTGAGGTTAAAAGAATGAAAGTTTGGTCACTGTCACTGATAGGCATGAAAACCCACACACGCGCTCCATTTTTCAAGAGGAATCCAGAATGCCAATGATCATTGTGAAATTCATCCGTTTGGGCCCTGAAGGGCCAAATACTTGATTTGTGCTAATTTGATGTCAAAAGATTAAAAGTTTGATCACTCTCATATATTGGCATGAAAACCCACACACGCGCTCCATTTTTCATGAAGAATCCAGAACGCTGAAGATTCTTGTCAAATTCATCCGTTTGGCCCCTGAAGCGCAAAATACTTGATTTGTGCTAATTTGAGGTCAAAAGAATCAAAGTTTGGTCACTGTCATTGATAGGCATGAAAACCCACACACACGCTCCATTTTTCATGACGAATCCAGAATGCCAAAGATTGTTGCCAAATTCATCCGTTTGGGCCCTGAACGGGCAAATACGTGATTTGTGCTTATTTGAGGTCAAAAGAATGAAAGTTTGGTCACTATCACGGATTCTCATGAAAACCCACACACCTGCTCCATTTTTCATGATGAATCCAGAATGCCGAAGATTGTCTTGAAATTCATCGGTTTAGGCCATGAAGGGCCAAATACGTGATTTGTGCTAATTGGAGGTGAAAAGAATGAAAGTTTGGTCACTGTCACAGATTGTCATAAAAACCCACATACCCACTCCATTTTTCATGAGGAATCCAAAATGCCAAAGATTGTTATCAACTTCATCTGTTTGGGCCATGAACGATCAAATACGTTATTTGTGCTAATTTGAGGTCAAAGGAATGAAAGTTTGGTCACTGTCACGGATTCTCATGAAAACCCACACACTTGCTCCATTTTTCATGATGAATCTAGAATGCCAAAGATTGTCGTGAAATTCATTTGTTTGGGCCATGAAGGGCCAAATATGTGAATTGTGCTAATTTAAGGTCAAAAGAATGAAAGATTGGTCACTGTCACGGATTGTCATGAAAACCCATTTACCCACTCCATTTTTCATGAGGAATCCAGAATGCCAAAGATTGTTGTAAAATTCATCTATTTATTCCCTGAACAGCAAAATAAGTGATTTGTGCTAATTTGAGGTCTAAATAAATAAAGTTTGGTCAGTGTCATGGATGGGGGATGAAAACCCACATACCCCCTGCATTTTTCATGAGGAATCCAGAATGCCAAAGATTGTTGTAAAATTCCTCCATTTGGGCCCTGAAAGGCCATATAAGTTATTTGTGCTAATTTGTGGTCAAAACAATAAAAGTTTGGTCACGGTCACGGATTTGCATGAAAACCTGAATACCCACACCATTTTTAATGAAGAATCCACAATGCCAAAGGTTGTTGTCAAATTCATTCATTTGGACCCTTAACGGCCTATTACGTGATTTGTGCTAATTTGAGGTCAAAAGAATGAAAGTTTGGTCACTGTCATGGATTCTCATGAAAACCCACATACCCACTCCATTTTTGATGAGGAATCCAGAATGCCAAAGATTGTTCTCAAATTCATCCGTTTGGGCCCTGAACGGTCAAATACGTGATTTGTGCGAATTTAAGGTTAAAAGAATCAATGTTTGGTCACTCTCACAGATTGGCATGCAAAACCGACACATCCGCTCCATTTTTCAGGAAGAATCCAGAATGCCACAGATTGTTGTCAAATTCATCCGTTTGGGCCCTGAACAACCAAATATGCGATTTGTGCTAATTTGAGGTCAAAAAAATGAAAGTTCGGTCACTGTTACTGATAGGCATGAAAACCCACACACGCACTCCATTTTCCATGAAGAATCCAGAATGCCTAAGATCATTGTGAAATTCATTCGTTTGGGCCTTGAAGGGCCAAATACTTGATTTGTGCTAATTTGATGTCAAAAGAATAAAAGTTTGGTCACTGTCAGAAATTGGCATGAAAACCAACACACCCAATCCATTTTTCATGAGGAATCCAGAATACCAAAGATTGTTGTCAAATTCATCCGTTTGTGCGCTAAACAGCCAAATACGTGATTTGTGCTAATTTGAGGACAAAAGAATAAAAGTTTGGTCACTGTCAGAGATCGGCATGAAAACCAACACACCCACTCCAATTTTATAGAGGAATCCAGAATGCTAAATATGGTTGTCAAATTCATCCGTTTGGGCCCGGAACGGCCAAATACATGGTTTTTGCTCATTTAAGGTGAAAAGAATGAAAGTTTAGTCACTGTCACAGTTTGGCATGAAAACCCAAACACCCGCTCCATTTTTCATGAAGAATCCAGAATGCCAAAGATTTTTATCAAATTCATCCGTTTGGGCCCTGAAGGGACAAATACGTGATTTGTTCTAATTTGAGATCAAAAGAATGAAAGTTTGGTCAATGTGACGGATTCTCATGAAAACCCACATACCCACTCATTTTTCATTAGGAATCTAGAATGGCATAGATTGTTGTAAAATTCATCCGTTTGGGCCCTGAAATGTGAAATAAGTTATTTGGCCTAATTTTAGGTCAAAAGAATAAAAGTTTGGTCAAAGTCTCGGATTCTCATGAAAACCCAAATACTCGCTCCATTTTTCATGATGAATCCAGAAAGCCAAATATTGTTGTCAAATTCATCGGTTTGGGCCCTGAAGGGTGAAATACGTGATTTGTGCTAATTTGAGGTCGAAAGAATGAAAGTTTGGTCACTGTGTCGGATTCTCATGAAAACCCACATACCTACTCCATTTTTCATGAGGAATGCAGAATGGCAAAGATTGTTGTCAAATTCATCCGTTTGGGCCATGAATGGCGAAATACGTGATTTGTTCTAATTTGAGGTCCAAAGAATGAAAGTTTGGTCACTGTCTCTGATTCTCATGAAAACCCACATACCTAGTCCATTTTTCATGAGGAATCCAGAATGGCAAAGTCTGTTGTCAAATTCATCCGTTTATGCCCTGAACGGCGAAATACACATTTGTGCTAATTTGAGGTCAAAAGAATGAAAGTTTGGTCACTGTCTTTGATTCTCATGAAAACCCACATACCTACTCCAATTTTCAAGAGGAATCTAGAATGCCATAGATTGTTGTAAAATTTATTTGTTTGTGCCTTGAACGGCCAAACACGTGATTTATGCTAATTTGAGGTCAAAAGAATGAAAGTTTGGTCATTATCATGATTGGCATGAAAACCCACACACCCACTCTATTTTTCATGACGAATCCAGAATGCCAAATATTGTTGTCAAATTCATTTGTTTGGTCCCTGAACAACCAAATACGTGACTTTATGATAATTTGAGGTCAAAAGAATGAAAGTTTGCTCATAGTCACGGATTGGCATGAAAACCAACATACCCACTCCATTTTTCATGAGGAATCCAGAATGCTAAATATGGTTGTCAAATTCATCTGTTTTGACCCTACACCTCCAAATACGTGATTTGTGCCAAATTGAGGTCAAAAGAATGAAAAGTTTGGTCACTGTGAAAGATTGGCATGAAAACCGACACACTTGCTCCATCTTTAATGAAGTATCCAGAATGCCAAAGATTATTGTCAAATTCATCCGTTTGGGCCCTGAATGGCCAAATAAGTGAATTGAGTTAATTTGAGGTCAAAAGATTGAGAGTTTGGTCTCACGAATTGCCACGAAAACCAACACACACACTCTAGTTTTCTTGAGGAAACCAGAATGCCAAAGATTGTTGTCAAATTCGTCCGTTTGGGCCCTGAAGGGGCAATTAGGTGATTTGTGCTAATTTGAGGTCAAAAGAATGAAAGTTTGGTCAATATCACAGATTGGCTTGAAAACCCCCACACCCGCTCCTTTTTTCATGAAGAATCCAGAATGCCAAAGTTTGTTGTGAAATTCATCTGTTTGGGCCTTGAACGACCAAATACATGATTTGATCTAATTTGAGAACAAAAGATGAAAGTTTGGTCACTCTCACGGATTGGCATGAAAACCGACACACCCGTTCCATTTTCATGAAGAATACATAATGCCAAATATTGTTGTCAAATTCATCCGTTTGGGCCCTGAACGAACTAATACGTGATTTGAGCTAATTTGAGGTCAAAAGAATCAATGTTTGGTCACTCTCACAGATTGGCATGAAAACCAACACACCCTCTCCAGTTTTCATGTGGAATCCAGAATGTCAAAGATTTTTGTCAAATTCATCCGTTTGTGCCTTCAACGGCCAAATACATTATTTGTGCTAATTTGAGGTCAAAAGAATCAAAGTTTGGTCACTATCACGGATTCTCATGAAAACCCACATACCCACTCCATTTTTCATGAGGATTCCAGAATGCCAAAGATTGTTGTAACATTTATCCGTTTCGGCCCTGAAGGGCCAAAGACGTGATTTGAGCTAATTTGAGGTCAAAAGAATGAAAGTTTAGTCACTGTCTCAGATTGGCATGAAAACCGACACATCCGCTCCATTTTTCATGAGGAATCTAGAATGCCAAATATTGTTGTCAAATTCATCTGTTTGGGCCGTGAACGGCCAAATACATTATTTGGGCTAATTTGAGGTAAAAAAAATGAAAGTTGGGTTACTCTCATGGATTGGCATGAAAACTAACTCACAAACTCCAGTTTTAATGAGGACTCCAGGATGCCAAAGATTGTTGTCAAATTCGTCCGTTTGGGCCCTGAAGGGCCAAATATATGATTTGTGCTAATTTGTGGTCAAAAGAATGAAAGTTTGGTCACTATCACGGATTCCCATGAAAACCCATAGATCCACTCCATTATTCATGAGGAAGCCAGACGGCCAAAGATTATTGTCAAATTCATCTGTTTGGGCCCTGAACAGCTAAATATGTGAATTGTGCTAATTTGAGGTCAAAAGAATGAAAGTTTGGTCACTCTCACGGATTGGCATGAAACCTCTCCAGTTTTCATGTGGAATCCAGAATGTCAAAGATTGTTCTCAAATTCAACCGTTTGGGCCTTGAATGGCAAATACATTTTTTTTATGCTAATTTGAGGTCAAAAGAATGAAAGTTTTGACACTGTCACGGATTCTCCTGAAAACCCACATACCCACTCCATTTTTCATGAGGAATCCTGAATGCCAACGATTGTTGTCAAATTCATCCCTTTGGACCCTCAACGGCCTTATACTTGATTTGTGATATTTGAGGTCAAAATAATGAGAGTTTGGTCACTCTCACGGATTGCCATGAAAACCAACACACACAGACTCCAGTTTTCTTGAGGAATCCAGAATGCCAAAGATTGTTGTCAAATTCGTCTGTTTGGGCCCTGAAGGGGCAATTACGTGATTTGTGCTAATTTGAAGTCAAAAGAAACAAAGCTTGGTCACTCTCACAGATTGGCATGAAAACCCCCACACCCGCTCCTTTTATCATGAAGAATCCAGAATGCCAAGGTTTGTTGTGAAATTCATCCGTTTGTGCCTTGAACGGCCAAATACATGATTTGATCTAATTTGAGAACAAAAGATGAAAGTTTGGTCACTCTCACGGATATGCATAAAAACCGACACACCCGCTCCATTTTTCATGAAGAATCCATAATGCCAAAGATTGTTGTCAAATTCATCCGTTTGGGCCCTGAACGGACAAATACGCGATTTGAGCTAATTTGAGGTCAAAAGAATGAATGTTTGGTCACTCTCACATATTGGCATGGAAACCAACACACCCTCTCCAATTTTCATGTGGAATCCAGAATGTCAAAGATTGTTGTCAAATTCATCCGTTTGGCCCTGAACGGCCAAATATGTGAATTGTGTTAATTTGAGGTCAAAAGAATGAAAGTTTGGTTACTCTCACAGATTGGCATGAAACCTCTCCAGTTTTCATGTGGAACCCAGAATGTCAAAGATTGTTCTCAAATTCATCCGTTTGGGCCTTGAATGGCAAATACATTTTTTTATGCTAATTTGAGGTCAAAAGAATGAAAGTTTTGTCACTGTTACGGATTCTCATGAAAACCCACATACCCACTCCATTTTTTATGAGGAATCCTGAATGCCAACGATTGTTGTCAAATTCATCCCTTTCGACCCTCAACGGCCTAATACTTGATTTGTGATATTTGAGGTCAAAAGAATGAGAGTTTGATCACTATCACAGATTGGCATGAAAACCCCCACACCCGCTCCTTTTTTCATGAAGAATCCAGAATGCGAAAGTTAGTTGTCAATTTCATCCGTTTGGGCCTTGAACGGCCAAATACGTGATTTGATCTAATTTGAGA
This sequence comes from Inga leiocalycina, assembly GCA_963242795.1. Taxonomy (NCBI): domain Eukaryota; kingdom Viridiplantae; phylum Streptophyta; class Magnoliopsida; order Fabales; family Fabaceae; genus Inga; species Inga leiocalycina. Next base: position 52,353,628 of record OY725323.1, read on the forward strand.
ACAAAAGATGAAAGTTTGGTCACTCTCACGGATTGGCATGAAAACCGACACACCCGCTCCTTTTTTCATGAAGAATCCATAATGCCAAAGATTGTTGTCAAATTCATCCGTTTGGGCCCTGAACGGACAAATACGTGATTTGAGCTAATTTGAGGTCAAAAGAATGAATGTTTGGTCCCTCTCACAGATTGGCATGAAAACCAACACACCCTCTCCAGTTTTCATGTGGAATCCAGAATATCAAAGATTGTTGTCAAATTCATCTGTTTGGCCCTGAACGGCCAAATATGTGAATTGTGTTAATTTGAGGTCAAAAGAATGAAAGTTTGGACACTCTCACGGATTGGCATGAAACCTCTCCAATTTTCATGTGGAATCCTGAATATCAAAGATTGTTCTCAAATTCATCCGTTTAGGCCTTCAACGGCAAATTCATTTTTTTATGCTAATTTGAGGTCAAAAGAATGAAAGTTTTATCACTGTCACGGATTCTCATGAAAACCCACATACCCACTCCATTTTTCATTAGGAATCCTGAATGCCAACGATTGTTGTCAAATTCATCCCTTTGGACCTTCAACGGCCTAATACTTGATTTGTAATATTTGAGGTCAAAAGAATGAGAGTTTGGTCACTATCACAGATTGGCATGAAAACCCCTACACCCGCTCGTTTTTTCATGAAGAATCCAGAAAGCCAAAGATTGTTGTCAAATTCACCCGTTTGGGCCTTGAACGGCCAAATACGTGATTTGATCTAATTTGGGAACAAAAGATGAAAGTTTGGTCACTCTCATGGATTGGCATGAAAACCGACACACCCGCTCCTTTTTTCATGAAGAATCCATAATGCCAGAGATTGTTGTCAAATTCATCCGTTTGGGCCCTGAACGGACAGATACGTGATTTGAGCTAATTTGAGGTCAAAAGAATGAATGTTTGGTCCCTCTCACAGATTGGCATGAAAACCAACACACACACTCCAGTTTTCTTGAGGAATCCAGAATGCCAAATATTGTTGTCAAATTCATCCGTTTGGGCCTTGAACGGCCAAATACGTGATTTGATCTAATTTGGGAACAAAAGATGACAGTTTGGTCACTCTCACGGATTGGCATGAAAACCGACACACCTGCTCCATTTTTCACGAAGAATCCATAATGCCAAAGATTGTTGTCAAATTCATCAGTTTGGGCCCTGAACGGACAAATACGTGATTTGAGTTAATTTGAGGTCAAAAGAATGAATGTTTGGTCACTCTCACAGATTGGCAAGCAAACCAACACACCCTCTCCAGTTTTCATGTGGAATCCAGAATGTCAAAGATTGTTGTCAAATTCATCCCTTTCGTCCCTGAATGGCCAAATACATGATTTGTGCTAATTTGAGGTCAAATGAATGAAAGTTTGGCCACTCTCACGGATTGGCATGAAAACCGACACACCCGCTCCATTTTTCAGGAAGAATCCATAATGCCAAAGATTGTTGTCAAATTCATCCGTTTGGACCCTGAACGGACAAATATGTGATTTAAGCTAATTTGAGGTCAAAAGAATGAATGTTTGGTCACTCTCACAGATTGGCATACAAACCAACACACCCTCTCCAGTTTTCATGTGGAATCCAGAATGTCAAAGATTGTTGTCAAATTCATCCGTTTGGGCCTTCAACAGCCAAATACATTATTTTTGCTAATTTGAGGTCAAAAGAATCAAAGTTTGGTCACTGTCACGGATTCTCATGAAAACCCACATACCCTCTCAATTTTTCATGAGGAATCCAGAATGCCAAAGATTGTGGTCAGATTTATCCGTTTCGGCCCTGAAGGGCCAAATACGTGTGATGTGTGCTAATTTGAGGTCAAAAGAAAGAAAGTTTGGTCACTCTCACGGATTGGCATGAAACCCAACACACCCTCTCCAATTTTCATGTGGAATCAAGAATGTCGAAGATTGTTGTCAAATTCATCAGTTTGGGACTTGAACGGCCAAATACATTATTTTAGCTAATTTGAGGTCAAAAGAATTAATGTTTGGTCACTCTCACAGATTGGCATGCAAACCAACACACCCTCTCCAGTTTTCATGTGGAATCCAGAATGTCAAAGATTGTTGTCAAATTCATCCCTTTCGTCCCTGAACGGCCAAATACATGATTTGTGCTAATTTGAGGTCAAATGAATGAAAGTTTGGCCACTCTCACGGATTGGCATGAAAACCGACACACCCGCTCCATTTTTCATGAAGAATCCATAATGCCAAAGATTGTTGTCAAATTCATCCGTTTGGACCCTGAACGGACAAATATGTGATTTAAGCTAATTTGAGGTCAAAAGAATGAATGTTTGGTCACTCTCACAGATTGGCATACAAACCAACACACCCTCTCCAATTTACATGTGGAATCAAGAATGCCAAAGATTGTTGTCAAATTCATCAGTTTGGGCCTTGAACGGCCAAATACATTATTTTTGCTAATTTGAGGTCAAAAGAATGAATGTTTGGTCACTGTCATGGATTCTCATGAAAACCCACAAACCCACTCCATTTTTCATGAGGAATCCAGAATCCCAAAGATTGCTGTCAAATTCATCCCTTTCGTCCCTGAACGGCCAAATACGTGATTTGTGCTAATTTTAGGTCAAATGAATGAAAGTTTGGTCACTCTCACGGATTGGCATGAAAACCGACACAGCCGCTCCATTTTTCATGAAGAATCCATAATGCCAAAGATTGTTGTCAAATTCATCCGTTTGGACCCTGAACGGACAAATATGTGATTTGAGCTAATTTGAGGTCAAAAGAATGAATGTTTGGTCACTCTCACAGATTGGCATACAAACCAACACACCCTCTCCAGTTTTCATGTGGAATCCAGAATGTCAAAGATTGTTGTCAAATTCATCCGTTTGGGCCTTCAACAGCCAAATACATTATTTTTGCTAATTTGAGGTCAAAAGAATCAAAGTTTGGTCACTGTCACGGATTCTCATGAAAACCCACATACCCACTCAAATTTTCATGAGGAATCCAGAATGCCAAAGATTGTGGTCAGATTTATCCGTTTCGGCCCTGAAGGACCAAATACATGTGATGTGTGCTAATTTGAGGTCAAAAGAAAGAAAGTTTGGTCACTCTCACGGATTGGCATGAAACCCAACACACCCTCTCCAATTTTCATGTGGAATCAAGAATGTCAAAGATTGTTGTCAAATTCATCAGTTTGGGCCTTGAACGGCCAAATACATTATTTTTGCTAATTTGAGGTCAAAAGAATGAATGTTTGGTCACTGTCATGGATTCTCATGAAAAACCCACAAACCCACTCCATTTTTCATGAGGAATCCAGAATCCCAAAGATTGCTGTCAAATTCATCCCTTTCGGCCCTGAAGGGCCAAATACGTGATTTGTGCTAATTTGAGGTCAAAAGAATGATTGTTTGGTCACTCTAGTTTTCATGTGGAATCCAGAATGTCAAAGATTGTTGACAAATTCATCCGTTTGGGCCTTCAACGGCCAAATACATTAATTGTGCTAATTTGAGGTCAAAAGAATGAATGTTTGGTCACTGTCATGGATTCTCATGAAAAACCCACAAACCCACTCCATTTTTCATGAGGAATCCAGAATCCCAAAGATTGCTGTCAAATTCATCCCTTTCGGCCCTGAAGGGCCAAATACGTGATTTGTGCTAATTTGAGGTCAAAAGAATGATTGTTTGGTCACTCTAGTTTTCATGTGGAATCCAGAATGTCAAAGATTGATGACAAATTCATCCGTTTGGGCCTTCAACGGCCAAATACATTAATTGTACTAATTTGAGGTCAAAAGAATCAAAGTTTGGTCACTGTCATGGATTCTCATGAAAACCCACATACCCACTCAATTTTTCATGAGGAATCCAGAATGCCAAAGATTGTTCTCAAATTCATCCGTTTGGGCCTTGAACGGCAAATACATTTTTTTATGCAAAAGAATGAAAGTTTGGTCACTGTCATAGATGGGCATGAAAACCCACATACCCACTACATTTTTCATCAGGAATCCAGAATGCCAAAGATTGTTGTTAAATTCATCTGTTTGGGACCTGAACGGCCAAATATGTGATTTGTGCTAATTTGAGGTCAAAACAATGAATGTTTTGGTCACTGTCACGAATTAGCATGAAAACCCACACACCTGCTACATTTTTCATGAGGAATCCAAATGCCAAAATTTTTTGTCAAATTCATCCGTTTGGGCCCTGAACGGCCAAATACGTGATTTGAGCTAATTTATGGTCAAAAGAATGAAAGTTTGGTCATTCTTGCGGATTGGAATGAAAACCAACACACCCACTCCAGTTTTCCTGAGGAATCCATTATGCTAAATATGGTTGTCAAATTCATCCGTTTCGGCCCTGCACGGCCAAATACGTGATTTTTGCTAATTTGAGGTCGAAAGATTTAAAGTTTGGTCGCTGTCACAGATTGGCATGAAAGCCTACACACCCGCTCCATTTTTCATGACGAATCCAGAATGCCAAAGATTGTTGTAAAATTCATCCGTTTGGGCCTTGAACGGCCAAATACATTATTTGTGCTAATGTGAGGTCAAAACAATGAAAGTTTGGTCATTGTCACGGATTGGCATGAAAACCCACACACCCAGTCCAGTTTTCATGAGGAATCCAGGATGCTAAATATGGTTGTCAAATTCATTTTTTTGGGCCCTGAACAGCCAAATACGTTATTTGTGCTAGTTTGATGTGAAAAGAATGAAAGTTTTATCACTATCTTGGATTGGCATGAAAACCCCCACACCCGCTCCATTTTTCATGAGGAATCCCAAATGCCAAAAATTTTTGTCATAAGTGACGTCCAAGACACCTCAAGAAGCATCTAGAAGGCAACCTTATGCAAAAAATCTGAATTAATTTCGTTTTTATTTGTTTCCTTTTTTTTATTTGCATTAAATAAGGCCTTTGGTCAAAGATTGCTCATAAAAGACTTTGTTTTATTTCCTATTTTTAGGTAGCTGACTTAGTCTTGAAGAATAAGTAATTTCCTAATTCCTTTAGTCTTGAATGGTGCCAACCAAGACAATCAATCATCATTAAGGCATCATTATTGCATTCATGACTAGGTTTTCAAACTCTAGAGTGTTCTTTTGTGGCCTTTATATATGGCTGCGTTTTTGTACTGCATTTTCAGACTTGAATGATAATTGAGAGTTTTATTTCTCTTGTGTGAGCTTTGCTTGCATCCTTGTATTCTCGTGCGAATACTCTGACTGTATCAAGGATTGATCATCCTTGTGGTGTCTTTGTGGCTAGGGTTGTAAGAGACAGGTTCTCTTAAGGTCCTACCTTTGATCATCCGTCCCGTTAGTGTTTTCTTACTTGTTTTCTAGCCGGTCCGTTACCCTCATCGTATCACCTACTCCAGTTTTCATGATTAAACCAAAATGCGAAATATGGTTGTCAAATTCATCCGTTTCGGCACTGCACGGCCAAATACATGATTTTTGCTAATTTGAGGTCAAAAGAATGAAAGTTTGCTCACTGTCACAGATTGGCATGAAAACCGACACACCCGCTCCATTTTTCATGAAGGATGCAGAATGCCAAAGATTGTCGTCAAGTTGATCCGTTTGGGCCCTGAACGGGCAAATACGTGATTTGAGCTAATTTGAGGTCAAAAGAATGAAAGTTTGGTCACTCTCACGGATTGGCATGAAAACCAACACACCCATTCTAGTTTTCATAAGGAATCCCAAATGCTAAATATGGTTGTCAAATTTATCCGTTTGGGTCGTCCACGGCCAAATACGTGAATTGTGCTAATTTGGTCACTGTCACGGATGTGCATGAAAATCCAAACACCCACTCCATTTTTCATGAGGAATCCAGAATGCCAAACATTGTTGTCAAATTCATCCGTTTGGGCCCTGAACTGCCAGATAAGTTATTTGTGCTAATTTGAGGTCAAAAGAATGAAAATTTGGTCACTGTCACGGATTCTCATGAAAACCCTCATACCACTTCAATTTTCATGAGGAATCCAGAATGCCAAAGATTGTTGTCAAATTCATCCGTTTGGGCCCTGAACGGCCAAATACATGATTTGAGCTAAGTTGAGATCAAAAGAATGAAAGTTTGGTCACTATCACGGATTCTCATGAAAACCCACACAAACCCACTCCATTTTTCATGAGGAATCCAGAATGCCAAAGAGTGTTGACAAATTCATCCGTTTGAGCGTTGAACGGCCACATATGTGATTTATTCTAATTTGAAGTCCTAAGATTGAAAGTTTCGTCACTGTCACGGATTGGCATGAAAACCCACACACCCACTCCAGGTTTCATGAGGAATCCAGGATGCTAAATATGGTTGTCAAATTCATCCGTTTCGGCCCTGAACGGACACATATGTGATTTGTGCTAATTTAAGGTTAAAAGAATGAACATTTGGTCACTGTTACAGATTGGCAAGAAAACCAACACACCCGCTCCATTTTTCATGAAGAATCCAGAATCCCAAAGATTGTTGTCAAATTCATCCCTTTCGGCCCTGAACGGCCAAATATGTGATTTGTGCTAATTTGAGGTCAAAAGAATGAATGTTTGGCCACTGTCACGGATTGCCATGAAAACCCACAAACCCACTCCATTTTTCATGAGGAATCCAGAATGCCAAAGAGTGTTGACAAATTCATCTGTTTGAGCGTTGAACGGCCAAATATGTGATTTATTCTAATTCGAAGTCCAAAGATTGAAAGTTTCGTCACTGTCACGGATTGGCATGAAAACCCACACACCCACTCCAGGTTTCATGAGGAATCCAGGATGCTAAATATGGTTGTCAAATTCATCCGTTTCGGCCCTGAACGGACACATATGTGATTTGTGCTAATTTAAGGTTAAAAGAATGAACGTTTGGTCACTGTTACAGATTGGCAAGAAAACCAACACACCCGCTCCATTTGGGCCCTGAACGACCAAGTATGTGATTTGAGCTAATTTGAGGTCAAAAGAATGAAAGCTTGGTCACTCTCACGGATTGGGATGAAAACCAACACACCCACTCTAGTTTTCATAAGGAATCCAGAATGCTAAATATGGTTGTCAAATTCATCCGTTTGGGTCGTGCACGGCCAAATACGTGATTTGTGCTAATTTGATGTCAAAAGAACGAAAGTTTTGTCACTCTCACGGATTGGCATGAAAACCAACACACCCACTCCAGTTTTCATGAGGAATCCAGAATGCTAAATATGTTTGTCAAATTCATCCGTTTCGGCCCTGCACGGCCAAATATGTGATTTTTCAAAATTTGAGGTCAAAAGAATGAAAGTTTGGTCCCTGTCACATATTGGCATGAAAGCCCACACACCCGCTCCATTTTTCATGAAGAATCCAGAATTCCAAAGATTGTAGCAAAATTCATCCGTTTGGGCCTTGAACGGCCAAATACATTATTTGTGCGAATTTGAGGTCAAAAGAATGAAAGTTTGGTCACTGTCATAGATTGGCAAGAAAACCCAAACACCAACTCCATTTTTCATGAAGAATCCAGAATGCTGAAGATTGTTTTCAAATTCATCCATTTGGGACCTGAACGGCCAAATACGTGATTTGTGCTAATTTGAGGTCAAAAGAATGAAAGTTTGGTCACTATCTCGGATTGGCATGAAAACACACACACCCGCTCCATTTTTTATGAGGAATCCAGAATGCCAACAATTGTTGTCAAATTCATCCGTTTGGGCCCTGAAAGGCCAAATACGTGATGTGTGCTAATTTGAGGTCAAAAGAATGAAAGTTTGGTCACTGTCATGGATGGGCATGAAAACCCACATGCCCACTCCATTTTTCATAAGAAATCCAGATTGCCAACGATTGTTGACAAATTCATCCGTTTGGGCCCTGAACGGCCAAATACGTTATTTGTCCTAATTTGAGGCCAAAAGAATGAAAGTTTGGTCAATGTCTCGGATTGGCATGAAAACACACACACCCACTCCATTTTTTATGAGGAATCCAGAATGCCAACGATTGTTGCCAAATTCATCCGTTTGGGACCTGAACGGCCAAATACGTGATTTGTGCTAATTTGAGGTCAAAAGATTGAAAGTTTGGTTACTATCACGGATTGGCATGAAAACGCACACACCCACTCCAATTTTCAAGAAGAATCTAGGATGCTAAATATGGTTGTCAAATTCATCGGTTTGGGTCGGGCACGGCCAAATACGTGATTTGTGCTAAGTTGAGGTCAAAAGAATGAAAGTTTGCTCACTCTCACGGATTGGCATGAAAACCAACACGCCCACTCCAGTCTCCATGAGGAATCCAGAATGCTAAAAATGGTTGTCAAATTCATCCGTTTTGGCCCTGCACGGCCAAATATGTGATTTGTAATAATTTAAAGTCGAAAGAATTAAAGTTTGGTCACTATTTAGAATTGGCATGAAAACACACACACCCACTCCATTTTTTATGAGGAATCCAGAATGCCAACGATTGTTGTCAAATTCATCCGTTTGGGCCCCGAAAGGCCAAATACGTGATTTGTGCTAATTTGAGGTCAAAAGAATGAAAGTTTGGTCACTGTCATGGATGGGCATGAAAACCCACATGCCCACTCCATTTTTCATCAGAAATCCAGAATGCCAACGATTGTTGTTAAATTCATCCGTCTGGGACCTGAACGGCCAAATACGTTATTTGTGTTAATTTGAGGTCAAAAGAATGGAGGTTTGGTCACTGTCTCGGATTGGCATGAAAACACACACACCCACTCGATTTTTATGAGGAATCCAGAATGCCAACGATTGTTGTCAAATTCATCCGTTTGGGACCTGAACGGCCAAATACGTGATTTGTGCTAATTTAAGGTCAAAAGAATGAAAGTTTGGTCACTGTCACCGATTGGCATGAAAACCCACACACCCGCTCCATTTTTCATTAAGAATCTAGAATGCCGAAGATTGTTGTCAAATTCATACGTTTGGGCCCTGAACGGCCAATTACATGATTTGTGCTAATTTGAGGTCAAAAGAATGAAAGTTTGGTCACTGTCACGGATTGGCATGAAAACCCACACACCCCCTCCATTTTTCATGACGAATCCAGAATGCCAAAGATTGTTGTCAAATTCATCCGTTTGGACCCTGAACGGTGAAAAACATGATTTGTGCTAATTTGAGGTCAAAAGAATGAAAGTTTGGTCACTCTCACGGATTGGCATGAAAACCCACACACCCGCTCCATTTGTCATGAAGAATCCAGATTGCCAACGATTGTTGACAAATTCATCCGTTTGGGACCTGAACGGCCAAATACGTTATTTGTGCTAATTTGAGGTCAAAAGAAAGAAAGTTTGGTCACTGTCTCGGATTGGCATGAAAACACACACACCCACTCCATTTTTTATGAGGAATCTAGAATGCCAACGATTGTTGTCAAATTCATCCGTTTGGGACCTGAACGGCCAAATACGTGATTTGTGCTAATTTGAGGTCAAAAGAATGAAGGTTTGGTCACTGTCTCGGATTGGCATGAAAACACACACACCCACTCGATTTTTATGAGGAATCCAGAATGCCAACGATTGTTGTCAAATTCATCCGTTTGGGACCTGAACGGCCAAATACGTGATTTGTGCTAATTTCAGGTCAAAAGAATGAAAGTTTGGTCACTGTCTCGGATTGGCATGAAAACACACACACCCACTCCATTTTTTATGAGGAATCCAGAATGCCAACGATTGTTGTCAAATTCATCCGTTTGGGCCCTGAACGGCCAATTACATAATTTGAGGTCAAAAGAATGAAAGTTTGGTCACTGTCACGGATTGGCATGAAAACCCACACACCCCCTCCATTTTTCATGACGAATCCAGAACGCCAAAGATTGTTGTCAAATTCATCCGTTTGGACCCTGAACGGCGAAAAACATGATTTGTGCTAATTTGAGGTCAAAAGAATGAAAGTTTGGTCACTCTCACGGATTGGCATGAAAACCCACACACCCGCTCCATTTGTCATGAAGAATCCAGAACGCCAAAGATTGTTGTCAAATTCATCCGTTTGGGAACTGAACGGCCAAATACGTGGTTTGTGCTAATTTGACGTCAAAAGAATGAAAGTTTGGTCACTGTCACAGATTCTCAAGAAAACCCACATACCCACTCCATTTTTCATGAGGAATCAAGAATGCCAAAAATTGTTGTCAAATTCATCCGTTTGGGCTCTGAACGGCCAAAGACTTGATTTGTGCTAATTTGAGGTGGAAAGAATGAAAGTCTGGTCACTGTCACCGATTGGCATGAAAACCCACACACCCGCTCCATTTTTCATTAAGAATCTAGAATGCCGAAGATTGTTGTCAAATTCATACGTTTGGGCCCTGAACGGCCAATTACATGATTTGTGCTAATTTGAGGTCAAAAGAATGAAAGTTTGGTCACTGTCACGGATTGGCATGAAAACCCACACACCCCCTCCATTTTTCATGACGAATCCAGAATGCCAAAGATTGTTGTCAAATTCATCCGTTTGGACCCTGAACGGCGAAAAACATGATTTGTGCTAATTTGAGGTCAAAAGAATGAAAGTTTGGTCACTCTCACGGATTGGCATGAAAACCCACACACCCGCTCCATTTGTCATGAAGAATCCATAACGCCAAAGATTGTTGTCAAATTCATCCGTTTGGGAACTGAACGGCCAAATACGTGGTTTGTGCTAATTTGACGTCAAAAGAATGAAAGTTTGGTCACTGTCACAGATTCTCAAGAAAACCCACATACCCACTCCATTTTTCATGAGGAATCAAGAATGCAAAAAATTGTTGTCAAATTCATCCGTTTGGGATCTGAACGGCCAAAGACTTGATTTGTGCTAATTTGAGGTGGAAAGAATGAAAGTTTGGTCACTGTCACCGATTGGCATGAAAACCCACACACCCGCTCCATTTGTCATGAAGAATCCAGAACGCCAAAGATTGTTGTCAAATTCATCCGTTTGGGAACTGAACGGCCAAATACGTGGTTTGTGCTAATTTGACGTCAAAAGAATGAAAGTTTGGTCACTGTCACAGATTCTCAAGAAAACCCACATACCCACTCCATTTTTCATGAGGAATCAAGAATGCCAAATATTGTTGTCAAATTCATCCGTTTGGGCTCTGAACGGCCAAATACGTGATTTTTTCTAATTTGAGGTGAAAAGAATGAAATTTTTGTCACTTTATCGGGATGGCATGAAAACCCACATACCTACTTCATTTTTCATGAGTAATCGAGAATGCTAAAGATTGTCGTCAAATTCATCCGTTTTGACCCTGAACGGCCAAATACGTGATTTGTTCTAATTTAAGATCAAAGAATGAAACTTTTGTCACTGTATCGGATTGGCATGAAAACACACACACCCATTCCATTTTTCATGAGGATTTGAGAATACCAAAGATTGTTGTCAAATTCATCGGTTTAGGCCCTGAACGGTCAAATAAATTATTTGTTCTAATTTGAGGTCAAAAGAATGAAAGTTTGGTCACTATCTAGGATTGGCATAAAAGCACACATACCCAATCTTATTTTTATGAGCATTCAAGAATGCCAAAGATTGTTGTCAAATGCATCTATTTGGGTCCTGAACTGCCAAATAGGTGATTTCTGCTAATTTGAGGTCAAAAGAATAAAAGTTTCGTCACTTTCTCAGATTGGCATGAAAACCCACACAACCACTCCATTTTTCATGAGTATTCCAGAATGCAGAATATAGTTTTCAAATTCTTCCGTTTGAGCTCTGAATGGCCAAACACGTGATTTGTGCTAATTTGAGGTCAAAAGAATGAAAGTTTCGTCACTGTCACGAAAAGGCATGAAAACACCCACATGCCCACTCCATTTTTCTTTAGGATTCCAGAATGCAGAAGATTGTTTTCAAATTCATCCGTTTGGGCATTGAACGGCCAAACACGTTATTTGTGCTAATTTGAGAATAAATGAATGAAAGTTTTTTCAGTGTCTCAGATTAGGATGAAAAACGACATACCCACTCAATTTTTCAAGAGGATTCTAGAATGCACTAGATTGTTTTCAAATTCATCCGTTTGGGCTCTGAACGGCCAAATACGTGATTTTTTCTAATTTGAGGTCAAAAGAATGAAAGTTTGGTCACTGTCACAGATTCTCAAGAAAACCCACATACCCACTCCATTTTTCATGAGGAATCAAGAATGCCAAATATTGTTGTCAAATTCATCCGTTTGGGCTCTGAACGGCCAAATACGTGATTTTTTCTAATTTGAGGTCAAAAGAATGAAATTTTTGTCACTTTATCGGGATGGCATGAAAACCCACATACCTACTTCATTTTTCATGAGTAATCGAGAATGCTAAAGATTGTCGTCAAATTCATCCGTTTTGACCCTGAACGGCCAAATACGTGATTTGTTCTAATTTAAGATCAAAGAATGAAACTTTTGTCACTGTATCGGATTGGCATGAAAACACACACACCCATTCCATTTTTCATGAGGATTTGAGAATACCAAAGATTGTTGTCAAATTCATCGGTTTAGGCCCTGAACGGTCAAATAAATTATTTGTTCTAATTTGAGGTCAAAAGAATGAAAGTTTGGTCACTATCTAGGATTGGCATAAAAGCACACATACCCAATCTTATTTTTATGAGCATTCAAGAATGCCAAAGATTGTTGTCAAATGCATCTATTTGGGTCCTGAACTGCCAAATAGGTGATTTCTGCTAATTTGAGGTCAAAAGAATAAAAGTTTCGTCACTTTCTCAGATTGGCATGAAAACCCACACAACCACTCCATTTTTCATGAGTATTCCAGAATGCAGAATATAGTTTTCAAATTCTTCCGTTTGAGCTCTGAATGGCCAAACACGTGATTTGTGCTAATTTGAGGTCAAAAGAATGAAAGTTTCGTCACTGTCACGAAACGGCATGAAAACACCCACATGCCCACTCCATTTTTCTTTAGGATTCCAGAATGCAGAAGATTGTTTTCAAATTCATCCGTTTGGGCATTGAACGGCCAAATACGTTATTTGTGCTAATTTGAGAATAAATGAATGAAAGTTTTTTCAGTGTCTCAGATTAGGATGAAAAACGACATACCCACTCAATTTTTCAAGAGGATTCTAGAATGCACTAGATTGTTTTCAAATCCATCCATTTGGGCCCTGAACGGCCAAATACGTGATTTTTTCTAATTTGAGGTCAAAAGAATGAAATTTTTGTCACTTTATCGGGATGGCATGAAAACCCACATACCTACTTCATTTTTCATGAGTAATCGAGAATGCTAAAGATTGTCGTCAAATTCATCCGTTTTGACCCTGAACGGCCAAATACGTGATTTGTTCTAATTTAAGATCAAAGAATGAAACTTTTGTCACTGTATCGGATTGGCATGAAAACACACACACCCATTCCATTTTTCATGAGGATTTGAGAATACCAAAGATTGTTGTCAAATTCATCGGTTTAGGCCCTGAACGGTCAAATAAATTATTTGTTCTAATTTGAGGTCAAAAGAATGAAAGTTTGGTCACTATCTAGGATTGGCATAAAAGCACACATACCCAATCTTATTTTTATGAGCATTCAAGAATGCCAAAGATTGTTGTCAAATGCATCTATTTGGGTCCTGAACTGCCAAATAGGTGATTTCTGCTAATTTGAGGTCAAAAGAATAAAAGTTTCGTCACTTTCTCAGATTGGCATGAAAACCCACACAACCACTCCATTTTTCATGAGTATTCCAGAATGCAGAATATAGTTTTCAAATTCTTCCGTTTGAGCTCTGAATGGCCAAACACGTGATTTGTGCTAATTTGAGGTCAAAAGAATGAAAGTTTCGTCACTGTCACGAAACGGCATGAAAACACCCACATGCCCACTCCATTTTTCTTTAGGATTCCAGAATGCAGAAGATTGTTTTCAAATTCATCCGTTTGGGCATTGAACGGCCAAATACGTTATTTGTGCTAATTTGAGAATAAATGAATGAAAGTTTTTTCAGTGTCTCAGATTAGGATGAAAAACGACATACCCACTCAATTTTTCAAGAGGATTCTAGAATGCACTAGATTGTTTTCAAATTCATCCATTTGGGCCCTGAACGGCCAAATACGTGATTTTTTCTAATTTGAGGTCAAAAGAATGAAATTTTTGTCACTTTATCGGGATGGCATGAAAACCCACATACCTACTTCATTTTTCATGAGTAATCGAGAATGCTAAAGATTGTCGTCAAATTCATCCGTTTTGACCCTGAACGGCCAAATACGTGATTTGTTCTAATTTAAGATCAAAGAATGAAACTTTTGTCACTGTATCGGATTGGCATGAAAACACACACACCCATTCCATTTTTCATGAGGATTTGAGAATACCAAAGATTGTTGTCAAATTCATCGGTTTAGGCCCTGAACGGTCAAATAAATTATTTGTTCTAATTTGAGGTCAAAAGAATGAAAGTTTGGTCACTATCTAGGATTGGCATAAAAGCACACATACCCAATCTTATTTTTATGAGCATTCAAGAATGCCAAAGATTGTTGTCAAATGCATCTATTTGGGTCCTGAACTGCCAAATAGGTGATTTCTGCTAATTTGAGGTCAAAAGAATAAAAGTTTCGTCACTTTCTCAGATTGGCATGAAAACCCACACAACCACTCCATTTTTCATGAGTATTCCAGAATGCAGAATATAGTTTTCAAATTCTTCCGTTTGAGCTCTGAATGGCCAAACACGTGATTTGTGCTAATTTGAGGTCAAAAGAATGAAAGTTTCGTCACTGTCACGAAACGGCATGAAAACACCCACATGCCCACTCCATTTTTCTTTAGGATTCCAGAATGCAGAAGATTGTTTTCAAATTCATCCGTTTGGGCATTGAACGGCCAAATACGTTATTTGTGCTAATTTGAGAATAAATGAATGAAAGTTTTTTCAGTGTCTCAGATTAGGATGAAAAACGACATACCCACTCAATTTTTCAAGAGGATTCTAGAATGCACTAGATTGTTTTCAAATCCATCCATTTGGGCCCTGAACGGCCAAATACGTGATTTTTTCTAATTTGAGGTCAAAAGAATGAAATTTTTGTCACTTTATCGGGATGGCATGAAAACCCACATACCTACTTCATTTTTCATGAGTAATCGAGAATGCTAAAGATTGTCGTCAAATTCATCCGTTTTGACCCTGAACGGCCAAATACGTGATTTGTTCTAATTTAAGATCAAAGAATGAAACTTTTGTCACTGTATCGGATTGGCATGAAAACACACACACCCATTCCATTTTTCATGAGGATTTGAGAATACCAAAGATTGTTGTCAAATTCATCGGTTTAGGCCCTGAACGGTCAAATAAATTATTTGTTCTAATTTGAGGTCAAAAGAATGAAAGTTTGGTCACTATCTAGGATTGGCATAAAAGCACACATACCCAATCTTATTTTTATGAGCATTCAAGAATGCCAAAGATTGTTGTCAAATGCATCTATTTGGGTCCTGAACTGCCAAATAGGTGATTTCTGCTAATTTGAGGTCAAAAGAATAAAAGTTTCGTCACTTTCTCAGATTGGCATGAAAACCCACACAACCACTCCATTTTTCATGAGTATTCCAGAATGCAGAATATAGTTTTCAAATTCTTCCGTTTGAGCTCTGAATGGCCAAACACGTGATTTGTGCTAATTTGAGGTCAAAAGAATGAAAGTTTCGTCACTGTCACGAAACGGCATGAAAACACCCACATGCCCACTCCATTTTTCTTTAGGATTCCAGAATGCAGAAGATTGTTTTCAAATTCATCCGTTTGGGCATTGAACGGCCAAATACGTTATTTGTGCTAATTTGAGAATAAATGAATGAAAGTTTTTTCAGTGTCTCAGATTAGGATGAAAAACGACATACCCACTCAATTTTTCAAGAGGATTCTAGAATGCACTAGATTGTTTTCAAATTCATCCATTTGGGCCCTGAACGGCCAAATACGTGATTTTTTCTAATTTGAGGTCAAAAGAATGAAATTTTTGTCACTTTATCGGGATGGCATGAAAACCCACATACCTACTTCATTTTTCATGAGTAATCGAGAATGCTAAAGATTGTCGTCAAATTCATCCGTTTTGACCCTGAACGGCCAAATACGTGATTTGTTCTAATTTAAGATCAAAGAATGAAACTTTTGTCACTGTATCGGATTGGCATGAAAACACACACACCCATTCCATTTTTCATGAGGATTTGAGAATACCAAAGATTGTTGTCAAATTCATCGGTTTAGGCCCTGAACGGTCAAATAAATTATTTGTTCTAATTTGAGGTCAAAAGAATGAAAGTTTGGTCACTATCTAGGATTGGCATAAAAGCACACATACCCAATCTTATTTTTATGAGCATTCAAGAATGCCAAAGATTGTTGTCAAATGCATCTATTTGGGTCCTGAACTGCCAAATAGGTGATTTCTGCTAATTTGAGGTCAAAAGAATAAAAGTTTCGTCACTTTCTCAGATTGGCATGAAAACCCACACAACCACTCCATTTTTCATGAGTATTCCAGAATGCAGAATATAGTTTTCAAATTCTTCCGTTTGAGCTCTGAATGGCCAAACACGTGATTTGTGCTAATTTGAGGTCAAAAGAATGAAAGTTTCGTCACTGTCACGAAACGGCATGAAAACACCCACATGCCCACTCCATTTTTCTTTAGGATTCCAGAATGCAGAAGATTGTTTTCAAATTCATCCGTTTGGGCATTGAACGGCCAAATACGTTATTTGTGCTAATTTGAGAATAAATGAATGAAAGTTTTTTCAGTGTCTCAGATTAGGATGAAAAACGACATACCCACTCAATTTTTCAAGAGGATTCTAGAATGCACTAGATTGTTTTCAAATTCATCCATTTGGGCCCTGAACGGCCAAATACGTGATTTTTTCTAATTTGAGGTCAAAAGAATGAAATTTTTGTCACTTTATCGGGATGGCATGAAAACCCACATACCTACTTCATTTTTCATGAGTAATCGAGAATGCTAAAGATTGTCGTCACGTTCTCGTATCACATAGAAACCCACATACCCACTCCATTTTTCATGAGGATTCAAAAATGCCAAAGATTGTTTTCAAATTCATCCGTTTGGGCCCTAAATGGCCAAATACGTGATGTATGCTTATTTGAGGTCAAAAGAATGAAAGTTTCGTTACTGTCTCGGATTAGCATGAAAATCCACATACCCACTCCTTTTTTCATGAGGATTAAAGAATGCAAAATATTGTTATCAAATTCATGCATTTGGGCCCTAAACGGCGGCATGCGCAACTTAGGCTTTGAGGTTAAAAGGATGAAAGTTTTGTCAACATCTCGGATTTTGGTGAAATCCCTCATACCCACTCCATTTCTTATGACGATTCCATAAATCCCATAATTGTTATGAGATTCATCCGTTTGGGCCCTGAACATCTACATGCTCGATTTAGGCTTATTTAAGGTCAAAAGAATGAAAGTTTGGTCAACATCTCAAATTTAGGTGAAAACTGACATCCGACTCCATTTTACATAAGGTAGCAAGAATGCCTAACATTGTTTCGAGATTCATTCTTTTGGGGCCTGAACATCCACTAGCTTGATTTGGGCTAATTTGAAGTCAAAATATTTAAAGTATGGTCAGCTTCTCAGATTTGAGTGAAAGCCAACATACCAAATACATTTTTCATGAGGATCCCAGAACACCAAACATTATTGTGAAATTCATCCCTTTGGGCCCTGAACGACGGCATGTGCAACAAGGGCTTTGAGGTCAAAAGAATGAAAGTTTCGTCAACATCTTGGATTTTGGTGAAAACCCTCACACCCACTCCATTTCTCCTGACGATTCCATAAAGCCCAACATTGTTGTGAGATTCATCCGTTTGGGCCCTGAACATCCACATGCACGATTTAGGCTAATTTATGGTCAAAAGAATGAAAGATTGGTCAACATCTCAAAGTTCGGCAAAAACTAACATACCAACTCCATTTTTTAAGAGCTAGCAAGAACGCCTAACATTGTTTCAAGATTCATCCGTTTGGGGCTTTGAACATCTATGAGCGTGATTTGGGCAAATTAAGGTCAAAAGAACAAAGGTTAGATCAGCATCTCATATTTGTTTAAGAATCCACATACCTACTCCATTTTTCACGAGGATTCCAGAATGATGAACATTGCTATAAGATCCATCTGTTTGGGACCTGAACGGCCGCATGCCCAATTTGGTCTAATTTTAGTTCAACAGAATGAAAGTTTGGTCAATGTCTCATATTTAGGTGAAAACCCACACACCCAATCCATTTTTCATGACGATTCCATAAAGCCTACCATTATTGCGAGATTCATCCCTTGGGCCTTGAACATCTACATGTATGATTTTCGTTAATTTAAGGTCATAAGAATGAAAGTTTGGTTAACATCTTGGATTTTTGTGAAAACCAACATGTGTACTCTATTTTTCATGAGGTATTAATAATGCCTATCATTGTTATGAGATTCATCCGTTTGGGCCTTGAACAATCCCATGCGTGATTTAGGCTAATTGAGGTCAAAAGAACGAAGGTTTGGTCAACATCTTGAATTAGAGTGAAAACCCGCATAACCACTCCATTTTTCATGATAATTCCAAAATGGCAAACATTATTGTGAGATTCATCCGTTTGGGCTAATTTGAGGCAAAAAGAATGGAAGTTTGGTCAATGTCTCGGATTAGAGAGAAAACCCACATATCCACTCAATTTTTCATGAGGTATCCTGAATGCCCAACATTCTTGTAAGATTTATCCGTTTGTGCCCTGAACGTCCACATGCGTGATTGGTATAATTTAAGGTCAAAAGAATGAAAGTATGGTCAATGTCTCAGATTTTGGTGAAAATTAAATCCACATATCCACTCCTTTTATTAGGAGGATTCAAGAATGCCTAACATTGTTGCAAGATTCATCTGTTTGGGCCTTAAACAATCACATGCACTATTTGGGCTAATTAAGGTCAAAAGAATGAAGTTTTGGTCAACGTCAAGGATTATAGTGAAAACCCAAATACCTACTCTATTTTTCATGAATATTCCAGAATGCCTAACATTATTGTGAGATTCATCCCTTTAGGTCCTTAATTGCGACATGCGCGATTTGGGCTAATTTGAGGCCAAAAGAGTAAAAGTTTGGCCAACATCTCAGATTAGGGTGGAAACCTACATATCTACTCAATTTTTAATGAGGCATCCAAAATGCCTAACATTCTTTTGAGATTTATCCATTTGTGCCCTGAACGTCCACAAGCACTATTGGGGGTAACTTAAGATTAAAAGAAATAAAAGTTTGGTCAACATCTCATATTTAAGAGAAAGCCCACATACCCAATCCATTTTTCATGAGGATTCAGAAAATCCTAATACTGTGTGAAAGATTTTTTTTGTTTGTTTCCTAAATAGGAACATTTGTGCTTTGGTGAGTTTTTGGGTAAGTCGCAAACCAGGGTTTCAAAAGTCCCTTTCTGTAAATCGAGATAAAACTCCTCTCACGCACATACCTCGTAAATCATAAAAGCTGTTCTCCAAAGCTAATCCAAACACACATGCTAATTTGATGTCAAAAAATAAAAGTTTGGGTAACGTCTCAGATTTGGTTAAAAATCCACATACTCACTCCATTTTTCATGAGGATTCCAGAATGACGAATATTGCTGTGAGATTCATTCGTTTGGGACCTGAATGGCCATATGCGCAATTTGGGCTAATTTGAGTTCAACAGAATGAAAGTTTGGTCATTGTCTCAGATTTGGGTGGAAACTTGCATACCCATTCCATTTTTAATGATGATTCCATGAAGCCTAATATTATTGCGAGATTCATCCCTTTAGGCCTTGAACGTCTACATGCACGATTTTGGCTAATTTGAGGTTAAAAGAATGAAAGTTTGGTCAATGTCTTGGATTTTTTGAAAACTGACAGACGCACTCTATTTTTCATGAGTGGTTCATAATGCCTAACATTGTTGTTAGATTCATACCATTGGGACTTGAACAATCCTATGCGTGATTTGAGCGAATTGAGGTGAAAAGAACGAAGGTTTGGTCAATGTCTCGGATTAGGGTGAAAACCCACATACCCACTCCATTTTTAATGAGGATTCCAAAATGGCTAACAGTATTGCGAGATTCATCTGTTTGTGCCATGAATGGCCGCATGCGCGATTTGGCCTTATTTGAGGCAAAAAGAATGAAAGTTTGGTCAGCATGTCTGATTATGGTAAAAACCCATATATCCACTCAATTTTTCAATATGTATCCTGAATACCTAACATTCTTACGAGATTTATCCATTTGTGCCCTGAATGTCTACATGCGCGATTTTGGGTAATTAAAGGTCAAAAGAATGAAACTTTGGTCAACGTCTCGGATTTAGGTGAAAACCCACATATCCACTCCTTTTTTTAGAAGGATTCCAGAATGCCCAACATTGTTACAAGATTCATCTATTTCGGCCTTAAACAATCATATGCACAATTTGCTCTAATTGAGGTTAATAGAATGATGGTGGGGTCAACATCTCGGATCAGGGTGAAATCCCACAAACCCACTCCATTTTTCATTAGGCTTCTAGAATGCCTAACTTTTCTACAATATTCAACCGTTTGACCCTTGAACGGCCACATGCACGATTTGGGCTAATTTGATATCAACAGAATAAAAGTATGATCAACATCTCAGATTTGGGTGAAAATCCACATTCCCAATCGGTAAACCGTCATACCCACTCTATTTCTCATGACAATTCCATAAAGCCCAACATTGGTGCGAGATTTATCCAGTTGGGCCTTGAACATCCGAAGGCACAATTTAGGATAATTTACGGTCAAAAGAATTAAATTTTGGTCAACGCCTCAGATTTAGGCGAAAAATGACATGCCCACTCAATTTTTCATGAGGTTGCAAGAATGCGTAATATTGTTTCAAGATTCATCCGTTTGGGCCCTAAACAACCACATGCGTGATTTGGGCTAATTTAAGGTCAAAAGAACAAAGGCTTGGTCAATGTCTCGAGTTTAGGTGAAAACCCACATACCCGCTCCATTTTTCATGAGGATTCCCGAATGCCTAACATTGTTGTGAGATTCATCCGTTTGGGCCCTAAATATCTACATGTGTGATTTGAGCTAATTTGAAGTCAAAAGATTTGAAGTTTGGTCAACTTCTAAGATTTGGGTGAAAACCAACATACCAAATCCATTTTTCATTAGGATTCCAAAATGCCAAACATTATTGTGAGATTTTATCCCTTTGGGCTTTGAATGGCCACTTACACTATTTGGGCTTATTTTGAGGTCAAAAGATTGAAATTTGGGTCAACATCTCGTATTTGCATAAAAAACCACATACGTACTACATTTTTCGTGTGGAATCTAGAATACATAACATTGGTGCCAGATTCATGTGTTTGGGACCTTAAAGGCCACATACACAACTTGGGATATTTTGAAGTCAAAAGAGTTAAAGTTTCGTCAACGTCTTGAATTTGCATGAAAACCCACAAACCCACTCCATTTTTCATGAGAATTCCATAATTCCTGACATTATCATGAGATTCATCCATTTTGTCCCAAACGCTCACATACGTGAGTTAGACTAATTTGAGGTCCAAAACAATGAAAGTTTAGTCAACACCTCAGATTTGGATTAATACCCTTATACCTACTCCCTTTTTTAGGAGGTTTCCAGAATGACAAACATTATTGTGATATTCATCTGTTTGGGTCCTGAATGGCCACAAATGCGATTGGGGTTAATTTGATGTCAAAAGAATGAAAGTTTGGTAAATGTCTCAAATTTACATGAAAACTCTCATACCCACTCCATTTTTCATGAAGATTCCAAAATGCCAAACATTGGTGCGAGATTCATCTATTTGAGTCCTGAACGACCACATACGTGATTTAGACTATTTTTAAGTCAAATGAATTAAAGTTCGGTCAGAGTCTCAAAATTGGTCGAAAACCTGCATACCAACTCCATTTTTTATGAGGATTCTAGAATGCATAATATTGTTGCGAGATTGATTAGCTTGGGCTCTGAACGGCCACGTACGCTATTTGGGATAATCTGAGGTCAAAATAATGAAATTTTGGTCAACGTCCGATATTTGATTAAAAAGCCACACACCTACTCTATTTTTCATGAGGAATCTAGAATGCCTAACATTTTTGCAAGATTCACCGTTTGGGCCTTGAACAGCCATATACGCTATTTAGGCTAATTTGAGGTCAAAAGAATGAAAGTTTGAAAAATGTCTCGTATTTGCATGAAAACCCACCTACCCATTCTGCTATTCATGGGGATTCTAGAATGCCTAATATTGTTTCAAGATTCCTCCATTTGGGCCCTAAATAACTACATACACGATTTGGACTATTTTGAAGTCAAAAGAACGAAAGTTTGATAAATGTCTTGTATTTTCCTGAAAACCCACATACCCACTTCATTTTTCATGAGGATTCCAAAAAGCCTAACATTGTTGTGAGACTCACCATTTGGGCCTTGAACGGCCACATACGTGATTTGTCCAATTTTGACATCAAAAGAATTGAAGTTTGGTCAACATTTTTAAATTTGGGTGAAAACCCACATACCAACTCCTTTTTTCATGAGGATTCCATAATGTCTAACATTGTTGCTAGATTGATCTGCTTGGGCCCTGAATGACCACGTTCGCTATTTGGGATAATTTGACGTCAAAAGAATGAAATTTTGGTCAATGTCTCGTATTTGCGTGAAAAGCCACATAGTCACTCCATTTTTTCATAAGGAATCTAGAATGCTTAATATTGTTGCAAGATTCACCATTTAGGCCCTAAACGGCCACGTATACTAAATGGGAAAATTTGAGCTCAAATGAATGAAATTTTGGTCAACATCAGGTATTTGCATGAAAAACCACATGCCCACTGCATTTTTCATGAGGAATCTGGAATGGCCAACATTTGTTGCCATATTCATGTGTTTGCGCCCTGAATGACCATATACGCCACTTAGGCTATTTTGAAGTCAGAGTTAAAGTTTGGTCCACGTCTTGGATTTGTGTGAAAGCTTACAGAACCATGCCATTTTTCATGAGAAGTCTAAAATGACGAACATTGTTATAAGATTAAACCATTTTGGCCTTAAACGGCAACATTCATTATTTGGGTTAATTTGAGGTCAATAGAATGAAAGTTTAGTCAATACCTCAGATTTGGGTGAATACCCTCATACCCAGTCCATTTTTCAAGAGAATTCCTGAATAGCCAAGATTGTTGTGATATTCATCCGTTTATGTCCTAAACAGCGACAAACACTATTTAGGCTAATTTAACATCAAAAGAATGAAAGTTCGGTCAATGTCTCAAATTTGCGTGAAAACACTAATACCCATTCCATTTTTCATAAGGATTCCAGAATGCCAAACAATGGTGCGAGATTCATCCATTTAGGCCTTGAGTAACCACATACGCAATTTCGACTATTTTAAAGTCAAAAGATTACAGTTTGGTCAGCATCTCCAATTTGGGTGAAAACCCACATACCAACTCCATTTTTCATGAGAATTCCAGAATTCATAACATTGTTACGAGATTGATCGGCTTGGCCCTGAACAGCCAACAACGCTACTTAGGATATTGGGGTCAAAATAATGAGATTTTAGTCAACGTGTCGTATTTGTGTGAAAGCCCACATACCCACTCTATTGTTCATGAGGATTCCATAATGCCTAACATTATTACGATATTCATCTGTTTGGGCCCTGAATGGCTACATACACTATTTGGGCTAATTTGAGGTCAAAAGAACGAAAGTTTCATAAATGTCTCATATTTACCTGAAAACTCACATACCCACTCCATTTTTTTAGGATTCTAGAATGCCTAACATTATTGCGAGATTCACCCTTTGGGCCATTAACAGCCACATACATAATTTGTTCTATTTTGAACTCAAAAGATTTAAATGTCTCGTATTTACCTAAAAACTTACATACCCACTCCATTTGTTTTAGGATTCTAGAATGCCTAACATTGTTGGGAGATTCACCCTTTGGGCCCTTAACGGCCACATACATAATTTGTTCTATTTTGAAGTCAAAAGATTTAAAGTTTAGTCAACATCTCATATTTGGGTGAAAATATACATACCAAATCCATTTTTCATGAGGATTCATAATGCCAAACATTATTGCAAGATTGATCTGTTTGGGTCCTGAATGGCCACATACGCTATTTCGGCTAATTTGAGGTCAAAAGAATGAGATTTCACTACTATAAAAAAATGCAAGCTGTGGTGCTTAATTTAGAGAACACTATGGCACTTAGGAAGCGTCGTAGCTTTCAGCGCCATTAGAAAAAGCTACAGTGCTTCTTGAATATATGGAAGTGCCATAGCTTGAGTATTTTATTTTTCTTAATAAAAAGCTATGGTGCTTATTGAGAGAAGCGTCAGAGAAAGTATACTAGTCCAACGACGCTTCCCAGGGCAAGCGGTATTGGAGGTATATCACTTCCAATGGCGCTTCCCAGGGGAACGGCCATTAGAGGTGATATACCTCCAATGGCACTTTCCTTAAGAAGTGCCATTAGAGGTATGTTTTTTTTAAAACCCGCATTCAATCCATAATAATTTACATTTTACAAATCCACAGTAGCAAAAACCCAAGCCAGAATCACACCAGATCAAAATGATTAATAACTTGAATCAAAATAATTAATTCATAAAACTAGTACAAATGAAATTTGATTACAACATAACAAACAAAAACAACTAATTGTAAGTACCTATGTTTGTAGAATGTAGACAAGAAATAATTTTAATGTACAACTAATTCATATACAACCAAGATGAATATGCAAGAAACAACCTACGTATCTACCTAAATATTAGCTAATTCCTTGACCATATATTCACACCATTCTTCAGGGATTTCATCTATTTGTTGATTAGTCAATTGGTTACTATGTTCATCTTCTTCATAACACTACATAAAAAGGATGCACAAAAAAATTAAAATTACTAAAAATCAATTAACTTAGACACTTATCAATTAAATTTGAGACACAGTAACTATAAGTAAAAAGAACTTACTTGTGTAAGAATAGAAATGTTATCATGAGTAACTATATCTTCCATAAATTTCATAATATAATAATTGCAATCATTGTCGTTTGGTTAGAATGGGCACTGACAATAAAATGAAATAGTTAAGTAAAAATTTGAAGAAACATTCTTGAATAGCAAAATTGGAGTAATTAAATTCATATATATAAGTACCACAATCATTCTCTAGGGATAACTACTGGCTAGGTCTTTGCATGTACAATAGCTTAAACCAACATTGCTTCGGTAAGCAGTCAATGCACACCAAAAAAAGAACTAATTGATTAATTTTGGTAATTTAATATAATAATGACAAATATTTACACATACACCCATGCACTTACCTATTGATTATAATCTTAAAATCAAGCCAATTGTCTGGAAGATCGGTCTTTATAGGATACAAATAGTAAATCCCAGGGACTCTAGGACATGCTGGACAGACAACAATCAAAATCCAGTGTCCCCTAAAATATTTTAAAGATTTTACTTCGACAATCATGTTATAGTAAAAATGGAAGAATAAAAAACACATACATTAAAAAACTATCATAAATAACTTACCCCAGATTGTATGCAAAGATGAAAAGCATATTAGGGGTTGCTCGTCGCTTGAACATGTCCCTAACATTAATAGATATTGCATCTTCATCTTATTTATGCTAGACAAGGAGGCGTGGGTTGACAAATAAGAATCTATGCTCTCTTGCCATGTGCAATATCAGATCATGGTGCAAGTGCCTTTATAGAAAATAAACAATGTCATTAAAACCTAAAAAAAAATCAATGATGAATAATAATAATAACAGTGATAAACGATGATGATAAAGTACCTAATCTATATGTTGATGGCCGTCAAACTAACCCAATCATGAGTAAGCATAGTGTTCAACACACGATCATCGACATGATCATCTATAACTGTATGATAGATGTCAATATCGAAATGTATTGTTTGACCTCCTGGTTGATCAAAGCTAGACCATTGATGCCAATTATTGTCGATATGAGGGCATTTGTTGGTTGCTTTGTTTACTGGTTAAAGGTTGGGACTTATGTTTGGTTGATGACCACTTTAAGTTCTTCCCACGCCCTTCAATTCGTTTTCCTTTAGCACGAGCATCAATCTAAAAATATAATGAAATGAAATAATGAGGTTTTAGATGAAAGTGTATAGAAAAAGTAAAAAGAATTGTAAATTAACCACATTTTCATATGGCTCAATCAGACCTATTGGCAATGCAACATAACCACCGATGATATCTTTCACCATTGTTGCTTATCCAAAGAAGTGATTGGTAAAGGGGCATAATCAATTGTGCATACATCGACCCTAACTCTAAGTGTGTTCAGCGGCAATGGTGAATTATGCAAGATATCACTTTCGGTGTTGTAGTCCATGCCGATAGCAACTGCGTACTTGAAAGAATCATCGACATGCAACTAGTAGTCTGATTCGCCCTTATGAAAAATAGATTTTAATATATTAAGGTATACTAATATATAACGTACCAAAAAGTGAAGTGGAGAAGAAATTAATTACCATAGGAATGGGGACTTTAGGAATAGAGGGCCAACTATCCCTCAACTCGTACTATCACATACTGGACTCAGTGTTGGCCTAGACTGTAGTAAGGCCTCAATTTTTGCCTTTAGTAACGCATTTTGCTCTTGTATTAAACGTATATGATCATTGAATTGCTTTACTTGATGCTCGTATCAACTAATCCTTTGGTCTACGTGATCCTTGTAGTCAGAAAATTGCTCCTGTAGTTATAGGAAGTCATTTTTTGTGGCTCGCTTTTTGGGTCCATAGTATGATGTTGGGGTTATTGCAAAAGCAGTACCCCAAACACAACCATTATATTCAGGAGCTCCAAGTGCTCTACTGAGCAAATCGTGGTGACCAACATAATGCGCCAAGTCTGGCTGCTCCTGCGTTATTGAGCGCTATCACAACAAGAATTACAACAATATTAATTACTATAAAATATGATCTTTTAAGTGAAGCTAAATGTTTATTGTATGTATAAGCCACTACTTACACAATATTCGACAACTTGTATGGCTTGTTCGTTGGGAATTTTGCCTTTTTGGTTTGTGCAGCCAGCCAGCCACAAATCATGCAGAGGTATATGTGTGACATCATCAGAATACGATTCTTGTAGCTGTATATTAAGGTTAGTTGTAGCTAATAATCAGGCATACATATTATATTCATATGAAATAATGTTAGGTCTTACTAATTGTTGCTCCAACGTTGTATACGAGACCAGTCCTTTCATGTAACGGTATGGCATATTGGATACATTTTCATGATTTTGCTTACTACTTTCCTGTTTAGATCCAAATGATTCATATCAATAAATATTAATCACTACTACATACAAGACCGGTCCTTTCAGGTACCGGTAAAGGCTAATATTATATTACCGTAAACTACAGAGTAGTATGTGAGGACACAAACTCATCCCTTTGCTCTTGAGTTATGATCCCATCTTGCAACTCTTGCGGTGTCTTAATGATAATGTCACTCTCATCCTGCAAGAAGAATTTGACAAGAGCCGAGCAAAAATTTCTAAAAAACCTACCACATTTTAGCAAGATGAATTTCACTTTATCGTCTTCAATTATGAAGCCAGATTGGGAAAAAAACCACATATAATTTGTTAGATTGTAATTTCATGATACAAAACAACTAGAATAATAAAGTAAATATTGTTTACTTTGACAAAATCGAAGAGCATATCACCATAATCTTTTTTCACGTGGTGCCAATCTAAAACAATAATGAGGATTGTTTATCTGACCGACGTCTCAATGTAATTAATAAGGTTATTGGCATTCAGTCTGACTAGATTTCCCTTTTCATTCCATTAAAGCTCTAACCGAATGCCTTTACTCCTTAGTTTATAAGTTTTTTCATTACGGTCCTACCCCTGGGTATCTCAGCCTCAAATGTTGCCTGATCATCATGTTTGATAGGAGCAATATCTTCTTTGCTATGAGGATCCATTTTCCTAAAAGTTAAATAAATCAAATAAAAAATCAGAGCATGCACTTGACAATTATGGCTATGAAAGTAATTGTGTTGAAATATATGAATGCATGTAATAAAACATACAAGGTAAAAAATCAAGGCACTCATTATCATCTTTTCCTCTTTTTCGTTTGATTTATAAACTAAGTCCTATCGTTATGATCATGTCTCATGTAAAAGGGTTCATCTTCATTTTCATCTTCATCTATATCAATATACTTTGACCATAACATTCAAAGAAGAGATCATCCTTAGGAATATTCAGATATTCTTTACTTTCATTATCAACTTGTTCGTGATGATTCTTGTTCAATGGAAGTACAATAGACTAGTTCTTCTTAGAAGGATCCAAAATGAAAAACACTTATTCCTGTGAAGCTAAAAATAAAAGGATCATCTTTATACCAAACTTTCGAATGATCCACTTGAACAAACCCTTCATTTGCCCTTACTGCAACCCCCGCCACTATCAAGGCCGAGATTAATGTTTAAACATGTTTTATAACTGAATAAGAGATCCAGAATAATTAAAAACTTTTCATAGAAACCTGTACAAATAGATCTCCATTCAATCATTCATAAAATCAATAGGCCAGCTTGGTTTGTCACAAATACAATATCAGAGTATAACCACAATTCCCAACATTTACCCGGGATAATAATATTAATCCAAAATATTGTTCAAGGCATTATTCCCTATCTCAGTATCCATACCGGGGATTAAACAAAACTATAATACTATGATCTATTCAATATATACATTCATCCAAAATGATAACCAATCCAAAATAAAACTAAGAGTATCTAACTAAGACTTCCTCCAGCAGTCCTAGTCATCCTTGTTCACTTGCTTGCTTCTTGATCCACTTGCCTTGTCTAAAAATGTTATTAGGAAAGAATGATATTCTGAAGAATCCCAGTAGCAACAATTTATGTATATGATGCATAATTAAACAAAGCAAGTAAGCATACATCACAATGTAGCAATCAATATTCAAGGCCAAGCATACTGCCATATGCCCTCAAATGTATCTATCTGTATTCAAGGTCAGGCTTTTGCCATGTCCCCTCAACTGTATCTGTATTCAATGTCTAATACTAACGAGCAATCCTCTACACATGAAATAGGGGTAAAGTGTCACTACCTTGGTCTGTCCACTCTTGAGCAGGCACGGGCCTTTTACGCTCCAGGCAAATATCAAATCCTAAATTTATAATTAAGGACGATGCGTTATCTCTTAGTCCAATACTCAATACCTTCACAATATTTTCTGTAAAAGCGCCATTACATCCCAAATATTTCTTTTACTATACCTTATACGCCTTATTATTATTAGCCTAGCTTCACGGATAACCTTGATTGATATAAAGACAAATGAATAGTTATTACCATTATTATTATTAAGTCACGAAAATGAAAAGTAAGCCTAGAAAGTACAGTATATATTATTGTCTCTATTATTCACTTGAAGCTAAGTGATAAAGAAATGTATGGTGATAGTGAAACTACGTACCAGCTACTTAGCTTGTAATTGAAAGAAAAAAAATTAGATAAGTTGACAGAGAAGAAAATATAATCTAAATTCCCCTTATTGAAATAATTATAATCATTGTCAAATTAAATAGAAGTAAAGGATAATAAGATAATTATTGCCAAAATCATATAAATTAAATAACGAAAGAAGGATACTGGCAAAATAAATAAACAATAAATAAGGAAAGAAGGTGCTGAAGTTTACCTTAATTAACAAGGTGCCTTATTAACTAATAATCAGCTTGTATGCCCTTAGCATATGAAGGAGGAATAAAGGTGATGATCCAAGCTCAATTGCCTTCTGTGATCTCTCTGGTATAGTGTTAGTAGCTATTAACTCTCACCCTTAGTCTCTATGCGCACGGTGTCTATTCTCTGGCTTTCTCATTAGTCTAGATAATACATAAATCGATAAAGAAGACAGCTTTTGCGTATACGATGAGGCTGTTCAGACTTTCAATCTGAAGCATATTAAAAAAATATTGATTTAGGGTGTCGGTAAGGGCCTAGGCCGGTGCTTGCCCCACCAAGCGTCTGTCAAGGCAGCCCCCTCCTTCGGTGTTTTCCTCAAAAAGTGTTGGGGGAGGAGAAAAAAACAAAAGAAACAGAGTCTATCCAAAAGAAAAAAAAAAATTTCCTCCTCTAGCACTTGCCCAATAAGCGTCGGAGGAGGGCCAAAAACAAAAAATTCCTTCTTCAGCACTTCTAGGATAAGTGCTAGCCAAGGCGGTGCCGTCTTGGTCGGCACTTGCCTAATAAGTGCCGGAGGAAGGCCGAAAACAAAACCAAACAGCATCTGTCCAAAAAAAAATTTGCCTCCTCCAGAGCTTTCTGGGGCAAGCACGAGCCAAGGCGATGCCACCTTGGCTGGTGCTTGCCCCAAAAAGTGTCGGAGGAGGACCTCTCTAAAATAAAAAAAAGGAATTGGCGTATGTTTTGAACTCAAAAAAAACAAAAGAACAAGAAGGGCCTTGGCTAGTGCTTGGTGTGGCAAGTGCCTACCAAGGCAACGTTGCCTCCTCCAGCGCTTTCTAGTGGAAGCACCAGTCAAGAGTGGTTTGCCAAAAAACACCGATTTGCTATAGTGCTTCTTTAAAGAAGGGCCATAGGAGGTGTGCCACTAAATCTTTATTTTGTAATAGTGTTTTGGTCAACATCTCGTATTTGGGCCTTAAAATTTTGTCTAATTTGAAAAATCACATACCCATTGTATTTTTCATGAGGAATCTAGAATGCCTAACATTGTTGCCAGATTCATGTGTTTGGACCCTGAACATCTACATACGCAACTTGGGCTACTTTGAAGTCAAAAGAGTTAAAGTTTGGTCAACATCTCAGATTTGTGTGAAAACCCATAAACCTACTCCATTTTTCATGAGAATTCCAGAATGCCTAACATTGGTACGAGATTATCTGTTTAGGCCTGAATGACCAGATACATTATTTGGATTATTTTGAAGTCAAAAAAATTAAAGTTTGGCTAGTGTCTTAAATTTGGGTAAAAACCCACATACCACTCTATTTTTCATGTGGATTGCAGAATGCATAACAATGTTGGGAGATTGATCAGCTTGGGCCCTGAATGGCCACATACGCCATTTGGGATAATATTAGGTCAAAATAATGAAATTTTTTGTCAACATCTCATATTTGAGTAAAAAGCCACATACCTATACCATTTCTCTTGAGGAATCTAGAATGCCTAAAATTGTTGCCAAATTCATCGATTTGCACCCTGAACGATCACATATGTGACTTGGGCTCTTTTGAAGTCAAAAAAATGAAAGTTTAGTCAATATCTAAGATTTGGGTGAAAACCCACATGCCGACTCCATTTTTCATGAGCATTCCACATGCGACATTTAGGCTAATTTGAGGTCAACAGAATGAAAGTTTGGTGAACGTCTCGGATATGCGTAAAAACTAACAAACCTACTATATTTTTCATAAGAATTCCAGAATGCCTATCATTGTTTTAAGATTCATCCGTTTTGGTGTTGAATGGTCACAGACGCTATTTTGGGCTAATTTGAGGTCAAAAGAATGAAAGTTTGGTCAACATCTCATATTTACATGAAAACCCACATACCCACTCTATTTTTCATTAGGATTCCAGAATGTCTAACATTGTTGCGAGATTCATCCGTTTAGGCCCTGACGGCCACATGCGCTATTTGGATTAATTTAAGGTCAAAAGAATGAAATTTTGAGAAATGTCTCGTATTTGCATGAAAACCCAGATACCCACTCCATTTTTTATGAAAATTCTAAAAGGCATAACATTGTTACGAGATTCACCATTTGGGCCCTAAAGGACCATATACGTGATTTAGGCAATTTTGAAGTCAAAGGATTAAAGTTTGGTCAACATCTCATATTTGGTTGAAAACCCACATATCAACTCCATTTTTCATTAATATTCCAGAATGCCAAACATTATTGTGATATTACTTTGTTTGGGTCCTGCACGACCGCGTACGCTATTTGGGCTAATTTGAGGTCAAAAGAATGAAAGTTTGGGTAACGTCTTGGATTTATGTGAAAACCCACATACCCATTCTATTTTTCATAAGGATTCCAAAATGCCTAACATTGTTGTGAGATTCATCCGTTTAGGCCCTGACCGGCCACATACGTTATTTGGGCTAATTTGAGGTCAAAAGAATGAAAGTTTGATAAAAGTCTCATATTTACATGAAAAATCACATACCCATTCCATTTTTCTTGGAGATTCTAGAATGGCTAACATTGTTGGAGATTTACCGTTTGTGCCCTGAATGGCCACATACGTGATTTGGGTTATTTTGAAGTCAAAAGAATTAAAATTTGGTTAACTTCTCATATTTGGGTAAAAACCACATACCAACTACATTTTTCATGACAATTCTAGAATGCCAAACATTATCGCGAGATTGATCCGTTTGGGACTTGAACGGCCACATACGCTATTTGGGCTAATTTGAGGTCAATAGAGTGAAAGTTTGATTAATGTCTCATGTTTGCC
Organism: Inga leiocalycina; assembly: GCA_963242795.1. Lineage (NCBI taxonomy): Eukaryota > Viridiplantae > Streptophyta > Magnoliopsida > Fabales > Fabaceae > Inga > Inga leiocalycina. The sequence continues at coordinate 52,386,392 of OY725323.1, forward strand.
TGAAAACCCACATACCCATTCCATTTTTTATAAGGATTCCCGAATGGCTAACATTGTTAGAGATTCGCTATTTAGGCCTTGACCAGCCAAGTACGCTATTTAGGCTAACTTGAGGACAAAATAATGGAATTTTGGTCAACATGTCATTTTTGGGTGAAAAATGACAAGCCACTGTACTTTTCATGCAGAATCTAGAATGCCTAACGTTGTTTTGAGATTCATCCATTTAGGATTTGAACGAACACATACTCAACTTGGCTTATTTTGAAGTTAAAAGATTTAAATTTTGGTCCATGTCTCAAATTTGCATGAAAAGCCACAAACCCACTTTATTTTTCATAAGCATTCCAGAATGCCTAATATTGTTGTTAGATTCATCCGTTTTGGCCTAGAACAACCACCTATGCAATTTTGGCTACTTTGGGGTCAAAAGAATGAAAGTTTGGTCAACACCTCGGATTTTGGTGAATACCCTCATACCCACTTCAATTTTTAGGTGGATTCCAGAATGGCTAACATTGTTGTGATATTCATCCGTTTAGGCCCTGAATGTCCACAAATGCGATTTGGGCTAATTTGACATCAAAAGAATGAAAGTTTGCCCAAAGTCTTGGATTTCCGTGAAAACCAAAATACCCACTTCATTTTTCTTGCGGATTCTAGAATGCCGAACATTAGTGCAAGATTTCTCCATTTTGGCCTTAAACGACCACATACATGATTTGGACTATTTTGAAATCAAAAGAATTAAAGCTTGGACAATATCTCAAATTTGGGTGAAACCCACATGCCAACTCCATTTTTAATGAGGATTCCAGAATGCCTAACATTGTTGTGAGATTCAGTCATTTGAGCTCTGAACAACCACATACGCTATTTGGCCTAATTTGAGGTGAAAAGAACGAATTTTGATAAATGTCTCGTATTTGCATGAAATCCCAGACACCCACTCCATTTTTTATGACAATTCCAGGAGGCCTCATATTGTTGTGAGATTTACCATTTGGGCCTTGACCTACCACATATGTGATTTGGGCAATTTTGAAGTCAAAGGAATTAAAGTTTGGTCAATATCTCATATTTGGCTGAAAACCCACCTATCAACTCCATTTTTCATTAGTATTCCAGAATGCCAAATGTAATGTTCCAAATTTTGATTAAGGGCTAATGACCTTTTAAGAGGTTGAAATGAATATTTAGACAATGATTTTGTGAATTAAAGAGTAAGAGAAATTTGTATACAAAAATGAAATTTATTGAATTTGCAAGTGCTCACTACTACAAACAGGGGTTTTAACGCCCCTATTTTGGCACTTTTAACATCAAAAAATAGGGTGACATCTGTGTGAGGGGCGTAGTAAAGTGGAACTTTAGACGTCCTAATTTTGAAAAAAGGACATCTAAAATGGGACTTTAGACATCCCAAATTTGAAATAGGGACATCTAAAGTGAGACTTTAGACGTCCGAATTTTTTTTAGATGTCCCTTTTTTAAAAAAGGAATGTCTAAAGTCATTTGAATTTCAAATTTCCTGTAGATGTTGAGGTCATCAATTACAGAAGCAAACACAAGTTCCAGACGAGAATCCTCTGCAATAGTTTTGTTGAACACAAATGGTAGCTTTCCCCATTCTCTTTTTGGCTACAGAATTTCCTTTTTTGGCATCACCACACTTCCACCACTTTGCTAGCTTTGTTCAAACTTCTTTTAGTCAAACTTTAGAATTCAAAAATCTATTTTTTACCTAGAGATACTATACCAGATCTGATTGTGAAAAAAGAGAGGAACTTATATAATAATAATAAAAAGTAGACAAGCATGTAAGATTTGAGAAGTAATAAAGAGAGAGTTACCGTCGCAAATAGGGGCACTGAAAGGCATGATGAGAGGGGGGAGGATGGTGAGAACACCGAAGGAAAAAACCGTTTGAATCTATAGAATGTGGGTCTCTCTCTACAACTCCTCTTAGAGAAATTGAAAAATATTGTGGGAGTGAGAGAGAGAGAGAGGAAGCAAAGTATCCCTTTATTTAATATAAGGGACGAGCATCCCCTATATTCAATACAGCTCGTAAGGAAATTTTTAAATTACTTTAGACATCCCAAATTGAAAAAGTGACGTCTAAAGTCCCACTTTAGACGTCCCAAATTCAATTTGGGATGTCTAAAATAAAAAAAAGATTTAAAATATTTTTTAGTTTAGACGTTCCAAATTCTAAATTCAATTTGGGACGTCTAAAGTAAAAAAAAATTCCTAAATATAATTTGGGACGTCTAAAGTGGGACTTTAGAGCTCCCAAATTCGATTTGGGACGTCTAAAGTAACATTTAAAGTAGAAAAAAGTAAAGTTTTCTTTAACTTTAGACTTCCCTAATTCAATTTGGGACGTCTAAATTCCCTCACATAATTACAAAAATGTCACCGCTTATGTTTTAGATGTCCCTATTTTAAAAAGGGACATCCTTTAGGGTAGCAGAAACTATATTCTGTAGTAGTGGGTTGTCATTTCTTTGCTTCAAGTGAGGTAGTGAGTTTGTTATGAGGTTTTGGAAGAAAAAATGATGACCAAAAATTATGAAATTTTTATATGGTGAAAGTAGACATCGTAATCTTTAATTTGATAGGTTAAATGATTCAATTAGAGCTATATACAAAAAGCTATGAATTTTTGAAATTTACCCTGTGAAATTGATTATTTTCTGGAACAGCATGTAAAGATTGAAAATCTAGGCATTTTGTGCTTTTATCTAGCAAAAGGCTATATTTTTCATTGAAACTAGACTAAATAACTGTTCCATAGCCTTTGAAAATCACTTCAATTTTATTGGATAATTATAATATCTTATAAAATCATATTTCATCATCTTCCTCCTCCCATTTACATCAGTTTTGCTGCAACAAGAGAGAGAGAAAAAGTTGAGAGCTTCAGAGAGGGAAAGGGGAAGAGATCTTGTACGGTAAGCCTATTTCTCCAACGATTTAGCTCCTAACATGTATAACTCGAACCCTAAGCTACTCCTCTTTGTTCTTTAAGGTTTTGAAGCTCAAAATATGTTGTTGGCACTTAGTGTTTCAGCCACATTGAGGAAAAGCTAGTGGGAGCTTAAGGTAACTTCTAAACTCCTGTATATTACTATTATGGCTGTTGTTGACAATTTAATCGGTGACACTTCGCCGGATTGTGTTTGATTTGAAATTTTGGAATTGACATTGCCTAGGAGTTATGCTGCCCAAATTGGGTTTAAATAGTATTTATAACTCAATTAAATAGTTAATAAAGTAGTTAGGAGGAGAAAGGAACACGTCTGCAGAGTCAGATTTAGAAAATCCCAATTTTTCTTGGAGAATTGGGAATTTTAGCTAGTTCTATTTGGAGGGCTTCGAGTTGGATTTTTAACATTATGATGAATCCATTGTGTTGAGGAGGGAAAATTAAGTAGGGTTACAGTTGGTCACTTTTTTGGAAAAGCCCGAAAAAGCATAATTACAAAAACACCCCTGAAATCCTTAAAGTGGGGCTACTAAGGGCAATTTCATATTTTAGGAGTGACTTTGGTAATTTTGAGTCCAGAAATGGATTTCTTGGGAGAACATATGTTAGGATAGCCTAGGTTAGAAATTCGAGAAAAGTGTAGTCGGACCGGGTACGGCGGGGCCGAGGCGGGTCCCTAAGGGCATTTTGGTAAATTTTTACCACAGGCTAATATAACCATTATAAACACTATAGAAGTGCCTAAAATGGTACATGAATGGGTTTTAACCTATTTTTTGTATATTTGACTTTTTAGAACCAAGTTGAGAGCCTGAGGGGTTGGCATGCAAATCAAAGAGCCTCTTTAAGGATCAAGCAAGGGCGATTAAGGTAGGGAACTTACTTCTCCTGCATGTATTTTAGACTTGTGCTAGTGTATTGATACATGTTATTGCTTTTCTTGATTATGTGAAACATATATGAATGACTGAAGCTCTGTTTCTATTTATACTGTGGTCATAGTTTTGTTGCATGAAACATTGAGCAGTCAGATATGTCATTGTGTTAGCATGACTTTATGTAATGCAAACATGTAATACATTAAGCACTTATCATGCAAGCATATTGGTATTGTTTTCCTACTGAGATTCTTTAGAATCTCACCCTCCCCTACCAATAATTTAGAGAGAAGGAGATAGAAGATATGCTGAGAATAAAGAAAAGAATCGTATGAGGGGATTGTGGTGGTAGAACAAAGATGGGAAGATGTCTCCGTTTCACTCAGATGGGTTTAGACACCATAGTAGCCCTGTGCAGCTACATTGATGGTAATTATTATGCATGAATCCCTATGGGGAATTTCTGTAATCAAGCACTCTTTATAAGTATATTTATGCTATTCTTGTGTTGCCCACTGAACCCCATATCATTTTCCTCAAATGCTCTGGTAAAGGTGAAATCAAAATAAGGGCGTGGCATTTTGGTATCAGAGATTCAAGAGGTTCTGGAAGAGCCTAAAAGGTTCTGGGAGAGGGGCGGTTCTGACAACAGGATGGTATACTGATATGGTCTTGATTACACAGTACTAGAAAATATGCATGGACATGAGGTACCAAAGGAGGGTATCTTCCCAATTTGTCAATCAGCTCTAAGAAATAGGGAGTACCAAAGGGCAATTAGTGGTGCAATACTAGATGATAATGGTTTAAGGATGTTGTGAAACCTGAGGAGGAGGGCACGGTAAAGGCCAAGTATAGTCCACACATAATATTTTGATAGTCAAAGATAGTCAGCATGACTCATGAGTCAAAGGCAGTTTCAGAGTATAGGTTGTCAGGAGCAGATAGAGCCAATATCTGTGTTTTGGCATGGGTACACGAAAGTTAAGCATGCTCGACCCAGGGTAATCAAGAATGGGTTACCCCTGGAAAGTTAGTTGGTAAGGTCAATGAGACTTGAGGAATAGTAAATTGTCTTAAGGTTTTGCCATGACTAATGATCATCTTAATTAGATGATATGAAGAATGTTTAAATGTACAATGTGATGATGTAAGTATTGATTTTAATATGGAACATTTCTATGGCAGTGAGTACTTCCAGAAAGGTTCATTTGATGAGGTTATGGGAACTTGAGGCATAGTAAATGTTTTGAGGTTCTCCATATTAAGCGGTGATCCCTACAAAGGTTGTTGTGATAAAGGAATGTAGAAATGATGTATGGTGATATATGAGCCGTGATGATTATGTCGTATATTGATCATGGAGGATCCGATTTGATGATATTGAAGGTTGGGGATAGGCTTGAATCAGGTCTAAGCTGAAATAGTGCTTAGGTCAAAATGTGAATCAGGTTGCACTATGGTTTTGTTGCATGATAGAAGTCTGAACCTTGTGGATAGTGTTGAACCTTCAATAACATTTTAAAGATGTTTTCGGTTAGAGAATCTAGGCTGTATGATCTTACAAGTCGCATATGTTGTAGTAAACCTATATGTTCAAAGGCCCTAAGACTTAGGGGACCAATGTGCTCTTAGGCTGGCAAATATACTCAAATTTGTCTTGGGTTATTGATGATTCGTGGAAATAAGGCAAGTGATTTCCCGGCTCAGCTAATGTTGAGGTTCAAAGAGTTGAATTGTGATCCAAGGATCAAACACAATAGTTGAGCTAATTCTTAGGAATTTGACTTGACCTGGATGGTCAGAGGTACCAGGAAGGTGTACTAAATGAATCAAAATGTGTATAAGGTATCCCGAGGTTGTTAGTTGTTAATCTAGTATAGGGAAAGAGTTATCTATAGAGGATTCGGATCGGAGAGGGCTACCTACAGAGAGTTCTGATCAGAGAGGGCTATCTATGGAGAGTTCTGATCAGAGAGGGTTGCCTACAGAGAGTATTGATTGGAAAGGGCTACCTATGGTGAAATCTGATTGAAAGGGCTACCTACGGAGAATTTTGACTGAAAGGGCTACCTACGGAGAATTCTGACCGAAGGGGCTGACCAATCAATTGACTGAGTAAAGCATCGAGTACAGTACCATAGTGTGGAGCCACTGTGACAACAAACCCTAGTTGAAGCCACCATGACGATGAACCCTAGCGTGGAGCCACCATGACGACAAACCCTAGTGTGCAGTTGCCTTGACGATGAACTGTAGAGTGCAGCTGCCATAACGTTGAATCATAGAGTAGAGCTATGGGAATGTAAAATCTCAATAATATGATTATGGCTTCTGGAAGTAGAACTTTGGGGCCATGTTTTCATATGAGAAAGATTCTTGGAGGATCCCAATATAATGAAAGTAATGTTAGGTTGGCAGAGGCCAAAAACTGTTTTTGAGATTTATAGTTTTCTAGATTTTTGTGGGTTATTACTGGAAATTCATTCAAAATTCTTTTGAATGGTGCTGCCGATTATCCATTTCACGTGAAAGGATAGATTGTTGAGTGGGGTAAATGATGTGAATGATGTGTATATTTGTTTGAGTTGCATCACCATGCCAATAGTCCTCCGGTAGCTAACAACGGTTCAGGTGAGAGCTGTGTGCATCCTCGGCGGTGAAAGAGGATGAGGATGGGGTGTAACCATGCCAATAGTCCTTTGTAGCTAACAACGGTTCAGGTGAGAGCTATGTGCATCCCTAGCAGTGAATGGGGATGAGGATGGGGTGTAACCATGCCAATAGTCCTTCGGTAGTTAACAACAGCCATGTTGATTGTGAATGAAAGAGGATAAGGGTGAGATAGGAGGTTGAGACTCCTGGTCAGCTGCTTGGATAGAAGAGACTGAGACTCTAGGTGGGCCGTTATAGTAGGGTGCTTCGGATAGAAGAGATTGAGATGCCGGAGTGGCCCAATGTTATTGTTAATGCCTAAAGTCCCGGTTACCAGAAGTGGAGTCACTGGTTGGTGTATGGTGAGGGTAACACCATAGAGGTTAATACGGTAAAGTAATATTGTTGTTAATGCCCAAAAGTCCCGGTTACCACTAGCAGAGTCAATGGTGGGTGTATGGGTGTGGGTAATGCCATGAAAGTTGATATGATGAAGTGATGTTATTGTTAACATTCAAAAGTCCCGGTTACCTCTATCGGAGTCACTGGTGGGTGTATGGGTGAGGGTAATGCTATGAAGTGGATACAGTGTAAGCTAAGGTATATGTGAACACAGCGGAAGTTGTCATTTGTATGTAGTGAATTTGTGGTGTTTTGAGTTATTCTTGGAAAGGGTGACTAGATTGAGTAGAGTGGAGGCATATGCCTCCCAACTACTGAGCTATTATGAAATGAGCCGGGCACTCATGATCTGGAGCTTGGGACTATTGGGTTCGTGTGGTGATTGGGTTCCTACAATGATTGTGTTCGTGTAGTGATTGTGTCATGTAGTGGTTGTATATAGTAGCGATTATGATTTTGGGACAAATGTATTATGTTAGTGTTTGTGTCAAAGTTATGGTGCCATTGCCTATATGGGGTGACGATGGAATAGCATGATGACCATTAGTGTCCCAAGTATTGTTTTATCATAAAGATCGAATGTATGACAACACGAGTAAATGGAGTTACTGGAAAACTCACAACCTGGAAATCAAGTATCATCCAGGTAAAGTTAATCTCGTTACTGAGGTGTTTAGTTGTAAGGCGTTGCGGATTGTTGCAGTAATTATTGAGGATTGTCGAGATCTAAATCTCTCAAAACAAATTGTGTGTTAAGTATAGTGTACCCAAAGGGGAAAGTAACTTGATGTCTGAGATTGAAGTAGCTTAAAGCTAGAATAGGTGAGTGAAGTCCATTTGAACTATGATTGAATGAGGGGAAGACCTCTAGAATTTGAAAATGGAGATCACATGGAGCTCAAAGCTAGAAGGGGCAAGTGAAGTCCATCCGAAGCATGATCGAATGAGGTGAAGACCTCTATAATTCAAAAATGGAGATCACATGCTTATGAGAGTGTCTCCGGTCACGGGAATCGGTAAAGTAAGCAAGGAAAAAAAAATTTTTGAGCCATGATGCATTGGTCCGTTGAGATTCTTACGAGAATCGGACTTGTAGTGTACCGTTTATGCAAGTGGTCAAGAAGGGGCTGTCCTAATGAGAAACAATTTAAGAAATGGAAGCCGTCATGAAGAGGCATTCTAGGTTTATGTCCCAGGTTGTGTAACAAATTTTGAGGATGAATTTATTGTACGGGGAAAGAATTGTAATGGCCCAGATTTTATTAAGGGCTAATGACCTTTTAAGAGGTTGTAAGGAATATTTAGAAAATCATTTTATGAATTAAAGAGTATGAGAAATTTGTATACAAAAATGAAATTTATTGAATTTGCAAGTGCTTGTCATTTCATTGCTTCAAGTGAGATAGTGAGTTTGTCATGACGTTTTGGAAGACCAAATGATGCGTAAAAATTATGAACTTTTATAGGGTAAAAGTAGACATCCTCAACTTTAATTTGATAGGTCATATAACTCAATTAGAGCTATATACAAAGAGTTATAAATTTTTGAAGTTTACCAGCGAAATTGATTATTTTCTGGTACAGCATGAAAAGATTGAAAATCTGGACATTTTGTACTTATATCTAGCAAAAGGCTATATTTTTTGCTGAAACTAGGCTCAATAAGGGTTTTATAGCCTTTGGAATCACTTCAATTTTATTTTTTTAGAATTAGTTATGATTTTTCAAAGTTAGGGCAGAAAATCTGCCAGAATTTTGTAAAAATCCGAGAATGGGAAAATAATTATTGGATAATTATAATATCTTATAAAATCATATTTCATCATCCTCCTCCTCCCATTTATGTCAGTTTTCTGCAACAAGAGAGAGAAAAAGTTGAGAGCTTTAGAGAGAGAAAGGGGAAGAGATCTTGTACGGTAAGCCGATTTCTCCAACGATTTAGCTCCTAACACATATAACTCTGACCCTAAGCTACTCCTCTTTGTTCTTTAAGGTTTTAAAGCTCAAAATATGTTGTTGAGCACTTAGGGTTTCAGCCACATTGAGGAAAAGCTAGTAAGAGCTTGAGGCAATTTCCAAACTCTTGTATATTAACTATTTTGGATGTTGTTGACAATTTAATTGATGAAATTTCACCAAATTGTCTTTGATTTGAAATTTTGGAATTGACATTACCTAAGGGTTATGCTGCCGAAATTGGGTTTAAATAGTAGTTATAACTCAATTAAATAGCTAATAAATTAGTTAGGAGGAGAAAGGAACATGTTTGCGGAGTCAGATTTGGAAAACCCCAATTTTCCTTGGAGAATTGGGAATTTCAGCCAGTGCTATTTGGAGGGGTTGGAGTTAGATTTTTAACATTCTGATGATTCAATTGTGTTCAGGAGGGCAAATTAAGTGGGGTTACAGTTGGTCACCTTTTCGGAAAAGCCTGAAAAAAGCATAATTATGAAAACGCCCATGAAATCCTTAAAGTGGGGCTGCCAAGGGCAATTTCATCTTTTGGGAGTAAGTTTGGTAATTCTGAGTCCGGAAATGGATTTCTTGGGCGAAAATATGTCAAGATAACCTAGGTTAGAATTTCGGGAAAAGTGCAGCCGGACCAAGTATGGCTGGGCCGGGTTGGGTCCTAGAAGGCATTTTGGTAAATTTTCACCATAGGCTAATATAACCATTATAAACACTATGGAAGTGCCCAAAATGGTACATGAATGGGTTTTAACCTAATTCTTCTACATTTGACATTTTAGAACCAAGTTGAGAGCCTGAGGTGTTGGCACACAAATTGAGGAGCCTCTTTAAGGATCAAGCAAGGGCAATTAAGTTAGGGAACTTACCTCTCTTGTATGTATTTGATATTTGTGCTGGTGTATTGATGCATATTATCACTTTGCTTGATTATGTGAAACATATATAAATGATTGAAGCTCTATTTCTGTTTATATTGTGGCCATAGTTTTGTTGCTCGAAACATTGAGCACGCAGATATGTCATTGTGTTATCATGAGTTTATGTAATACAAGCATGTCATGCATTAAGCACTTATCTTGCATGCATATTAGTACAATTCTCTCAAGTTGTTCTCTGTAATTCTGCACTGTTCAACCGCATTGTTGAACTTAGTAAATTGGTGAGTAGCTAGGCGTTTCCTCAACTCTCGCCTCAGACCATAGATGAGCATATCCGAACTCCATTCTTCGTCATCCTTGTACCGGAGGTAGGAGGAGTACCGAGCCAATCGAACAAAACGGGACAAGTAATCATCGAAGCTCTCTGTATCCCCTTGTCTGATATTCAAAAACTCCGTCTCCTTCTCGAGTCTCACTGATTTGGGAAAATACTTCTCGTTGAACTCTTGTTGAAATAGTTCCCAAGTCAGTGGCATTTCTTTGCTCTTCAATGTTAGGGCGATATTCCGCCACCAACGGTCTGCATCCCCTTCGAGCTTATAAACGGCCAGCCGTGGCTTCTCCTCATCCGGGCAACCAAGAACCTCAAATATTTTCTCCAGCCTGTTCATCCAATCTTCAGCTACTTGAGGGTCAAACCTTCCTCTGAACGCTGGAGGCAGATGCTTGCAGAATCTGGTGACCCAAAACTGAAGGTCTCTTTTCTCTCTAAGCAGCATCCCATGTGATTCTTGATTCGAAATAGCACGAGGTGGGGATTCTAGTGGTCGTGCTGATCCTTCTGCAGTGTCCTCATGTCGAGTTTCTTCTTGAGTTTCCTCCAGAGTGGACTGAACTGGACCTTCCTTGTTCTTCGCTTTCTCTGCTCTGAGCTCTTCTCTCAGCTCAGTTATCATATCCCGCTGATCTTTGATTAGACCCATTAATTCCTGTATTGCATCTGGTGGGTTATCCTTGACGACCTCCACCTCTGGGTCTACACGCGGAATATTGGGGCGTCCTCTAGTTTTCTTCATTCTACAAACAACTTGCCCCATTAATTTAGCAGAGATAGTATGCACATATAGTCACAAAACTCATATATATCCATGTCGATAAAACATACATGTGCATACACAACAATCATTCACAGATAATCTTCTATCCCTACTACTATCTAAGGGATCTATCCTAGCAACCTCTACCCTTGCCAGGAACTACAGCTCTTATAACAAAATGTAACCCCCTGACTTTAAACACATAATTATAATTCGATAACACATATTAAATCGGATTAGAGACCATTGGATGTTTTAACCTCGTTTTAAACTTTCTGTCTCACAGTAAAATTTTTTACAAAACTTTCAAAACTCTTTTTCCCATCCTGGTCTCAATTTCAATATTCGAATATAATTACCTGTGCAGTTAATATACATTCAATCATATCAGAGTGTATATCCGCATCCCCGGCAACTCCCGGGTTCTATACATAAAAACCTGAAGGTTTATAAGTATACACTAGGGGATTACACAACCAAAATCGAATGTAGTGTTCCTGATTCAAAATATACAGTAATCCTAAGTTCAAAATACATAACCAACGTTTCCAATTCAACTATATATCCCCAAGGGTCCTAATTGCTCCGGGTTGGCCGCTTCACCTTTGAGCCACACGCCCTGTCTGAAATGTTAGTCATGGGAAAGAATGAGATTAGAGAGAATCTCAGTAGTAACAAACCACTCACACAATGCATAAACACAAAGCATGTACATAAATCACGAACAGCAACAGCAGCAACAATCTCAAAGATACATGGTTTTCACCATAAACGACAGCACTCAAGGCTGTATACACAATACGACAGCTCTTGCTGTAATCAACATCACGACAGCTTACGCTGTAATCATAATAACGATAGCTTACGCTGTAAACGACAGCCTGCACTGTAAATGACAGCTATCACCAGCTGTAACCACAGCAGCATCAAAGATTCATCACAGAACAGTGATAACACACACATACAGAGCATTACACATAGTATAAGAGAGAGAGTCACTACCTGATCCTTTCCCGACGTTTCTTGGCACAGCGGGCTCACGAGGACGGCAAATATCAATCCTGTAAACCAAGTTAGGGACAACCCGTCAATCTCTTTCCCAAGTTTTATCTCTATAATACTTAAGTTGATTATCACTATGGTCAATTAATCAAGTCAAATAAGGAGCTAAAGTGGTCAATTAACCTAAAAGGCTAATTTCTAACCTCAAAGTTCCACAATATTACATTATGCCATAAAATCTTCAATTTTCGCATAGGTGACCAATCTTCCAGAATTTTCCAACATCTTTGAAAAATCATAACTAATTATAGAAAAATCAAAATGAGGTGATCCCAAAGCATATTGAAAGCTCTTGAAGTCCTCTTCATAGGAAAAATATGAATCACTACCAGAAATCACCACACAATTCCAGAATTACACAACATTCCACACTGCTCCAGAATTAGGTCCAGTTTCGACATCAAACTTTGGGCAATCAGAACTCCCAGCCCAAAAAACGAAATGACACAAGTTATATGTCCATTTTGAAGCTTGGAATGTGAAATTTAAGAATGGAAATTTTCAGAATTTTTAGACACCAATTTCCCATTCAAAATGTCCCTACAAAATGACTGCCCTGCACAGAGTTACACTTGACAGTTTTTCCAATTTTCAACCAATGTGTCCAATGGCTTCAAAATCAACAACCAAACCTATTCCCACATAATTTTTCGTGTAGAACACAATGGTAACATCAAAATGAACAAATTCCCACTCATTCCCCATGTCCTGTTTTGGCAGAATTTTAGGGTATTTCACAACAAATAACCACTTCACTATCTAATCACTAAGCTTAGCTCATTTGCCTCCAAACCAACATATAAGCACATACATAGGATGAAAGCTTCATGATCCCTAATATACCCTAAAAAAATGAAATTAGAGCTGTCACAATAACCAACCACAACTCAGCCAATTAAAGCATCATATACATCTACATAATGCTCTTACTCACCTCTTGCTTCTTCTTGTGTTCTTTTCTTGATTCCTCAACTTTTGTTCTTGCAAGGTGGCTGAAAACACCTCCTCTTCAAAAACAAAAACCATAGAAATGAAACTAAGGAAGAGAGGAACAAGTTTCATGAAGGTCACTTGAGCCATAGATGAGGTTAAGAAGGTGAAAAATCAAGATTAAGCTCACCTTAAAACCTTGCTTTTCTTCCTCTACGTTTTTGCTGCTGTAACCGACTTGAGGAGAGAGGAAATATGTGACTTAATGATCAGATTTTTGGCCCCTCTTATCTCTCAAAGTCCAAACAAAAATATGGTGCAAAAGTAGATAAAAGATGTGGTGAAAAGTACTTCACTTGGTTATATACTTATGGTGAATTAACTAAGGGTAAATTTGCTTCAAGTTTTCTCTTTCCTTCCTCCTCCCTTTTTGACCGAAATGTTTTGCCTTCGTATTCAAGATATCATCTTATGCTTGGCCTACAATTATTGACCAAGTCTTCATCTCCTTACTTGGTCTTTCATATGCTTCTCTTTCTCTCTTTATTGTCACCAAAAATAGCTCTTAAAGAGCAAAACAAATACTCCTTGATTTATCATAAATTTTTCCTCTTCAAATACATTACTTTAGTTGCAATATTTGACCAATTCAACATATTTTCTTTTCCTCCTCATGCCATACGAATTGTAGCCCTTGGAATAGCCAAAAGAGCTTCTTGAATCAATCATAATTCCAACTCTTCAAATATTACTTCTTTAGTTGAAATTGTTGACTTAGTCACCACCTTTTACAACTTGGTCAAATTGCCTTCACATGTCATATATTAATAACCTATATTGTCTACTTATATCTTACGTAAGTCATGGCCCTTTGAAGGAGATGATGATCTTATAACATATCCACTTGCAATATAATATTCAATTGCCAATTTTTTGCATGTGAAAATTGACTAAAGTCGTAACAAAATTTCTAGAGGTAATTCTGTCATTAATCCCACCATCTATTCTGTACATTTAGCCCTTGAGTACATTTTGGGATATTACAATTCTCCCCCCGTACAATAAATTTCGTCCTCAAAATTTGTTACACAACTTGAGCCATAAACTCCGGATATCGTTTTCACATATCCTCTTCCACTTCCCAAGTTGCTTCTCTTTGAGTCATTCCCTTCCAGATCACCTTCACGTACGAAATGCTTCGGTGTCTGAGCCGTCGTTCCTCTCGAACAATGATCTGCTTTGGTTCTACCGCATACGTGAAGTTATCTTGTAACTTGACATCTTCATACTCAATGATGTGAGATGGATCCGGTTGGTATTTCTTCAGTTGAGAAACATGAAACACATCGTGGAGCCTGCTCAAGTTTGGGGGTAGGGCTACTCGATAGGCAACAGGCCCAATCCTCTCAAGAATTTCAAAAGGACCTATATACCTTGGGCTCAGTTTCTTCCGCTTGATAGCTCTCCCGATACCAGTGACTGGTGATACTCTCAAAAAGACATGGTCACCAACCTTAAACTCTAGAGGCCTTCTCCTCTTGTCAGCGTAACTTTTCTGTCGACTCTGCGCTGCAAGGAGCCTCTTACGAATGATTCAAATCTGTGCCGAGGTTTGGTCAATCAACTCCGGCCCATATAGCTTCCTTTCAGATAATTCATTCCAGCATAAGGGTGATTGGCACTTCCTCCCATACAACGCTTCATACGGCGCCATTTGAATGCTCGCATGATAGCTGTTGTTGAAAGCAAACTCAGCCAGTGGAAGAAAGCGATCCCAATTCCCTTTGAAGTCAAGGACATAAGCTCGCAACATATCTTATAATTTCTGAATTATCCTCTCTGATTGTTCATCCGTTTGAGGATGGTAAGCCGTACTAAACCTCAATTGAGTTCCTAGAGCTTCATGCAATGCCCTCCAAAATCTTGAAGTGAATCGGGGATCTCGGTTAGAAATGATATTCTTCGGTGTACCATGAAGTTTGACAATCTCTCGGATATAAATCTCCGCTAGTTTATCAGGAGAATAACCAGCATTGATTGGTGTGAAGTGTGCCGACTTCATTAACCGATCCACAATTACCCAGATCGTATCATAGTTCCTGATCCTGGGCAATCCCACAACCAAATCCATAGTCACGCTTTCCCATTTCCATTCCGGAATCTCAGGACTCTGAAGTAAACTAGGCGGTCTCTGGTGCTCGATCTTTACCTTCTGGCAAGTGAGACACCTTGCTACATATTTGGTCACATCACTCTTCATTCCCAGCCACCAATACACAGATTTCAAATTATGATACATCTTGGTCATACCAAAATAATCGAGTACTTTTTATCAGTACATTTATGCTATTCCTGTGTTGCCTATCAAACCGCATTTCATTTTCTACAAATACTATGGTAAAGTTAAAATTAAAATAATGGTGTGACACCAAACATTACTGTGAGATTAATGGTCCTGAATAGCCACGTACTCTATTTGGGTTAATTTAATGTCAAAAGAATGAAAGCTTGGTCAACATCTTTGATTTTTATGAAAACCAACATACCCACTTTATTTTTCATAAGGATTCTAGAATGCCTAACATTGTTGAGAGATTCATCCGTTTAGGCCTTGAAAGGCCACATACGCTCTTTGGGTTAATTTGAGGTCAAAAGAATGAAAGTTTGATTAACATCTCGTATTTGCATGAAAACCCACATACCCAATCCATTTTTTATGAGGATTCCAGAATTGCTAACATTGTTGGAGATTTACCGGTTAGGCCATGAACAGCCACATACGTGATTTGGGCTATTTTGAAGTCAAAAGAATTAAAGTTTGGTCAACATCTCAGATTTGGGTTAAACTACATACCAACTACATTTTTCATGACGATTCCAAAATGCCAAACATCATTGCGAGATTGATCCGTTTGGGACCTGATCGGCCACATACACTATTTATGCTAATTTATGGTCAAAAGAAAAAACGTTTGATAGATGTCTCGTATTTGTTTGGAAACCCACACACCCATTACATTTTTCATGAGGATTCTAGAATGGCTAACATATTTGGAGATTCATCGTTTGGGCCCTGAACGGCCACGTAGGCTATTTGGGCTAACTTGAGGAGAAAAGAATGAAATTTTGGTCAATATCTCGGATTTGCTTGAAAACACACATACCCACTTTATTTTTCATAAAGTACCAGAATCACAAACATTGTTGTGAAATTTATCCATTTGGGACCTGAACGACCACATACGTGATTTGGACTTTTTTTGAAGTCAAAAGAATTAAAGTTTGGTCAATGTCTCATATTTGGGAGAAAAACCACATAGTGACTACATTTTTCATGCAGAATCTAGAATGCCTAACATTGTTTTTTTAATACCCCAAATTTTGAGATTTGAGGCTAGAGTATAAGCCATAAATAAGTGGACTACTGATCCCTGGTTTAGCAGGAGCCCTAATTTATTCCCTAATAATTCTTCTATCTTTGGGGTATTAAAGAAAGTAAAATGAAGAATTTTGGAGAATACGATATACGTTGTGATTTGAATTTGTTGTATAGTCGGTGCCCAAGCCCTGTATTTAATCTTAATTGTGTGACAAAGCTTAAAATGCATCATAAGGGAAGGGTAGAGCGCATGGCATGAGAAAATGTGATATAAAATATGCTTAGTGGTGATTCAAGAGGAATTGCCATAATCAGGGGCAAAATGGTAAAGTTACTTACCAATTGGTCTGTTTCTGAAGAGGAAGCTCATTGGTAACTGAAAGATCAATGGTTATGATTGATTTTATAAGAGATCAAAGGGTGGAATCACATGTGTGTGGGCTTATGTGAGCTTATGTTGGTGTGATGAGATTATGACAAGTGGCAAAATGTGAGCCATTGGATCATGGTCAACTTTTCAACTTTTCCCTTTCTCCTCTCTTCTCTAAGTCGGCTAGGGAGCTTAAGGGAGGCCAAATTTCTGATCTCACTCTCTCTCTCTTCATCCTCCATGGATGCATAAAGCAAGGGAAGAAAGAGAAAAGGAAAGGTGATGTTTTAGCTTTATTCTTGTCCTTTTTAACTTAAACACTGTTTTTAATGTTGTTCATATTGATAAGGGCTTCATCTCTATGGTTTTAGATTTGTAAAAGAAGATGTTTTAAAGCTTGAGGAAATTTGAAAGATGAAGAATCAAGAAACTAGCTTGGGAAAGAGGAAGAGGTGAGTATTTGATGCCTTTTGATCTATATATTGTGATGTTTGACTGGTTTTGAGAATTTGTGGATTTTGGCCTGGGTTTATGTGACATGTAATTGTATGAATTGCATGTTGTTTTGTGTTGAAAATGGTATTTGGATATGTTTTGGTGTCATTGGGATTGTTTGGAACTTTGGAAGGAAATTGGTGTGAATTGGGTAAAGTGGGTTATAAGTGTGACCAAGGGGGAAAATGTCATTGTGATGTGATTTTGGATGTTGTGAGGGTTCCAAATAGGTTCCTTGTACGAAATTATGTGGGAGTGACTTTGTGTTAGTTTTAGGACCATTGGAAACATATGTTGGAAGTTAAGGAAAATTCTATGATTTGCTGTGTTTTGGCTTCTGATAGAGCCTCACTCGAGTTAAGAGGGATCTCACTCGAGTGCAGTATCATATTCCCTTTTTTCTCTTCATTTTTCTGTTCTTCTTCCGTGCAAACAAGTGAGAGTGCATTTCCTCATCTGCAAGTGAAGTGGGTCCTCCTTCGGGTTGTAGATTTGGTGATTGGTTGTCATAGATGTTGGGATGACTGTATGTGGTTGTGGAAGTATGTTTGATGTATATTTGGATATGTGTTCGAAAGAATATTGTGTAATCCCTATATGAGAACTTGTATATGGGCGAATATGCCTTTGAAACTCATTGGTGAAGGGTATGAACCTAGGATTGCCAGATTTATGTTGTGCACTCTGATATATACTAAATGTGATTTATCCGTGTGAAGTAATTGTATTCAAAATATGAATGTGAGACCAGGTATATTAGATTTTCAAAGGTATTTGTGAAAAACCTATTGTAAAGATGGGATATTAAATGAGTTTTGTTTATCTGTTGGTCTCTAATTCATTTTAATCATAAATTTCGGATATAATTATGGAGGGGGTTACATTGTTTATATCAGAGTTGTAGTTCCTGGCAAAGATGGATTTTGCTAGGTTAATTCCCTTAGGCCAAACTAGGGAATAGGTGATGAGTTGTGATTGCGTAAGAAATAGGCGATGATTTGTGATTGTTTGTGGTATACACATTAAGGTCCCTGCTATTTATGGATATATGAGTTTATGGGCTGTGTGTATACATTATCTGTGATGTGGATGTGGTGAATCAGTGTGGTTTGCCCGAAATCAGATGTGTAGACCCAACGGTGGAGGTAATTTATGATAATCTCCCGCATAGGAGGATGATGTGTCTGAATAGAGAATAAAGGAAAATGAATTTCAAGGTATGTGATATTGAGGTTCTAGGTTCATCATGACACCAACCTAAATTATTGGGTGAGAAACCCTAGGTGGTATGACATCACTGGTCATGTCAAGTGGACTTGTGTGTTTAAGGCCCTAAGACCTAGGGAACTAGTGTGCCTTAGGCTGGCAGAGATATTTGAACTTGTGTTGCGGTTGACGGTGCTTCGTGGAATTGAGGGAAGTGATTTCTGGGTTTAACTGAGGTTGAGGTTTAAGAGATGAATTGTGATCCAAGAATTGGACTCAATAGTTGGGCTAATTCTTAGGAAGTTGAGTTGACCCAGATAGTCTGAGGTACCAGAGTATGGTACTAAATTGAATTGAAGTGTGTATCAGGTATCCTAAGGCTGCCAGTTGTTAACCTAGGACAAGGGAAAAGCTATCTATAGAGGATTCGGATCATAGAATGCTATCTACGGAGAGTCTTGACCGGAGAGGGCTACCTATGGTGACATCTGATTAGAGCGGCTATTTGTGAGTCTTTCACCTGCGGCCTATCGGTGGTTTTGGTGGGAGGACCATGCTTGCTAGCTGATGGGAATATGGGGGATTGACTGTCACCTGTGGCCTATTGGTGTTGACGGTGGGAGGATCGTGCCTTCGGGGTGGTGGAGATATGATGGACTGGTTATATGAAAGCCGGAAGGCTATGTGTGAGTTTCTCACCTGCGACCCATCGGTGATTCCGGTGGGAGGGCTGTGGTTGTAGGGCGGTCAAGTTACAGGGGATTGACTATGTGATTTTGTGAAAGCCGCTATGACGAAAAACCCTAGTGTGCAGCCGCTGTGACAACGAATTGTAGAGTGCAGTTGCCGTGACATTAAATCGTAGAATAAAGCTTTGGGAATGTTAGGACTATGGTCTCTCAATGA
This sequence comes from Inga leiocalycina, assembly GCA_963242795.1. NCBI lineage: Eukaryota > Viridiplantae > Streptophyta > Magnoliopsida > Fabales > Fabaceae > Inga > Inga leiocalycina. The sequence goes on from OY725323.1 coordinate 52,405,613, forward strand.
TGTGTTGGTTATGGCTTCTGGAAGTAGAACTTCGGGGCCATATATTTGTGTGAGAAGGGGTCTTAGAGGATTCTAGTTTGATTTTGAGATGTGTTGTGTTGTGTTGTGAACAGGCAGGGGTTTGGGTGTGTCCTACCTAGCTTGATAGATAGTGTGAATTGTGATGTGAAAAAGGCAATAGTGATGAATATACCCGGTTCCAATTTGATATGATTATGCATTGTGAGTTTATCTCCCCAGTTAGGCTGGATCAGGTTGATCCGGTGGGCTGGGCCTGGTAGGCATAGGCTCAGGATGTAATGAATATTTGTGGGTCTTTCACTTGCGACCGTATGGGGTGGTTTCCATGGTAGAGGACCATTCTGATGGGGCGGTAGTTTATAGGGGATTGACTATTTGTGAGCTGGCAAGGCTATACGTATACACCGCTACGCTAATAGTCCCTGAGTCGCTAACAATAGTTCAGGTGGGGCTGCATGCCTTCCCGATAATAAAAAGGGATGAGGGTAGGGTGTGACAATTGTGAACAAGCTGGGATTGGGGTATGGTTGTAGCCGCAGAGCAGAGCTAGTTTAGCTGATGGCCAATTTGACTACATGATTGGGGGTTCTCACTTGTGAGGGCACTTACCCCAGTATGGCCAGCATGGCTAGCCACTAGGTTGGTTGCAGCGGTGTTGACCCCAGGCCGAAAGGCGGTACGTAAAATTAGAGTCTGCGATATGGGTTGCTGTGAAGCTATATGAATAAGGTGGAAGGCCGAGGTATTTGTGCAAGAGACGAAAGTCAAGGTATTCTTGCAAATGTGTAAGCATTTCCAGGCCAATAGTCCTCAAGTTGCTAACAACAGTTTGGGTAAGAACAGCGTGCCTTCTTGGTGGTAAAAGAGGATGAGCATGGGGTGTGATTTGTAATATCCCAAAAAGTGATTAAAGGCTAATGACTTCAAAAGTGGATGTAATTATTGTTGAATAAACACTTTTGGAGAATGTGTGATGAGAATTTGGATATTTTAATGATTCCAATGGCTTCCTTGTGAAAATTTGTGTGGGGAGAATGTTTATTGTGAAATTGAAACCATTGGGAACAATTGTGCAAAGGTTGAAAACTCTGCCATTGAAACTCTGTACAGGGCAGCTGATTTGTATGGACGTTCAAATAGGCAAATGGTGTCGTGTCTAAAAATTTTGAAATTTTCTAGTCTTAAATTTCACATGTCAAGCTTCAAAATGGACATATAATTTGTATCATTTTGATTTTTGAGCTGAGAGTTATGGATTTTTGAAGTTTGCCCAGCGAAATTAATTATTTTCTAGAACAGTATGCAAAGATTGAAATTCTGGGAATTTTGTGATTCCATCCAGAAAAATTCTATATTTTCCCTTAAAACTAGACTCAATAAGGGTTCTATAGGCTTTGTAATCACTCCATTTTGATTTTTCTAGAATTAGTTATAATTTTTCAAAGTTTGGGCAGAAATCTGCCAGAATTTCTAAAAAATCTGAAATTGTTGGAAATTAATCAATAATTAAATATCATATAATATATGATATTAAATACCATCAGCCTTCTTTCTCCAGCCATTTTCGTGCTGTTCCAGACTTGAAACAAGAGAGAGAAGGTGAGAGAGTTTAGAGAGAGAAAGGGAAGAAATCTCACAAGGTAAGCCGATTTCTTCGACGATTTAGCTCATAGTGTGTATAACTCCGACTTTAAACTATTCCTCTTTATTATTTAAGGTTTTGAAGCAAAGAATTTCATGGTTCAAAGAGGCTAGGGTTCAGCCCAATTTGGGAAAAGCTAGTGGGAGCTTGAGGTAACTTCCAAACTTTGGTATATTACTTATTCTGGCTGCTGTGGGCAATTTAATCTGTGAAATTTTGCTGGATTGCCATTGGTTTTAAAGTTTGGAAATGATATGGCCTAGGGGTTATGCTGCCCAAATTGGGTCTTAATGTTAGTTGTAACCTAATGTAATAGTTAATAGAGTGGTTAGGAGTAGAAAGGAACGCGTTTATAGAGCCAAAATCGTAAAACCCTGATTTTCTCCGGAGAGCACATAAAATTTGGGCAGCTCTAGAAATGGGTCTTAGAGTTGGATTTTCAATGATTTGATGGTTCCATTGAGTTCAGGAGCGAAAATTAGGTGGGGTTACAGTTGGCCACTTTTTTGGAAAAGGCCGAAAAAGCATAATTACGAAAATGCCCCTGAAACCCTTGAAGTAGGGCTGCCAAGGGTAAATTTGAAATTTTACATTGAATTTGATAATTTTGAGTCTGGAAATGGATTCCTTGGGCGGAAATATGTTAGGATAGCCCAGATTAGAATTTCGGGAAAAGTGCAACCGGACCGGGTATGGCGGGCTCGGGCCGGGTCCCAGGGGCATTTTTGTAAATTTTCATTATAGACTCATATAACCCCAAGAAACACTATGGAAGTGTCTAAATGGTGCATTTAGAATTGTAGGATTCAATATTTGCCCTGTTCGTGATCCACCTACGTTAGAGCACAATCGGAAAGAACGAGGTAGTGACTCTTTCTCTTATACTGTGTGTGAAACATTGTATGTATGTTTGTCATACATTGAGAATACTTTGTGAATACATTGTGATGCTTTGAGTTCACAGCGCAAGCTGACGCATAGTGATACTTTGTGATACATATAGATCGCAGTAAAAGCTGACGCATAGAGATTACAGCCATGAGTGCTGTCATTTGTAGTGAAAGCCATGATACATTGTGATGCTGCTTAACATGATCATATATGCTATGTGTTTATACACTATATGAGTGATTTATTACTACAGAGATTCTTTTGAATCTCATTCTTTTCACTGACTAACATTTCAGACAGGGCAAGTGGCTCTAAGGAGAAACGAACCACCAGGAGCGGCTAAGATCATGTAGAGATGTGTTGTTAGGTTATTGGTCATCTATTTTGGACTTGGGATTACTGTTTATTTTTGAAATGTAGATATTACGTTGATGTTGGTCATGTAATCCCCTAGTTAGAACTTACAACCCTTAGTTTATACATGTATGAAACCGGGAGTTGCCGGGAATTTGGCTATGCACTCTGACACGTATGAATGTGATTGAACTGCGTAGAGTAATTAGATTCGAAAGATGAATATGAGACCATGTTGAACGAATTTTAGAAAAGAGATTTAAGAAAAATGTAATCGTCGGTCTCTAATCCCTTTAAATTACGCATTTTTGAATCTTAATTACGGATATCAAGGTAGGGGATTACATGATTTGTGCGAAAGATTATGTGTATACATTGCCACGCTAATAGTCCTCGAGTCGACAGCAACGGTTCGGGTAAGGACAGTGTGCCTTCCCGGTGGTAAAAGAGGATGAGGGTAGGGTGTGATTTATGTGAAAGATTATGTGTATACATTACCATACCAATTGTCCTCGAGTCACTAACAACGGTTAGGGTAAGGACAGTGTGCCTTCCCGGCGGTAAAAGAGGATGCGGGGTAGGCTATGATTTGTAAGAAAGATTGTGTGTATATATCGCCACGCTAATTGTCCTCAAGTCGCTAACAATGGTCCGGGTAGGGACAGCGTGCCTTCCAGGTGGTAAAAGAGGATAAGGGTGGGGTGTGATTTGTGTGAAAGATTATGTGTATACATCGCCATGCCAATAGTCCTCGAGTCACTAACAACAGTTAGGGTAAAGACAACGTGCCTTCCCAGTGGTAAAAGAGGATGAGGGTGAAGTGTGATTTGTGTGCAAGATGGTGTTTATACATCGCCACGCCTATAGTCCTCGAGTCGTTAATAACGGTTAGGGTAAGGACATCGGGCATTCCCGACGGTAAAAGAGGATAAGGGTGGGGCATGATTTGTGTGAAAGATTGTGTGTATACATCGCCATGCCAATAGTCCTCGAGTCGCTAACAACGGCTCGGGTAAGGACAACGTGCCTTCCCAGCGATAAAAGAGGATGAGGGTGGGGTGTGATTTGTGTGAAATATTATGTGTATACTTCGCCATGCCAATAGTCCTCAAGTCGCTAACAATGGTTCGGGTAAGGACATCATGCCTTCTTAATGGTAAAAGAGGATGAGGGTGGGCTATGATTTATGTCAAAGATTATGTGTATACATTGCCATGCCAATAGTCCCTGTGTCATTAACAACAGTTTGGGTAAGGACTGTGTGCCTCCCCCACAGTAAAAGGGGATGAATGTGGGGTGCGATTGTGGATCTTGTGACGTTGGTCACATATCATTGTGGTTGCAGCTGGGAGTGCTGTCGTCTTGTGACTTACGAGTCACGCATCAATGTGAAATCTGCTACGGATCTTGTGTAGCACCCAAAAGTCCCGGTTACCACTGGTGGAGTCATTGATGGGTGCACGGGTGAGGGTAATGTTGTGAAAGTGGATATAGTGAGAGTTGAAGTATTTGTATGTACAGCAGAGGCTGTCATTTGGTGTAATGAGTTTGTGATGTGTTGAGTTAATCCTGAAAGGGGTAACTAGATTGAGTTGAACAAAGTGGTGGCCTATGCTGCCCAATTGCTGAGATCTTATGAAATGACTCATGATTTAGAGCCTCTAATGATTGTGTTTGTGCGATGATGAAGTATTGTGGCAATTGTATGAGGTGGCGATTGCATTTGTTTAACAAATATATGGTGAATGTGTTCATGTGGCAATAATGTCATGGGCCAATTTCGGTTTCTTGGCAACAGTGTTGCATCCGTGTTCGTGCTGAAGATATGGCCTTATTACCAGTATGGGGTGATAGCAAAATTATATGGTGATTATGAGAATCCCGAGTGCTTGTGTGGGAAACCGAGAATGACACATTAAGTTTGTGTAAGATTTTTACGAGAATTAGGATTGTAACGTACAGTTTGTATGGGTGGTCAGGAAGGGACTGTCCCAATGAGGAATAATTTATGAAACAAAAGCCATCATGAAGAGGCATCCGAAGTTTATAGTTTATATCGTCCGACAAATTTTGAGGACGAAATTTATTGAACTGGCGGAGAAGCGTAATACCTCGAATTTTGAGATTTGAGGCTAAAGTATAAGCCTGAAATAAGTTGACTGCTAAGCCCCAGTTTAGATGGAGCCCAAATTTATTCCCAATGATTCTTCTATCTTTGGGGTATTAAAGAAAGTAAAATGGTGAATTTTGGAGAATATGATATATGTTGTGATTCGAATTTGTTGTAGTCGGTGCCCAAGCCCTATATTTAAGCTTAATCGTGTGACAAAGCTTAAAATGCATCATAAGGGAAGGGTAGAGCTCATGGCATGAGGAAATATGATATAAAATGTGTTTGGCAAGAGGAATTGCCATAATCAGGGGCAAAATAGTAAAGTTACTAACCAATTGGTCTGTTGCCAAAGAGGAAGCTCATTTGTAACTCAAAGATCAATGGTTAGGATTGACTTTGTAAGAGATCAAAGGGTGGAATCAGGTGTGTGTGGGCTTATGTGAGCTCATAGTTGGTGTGATGAGATTATGACAAGTGGGAAAATGTGAGCCATTGGATCATAGTCAACTTGTCAACTCTTCCCTCTCTCCTTTCTTCTCTAAGCCGACTAGGGAGCTTAGGGGAGGCCAATTTCTGATCTCATTCTCTCTCTCTTCATCCTCCATGGACGTATAAGGCAAGGGAAAAAAGAGAAAAGGAAAGGTGATATTTTAGCCTTGTTCTTGTCCTCTTTAATTTAAACACTCTTCTTTAATGTTGTTCATAATTATGAGGGCTTGATCTCTATGGTTTTAGATTTGTAAAAGAAGGTGTCTTAAAGCTTAAGGAAATTTGAAAGATGAAGAATCAAGAAACTAGCTTAGGAAAGAGGAAGAGGTGAGTATTTGATGCCTTTTGATCCATATATTGTGATTGTTTATGGGTTTTGAGAATTTGTGGATTTTGCCCTGGTTTTATGTGACATGTAATTGTATGAATTGCATGTTGTTTTGTGTTGAAAATGGTATTTGGATGTATTTTGGTGTCATTAGGATTGTTTGGAACTTTGGAAGGAAATTGGTGTGAATTGGGTAAAATGGGTTATAAATGTGACCAAGGGGGGAAAATGTCATTGTGATGTGATTTTGGATGTTTTGAGGGTTCCAATGGGTTCCTTGTGTGAAATTATGTGGGATTCACTTTGTGTTAGAGTTTTAGGACCAATAGAAACATATGTTGGAAGTTAGGGAAAATTCTGTCATCTGCTGCGTTTTGGCTTTTGATAGAGCCTCACTCGAGTAAACAGGGATCTCACTCAAGTGTAGCATCATATTCCCTCTTTTCCCTTTAGTTTTCGTTTACACTTCCGTGCAAAAAAGCGAGAGTGTATTTCCTCACCTGCGAGTAAAGTGGGTCCTCACTCGAGTTTGAGGTATCTCACTCTAGTGCATCTGTATTTTTGCACTAACACAACTTCTTGGGTTGTCACTCGCAGTCAGTTTTTTAAGAGTGTGAGTTAGCACTCACGAGTTTTGTGCCCTCACTCGAGTGGCAGAGCTAGTGCTCGAGTGTACTTCTGGCTCTGGGTTTTCTGTTGCTCTTGGGTAGTTACTTCATGTGCCACACTTTTTAGGACTCGATGAGTGTGGGGGCATCACTCGAGTGTTGATCTTGATGCTTGAGTACAATGAGCATTTCTGGTCTTTGTTTGTGCTTTCGGCCAAGCACTCGCACTAGTGAGCTTTCATGCTCGAGTGCAAGTCATCCATCACTCGAGTGTGTCATCCATCACTCAAGCGATGCAGTCAAAAATGGGATTTTGAGGTTTCAAAAGATGGTCATTGGTCAAGTTTCTCCCAACTATCTAGGCATATGTTTAGGCTTTGACTAGCCACCTAAGGGTTATGAATGATAACCAACTTAAGTGTTTGAATATTGGTTATAGGGTTGGATATTCTCCTTGGTTGTGGGTTGCTAGTGCTGAAGCATATGTGGAAGGAAGAAGGGTAGGGAACTTGCCTCTCATGTATTTGATATTTGTGTTGATATATTGATGCATGTTATTGCTTTGCAGGATTATGTGTAATATATATTAATATTTGAAGCTATGTTTCTGTTTATGGTATGGCCATAAGTATATGGTTTGAAACATTAAGCTTGCAAATATGTCATTGTGTGAGCATGAGTTATGTAATGAAAGCATGCCATGCATTAAACATTTATCATACATGCATATTGGTAATATTTTCCTACTGAGATTTTCTCGAATCTCACCCTCCCCTACCAATATTTTAGACAGGGTAGGTGGATTGAGGATGGAACAAGCAACCAAAGGTGGTGAGGACTCCTTCGGGTTGTAGATTTGGTGATTGGTTATCATAGATGTTGGGATGACTGTATCTGGTTGTGGAAGTATATTTGATGTATATTTAGATATATGTTCGAAAGGATATTGTGTAATCCCCGTATAAGAACTTGTATATGGGTAAATGTGCCTTTGAAACTCATTGGTGAAAGGTATGAACCCGAGATTGCCGAATTTATGTTGTGCACTCAGATATATACTACATGTGATTTATTCGTGTGAAGTAATTGTATTCAAAATATGAATGTGAGACCAGGTATATTAGATTTGGAAAGGTATTTGTGAAAACGCTATTGTAAAGATGGGATATTAAATGAGTTTTGTTTATCCATTGGTTTCTAATTCATTTTAGTCATGAATTTCGGATATAATTACGGAGGGAGTTATAGTTTTGAGATTCATCCGTTTGGACCTGAATGGCCACATACACGACTTGGACTATTTTGAAGTCAAAAGAATTAAGGTTTGGTCAACGTCGTGGATTTGGGTGAAAACCCACAAACCAACTTTATTTTTCATGAGCATTCTAGAATGCCTAATATTGTTGTTAGATTTATCTGTTTTGGCCCAGAACAGCCACCTATGCGATTTAGGCTAATTTGGGGTCAAAAGAATGGAAGTTTGGTCAATACCTCGGATTTGGGTGAATACCCTCATACCCACTCCATTTTTTAGGTGGATTCCAGAATGGCTAACATTATTGTGATATTCATCCATTTTGGCCTTGATTGTCCACAAACGTGATTTTGGCTAAATTAACGTCAAATGAATGAAAGTTTGCTCAAAATTAATAATAACCGGTCTAAAAATTAATCTTTTTAAGACCGGTTCTCTAACAACCGGTCTTAAAAGTGGATTTTTAAGACCGGTTGTTAGACAACCGGTCTTAAAAACTTCATTTTAGACCGGTTAATCTACTTAACCGGTCTTAAAACTTTCCCCAAATTTCAACCCAGCTCCCGTGCGCGCCATCTGATCCATTTCTGAAATCGACTCCAGTCTCACTCTCAACACCATTAACCCCACCGTCAACCTGTCTCTCACCTCCCAAATCTGTCTTCCACTCCATCTCCACCGTCTTTTCCCTTCCATTCCACCGTAACTCATGCTCCCATCATCACCGACGCCCTCTTTCTCTATCCCTCCGCCTCCGTCAATCTCTTTCTGGGCCGCCACCACCACAGATCTGGCTCTATTTCCAGCACCGCCAGCAACTGTCATCATAGCTTAGAAGCAGTTGGTAAGCTCCCCTGTTTTACTGTCTTCATGTCTTTAGCCACCTGTGCTTTCTAGTATGTTTGTGTCTTTCTTTTATCAGCTAAAGATCTTGCCTTTCTCTATTTTGGGATAGGTTTGGCTAGGTTAGAGTTGCAATTATGGTTAGGATTCGCATATGCAGAGTATTTGTGAATGTCAAGGTTAATGGGAAACTTCAATGGAAGGTGGGAACTTGGGTGTCTGGTCGTTCCAGGTTTAATGTTAATTGTGTTTCATTCGTTGGCTTTGGACCTTCTTCTTCTGGTACTCTCAGTTCAAACCAGGGGGCTCAGTGTTCTACTGATATTTGATTAAATTCATCCTAAGCCAATCACAGCATCATAATTTAATCTGCTACTTTTAGTAGTAAATTAAAGTTTTTTATATTGGTTTTTGTAGCTTTTGGTTGGCTTTGAGGTTGAGATGGATGGATCTCTGTACATATAAATATATGAAAGATGTAAGGCCAAAAAGTTAGAATCTTTCATGGGTGAGAATGAAAAAGCTTGATGCTTGCTTATTAGATTGTTGTAAAATCTTATCTCTTTGTTTCACTTTTATTTTTCCTACTCTCTTTCTCTCATTTATCTATCCCATTATCTCTCTCTGGAATATTTTCCTTTTGGGAGTGGATTCATGTATAGATACTGGGTCACCTAACGAGGAAGAAGAGATGATTTTGATTGAGAAAAAGGTGATATATATGTATGTGTGTCTGTGGGAATTGAAATAGAATTATTTTCTTGTCAAAGAATCTGCATATTACATTCATTCCTTGCCTTTCAATAAGAAGGATAAGGCATGGTAGGCTTTAAATACAACTTTTGGTTACCATTTGAATCAAATTATTTTGTTCCTTCTTTTTGGAATCATATAAAATAACCCATTGGTCTATAGTCTCTGACTCTGTAAAAGAATATCCCAGAACCAGAAGATGCTAAAGTAAATAGAAGATGTAAGAACCCAAATAGATGCTTCATCTACCATTCTTGTACGTACTGTCATTAAATTCCATAGTCCAACTATGGCCTTTTGTATGTTCTAACAAGTTCTAGAATATATAAGTCATTTTGTGGCCTTTTGTAACCTTGCTTTCAGTATAATGACTTGGCTTGAAGAGTTGCATATTGTCGTATGATTTGGCACAATGGTGAATGAGTGTTTGATCACTTTATTTTGCTTGATTCAAGTGAGTGAGCCATGAAATTCTTTGAATGATGTGGTACTAGCTTTACGGTTGAGCTTTGCAATCTATGTATGCTGTGGAATTATGTTCCTCGTGTGTGCTGAATTTTTGAAGTTTTCAATTTCCTTTGACATCCTGATGTGTAATTGGAAGAAAGATTTTTTCCCCCTTCTTTGATGTGCTCAAGAAACGGTGAAACTGGAAAATAGAGTTTGGTTGTTGCAGTACAGTTTTCTGCTATTGAAATCCAAAAGATAGGTAGAAAATTGAAGCATAGATATATATATATATATATAATTTGAAGGCCATGAGAAGAACTCAGTGCTCGTATTGTCGTCTCTGTCAATATATTGGAACTCTACATTCTAGCTCCGTTCCAACATTGCTTTAATCTCTGCAAGCAGCTGCCATTTTTCATGCATATCTGGGATCTCATTTTGAAGTAGGTCGATAACCTCGTAGGAGTCGCACCTAATCAACACTTCTCTGAACCCCCCATCCCAAACTCTTTTCATGCCCATAAGGCAACCCCAAATTTTAGCACTCAGAGCATCACCAGTACTGCCTCAACATAAATCCCTCCACTTATAGTTCTTTTTGCTTTGTTTAACTAGTTACCTTCTATTGGTTTCCAACGGTATTGCTTGGATATTATTAGTCGAAGGACCAAAGTCACCCTAAAAAATATATCCAGGGACAAACAATATAATAATGGATCTAACGTGTGCAGGCGTTAGACATTAAAAGAATATATATCCAAGTCACTTTCTCTAACAAACGCGCATTCTTTCCTTCCTCTTTCCACCTCCATTCCTCATTCCCTCACTCTTTCTCCATTCCACTTTCCCTCATTCTATTTTTTCCTCACACGCTACTCTAAATCACGATATTCTTTGTTTACTTCTAGTTACACTATGTACTTGGGCGTAATGATTGCATGCTCTCATCATTCTCCTACCTTTTCTAGGGAAAAAGTACAAAACAAAAAAAAGGTGTTAGAATATATGGATCGTAGTTGGATACAAGCTAAACGGACGAGTGTTGAATATGATGTTGGGGTTAAGGGTTTTTTAGACTTTGCAAAAAGAAATGCCGATGATGATAGTGGGATGTTTTATTGCCCTTGTGTAAAATGTTTGAATGAGAACCGATTAAGTGCTGCAGATATATATACACATTTAATTTGTGAAGGGTTTTGTAAGACGTATGTAGTATGGGTATGGCATGGTGAACAATTAGAAATGCCAAGTGCATCTCAACAGGGGGAAGTGACTTGTGATGATAATGACACGGATATAGATGATCGGATAGAGGACATTATTCGTGATGTAGGAGAAGAAGCTTTTGAACAATCACATGCATATGGTAATATGTGCAGTGATGCTGAGAAGCCATTGTACCCGGGGTGTAAAAAATACCAATTGCTGAATGCTGTATTGAAATTGGTAAGCTTGAAAGCACGGCATGGATAGAGCGACAAGAGTTTTTCAAAAACGCTTGAGGCCTTTAAAGATATGCTTCCTGATGATAATGTGTTGCCTTGTCGATACTATGATGCTAAGAAAATACTGTGTCCACTAGGGATGAAGTATAAAAAGATCCATGCTTGCCCTAACGATTGCATATTGTATAGAAAAGATCATGAAGAGAAGGAGCAATGTTCGATATGTGAAACTCCGAGTTATAAATCAAATAAGGGCCCTGCAAAAGTGTTGTGGTATCTTCCAATCATTCCAAGGTTCAAGCGCCTGTTTGCTAATGAAATTGATGCCAAAAATTTGAGATGGCATGCAGATGAGCAGATTTCTGATGGAAAGCTGCGACATCCAGCTGATTCTTCTCAATGGAAAAAAATCGATCAATTATTTCCTACCTTCGGTGAAGAACCTAGGAATCTCATGCTTGGGCTTAGCACAGATGGTATGAATCCTTATGGTAGCCTAAGCAGTATACATAGTTCATGACCTGTTCTGTTGGTAATTTACAACTTATCTCCTTTGTTATGTATGAAATGAAAGTACATTATGTTGTCTATGTTGATTTCGGGACCAAAGCAACCCGGAAATGACATAGATGTTTACCTAGAACCCTTGATCGAAGACTTGAAAGAGTTGTGGGATAAAGGTGTTGATGTTTTTTATGCGAACAAGAAGGAGACTTTTAATATGCGAGCAATGATCTTTTGTACTATAAATAACTTCCCTGCATATGGGAACTTGTCAGGATATAGCGTTAAAGGCCATAAAGCTTGTCCGATATGTGAAGAAGGCACATGCTACCATCAACTGCAACATGGAAGAAAGACGGTTTACCTTGGGCATAGGCGATTTCTAAGACAAAGCCACCCTTATCGTAGATTAAAAAAAGCTTTTTTCGGTGGCCAAGAGTTTGAAGATGCTCCAGAGGCATTGACTGGGGAGAAAATTTATGAAAAGGTGAAAAATATCAATACTATGTTTGGTAAGTCATCAAAGAGTAGAAATGAGAAAAATATATGGAAAAAAAGGTCCGTCTTCTTCGATCTCCCATATTGGCGCAATCTTGACGTCAGACACTATATTGATTTCATGCATGTGGAGAAGAACGTATGTGATAGTATTGTTGGGACACTGCTCAACATACAGGGAAGTTCTAAGGATGGCGTGAAGGCAAGATTAGACTTGCAAGAAATGGGAATACGAGAAGATTTACATCCAAGGCCATACGGTAATAGAACTTTTTGTCCTCCAGCTGCTCATACTTTGTCTAAGGTTGAGAAAAGAAGCTTTTGTGAGTGTTTACTTGGCGCTAAAGTTCCCTCAGGGTATTGTTCAAATTTTAAAAAGCTTGTATCTATGAAAGATTTGAAGTTAATAGGGCTAAAGTCTCATGATTGTCATGTCTTAATGCAACAACTACTCCCAGTAACTATTCGAGGCATTGCCGAATATGATCTTCAACACATATTGACTAGACTTTGTTTCTTCTTCAATGCCATTTGTTGTAAAGTCATTGACACGGAAAGATTGGAGGAATTGGAAAATGAAGGATACATGATCTTATGCCAGCTTGAGAAGCTTTTTCTTCCGTCCTTTTTTGATATCATGGTACACTTGGTTGTTCATCTAGTGAGGGAGATAAAGTTGTGTGGCCCTATCTATTTCCGGTGGATGTACCTGATCGAAAGAACTATGAAAATACTAAAAGGGTATGTGAAGAACCCCAATCAGCCTGAAGCATCTATTGTTCAAAAATATGTTTCTTAACAAGCTATGGAATTTTGTCAACATTATTTGTCAAATGTACGACATATTGGCCTTCCTAAATGTCACGATCAAGAAGGGGGTAGACGCGGGGCAACAGTAAAGAGCATAGATGCTGATGAATTGCAAAGAGTCCACCTGTACATCTTGAACAATGTTGATGAAGTTCAATATTACATGAATGCCCATAAAGAAATTGTACGGAAACAAAATAGTCGAATGAGCGAACAAAGGTTAATCAGGGAGCATAACAGAACTTTCGTACATTGGTTCAAACAAAAGGTTGACGGAGAAGAATGTGTTTCTGATACAATAAATTGGTTAGCACGTGGTCCTGAAGTTGATGTCATAAGTTGGACTTCATTTGTGATCAATGGTTATACCTTTTACACGAAGTCCCTAGATGATAAGAGCACCGTCCAGAACAGTGGTGTTGTATTAGTGGCTGAATCTATGCACTTCTCTAGTTCGAAAGATAAGAACCCTACATTGGCTGCCATACCTTATTATGGGGTGATTGAAGAGATTTGGGTGGTTGACTATGTTAAAATTAGATTTCCCATTTTTAAATGCAAGTGGGTTGATGTCAATAATGGTGTGAAGATCGATAGGTTAGGATTTACATTAGTAAATCTGAATAGTAGAAGTTTTGGAGATGAACCTTTCATTATGGCAGATCAGGCGCAACAGGTGTTCTATATCACTGATCAGGCAAATAATCTGTGGTCTGTAGCTCTCCAAGGAAAAAGGGTCGTTGATATTGACGAGAAAAGTCACTCAAATTATGATCTTCTTGAGACTCCTTCTTTTTCTAGGGGTCTACCAGAACTGAACGAAGAAGATGAAGCAGATAATGCGCATGGCATAAGAAATGATCATCATGAGGGAATATGGGAGGATATCTCTTTATGATACTACTTTGACCTTAACTAACTAAAGTAATTATGATTATGATTATTATCTGAAGAATATGTTTAGTTATTTTATTGATATAGTCTTCACATGACATAGCTTAAGATTTATCTTTCTTTATTGTCATTACAGGTAAATGACGGATCCCCAGCGTCCTAGTGCAGAGGATCAACCACCTCCTCCACCTCTGAGTCAGCCACCTAGTGCTCAGGAGAGTCAGCCACCTAGTGCTCAGCAGAGTCAGCTAGCTAGTGTTAACCAAGGTGAGCCTAGCAATGCTCCGAGCCAGGGTCGTAGTGAGCGCAGTAGCCAGTCTGTACGGAGGGGTAGACGTGCCACACGGTTGACAGATGTTTCCCTCAGTCGGAGTGCAGGCCAAAAGATACCGATTGAGTTTGATAGACATTGGAAACCAATCGGGCCTAATGCACAACGATATAGGAGTTTCGTCGGCCTCCTTGCACGTAACAAGCCGAGCATCTTGATAGAGGAGTGGAGAAATGTCGATCCAAAGGTGAAGCAGCATATTTGGGACACTATTCAGGTATACAATTCTCTTCTGTATGTAATTAATTATTATCAAATGTCACTTACTCCTTCAATGCATGCATTTAAGCTTACCTACGACGTTCCTCAGAGTGAGATCTTGTACAACAAGATGATGACGTATTGTTATAAGCGCTGGAGCAAGTTTAAGACAAGTCTGACCAACAATTACATTCATATTGAGGTGAAAGATGGTCAGCCTCGTCCTAATCCGTGCAGCACGTATACATTTCTTGATCAAGCGACTTGGCAAGAATTTGTTAGGCTTCGGACTACTCCTGAATCTTTGGTTAGTTGACTTATTTTTCATTTTATTTACTTAGCAATTATCTTAATTGATTATAACACTTTCCTTTTATATCATTTCTTATTCGCAGGCAAAAAGGCAAAAAGCACAAGAGAGTGGTAGAAAGAATGATTGCCCTCATACAATGTCTCGTGGGGGTTATACAAAGGCTGAAAGAGACTTGTTAGTGGCCAAACGGAAGAGATTGGAAGAAGCATCTCAATCCAATCCTTCTGTTCTTCTTTCTCCGCCATCTCCGATTCGTCGAAAAGAAAAATGGCAATTTGCCCACCAAAAGAGGAGTGGGACTTATACGAGTGAACAATCTCGTATAGTTGGTGAAAGAATTGTAAGTATTTATCGTTATTGTAATTAATTACATAAGAAACGTACATTATTACTTATGTTTGTTATTTTGTATTATGTTACAGGATGAACTTAGAAAACAACAAGCTGAGGGCTCTTTTAAGTCGGAGGGCAGGAATGACATCCTCATAGTTGCTACTGGCAAACACGAGCATCCAGGCCGTGTCAGGGGAGTTGGAGGAGGGGTAGGGATACGGGATTACTTTGGAGCCCCCGTACACCATTCCTCAAACATCGTGACTAGGGAGGAATTGGAGACTATGTTGGCCATTGCAAGAGCAGAAGCAAAGGCCGAGGCGGAAGCATCTTTTGATGCACTATTAGAGACCCGGTTGAGCAAGATGAAAGAGGAAATGATAGTGTTTATGAGCTCAAGACAAGATACCAGTGCTCCCCAGCCACAATCGATTGATCCTCATAAGCAGAGCACTAAAGGTAGTTGTTGCAACATCGGGCAGTCATCAGAGGGTCCTAACCCGCAAATTACTGAGCTTTGTGATCTTTTTGTCGAGGATCCTCTGAGACGGTTAGTTGCACGGGGTAGTGTGTATAACCTGGGATCAACTGTCCACCACCGACAAATGGAAGGTGATCAAGTCCGGGTGTCAGTTGATGAGGTGATTATTGCGGATGCACCTATCCCTATCCCTTCTGATGAATTCAAGATCGTTAGCGATGTCTTGGGAACATTCATCTTGTGGCCAACGAACCTTGTTTCTGGTCGAGCTGAGGATAGTCTGATTAAAGCCCTACCAAGTCCGATCAAAGCCCCACCAAGTCCAACTCCCTTCACTCAGCAAGAAGTTTCACAGCCTCCATTGAATATCATGCAGCAAGTGATTCTGATGGCATATGATACATCCTTCAAAACAAGAGAGTGGCCTACGGATTCAGTTGTTGGACAGTCAGGAGTGACATGCTATCTTGAGAGGGATGATTTGATGTCCCTGGTAGCTCCTGGACAAAATCTTACGATTGGGATTGTCCAACTGTTCTTAATGTAAGTAGCTTCTGCAATTCAAAGTAAATATTTTAAAAGTTTCACTATTTACCTTTTATTTATGTGCTTGCGTTATTGTAGGTACATGCATCGTAGGTTGGTCTCCTCTGGCAAAAGCGAAAAATTTGGATTCTTATGCCCCCATCACATCCAAGAGAAAGGGACCATTGCTGCTACTAGACATACATACTTGTCACAGAGGCTTAGTGAAACTGGAACCAAGTGTTTCTTGGCTCCATATGTGCATAGGTAAGAAACAAATTGATATTTTATAATTTATATAATGTTTTATGTTTGCTTAATATTCTTTTGTTTTTTTCAGTGATCATTGGCAGTTGCTTCTTCTATACAAGAGTAGTTACACTGTCATCCTCTTATGTTCCCTCTACTTCAAACCAGGGAATGATTTGAAAAAGACCATGAATTCGTTAGTTTTCTTGCATTCTTACCTTTTGTATGCAAAGTTTATGGAATTTGTGTAAAACCAATAACCTTTGTCATTGTGATGATCATAGGTCTATGCGGACATTCCTACACAGTGCTTGTGGTAAGCATGTTCGTGATTTAAAGGACCCTACATGGATCATGCCAAAGGTTAGTACATATGGATTAACATTTGTTTAAAGAATGTAATAAGACATGCCTTTATATTTGTTTTAATGATATCATGTTTTTTCTCAGAGCCGTCGGCAACCAAAGGGGTCCAACTTATGTGGTTTTTATGTTTTGAGACACATTTACAATATTATCACTCTAGGCACGACTGATTTTTCTCAAGAGGTAAATTTATATTTCAGAACTTTTGTTTTACTTTATTGTTTTTAAGTTACTAAGTCAATGTTTCATTTGGTTTTGGTATTACAGATGTTTGATCTTGCTGATCCCTTTCCTGAAGAAGATATTGATTTCATTCGCACATGTTGTGCTGAATTCATCCATGAGCTATTACAAAAATAGTGAGTTTTTGAATCCAAAGTTCATTGTACATTATTGTAAAAATGTACCCATATTAGGTTAGATTATTAAGTCCTTTGTGAAGCTTGAAGACCTTTATGAGATGTTTTATCTCTGATTATGAATATGAATGTAGATATTTAATGGCAGATGTTTCTAGCTGTATTTGGCATTTGTTAGTTTGTCCCTTTTTTTGTTTACAAGATGGATGTCAATGGATCAAATCGCATATAAGCACTATTTGATTATTATGTATTTCATAAGTATCTCCAAGTAAGCTTTAAATGTTATAAATAGGGAAGCATGTTCTTGAGGCTTAAGTAATTCTAGAGCTAGTGAGGGGGTTGAAGGTATTGTGTATGCCTCCAATTTCTGTGTCTTCCTATAGAAGAGGCAATTAGAGGGACTTTTACATTATTCCTATATTGGGTTTTAGTTTTCTGGGACTTTTACTGCTGTCATTTGGTCATCCTTACTGTCTAATTGCAAATGAATCATCAATATATGACTGTACTGCCTGGTGATTTTGAATTTTGAAATTGAAATGAGTGATTGTTATGTACTACTGTTTAAAATTGGAGCATTCTGTTCGTGTACATATAATAAAAGGGACGTTTTTTTAAAAAAAATTAAGCTTTAAGACCGGTTGTAGTCACAACCGGTCTTAAAAAGTATTTTAAGACCGGTTGTGGGAACAACCGGTCTTAAAGGTGAGACATTTAAGACCGGTTGTGGGAACAACCGGTCTTAAATGTGGAGTTTTTAGACCGGTTGTGAGTACAACCGGTCTTAAAAGTTTGACTTTTAAGACCAGTTATAACAACCGGTCTAAAAAATAACAGACTTTTTAGACCTGCTGTATCAAGACCTAATACAGAACCGGTCTAAAAAGTCATTTTTAACCGGTCTAAAAAGTCATTTTTAACCGGTCTAAAAAGTCATTTTTCTACTAGTGACCACATACCAACTCCATTTTTCATGAGGATTCAAGAATGCCTAGCATTGTTGCGAGATTTATCCATTTGTCCCCTGAATAGCCATGTATGCTATTTAAAGATAATTTTAGGTCGAAAGAATGAAATTTAGATCAATGTCTTGTATTTGAGTGAGAAGCCACATATACACTTTATTTTTCATGAGGAATCTAGACTGCCTAACATTGTTTCCAGATTCATCTGCTTGAGTTATTTTTAAGTCAAAAGAATGAAAGTTTGGTCAACATCTCAAATTTGGGTGAAAACCCTCATGCCAACTCCATTTTTCATGAGCATTCTGGCATGTCTAATATTGTCAGGAGATTCATCCGTTTGGGCCCTAAACAGCCGCATGCGATATTTAGGCTAATTTGAGGTCAAAAGAATGAAGGTTTGGTGAATGACTCAGATTGCATGAAAGCCACCAAACCCACTCCATTTTTCATGACAATTCCAGAATACCTAACAATATTGTGAGATTCATCTGTTTTGGCCTTGAACGGCCACATAGGCTATTTAGGGCTAATTCGAGGTCACAAGAATGAAAGTTTGGTCATTGCCTTAGATTGATGTGTAAACCCACATATCCATTCTTTTTTATGAGAATTCCAGAATGCCTAACATTTGTTGCGAGATTCATCCATTTTGATTATAAACGGCCACATATGCTATTTAGGGAAATTTAAGGTAAAAAGAATGAAAGTTTGATAAACTTCTCGTGTTAGTATGAAAACACACATACTCACTCCATTTTTCATGAGGATTCCAGAATGCCTAACATTGTTGCAAGATTCACCGTTTGGGCCCTGAATAGCCATATACACAATTTGGTCAAATTTTGAAGTAAAAAGAATTAAAGTTTGGTCAATGTCTCAGATTTGGGAGAAAACCCGCACACCAACTTCATTTTCATGTCAACTCCAAAATGCCTAACATTGTTACAAGATTCATCCGTTTGGGCCCTAAACGGCCACGTACGCTATTTGGAATAATTTGATGTCAAAAGAATGAAATTTTGGTTAATGTATTGTATTTGAGTGAAAAGCCACATACCCACATGCTAACTCCATTTTTCATGAGCATTCCAGAATGTCTAATTTTGGCTATCTATTTTGGCCCTGAATGGCCACATAGGAGATTTGGGTTAATTTGAGGTCAAAAGAATGAAAGTTTGGTAAATGACTCGTCTCGTATTTGTTTTATAACCCACACAACCGCTTGTATTTTCATGAGGATTCAAGAAATGCCTCACATTGTTGCAAGATTGATCTATTTGGGCCCTGAACAAGCACATACACGATTTAGGGTATTTTGAAGTCAACAGAATGAAAGTGTGGTCAACATCTCAGATTTGGGTAAAATCCCACATACCAAATCCATTTTTCATGACAATTCCAAAATATCTAACATTGTTAGGTGATTCATCGGTTTGGGCTCTAAATGGCCACATGCTTGATTTGGGCTAATTTGATGTTAAAGGAATGAAATTTTGGTGAACATCTTTGATTTAGGTGAAAAACTACAAACCTACTCCATATTTCATGAGGTTTTCAGAATTCCTAACTTTATTGAGAGATTCATCCGTTTTAACTTTGAACAGCCACATACACTATTTAGCTAATTTGAGGTCAAAAGAATGAAAGTTTGACAAACGTCTCGTATGCATGAATACCCAAATTCCCATTCCATTTTTTGAGGATTCTAGAATGCTTAATGTTGTTGAGTGATTCATCGTTTGGGACCTGAATGGTCACATACGCGATTTGGGCTACTTTTAAGTCAAAAGAATTAAAGTTTGGTCAACGTCTCAGATTTAGTTGAAAATCCATATACCAAACTCCATTTGTCATGAGGATTCCGGAATGACAAACATTATTGTGAGATTGATTCGTTTGGGCTCTAAATGGCTACATACGCTATTTGGGATAATTTGAATCAAAAGATTGAAAGTTAGGTCAATGTCTCGAATTTGATTAAAAACCTACATGCCCGTGTCATTTTTCACAAGCATTCAAGAATGACTAACATTGTTGCGAGATTCACCATTTTGGCCCTGAATAGCCCCACTATGAAATTTGGGCTATTTTGAAGTAAAAAAAATTCAAGTCAGGTCAATATCTCAGATTTGGGTAAAAACCCACAGACCAACTCTATTTTACATGAGGATTCTAGAATGTCTACCATTGTTGGAAGATTCATCCGTTTGGGCCCTAAATGACCACATTCATGATTTGGGCTAATTTTTAGTCAAAAGAATAAAAGTTGGGTAAATGTCTTGTCTCGTATTTATTTGATAACCCATACAACACTCATATTTCATAAGGATTAAAGAATCCCTCATATTGTTGCAAGATTGATTTGTTTGGGCCCCAAACGGGCACGTGCACAATTTGGGGTATTTTGAAATCAATAGAATGAAAGTGTGGTCAACATCTCAAATTTGGGTAAAAACCCATATACCAACTTCATTTTTCATGACAACTCCAAAATATCTAACATTGTTAGGTGATTCATCCGTTTAGGCCCTAAATGGCCACATGTGTGATTTAGGCTAATTTGAGGACAAAAGAATGAAATTTTGGTGAACGTCTCTGATTTAGGTGAAAAACCACAAACCCTCTCCAGCTTTATGAGAATTCTAGAATGCCAAACAGTGTTGTGAGATACATATAGTTTGGCCAGAACGGCTACATATGCGATTTGGGCTATTTTGAATTGAAAATAATTAAAGTTTGGTCAATGTTTCATATTTAGGTGAAAACCCACATATCAACTCCATTTTTCTTAAGCATTCCAGAATGCCTAACATTGTTGCGATATTGATTTGTTTGGGCATTGAACGGCCACATTCGCTATTTATTTTGAATTCAAAAGAATTAAAGTTTGGTCAAAGTCTCATATTTAGGTGAAAACCCACATACCAACTCCATTTTTCATGGGGATTCCAAAATGCCTAACATTGTTGTGATATTGATCTGTTTGGGCCCTGAACGGCCACGTACACTATTTGGGCTATAATTTGAGGTCAAAACATGCAATTTTGGTCAACGTCTCATATTTTCATGAAAGTCCATGTACTCACTCCATTTTTCATTAGTATTTGAGAATGCCTAATATTATTGTAAGATTCATCCATTTGGGACTTGAGTAGCCACATACGCGATTTGGTTTAATTTATGGTCAAAAGAATGAAAGCTTCATCAACTTCTTAGATTGGGTTAAAACCCCATATACCAACTCTATTTTTGATGAGGCTTCCTAAATGGATAACATTGTTGGGAGATTCATCCGTTTGGGCCCTAAATGGCCATATGCATGATTTGGGCTAATTTGAGGTCAAAAGAATGAAAGTTTGGTCAATGTCTCGGAGTTGTCTAAAAACCTACATACCTACTCTATTTTTTTTAGGCATCCAAAATGACAAACACTGGTGTGAGATTCATGGTTTGGCTCCTGAATGGCCACTTTTACGATTTAGGCTAAATTGAAGTCAAGGAAATTAAAGTTTAGTCAACATCATGATTTAGGTAAATACCCTCAAACCCACTCCATTTTTCATGAGGATTCCAAAATTGCTAACTTTTTGTGAGATTCATCCATTTGGGTCCTGAACAGCCACATACGCGAATTGGGCTATTTTGAAGTCAAAAGAATTATTGGCATCACTTATTTTTGGATAATAAGTCATTATTACGTAAGTCGAGATAAAACTCCTCTCACATACTTACCTTGTATATCAGAAATCACAATTTATAAGCACTTATTGTCCAAAAATAAGCTATTCCAAACAAGTACTTAAAGTTTGGTTAATGTCTTAGATTTGGGTGAAAACCCACATACCAACTCTATTTTTCATAAGGATTCTAGAATGCCTAACATTGTTGCGAGATTGGTCCGTTTGGGCCATAAATGGCCACGTATACTATTTGGGCTATAATTTGAGGTTAAAAGAATGAAATTTTGGTTAATATCTCATATTTGTGTGAAAACCCACAAACCCACTCCATTTTTCATGAGAATTCCATAATGACAACATTATTGTAACATTCATCTGTTTGGGCCTGAGTAGCACATACATGATTTAGGCTATTTTGAAGTCAAAAGGATTAAAATTTGGTCAATGTCTCAGATTTGAGACATACCAGCTCTATTTTTCATGAGGATTCTAAAATGCCTAACATTGTTGCAAGGTTTATCCGTTTATGCCCTTAACGGCCACATAAGTTATTTGCGATAATTTGAGGTTAAAAGAATGAAAGTTTGGTAAACATCTCATTTTTGCATGAAAACCCACATACCCACTCCTTTTTTCATGAGGATTCTATAATGCCTAACATTGTTGCGAGATTCATCCATTTGGGCCCTGAACAGCCACATGTGCGATTTGGGCTAATTTGATGACAAAAGAATTATTGCTTGGTCAAAGTCTTGGATTTGGGTGAAAACCAACATACCTACTCCACTCTCATTGGATTCCAGAATCCCTAAGACTGTTGCGAGATTTATCTATTTGGGCCCCTCAACGCCCACATACGCGATTTGAGCTAATTAGAAGTCGAAAGATTGAAAGTTTGGTTAAGGTTTTAGATTTAGGTGAAAACCCATATACCCACTCCATTTTCCACATGGATTCTAGAATGCCTAATATTGTGTCAAGATTCATCTATTTTGGCCCTGAATGGCCACATATATGATTTGGGCTATTTTGAAATCAAAAGAATGAAAGTTTGGTTAACATCTCAGATTTGGGTGAAAAACCAAATACCAACTCCATTTTTTATGAGGATTTTAGGATGCCTAACATTGTTGCAAGATTCATTCATTTGGGCAAGTCCTTTTTGCTAACTATAAGGCATTCTTCAAAGTCATGATCCAGTTATCTTTGTCAGTACTTTGACTTACACTTAGCAAATTGTGCATTAATCCTTCTACATAATAGACATCTTTGATTTGTATTCCATTTTCAACTCCAACTTCTCCTATCCCAGCAATTTTTCCAAATTGATTTCCACCAAACTTGACTCTACCTCCTTCTTATGGATTTATGGAGGCAAATCTCTCGTTATCACCAGTCATGTGTCTTGAGCATCCATTGTCCATGTACCATTTATTTCCTTTGGATGCTTTGAAACATACCTACAAAAAGAGAATGATCAAGTTTTAGGTACCCATACCTTCGTGGGTACTTTGTGGTTAGTTAGAACTATCTTGGGCAAATATGAGCCTTTACGCACCCATTTGTAACTTCCTATAGTTCCTTCTTTCATATGATAACATATGAAGTATAATGTCCCTTTCTATTTGAAAAATTGCAATGAGCAAATGAGTTAGAAACATGTACTGATTTTTTCAAATAATTCAGATAAGTTTGTTTAACAAACTTCTTCTTCCCTTTTAACTTAACTGACTTTAGATCATATCCAATTCCAGATCTATCATTGGTGAATTTTTGAGTTTTCAAAATGACTTGGAGAATTTTTCTTCCCTTGGTAAACTTTTCAAGAGTTTTGGTAAGATCATTGTTTTTCTTTTCTAAAATCTGACAGGTGTCACAGAAAAATGGTTTTGGTTCCTTGAGCTCTTTCACCCTTTTTTTTGTCTCTCATGTTCTTTCACTATTTTCATGAATTAAGTTTGTAAAGCATTATATTCATCTTGTAGTTCATCATAAATAGGATTTTCAATTACCTCATCTTCCTCTGATTGTTCTTAAGCCATAAGGCAGATGTTGGCCACTTCTTCATTATCACTTTCTTCTTCATTAGAAGAGCTGTCACCTGATAGCTTCCCGCATTCATAGCAAATGGTTTGCTCTTTTGTGTCTCTTTTGTTGCTAGTTCCTCCTTTATTGAAATTTTTCAATCCTTGACCCTTCTTATAAAATTTCTTGAACCTCCTTATGATCATTCCAATGTCATCATCTTCAATTTCTTCTTCTTCTTCTTCTTTCTGTGGCTTTTCTTCTTTAATAACATTCAATAGTACTCCTTTCTTCTTCTTGTCATCAATTTCTTCAAGTTCACATTTGAACTTTAACTTGCTTTCATATTCTGACAAACTTCCAAATAGAGACACCAATTATCGCATTGACTTGCCTTTGACTTCTTTTATTGGTGTGACTTTGCTTCCCACTCCTTGGAGAGAATATTTAGTATCTTCCTTACTTGGGTGTTCTGATCATAGAATTTGGCAAGTACTCAAAGTTGATTTGTGAGATGAGTATATTTGAGTTCAAACTCAACTATTGATTCTCCTGACCTCATGCAGAGTATATCAAACTCTATAATAAGAGTATTGATATGATTTTCTTTAATGCCCAAAGTTCCTTCGTGCACTACTTCCAGGGCTTGCCATATTTTCTTAGCTGTTGGAAGTGTGCAAGTCATGAAATACTCCTTTTAACTTAAGGCACTTTGGATCATTAGGATTGCTTTGTTGTTGAGAGTCACGAACTTTTTGTTGTTGTCATCATATTCTTCTAGTGACTTGGTAACTGGTTGACCTTCTATGATTTTAATGGGTATGTAATTTCCATTTTGAATAACTTCCCAGAGGTCGTATTCTATGGCCATAACGAACACTCTAAAGTTTCTCTTCCAGAATGAAAAGCGTTCTCTATTAAAACCTGGAGAGGTCTTGTAATTGAGGCTCTGTTTGGGAGTATTCTTCCACACATACATGCTATTAGATCCTTCTTATATTGTTATACCTGAATAAGAAAACCATGCTCTGATACCAAATATTAATACAAGTGTTTCAACTAAGAGGGGGTAAATTAGGTGATAATAAAAATTTATTGAAAAATAACAATTTAAAAGGAATAAAATAAAATGAAACTGAAGTTAAAAGATGGAGAAATATCACCAAAATGTACACAGGGGATTTATACTGGTTCAGTCACAACTTAACTGACCTATGTCCTATCCTCAGATTGCCTCTAAGCTTTTCACTATATCTTCTATGATTCAATGGGTTCTTGGCAACTCAGTACACTGCAAGCTCCTACTCTAGACACTCGCTCCCCCTTACACATTGTAAACAAATACCCTACTTAAGGTTTCTCAACCTTAAGTTATCTCAATAAGAAGTATTGAGTGTTTAAAGTAACTCTCTCTCAGAGTGAATGGATAAACACTGAAGTACAATAAAGATAGGCTAATGAAATAAAGAAAGCACTAATAGCAGAATTAAATATTTCACAATTTGGTAGTTGCTTCGCTTTGAATGCTTCCGTATTTATAGTTGGAGTGAATTTAATAACCGTTGTGAGCATTCCATTTATCCATTATAGTGCTAATGCTTCTCTAGACATTCCTTGTGTTTTGGAATATAGCTGTTGGAGCAGAGAGAATTTGTAAGTTGAAGTTTAGCTTAACATTTAATGTTCCTGACACAAAATCTGCTTTTGTTGGTATTCGAACTTTTGATGAGGAAATTCCCTGAAACTTGCTTAAAAAGATGTTAATAAAGAATAATAACAGGCAAGCTTAAAGGTTTGAACAAAAGTTTCTTTGATTTCCTGAATCTTTGGTTTCATGCTTTGTTTTCTAGATCAATGAACTATTAGAATAGAATGACTCTTTTTCAGTTATGGATTATTCGAATAGATTTAGTCTATTTGCACTAAGATTATCTCAATAAGCTGACCATTATTCAAATAGTCCCTGTGGAAAACCAAATGGATTTATTCTAAAACAAATTTGTTCTAATCCATTTTTATAATAATGTGTATTCAAGTACAATTCTTTTTATTCAAATAATCTGAAACCTCAACAATTATTCTAATACAATATCTGATTATTCAAATGACATACAGTCTGTTTGAATAAGCTTTTAAAATTGGATTTAGAAATGGGTAAGTTTCTTATTCGGATATTACTCTCACTATTCAAATAGGCATGCTTTTAATCTTTAAATCTATCTCAGCTTTTTACAAAACTACTTTCACTATTCGAATAGTTAGCTTGTTATTCAAATAACCTTTTTAGACACAACTTTGAAATGTGAAGCTGTATTTTGAATAACAGTTTGACTATTCGAATATGTCTTTTCTTGCATCAATTTGGAAAAATCAGTTAAGGGTTACTATTCAAATAATGTTATGTCTATTTGAATACTCTCTTTCTTCAATTGTGTATTCTTATTTGAATAGCATATTCATTATTTGAATAACACTTCGCTTATTCGAATAAGCTGAGGGTTATATTTGAATAGCTCTTAATTAAAAACATATTTTCCTATTCGAATAACAATTTCACTACTCGAATAATCCATAGTGTTAAATAACATGAATTTCTTTCAACCAGATAATAAATCCTTATTTGAATAATCCTAAGTTTGTTATCATCAAAACTTTGAATCTAACAATGGTTACTAAACTTTCAATCTTTTGACCAAAATAAAGCTCAAATCGCGTATGTTGCCTTTTGGGGCTCAAATTGTTAAATCCCCCAACGCCGTTAGGCATTATGTAATATTCATGAAAAATGGAGTAGGTATGTTGGTTTTCATGCAGTTTTGAGATGTTAATTGAACTTTCAATCTTTTGATAAGAACTTAGGTCCTATCTTGTATGTGGTCGTTTGGGGGTCAAACAGTTCAATATCATAATAGTGTTGGACAATATGGAATCCTCATAAAAAATGAAGCTGGTATGTTTGTTTTTAGGCAATTCTGAGTTGGTGTCTAAACTTCCATTGTTTTTACTAAAACAAAGCTTTTATCACATATGTGGCCATTCATACATAAAATGATGAATTGCCCAACACTGTTGGGCATTATGGTATCCTCGTGGAAAATGGAGTTGGTGTGTGTGTTTTTAGGCTATTATGAGATACTGACTAAACTTTCAATCTTTTGACCAAAACAAAGCACATATAGCATATGTCACTATTTCAGGCCCAAAATGTTGAATCCGCCAATGCCATGGCATTATGGAATCCTCATGCAAAATAAAGTGGGTATGTTGTTTCTAGATAATTTCAAGATGGTTTAGTAGGGGGTTGAAATGGTTGAATTTAGCAACTCGATGACCTATTCTATGAGTCCTTATTATGAGTGAAGTGTCAAAGAGAATTTGCACTCAATTCTTACACATGTAAAGCAGTTTCCCTATTGAAAGAGCAAAAGCGGGTCTAAAACTATCATCTAGATTTTTGGGGACTGAATTGAATGAATTTGGAAACTTCATTGATTATTTTGAAGTTCCCATGTAGAATGAAGTGAGAAGGGGGATTTCCACACAATTCTGAGGCCCATAAGCAGTTTCTATCTTGAAAGTGTAAAACGGCCCCAAAACAAGCTTCTAGCAATTTGAAGGCCAACATGTATGAATTTAGAAATTGCTTGACCATTTTGAAGTCCATATGAAAATGGATTGAGGAGGAGGATTTCCATGCAACTCTAAGGCCTATGAGTAGTTTCACTCTTGAAAGCGCAAAATAGCTCTAAAACAAGCTTCTGGCCTTTTAGTAGAGGAAATAGATGAATTTGGCAATTCTTTGGCCCATTTTGAGTCGTCATACAAATAGAGTTAAAGAGCATTTCCACACAATTCTGATGCATGTAGAGCAATTTCCCTTTTGAATGCTCAAATCGGATCTAAAACCATTTTCTAGCCTTTTGGGGGGGGCAAAATCATGAGTTTTGGCAGCTCCATGGATTATTTTGAAGTCCTCTTCTAAAACGGTGAGAGAAAGAGGATTTCCACGTAACTCTAAGGTCTATAGACTAGTTTTCATCTTGAAAGTAAAAAATGACCCCCAAAACGAGCTTATAGCCTTTTATAGGCTTAAATGATGAATTTAGAAACTACATCGACCATTTTGGAGTCCTCATGAAACATTGATTGAGGAGGAGGATTTTTGTGCAATGTTGAGTCCTGTTGAGTAGTTTTCACCTTAAAAGCACAAATCAGCTCTAAAACTAGCTTCTATCAATTAGGGTCCGAAATGGATGAAGCTGGCAACTACGTGGCCCATTATATGACTGCTCATGAAAAATGGATTGTTAAAGAGAGTTTCCACTCAATTCCAAGGCATGTAGAGCAGTTTCCCTTTTGAAGGCACAAACTCGATCTAAAACCATTATCTCACCTTTTAGGGGCAGAATCGAATGAATTTTGAAACTCAATAGTTTATTTTGAAGTCCTTATATAAAATGTAGCAAGAAGGGGGATTTCCATGCAATTTTGAGGCCTGGAAGTAGTTTCTCTCTTAAAAGTGTAAAATTGCCCCAAAACGAGCTTCTACCAATTTGAGGGCCAAAATGTATGAATTTAGAAATTGCGTGACCATTTTGGAGTCCTTATGGAAATGGATTGAGGAGGAGTATTTCCATGCAACTCTAACGCCTGTGGAGCAGTTTCCCTCTTGAAAGTGAAAAATGGCTCTAAAACAAGCTTCTTGCCTTTTGGGGGCAAAAACAAATGAATTTGGCAATTCCTTGGCCTATTCTGAGTCATCATTACAAATAGAGTGTTCAAGAGCATTTCCACCCAATTCTGATTCAAGTAGAGTAGTTTCCCTCTTAAAAGCGCAAACCAGATCTAAAACCATTTTTTAGCCTTTTGGGGGCAAAATCCAAATTAAATCTTGATATATCTACTTTTATACTGAAAATTTTCATATACATTTAACATCATTTGGTTATCCAAAAACACCACACAATCAAGGTACCTTGCTGGAATCCTGTTCATCAAAAAATCCAGTTTTGCATTTTGAGTTTCAATGACCCAAAATTCACAACCTGAGGTTATTCCCACACCGTTTTTCATCTAGAACACAATGGTAACATCAAAATTAGCAAATTCCCATTACTTCATGATGCCCTGTTTAGGTTAGAATTTTAGGGTATTTCACAACAAACAACCACTTCACTAAACTTAGCTGATTTGCCTCCGAACCAACATATAAGCACATACATAGTATGAAAGTTTCATGATCCCTAATATAACCTAAAAACCGAAATTAGGGCTGTCATGATAGCCAACCAAAACTCAGCTAATCAAAGCATCATATACATCAAAATAATGCTCATACCCACCTCTTGCTTCTTCTTGTGTTCTTTTCTTGCTTCCTCAAATTTTATTCTTAGATGATGGCTCAAAACACCTCTTCTTGAAATTCTAAAAAAATAAAAATAAACCTCTCATCAAGAGGAATAATATTTATGAAGAGCTTTTGAGCCATAGAAGAGGTTAAGAAGGTGAAAATCCATGTAGAAGATCTTACCTAAAACTTACTCTTCACTGTCTTTGTTTTTATTGAACTTGGCAGACTTTGAGGAGGGGTGAGAGAGAGTGAGTTTTGATTAGTTTTTCTCTTCCTTTATCCTCTCAATATCTGATCGAAAAGGTGGCCAAAATAAAAAGAAAAGTTGTGGCTAATATTAATTATTTGGTCATACATTTTTTTGGTAACTCACTAGGTGTAATTGGTAAAAGAAGAGTAAGCTTTTGTTAGGATCGGCAGGCACAGTGGAAGAATTTTAAAATTTTATCGATCCTAATCGAGGATCTATCAACGGCATTTGAATAGGGTTAGAAAGAACTTTGTACCTTTTTTAACTTAGGGTTTTCACGATCTCTAAGAGCCAACACATTAGGTCCTCTCCCTCTACCGGCATCCACACGAATGCTCTCCAACCGAGGCTGTGTGCTAGCACCTCCAATGTTTTTTTAGGGTTTCCCTTGCGGCTCTGAATTCTCATACGCGTATGAGTATATCTGCTCTATCAAGTTTATAACCTATGAGGGCTATATTCAAATTTCAAAATTAATCATCATTAATTTTGAAATTAATCAACAATTAATTATCTTGATGAGCTAATTAAATAAATTCAGTTTAAATTAAATCTGTCCAACAGTTTTAATTTAACCTATTTATTTAATCCAAATAAAGAGCCATTAGATTTAATTTATCTTCATAAATTAAATTTGAGATACTATATCTCTATCATGTTAGTTATTAAATTTAATATATCTTAATAAATTAAATTTAAAACTAACACAATATAATAATATCATATAATATATAAATAATATATATATAAGATATGTATTTCAAAAATATATATCTATATAATATTATTAATGCATTTTATATTATATATATACATATATAAATATAAAATTCGTCCACCCTAAATTAAACATTATCTCGTATTGAGTCATTCTTGTGTGCGACCTTGTAAGCCCATATGAAGTTGGCAGTGGGCCAAAAACTGTACTAACCCAAAAGTCGCAAGCGACCTTTAGCAAGACATTACGACTATCCAATTCATATGAGGATCGTTATCATGATGCAACCTGTCATACAACCATGTCACGTCCCAATTCATATATCGATCAAGGATAAGTCATAGATAATGTCATAGTCTTGTTCTTGACCATTACTTTCTCGATTCCTAATAGCCTGACAATAGAAATGGAAACTCTTTTCCATTATAGTATGGCCATACATTTCTCAGACTCACTCATCAAGGAGCCCAATAATATCTCTTTACTAGTGTGAGGGACAAATTCCATATTGATCATTCATATTCCTCTGCATGAAAAACCACCAAGCCTGATCATAGCCTTTATCATCACTTGGTCAAAAGTGACTTTTGACTAGTTCAAAGCTTAGCAACTCTCATGTAGGAATTCATATGACCTCAGGTCTAAGGGCATTGTGACGTGATTCTACATGAGAAAAGCTTATGACTTGTCCAAGTAGCTTTCTCATAGTGGGTCGGCTCAGCACCTTGTACTCTTACAAGTGCCTAAGACTTTGATTCGTATCTCCATATCTCAGACTGGTCTTGTTCATCTCTACTCCCGCATAGATGACCGACCGGAACATTTTAGGACAATCTTCATGAATTATCCAAGGATACAATTATCACAGTTAACATGCAAATAATATGATAGCAGAATGGAGAAATTTTATTAAAATAATAATGTTGAAAGTACAATGGTTGGCCCTTAGGTAAAATTTCCAACATCCTCCCACATGCCTTAAGTACAATCATTAATTTTCCTAATTCCCATTGCCCTTACATAACCCTCATGCTTTGCCTGTGCAAGTGGCTTAGTAAGAAGATCAACAACATTATCTTCTCCTGCTACTTTGCATATCTTTATATCACCTCTATCATTGATTTCTCTAATAAGATGAAATCGCCTGAGTATATGCTTGGTCTTTTGATGTGACTTAGGCTCATTGGCCTGTGCAATAGCACCGCTATTGTCACAGAAGAAATCTATTGGATTTGAGATGGTAGGAACCACCCCTAATTCAATAATGAACTTTCTGATCCAAACAGCTTCTTTAGCTGTATCTGATGCTGCTATATACTCAGCTTCTATTGCAAAATCTGCTACAATGCTCTACTTAGAGCTCTTACAGCTTACTGCTCCACCATTTAGGAGGAATACATATCCAGATTACGATTTAAGGTCGTCTTGGTCAGTTTGGAAACTTGCATCTGTGTAACCAAGTACATAGAGCTTATCATCCAATCTACCATAGGCTAGAAAAAAGTCCTTAGTCCTTCTTAAGCACTTTCAGATATTCTTGACCATAGTCCAATGACCCTCACCAGGATCTTGTTGATATCTGCTAGTCATACTTAAGGCAAATGAGACATCCGGTCGAGTACATAATATGACATACATGATGGATCCAATGTCACTTGAGGAGGCACAACAACTTGTTGTGAGTCTTCTCTAATGTCCATCTATGGTTCTATACTATCTTGTGACTCTCAAACTTCTTCGAGATATGCCTTGCTCCCACTGGTTGTTTTAGAGACAAACTCTCTTTCTAGAAACTTACCATTTCGAATAACAAACACTTTGTTATCGGTGGGATTGTAGACATAGTATCCTTTTGTTTCTTTAGGATACCCCACGAAAAGGCAATTTGAGGATCTGGGCGCTAATTTATCAAAGGCTTGTTGCTTAACATATACCTCACATCCCCAGATCTTGAGAAAAGATAAACTTGGTTTCTTTCCGGTCCATATATCATATGGTGTCTTTTCAATTACCTTAGATGGAACATGATTTAGTCTGCACGTAGCTGTCTCTAGGGCATGTCCCCAAAAGGACGGTGGAAGATCTGTTTGACTCATCATAGATCAAACCATATCTAATAGTGTTCAATTCCTCCGTTTAGAAATGCCATTCCATTGTGGTGTTCCTATAGGAGTTAATTATGAGATTATCCCACAACTCCTAAGATGGTCAATGAACTCTTGGCTCAAATATTCACCACCTCGATCAGATCGAAGTGATTTAATTGTTTTGCCAAGTTGAATTTGTACTTCATTTTGGAATATTTTGAACATTTCAAAAGATTCAGATTTCTGTTTCATTAAATAGATATAGCCATATCTACTAAAGTCATCTATAAATGTAGTGAAGTAGACATAACCTCCTCTAGAAGCTGTATTTAATAGTCCACAATCATTTGTATGTATGAGGCCATATAATTCAATGGCCCTCTCACTATGCCCAGTAAAAGGTGCCTTTGCCATTTTTCTTAATAAGCAAAATTTGCATGTATCATATAATTCAAAACCAAATGAGTTAAGAAATTCATCTTGATGTTGTTTGAAAATGCATTTCTCATTCATATGGCCGAGACGACAATGCCATAGGTAGGTCGGATTCAAATCGTTTGATTTTATCCTTTTAGTAGTTACATTATAGATATTCCCATTATTAGGATGTTCCAAATTTAATATATAGTGACCAACATGCAAATCACCATCAGCATAGAAAATGTCATTACGATAAATAGAACATTTACCATTCCTAGTAATAGAAGTATAACCTTCCTTATCTAAATAAGAAAGAGAAACAATGTTACTACTCAAAGCAGAAACATAATAGCAATTGTTCAAAACTAACAAAAGCCCACTAGGCAGAACTAATTCATAAGTGCCTACGGCTAAAGCAGCAACTCTTGCTCTGTTTCCAACTCGTAGGTCCACCTCACCCTTCTTCAGCTATCTACTGTCCATTAGACCCTGCACATTTGTACAAATGTGAGAACCACATGCAGTATCTAATACCCATGTAAAGGAAGTAGAAATATGAATGTCTATAACATAAATACCTAAAGTGATAGCCCTGCTATCCTTCTTGTTCTTTTTCAGATCTTCCAGGTAGAGTTTGCAATTCCTTTTCCAATGATCGGGTTCATTGCAGAAGTAGCAGATTCCTTCCTTTGGAGGCTTTGCCTTCTTGGGTACAGGCTTGGTTTCGGGCTTGTCTGACTCTTTTGTCTTACCACTTGAGCCATTACCCTTCCATTTTCCCTTCCCTTTCTTTTTCATACCCTTTCCTTTCTGAACCATCAAAACTGTACTGGGATTTTTTTAATACTTTTCTCAGCAGTTTTGAGCATCCCATACAGTTCAGAAATTGATTTCTCCATGTTGTTCATATTGTAGTTCATGACAAACTGGTCATAACTCTCCGGGAGTGAGTTCAGGATCAAATCCGTAGCTAACTCCTAGCTTATGGGAAATCTAAGCCTCTCAAGGTGATCAATATAGCCTTTCATCTTTAACACATGAGTACTAACTGATGCACCTTCAACTATCTTGCAGGAATGTAAGGCCTTTGTGGTTTCATTTCCTTGAGATGGACAATCATCTCATAAGCCTCCATAAGTTCTAGATTTCTTTGGAGCTCTGGAACCATAGTGGCAAGCATCAGGTAACCTACATCCACAGAGTCATCCTTAGGCTTTGTGTAAGCATCTCTCTGAGCTCTTGGAGCATTGGTTACGGCTCCTCAGGAATGGGTTGATCTAGGACATAAGCCTTTCTTTCCTGCTTGAAAACAATTCTCAAGTTCCTGAACTAGTCAAGAAAGTTTATCCCATTGAGTTTGTCCTTCTCAAGGACCGATCGCAACAATAGCGTAGCAGTATTACTGGTCGACATGATTCTACAATTAAAATATGTAAAGTTAGTTATAATCTCCCACTAAATTAACAACCCTCAAATAATAATTAGTGGGCTAAGATCCATATTTGGCTTAAACTTAAATCCGATTTAACATGACGCTTAAATTCAAGTTATTTAGGTAGGTAACCTATTTACCAATTACATCACATGTAACTCTTGGATGTTTATGGGATTTGATCATTTTATGATCAGGCATGTTTAATCCTATCTAACGCCTTAAGATTCAAAACAGTTATGTTAATCTCAATTAAGTCAAAATAATAATGAATATTATAAGCAGCAAGCACCATTACTCATGCTTGTCTCATCAAGATAATTCAAGTGCATCTACTTTAGTGCTTTCCACAATTGACCGATCTAGGTTTTGACAGGTATTCATTAATTGACGGCATTAAGACTTAAGATTTGATTAGAGGGCTCAATTAATTAGTCTTATTTATATGAATGCAATCGTGGTCGTATCTCATATAGATAAATACATATAAATGTAAAAGTATTCATGCAATGATCTTATCAAAAGCGTAATTTAAACATGCCACAACATGGCTTACCTAACCTAAAATCCTCCCAAGCCAATGAGGGGACTTCTCTAAATAAGAAAAGAAATACATTGAGAGAAACCTCGTTTAAACATTCGAGGGGAGTGAGATGAGAAGAGAATGTACATCGAGAGTATTTAGAGAAAGGCACGGCATGCAGGCCATATTTAAATTATACAACCCTTTGTAAAATTCTAAAGCCATGTTATTCACCATACCTAAACAAATATAAATAATAAACCACAACAAGAATTCATATAATATGAAAAGCAATAAATGTCGTGATCAGATTATATTACACTATGCAGAGGTAGCCACGGCGGTCCCGCTAGTTTCAAAGGGATTTCGGCCCAGTTTCAAAACACAACAACGGCCTAGAACGCTTTTGATCCATATTGTCTTCCCCATAGTTTCAGATCCCTATTACCCGAATAGATATTTGAACTTAGACCCGATTGGATTGCCGCCAACTACGATCTAAGGTACCCTACCCGACTTCATGCAAGCCTAGGGTTTCATACAAGCAAGATCCTTTTCAATTCAAAACAAAACCACAAATTCTGAATTCAGATTTTTTTTTAGAATTGAAATTGTGTAACTAGCAGCTCATGTAATTGAAAATTTTTTTGGCAGATCATATATATGCAGTTAAATCCGAAAACAAAAATCACATATATGTTCAAAGGTTTCTTATAAGCATCATGCATATCCCATATATCACATGTATACGAATCATAAACTCAATTTAAACACACAATTGATCTGGCTTTGATACCACTGTTAGGATTGGAAGGCACAGTGGAAGAATTTTAAAATTTTACCTATCCTAGTTGAGGATCTATCAACGGCGTTTAAATCGAGTTAGAAAGAACTCATAACTTTTTTAACTTAGGGTTTTCACAATCTCTAGGAGCAACATGTTAGGTCTTCTCCCTCTACTAGTATCCACACGAATGCTCTCTAACCGAGGCTGCGTGCTAGCACCTCCAATGTTTTTTTAGGGTTTCCCTTACGGCTCTGAATTCTCACGCGCGTATGAGTATATCTACTCTATCAAGTTTATAATCTATGAGGGCTATATTTAAATTTCAAAATTAATCATCATTAATTTTGAAATTAATCAACAATTAATTATCTTGATGAGCTAATTAAATAAATTTAGTTTAAATTAAATCTCTCGAACAGTTTTAATTTAACCGATTTATTTAATCCAAATAAAGAGTTATTAGATTTAATTTATCTTCATAAATTAAATATGAGATACTATATCTCTATCATGTTAGTTATTAAATTTAATATATCTTAATAAATTAAATTTAAAAATAACGTAATATAATAATATCATATAATATATATATACATATATATATAATATATAAGATATGTATTTCAAAAATATATATCTATATAATATTATTAACGAATTTTATATTATATGTGTATATATATATATATAATTCATCCACCCTAAATTAAATATTATCTCATGTTGAGCCATTCTTGTGTGCAACCCTGTAGGTCCATATGAAGTTGACAGTGGGCCAATAACTGTACTAACCCAAAAGTCGCAAGTGGCATCTAGCAAAACACTATGACTACCCAATTCATATGAGGATCGTTATCACGATGCAACCTGCCATACAACCATGCCACGTCCCTTTTGTCACATGATATATCGATCAAAGATAAGGCATTGATAATGTGATTCTCTTGTTTCTGACCATTACTTTCTCGATTCCTGAGTAGCCTGAAAATAGAAATGGAAACTCCTTTCCATTATAGTACGGCCATACATTTCTCAAACTCACTCATCGAGGAGCCCAGTAATATCTCTCTACTAATGTGAGGGACCAATTCCATATTGATCATTCATATTCCTCTGCATGAAAAACCACCAAGCCCAATCATAGCCTTTATCATCACCCAGTCAAAAGTGACTTTTGACTAGTTCAAAGTTTAGCAACTCTCATGTAGGAATCCATGATGACCTCAGGTCTAAGGGCATTGTGACATGGTTATACATGAGAAAAGCTTATGACTTGATCCATGTAGCTTTCTCATAGTGGGTCAGTCCACCACCTTGTACTCTTACAAGTGCCTAAGACTTTGATTCGTATCTCCATATCTTATCAAAGTCATACAGGTCTTGTTTCATCTCTGCTCCCGCATAGATGACCAACTAGGGACATTTCAGGACAATCTTCATAAATTATCCAAGGATACAATTATCACAGTTAACATGCAAATAATATGATAACAGAATGGAGAAATTTCATTAAAATAATAAAGTTCAAAATACAATGATTGGCCCTTAGGGCACAATTTCCAACATCTTTTTCCTTTCCTCTTTCCTTCTTTTTGACTGAAAGTGGCTGGCCAAATGGAGAGGCATTATTGACCAAAATACGCTTCAAAAAGGAGGAAGAAGAATTGACCAATTGCATAAACTTGTATTGCCATTGGTTGCACAATTTTTTTCTAGTTGCAATTTTTGACTTTTCAAAGACAAAAGTGAAGATGTGTATGAAGTAAATTCTCTTTCTTTATTCTCTTCTCCTTTGGATGAAATTACTACCCATTTGGAGAGGAAATGTTGACCAAAAAGTCTCTTATTACTTCCTTTATGTCTTATCCACAATTTTTGACCAAATCATTTTGTGAAATATGTTGACTAATCCTCTTTTCTCTTGGTATACCTTTTTTGACTTTTTTGTAATCTTAAGGGAGTGAGATGATTTGCTTTTCATTCTCATAATTGCTTCTTGCTTTTGAAGAGCAAATCCTAGCCCCTCAATTTATCTTCCAATTTTGACCTCAAGATCAAGGGGCAATTGTCTCTTTTTCCCTTGATTATAGCAAAATTAATAAGGGTGTCATTAAATCCTTTTATTTCACTATCAATTACATTTAGCCCTTGGATGTATTTTGGGATATTCAGTTATTACCTAACAACTGTTATTTATGTCAACTATATAGAATAGTTGTTTAAATAAATCCATTAGCATTA
This sequence comes from Inga leiocalycina, assembly GCA_963242795.1. NCBI lineage: Eukaryota > Viridiplantae > Streptophyta > Magnoliopsida > Fabales > Fabaceae > Inga > Inga leiocalycina. The sequence continues at coordinate 52,443,150 of OY725323.1, forward strand.
CTATCAATATATAATAGTTGTTTTGAAAGAATTGTTATATATATAATGATTGTTAAAATGGAACCATTATGTATAATGCAAGCATTACTATATATTATGACAGTTATTTAAGTGTGCCCATTAATTATTATCATAGCAATGCACATATCATGATCTCACCAAGCCTCAATACATAACGGATGTTATATTATAATCATTATAATAGGTCTAGAATAAACAACGATTCAGAACCATAATTTATCTTTACAAAGCATATGTAGCGCCCAAATATATGACAGCTTCGAATTGTTATATATAACAAATAATAACTGTCATAAAAGGCATTTTCTGTAGTAGTGCCTGGCCTAAACAGTATGCATTTTTTTATTATAAATCGAATCTTTTTAAGATCGGTCGTTTAAACAATCAGTTTGAAAAGTAACTTCTATGCCTGGTTGTAGGACTGATCTTAATAAGGACATACTTTTTAAACTGGTCAATACAAGACCGGACCTAAACCCGATCTAAAAAGAAAATTTCAACCAAATTAAAAATACTTTTTTTAGTAGTGTTTGTACCATATTTAATTTGGTCGAACTATATGTTTGAATTTTCTATTTATAAACGACAGTTCATTAATGTCAGTTGTTTAATATTAAGTAAGAGATTTTTAAACAATCAAGAAGCTTTTATGCCCAATGACAAATATAAATTTTTTACATTAAAGAGGTCATTTATGAATGTGAAGTTCAAAAATGATAAAAAGTAATTATTAGTTTGTACAGATACCACTTCATTTATTTATATTTTAAGCTTTTTAAGTCTTCAATAAATATAAGCCCATTGGTTAAAACATTTTATGCCCCCAACATAAGTGATAATCTTTAAAAACTCATACGTTTCAACACATTTTTCCATCCTTTTACTTGTTTTGGGAATCAATTTTGTACCCAAAATAGAAATACTAAAAGGAAAATGAAACTTGGTAAAATAATGTTCAAACTTTAGAAATTTTTGAGCTAATGTGAATAGTTTTGGTTATTTAAATAGTTTCAAGCAGCTCATAAATCCTTCTTGATATAGAAGGATGATAACCAAATGTGAAATCCTAGGAAGATCATGGAAAGCTTAGGAAAGAAGAAAATGAATGCAAGAATCAGATTGTTGGACTTTGGGTCCAAGTTTGCCCTTGATGGGCCAAACTATTTGATTATGATACAAGCAGCCCAATCAAATAAGAATCAAATCAGCATTAATTGTAGATTGGTGAATAAGTTAGTATTAATTATGATATTGTTAATTGAGAAACAAGTCATCAAAATTCAGGAAATTAATTAATTCTCTTGATTACTAACTTGGAAGGCAAGAAGGGTGGACATCATTTCCTAATTAGTGGCCACCCTAAACCACTATTAATAGGAGGTGCCTCCGTCAGTTATTCATCACCCCTGCTATTGAGTTTTCTAGCAATCTCTTCTCTCCTACCATCTTTCTTATTCTGGTGATCAACTGTGCCAATTCCAATTAGGCTCTAGTAGTCTACTAATTGTGTGGGCACTATTATGGAGCATTGGAGCTTTGACCCGGATTCAAACATGGATTCACCCCGGTACGCTAGCACTCTCCTGTCCCTCTTTATATTTCCTACATTGGTATCAGAGTCATGTTGATCCTATGGTTGTGATTATTCTATGTGAATAATTATGTAATATAATTGTTTATATGTTTTCATAATGCTTAATATGAAATTTTCGTTGCGCAAATCATATTCTTTTAGGCATGATTTCTATTGTGTAATATGTTATTACTATATGTGCCTATATTGATATATCATTAGTATATATATACATTTTTTGTGTAAAGGCGTGGAATTGAATATGATTGCATATACCGGCCTTGTTTTAACTCTCATATGATTTTCGCATGTATCTGGACATGCTAAAATTTATTTAAGATATTGAACTTAATATATACATGCAAGAACTTTAAGCATATCATCCCTACATATATATATATATATATATACTGAAGCATCTTTCTTTCATTGTGACAAAAAGATACTCGCAGGGCTATTTTTGAAAGTGATATTGAATACCCAAAAATAATGTTCTTTTTTTTTTTCAAAAATATGTGTGTATGCATGTGGGTTTATTTCTTTGCTTTTCATATGATTGTATACAATGCTATTAGTCTCTACTCCTCATACTTCTTCAATTTTTCTTCTTCTCCTCACTTCTTCGATCAAAGTTGAGTTTGTTGGGACCTATGTGGAACCAAAAACAAATGACTTTAACCCTCAAAAGGTAGAGAAGCTTTTGAAACATAGAGGACACATATCCAAGTCACGTTACAGAGTGCCATCGACGTTGAGAAAAAATTGGGTGTTTGAAATTGAGTGTTTATGTCCAAGGAAAGGCCATGAATGTGTACACCTCGAAGAGACAATTCCAACAATGCTTAGAATGCATCAAATGGAGTTCGGATGAGGGAGAAACAAAGAAAAGAAGTTGGCAGGTTGTTTGTCACTGCCGCCACTTTACTCATGATTTGATCAATGAAAAGATATTTTCAGATCAAATAAGAGCCATGGATTTGTAGTTTGTTTTACTACGATTCAAATGACACTAAGAATACAAAAAACGGAGCTGAAATAAGGGAGATACGACCTTCTGAAGTTGGCGGGTCGTGATGACCCGACTGGAGGTTGAAGATAATGACTGCTACATCATCGGTCAACCAAAATCATGTGGCACCAATGGGGGAGTGATACGTCAGTGCTCGAAGACACGTCATCAACACGTCAACACCACACCATTTTTATTCTCGGTCAAGCGTTGATGTTGGCTAGTCAACTGTTGACTGGTCAAAGTCAACAGTCAAAAATATTGACTGGATTTTTTTCCCAAAAAAATTGACCGGTGGCGTGTAGGGGCTACTGGGGCACTGTTTGACACGGGGCAAGCACCATCGGAGAGAGGTTGGCAAGTAGAGTCTTGGAAGTCGATGCATGTCGCTTGCAAACAACTACAAGGTGGCGTGTGGCATACATGCGCCTCCGCTGAGAGTGGCCTTCGCTGAAATTTTCTAATTTTTTAATATTTTTTTATTCAGACACCTTCTAAGGGTGAGTGAGGGTGTATGGGACCTCTAATTGAGACGCTTTTTGTTCCTAAAAATTCCTAAAATCAAGAGCTTCAATTTGATATATAATTTGCATATATTTGAAGCACGTTTAGACGTGATTTGAATAAAAAAGGTGCTTATATGCACTTAGAGATTCCCAAAAACATTGAAATTAAGTCAATGATGATTCTATTATTTTTTGGATAGGATGGCTTACTTATTAAGAGTATTTAAGCTACAACATAATGTTAATTATTGAATAATAATAAGTCTTCTCATGCTTCTAACCACTTTTATTCAATTGGGATTAAGGCAGTGACTTTCTAAAGTCAACCCTTCATCACAGATGTTGTGACAAAGGACAAGACGGATAGAGATGTGAGAATCATCTCATCAAGTGGGAGGTATGCTACAAATACATCCAAGTGAGTGGATGTAAACATGGCAAAGAGGAGCTTGACATTGTAGTTAGAGGCTACATGAGTTCATATGGTCAGAAGGGCTTATGAGAGGGAGAACCTAGGTAAGAGACAATAATATGAGGCAAAGTTTTTATAAATTCTTGAATGTTCTTTTTTCATTGAATTTTTGATTAAATTCTTTGTTTTTAGAATTGAATTAAGCATATTCTCTTCTTCTTTTTTTTGCATAAACATTCATGTTGATTAGATGATATTGTGTTATTATCTTGTTAGTATAACTAGTTTTGATTGGGTGGGAGCTTCTGGAACATATCTAGAAATCCAAAGGGGAATGTGTTCAATAAAGGCCATGGTTAAAAGAATGATGAGCTAGCTAGCATGATTGGGATGGAAGTCAACATAGTTGTCTCCTAAACATGAAACTAGTGAACTTATTATTTAATTATCGTTTATCTTATTTGAACAAATATGATTAGTATACCATAATTGTCTAAGTGACTAATTCTGACCAAGTCTTTTTTGACTGAGCTGATAAAGACAAGCTTAATAGAGATGACTATGGAGTTAGAAACTCCCAAATCTCTTGCATTCAGGAAGAATGAGATGTCAGGGACATCCTACCAACTAGTCTTCAACATTTAGAGGCTGAAGCAACCGAAGGTTATAGAAAGTTTATGCTATCAAGCATAGAAAGAACAAGATTGCTTAGACTTATGATGGTACGAGCAATGTAACTTTATACAAGCTATTTGGATACTGTTGGAAGATAGTGGAATAGATGATATTCTTCCATAAAGTTAAAACTAAGTTAAGTTTTAACATAGTGTATTAAGTCCTAGAATGTCATTTAGGCAACACTTGAAGCAAATGTCAAACTAAGAAGTTGAGACAAATAAAATTCCAAGTTCTTTCTAACAAACAATAAATGTATGTTGTGACAAAATGTCTCCTAGTGAGTAGGAGTAAGCCACGTCTTCCAGTAAGTGGGCGTATACGAAAGCAAGTACTGCTCCTGATATGCATATAGTGACCTTCAGCAATATGATTCACCACATTGAACTTGAGTATGACAGACTGAAGGATTTAAGATCCATCAGCCAGACGAACATTGCTAAAGAGTGGGAGGAGTCATCCTTTAAGGCTAAGGGCAAGAAACCTATGGGGTAAACTTGATCTAAAGGAGGTAAGAGGTTTCTACAAAGATGAAAGGCTATATTAATAATCCTTTAAGGATTGTAGAAGAAACAATCTACATGAGTAGTGGATGTTTCACATAAGCATATGGCTTCATGTCAGATACAAAACAAGAAAAAGAATCAAGGGATTGGAACTTGCACGTTAACTCTGCATAGCTAAACCACCCTGATTCATTATATGCAATTTCAACCGAAAAAATCACATCGTTGCTATCTCTTCAGTTAAGGATCGATGGGACTGTAACTCTCAAATCCTTTGTTGGATTTTGATGTTTCTTTTTATGGATAATAAATCCATTTCTTGCCACATGCACACATTGATTAAAAGAAATGATCAAACTAGCAAAAGAAAATTTGCTAAATAATGTATGCTAAAGGGTTAATTCCCTTTTGAGTAAGTTGAGAACTTAGTCTACCTGGCAAGAAAGACAAAGAAATATTTTGAGAAGATATCTTTTGCAATTGGCAAACTATGACGTTTGTGAACCAATGAACGTGAAGGTAAAACACAAAGCTTGGTGTTTCATTAACGTCATGGACGTTTACTCGAAATGCAGTTATGTTTACTTTATTTTTGGCAACTGTGAAGCTATTAGACAATGGCTAAATCTAGTTAGGAATAAGTTAAACTTAAAGGATAAGACCTTTTTTTTAACTAACAAGGGTTAAGAACACCCACGTGATTAGTTCAAGCTGCTTTGTGTACAAGAAAGGGATTTTTAAGCAACTATCAATACCTAGAACATTTCAACATAATAGAATAGTTGAAACAGAGAGATAGGCCTCTCCTTGACATGGTTGAGTAAACAATAGCATAAGTGAAACTATCAGTCATATGTTGACATGTAACCTCATAGCTATTGTTTACGTACTTAACCAAATACCCTTTAAGTCAGTCACGACCTTACCCTGTGAATCATGGATCAACCTTGTTAGATCTCTCATGTTTTGATGATAACAAAGGATGGTATGAAAAAGATTTGATAAACAAATAAGTTTGAACAAAGTAATAACAGGGCAAATCATCACTTGAAGTAAGCATTGGAGTAATGAAGAAAGGCCAAGAGAAAAAGTTGAGAAACTTCATCACTGGCAAGTTTTCTAAAGGGTTACTCGAGTAAGTACTCGAGTAATGAGACAGAAACTTGAAGTAATCAGAGTCAACCTTCAAGTAACCTGCCAACGTTACTCGAGTAAGCACTCAAGTAATAAGGTAAATGACTTCCAGTTGCTCGCGGCCTGCCAACGTTACTCGAGTAGCTACTCGAGTAACCAGGTAAATCACTTGGAGTTGCTCTCGGCCTGCCAATGTTACTCGAGTAACCATGTAAAAGACTTTCAGTTACTCTCGGCCTGCCAACGATACTTGAGTCCCCTGCTTCAAGAAATATGTTGCTCTCGGCATTTTCTATCCTGCCAATGTTACTAGAGGAGCTACTCGAGTAACTCACTATGGTAAGAAAAACCTGAAGGTAATACTTGAATAACATGAAATGCTTTTATCACACTTTACTTGAGGCACTTTTCAAGTATGCAGAATTATTTAGAAGAGAACTTCAAGTCACTACCCGAGTATACAGAGTTATTTGGAAGAGAACTTCAAGTTGCTACCCGAGTAAGCTATGCAGAAAATTTATGTTTACTCGAGTAACAAGGTAATAAAACTTAAAGTGCTCTCGGCCTTGAAATCCTGCCAACATTACTGGTGTGAAGCATCGAGTAACCTAAAGTTTATTTGAGAGTTTACTCGAGTTGCTACTCGAGTAACCTATGAAGAAAAGTGTGCCATACCCGAGTAAGTACCCGAGTAAATAGGTATTTCCAAAAGTTTGTAAATTTGTTTACTTCATGCACTACTCGAGTTATGTAACTTGCTATCATTACTATCACGAGGATACTCGAGTAAGTACTCGAGTAAACTTAATAAATACTTGAGTAGCAACTCGAGTATGCAAGTTCAGAATTTGAGAAATCATTCCAACATTCTTTGATTTGTTTCCTATATGATTAACCTTTCATTGTATTAGTATTCTTAGCATATCCACAGATAAACAATGAAGAGATCTTACCAAATAAGGAAAGTCAAATGCAACGTTCAAACGATACCTACCGCCACCTACCGCAAACGGATATTTTTCAAATACTGGAAAAGTCAACAGTGGCTGCGCACACTCTAACAGACGAGAAGAAAATGTTCCAACGGTCATTACCAACACATCTATATATATGGGAACATCCAAATAGAGAAGAACAACAAGAACACGCACACGAACGCATTATCAAGTTCAATACTCTATTTTACATATACTTGTAATTCTGTACTTCAGTGATTCTTATTCACTCTGTGAGAGAGATATTTCATTCAAACTCAATATTTGTTATTGAGATAACTTAAGGTTGTGGAACCTTGAGTTAGGATTATATTACAACTTGTAAGGGGGAGCGAGTGTCCAGGCGAAGGAACTTGCTTGTATGAGGTGCTAAGAACCCACTGAATCTTGGAAGTTATAGTGAAACTCTCAGAGAAGCTCTGAGGACTAGACGTAGGTCAAAGTGGTTGTGGCCGAACTAGTATAACTCCCGGTGTACACTTTGGTGATATTTCTCCTTACTCTTTACTACTTTGTATTCACTGTCAATATTTCATATTTGCAATGAAATTTTAGTATCACTCAATTCACCCCCCTCTTGGGTGAAACGCTTGCTCTAACAAACCTTAGAATAGGCCCTAGCTCGTTAAGACCATATGGGTCAATAAATTCATTCCATAATTCTTCCTATGAGTAAAGAAGATTGGGGTCAAGGTAAACAAGGTATCTCTTTGTGAGATGACCTAAGAATTTGACAAGACACGTCTTCATTAGTGAAAATGATGGCAGCTCAGTAACTAAGAGAAAACCAAGGGACACAACGTTCATAAAAACTCAAATGTCCTAGTAGGACATGAGCATTAATCATACTGAATCTCTCTAAGAGGTCAGCAGTAACATGGAATAACCAAGTGTTCTTAAGTTCACTAATCCGAGTAGGAGGGTTGAGACCATTTTCACAACGAAAGATATAAGAGGTAAGTTATGAGAGAATTACCTCACCCATACATAGGAAATGAATCCTATGAAATCCACCTCAGAGTAAATTGTCATCCAGCAAATGCCTATAAGGGGATAGATTCCCTAATGGATTGAATGCTCTCTTCAGCTTTTAGAAGGTGATGATGACTACCTATAAGTGTCTGAAAGACACTAGAAGGACCTGCTAAGAAGAATTGCAAACATCATATGGATTCTTTTAGAGTTAGCCAAGTACATGTTTGAGCAATTTGTCACCTAGCCAAGAGGCGACTGGGAACAAGTAGGTTCTCAAATATGTTGGGGGCATATAAAACCTAAAACACTTAGTGGTTAAGGGGTACTACAATGGAAGGTTGTCCGCTGTGTGTTTTAACTATGAACTTTGGCTATGGCAACAAGCTTAGTCTTAAAATTACATCAAGATGATGTGAAGACTACTTTCCAATTTGAAAATTTGGAAATTGGATGATAAACTCTACATGAAGTAGCTTGAGGGCTTGATAGAAACAATCACCAGGTAATAAAGGATATGAGGTTTCACAAGGTGAAAAGCCTCACTAACTTTGAGATAATTGAAGAACACTACATAAGTGCCAAATGGTCTTGAGATGATTCTTTGTGAAGTCATCCTTTGTCAAGCGACATATGTTTAGCTGAAACAAATGTCAAGGGAGTTAAAGGAATAAAGGATAAGAGAATCCTTAAATTCTGAATTGAAAAATCATGGGTTGAACAGATAATATCTTGAATGACAAGGTAAACAGAGATTGCACAAGAAAGATACAATCTTTTCCACCTAAGACATGTACAAGTGTGATCCTTAGGCATCTTAGGATGCCAAACTACAAACCCATGGATACCCCTGAACTCAAGGGTACAAACCTAGAGAGGTTATATGTCCTACAAGGAATCCAACATCGAAAAAGCGGATAGAGTCCCATAGTAAGACTATGGTTGGTAATATGCATGTACACATTGGTGTATATAAGACCAAATATTTTTTGTCAGACTTGGAAGCTATTTTTGGTCCTGCTGTGAAATAGATTATGAGAATAACCATGGATTAAGTTGTCAAGGCAACAACTTTCCTTTGAAAGGATACTCTAATATAAGGCCTAGGCATATGATAATTGAGTAAGGAAATATACAATGTATTTTTGTTATCCATGAAATTAGGACACAAAGCATGTCCTACCATCATTCAAGATGCCATATGGCTAAAGTAGTTTCTATGAGTGATTGGGAATGAATGGTGGATAGAAGGATCCAAACGATAACATCTTATGATGAGGATCCTATATATCACAGCAAGGCAAAACATACATTTGATATATCTCTATAAGAGATATGCTTTCAAAGAGGGAAAGCAACAGTTCAATGACCTTTTGCTGACGGAATGTTGGTAGATCCCCTTTCTGAGCCCGTAGCTTGATATTCATTGAGTTAGTGAAATCCTTGGGGTGCAAATAAAATATAAGGTTGTGAACTTCTTTTATATGAAGATAAAAGAAATAGTATGTATGTTATGAGTAAATACATATAAGGTATATAATTTTGTATGTCGTACAGGTCTAAAGAGGTTGGTTTACTCACACGAACAACCATCTTCCTATATTTTGCAGGGGTATGGGAGAGTAAGACGAGTAAATGATCACTATAAGATGGTTAAGAAGAATCTTTGCGTTTGAGTCACCTCAGTTAAAACTTGAGATGAGATCCACATGTGTGTATATACACAGAAAATGGATCGAACCTTGAATACAGACCTGTAGCCAGGCAAAGAACTCTTTCATAAATGAGATTGTACAAGAGATATTGTGAAAAAAAGGTTCTGGTTCGGATGTTAAATACATTTTGGAACTAATGTCTGTAAGGTGAAAGAGAAAGAAATCGACGTACACCACAAACCATTCACTGTAGCATACAATTCATACTGTATGTGCTTGAGAGTTAGACTGCAATATAGGATGTAGGTGAAAGATCCTTAGTTCACTACAGTGTGAGTCCCAGGAAGGAAGAATCCAACCACAATGCCCTTAAGACTTAGACGACATCATAAAAGCTTGGTTTGGTGACAGCTACTTTAGTTGAAGCTCTAAGATCACACATGATTCAGTCAGACGAGTGAGAACTAGAAAAGCGACCAAGTCTAAATGGATTGATGTTTAGTCAAAAAGGAAGATTTACTCCTAGATACATAAGATGTGCTAGTGTCTGTGATCGACCCCTTACTAGCTCCATATGTAGCTTGTAAGTATGAATACTATGTGCATGAAAGGCAATCTGAGTTAATTAACATATTAACTCGAGAGGGATTAGATATGCCATAAGTAATATGTATGGGAGAATTTAGGGTATCTAAGGTAATGAAAATATAGCTTACAAATATATATAAAGGGTGTCCTTGGATACTGATCCAATATGAGGGATTTCTAGTATCACAAGCACCAAATCTTGAAGACACTTTTTCCCACGCGGTCATGGCAAAAGCCAAGTATAACACATGAAAGAGTAACGGACACACGATGGGAGGCCCATCAAGTGCGAGTGGGAGATGATGGACTTTGGGTCCAAGTCCGCCCTTGATGAGCCAGACTATTTGATTAGGATACAAGTAGCCTAATCAAAAAAGAATCAAATCAGCATTAATTATAGATTAGGGAATAAGTTAGTATTAATTATGATATTGTTAATTAAGAAACAAGTCATCATGATTTAGGAAATTAATTAATTCTCCTGATTACTAATTTGGAAAGCAAGAAGGGTGGACATCATTTCCTAATTAGTGGCCACCCTAAACCATTATAAATGCAGGGCCTCCTTCAGTTATTCCTCACTCTTGCTATTGAGTTTTCTAGCAATCTCTTCTCTCCTACCATCTTTTTGTTCTGGTAATCTGCTGTGCCAATCCCAATTAAGCTCTAGTAGTCTAATAATTTTGTGAGTATTATTATGAAGCTTTGGAGCTTTGACCTAGATCTGAACAAGGATTCGCCCTGGTATGCTAGTACTCTCCTCTCCCTCTTTATATTTCCTACACAGATGAAACAGGAAGAGATGATACATGCACTTGTCATGAATTCACCCCAGCTAAACCACGGTGAAACGAAGTGACCTTTATGTCTCAAGTTTGATGCAACTTCAATACAGCAAATGCCGTCGAAACTACCTTTAAAAACAAAGTTACTGATCTAAATTTGCTAAAAGTTTGCCACGGCAAAGCAGTGATGAATGCCCGAAAAATGATGTTGTGTGTTTTGGAAAACTGAAGTAGAAAACAAAGATAAAACCTAAAACCAGCACCGACAACTCGTTCTCTCACTTCTGGATGTCGATTTTCTACTAATGGAGCTTGGGAAAAGAGCACTTTCAAGACCTTGAAGCTTTGGGTTGAAGTTCTTAAAATATTTGGACCGGAAATTGTTGTTTTATTTTGTTTCTCTCCCTTTTCTTTTTCATTTTCTGATATGAACCCTCTTCTAAAGTTTAGTTTGCAGATTGTACAGATTATGAGTAACTAACTCTTCCATTCGTATAGATCAAAACTTCTACATTGTCTTGTTTTTATTTGTTACCGAGAATATATGATGATTTTTCTTTATGTTCAATGTTATCTTATGCCTAATCACCATATGATTAAATCAATTCAATTGGGTGACACTTGAGAGAGTTACTTTTATTGTAGAACTAAGAAAATTCATGTTAACATAAAAATATATCTAACAACCTATTATAATCTATTGAAAGATTGTTTTGAAATATAGCTTTCATGAATTATAAATAAGATATTGGATATTTTTAATAAAGATTAAAAATCAATCTTGACTTAAGAGAGCTTAGTTGATGATTTAAAAACTTTTAACAAGCATATAAACTTGTTTAATCAACACAAGTAAATGATTGTATAGTTTCATGAAATAAAATGGAAAAGAAGTAACCTTGAACCTTTAATCTCTTAAAATTAGAAACAATTTTTCAATCGCCATTGTTTTATTTTTTGTTTTCATAAAAAATCCTTATTCAACTTAATGAGGTAACAGCTAAGAATAAACCAACAATAATAAGCCTAAAAATTGGGCTGGGCATTGAACCCATAGTCACGCTCGTTCATTGCTAACAAGTTGTTCCGTCCCCACTATGAACGGCTGGATCCGTCCGTCTAAATCTCATCTCCTTTCCATTCTGCATAAGAAAATATATAGTCCTCATGGTCCGCTGCTATTATATTAAACACTACAATTAAATGAGCAATTCACAAACAAAGCTGAGATTTTGATATTACCAATAACTGCATTACACGCACAAAGAGCCAAGAAATATCCCAAACTAATATAACAAGCAAGAAACAGAGGGCAAGGGATAGGTGCTTATCAGATTCTTGAGCACCTATATATATATAATATGCTTTCTTCAATTCACATCCTAGCCCCTAACCTACCAGCCTGCATTATTAAGCTTGTTACCACCGTACAAACGAAAGAGAGTGAAAGCGGAAATACAAGAGAGGACCACCATGGAAAGGCTAGCCACGAGAGCGCTAGCTATCCCTTCTCCCACTTGGTTACAGAATCTGCCATACATGTTACATATCTTCATCCACTGAAGCTCCGTTTGACCCACCTTTGCAAACACTGCTGATTGTAATGCTGCTGCCACTGCTGAAACTGTCACATATGCCATTACCTGCAAAAGTTTACATAACTCTGTTTCTTTATCACTTTCGGCATGCAAAGCTCAATTTGTGATTTTTTTTAAAAAAAGGTTCAGGTTAGGAGTCAAGTTTTAGGTTAGGTTCCATTCTTAGGGAAATGCATAATTCATCTGTGACTTGGTCAAGGAATTGGCCTAGCAAGTGAAGGCCTAAGTTTCAGAGGAGTGCTGTTGTGCTTAAGAGGTTAAGATGGTATTGTGCTTAGCCCAGACATCAGTTTTGAGTGCGTTGCTCAAGTGCTAAAAACTGAGGTTAACGCAAAGGTGCTGTTAGGTTGCATTCTGATAAGGAAAAATTGCGTGATTTGTGTTATCCTTAAGTCACTTGAGAAGTGAAAATTGTCTGATTTTATAATTTATAATTTGACTCTCACCGACTCCCTATCTCTTGTTTTAGCCATGTGTCACAATCTGAACCATACTAATAAATCGAATAACTAGAAATAAATAATTACTTTAGAAAACTCCTCGAAACTTCCTGACAGATATATTCATCACCAAACCATTTTTATATGAGGTTAAAAATGCATTTTCTGTAATTTGGAAAGGAAAAGGATGCTCTGGGAAGGTCTACGGAGTATTGGATAAATTTCATTTTGCAAACCATATCCATTGTGCAATAAATGTTGAGGGAGAAACTGACGATCTCAACACCCAGAAGGCATTAAATCTGGAATTAGGTATCTCTTATGGTGAACGACTTGACTTCCCCATCCTAGAAGTTATGGTGTTTGGTTTCCCTAGAGACCAGAATAGATCCGCTCCAATACCAGTTACCCCTAGGTTACCAAGTCTTAAATGTAAAACACCGACCAACTGGACCTTACTCTGGCATAAACGTCCAGTAATAATAAAAATAATATATGGTAGAGCAAACATTTATCTTATGAGGGTGGAGAATGCCTTGTTCCTTTCACATTGATTTCCCTAATCCTGTCCTTTTGGTGAAGTTAACAGAATAAAAGCAGAACAACTTTGATACATTAGTTAAGAAATGGTTGAGAAAAAGAACGCCTTAAAAATAGCCACCTTTAACATAAAATCGGTGTATTGTCACCCAAAAAAACCTGGTCATATGGATATAGAAGAGACAGGCCACAGATGCCCTGAGAACATATATGGTGACAAGCTCAATTTTAAGTTGAAAAAATACAGTTAAGGGAACGATTCCAATTAGTGATAACGAAAAACTTCATAAATCAAAATTTCTTTCAATATATACAGAAACAAGTTATACTCGGTACTTCATTATGTTTTTATTAAAGATTCCTAAAAATAACAATCCGGTCTTTCAAATGTTGCAGAGATGTTTTCATTGAGAGGTAATAATAAAATCAAAAAATTTCTATAGAATCTGAAAGATCCAATCAGAAGTTCTGGTGGCAATTTATTTGCCTGATCTCTGAGAGATATTTGAAGATATTAACGACCAAATAAGTTGAGTCCTTAGTTGTCGTTTTCCTTGATAGAAGGGCGACGTTCCCTTTGTATATGAAAGAGATCAAATATTGCTTGTAAAGGATCTTTTGTCAGTTCAAAAATTCATGAATCAACTCTGCAATTAAACTATATTTCTTTAGAGAAAAAGGATCATTGGGTACGAACCTGATCAGCCAAGAAAATGAGCCAAGCCAAAGGCTTGTTGAAGAGAACGGTTCCCGTTGCCATACTCACAGCACAGCGCAACCCCTGAATTAAAGAGTAAGCAGCAGCTATGCCATTGGCTACAACCACAAACCTGCAATAGGTTTCACAATAAAAATAAACGCACAGAAGCCAAAAATGTTTAGTTCATCAAGTCGGGAAGCTCAACCCATCAAGAACTTACACTAAAACCTTCATGTCTGTAAACTTGGCCCTCTTCCGAATAGTGAAAATCTGTTTGACTTGTGAATCAGTCGCCACAAGAACAGCTGCAAGAATTCCCAGAGCGACAATCACACACCTCAACACCAGCTCTGCGGTTCTTACCCTCCGATCCAAAACCCTAACATTGGTGCCGTGATAAACTCGCACAGACCCAGGACTCACCCCTACACCCAAATAGCTCATTTTCATTCAGACACAACAATCTCTCACCAAAGTTATGAGCTCCTCACTTCTTAAATAGGCCCCCACCACAAAGTTATCGTATCGATTTCTAAAATTTGCGACGGTGATGATGAAGCTGAGCTTGACAAGTGGTCAAAGGTGGAGAGGGAGGACAGAGACAAGGGGACCTCAGCACCTACAAACATGGAATCATTTATAATGGCGTCCTCGTTTTGCAGTCAAGTTAAGGACTGCAAAAGAAAAACAAAATTGTGGTTTTTGAAGCATATTAATAATGGTTTCTGGGAACAAGTAACAGAGGAACAGTTTCTCGTCCCTAGAAGGGAGAGGGGTCTGCTACGATGAGGGAGTTGGTGGGGTGCCTTAATTGTGGTCAATCAGGGACCGTGTAGCTTGGTTCTATTTGTGATGCCCCGTTCCCTTGGCTCTCGCCACGCCCTTCTGATGATTGATTGGTTGAAGGTTGAAACACGGGCAATTTCTTGCGCTTTTTTTTTTTTAAACAAAAACGCACATTACTTATATAATAAATTATATAAATGAGTTTACAATTTACTTTAATTTACATAATTTATGAAAATTCACTCTCATTTCAATTTATTGTTAATATTTATATAAAAACTGATATGATGATATTTTTTATCTCATATTAATATGATAATATATTATTAAAAAAAAATCAAATTAACAAATTTTATGTTTGAATCATAAAGCTTAAGTTTGTCAATGGATTTATTATTATTTTGTGGGTGGCATTAGTAAAATTGTCCCTTTTTCTAAATTTTTGGCCCAATGTTCAGGTTTTTGTTTAAACTATGTGCAAAAGGATTTTGCCGTACTATACTGTTTAACTTTAAAATGCTAAACTAATAAGTTAACTTTAAAATGCTGAACACTTGGTTTTTTTTTTCGTGCCTGAGCAAGATCCAATTGCAAAAATATCGTGAATTACAAGTACAACAAGTGATGCAATCTCTTCATCTATGTAGAACTGATTAACCCTCAACAGTGACTGACAAGAATATCACCTAAATCCATCCACTGTGAAGGATCAAATGATAGTGCCTCAGTCTTTGAGTGACTTTAACCTCTTTGATTCCTCTTACTGCTTCTGCATAATCTTTGGCTCCAAACATAGTAAAACCAGCAATCAAAGCATTAGCTCTAGCTTCAGTCAAACATGTAAGCACCTATTGGACCAAGTTCACTATCCACTTTAATTCATGGATTCATTCCACAATTGTTCTCTGTACTTGCAACTATAGGAAGAAATAAAAGATGCCATGTACTGATTTGATGTCATACCCATAAATCTAACGAAAGGAAACTCTGATTCATCCATTCCCTTGGTTAGAGTTTGTGAAACATGCAAAAGATTGACAGTACAGTGAAGATAATTGGAACTAGTGTCACCAAATATTAAAAGAAAGCACAAATGTTATCTCAGAAGCAACAAATTTTTTTAATCAATTGTTCTATTAAGAAGAAATGCAACTCGCCCCAATTCTTCACACCATTTAATATTCATAAGCCAAGGTCATCAAAGCAAAGAACTTGGCCTTGGTGTTGCAGAATCATTCTCACCAGCAATGTATTAAAATGGGAGATGTCATAAGGCATCTTCAAATTTGTGGCTGATAGGACCAACGATATTCAACAAGATTGCGGTTATGAGTTCGTTTCTTCCCTTGCAGCCAATAGAATCTACCGTTGTCTTTAAAATACTTCGATGGAAATTAGAGCTTGAAGAAGCTTTGGCGATGGATATAGGGATTCGACTTTGGAGGGTAGTGTTAGATCCTTTGTTTTGATGATAAAAAAAGGTGTTACAAATGATTTGATGTTGAACAAAAGGTTTTTGAATAAAGAAACAAAGTTTTCTAAGGCATACATAGACATCACTTGAGTAACCACTTGAGTGATGAAGTGAGAAATGATATCCTATTTCAAGTTATGCTCTTTGCCTATTTTTGGATGGGATCACTCTAGTGATGTCCCTAGATCACTCGAGTGATGCAGTTGGAAAAAGCCTCAAATAGTCTCTGCCAGATTTTGAAGGGAATCACTGGAGTGATGACTCATGATCACTCGAGTGATAGGATAAGAAATGCTGCCTTTGATTTAGTAACACTCTCTGCCAGAATTTGGAAAGGATCACTGGAGTGATCACTCAAGTGATGTCCCAAGATCACTCGAGTGATGAATCCCAGAATGCACGATAATCATCTGTTAATCATTGATTTAATGTCTTTATGTCTAACACTTCATTGTATTAGTGTTTGAAGTATTTTTTTTAGGAAAATAATGACGAGATCATGCTAAGAGAGAAAAGCTACTTTACGAAGAACGTAACGTCCACCAACTGCAATAGAAATTTTTCAAAAATAAAGAACATTCAAAAGAAGTTGTGTGACAAGTTGAATTACTGACAATGGCTATTACAATTCAACTATAAATACGGAAGAATTCAGAGCAGAACAATATAACAACACACGAACACATACAACAGACAATGGTCAATCTATATATTCATATTTGCTCTGTCTTTCATTGATACACTCTGTACTTCAGTGATTATATATTAACTCTATGAGAGAGAGTTTTCATTACAAACTCAATATTCATTGTTGAGATTACTTAAGGTTGTGGAACCTTAAGTTGGGAATTGGATTACATTGTGTAAGGGGGAACGAGCTTCCGATGAAGGAACTTGCAGTGTACTGAGGTACCAAGAACCAAATGAATCTAGGAAGATATAGTGAAAATCTCATAGGAACTCTAAGGACTGGATGTAGGTCAAAGGGGTGTTGGCCGAACCAATATAACTCTCGATGATATCTTTTTTAGCCCTTAACTTCGTTTTAAACACTACTACAAACTAGACATATTACTATCCTAAAAGATGTCCCTTTTTAAGTTAGGGACGTCCAAAGTTCAATATTTGGCAGGAGGCTTTAGCGCTGGATGAATTTAACAAAAAAAACATTTCCACCACTTTAGACGTCCCCAGAAAAACTAGGGATATCTAAAGTGGGCTTTAGACGTCCCCTACATAAATAGGGACATCTAAAGTGAGCTTTAGACGTCCCCATTTTGACTAGGGACATCTAAAGCTTACTTTATGCATCCCCATTTTGATTAGGGATGCAGAACCATCACGTCATGCAACTGTAGAGTTGCAGCTTTACCTTCTCTGCATTGTCTTCCTTCTTTTCCCATACCCATGAGTTGCTGCTGTGTTCCACTTTCCTTGCTACATTCATTTTCCCTCTTCTCCCATACCCGTGAACACAGTGTCATAACTCCTTCACTGAACAAAGGCGCACCTCCCCTGCATTTGTCTTCCCTCTTTTCCCATTCCCATGGCCGTGGGTCTTGCTATTTGCTGCTGTAGTTGCATTCTCAGAATTATTTAGGTGCATTTCTGGGTTTCTTAAAATTAGGTGCATATCAGGTGTGAGTTGGATTATTATGTAATGCAATTAAGAATTTATAGAAAATCTTGGATTCTGCATTTCTGCACTTCTGGATAGTTGTTGCACTTGGATTATGATAAAATCATGTGCGTATGTTTTCTGGTAGAATTTGAATTGGAATTCTTGAAAACCATAATCTTTTTCTCTATGATTTATGGTATATGAGATTATGGTACTTTCTTTCCTTGCATTTTAAATTATTTTAATCGTTTATAAATTATATGATAAAAATGATGCAAAAATAATAAGATACTTATGCAATTATGACTCATTTTTCCACTAGGGAATAATGAAATAAAGAGGAGCCTAAATGTACTCTGTGTGTGTGTGTTTAAATATAGGGAGAACGATAGAAAAGCGTACTCAAGATATGAAAATCCCAACTTAGTACCTCAAAATGGCATGTTTACTTTGAAGTCACTAGCTAGATACTGTTTAGATTAAACCATGAAGCCAAGTTACCCATGTACCCTTTATTTTATGCCCTAATTGCCCGACCAAACTGAGGTAGCCATGTGATGGACTATGATGAATTTGGAACCTTTCTAGTCCTCACACACACACATCCAACTCTCGTCTATCTAGTTCAATTCAATTTAATAGTTTGATTTTATTTAGTTTTGGTTATTTAGATTAAGTTTTCTACTTTAGCTTGCCAATATTTATTATTTGAATAAAAAAATTTATGAGATCTTTTCTTCTATTTTTTTTCTATTTGAAAATAATTAAAACATATTGAAAATTTTAAAAGGGCCTAGAACTTGCTAGTCAAGAACTTGGTGTTTTATTTCCCATTTTTTCCTTCATTAGTTAAGTTGATTTTAACTAGCTAATACATTCTGTTAGATCTCATGTTTTGATGATAACAAAAGAATGGTTTGAAAAGGAAATGTTTAATAATCAAGTTTGAACTAAGTAATGACAGGAATAAGCTTTACTTGAGGTAAGCATGGAAGTAGTGAAGATTGGCCAAAAGAAAATGCTGAGGAACTTGATCAGAAGTACAATTTCTAAGGCATTACTCGAGGCGCTACTCGAGTAATGAGCCAAAACTTGAAGTAACCAAGCAAAACTTCCAGTTACCTGCCACCATTACTCGAGGCGCTACTCGAGTAACCAGGTAAAATTTTAAGATTGCTCTCGGCCTGCGAATGTTACTCGAGGAGCTACTCGAGTAACCATGTGAAAACTTCCAGTTGGCTTCAAGTTTTCCCCATGATACTCGAGGAGCTACTCGAGTACCTGTGTTTCCTAAAATATGGATCTCTCGGCATTTTGTACCACTGCTAATGTTACTCGAGGAGCTACTCGAGTAACCAGGTCAGAAACTTCCAGTTCCCTTCAAGTTTTTCATGATACTCGAGGAGCTACGCGAGTAACTCTGTTTGTAAAAAGATGTAACTCTCGGCACTTTGTACCACTGCCAATGTTACTCGAGGAGCTACTCGAGTAACAGACTAAGGTAAGTGAAAACTTGAGGTTGGTACCCCGAGTGACTTGATCTTTCTTTATTTCATCTTCCTCTAGTACTTACTCTAGTATACAAGTTTGTTTTTCATGGTTTATTTTAAGTGATTCCTCGAGTAAGTACCCCAGTATATGTAAATGTTTTCAAAGAAAACTTCAAGTCATTACCAGAGTAAATCATGTTCAAAAGTCTCAGTTACTCGAGGAGCTACTCGAGTAACCTATGCAAAAATGAATGCATTACTCGAGTCCCTACTCGAGTAACAAGGTATTTGCTCTCGGCCTTGAAATCCTGCCAACATTATTGGAGTAGAGCATCGAGTAATCAAAAGGTTTTTAATGAATTACTCGAGGTGTTACCCGAGTAATCTATGAAGTTGCCAAAGCATTACTGGAGTAGCTACCCGAGTAAATAACTATTCCCAAAGGTATGAAATTTAGTTTACTCCATGCACTACCCGAGTAATCTTATATTTATTCATTGACTTGCAGTTGAACAATGATTTCACGATGTTACTCGAGGAGCTACTCGAGTAAACTTCAAGGGTTACTCGAGGAGCTACTCGAGTAAGCTAATCCAGAAAGTTTGAAATCATTCCAACGGTCATTATTCTGTTTCCTATTTGATTAACTTTTCATTATATTAGTGTACTTAGTTTTTCAACAGGAAAACAGTGAAGAGATCTTACCAAATAAGGAAAGTCAAAAGCAATGCTCAAATGTCACCGACCGTCACCTACCGCAACGTATGTTTTTCAAAAACTAGAAAAGTCAATTATGGCTGCGCACGCTCCAACGGACATGAAGAAATATGTTCCAGAAATCATTACCAACGTATCTATATATATGGGAACGTCTGAACAGAGAAAGATACAAGAAAACACAAGAACACACATACGAACGTATCATTAAGTTCATTGCTCTGTTTTCACTTGAAATTGTATTTCTATGCTTCAGTGATTATCATTTACTCTGTAAGAGAGATATTTCATTCAAACTCAATATTTGTTATTGAGAAAACTTAAGGTTGTGGAACCTTGAGTTGGGATTGGATTACAACCTGTAAGGGGGAGTGAATGTCCAGGTGTAAGGAACTTGCTTGTACTGAGGTGCCAAGAACCCACTGAATCTTGGAAGCTATAGTGAAACTCTCAGAGAAGCTCTGAGGACTGGACGTAGGTCAAAGTGGTTGTGACCGAACCAGTATAACTCTCGGTGTACACTTCGGTGATATTTCTCCTCACTCATTACTGTTTTAATTCTTTTGTCAAAGTTTTATATTTTCGAAAGAAATTTCAGTATCACCCAATTCACCCCCCTCTTGGGTGAAACGCTTGATCTAACATTTGGTATCAGAGCGTAGGTCTTCTTGTTAAGGTATAACAACCTAAGGAGGATCTAATGGCAAGCATGGGTGAAGGAATTCTTCCCGACGGAGCATCCATCACTAGACCTCCCGGTTTCAATGGAGAACACTTTTCTTTCTGGAAAGCAAAATTCAGAGTGTTCGTGATGGCTATTGAATATGGGCTATGGGATGTAATTGAGAGTGGAAACTATCAACCTACAAAGACTGTAGATTCTCAGAAAATTCCAAAGACGCCAGCGGAATATGATGAGAATGACAAGAAACTTATCACTCTCAACAGCAAGGCAATTCTGATGTTACAAAGTTCTTTGAGTCAAAATGAATACTTCAGAATTTGCACACTCCCAACAGCAAAGGAAATGTGGGAAGCTCTCGAAATAGCTCATGAGGGAACTTCGGGAATCAAGGAGAATCGAATCAACACCTTGGTCACCGAATTCGATTTACTTCGAATGAAATCAGGTGAGTCAATTTCTGAATACGAACTTAGATATACTCATCTTGTTAATCAACTTGCAGCTCTTGGGAAAGTCTATGATCAGCACACCCAAGTACGAAAAATTTTGAATATTCTTTCTAAAGAGTGGGAAGCAAAAGTTACTGCAATAGAAGAAGCAAAAGGAGAGTCAATGAGATCAGTTGCTTCTCTATTTGGAAGCCTTTCTGAATATGAAAGCAAACTAAAGTTCAAAAGAGAACTAGATGACATTGGCGACAAGAAAAAGAAAGGTCTAGCTCTAAAAGCGAAAGAAGAGAATCAGGATGAGGATGAAGAGTTCGACGATGACGAGATGGGTCTAATCATAAAACGATTCAAAAAGTTCTACAAGAAAGGTCAAGGATTCAAACATTTTCAGAAAGGAGGAAGTAGTAGCAAAGATCATATCATTTGCTATGAATGTGGGAAACCAGGACATATCAAGTCAGAATGTCCAGATTTGATTCAAAAGAGCAAAGAAAAGAGAAAAGGTAAATTCTTCAACAAAAAGAAAGCCTTTGTATCTACTATATGGGGTGACAGCTCCTCAGACGAAGAAAGCGATGAGGAAGAGGTAGCTAATATATGTCTTGTTGCTCAAGAAGAAACAGAAGAAGAGGTAAATGATTCTGAACCTACCTATGATGAATTATTTTCCGAATATAATGCTTTACATTCTGAATTCATCAAAGTTGTTAAAGAATTGATTGTTGTTAAAAAGAAAAACAAAGTTCTTGAAACTGAACATAAGGTAAAGGATTGTGAAAATTGTTTATCTTTGAAAAAGAAAAACATTGATCTCACAAAAACTCTTGAAAAATTCACACAAGGAAGTGAGATGTTAAATGTCATTTTAAAAGCTCAACGATTTGTAAATGATCGATCTGGAATTGGATATGATCCAAAATCAGATAAAAGAAAAGGAAGAAAGAAAGCAGGAGGTAAGTCATATTTGAATTATTTCCAACATTCTGTGCATACATCAAATCCCTTTGCATTTTGTAATTACTGTAATAGAAAAGGACATCATACATCTTCATGCATTCATAAGAAGAAAGGAACCATAGGAACCTACAAATGGGTACTTAAAGGATCATATATTCATAAAATCATTTGTACTAACCCAAAAGGACCCAAAAAGATGTGGGTACCTAAGACTTAGTCAATTGATTGCAGGTATGTCTCAAAGCATCCAAAAATAGCAAGTGGTACATTGATAATTCATAAAGATTGTCCTAAAATGTCCCTGGTCGGTCATCTATGCGAGACCAGAGATGAAACAAGATCAGTATGACTTTGATTAGATATGGAGATACGAATCAAAGTCTTAGGCACTTGTAAGAGCATAAGGTGCTGGACCGACCCACTATGAGAAAGCTACATGGATCAAGTCATAAGCTTTTCTCATGTATAACCACGTCACAATGCCCTTAGACCTGATGTCATCATGTATTCCTACATGAGAGTTGCTAAGCTTTGAACTAGTCAAAAGTCAATTTTGACCGGGTGATGATAAAGGCTACGATCGAGCTTGGTGGTTTTTCATGCACAGGAATATGAATAATCAAGATGGAATTTGTCCCTCAGATTAGTAGAGAGATATTACTGGGCCCCTCGATGAGTGAGTCTGAGAAATGTATGGCCATACTATGATAAAAGGAGTTTCTGTCTCTGTTATCAGAATACTGAGGAATCGAGAAAGTAATGGTCAGGAGTAAGAGGATGACATTATCCATGCCTTATCCTTGATCAATATATCGTGTGACAAAAGGGACGTGATATGGTTGTATGACATGTTGTATCGTGATAACGATCATCATATGAATTGGGTAGTCGTAATGTCTTTCTAGAGGCCGCTTGTGACTTTTGGGTTAGTATAGTTATTGGCCTACTGCCAACTTCATATGGGCCTACAGGGTCGCACACAAGAATGGCCCAACACGAGATAATGTTTAATTTAGGGTGGACGAATTTTATATTTATATATATATAATATAAATTTCATTAATAATATTATATAGATATATATATTTTCAAAATATATATCTTATATATATATGTATATATATATATATTATATGATATTATTATATTGTGTTAGTTTTAAATTTAATTTATTAAGATATATTAAATTTAATAACTAACATGATAGAGATATAGTATCTCAGATTTAATTTATGTAGATGAATTAAATCTAATGGCTCTTTATTTCGATTAAATAAATAGGTTAAATTAAAACTGTTGGACAGATTTAATTTAAACTGAATTTATTTAATTAGCTCATCAAGATAATTAATTGTTAATTAATTTTGAAATTAATGATGATTAATTTTGAAATTTGAAAATAGCCCTCATAGGTTATAAACTTGATAGAGCAGATATATTGATATGCACATGAGAATTGAGAGCCGCAAGTGAAACCCTAGGAGACATTAGAGGCGCTAGCACGTAGTCTCGATTGGAGAGCATTCGTGTGGATACCGGTAGAGGGAGCGGACCTGACGTGTTGGCTCCTAGAGATCGTGAAAACTTTGAATCATCAAAAGGTATGAATCCTTCCAACTTGGTTTAAACGCCGTTGGTAGATCCTCGATTAGGATCGGTGTAAAATTTTAAAATTCTTCCGCTGTGCCTGCCGACCCTAACAGTGGCCTCAGAGCCAGATCAATTGTGCATTTAAATTGAGTTTATGATTCTTATACATGTGATATATATGGGATGTGTACGTATGTTTATAAGAAACACTCGAATATGCATGTGATTTGGCTAATACGAAATGAAATATTTAGAAAGATGTGATCTTGTAATTCTGTTGATTTTTGTTTTTGTTTAAATTGAATCTTGAAATTATTTTGTTTTCGGTTTTGAGACATGTATGTGATTTTCGTTTTGAATAAGCATGAAATTGGGTAGGGTACCTGAGATCGTAGTTGGCGGCAATCAAATCGGGTCTATATTCTGATATCTATTCGGGTAATAGGGATCTGAACTATGGGGAAGACAATTTGGATCAGAAGCGTTCTGGGCCATTGTTGTTTTTGTTTTAAAAAATTGGGTCTGAAATTTAAAAAATTTAAAATTTTCAAATATTTCTTTTAGGAGCCGGACCGCCGTGACCACCTCTGTGTAGCGCAATATAATCTGATCACGAAATTTATTGCTTTTCATATTGTATGAATTCTTGTTGTGGTTTATTATTTATACTTGTTTGGGTATGGTGAACAACATGGCTTTAGAATTTTACAAAGGGTTGTAATGTTTAAATACGGCCTGCGTGCCGTGCCTTTCTCTAAATACTCTCGATGTACATTCTCTTCTCATCTCACTCCCCTCGAATGTTTAAACGAGGTTTCTCTCAATGTATTTCTTTTCTTATTTAGAGAAGTCCTCTCATTGGCTTGGGAGGATTTTAGGTTAGGTAAGCCAAGTTGTGTCACATTTAAATTATGCTTTTGATTAGACCATTTCATGAATACTTTTGAGTTTATATGCATTTATCTATATGAGATACGACCACGATTGCATCCATATAAACAAAACTAATTGATTAAGCCCTCTGAATCAAATCTTAAGTCATAATGTCGTCAATTAATGAATACTTGTCAAAACCTAGATCGCTCAATTATGGAAACCACTAAAGTGGATGCACTTGAATTATCTTGATGAGACAAGCTTGAGTAATGGTGCTACTCATAATATTTATTATTGTTTTGACTTAATTGAGATTAACAAAACAGTTTTTGAATCTCAAGGCATTAGATGGGGTTAAACATGCCGGATCATATGATGATGAAATCCCATAAAGATCTAAGAGTTACATGTGATATAATTGGTAAATAGGTTACCTACCTAAATAACTTGAATTTAAGCGTCTTCCCAAAGCAGATTTAAGTTTAAGCCAAATATGGATCTTAGTTCACTAATTATTATATTGAGGGTTGTTAATTTAGTGGGAGATTACTAACCAACTTTGCATATTTTAATTGTAGAATTATGTCGACTAGTAAGACTGCTACATTATCATTACGATCGGTCCTTGAGAAGGACAAACTCAATGGGACAAACTTTCTTGACTGGTTCAGGAACTTGAGAATTGTTCTCAAGCAGGAAAGAAAGGCTTATGTCCTAGATCAACCCATTCCTGAGGAGCTTGCAGCCAATGCTCCAAAAGCTCAGAGAGATGCTTACACAAAGTATAAGGATGACTCTGTGGATGTAGGTTGCCTGATGCTTACAACTATGGTTCCAGAGCTCCAAAGAGATCTGGAACTCATGGAGGCTCATGAGATGATTGTACATCTCAAGGAAGTGATCCAGCAACAGGCAAGGCAAGAAAGGTATGAGACCACAAAGGCCTTACATTCTTGCAAAATGGCTTAAGGTGCCTCAGTTAGTACTCATGTGTTAAAGATGAAAGGCTATATTTATCACCTTGAGAGGCTTGGATTTCCCATGAGCTAGGAGTTAGCTACGGATTTGATCCTCAACTCACTCCCGGAGAGTTATGACTAGTTTGTTATGAACTACAACATGAACAACATGGAGAAATCAATTTCTGAGCTTCATGGGATGCTCAAAACTGCTTAGCAAAGCATTAAGAAAAAGCTTAGCACAGTTTTGATGGTTCAGAAAGGAAAGGGTATGAAAAAGAAAGGGAAGGGCAAATGGAAGGGTAATGGCTCAGGTGGTAAGACCAAAGAGTCAAACAAGCCCGAAACCAAGCCTGTACCCAAGAAGGCAAATTCTCCAAAGGAAGGAGTCTGCTACTTTGCAATGAACCCGGTCATTGGAAGAGGAATTGCAAACTCTACCTGGAAGATCTGAAAAAGAACAAGAAGGATAGCGGGGCTATCGCTTCAGGTATTTATGTTATAGACATTCATTTTTCTACTTCCTCTACATGGGTATTAGATACTGCATGTGGTTCTCACATTTGTACAAATGTGCAGGGTCTAAAGGACAATAGAAAGCTGAAGAAGGGCGAGGTGGTCCTACGAGTTGGAAACAGAGCAAGAGTTGCTGCTTTAGCTGTAGGCACTTATGAATTAGTTCTGCCCAGTGGGCTTTTGTTAGTTTTGAGCAATTGCTATTATGTTCCTGCTTTGAGTAGTAACATTGTTTCTCTTTCTTATTTGGATAAGGAAGGTTATACTTCCATTACTAGGAATGGTAAATGTTCTATTTATCGTAATGACATCTTCTATGCTGATGGTGATTTGCATGTAGGTCATTATATATTAAATTTGGAACATCCTAATAATGGGAATATCTATAATGTAACACTAAGAGGATAAAATCAAAAGATTTGAATCTGACCTACCTATGGCATTGTCATCTAGGCCACATAAATGAGAAACACATTTCTAAACTCAATCAAGATGGATTTCTAAACTCATTTGATTTTAATTCATATGATACATGTAAATCTTGCTTATTAGGAAAGATAATTAAGGCACCTTTTACTGGGCACAATGAGAGGGCTACTAAATTATTAGGCTTCATACATACATATGTATGTGGACCACTAAATATAGCTCCCAGAGGAGGTTATGTCTACATCATTACATTTATAGATGACTTTAGTAGATATGGCTATATCTATCTAATGAAATATAAATCTGAATCTTTTGAGATGTTCAAAATATTCCAAAATGAAGTACAAAACTAACTTGGTAAAACAATTAAAGCACCTAGATTTGATCGAGGTGGTGAATATTTGAGCCAAGAATTCATTGACCATCTTAGGAGTTGTGGGATAATCTCACAATTGACTCCTCCAGCAACACCACAATGGAATGGTGTTTCTGAACGGAGGAATCGAACACTATTAGATATGGTTCGATCTATGGTGAGTCAAATAGATCTTCCACCATCCTTTTGGGGACATGCCCTAGAGACAGCTGCGTTCACACTAAATCGTGTTCCATCTAAGGCAATTGAAAAGACACCATATGAGATATGGACCGGAAAGAAACCCAGTTTATCTTTTCTCAAGATCTGGGGATGTGAGGTATATGTTAAGCAACAAGCCTCTGATAAATTAGCGCCCAGATCCATAAAGTGCCTTTTCGTGGGGTATCCTAAAGAAATGAAAGGATATTATGTCAACAATCCTACCGATAATAAAGTGTTTGTTATTCGAAATGGTAAGTTTCTAGAAAGAGAGTTTGTCTCTAAAACAACCAGTGGGAGCAAGTGGGAGGATGTTGGAAATTAGGCAAATTAATGATTGCACCTAGGGTAAGTGGGAGGATGTTGGAAATTATGCCCTAAGGGCCAATCATTGTACTTTGAACATTATTATTTTAATGAAATTTATTCATTCTGTTATCATATTATTTGCATGTTAACTGTGATAATTGTATTCTTGGATAATTCATAAAGATTGTCCTAAAATGTCCCTGGTTGGTCATCTATGTGAGAGCAGAAATGAAACAAGATCAGTATGACTTTGATAAGATATGGAGATACGAATCAAAGTCTTAGGCACTTGTAAGAGTACAAGGTGCTAGACCGACCCACTATGAGAAAGCTACATGGATCAAGTCATAAGCTTTTCTCATATATAACCACGTCACAATGCCCTTAGACCTGAGGTAATCATGGATTCCTACATGAGAGTTGCTAAGCTTTGAACTAGTCAAAAGTCACTTTTGACCGAGTGATGATAAAGGCTACGATCGAGCTTGGTGGTTTTTCATGCAGAGGAATATGAATAATCAAGATGGAATTTGTCCCTCAGATTAGTAGAGAGATATTACTGGGCCCCTCGATGAGTGAGTCTGAGAAATGTATGGCCATACTATGATGAAAGGAGTTTCTGTCTCTATTATCAGACTACTCAGGAATCGAGAAAGTAATGGTCAGGAACAAGAGGATGACATTATCCATGCCTTATCCTTGATTGATATATCGTGTGACAAAAGGGACGTGACATGGTTGTATGAAAGGTTGCATCATGATAATGATCATCATATGAATTGGGTAGTCGTAATGTCTTGCTAGAGGCCACTTGTGACTTTTGGGTTAGTATAGTTATTGGCCTACTGCCAACTTCATATGGGCCTACAGGGTCACACACAAGAATGGCCCAACACGAGATAATGTTTAATTTAGGGTGGACGAATTTTATATTTATATATATATAATATAAATTTCATTAATAATATTATATAGATATATATATTTTTGAAATATATATCTTATATATATATATGTATATATATATATATTATATTATATTATTATATTGTGTTAGTTTTAAATTTAATTTATTAATATATATTAAATTTAATAACTAACATGGTAGAGATATAGTATCTCAGATTTAATTTATGAAGATGAATTAAATCTAATGGCTCTTTATTTCGATTAAATAAATAGGTTAAATTAAAACTGTTGACAGGTTTAATTTAAACTGAATTTATTTAATTAGCTCATCAAGATAATTAATTGTTAATTAATTTCAAAATTAATGATGATTAATTTTGAAATTTGAAAATAGCCCTCATAGGTTATAAACTTGATAGAGTAGATATATTGATATGCACATGAGAATTGAGAGCCGCAAGTGAAACCCTAGGAGACATTAGAGGCGCTAGCACGCAGTCTCGGTTGGAGAGCATTCGTGTGGATACCGGTAGATGGAGCGGACCTAACGTGTTGGCTCCTAGAGATCGTGAAAACTCTGAATCATCAAAAGGTAAGAATCCTTCCAACTTGGTTTAAATGTCGTTGATAGATCATCGATTAGGATCGGTGAAAATTTTTAAAATTCTTCTGCTGTGCATGCCGATCTTAACACATCTTTGTATAGGAGCAGTGGTAAGAAGCCCTACCAGTCTAGAAGTCGTGATCAGCAGAGAGTTCCTACAATATAGACATTTCCTCGTTGTAACAAGTCACGTCATGGCAAGACTTGCGATGGTCGGGTGATTTGTTTCAATTGTAAACAAGTGGGGCATACATCCATTGAGTACAGACAACCACGACAAGAGCAGAGACCAAAGACTCAGGGTGAGTATTTGCTATGACTTACGAGGAAGCCCGAAAATTCCCAGAGTTGATACAAGGTAAAGTCCTTCTTCATGATAATGTGTTGCAAGCATTGTTTGACTCGGGTGCGAGTCATTCCTTTATTGCCTATGAATGTGTGAAGCGCCTGGGTATGAATGTGTATAAGTTGCCTTTCGATCTGATTGTGTCAATGGCAATGGGTGTTAAGGCTGTGACTACGAAAGCCTACTTAAATTGTGTTGTAACCGTTGAGGGTCATGAGTCTATGGTAGATTTGATTTGTTTACTGCTATACTAATTGGAAGTCATTCTGGGTTTTGATTGGTTAAGAGCCAATAGTGTGTTATTAGATTGTGGGAACAAGAGGATAGTATATCCTGTTTCTCAAAGCATTGATGACAAGAATGTCGGCCTAAATTTCCTTTATTTCTGGTTTGTGCTCCTTTTGCTTACTTCTCCTATAACTTGGTCTAGGGGATGACTCTTATTGTACTTCCAAGCTCTAAGTTGTCCTGATCTACATGGATGGTTTTCAATCATATTTTCCTTAACATCAAGATTGGAAGGATTAGGTGTAGACTAGCTATTTTCTTAACTAACAACTATTTCCTGCTTATCATCAATAGTTTTGATAGAGGATTCAATATCATCGAATACAACATGAACTGATTCCTCAATAGTAAATGTTCTTTTATTAAATACTCTCTAAGCTTTGCTTCAATTAGAATAGCCAAGGAATATCCCTTTATTAGTTTTAGAATCAAATTTTCCTAAGTTATCTTTACCATTATTATGAATAAAGTACTTATAACTAAATATGTGTATATGAGCAAGGTTTGGCTTCCTTCCTTTGTAAAGTTTGTATGGTGTCTTTTTGAGCTTTGTTCTAATATAGACTCTATTTGAAATATAGCATGTTGTGCTCATAGCATCGGCCCAGAAATATAACATGTTGTGTTAGGATCGGCATGCACAGCGGAAGAAATTTAAAAATTTTCACCGATCCTAATCGAGGATCTATCAACGGCATTTAAACCAAGTTGGAAGGATTCATACCTTTTGATGATTCAGGGTTTTTACGATCTCTAGGAGCCAACACTTCAGGTCCGCTCCCTCTACCGGTATCCACACGAATGCTCTCCAACTGAGACTGTGTGCTAGCGCCTCTAATGTCTCCTAGCCTTGCGGCTCTCAATTCTAATGTGTATCTCAGTATATCTGCTCTATCAAGTTTATGACCTATGGGGGCTATTTTCAAATTTCAAAATTAATCATCATTAATTTTGAAATTAATTAACTATTAATTATCTTGATGAGCTAATTAAATAAATTTAGTTTAAATTCAATCTGTCCAACAGTTTTAATTTAACCTATTTATTTAATCCAAATAAAGAGTAATTAGATTTAAGTTATCTTCATAAATTAAATATGAGATACCATATCTCTATCATGTTAGTTATTAGATTTAATTTATCTTAATAAATTAAATTTAAAATTAACACGATATAATAATATCATATAATATATTTATATACATATACATATATATATATAATATGTATTTTGAAAATACATATCTATATAATATCATTAACGAATTTTTATATTACATATATACATATATATAAATATAAATATCGTCCACCCTAATTAAAATTATCTCGTGTTGGGCGATTCTTGTGCGCGACCCTGTAGGCCCATATGAAGTTGACAGTGGGCCAATAACTGTACTAACCCACAAGTCACAAGCGGCCTCTAGCAAGACATCACGACTACCCAATTCATATGAGGATCGTTAATACGATACAACCTGTCATATAACCATGTCACGTCCCTTTTGTCACACGATATATCTGTTAAGGATGAGGCATGGATAATGTCATCCTCTTATTCCTGATATTACTTTCTCGATTCCTGAGTAGTCTAACAATAGAAATGGAAACTCCTTTCCATTGTAGTATGGCCATACATTTCTCAGACTTACTCATCGAGAGGCCCAGTAATATCTCTCTACTAATGTGAGCGACAAATTCCATCTTGAGCATTCATGTTCCTCTGCATGAAAAACCACCAAGCTCGATTATTTATCATCTTGATCATTCATGTTTATCATCACCCGGTCAAAGGTGACTTTTGACTATTTCAAAGCTTAGCAACTCTAACGTAGGAATCCATGATGACCTCAGGTCAAAGGGTATTGTGACGTGGTTATACATGAGAAAAGCTTATGACTTGATCCATGTAGCTTTCTCATAGTGGGTCGGTCCAGCACCTTGTACTCTTATAAGTGCCTAAAACTTTGAATCGTATCTCCATATGGAACCTTACTCATGCGATCTCGCTGATCAGATGTACTAGGACACAGATCCTTGCTAAGATGGATGCCATTAGACATGGGCATGTAACCCCTTTTTGAATCATGCATACTGAACCTATGCAGTATCTTGTCTATGTATGTGCTCTGACTTAGGCCTATTAGTCTTTTGGATCTATCCCTATAGATCCTAATCCCTAGGATATAAGTGGCTTCACCTAAGTCTTTCATTGAAAAGGACTTTCCTAACCAAGACTTGACACTCTGCAAGGTAGGAATATCATTCCCAATGAGTAGGATGTCATCTACATAAAGCACTAGAAATACAACTATGCTCCCACTAACCTTCTTGTAAACACAAGGTTCATCGATGTTTTGAATAAATCCAAACTCTTTGACCACTTCATCAAAACGATTATTCCAGCTCCGAGATGCTTGCTTCAATCCATAAATAGATCTTTGAAGCTTGCAAATTTTACCAGAGTCCTCTGGACGCACAAAACCTTCAGGTTGTGTCATGTACACATCCTCAAGCAGCTTTCCATTAAGGAAGGCTATTTTGACATCCATCTGCCATATTCCATCTGGCCATTACAACTGGGGGAAAAGGTTTCATCATAGTCTACACCATGAGTTTGAATAAATCCTTTTGCAATCAGTCGTGCCTTGAAGACATTTACATTGCCATCCATGTCAGTTTTCTCCTTGAAAACCCATTTGCACCCGATGGTTTTTACACCTTCAGGTGGATCGACTAAGGTCCATACCTGATTGTCGTACATGGATTACATTTCAGACTTCATGGCATTTAGCCATTACTCGGAGTTTGGTCCCACTAAGGCTTCTCGATAGGTGGTGGGCTTATTTTGCTCAATGAGTAACACATCACGGCCTTTGTAACCCCCTGACTTTAAACACGTAATTATAATTTGATAACGCATAATAAAATCGGATTAGAGACCATTGGATGTTTTAAACTCATTTTAACTATCTACCTTACAGTAGGATTTTCACAAAAATCTTTCAAAACCTTTTTCCTATCCCGGACTCAGTTCCAATATTCGAATATAATTACCTGTGCAGTTAATATATATTCATTCATATTAGAGTGTATACCCAAATCCTCGGCAACTCCCAGGTTCTATACATATATAACCTGAGGGTTTATAAGTATCCATTAGGGGATTACACAACCAAAATCGAATATAATATTCATATCTCAAAATAGATAACCATTATCTCCAAGATCAAATGCACCCCAAAAGGTCCTATGTGCTCTGGGTTGGCCTCTTCTCTTTTGAGCCACACGCCCTGTCTGAAATGTTAGTCATAGGAAAGAATGAGATTTGAGAGAATCCCAGTAGTAACAAACCACTCACACAATGCATAAACACAAAGCATGTACATAAATCACAAACAGCAACAGCAGTATCAATCTCAAAGATAATCACAAAACAGTGATAACACACACATACAGAGCATTACACAAAGTATAAGAAAGAGAGTCACTACCTGATCCTTTCTCGACGTTTCTTGGCACTGTGAGCTCACGAGGACGGCAAATATCAAATCCTGTAAACCAAGTTAGGGACAACCCGTCAATATCTTTCCCAAGTTCTTATTTCTATAATACTTTAAGTTGGTTATCATCTGAACTCTTTAGGTGACTATTTTAGGTCTAAACATATGCCTAAAGGGTTAGGAGAAACTACCCCGATGACCCTCCTCCAAGGAAGAATTTCTGAATTTTGGGCTGGCTCACTCGAGTGAAAGGAGTCTCACTCGAGTGACACCCTTGTCAGCACTCAAGCACCAGCGAGTGAACCTCAGAAAGTGTTTGCCCGAGAGCAAACCCTGTTATATCATACACTCTCACTCGAGCACAAGAGGCTGTACTCGAGCAATGACCTTAGGTGCACTCGAGCACCAGGAAGTGAGACCCAGCGAGTGACTACCCGAGAGCAACCATAAATTCCCAAGTCTTAAACCGATTCCCTCACTCGAGCATGCCTATGCTCACTCGAGCACGATCATATCTTACTCGTAAGTCAGGAAGTATGCTCGCGGTTTCTGCCTGAAGACCTTCCCAAAATACCCAGATTTTCACATCGTGCTCGAGTGAGTTCCTCCCTCACTCGAGTGATGTCTATCAGATCCCAAATCGCAGCAACTGATGTGGTTTTCCAGAATTGACTAATTAAGCTCCAATGGTTCCTAAACTCCTACCAATACTCATTCTTACCTATTTTAACACAAAGAACCCATTGGTCACCCAAAACAACTAAACTTCCACTCAAACAACCCATTCTCATCTCTAAACCACAAGACCACTAAAACCACACTTTGTCAACTTCTTCTTTTCAAATCCCATCCAAAACCATTAACACCCAAACACTATTTGGCATCTATTTCACTACATTACATCACCTAATTCATAACTTCTGAAATCACAAGAAATTAGGGTAAAAATCCAGAATTTGCTAAACCAAACCTAAAGTTATAACATTTACATCAAACTTCACCAAAAACTCACCTCTTAAGCTTGTTGGAATCAAAACTTTGATTTCTCCACTTTCAAATTCCCTCAAACTGCCACACACCACAAATCAATAGTCTGAAAACATGGAAATAAAGCTCTTGACCATTTGAACAATATCAATGAAGGGTGGTTAGGCATATGAAACCATTTACCTTCACAAATCTCAAAGCCTTCCTTTCTCTTTCTTGGTTGTCTTCAGCGAAAATGGAGGTGAGAGGAGGATGAAGGAATGAGTGGATGATGATAATATTTTTCCCTCACACATACAAACATAACCGATTAGTAGGAGAGAGGAAAGAGAAAATGGTTTGAAAGTTTGACTTTAATCCAAGGGTCCTTATTTTGCCACTTGGCACCATCTCATTCTTCCTACCATGATTTCATATGAACTTGCATGCATAGGATTTCACCTCTTGTTCTTTCAATCTTAACCATTGATCTTGATTACTAAGGAGTTTTCTCATCGGTAACTAACCAGTCGATCGGTAAATTTACCGTTTTGCCCCTGATTATTTCAATACTCATTAAACCATCACTAAGCATCTTTATTTCATGTTGCACAACATGTACTTCAAAAGTGCTCAATTAATATTGATTACATTACTTTAAAGTTATTAATCCTTGATTACAATCCAGGATATTACAGCCTTCAGTAATCAGAAATCCATATCTCTGAGGCTACTACCGTGTCCTATCAGATCTTCGTAGACCTTGTGTTACTTGAGGAGGCTCAGCAACTTGTTGTGAGTCTTCTCTAATTTCCATCTGTGGTTTAGTATTATCTTGTGACTCTCGAATTTCTTTGAGATGTACCTCGCTCCCACTGGTTGTTTTAGAGACAAACTCTCTTTCTAGAAACTTACCATTTCGAATAACAAACACTTTGTTATCGGTGAGATTGTAGACATAGTATCCTTTCGTTTCTTTAGGATACCCCACGAAAAGGCACTTTATGGATTTGGGTGCTAATTAATCAGGGCTTGTTGCTTAACATGTACCTCACATCCCTAGATCTTGAGAAAAGATAAACTTGGTTTCTTTCCAGTCCATATCTCATATGGTGTCTTTTCAATTGCCTTAGATGGAACACGATTTAGTGTGAACGTAGTTGTCTCTAGGGCATGTCCCCAAAGGATGATGGAAGATCTGTTTGACTCATCATAGATCGAACCATATCTAATAGTGTTCGATTCCTCCAGTCAGAAACGCCATTCCATTGTCGTGTTCCTGGAGGAGTCAATTGTGAGATTATCCCACAACTCCTAAGATGGTAAATGAATTCTTGGCTCAAATATTCACCACCTTGATCACATCTAAGTGCTTTAATTGTTTTACAAGTTGGTTTTGTACTTCATTTTGGAATATTTTGAACATTTCAAAAGATTCAGATTTATGTTTTATTAGATAGAAATAGCCATATCTACTAAAGTCATCTATAATGTAATGAAATAGACATAACCTCCTCTGGCAGCTATATTTAATGGTCCATATACATCTGTATGTATGAGGCCCAATAATTTAGTGGCCCTCTCACTGTGCCCAGTAAAAGGTGCCTTAGTCATCGTTCCTAATAAGCAAGATTTGCATGTATCATATGATTCAAAATCAAATGAGTTTTGAAATGCGTTTCTCATTTATATGGCCTAGACGACAATGCCATAGGTAGGTCGATTCAAATCGTTTGATTTTATCCTCTTAGTAGTTATGTTATAGATATTCCCATTATTAAGATATTCCAAATTTAATATATAATGACCAACATGCAAATCACCATTAGCATAGAAAATGTCATTATGATAAATAAAACATTTTCCATTCCTAGTAATGGAAGTATAACCTTCCTTATCCAAATAAGAAAGAGAAACAATGTTACTACTCAAAGCCTGAACATAATAGCAATTGTTCAAAACTAACAAAAGCCCACTGGGTAGAGTTTGCAAGTCCTCTTCCAATGACTGGGTTCATTACAGAAGTAGCAGACTCCTTCCTTTGGAGGCTTTTCCTTCTTAGGTACAGGCTTGGTTTCGGGCTTGTGTAACTCTTTGGTCTTACTACCTGAGCCATTACCCTTCCATTTGCCCTTCCTTTTCTTTTCCATACCCTCTCCTTTTTGAACCATCAAAACTATACTGGGCCTTTTCTTAATGCTTTGCTTAGCAATTTTGAGCATCCCATGCAGCTTAGAAATTGATTTCTCTATGTTTTTCATGTTGTAGTTCATAAAAAACTAGTCATAACTCTCCGGGAGTGAGTTGAGGATCAAATCTGTATCTAACTCCTGGCTCATAGGAAATCCAAGCCTCTCCAGGTGAATCAATATAGCCTTTCATCTTTAACACATGAGTACTAACTGATGCACCTTCAGCCATCTTGCAGGAATGTAAGGCATTTGTGGTCTCATACCTTTCTTGCCTTGCCTGTTGCTGGAACATTTCCTTAAGATGGACAATCATCTCATGAGCCTCCATGAGTTCTAGATCTCTTTGGAGTTCTAGAACCATAATGGCAAGCATCAGGCAACGTACATCCACAGAGTCATCCTTATGCTTTGTGTAAGCATCTCTCTAAGCTCTTGGAGCATTGGCTGCAGGCTCCTCAGAAATGGGTTGATCTAGGACATAAGCCTTTCTTTCCTGCTTGAGAACAATTCTCAAGTTCCTGAACCAGTCAAGAAAGTTTGTCCCATTGAGTTTGTACCATTAAAATATGCAAAGTTAGTTAGTAATCTCCCACTAAGTTAACAACCCTCAAAATAATAATTAGTGGGCTAAGATCCATATATGGCTTAAACTTAAGTCCGCTTTGGCAAGACACTTAAATTCAAGTTATTTAGGTAGGTAACCTATTTACCAATTACATCGCATGTAACTCTTAGATGTTTATCAGATTCGACCATTATATGATCCTGCATGTTTAATCCCATCTAATGCCTTGAGATGAAAAACCGTTTTGTTAATCTCAATTAAGTCCAAATACTAATGAATATTATGAGCAGCACCATTACTCAAGCTTGTCTCATCAAGATAACTCAAGTGCATCCACTTTGGTGGTTTCCACAATTGAGGGATCTAGGTTTTGACAAGTATTCATTAATTGACGGCATTATAACTTAAGATTTGATTCAGAGGGCTTAATTAATTAGTTTTGTTTATATGGATGCAATCGTGGTCGTATCTCATACAGATAAATACACATAAACGCAAAAGTATTCATGCAATGATCTAATCAAAAACATAATTTAAATGTGACACAACATGGCTTACCTAACCTAAAATCCTCCCAAGCCAATGAGAGGACTTCTCTAAATAAGAAAAGAAATAGATTAAGATAAACCTCGTTTAAACATTTGAGGGGAGTGAGATGAGAAGAGAATGTACATCGAGAGTATTTAGAGAAAGGCACTGCATGCAGGCCGTATTTAAATATTACAACCTTTGTAAAATTCTAAAGTTATGTTGTTCACCATACCTAAACAAGTATAAATAATAAACCACAACAAGAATTCATACAATATGAAAAGCAATAAATGTCGTGATCAAATTATATTGCGCTACGCAGAGGGGGTCACGGTGGTCCCGCTCCTAAAAGAAATATTTGAAAATTTTAAATTTTTAAATTTCGGACCCAATTTTTCAAAACAAAAACAACAATGGCCCAGAACGTTTTTGATCCAGATTGTCGTCCCCATAATT
This sequence comes from Inga leiocalycina, assembly GCA_963242795.1. NCBI lineage: Eukaryota > Viridiplantae > Streptophyta > Magnoliopsida > Fabales > Fabaceae > Inga > Inga leiocalycina. The sequence continues at coordinate 52,481,054 of OY725323.1, forward strand.
TGGATCCCTATTACTCGAATAGATATCCGAACCTAGAGCTGATTTGATTGCCACCAACTACAATCTCAGGTACCCTACCCGATTTCATGCTTGTTCGAAAACGAAAGTCACATACATGTTTCAAGATATATATGTTCGGAATCGATTTTATACTTGTTTCAAAACGAGAATCACATACATGTTTCAAAACAAAAAACGAAACAATTTCAAGATTCAATTTAAACGAAAATGAAAATCAGCGGAATTACAAGATCACATCTTTCTAAATAATTTCGTTTCGTATTAACCAAATCACATGCATATTCGAATGTTTCTTATAAACATACGTACACATCCCATATATATCACATGTATCAGAAAACTCCATTTAAACGCACAATTGACCTGTCTCTGATACCACTGTTAGGATCAGCAGCCACAATGAAAGAATTTTAAAAGTTTTCACCGATCCTAATCGAGGATCTATCAACGGCGTTTAAACCAAGTTGGAAGGATTCAAGCCTTTTTATGATTCAGGGATTTCATGATCTCTAGGAGCCAACACTTCAGGTCCGATCCCTCTAGCGGTATCCATACAAATGCTCTCTAACTGAGACTGTGTGCTAGCGCCTCTAATGTCTCCTAGGGTTTGCCTTACGGCTCTCAATTCTATTGTGTATCTCAGTATATCTGCTTTATCAAGTTTATAACCTATGAGGGCTATTTTCAAATTTCAAAATTAATCATCATTAATTTTGAAATTAATTAACTATTAATTATCTTGATGAGCTAATTAAATAAATTTAGTTTAAATTAAATCTGTCCAACAATTTTAATTTAACCTATTTATTTAATCGAAATAAAGAGCCATTAGATTTAAGTTATCTTCATAAATTAAATCTGAGATACTATATTTCTATCATGTTAGTTATAAGATTTAATTTATCTTAATAAATTAAATTTAAAACTAACACGATATAATAATGTTATATAATATATATACATATATATATATATAATATGAATTTCGAAAATACATATCTATATAATATCATTAACGAATTTTTATATTACATATATACATATATATAAATATAAAATTCGTCCACCCTAATTAAGCTTTATCTCGTGTTGGGCCATTCTTGTGGGTGACCCTGTAGGCCCATATGAAGTTGGCAGTGGGCCAATAACTGTACTAACCCACAAGTCATAAGCGGCTTCTAGCAAGACATCACGACTATCCAATTCATATGAGGATCGTTAACACAATACAACCTGTCATACAACTATGTCACGTCCCTTTTGTTACACGATATATCGGTGAAGGATGAGGCATGGATAATGTCATCCTCTTATTGTTGACTATTACTTTCTCGATTCCTGAGTAGTCTGACAATAGAAATGGAAACTCTGTTCCATTGTAGTATGGCCATACATTTCTCAGACTTACTCATTGAGGGGTCTAGTAATATTTCTCTACTAATGTAAGGGATAAATTCCATCTTGATCATTCATATTCCTCTGCATGAAAAACCACTAAGCCCGATTATAGCCTTTATCATCACCCGGTCAAAGGTGACGTTTGACCAGTTCAAAGCTTAGCAACTCTCATGTTGGAATCCATGATGACCTCAGGTCAAAGGGCATTGTGACGTGGTTATACATGAGAAAAGCTTATGACTTGATCCATGTAGCTTTCTCATAGTGGGTTGGTCCAGCACCTTGTACTCTTATAAGTGCCTAAGACTTTGAATCGTATCTCCATATCTTATCAAAGTCATGCTAATCTTGTTTCATCTCTGCTCCTGCATAGATGACCAACTAGGGACATTTTAGGACAATCTTTATGAATTATTCAAGGATACAATTATCATAGTTAACATGCAAATAATATGATAACAGAATGGAGAAATTTCATTAAATTAATAATGTTCAAAGTACAATGATTGGCCCTTTTGGCATAATTTCCAATAAGATGATCCTAGGCCCTTCTGCTTTTGAGAAGCACTGACCTTACTAGGCTCACTACGGCCAACAACAGCCTTAGCTTAAGACAATTCTCTTAAATTGCTCTCTGTGATCCATCATTCCTCAATCGCCTTGTTGAACTCGGTGAACTGGTGGGTGGCTAATCTCTTCCTCATATCACGCCTCAAACCCCTTATTAACATATCCGAGCTCAACTCCTCGTCATCCTTCTTCCGAAGATAAGAAGAGTACCGAGACAGGTGGATGAAGCGGGACAAATAATCATCAAACAACTTCGTGTCCCTTTGCTTGATGTTCAAAAATTTAGTCTCCTTCTTAAGCCTCATCGACTTGGGAAAATCTTTTTCATTAAAATGTTGCTGGAACAGCTCCCAGGTCAGTGGTATATTTTTGCTTTGCAATGACAAGGCAATATTTCACCACCAGCAATCTGCATCTCCCTCAAGTTTATACACTACTAGTCGAGCTTTCACTTCTGAAGGACACTCAAGGACCTCAAAAATCTTCTCAAGACGGTTTAGCCAATCTCCAGCCATTTGAGGATTAAATCTCCCTTTAAATACCAGAAGCAAGTGTTTATAGAATTTGGATACCCAAAACTGAAGATCTTTTTCCTCTCTAGCTGGAACTCCATATGATTCCGGGTTTGGTCTAGCACGAGGAGGTGACTCAAGTGGTCGTTCTGACCCTTTTTCCCTCTCTTCTTGCCTAGTTTCTTGGGTTTCCTCTCGAGTCTCCTCTTGAGTGGACTGGCTCCGGCCCTCATTGTTCTTTGCTCTCTCAACTCTAAGCTCTTCTCTTAGCTCAGCAATCATGTCTCGTTGATCCTATATCAACCCCATCATTTCTTGCAGCTTGTCCGGTGGATTATCATTGGCAATCTCCACCTCGGGATTTACTTGTTGTACTCTGAGGTGACCTTTTGTTATTTTTTTCATTCTACAAATAACTCACCCCATTAATCCAACAATTATGGTATACACATAATTCCACAAATCATACATATATCCACATAACTAGAACACATATATGTATACATCAGCCATTTATAAATGATCTTCCATCACTAAGGCCAAACTATGGGAGCTATCCTAGCAAACTCTACCCTTGCCAGGAACTACAGCTCTGATACCAAAAATATAACCCCCTTACCGTAATTATATCCAAGTTATGAAATTTAAGTGAAATAGAGACCAATAATACAAAAAAAACAACATTTATAATAATCCCTCATCTTCAAGATGTGGTGTCTAGAAAAGCAGTTCAAAAATATAATAAATCCGATCTCACATTCACATTCGAATACAATTACCTGTGCAATAAAATCACATTCATAAATATCAGAGTGCCCAACAAAAATCTCGGCAACCCTGGGTTACATGTATATATAAAATAGGTATAAATTTTCCCAAAATAGGGGAATTACATATCCAAAATAATATTTACATCCCAAAATATATACAATAATCCCAAGCTAAAATAGATAACCAATGGTCCAAAATGTAAAACATCTCTATAAGGTCCTAACCGCTCCTGGTTGCCCGCTTTTCCTTGGAGCCACTTGCCTTGTCTGATGGTTAGTTAAAGGAAAGAATGAGATTCAAAAGAATCCCAGTAGTAACAAATCACTCATACAGTATGTAAACACAAAGCATATAAGATCATGTTCATCAACAACACAATAATTCATGGCTCACGCCATAAATGATAGCACTCACAGCTGTAATCACAATGCGACAGCTTTTACTGTAATCACTATGCCTGTTTTTGCGGTAAATACTATGCCAGCTTTTGTTGTAATCACTATGCCTGCTTCCACTGTAAATACTATGCAGCAGCATCACAAGGCACAAAGCATCACAAAGCTTCACAAGGCGTCATAAGGCATCATAAAGCAGCAGTAGCAACACAATACATGATAAACATACATACAATGATTTACACATAGTATAAGAGAAAGAGTCAGTGGGCTCATGAGTACGGCAGATGTCAAATCCTATAACCAAATTAGGGACAACCGATCAATCTCTTTTCCATATATATATATATATATATATTTCCATAATACACTAGGTTGGTTATCATTCGAACTCTTTAGGTAGTTATTAGATGCCTACACATATGCTAAAAGGGTTGGGAGAAACTAGTAGACCCCTTTTTGGAAACAAAACACTAATTTTTGGTCGAGTCACTCGAGTGAAGATGACCTCACTAGAGTAATGAGAGACTTGCACTCGAGCAAGAATGGCTCTCACTCGTGAGTATTTGACAGTAATCAACAACTATGGTCAGAAAGTGCTCACAACACTTGAGCATGAGGTCTTGTCACTCTATTGATGACTTCAAATTCACTCGAGTCCTCGAAAGTGCAACACAGGAAGTACTTACCTGAGAGTACAAACACTCAAGAGGAGGAAGCTCACTTTAGCATAACCCTTGGTACTTGGGTAAGAAGTCTACACTTGCGAGTGTCAAAGCATACTCTTGAAAATTGGCCAGTGAGTGACAACCCGAGATATAGCCCTACAATATGAACTCACACCTTCACTCAAGTGAACCCATGCTTGCTCGAGTGATCACCAATATCACTCGCGGGTTAATAAGTGCACTCTTGCTTTTTATCAAAAAACCAAGTGAAATGCAGAAGGAAAGGGAAATTATACTGCAGCACTTGAGTGAGAGCCCGCTCACTTGAGTGATGCTTGTCAGATTGCCATATCGTAGCAACTAACAAAAATTCCCAGATTTGCCAAAACTGATCCCAATGGTTCCCAAACTTAACACAAAGCTCATTCCCACTTAGAATCCCATAAGGAACCCATTGGTAGCCTCAAAACATTCAAAAACCATCTTAACCATAATCTTACTCTTGGGTCTCTATAACAAACACAATACCCAATTCCATTCAACTCACTTCCAAAATCCAAAACCATTTCCAACATTCAAATAACTTCACAATAAACCAGTTCTAACATCATTCATCATGTAATTCATGCATTCAAAAATTGGCATAAAACCAGGGCAAATTTTAGAATTCATCAAGATCAACCAAAAATCACAATAAATATACCAAAATAATCCAAATGCTCACCTCTTCAATTTGCCAAAGCCAAAACCTTGATTCTCAACTTCCAAATTTGTTCCAAAACCTAAATCACCACCTTTCAAAATTCTAAAACCATCAAGATAAAGCTCTTAACACTATGAACAAGTTTAATGAAGAGTGTTTGAGCATATGAGAACCATTACTCACAAAAAAAATGCTCTCTTTCTCTTTCTCTTTCTTCCTTGCTTTGCCGGAAATGGAGTGATAAAGAGAGAGACGATGAGATGATGATGAAGCAAGAAAAATTTTTCCCTTCCCAAAGCTCCTATCCAATTTGAGTGAGAGAGTAGAGAGAAAGATGAGTTTGCAACATTGACCAAGTCCCTTTCAACATCTTGCTCACTTCCTCCATGAGCTCACATAAACTCAAATCACATGATTCCGACCGATAGCCAATAAATCTCAACCATTGATCTTTAATCACCAATAAGTTTCCTCTTCGGTAACTGACCAATTAGTCGATAAATTTTCAATTTTACCATTTTGCCCCTGATTTTAACTATGATTATTCAATCATCACCAAGTACTTTTATATCAAATTCACATCACATTCTCCAAAAGTGTTTAATTACACTAATTACAATCAATTTTAAAGCCATTAGCCCTTAATCTTATACTGGGTCATTACAGGTATGCTTGCTCCCAATATTGGTTTGAGATAGCAATAACTTCTTGCTCATCAACCCTTATCCAGATGTCCTTCCTTCATGCCGAGACACCGGAAGACCAATATCACATGCATCTTTTAAGTAATTGGTATAGAATCAAATCACCTCTTCACAAATATACCGTTTAACAATGAAACCCTTTGCCAGCTCTGGTTTTTCACATACTCTTTCAAGTCCTTCATTTTGCTCTTGTCTAGGTACATCCATCTCAGATAGACTGGACCACATAGTTTTAACTCTCTAACCAAGTAAATGTTAGGTATAACATTATATGAGAGAAAGCGGAAGGGAAAAACATCTCCAACTCACATAAAGTAGACATGATTCAAGTTTATAGCCTTAGTAATTTCTTGGGGTCAATAACCCTACTGCACAGTGAATTAAAGAAGAAACAGAGCTTCATAGTTGTAGGTCGTACCTTATCAGGTAAAATACCTCATATTGCTACCGTGTTGCTAACAAGGCAATCATGTGATTTATGATCCTTCAGCTTCAAGTCCTTTTATTGACACAAGGTTGCTAATATTTGAGGAGTAACTCTCTAGCACTTTCTTGTAAGCACGAAACTCACAAAAGCTTCTTTTTTCTTGTTTAGAAAATGTGAAAGCCATTGGGTGAAGGAATGTTTGAGATCCCCTTTCCTCCAGTGCCAATTCCTTCCTTATTCCCTTCCCAACCATATCTAGCCTTGCATTTATAACATCCTTCATTTTGCCAGGAATATGGAGTAACATTCCAAAAAGACTCTCACACACATTTTTCTTAATGGTATGACATTAAGAAAATGTCCAACATTCAAAGAACTCCAATATGGCAGATTAAAGAAGAGAGACATTTTCTTCCACCCACTTGTCCAAACATGTTTCCAAATTGACTTCCCAAAATTACAGTCTGTATGTTTTTTCAAAAACCTCTTCACCAATCAAAGGTTCAGGTGCCATCCTTTTATCTAATTCCCTATTCAAGTATTTTCTCATAAGGTGATACAGATGACCCTTTTGCAACTATCTATGATATCTTATATAGGAATTTTTCATACCATTCTTGAACCTAATCAGCTATGTAGCCTCTTCACAAATTGAACATCCAAGTTGGCCTTTAATGCTGTACCTTGAAAAATTTTCGTACGTAAGAAAATCATTGATTATGCCAAGCAGCATGGCCATTATATTGAATCTTTGTTTCTGGTAAGCATTATATATAGCGTCCTCTTTATCCCACAACTTCTTTAAGTTTCAATTAGTGGTGCAAGGTATACATATATGTCATTCTTTTGCCCTAAGATTAGAATTGCCAACATCATGTACTTCCGTTTCATCGAGAACCATGGAGGGAGGTTATATATAAACAACATAACTGGGCATGTACTGTAAATATTACTCTGTATCCTAAATGGGTTCATGCCACCAGTTGCCAATGCTAGGGAAAGGTTTCTTGTTTCTTCAATAAATTTGGGATACTCAAAGTCAAACTTACTCCATTCCACAAAGTCTATAGAATGTCAAAGCATTCCATCTTGAATCCTTTCATTCGTATGCCACCTTAAATTTTGTCCATCAATTACAATGCTAAACAAGCATCTAAATCTAGGTATAATTGGAAAATACCATAATGCCTGATTTGGACTCTTCCCATTCACATGGTGCATGATGCAGAACATAGACAATACTCAGTTAATGATTCATCTTCTTTTTTGAATAGAATACAATCACTTGCGCATGTATCTTTCCATAACTTAAGCTAGTCATGCGTAGCAATTGTTTTGTGTCACAAGTCTTGGTTGGTATATCATTTCCCAGTGGCAACAGTCTTCTTAAAAGTGTAAGCAAATCTATGAAGCCTAAGTCACTGATCCCATATTTTGCTTTCCATCTATACAATTTGTTGGAAATTATGCCCAAAGGGCTAATCATTGTACTTTGAACATTTTTAATTTAATGAAATTTCTCCATTCTATTATCATATTATTTGCATGTTAATTGTGATAATTGTTTCCTTGGATAAATCATAAAGATTGTCTTAAAATATCCCTGGTCGGTCATCTATGCGGGAGTAGAGATTAAATAAGACCAGTATGACTTTGATAAGATATGAAGATATGAATCAAAGTCTTAGGCACTTGTAAGAGTACAAGGTGTTGGATCGACCTACTATGAGAAAGCTACATGGATCAAGTCATAAGCTTTTCTTATATATAACCACATCACAATGCCCTTTGACCACAGGTCATCATAGATTCCTACATGAGAGTTGCTAAGCTTTGAACTAGTCAAAAGTCACTTTTGACCGGGTGATGATAAAGGCTACGATTAGGCTTGGTGGTTTTTCATGCAGAGGAATATGAATGATCAAGATGGAATTTGTCCCTCATATTAGTAGAGAGATATTACTGGGCCCCTCGATGAGTGAGTTTAAGAAATGTATGGCCATATTACAATGAAAAGGAGTTTCCATTTATATTGTCAGACTACTCAGGAATTGAGAAAGTAATGGTTAGGAATAAGAGGATGACATTATCCATACCTCATCCTTGACCAACATATCGTGTGATAAAAGGGACCTGACATAGTTCTATGACAGGTTGCATCGTGTTAACAATCCTCATATGAATTGGTTAGTCGTAATGTCTTGCTAGAGGTTGCTTGCGACTTGTGGGTTAGTACAGTTATTGGTCCACTGCCAACTTCATATGGGCCTACAGGGTTGCACACAACAATGGCCCAACATGAGATAATGTTTAATCTAGGGTGGATGAATTTTATATTTATATATATAATATAAAATTCGTTAATAATATTATATATATATATATATATATGTTTATTTTTGAAATAGATATTATATATATGTATATATATTAATGATATTATTATATTGTGCTAGTTTTAAATTTAATTTATTAAGATAAATTAAATTTAATAACTAATATGATAGAGATATATTATCTCAGATTTAATTTATGAAGATAACTTAAATCTAATGGCTCTTTATTCAAATTAAATAAATAGGTTAAATTAAAACTGTTGGACAGATTTAATTTAAACTAAATTTATCTAATTAGCTCATCAAAATAATTAATTGTTAATTAATTTCAAAATTAATAAAATTAATTTTGAAATTCGAATATAGCCCTCATTGGTTATAAACTTGATAAAGTAGATATATTCATATAGGTATGAGAATTTAGAGCCGCAAGGGAAACCCTAGGAGACATTGGAGGCGCTAACACACAGTCTCTATTAGAGAGCCTTCGTGTAGACACCGGTAGAGGGAGTGGACCTGACGTGTTGGCTCCTAGAGATCGAAAACCATGAATTCAAAAGGTACGAATCGTTATAACTCGGTTTAAACGCTATTGATAGATCCTCGATTAGGATTGGCGAAAATTTTAAAATTCTTCTGCTGTGTCTGTCGATCCTAACACAAGTTTAATACTATAGATAATAATCTGAGCCCAGTACAATTCCTATACAAAAGGCTTCTCTTTATTACTATTGATCCTCTCAAACTTTTCTAGGCATTCACTGAATTCAACTCTAATTGCATTAGCCTTATCTTGAAGATGATTTGGCTCAAATGTACTTGTGTTAAAGATAGGTGATTCACACCTGTCCAAATTCGGCTGACTAGCACTATTGCCCATATCTTTCTTCTCATGTTTTATCCAACAAGTATAAGTCTTATCAATTCCATACATCACTAAGTATGACTCATAATTGTCTAGATTAATATGCTTTACAATGCCACACTTGACACAAGATCAAATAATGAAATCGCAATTGCCAACCTTAATACAAATCATAAGCCTTATGAAATCCCCTACCCCATCCTAGTTCTCCTTCGATGGATGATTGGCAGACATCCATTCTTTATTTGGAATCTCCATCCAGAGCGTATACAAAAACAATCTTTACATACTCTTTATCCAAATCAATCATAACAAATAACAACTTTAGTAACAACAAACACTTAAAATCACTCAAAAAACAATATTTGCATACTTTTTACCCAAATCAATACTAACAAATAACAACTTGAGTAACAATAAACACTTAACCTCAGTGGCAAAACCCTATACACATACAAAATCACTAACAAAAAGAAACCTTTACATACCCTTTACCAAAATCAATATCCAAAAAAGAAGCTGAAAACCCACTAAGTAGGAGAAAGTCAACAAAACTTACCTTTAGAAAGAAGAGAAGACCTCAAACATCAAACCTTGGAACCTTAGAAGGAGAAACCAACTCATACGCTACTTGTAGGAGCAACCACAAACCCAGAAAGACTCCAGAACCTATCAAACCCATGAAACCCACGAACCCATGATCTACAATTGGTGAATGACAAATGATAGCTATGACAGAGAAGAACAGAGAAAAACCACCATGGAAGTAACTGTGGAGAGTAAAATAGTAGTGGAGGAGCCAGAATAGAGTCATCGAAGGTGTATAAGTGAGCTCTCTATAACTTTGTAAGTTTCAAATGATAAATGAAAATGGGTCTGGGCGGGATTTTTGAAAGAGTATACTTAACGGTTGTTGTTAAACAATTGTAAATATATTATATATGACAATTCTTATTGAAAAGCCATCAAATATACATCACCTATATTTGATGGTTTTTCACAAACAACCGTCAAATAAAAGATGCTATTTGTTCAAAAAAACAAACTAATGAAGAACAATTGGACTATAAAACCATTAAATATGTTCTCATATACTTAACAGTTGGTTTAAAAAATTTTTATATATGTGATTACTAAATCTCTGCCTCTCCATATATAAAGATTTCATTAAAATTGTTAAGTTTAGAGTGTCACATATAGACAAATCTATAGTAATGATTTAAGTTCTTAGATTTGATATCAGAGGTCTCTGTGCTCAGGAATGGCTCAATTCGACATTAAGATGCTTTATGTGGAAGTTATAACAACTTCACTCAAGTGGCTTCTTGATAGATGAATTTTGATGATTACTCGAGTGAGTAGTCAAGTGATACATATTCTATTATGCTCTAGTTTCATTCAGCATAACATAGGTTCAGTATCTTGGACATATCTCCCAAACCACAATGAGTTTTCGACCGAAACTTATTGTATATAAAACTAGACTCGAATTTCAATTCAATAACATCAAGATCATGCTCAAAGTGATTGAGAGGAAAGACATATGCATTTCAAAATTTGATGCTCACATTTTGAAAGAGGCAAGCTTCACTTAAGAGGGGGTGAATTGGGTGATGTGATAAATTTTTTGGTTGATTCGGTGATATGAAAATTACTGTAGATAAAGTAGAGTTGAGAGGATTAGCAAACATAGAGTTATACTAGTTCAGCTTAAAACCCAAGCCTTTGTCCAGTTCACAAAGATCATGACCTACTGTAATACCCCAAAATGTACTCAAGGGCTAAATGTACAGAATAGATGGCGGGATTAATGACATAAGTACCCCTAGAAAAGATGACAAAAAAGTCAAATAATCATGTGATTTTTGGCAATTAAATGATATTGTTCAAGGAAATGGATGATGATATTTCAAGAGGCTCATTAGCTCTCCTAAGAGCCAACATGTCGTCCAAAAAGGGAAGAAAAAGGGGAAATAAATCCTTGGTCCAAATATGTCAAAAGATGATGAAGCAATATTGGCCAAATAAAAATGAGAAGAAAAAGTCAAAGTAAACATGTATTAAATTGGCAATTGAAATAATATTAATTAAAGAGGTGTAAGAGGAAGCAATTGAAATATTATTAATTAAGGAGGTGTTAAATTGGCATTTGAGAGATCATTATCCTCTTTCAAGAAGCTATTTTCTTATGAATAAAGAGAGCCAAGAGAAAGCAATTCTAGCCAAGTAAAATAAAGAGTTGAATAGTCAATAATTGTAGCTTGACATGAAAGAAGCAAGAAGCGAGCATTTTGGTCAACATTTCTTCTCTCTTTTCCTTGAGTATTTTGTCCAAGACAAAGAGGCAAGAAAAAGAGAGCTTTGATCAATATAATCACTCTCCTTAAGTCAAACATTTCGGCAAAAAACGCATACCACAAGAAAAAGGAGTGTAGTCAACATATGCTCACCTTTTATGCTTAGGAAATTGGTCAAGAAGTCAATAGAACAAGTGAACAATTAATTATCATGCATCCTCATCTTTTTAGGAGTAAAAGTCAGACAAGCATAAGCATGAAGAAAGAGAAAAAAGGAGGAAATAAAGAAAGAAAGTTAATTCAATTAAGCTTAACCATGGTTGACCCTTTTAACTCACAACTTTATAATGAGCCATAAGAAGGTGACACATGGAATTTTCTCTTGTTTTTTTAGTAATTTTCGGTCAAGCATATTAAGTGGCTGAACCTAGATAATCTAAACACATAATACTCTCTCTCACACACACAAAGAAGGTCAGTTAAGGTGAAGAAAGAAAAGATAAAGAAGAGGAAATAAGAAAGTAAGGGTTTAAACTTGATTTTTCACCTTCCTAACCTTCTTTCTAGCTCTTGGACTCTTCATAAACATTGTTCCTTTTGATAAAAGCTTCATTTGTATGGTTTTATATTTTCAAGAGGAGGTGTTTTGTGTACTCAAGAAAAGCTAGTGGTTGGTGAATCAAAGAACCAACTAGAGAAAGTGAAAGAGGTAAGCAAAAGCAACCTTTTGACATGAGCATTGTAATAATTGGTTGAGTACTTTGTCTTGTGGATTTTTGCCCTATTTTAGTGTTTGTAGGGTTTTAAAGAGTTCATGATGTTTTGTTGATAGTAATGGTGTCTTGGGTTGTGGTTTAATTATATGACCATGATTTGAGGCTTGAATGGAAAGTTAGGCAATTATGAGTTTTGTGTTGAATTTCTGCCCCCAAATAGAGCTTGTTAAAGAAATGTGAATTTGGTTGTTTTAATTATTCCATTGGATTCCATGCAAAAAATTGTGTGGGGAGTAGCCTCGATTGTGAATTCTGACCATTGGAAACATATGTTGAAAAATTGGAAGTTTTGTCAATGAAAACTCTGTGCAGGGTAGCTAGTTTGCATAGAACTATTGAATGAGTAAATAGCGCCTAAAAATTTTGAAACTTTCTAGTCTAATAGTGCACATGCTAAGGTTTAAATTGATAAATTATGGGTGACAATTTGATGTGTATGCTGGGAGTTATATATTTCCAAAGTTTGAGGTTGAAACTAGAATCAATTCTGGAACATTATGGAATTTCATTTAAGTCTATATTATTTTGGTGCTAGATGGTAGTGATTCATATTTTTCCTATAAAGAGGACTTAAAAGGATTCAAGTAGGACTTATGGTCAATCCATTTTTATTTTTGTAGAATTAGTTATGATTTTTTAAAGTCTGAAGAAAATTCTAGCAGATTTGGTGCAAGTGTGCGAAAATTCAAAGGTAATGGCACATTGTAATAACTATGAACTCTAAGGTTAGAAAATTGGTATTTTTGGTTAATTGACCACTTTAGCTCCTTAGTTGACTTGATTAAATGACCATAGTGATAACCAACCCAAGTATTACGAATTATTAAAGAATTGGAATAGGTGATAACTCGTCGTCCTTGATTATGATTTATAAGATTTGATATTTGCCCTGCACATAGGAAATTGGTGTCCAACAGGAACAGAAAGAACAAGGTAGTGACTATTTCTGTTATATCATGTATAATGTTTGAATTTTTATGCTTACTATTGAGTTGTGACAAATGTGAAAGCTGAGGTAATGTGCATACAACGAAAGCTAAGGTAATGTCCATATAGTGAAAGCTGAGGTATTTGTGAAAACAACAAAAGCTGAGGTATATATGAATACAGTGGAAGCTATCATTTATGTGATAAAAGTCATGCATTGTGTGATTACTGCTGTGGATGCTATTGTGTTTGTTGTTTTGTGGTGATTGCTTACATGCTTATTTATTATATATCATATGAGTGAAAACGTTGCTACTAAGATTCATATGAATCTCACTCTTTTCAATGACTAACCTACAGCCAGGGCAAGCAGATCAAAGGAGAAACAGGTAACTAAGGGTGGCTAGTGCTCTTGGCTAAGAGATTTGGCATTTTCTTGTTGGTTATCTTCTTTTGAGGGGAAAATGTATATATCATTTAAAATGTAAACATGTGGAATTGTATGTAATCCCCGATACGGGATCTAAACCGGGCAAATGTGCCTAGCAATCATTTTAGTGAATGAATATGACCCAAGAGTTGTTGGGAAATTTTGGTTTAGTACTTTGATATTTATGAATGGAACCAAATTGAATAGGCCAAATAGATTCAAAAAGTGGAAACAAGACCATATTTAACAGATTGTGAAAAGGTTTAAAAACCCAATATACCACAAGATCAAATCCTGTCTTAAATTTAGGACATTTTATAAGTTTTGAATTTTCCACTGGTCTTTGGTTTTAATTAATTACATGTTTTCAAACCATATTAACTGTTAGGATCGATAAGCAAAGCGAAAGAATTTTAAAAATTCTCACCGATCCTAATCGAGGATCTATCAATGGCGTTTAAACCAAGTTGGAGGGATTCATACCTTTTGATGATTCAGAGTTTTCACAATCTCTAGGAGCCAATACATCAGGTCTGCTCCCTCTATCAATATCCATACGAATGCTCTCCAACCGAGACTACGTGCTAGCACCTCTAATGTCTCCTAGGGTTTCACTTGCAGCTCTCAATTCTCATGTGTGTATCAATATATATCTGCTCTATCAAGTTTATAACCTATGAGGGCTATTTTCAAATTTCAAAATTAATCATCATTAATTTCAAAATTAATTAACAATTAATTATCTTGATGAGCTAATTAAATAAATTCAGTTTAAATTAAATTTGTCCAACAGTTTTAATTTAACCTATTTATTTAATCCAAATAAAGAACCATTAGATTTAATTTATCTTCATAAATTAAATCTGAGATACTATATCTCTATCATGTTAGTTATTAAATTTAATATATCTTAATAAATTAAATTTAAAACTAACACAATATAATAATATCATATAATATATATATATATATATACATATATATATAAGATATATATTTGGAAAATATATATATCTATATAATATTATTAATGAAATTTATATTATATATATATATAAATATAAAATTCGTCCACCCTAAATTAAACATTATCTCGTGTTGGGCCATTCTTGTGTACGACCCTGTAGGCCCATATGAAGTTGGCAGTGGGCCAATAACTATACTAACCCAAAAGTCACAAGCGGCCTCTAGCAAGACATTACGACTACCCAATTCATATGAGGATCATTATCATGATGCAACCTCTCATACAACCATGTCACGTCCCTTTTGTCACATGATATATCGATCAAGGATCAGGCATGAATAATGTCATCGTCTTATTCCTGACCATTACTTTCTCGATTCCTGAGTAGCCTGATAACAGAGACAAAAACTCCTTTCATCATAGTATGGCCATACATTTCTCAGACTCACTCATCGAGGGGCCCAGTAATATCTCTTTACTAATGTGAGGGACAAATTCCATCTTGATCATTCATATTTCTCTGCATGAAAAACCACCAAGCCCAATCGTAGCCTTTATCATCACCCGGTCAAAAGTGACTTTTGACTAGTTCAAAGCTTAGCAACTCACATGTAGGAATCCATGATGACATCAGGTCTAAGGGCATTGTGACGTGGTTATACATGAGAAAAGCTTATGACTTGATCCATGTAGCTTTCTCATAGTGGGTCGGTTCAGCACCTTATACTCTTACAAGTGCCTAAGACTTTGATTCGTATCTCCATATCTTATCAAAGTCATACTGATCTTGTTTCATCTCTGCTCCCGCATAGATGACTGACCAAGGACATTTTAGGACAATCTTGATGAATTATCCAAGGATACAAGTATCACAGTTAACATGCAAATAATATGATAATAGAATGGAGAAATTTCATTAAAATAATAATGTTCAAAGTATAATGATTGGCCCTTAGGGCACAATTTCCAACAATTAACGGCTATCAAGGTAGGGGGTTACACCTACTGAGATTTTCACTATTCTTTCAAGATTTAGTGGGCTCTCGGAACACCACAATAATTGTCCTTTTTTGGACTACAAGCACAAATATTCTAATACCTAGAATTTCCTCTCCCCTTTCCTACATTTCTTATATGCAGAAACAATCCTATAACCTTTCTCTCTTGCTTATGTATGCAAGTCTTATAAGCAGCAACATTCTCTCCTACTCATACCCCTGTAAGTCTTATGAGCAGCAACGTTCTCTCCTGCTTGCACCTTGTAACTCTTATAAGCAGAAAGTACTCCTAGGAATTCTCTCAACTGCTTCTCTCGTAAGGATATCTACCCTCTCAAGGTCCCTATACCTTGAGATCAAATGAAAATATGATTTGAAATATATACAGACTCTCTCACAGAGCAAATATGATAAACACTAAAGTACAATATGAATACAAAGAAGATGTTAAAATAGAGACTCTCATGAATGTTTGCTGTAAGCTTTTGTATGATGTTTTGCTTGTTTACTTGTCTCTAATCTTCTATATTTTATAGTAAATTGTTTTTGTCTGTTATGTGATAGTCATTATGGAGTGGAGCATAGTGTTGTAGGGTGGCATATGTGCATTTGAAATCTTCGGACAATATATCATGGTAGGTCTATAACGTGAGTGAATAGCTGGTTGACTTTGAATGAAATGATTATGCCTGCCGTTTTTGACTTACCATATGTATTTCTAATTCAAACTTTCAATCTCCTATTTCACACTTGAAGTATATGTTAAATGATGCTTAATAATAATAACAAGTGAAAACATTGTGAATAAATAACATTTAACTATGTTCAGATTGATCACTGTAAGTTTATTGTGTTTTGGTTTCTGATAATGCATCACTTGAGTGCATAGCGGCCTCACTCGAGTGCAACATCATATTTCCTCTTATGCTTCAGCTTTTGATTTGCACTTCCATGTGAAAAAGCAAGAGTGCATTTTCTTACTTGCGAGTGTTATGGGTCCTCACTTGAGTACATCTTGTCTCACTCAAGTGTATGTGTATTTTTCACTATGGGCTCACATCTTTGGATAACACTTGTAGCATATTTTTCAAGAGTGTGATTTTGCACTTACAAGTGATGTGGGTCCCCACTCGATTGCAATATTGTATTTCAGCTTTAGGCTTTGGTTTTGGATAGCACTAGTACTAATTTTTGTAAGAGTGAGAGTTTGCACTTGTGAGTGTTGTGGGGCCTCACTCGAGTACATGGTTCTTCACTAGAGTGCATCAATATTTCCTTACATCTGGACAACCTTATACTTAGCACTAGTGGTAACATTTGAGGAAGTGTGTTTTCTCAATCACGAGCATTGCTCCATCACTCAAGTACTGAAGGCATTTCTCAAGTGCACTTCTCACTTTCAACTCTTCCTTGCTCTCGAGTAAACACTTCCTTTACCACACTTGCAAGACTCGAGTGAGCTTGAGGCTCTCACTCGAGTATTGAGTCCATGCTCGAGTGCAATTACCATTTTCTTTCTCTGCTTTTGCTTTTTATCAAAAACTTCCACGAGTGTGACTTCATGCTCGAGTGCAAATCTGGTTATCACTTGAGTGCAATGCCTCTTACTCAAGCATGGCTGAAAAATGTCTGAACTGAGTAGCTCTCTGTGAAATACTTTCAGCCTTACACTTCCTAGACTTGAGTGCAAAATGGATTCACACTCAAATACGAGCTTCATCACTCAAGTGCATCAATTAAAATCACAATAACTATTGCTAAACCTTGTGAAATGCATTTGGTAATCAATTGAATAAATGTTTATGACTTCAAAACATAAGTTTCTCACCAAGAAACATAATCACCTTTTGTTATCATCAAAACTTGGATTCTAACACATTTCATGTGTCATTCTAGACTAGCTTACACTCTTTGTATAATAACTTTTGGAGGACAATGTATTTTGGAGTGATTCTTTTTGCATTGAAAATTAAACTTAAAGAGAATTATGGGAATAGGTCATTTACTATATTTGGAGTTAAAATCAACGAGTAAATCACTCAAGTGATGAACTTTTATGGCATCACTTTCACAACACTCAAGTGATTCAAGAAGTGATTAGTATTTCTTGACTAGATCACTCAAGTGAACACTAGATTAATGAACCAACTCACCATCACTTTCACATTACTCAAGTGATTCTGCAAGTGTAAGTGGTTTTCAAGAATATCACTTGAGTAAGCAAGTATCACTCTCACATCACTTGGAGTGATTTTGAGAGTGATAATGCTTGTCTTTTGAGCATTGTTTCAAAAATTTTGATACTCTTTCAAACTCATAAAAAACTTGATTAGATTGTTTCTAATCATTGTTAATCATTACTAATCAAGTTTATATGAATGTTACAAGCAATTAAACTTGGATTAGAGCTCAATGGTTAAAACTTGCTTTTGTGTCAAAAACATTCCAACTCATATACTCTCTGTTTCTAATTGCGTATGCAATATACTTTTGAGTGAGATTATTTGTTTGCTTCAATGTTCATCTCAATTCACTTTTAAGAAAGAAGATCGATTGTAATTCCTTTATCATCAATGTTGTATCCTTACAGTGTGTAAGGGGGAGTTGTTATCTCAAGAAAATATTGTAAGTGGCTTCACAAGTGCACAACTAAACTTGTGAGATTATAGTAGTTCTCAAGTATTTCGTTTAAAATTGAAGGAGATAGGGAATTGAAAATCTCAAGAGGAGTTTGGGCACTAGATGTAGGTCACCATGGATCAAACAAAACTAGGATAAATCATAGTTTGTATCTTCTTCTCCCTTATCTCTTATAATTATAGCATAAATGATTTGTATATTTTAGTATATATGTATGGTTCATTATTTTCATACTTATTACTTTCATTGCAGCAAAAAAGAATTTTAAAAGTTTTTATCTTACACCCAATTCACTCCCCCTCTTGGTTGTTAGGCAATTATAACAATGAATAGATCTTAGACGAAGGAGCCAGCGAGGGAATGAATGTGCAGCTATCTCTATAGTCCTTACAATCATATAATCCAAAGGCATGTGCAATATCCTAACCATAGGGTGCCCATCACCTTCTTTTAGTTAAAAGCCACTTACCTTCTAAATAATTGTACATGTTTAATAAGATGCATATAATGGGTAGGTAATAATTCCTTATTTTATTATATATTTTTATATTTATTTTTGGGATTTCATCTTTGTTAATGCGCTTAAATGTTAATATTATGGTTATTTTGGATTAGAAGGTATTGCAAAGAATAAACACTAAAAAGGCCAAAATTGACATATTTTTTCCTAGATTAAATTATTTTGCACGAAGGTATTTTTTTGTTGTGTTTTTTGTAGGGAAGTTGAGGAAGTAAGGTCAAAAATGTCTCACCCCTTAACATTTTGATATTTACAGAGAATAAACACATAGTTCAAAGGACATATTGAAATAGCATAAATATACTGATATAAAGTGCTTATTTACATTACATGAAATTCCTCTAGGGTTTTTAAAATATATATAAAACTCTCAAAACTAACAATAACTAAGGATAACCAACGTTAGCTCTTGATCTTCAATCGAAACCCTTAATCGCCAGTATTTATGTTTTTACCCTTAGAGCCATTGCCTTCTGCTAGAATATTTAAATTGTTGGTAAAAGGGTGAGATTCAAACAAATCGCAATAGTAACATGCAATTAATCATATAAAATGCGAAGATAAATATACAATGCACCATCTAATGCAACATAACAATAACACTGTCAATCCTATATGTGCATACTATTCAGGGCCAAATTGACTGTTTGGACCCCTACTTGTTGTTTGTACCTCAGCTGGGTCCTAGACTACAACTAGGTAATATGCCCCCTAGCACTGTGTATCATAGCTAGGTCTCCACTAGGCCAAATGGTACTTGTGTTTTTCCCATCTGACGATACTTGTACTTTTCCTGCACCATAGCTATATAGTGTGTGTTCATTATACATATCACAGAAGATGGCGTTCACAAGCATATAAACACTCACAAAATGTATGAGAGATAGAGTTACTACCTTAAATCCCTTTTTTGCTCGCTAACTATTCCTTAACCTTGATCTGGCATAGGCAAACTGTTTGGTCCTAAAATTCCAAATTTACAATAAATGAGTTATTACTCGTTCATGTATTATCCTAAACTCATTTTGTTGGTTATGTTGGCTTAAAACTGCAAAATGACATAATACCCTAGGGGGCCCGGTCTAATTCCCTTTATACTCGATCCAACTATACTTTTCCAAAAAATTATGGCCCAAGCTATTCCTACACAATTTCACATGTAGAATCCATTTTTGACCTCAGATTTGCCAAATTCACTACCAAAAGATGAAAATGCCCTTGTCAAACTCTAACTTAGGGTTTTAGGGATAAAATTGTCATTTCACACCCTAATGCCTTCACACTGCATAATTCACATGTACTGTAACCCCCTCCGTAATTATATCCGAAATACGCGATTAAAATGAAATAGAGACCAATAATAATCAAATAACGTTTACTAACCCATCACATGGCGGGGTTTTCACGAATACTTTTTGAAATCATTTATAAACTTGGTCTCATATTCACATTTCGAATACAATTACTACGCGAAGATAAATCACATTCATATAAATATCAGAGTGCACAACTTAATCATTCCGGCAATCCCGGGTACATACCTTCGCTAAAGATACACAGGGTACAATTGCCCATTACAGTTCTTTAAATGGGGATTACACAATCTCATCTCGAAGAAGTCCTAACCGCTCCCTCCATGAGCCACTTGCCCTGTCTAAATTGTTGGTAGGGGAGAGTGAGATTCGAGAGAATTTCAGTAGGAAACAGATACCATAATGCATGCATGATAGATGCTAGGTGTATGACATGTTAGCTTTATCTAGATGCATACCCCATAATGATATTTTTGCATGCTCAATGTTTCATACAACAAGACTATGGCCACAGTGAAAACAGAAACTGAGCTTCATTTATTCAAATATGCTCTACACAATCAAGTAAAGCAATCACATACATCACTACACAAGCAAAGATATCGAATACATGCAAGTAAGGTAAGTCCCCTACCTCTAGTCTTTTCTCCTCGATTTGCGTGCCAGCAACTCAGGGCTTCACATTCGATCCTACAATGTCAAATATACTATTTAGACACTTCCATAGTGTTTCTGGGGGTTATATGAATCTATATTGAAAATTTATTAAAATACCCCCGGGGACCGGGCCCGGCTCGGCCCCACCGTACCCGGTCCGACTGTACTTTTTCTGAAATTTTGACATGGGCTATTCTGACATATTTTCACCCAAGGAATCCATTTACGAACTTGAAATTATCAAATTCAATGTGAATTACAAAATTACCCTTGACAGCCCTACTTTAAGGGTTTCAGGGGCGTTTTCGTAATTATGCTTTTTCGGCCTTTTCTGAAAAAGTGCCCAACTGTAACCCCACCTAATTTTTGCTCCTAAACTCAATGGAATCATCAAATCATTGAAAATCCAACTCTAAGACCCATTTATAGCCTTGGCCGAAATATACATGTACTCCGGGAAAAATTGGGGTTTTTCGGTTTCGGCTCCGTAAACGCGTTCCTTTCTACTCCTAACCACTTTATTGACTATTCCATTAGGTTACAACTAGCATTTAGTACCAATTTGGGCAGCATAACAGCCCCACACACCCATTTTCCATTTTTGAAACCAATGACAATCCGGCGAAATTTCACGGATTAAATTGTCCACAACAGCCAGAATAGTCAATACACAAGAGATTGGAAGTTACATCAAGGTCCCACTAGCTTTTTCTTGTATTGGCTGAAACCTTAGCTGTTTTAACACCAAAGGAAGAGCTTCCAAACCTTAAAGAACATAAAGGAGTAGCTTAGGATTGGAGTTATACGCGTTAGGAGCTAGATCATCGGAGAAATCGGCTTACCTTGCGAGTTATCTTCTCCTTTCTCTCTCTAGAAATCTCAAACGTTTTTCCTCTTGTTCAGCTGAATAAACTGACGGTTTTGAAGCTTGGAGGAAGAAGATGATATGTTATATTATGCTTATGTCATTATTCCCGTATGATGATGTCATAATTCCAAAATTGACATTTTCGGATTTTCTGGCCAAACTTTGAAAAATCATAACTAATTCTAGAAAAATAGAAATGAGGTGATTCCAAAGCCAAATGAAAGGTATGTAAGTCCTCTTCATTGGAAAAATATGATCCATTACCAGAAATCACCAAAAAATTCCAGAATTACACAAATTTCATCACTGCCCCAAAACAAAGTCCATTTTCGACCTCAAACTTTGGACAGTCATATCTCCCAGTTCCCAAAACGAAATGGCACAAATTATATGTCCATTTTGAAGCTTGGGATGTGAAATTTAAGACTGGAAAGTTTCATAATTTTCTGACATCATTTGTCTAGTCAAAACATTCACACGAGAAGACTGCCCAGAATAGAGTTTCACTGGACAGAATTTCAGATTTTGCATCTTTGCTTCCAATGATTCCATTTTCATACCAAACATCATTCCCACATAAATTTTCATAAGGAATCCATTGAAAACACCAAATCAATCAAATTCACATCTCATTGACATGTTTTCACAACAATCTCAACATGTCAACACAATTCACATTTCAAAACCTAACATTGCAACATTTCCATTCCAAAGTTCCAAATCAATTTCAATGACATCAAAACACACTATGACACCATTTCCAACACAATACCCCATTCAATTCTTCCCTCTATTCTAAGTCAATTTGGATGTTAATCCACAATTGAACTCAAATACAGGGTTTCGACACTGCTCACAACACACACGAATCAAATTCGAGTGCCAAATCACATCATATTCTCCAAAAGGGTTATTTATCACTAACCACATCCACTTTTGGACTCATTAACCCTTAATCACAATCTGGGATCTTGCTAAATTGGGGCTTAGCAATCCACTAATCTCAGGCTTATTCTCTAGCCTCGAGTCTCGAAATCCGGGGTATTACATGTACCCTACACAATTTTCCATTCTAAACACAATGCAATAATTTAAAACATAAAATTCCAGCTCTAACCCTTATTTCCTAGTCTGGCCAAAAGTTACAAGAGAAAAGGAAAAATCGTGTTTTCATGATTCCATCCAACCAATCATCTTCTTTTCACTCCTAATCACTTGTTTAACCTCTTAAACACCTATTGAACATGATTAATAGAAAATTGGGCAGCATGTCCCCTTAGGGTTTGATCATCCCAATTTTCAAATCAAGCCAAAAAAAGAAAATAATCATCCAAACCACCAACAACATCCATACATAAACAAGAAATCAAGGTCTTTATGATTGCCTTTTGTTCTCTTCTTTCTCTCACTAAAAATCATCCCTCTTCCTCTCTCTTCCTCTTGATTTTGTGCTTGCTACACATGTCTTTCAAGAAGGAATAGAGATTAGGACGTGTTTTCCATGAATTAGAAGGCTTAATCACAAGAATTTCACAACCAATTACTTTGATTGCTTCTTGAACCACTAGCTTCCTTCTTGTTCTTGCTTCTTCAAATAGTTCTCTCTCTCTCTCTCCCCTCTTTCTATTTTGGACAAAAAATTAGCCTTGGAAGAGCTTAGTTAGCTCTTCAAATATCTCTTCCACCTCCTTAAAAATATTACTATTTTAATGATAAATTATCACACGTTTTTACTTTTTTTGACTTTTTTCATTTTCTCTTAGCCGCAATTCCTCTATATTTAGTCATAATTATCTACTAATATTCATTGCCTCTTGCTTCTTCCTTTTGGACAAAATATATCCCAAGAAAAGGGAAAAATAATTAGCTTCTTGCTTTTATGGCAAATTACTATTATGCCCTTACATTTTTTTGTATTTAATTCGGGCCTTCTCCTTTTTCCTTCTTCTTGGCTGAAATTCTCAACAATTGAGGCCAAAATTTGTGTTCTTTCATTCATTATTTTAGACTTTAAGGATAGGCTTTTTGAAAGACAAAAGATTATACTTTATGTCTTGTATTAGGCTAATTTTCGTATGGCATTTACTAAGGGTATTTTTGTCATTCCCAGTACACCAAAATTCACCATTTTATTCCATTTATTATAATAAATATACATGGGATTTTTGGCAAATGAATTTTGGAATATTAAATCTCTTCCCCATTTATAAAATTCCATCCCAAAATTTTCGACATATACATTCTCATGAATTCCAGGTAATGCTTTTGTATGTCTTCCTCTATTTGCCACATTACTTCTCCAGGAGACAATCCCTTTTGTAACCCCTTATCTTAATAGCTGTAATTATAGTTCAAAATTGTGCCATCATGTTAAATTAGAGACCAACCAATAATTTAAAACTTATTGAAAGTCCCAACTTCAAGACAGGTTGTGGTCCTGTAAAACGTGGGTTTTCAAAAACTTTTCCAAAACCTATTTGGAACGGTCTCATATTCACATTTCAAATATATTTAGCCTGTGTAGTTTGGTTTCATTCGTACATATCAGAGTGTAACAAAAATTCCTTACAACACTCAGGTTTCATTCATTCATTGAAGGATTTACATGGCATATTTGCCCATTTACAGTTTCCTATACAAGGGATTACTTAACACTATTCAATATTTACAACATGTACAATAATCCTAAGAATATGACAACCAACTACCAAAACTAACGCTTCTAGCTAGGAGCTCTAGCCGCCTTTTGTTACTTGTTTTTCCTTCGAATCACTTGCCCTGGCTATATGTTAGTCAACGGAAAGAATGAGATTCTAAAGAATCCCAGTAGTAACGATTCACTCATAACATGTACAATCACAAAGCATGTAAGCAAATCATAAAACAACAACACAACAATGGCATTCACGATAGCAGTACAACAATGGCATTCACAACGGTAATGATATGTGTGACTTTCGTCACATTCACAGCAATATTCTCCGTAATCATGACATGATAGCTTTTACTGTATTCACAACAGCTTTGTTATATTCACATGACATAAACAACAGCATTCTCGTTCATCACAATTCAATGATAAGACATGTATACAAGGCATTATATATAATATAAGAGAAAGGGTTACTGCCTTGTTCTTTCCGCTAGTGCTCTGGCACTGGTATATCACATACAGGGAAAATGTCAAATCCTATAAACTATAATCAAGGATGAAGAGTTATTCCCTATTCCAATGCTTAACTCCAAAACACTTACATTTGGTTATCATTTGAGACCTTTAGGTGGCTACTAGAAACCCAAACAAATGCCTAAAGGGTTGGGAAAGACTTGACCAAAGGCCATCTCTCGAAAGTTCAAAATATAGTTTTTGAGGGGTTGGCCGTAGCCCATAGATAGTCAGAAAGATTTGGGCTGTGACTAAGATCCACTAGCAGTGGGCAAAATCAGGTTAGAAAATTTTAGGCCATAGCCAAGAACATGTCAGAAGGGTTTGGGCCACGGCCAGGACCCTGTTGGCCAAGAATTGGTCAGGTGCTTTTAGCCGTGGCCAAGATCATCTGGCCGCAGCCAACAATTGGCTTGTTACCTGGCTGATTTTCAAATGACTATAACTTCTTCTACAGACATCAAAATGACACAAAATTTATATCTTTGGAAAGGTTGCAATGTGTACTACAAAACTGGAAAGTTCATAACATTGACACTATTTCCTAGTTCAAAAAACTATACAAAGTTGGCCCCCTGCACAAAATTTTAACTTAACAATTTTCCAGAATTTCAAGTTTTCACCAAGTGTTTCCAAAGGTTAGATTTTCACATACAACACTACTCCCACACAATTTTGCACAAGATATCTAATGAAAACATAAAAAATAGACAAATTCCTATTATATTGACAAGTTTTGTTTTGACCACAATGCAACACCAAACCACAAAATTGCCAAACTTCACATTCAAGACTCCAAACCAATTTCATTGTCCAAGATGCTATTTCCATCATAAAACACCATGCAAGTCATACAACCCTATATCATATGAAAATAAAGGCAAATTCCAAAAACTCAAAATCTCAACAATGTCCACACTATGCAATCAAAGAGTAGCCTTCGCTCACCTCTATCACATCCTCAAGCTTGTTCTTCAATTCTCCAACCCTTAGCCTTTCTTGAATTCACCAAAAACCTCCTCTTGAAAATCTTAAACTATGCACATGAAGCTCCCATCAAGGTGGTCAAGATTAATGAAGAAGTTTTCAGGTTTAGAAGTCATCTACAAGGCTAAAAGGGCAAGAGATTACCTTGATTTCACTTTCTCTTTCTTCCTCTAACTATAGCTGAAAATGAGAGTGAGAGAGAATGGAGGATGATGATAAAGTCGGATTTTTGGCCTCTCCATGCCCCTTGACCGACTTTAAAGAGAGATGGAAGAAAAGAGAGTTGAATTTTTGACTTGACCCCATGGTGTGAGGTGTTGCCACGTGTCACAGTCTTGTGACTCCTTATATAATCTTGCAACATGTAATTCTGCTCTCTTGTTCAATTTAGACTTAATCTTTAAGTTACTAATGAGTTTCCTCTCCAGTAACTGACTAATTGACTGACAAATTTCTTTCTTCCCATTTTGCCCCTGACTAAGTCAATTCCTATTGAATCATCATTGAGAACATTATATCACCCCAATATTATATGTCTTGCTCCCCCCTTTTTAATTCAATTTAGGTTTTAATACTATAATTGAGCATAAATAATGGGTTTGGGCACTGACTACTGCTCATTGAGCTCATAATTCACATTGTATTCTCCGAAACTATTTATTTAACATTAATTACATTAACTTTTGGAGTTTTTAGCCTTTAATCACATTTTGGGGTATTACAATTCTCCCCTCATACAATAAATTTTGCCCTCAAAATTTGTTGCACAACTTGAGCCATAAACTCCGGATAACGTCTATACATGTCAACTTCTGCTTCCTATGTTGCTTCCCTTTGAGACATTCCCTTCCAGACCACCTTCATAAATGCTATGCTTTGGTGTCTGAGCCATCTTTCTTCCCTATCAATGATTTATTCTTGTTCTACCTGTAGGTAAAGTTGTCTTGCAAGTCGACATCTTCATACTCAATAATGTTCATTGGATTCGGTTGGACTTCTTCAGTTGGGAAACATTGACCACATCATAGAGCTTGCTTAAGTTTGGGGGTAGGGCTACTGGATAGACTAGAGGCCTGATTCTCATAAGAATCTCAAAAAGACCTATATACCGCTGGCTCAGATTCTTCTACCTGATTGCTCTCCCGATGCCTATAACCGAGGATACTCTCAATAATATATAGTCTCCCACTTCAAACTCTAGAGGTCTTCTCCTCTTATCAGCATAGCTCTTTTGTCGACTCTGCACTACAACGAGCCTATTTCGAATGATTCTAATATGTTTGGAGGTCTAATCAACAAGATCCGGCCCATACAATCTTCTCTCAGATAGCTCTGTTTAGCATAAAGGTGATTGGCATTTCCTCCTATATAATGATTCATACGGAGCCATCTGAATGCTCGTATGATAACTATTATTGTAGGCGAACTCCACTAGTGCAAGAAAGTAGTCCCAATTCCCTTTAAAGTCTAGGACACACACTCTTAGTATATCCTCTAGCATTCGAATGGTCCTTTCCTACTATCCATCTGTATAAGGATAATAGACCGTGTTAAATCTCAATTTAGTACCCAGAGCTTCATGTAGAGCCCTCCAAAATCTCAAAGTGAAATGGGTATCTCTATTAGAAAGGATGTTCTTTGGTATGCCATGAAGTCTCACTATCTCCCATATATAGATTTCTACCAGTTTGTTAAAAGAGTAACTAGCATTGATCGGTATGAAATGCGCCGACTTCATGAACTGGACAATAATCACCCAGATCGCATCATAGTTTTGGATCTTAGGCAATCCCATAACAAGGTCCTTGGTCACACTTTCCTACTTCTATTATGGAATCTCAGGACTCTGTAGTAATCCTTGCGTCCTTTAGTGTTCAATCTTTACTTTTGGCAAGTAAGACACCATGCCACATACTTGGTTCCATCGCTCTTCAATCCCAACCACCAATATATGGACTTCAAACCATGGTACATTTTGGTCATTCCGAGGTGAAGAGTATACCAGCTCTTGTGTGCATCATCCAGGATCTTCTGCCTCAAGTTAGCCTTTAGTGGAGCATAGATTCTCTTTTTGTATCGCACCAATCCACTTGGAGATAAATCATAGTCTCGAGTTTCTCCTTATTTAATCATAGCCCGTATAGACTTTACCTGATCATCATGTTTATGAGCTTCTTCAATTTTATCCCTCATATCACTTTCCCCTTGGGAAACATTATAATTAGCATAGATGATCTGATTTGACAAATTCAAGTCTTGGAAATCTTCTATCAACTTCCTCTCTTGTATTATCATTGATGCAACGAGCACCGTCTTTCGACTAAGAGCATCCGTGATGACATTAGCTTTACCCGGATGATATTTGATCTCCAGGTTGTAATCCTTTAGTAACTCCATCCACCAACACTATCTCATATTCAACTCTTTCTAATCGTACATATATTTGAGACTCATTGTGATCGTAGTACATGTTTACCATCACACCACATAGGTAATGTCGCCATATCTTTAATGCAAACATAATCGCTGCAAGCTCTAGGTTATGAGTGGGATAATTCATTTCATGCGGTTTCAGTTGTAGGGAGGCATGGGCTACCACACGTCCATGTTGCATAAGGACACACCGCAATCATTGCTTACTCGCATCACTGTACACAGCATAAGTTAAGCCGGAATCAGGCATTATCAATACTTGCACCGTAGTCAACCTCTCCTTCAGCTCAATAAAATTATTTTAACAACGTTTATCCCACTTAAACGGTTGGTCCTTTCATATGAGCTTAGTCATCAGCAAGGTGATGTTGGAAATTGTACCATAAGAACCAATCATTGTACATTGAACATTATTAATTTTATAAAATTTCTCCATTCTATTATCATATTATTTACATGTTAACTGTGATAATTGTATCCTTGGATAAATCATAAAGATTGTCATAAAATGTCCCTGGTTGGTCATCTATACAGGAGTAGAGATGAAACAAGACCAGTATGACTTTGATAAGATATGGAGATACGAATCAAAGTCTTAGGCACTTGTAAGAGTACAAGGTGCTGGACTGACCCACTATGAGAAAGCTACATGGATCAAGTCATAAGCTTTTCTCATGTATAACCACGTCACAATGCCCTTTAACCTGAGGTCATCATAGATTCCTATATGAGAGTTGCTAAGCTTTGAACTAGTCAAAAGTCACTTTTGACTTGGTGATGTTAAAGGCTACGATCGAGCTTGGTGGTTTTTCATGTAGAGGAATATGAATGATCAAGATGGAATTTGTCCTTCACATTAGTAGAGAGATATTACTGGGCCCCTCAATGAGTGAGTCTATGAAATGTATAGCCATACTATGATGGAAAGGAGTTTCCATTTCTATTGTCAGACTACTCAAGATTTGAGAAAGTAATAGTTAGGAACTAAAGGATGACATTATCCACGCCTCATCCTTCACTGATATATCGTGTGACAAAAGGGACGTGACATGGTTGTATGAAAGGTTGCATTGTGTTAATGATCCTCATATGAATTCGGTAGTCGTAATGTCTTGCTAGAGGCCACTTGCGACTTGTGGGTTAGTACAGTTATTGGCCTATTGCCAACTTCATATGAGCCTACAGGGTTGTACACAAGAATGGCCCAACACGAGATAATGTTTAATCTAGGGTGGATGAATTTTATATTTATATATATGATATAAAATTCGTTAATAATCTTATATATATATTTATATGTATTTTCAAAATACATATTTTATATATATGTGTATATATATTATGATTTTATTATATTGTATTAATTTTAAATTTAATTTTATTAAGATAAATTAGATTTAATAACTAACATGATAGAGATATAGTATTTCATATTTAATTTATGAAGATAAATTAAATCTAATGGCTCTTTATTTGGATTAAATAAATAGGTTAAATTAAAATTGTTGGACTGATCAATTTAAACTGAATTTATTTAATTAGCTGATCAAGATAATTAATTGTTAATTAATTTCAAAATTAATATAGTTTAATTTTGAAATTTGAATATAGCTCTTATTGGTTATAAACTTGATAGAGCAGATATACTCATACATGGAGACATTGGAGGCGCTAGCACATAGTTTGTGTTGGAGAGCATTTGTGTGGATACCAATAGAGGGAACGAACCTGACATGTTGGCTCCTAGAGATCGAAAACTTGAATTAAAAGGTACGAATATTTCTAACTCGCTTTAAATGCCATTGATAGATCCTCGAATAGGATCGGTGAAAATTTTAAAATTCTTCCGCTGTGCCTACTTATCCTAACAGGTGATATAGGAGAAATTCTGAATGAATCTTAACAAGTAACCAACAAGACCCAAAAAACTACGTATCTCAGTAATAGTTTCTGGCCTCTTCCAGTCCAGTATTGCTTCCACTTTACTGGGATCCAATGAGACCCCTTCTTGTGAGATAACATGGCCAAAGAATTTTACTTCTGGAAGCCAAAACTTGCACTTACTTAACTTGGCAAAGAGCTGCTTTCATGCAATATCTTCAGCACTATTCTCAAATGGTGTTCATGTTCCTCTCTATTTTTGGAGTATATCAAAATGTTGTCGATAAATACTACTACAAATTGATCTTGGTATTGTCAAAAGACCCGATTCATGTAATCCATGAATATAGTAGGTGCTTTAGTTAGGCCAAAGAGCATTACTAGAAACTTATAATGCCTATACCTCGTTCTGAAAGCAGTCTTCGATACATATTCTGCTTTCACCCGTAGCTTATGATAACTCGACCTTAGATCGATCTTCAAGAATACACAAGAACCAGATAGTTGATCTAGAAGGTCATCAATTATCGAGAGAAGATATTTGTTCTTGACAGTTATCTTGTTCAATTCTCTATAATCCACACATAATCTCAGACTCCCGTCTTTCTTCTTGACAGCCCCCCATAGTGAAATACTGGGTCGAATGAATCATTTTTCAATTAAGTCTTTGATCTACTTCTTTAGCTTCTCCATTTAATTTGGAGCCATTTAGTATGTGGCTTTTGATATAGAACCAGCTCCAGGAACAATTTCAATTACAAACTGCACTTCCTGTTCCGAAGGCAATCCGCTAAGATCGTCCGGAACCACCTCAGGGAACTCTCTTACCACGGGTATACTTTCTAGAGTTTCTTTTGTCTCCCCCTGTGAAAAAGAATACCATATACCCCTGGCCCCCTTCTCCAGATATTTCTCAACTTTAGCCATTGAGAAGAAATTCAAATTAAAATTCACATCATCCTCTCTCTGTGTTGTAGGATAAACTATTTTCTTATTTCCATAATCAATCAACACATTATTCGCCATCAACCAATCAAAACCAAATATGACTTCTAATTAGTGGAGTGGCAAGCAAATCAAATCAACAAAAGACTCATGTCCCTCAACAGTTATTATGCAATTTAAACAAGCCTTAGTTGTCACAACCTTGACACCCATTAGCATTGACTCAACTAAATCAAATGGTAGTTTATGAACATGTAATCCTAGGCACTTCACACTTCACACAGTCATAGGCAATGAAGGAATGACTTACGCCTAAATCAAATAAAGCTTACAGTAAACTACCATTAAGAAGGATTTTACCTTGAATCAGGTTAGGGGACTTTCGAGCTTCTTCATGCATCATCGCCAATACCCTACCCTGATTCCTGGGCCTTTGCTTTATCGGCAACCATCTATATTCAATAGCAATGTGTCCAGTTGTTTATAGTTATAACAAACTACTTGCCTCATATATGTTCTGCCAAGATGTGCCTTCCCACAATGAGTGCATGTTAACACTATTGGGGGTTTTTTATTATCTGTTAGAGCAAGCTTTCACCCAAGAGGGGGGTGAATTGGGTGATACTAAATTTCGTTGCAAATATAAAAACTTGACGATGAATATAAAGCAATAATGAGTCAGGAGAAATATCACCGAAGTATACACCGAGAGTTATACTGGTTCGGCCACAACCACTTTGACCTACGTCCAATCCTCAAAGCTTTTTTGAGAATTTCACTATAACTTCCAAGATTCAGTGGGTTCTTGGCATCTCAGTACAAGCAAGTTCCTTCGCCTGGACACTCGCTCCCCCTTACAAGTTGTAATCCAATCCCAACTCAAGGTTCCACAACCTTAAGTTATCTCAATAACAAATATTGAGTTTGAATGAAATATCTCTCTCACAGAGTAAATAAGAATCACTGAAGTACATAATTCCAAATATGAGTAAAACAGAGTAATGAACTTGATGATACGTTCGTGTGTGTGTTCTTGTTATCTTCTCTATTTAGATGTTCCCATATATATAGGATTGTTGGTAATGACCGTTGGAACATTTTCTTCTCGTCAGTTGGGGAGTGCGCAGCCACTGTTGAATTTTCCAGTATTTGAAAAATATCCGTTTGCGGTAGGTGGCGGTAGGTGACATTTGAACATTGCTTTTGACTTTCCTTAATTGGTAAGATCTCTTCATTGTTTATCTATAAATATGCTAAGAATACTAATACAATGAAAGGTTAATCATATAGGAAACAAATCATTGAACGTTGGAATGATTTCTAAATTTCTGGACTTGCATACTCGAGTAGTTACTCGAGTATTCATTAAAGTTTACTCGAGTACATACTCGAGTATCATCGGGAAAACTTTCATAAACTGTAAGTCAATAAGCAAACATAACATTACTCGGGTAGTGCATAGAGTAAACAAAATTTCAAACCTTTGGAAATACCTGTTTACTCGAGTACTTACTCGGGTATAAAAAAACTTTTCTTCATTAGTTACTCGAGTACCAACTCGAGTAAATTCTCAAACAAACTTTAAGTTACTCGATGCTTCACTCCAGTAATGTTGGCTGGATTTCAAGGCCGAGAGCACTCCAAGTTTGATTACCTTGTTACTCGAGTACATACTCGAGTAACCATAATTTTTCTGCATGGCTTACTCGTTTAATGACTTGAAGTTTTTCTTCTAAATAACTCTACATACTCGATTGCTTACTCGAGTAATCCACTTTAAATGAGTCATTGAATACCTGCATACTTGAGTAGTGCCTCGAGTGAAATGTGATAAAACCAGATCAAATTATTCGAGTACTACCTTCAGGTTTTTGCTTATCACAATGAGTTACTCGAGTAGCAACTCGAGTAATATTGGCAGGGTTGAAAATGCCAAGAGCAACACATTTCTTGAAACAGAGCAACTTGAAAACTTTTACACAGTTACTCGAGTAACTACTCGAGTAACGTTGGCAGGCCGAGAGCAACTCCAAGTGATTTACCTGGTTACTCGAGTAATGTTGGCAGGCTAGAGCAACTTGAAAACTTTTACTCTATTACTCGAGTATCATTTACAGGTTACTGGAAGGTGTCCTAGTTACTTCAAGTTTCTCTCTCATTACTCGAGTACTTACTCGAGTAATGCCTTAGAAAACTTGCCTCTGATCAAGTTTCTTAGCTTTTTCTCTTGGCCTTTCTTCATTACTCCAATGCTTACTTCAAGTGATGATTTTCCCTGTTATTACTTTGTTCAAACTTATTTATTAACTAAATCTTTTTCATACCATTCTTTGTTATCATCAAAACATGAGATCTAACATTCTCCCCCTTTTTGATGATGACAAAACTTGGTGATTTTGAATAAGATTTTTGAAGTTAAGTTTTCAACTAAAAACTTCTTGAATTCAATGATAATTTCGAAAAACCTTATTTAAAGTATTTTTGAAGACATAACATACACCTTGCATACACAATAAGCTCATTAGTCCCACAATGTATTATAATTTAAAAGCTAAGATGGACTTGAAATAAATTCATAACTCAAATAAACTTGCATTAAACTTAAACATTTCATTACAAGATAAAAAGTTATAAATTAAAAAGCTCCCTAAATCCCATATACACCCAAAATACCCAAAATGACTCAGAAACTTCCACAAAATCACTCTCAAGTTCTTCTCCCCCTTTTTGTCTTCATCATTCAAGAGGAGGATTGGAAGGTTTGACCATGGAGATAGGCTTCACTGGAAGAACCAAAGAACCATCTGAACTAGAAGAGTCAAAGGAACTAGAAGATTCTGGTTCAGGAAGATTTAGTGGAGGGATATGGATGTCATGTCTGGGAGGAATAGGAGAAGGCTGGTAGATGATCATAATGGTGGTCTCAACCTCTTCAGTACCACCAGGAGTACGATGACCAGAGGATGAAGGAGATATTTTCTCTGTATGTGTAGGAGATGGAATAGGTTTAGGAGAGGGTTCAGGTTGAGGTTTAGGTGGTGAATCATCAATGATGATATGGATGGTCTCATTTGTTTTGGGGTTATCCACCGAGCATAGGATATTTTCGGGTTTTGGCTCAAGTGGACTAGAAACTGGAGGGATAGACGGCTCAACCTCAGAGTGATGAATATCAGAAGGAATGTTGTCTGGAGGAGGTGGTATATGTTCTGGGGATGGTATGTGCTCTGGAGATGAAGAAGTGTCATGTGCAGAAGATGATGGACCGGCAGAAGGTTCGGGACCCAAAGAATCCAGTCGTGCCAGAATCAATCTCAATGTCTCACCCTGGGCATGTTGCTTAGCTAGGAACTCTTCGTGCCTCTTATCCATCTTCTCAACCAGCTAAGTCATCTTGTGATTCATGTGGGTTATCAATTCAGCATTAGTATTGGCAATATCTACATGGAATCCTCTGAGCATATTCTCCATAAAATGCTGAAGTGTTGCATTGAGAAAAGATGGTGATGATGTAGTGGCAGCTGGAGCTGACGACTGAGTGTCATCCATTTTGCTAGTCTCAGTCTTAGTCTTCTTCTTCTTCTTCGACCCAGACTCCAGAGGACCCTTGAGAGGAATGTCAATGTTGAGCTTGCTAATTTGGTTTCTCCCAACCAAAGTAATCCTCTCAATACGTTCTTTGCTCTCCAGATACCATATCTTATTCTCCTTCAGAATGATTGAAACAATATGAGGATATGGCATCGGTGTTGTAGCTTTCCTATCAACTCTATATCTCTTCATCTCAGAGAAAATGTACTCCCTCAAGTCTTTCTGTTCACAAAGGTATATCTCTTCAGGAGTAAGGAAGCAAACCATCTAAAGTCCCTATCAAAGAAGTGGGTATAGTTGTAGGCTTTATTTACAAGGGATCTAGAGTATATATACCATAGAACCCTGTGATGATCACACATATCACTAGGTTTGAAATTTAAAGGGCCAACAAGCTCACCAGGTTTAAGGACAGAGAAGATTTGGTTTGAGTCAAGTTTGGAGTAAATATCATCTGGAGGGTTCTCTATCCCTAACCACAAATTTATCCTAGAAGGTGAGATGAGAATCTTTTGGCCTCTCACAGTGGTAGTCATTTCTTCCTCAGCTGAAGATCTATTTATTTCATCTAAAATCTCAAGATTGCAGTAAAAATGGGTGACTACTTTTGTGCAAAAAGGAAGTCTAATAGAAAGCCAAGGCATAAATGGTTCTAAAAAGGGACTAAGATCATGCTTCAATACCTCCTGAAGTACTTTGAGATCCACATAGTGTGTCTTGCACACTTTTCTTCTGGAGAATTGAGTGAGGTACTTTGGGGACTCTTCCAGTTTGTTGACATTGAAACCCTTTGGAGGTTTGGTGATCTCCTCTTCTGGCAGTGCTGTTTTCTTTGAAGACTGCCCTTTCTCAAGCTGATCCAGAATACCAGCCATTGCCTTAGCCACATTCACATCATATTTAGGCTTTTTAGGAGGTTTTGGTGTGAATGAGGGGGTTGAGGAATCAGAAGGTGGAGGAGAAGGAGATTTTGCACTTTTTCCTTTCCCAGTAGAGATTAAGCCCTTGTAACAACTGGCTCTTTGATAACAACCCCTTTTGGTTTCGGTTGAGGTTTGAGTGGGACTTTGGCTTTTAACCTTGGTGTGAGTTTCCTTCTCTTTTTGGGAGGAGAAGAAAGAGGATCAGTGAGTTGTGGGGATCCAGAAGAATTTGTGGGAGTGAGGTTTTTGGTTCTAACCATTCTGAATCAAATAAAGCTTGAGATTTTAGAAAAACAGAGGAACAAGTCGCGAGTTAGGGCTGGAGGATTCTGAACAAATTAGGAAGTTTTTGGAGATGAAATCTAATGGGTTTTGTCATAAATCAAGTAAGAAAGAGATTGTGAAAAGTTTTTGTGAGAGGACAGAGTGATTTACTCGAGGAGATTTTGTGGAAATGACCGAGTTTGCGATAGATAAAGACCTAAAACCCGATGTTACTCGAGGCCTTACTCGAGTAAATTGCATGTTTACTCAAGTCCCTACTTGAGTGATCATACAGAAAATTTCTAAAATAATTCATTTAAATTGCGTACCTGGCATGAATAATATTGTAATTATCCATGTATGTTCCGTCGATCATTTTGTAGCCAATCTAGAGCAGATTTGAGTCATTTCTCATCAAATTGGTGATCTGGACTTGCAGTTACTTGAGTAAACTTCATGTTTACTCGAGGCTCGCCTTGGGTAACCTTTCATTTTCAGATTGGACTGTTCAATTCTCACCAATGAACCATTTAATTCAAATTCCATGAAACTTGATGCGTTACTTCCAGTTTTGGAAGACCATTACTCGAGTAATTACTCGAGTAAAGTGCTTCTTTACTTCAAGTTGTTCCTCAGGCAATGCTTCACTGTCAGTCATTACTTCAAGTTGGTACTCCAGTAAAGGTGTCCTCTGATGACCTCTGTTTTTATTTCTCAAAATAGAGTTTTAATCTTCCTGCAAAACAAGTTTCTACATACTCCGATGCTTAAATTAGTAATCATCAAAACATTATCAAATGACTTAATCTAATATTATGAGAAGCTGAAATAACTTACAACTCATTGGGATTTACCATTCCCAATTCTCTTCTAATGTATAGAAATTGATCTTTTGCAAGGGGTTTAGTAAAGATATCAGCTAGTTGAAGATGAGTAGGAATGAATATTACTTTCACATCTTTCTTTTGGACATGATCTCTGATGAAGTGATGTCTAACATCGATATGCTTGGTTCTAGAATGTTGAACTGGATTCTTTGCCAAGCTTATCGTACTGGTATTGTCACAATAGATTGGTATTTCTTTGAGATAAGTACCAAGATCTTGTAGTTGTTGTTTTAACCATATCACTTGTGCACAACAACTTGATACTACAACATATTCGGCTTTCGTTGACGAAAGAGATA
The DNA here is from genome assembly GCA_963242795.1 of Inga leiocalycina. NCBI lineage: Eukaryota > Viridiplantae > Streptophyta > Magnoliopsida > Fabales > Fabaceae > Inga > Inga leiocalycina. The sequence goes on from OY725323.1 coordinate 52,518,193, forward strand.
CTGTATTTTGTTTCTTGCTAAACCATGAGACAAGAGATCCTCCAAGAAATTGTCCTTGTCCACTGGTGCTGTTTCTGTCTGTTTTGTATCCTCCATGATGAGAATCTGAATATGCAACTAGATATTCACTTCTTCCTTTGGGATACCACAGACCCAATTCTGGTGTGTCAGCAAGATATCTAAAGATTTGTTTGACCATTTCAGCATGTGATTCTTTTGGTGCTGATTGATATCCTGCACATATGCCAACACTAAATTGGATGTCTGGTCTACTTGCCGTGAGATAGAGTAATGATCCAATCATTCCTCTATACTTTATGATGTTGTAGTCTTTTCCTTTGACATCAGCATCAAGTAACGTAGTTGAGCTCATAGGTGTGTCCGTGCCATTTGCTTCATCCATTCCATACTTCTTCAATAGCTCTTTCAAATACTTTGTTTGAGATATGAAGATTCCATTCTTTCTTTGTTTGATTTGCAAACCAAGAAAGAAATTCAATTCTCCCATCATTGACATCTCAAATTCTCCTTGCATAATCTCAGAAAATTCCTTACACAGAGATTCATTAGTAGCACCGAAAACAATATCATCAACATATATTTGAACAATTAAAATATCGTTGTGTTTTCGTTTTATGAAGAGTGTTGTATCAAGTTTTCCCCGTACAAAACCTTGATCAATAAGAAACTTATTGAGCCTTTCATACCAGGCTCTAGGAGCTTGTTTTAAACCATATAAAGCCTTTTTGAGTTTGAAAACATGGTCAGGTTTAGTAACATCCTCAAAACCTGGAGGTTGTTCTACATACACTTCTTCCATGATGTAACCATTTAAAAAAGCACTCTTTACATCCATTTGATAGAGTTTGAATTCTTTGATGCATGCAAAGGCTAAGAGTACATGTATAGCTTCCAATCTAGCCACTGGAGCATACGTTTCCTCATAATCAATCCCTTCTTCCTGATTATAGCCTTTGGTCACCAATCTTGCCTTGTTTCTGACAATAATTGCAGATTCATCGAGTTTGTTTTTGAATACCCATTTAGTACCAATGATCGGATGATCTTTGGGTCGGGGCACCAAATCCCAAACTTGATTTCTCTCAAATTGATTTAGTTCTTCTTGTATTGCTAAACCCAATCATTGTCTGATAGGGCTTCATCAATATTAGAAGGTTCAATCTCAGAAATGAATGCAGAAAAACTTACTTCATTGAAAATTCTATTTCTAGTTTTGATCCCTTCATTCACATCTCCTATGACTTGATCTAAGGGATGACTTTTATTGTATTTCCAAGCTCTAGGTTGACCTAGGGATTGCTCTTCTTCCTTAGTTTCATCAACCTCTGGAATAAGAGACTTAGAAATAGATTGATCATTTTCTTGATTGAAACCAACTTCCTATTCTTCATTAATGGTTTTGTCAGAGGATTCAAATTCATCAAACACAATATGAATTGATTCTTCAACAACTCATGTTCTTTTATTGAAAACTCTATATGCTTTACTTCGGTTAGAATATCCTAGGAAAATTCCTTCATCAGTTTTAGAATCAAATTTTCCTAAGTTATCTTTACCATTATTATGAATGAAACACTTACAACCGAAGATGTGTAGATGAGCAATGTTTGGCTTTCTTCCTTTGTACAGCTCGTATGGTGTCTTTCCAAGTTTTTTTCTAATATAGGCTCTATTTGAAATATAGCTTGCTGTACTCATAGCATTAGCCCAGAAAACTTGAGACATGTTCTTTTCATTCAACATTGCTGTAGCCATTTCAGTGAGCACTCTATTCTTGTGTTCCACAACTCCATTTTGTTGAGGTGTCCTTGGAGCAGAGAAATTGTGATCAATGCCATTAGTATCACAATATTCTTCAAAGGCTTGATTTTCAAATTCTCTACCATGATCAGTCCTAATACCTGCAATGGACATACCTTTCTCATTTTGCACTTTCTTGGCAAAAATAATAAATTCTTCTAAGGTTTCATCTTTTGATGATAGAAAAATAACCCATGTAAATCTGGAGAAATCATCAACAATGACCAATGAATATAAGTTGCCACCAAGAATCTTTACTCTTACAGGGCCAACTAAATCCATATGCAATAATTGTAGTGGTCTATTTGTTGAAATCTCATTTTTTAATTTGAAAGATGAGTTAGTTTGTTTACCCTTTTGACATGCGTCACAAATCAAGTCATTTTTTAAAGATACTTTGGGTAATCCAAGAACTAAATCCTTTTTGAGTAGTTTGCCTAATTGATGCATATTGACATGAGCCAATCTCTTATGCCATAGCCAAATTTCATCAGCATTACTCATAAAACAATTTTCAGATTCATTTCTACTAATATCTAGAGTATAGCAGTTACCTTCCCTTTTTGCTCTGAGCTTTGCCTTGATATTCTTCTTATCAAGTGGTAAGTCATTCTTATTGATAATTAAACATTCCTCTGAGTCAACTATTACCCAATTGTTTTTGTCTGCACTTTGACTTACACTCAGCAAATTATGACACAAGCCTTCAACATTATATACATCTTTGACTTGTATTCCTTTGTCATTTTTTATTTCACCAATTCCTGCTATCCTTCCGGTTTGATTTCCTCCAAATTTTACCATTCCACCTTCTTTAGGTTGCAATTTGGTAAAGCTTTCGAAATCACCGGCCATATGTCTAGAGCATCCACTGTCTTTGTACCATTTGTTGTTTTTGGATGCTTTAAGACACATCTCTTCTTCTGTTTATTCTTGAGCTACAAGACATATATTGGCTACTTCTTCTTCATCACTTTCTTCGTCAGATGAACTATCTCCCCATATAGCAGATATAAAGGCCTTCTTTTTGTTAAAGAATTTGCCTTTTCTCTTTTCTTTGCTCTTTTGATTCAGTTCTGGACATTCTGATTTGATATGTCCTGGTTTTCCACATTCGTATCAAATGATATGATCTTTGCTGGTAGTTCCTCCTTTTTGAAAGTGTTTGAAGCCTTGACCTTTCTTGTAGAACTTTCTGAATCCTTTTATGATTAGGCCTATTTCGTCATCGTCAAACTCCTCATCCTCATCTTGATTATCTTCTTTTGCTTTTAGTGCTAGACCTTTCTTTTTCTTGTCACCAATGTCATCTAGTTCCCGTTTAAACTTTAGTTTGCTTTCGTATTCAGAAAGACTTCCAAATAGATAAGCAAATGATCTCATTGATTCTCCTTTTGCTTCTTCTATCGCAGTGACTTTGGCCTCCCACTCTTTAGAAAGAATATTCAAAATCTTTCGTACTTGGGTATGCTGATCATAAACTTTCCCAAGTGCTGCAAGTTGATTAACAAGATAAGTATATCTAAGTTCAAATTTAGATATTGATTCACCTGATTTCATTCGAAGTAGATCGAATTCAGTGACCAAGGTGTTGATCTGATTCTCCTTTATTCCTGAAGTTCCTTTGTGAGCTATTTCCAGAGCCTCCCACATTTCCTTTGTTGTTGGAAGTGTGCAAATTCTGAAGTACTCACTTCGACTTAAAGCACTTTACAATATTATAATTGCCTTGCTGTTGAGAGTGATAAGTTTCTTGTCATTCTCCTCGTATTCCGCTGGCGTCTTGGGAATTGTTTGAGACTCTACAATCTTTGTAGGTTGATAGTTTCCACTCTCAATCACATCCCATAGCCCATATTCAGTAGCCATCACAAATACTGTGAATTTTGCTTTCCAGAAAGAAAAGTGTTCGCCATTGAAACCTGGAGGTCTAGTGATGGATTCTCCGTCGGGAAGAATTCTTTCACCCATGCTTGCCATTGGATCCTTCTTAGGTTGTTATACCTTAACAAGAAGACCTATGCTCTGATATCAAATATTAGAGCAAGCGTTTCACCCAAGAGGGGGGAGGGGTGAATTGGGTGATACTAAATTTTGTTGCAAATATAAAAACTTGACGGTGAATATAAAGCAATAATGAGTCAGGAGAAATATCACCGAAGTATACACCGAGAGTTATACTGGTTCGGCCACAACCACTTTGACCTACGTCCAGTCCTCAGAGCTTTTCTGAGAATTTCACTATAACTTCCAAGATTCAGTGGGTTCTTGGCACCTCAATACAAGCAAGTTCCTTCGCCTCGACACTCGCTCCCCCTTACAAGTTGTAATCCAATCCCAACTCAAGGTTCCACAACCTTAAGTTATCTCAATAACAAATATTGAGTTTGAATGAAATATCTCTCTCACAGAGTAAATAAGAATCACTGAAGTACAGGATTCCAAATATGAGTAAAACAGAGTAATGAACTTGATGATACGTTCGTGTGTGTGTTCTTATTATCTTCTCTGTTTGGATGTTCCCATATATATAGGATTGTTGGTAATGACCGTTGGAACATTTTCTTCTCATCCGTTGGAGAGTGCGCAGCCACTGTTGACTTTTCCAGTATTTGAAAAATATCCGTTTACGGTAGGTGGCGGTAGGTGACATTTGAATGTTGCTTTTGACTTTCCTTAATTGGTAAGATCTCTTCATTGTTTATCTATAAATATGCTAAGAATACTAATACAATGAAAGGTTAATCATATAGGAAACAAATCAATGAACGTTGGAATGATTTCTAAATTTCTGGACTTGCATACTCGAGTAGTTATTCGAGTATTCGTTAAAGTTTACTCGAGTACATACTCGAGTATCATCGGGAAAACTTTCATAAACTGCAAGTCAATAAGCAAACATAACATTACTCGGGTAGTGCATAAAGTAAACAAAATTTCAAACTTTTGGAAATGCCTGTTTACTCGGGTACTTACTCGGGTATAAAAAAACTTTTCTTCATTAGTTACTCGAGTACCAACTCGAGTAAATTCTCAAAGAAAGTTAAGTTACCCGATGCTTCACTCCAGTAATGTTGTCAGGATTTCAAGGCCGAGAGCACTCCAAGTTTGATTACCTTATTACTCGAGTACATACTCGAGTAACCATAATTTTTCTGCATGGCTTACTCGGGTAATAACTTGAAGTTTTTCTTCTAAATAACTCTGCATACTCGATTGCTTACTCGAGTAATCCACTTTAAATGAGTCATTGAATACCTGCATACTTGAGTAGTGCCTCGAGTGAAATGTGATAAAACCAGATCAAATTATTCGAGTACTACCTTCAGGTTTTTGCTTATCACAATGAGTTACTCGAGTAGCACCTCGAGTAACATTGGTAGGGTTGAAAATGCCGAGAGCAACACATTTCTTGAAATAGAGTAACTCGAGTATAGACTCGAGTATCATTGGCAGGTCGAGAGCAACTTGAAAACTTTTACACAGTTACTCGAGTACCTACTCGAGCAACGTTGGCAGGCCAAGAGCAACTCCAAGTGATTTACCTGGTTACTCGAGTAGCTACTCGAGTAACGTTGGCAGGCCGAGAGCAACTTGAAAACTTTTACTCTATTACTCGAGTATCATTGGCAGGTTACTGGAAGGTGTCTCTGGTTACTTCAAGTTTCTCTCTCATTACTCGAGTACTTACTCGAGTAATGCCTTAGAAAACTTGCTTCTGATCAAGTTTCTTAGCTTTTTCTCTTGGCCTTTCTTCATTATTCCAATGCTTAGTTCAAGTGATGATTTTCCCTGTTATTACTTTGTTCAAACTTATTTATTAACTAAATCTTTTTCATACCATTCTTTGTTATCATCAAAACATGAGATCTAACATTATCATGATCCTTAGATTGGTAGGGCTTCTTGTTGCCACCTTTGGATGAGGACCTTGGCCTTTTTGCTTCTAAGGAGTACTTTCCTTACTAGGTTTACTGCAGCTACTACCACCCTTAGCTGGGTATAGATCCCTTAGGTTGTTTTTGGTGATTCTACACTCCTCTACCACTTTGTTGAATTCAGTAAATTGATAGGTGGCTAATCTTTTCCTCAGCTCACATCTTAACCCTCAAATCAGCATGTCAGAACTGCACTCCTGTCATCCATACGACGTAAATAAGATGAGTATCTTTCTAGTCGGATGAAGCGAGACAAGTAATCATTAAAAGTCTCCGCATCACCCTGCTTTATTGATAGGACTTCTAATTCTTTCTCGAGCCTCACTGACTTGGTGAAATATTTATCATTGAATATTTCTTGGGACAGTTCTTAGGTCAGTGGCAGATGCTGGTTCTATAACGTCAGGGCAATATTCCACCATTATCGGTCGACGTCGCCCTCTAGCTTGTATATGGCTAAATGGGCCTTCACCTCAGTTGGGGAGTCTAGTACTTTAAAGATCTTTTCTAAACGATTCAGCCAGTCTTCAGCTGCTTGGGGTTCAAACTTTCCCCTAAACACTGGAGGTAGATATTTGTAGAATTTAGAGACCTAATACTATAGATCTCTCTCATCTCAGGCTGGTACCCCATGTGACTCTTGGTTCTGTGCTATGTGAGGTGGGGACTTCTAAGATCAAATTGACCCCACGACTATTTCCTTATGGCATGTTTCCTATTAGGTCTCTTTTTGAGTAGATTGGACTTGTTCATTATTATGTTTTTCCTTTTCCTCCCTGAGCTCTTCCCTTAGCTCATTGATCATATCTCGCTGTTCTAATAACATACCCATCATCACTTGTATGGGGTTAGTTGGGTTGTCATGTATTTCCTCCCCCTCTAGTTCTACTCATCTGACTTTCGGGCAAACTGTTATGCCCTTTTACTCTACAAATGATTCACCACGTTAATATCACAGTAAATGTATACACATATTCCTTAAAACTCATATATCAACAAACAATAGGAACATTCATGTGTATACAACAAGCAATCTTGGGTCATCTTCTATCACTAAGCCAAGGAACCATGGCAACTATCCTAGCAAAACCTGCCCTTGCCAGGAACAACAGCTCTGACACAAAAAATGTAACCCCCTACCTTAATAGCCGTAATTATAGTTTGGAAATGAGCCATTATGTTAAATTAAAAACTAACTGATAATTTAAAACTTATTGAAAGTCCTGACTTCAAGACAGGTTACAGTCCTATAACAAAGTAGGTTTTCAAAAAATTTTCCAAAACCTATTTGAAATGGTCTCATTTCATATTTTGAATATATTTGGCCTATACAGTTCAGTTTCATTCATACCTATCAGAGTGTAACAAAAATTACAGACAACACTCAGGTTTCACTCATTCATTGAATGGTTTACAGGGCATATGTGCCCATTTCCAGTTTTCCATATAGGGGATTACATACGACTATTCAATATTTACAACATGTACAATAATCCAAAAAATATGACAACCAACTACTAAAACTAACACTCCTAGCTAGGAGCTCTAGCCGCCTTTCGTCACTTGTTTCTCCTTTGAATCTCTTGCCCTGGCTGTAGGTTAGTCAATAGAAAGAATGAGATTCTAAAGAATCCCAGTAGTAACGATTCACTCATAATATGTACAATCACAAAGAATGTAAGCAAATCAGAAAACAACAACACAACAACGACATTCACGATGGTAGTACAACAACGGCATTCACAATGGCAGTGATATGCATGAATTTTGTCACATTCACAATAGCATTCACCGTAATCATGACATAACATATTTCACTCTATTCACAATGACATTCTTAGAACAACTTTGTTTTATTCACACAGCATAAACAACAGCATTCTCATTCATCATAGTTTAATGATAAGATATGTATACAATGCATTATACATAATATAAGAGAAAGAGTCACTGCCTTATTCTTTCCGCTCATGCTCTGGCACTGGTTTATCAGGTACAGGGCAAATATCAAATCCTATAAACCATAATCAAGGATGAAGATTTATTCCTTATTCCAATGCTTAACTCCAAAATACTTAGGGTTGGTTATCATGTGAGACCTTTAAGTGGCTACTAGAAGCCCAAATAGATGCCTTAAGGGTTGTGAAAGACTTGACTAAAGACTATTTCTCGAAAGTTAAAAATATAGTTTTTGAGGGGTTGGCCGTAGCCAATAAATGGTCAGAAAGATTTGGGCTATGCTAAAATTCACTAGCCGTGGCCAAAATCATGCCAAAAACTTTTGGGCCGTGGCCAAGAATAGGTCAAAAGGTTTAGGCTACAGCTAAGACCCTTTTGGCCATGGGTAAGAACTGGTCAGATGCTTTTGGGTTGCGGCCAAGATCATCTAGTAGTAGCAACAACTGGCTTGTTTCTTGGTTGATTTTTAAATGACCGTAACTTCTTGTACAAACATCAAAATGACATAAACTTTATATAATTGGAAAGCTTAAAATGTGTACTACAAAACCAAAAAGTTTCATAACACTTTGATACCATTTGCTTTTTCAAAACACTATACAAAGTTGGTCCTCTGCATAGAATTTTAACTTAACAATTTTCTAGAATTTCTAGTTTTCACCACGTGTTTCTAAAGGTCAGATTTTCATAACCAACACTACTCCCACACAATTTTTCATAAGTAATCCAATGGAAACATCAAAATATACGATTTCCCATTATATTGACATGTTTTGTTTTGACCACAATGAAACACCAAACCACAAAATTACCAAAATTCACGTTCAAGACTCCAAACCAATTTTATTGTCTAAAGAACACAACAAGACACCATATTCATCGCAAAATACCATGCAACTCATACAACCCTATATCACATGAAAATCAGGGTAAAATTCCAAAAAATCAAAGTCTCAACAATGATCATACTATGTATATCAAAGAGTAGCCTTTGCTCACCTCTATCACTTCCTTAAGCTTGTTCTTCAATTCCCCAACCCTTAGACTTTCTTGAATTCTCCAAAAACCTTCTTTTAAAAATCTAAAACCATGTACATGAAGCCCTCATCAAGGTGGTCAAGATTAATGAAGAGGTTTTTGGCTTTATAAGTCATCGACAAGGCTAAATGGGCAAGAGATTACCTTGATTTCACTTTCTCTTTCCTCCTCTAGCTGTGGCCAAAAATAGGAGAGAGAATAAAGGATATGATGAAGTCAGATTTTTCGCCTCCCCATGCCCCTTGGCAGACTTTGAAGAGAGAAGGAAGAGAAGAGAGTTGAATTTTTAACTTGATCCTATAGTGTGAGGTGTTGCCTTGTGTCACAATCTTGTGACTTCTTCCATAAGCTTGCAACATGTGATTCTCCTCTCTTTATCACTTTAGTAAATTGTCACACCACTTGATTTTTAAGTTACTAATGAGTTCTCTCTCTAATAACTAACTAATTGACTGAAAAATTTCTTTGTTCCCATTTTGTCCCTGACTATATCAATTCCTATTGAATCACCATTGAGCACCTTATATACCCCAATATTATATGTCATGTGCCCCCCCCGTTTTTATTTCAATTTAGGTTTTAATACCACAATTGAGCTTAAATACAGGGTTTAGGTACTAACTTCTGCTTATTGAGCTCATAATTCACATTGTAGAGTATACTTACTCTTGTGTGCTTCATTCTGGATTTGCCATTTCAGCTCTGTTTATGGTGGAACATATATCCATCTTCTGCGTTTGGCTAGTCTATTAAGTAATAAATCATATTCCTAAATTTCTCCCTTTTCAATCATATTTTGGATAGATCGTGCCCTTCTATCCTGCATCTGAGCCTCTTCGATTGTTGTTCTCAGATCATTTTCTGCTTAACTGATGTTATTGGCACAAATCATAATCTGATTAGACAGATTGAGATCTCTAAAGTGTTCAATTAGCTTTTGATCATGAATCACTATGGTTACCACCTGTACTATTTTATGGCTCAATGCATCTACAACTACAATAGCCTTTCCTGGATAGTATTTAATCTATAGGTTGTAATCTTTAAACAACTCCATCCATCAGCGTTGCCTCATGTTCAACCCTTTTTTATTATACAAGTATTTCAAGCTCTTGTGGTTATATTATAGCTCTATGGTTGCCCTATAGAGATAATGTCTGCAAATTGTTAATGCAAACACAATTGTTGCTAACTCAAAATCATGAGTAGGATAGTTTAGTTAGTAAGGTTTTAGCTGAAAAGATGTATATGCCACTTCTCGGCCCTGTTGCATCAGACCACATCCCAATATGTGTTTATTCACATCATTGTAGACCATAAAGGTCAACTGTGGATCTGGGATTGTTAAAACTGGTGTTGTTGTTAATCTTTATTTCAACTCTATGAAGCTCCTCTTTATAGGTTGAGTTTTATGTGTTAACTTTGTTAATGGCAAAGCTATTATGAAGATATTATGTATGAACCAATTATAATAACTAGTAAGACCAAGAAAACTGCATATTTCAACAGCAATCATTGGCTTCTTCCAGTTTAGTATTGCTTCCACTTTATTAGGATCCACAAAAACCCCTTGTTGTGAGACTACATGGCCTAGAAATTTAACTTCTGAAAGCCAAAATTTGTCCTTGCTCACTTGGCATAGAGTTGCTTTTCTCTCAATGTGTTCAATACTATTCTCAAATATTGTTCATGTTTTGCTCTGCTTCGTGAGTATACTAAAATATCATTAATGAAGACTACTGCAAATTGTTCCAGATACTGATGGAATTGAAAATTTGATTCATATAGTCCATGAACACGATAGGTACGTTGGTCAGCTCAAATGGCATTAAAAGAAATTCGTAATGGCCATATATGGTTCTAAAAGCAGTTTTTAGTACATCTTCTGCTTTTACCTTGAGCTAGTGATATCCTAATCTCAAGTCAATCTTTGAAAATACATAAGAACTAGATAACTGATCGAGTAAGTCATCAATTCTAGGAAGTGCATATTTGTTCTTGATGGTTACCTTGTTTAGCTCCCTATAATCTGTACAGAGTCGTAGCCTTCCATCTTTTTTTTTGACAAAGACCACTAGAGCTCCCTAAAATAAGACTCTAGGTCGAATGAACCCTTTCTCTAATATCTCTTCTATATGCTTTTTCAACTTTGCTATTTCATTTAGAGCTATTTTGTATGGTTCTTTGGAAATTGGTTCCGCTCCAGGCCTAAGGTCAACTGTAAACTCTACTTCCCTATCCGGAGGTAATCCGCTGATATCTTCAAGAAACACCTCTAGAAACTCATTCACTAGAGGGATACTTTCAAATGTTGTTCCAGCTACTGACTACATGGAAAAGAATACTATGTACCCCTAACAACCTTTATGCAGACATCTCTCAACCTCAGCTACTGAAAGAAAATTAAGGTTGATTTCTGTGCTGACATATGGTTACATATTAGGATAATAACCTTTTTGCTTTTGTAGTCTAGCAACACACTGTTGGCTATCAACCAGTCAATATCGAGGATTACTTCCAAGCCTTGTTATGGTAGATCAATCAGATCTACTGTTAATTCGTGTTCCTCGGCATTTATTATACAATTCAAACAGACATCGACTGTGACAACTCTGACACCGGTGGGTAAAAACACAACCAAGTCATATGAAATTTGTGTATGCTTAGGCCTAGCCATCTTACATAGTCATATGCAATGAATGAATGACTAGTACCCGAATCATACATTACTCATACTAAATTGCCATTAAGAGAAACTGTACCTTAGATCAGTTAAAGAGATTTCCTGGCTCACTCTTGAGTTATAGTGTAGACCCTGCCCTAAATTCTCAGTCTAAAATCCTCTAACTATTGTTGCTATTTTGGGAAATCTTTGGCAAAGTGCCCTAGTTTCTGACATAGGAAACAGATTACTACCTGGCTAGATTCTGCATTGTTGGTGCACTACCACAAATTCTGTTAGGATGGAGCGACTTGTGACAATACCAACATGTTCTGCCCTGTAAGGGCCTCTTATTACCACAGCCTCCATCTTGATATGGCTTTTTGTTGTTCCCTCTAGGTAGTCCACTATTATCTTTATGTTTTTGGGAAGAACTCCCACTTCCAGATGCACCCTTATTGTTATTGTTTCCATCGGAGTTCAAACTCATCAAGTTGTTCTTTCTAATTTGGCACTCCTCCTCCGCCTTATTGAACTCTATAAAGTGTTTGGAAACTAGCTTTTCTTTCAAAATTTGGTTTCAATCCCTATACTATCATGTTTGAGCTCCACTCTTCATCATCCTGATATCTCAAGTATGAAGAATATCAAGACAACCTGATGAAACAAGCCAAATACTCATCAAGGCTCTCCTTGTCCTCCTTACGTATATTAAGGAACACCTTCTCCTTTTCAAGTCTGACTAAATAGGGAAATATTTTTCATAAATTATGTTTGGAATAATTCCCATGTTATCTGAATACTTATGACCTGTAAGATCATCTCTATGTTCTTCCACCACCTATTAGCATCTCCTTTTAGTTTGTATATTGCCAACTGGACTTTGATGTCATTAGGGCCCACCAATATTTTAAAAATATTCTTTAGTTGTGATAACCAGTGCTTTGCTATCTGAGGATCAAACCTTCCTCAGAAATAGGGGTTAATGTTGACTGAACCATGCCAACCATGTTTGTAAAATATCAGTCTCAAGAACAAGCAAAAGTGGAGGCTCTGGTTGATATCCCTCATGTGGATTAGGCTCATCTTCCTATCTCTCAGGATGTTCTAATCTTTCCTGTCTTTGTTGTACCTCTCGTAGCTCATCTCCAATGTTATTCATCGTTGTCTGTTGCTATTTTAACATGCTCAGTATTTGTTGTGTTAGATCAGGTCTAGCTTTGTGACGCGGCTTAGAGCTTCACCTCTTGGTCTACCTCTTGTTCTCACTATCTTTATGTTTCACTATATTAAAATGAGGAAGATGTAAATTACACATAATCATAAGGGCATATTTGTCATTTCATAAAATTTTAGGTACACAAGTACTTTAGATATCACATACAAAAGACATTTATAGCAGTTAGGGAAAGCTCTTAACACTATACAGCCTATAAACTACTGTACAACATATCTTTGTCCTTTTACATCTCATAACATAACATATACATGTAACTTTCCAGGGGATCACCCATCCTGAGATTTCCCTAGGTTAAGCATTCTTAACCTTAGTGCACCTGCACAAAAATGCTGATACCGGCTCTAACCACTTCCGAGTACTGGTACGCGATGACTGCCCTTCATTCAAAAGGTAGTGGCGCCAATCTCCAGGCACCAAAATACTGTGTTTGGATTGTGTATCAATACTAGTACATATACTTCAGCGCATAGTTTGTCATGTGCCCATGAACTCTATGAAATGGTCATTTGGGCCCTACTCTATGATTTTATTCTTCTTCCGATTCTACAAAGTTGTGTCTGGGAAGAAGTGCATCATGGAGCATATACAGATCTCATTTGAGTACTCCAGACGCCAACAAACCTAATCCTAGTACAATGTATCCATGTCCTCCAGAAATGCTGTGTATTGATCAATCGGAGTGTCATGCTCTAGTACAACCCACTAATATATACCCTAGATATAATCCCATAACTCTTGATCAGGTCGCAGGTCATATAGCACATGTACTATCTTTGTACTTGAACTATCAATGATACTAGGATTTGACTCGATACCATCTGATAGTGGCTGATCCATATCTCCCATAGATGAATTGGTGGATGTTATGGTCGAGGCTATGACCTATACATTGGCCTGACTCAAACCTTCTTCCTGGGTGTCCGTATCATCCTAGTACCTCTTGGTGTCAGGTACTATACATGATGTTGTCCTTGAGAATCAGCTATTCCCGTGGAAGCTGATTTACCGATGGTGGTGATCTGTCCCATTGGCGTCTTTTGCCACGCATAGTTCCTGACACCATGTAAACAAGACAACATCACTATACTATTTTGATAATGCCAGAACCGCTTTTAGCTTGATACTCAACATGTCAATCCCCTTAACATTTTGATATTTGTAGAGTAATAAATGCATAGTTCAAAACACATACAAAAATAGCATAAACATACTGATATAAAGTGCTTGCTTACATTAAAGGAAATCCTCATAAGATTTGTAAAATATATACAAAATTCTCAAAACTAACAAAAACTAAGGTAAATGAACGTCAGCTTCTGATCTTAAACTAGAACCCTCAATCGTTGATATTTACGCTTTTGCCACTAAAGCCACTACCTTCTGCCATAATATTTTCAATGTTGGGAAAAGGGTGAGATTCAAATGAATCTCAGTAGTAACATACAATCAATCATATAAAATAAGAAGATAAATATGCAATGCACCCAACAATGCACCATAACAATAACACTATCAATCCTATGTGTGCACACTGTTCAAGGCCAAATTGACTATTTGGACCCCTACTTGTTCATGTACCTTAGTTGGTTCCTGGACTACAACTGGATAATGTGCCCCCTAGCACTGTGTATCATAGTTGGGGCCCCAATAGGCCGAATAGTACTTGTGTTTTTCCCATCGAATGGTACTTGTGGTTTTCTCATACCAAAGCTCAATAGTATGTGTTTATTATACATATCACAGAAGATGGCATACATAAAGCATATAAACACTCACTAGTGTATAAGAGATAGAGTTAACTGCTCCTTAACCCTGATCCGACTTAGGCAAACCGTCTAGTCCTAGAATTCCAAATTTAAGAGAAATGAGTTATTACTCATTCATGTTTTATCCTAAACTCATTTTGTTAGTTATCATAGCTTAAAACTACGAAATGACCATAATACCCCTGGGGACACGGAAAACTATAATTTCCCAAAAATTTTAACCCGAGCTATTCCTATAGAATTTCATGTATAGAATCCATTTTTTACCTCAAATTTGTCAAATTCACTACCAAAAGGCAAAAATGCTCTTGGCAGCCCTTAAGTTAGGGTTTTAGGGGTAAAATTGTCGTTTCGCACCCTAATGCCTTCACATTTCATAATTCACATGTACCCTACACAATTTTCCATTCTAAACACAATGGAACCATTAAAAACACAAAATTCTAGCTTTAACCCTTATTCCAAGTTTGGCCGAAGTTACAAGATGAAAGGAAAATTTGTGTTTTCATGATTCCATCCAACTAATAATCTTCTTTTAACTCATAATCACTTGTTTAACCTCTTAAACACCTATTGAACATAATTAATGGAAAATTGGGTAACATGTCCCCTTAGGGTTTGTTCATCCCAATTTACAAATCAAGACAAAATAAAGCCAATAATCATCCAAACCACCAACAACATGGATGAATTAACAAAAAGCAAGGTCGTTGTGATTACCTTTTGTTCTCTTCTTTCTCTCACTAAAAAGCATCTCTCTTCCTCTTGATTTTGTGCTTGCTATACATGTATTTCAAGAAGGCATAGAGATTAGGAGGTGTTTTCCATGAATTAGAAGGCTTAATCACAAGAATTTCACAACCAATTACCTTGATTGCTTCTCGAACCACTGGCTTCCTTCTTGTTCTTGCTTCTTCAAATAGCTTTCTCTCTCTCCCCCCCCCCCTCTTTCTATTTTGGATGAAATATTAGCCTTTGGAAGAGCTTAATTAGCTCTTCAAATATCTCTTCAACCTCCTTAAAAATATTACTATTTTAATTGTAAATTATCACATATTTTTACTCTTTTGACTTTTCTTCATTTTCTCTTGGCTACAATTCCTCCATATTTAGGCATAATTATCTCTTAATATTCATTGCCTCTTGCTTCTTCCTTTTGGAAGTAATATATCACAAAAAAGGGAAAAATAATTAGCTTCTTTCTTTTTTAGCAAATTACTATTTTGCCCTTACATTTTTGTATTTAATTCGAGCCTTCTCCTTTTTTTGTCTTTTTGGCTGAAATTCTCAATTAATTGGGCCCAAAATTTGTGTTCTTCCATTCATTGTTTTGGGCTTAAAGAATAGATTTTTTGGAAGATAAAAAGTATACTTTATGTCTTATATTGGCCCAATTTTTGTTTGGCCTTTTACTAAGGGTAGTTTTGTCATTCCCAGTCCAACAGAATTAACCATTTTATTCCATTTATTATAATAAATATACATGGGATTTATGGGGAATGAATTTTGGGATATTACAAAAAAGAAAATCAAATAAAAAAGATGGTGTAAGCTATAGAAAAAGTGGAAATTTGCATAGGCTAGAAGACCCCTAAAAAACAAGGCCATAGGGCCTATTTGGTTCAAAGGGAGGGAGATGATAGAGGGGAAGGATGGAGAGAAAGGATAGGGAGTTACCTTATTCTGTTTGGTTGGAGGGGAAGGAAGGGGAGAGATTTTTAATGATCCTTAGTTTGGTTCTAGAGGGGATAGGAGGAGAGATAATAACTAATTCACCATTTTACTCTTATATGTCAGTTTATATTTTTATACTTATATAAATAAGGAAGAATCCCAATTAAATCTAGCCAAAATATCAAAATATAAATTTGGGCCTATACTTTAAACAAATTCTTAATCAGGTAAAGAGGACTAATTAAGAATTTATGAATATGATTGAAAGGCCAAAATGCCCCTTTGCAGTTAAAAAGGAAAATTAAAGGTAAACAAATTCCAATATTTCTATTTTGATTTTCTTAACTAAATTTAATTGAGATTTTCCCAATTTGTATATTTTCTTTTATCTCCCCTTATCTTTAACCCGTTTTGCTAATTATTGTTCATCTTCCGCTTCCTTCCTACAGTATGGTAGTGGTTGATCAAAGGTCAAAAGCTACCAACATAATCCTCTGCATTCTTAGCCAAAATAACTGGCACAAAAATTTGCCCAGCATCGCTCAATTTGATGCATGTTGTGGCGATGTTATACAAAGGAAGGTGTGTGGGAATATCGATAATGAAGCAAAGTCTAACAATAATGCGAATAAGGATGTTCATTTCAAAACAACCTATCTTAAAGTCTGACAATTCCTTGATGAAAGCATGAATTCAACTCTCCTACGATATGACTGAAATTATGAACATATCATTAATCATTTTAATTAAGGTAAAGCGTAAAATGATTTATTTTACAAAACATAAATAAGATTCACAAATCATTTTCTCCTTTGAAGTTTTTTGCTAGCTCTCCTTTAATTGAGTTTTGGAATATATTGTTAAAATATGTTTGGATTGTATACTAAATATACAGATAATCAAAACCAAAATATTGGAATTTGATTACCTTCAATTTTTCATTTTAGCATATGAGGGCATTTTGGTCTTTTAGCAACATTTAGAAATCTCTAATTAGGCCTCTTGGCCTAATAAATAATTAGTTTAAAGTGTAGGTTTGAATTTGAATTTTGGTATTTCGACTGGATTTAATTAGCATTCTCTGTATAAATTATTTAAATTAGTTTACAACTCAATATGAATTATATAATTTATGAAAATTCACTCTTATCTCAACATATTGTTAATATGTATATAAAAACTTATATAATGATATTTTTATCTTTTATTGATATGATAATATAATTTCAAAAATCAAACTAACAAATTTTATGCTTGAAGCACAAAGCCTAAAAACATATTAGTTTTTGGGGGCATTAGTAATATTGTGCAGTTTTTGCTGATACTTCATATATCGACATCACGTAATCAAACTCGAATTGCCAAAAATCATGATCAAGATGAAGATGAAATGATAGTCTTGGCTATATTGGCCCGATTCTAAAGTTACTGTGTCTAATGTATTTGTGGTATGCTATTTGTAGAGTAATTTCAACTACATTCACAATAGTTAACAAATGCAAGTATACTGTATGTGTAATATCCTAACTTTTGGGCACAGAGGCTTGAGGATAAGCTTATATTAGACAGACTACTAAGCAAAATTTAGGAAGAATCCTAAGGATTCTGAGAGATAGAATGACTCTCAGGGACTGTATGAATCGACTCTTCGGTAGAGAGTGACTCTCTGGATTATATAAGGGCTCGATATGTGGAAGTCATCAGATAGAATATATTGGTGCAAGTGCATTTTGGCACACTTAGGTGCTAATTGATTGGGCCACATGAGTGTATGAACTATAGTATCTTAAATCTTAGCAAGGGGTCACATGGCCCAAAAAGAAAATGTAATAGTGATAGAGACTACTTTGGGAATTAGGTAAGGGAATTAGTACTAACTAATTGAAGGAAAGTGCCTAAACCCTTTATATGAAGTTAGAAATGATACAAAGTCTAACTTGGACCTAAAAAGAAGAAGAAGTGGCATCTAGCAAGAGATAATATTGAGGAATAAAAGATCTAATGGCAATCTAATTAATATTGTCATAATCAAGGGCAAAAGAGACATTTGCCACTTAATCTTGAGGTTAGAATTGGAGGCCAACATGAAGGGCTAGGATTTGTCCTTAAAAAGCAAGAGTAATCATGAGGATGAAAAAGTAAATTAGTCATCTTTTCTCATAAGCAACAATTTGACCAAGGGCATAAAAGGAAGAAAGGAGGAGTTGGTCAAAGTGTCAACCCTTTATAATAAGATTTGGTTAAACTTGGGAACATACATATATAAGCTTGAGATAAACATTTTCCTTCCTTTTTTATTGAGGTATTTTGGTCAAGACTAAGGGAAAGAAAGAGAATGTGACTTAAAGCAACTCTATAACCATTGACCAAGACAAAAGGAAAGAAAAGCAAAGAAGAAGAAAAGTCAACAAAATTTCAACCTTAATCCATTTGAAGAGTTGACCAAAAAGCAAGATAGTAAAAGGGAAATTGGTCAACAAAAATTCCCTCCTCTTTAGCTAAGAATTTCGGTCAAGACAAGAAAAGAGGGAAAGAGAAAACATCATCCACTAAACCAAACCACCTATGGTTAATTAACTAATCTACTTTTGGGAAGACACCACAATTTTGTGACACATCATCTTTTTCTCCCAACCTTCTCCAAATTTCAGTAAAGTGTTTTAAATGGGATGGGAAATTAATGAATTAACATCTCACTCTCTCATTTACACTTAAAGAATTAGCCAAGAAAGATAAAAACAAAGGAAACAAAAAAGGAAAGAGAAAAGAAGCCATTGAAGTACAAGAAGCTAGGCAAGTGGTTTTTGCCATATACTTTCACCTTCTAAATCACCTTTCTAGCTTAGAACACCTTCAGTAACATTGTTCTACTCACTAAGAGATACAATCCTATGGTTTTTGTTTCTCAAAGGGTGGTGTTTTGAGCTGCCAATCAAGTGCCAAAGTTGGAGAAACCAAGAACAAGCCCTAAAAGTGAAAGAGGTGAACTTAGGATTTCATTTGAACTGAATATTATGTTGATTAGTTGAGTTTTTATGATTTACCTTGGTACTGCCCTAGTTTCGTTCAAAGCATGAAATTAGGATTAGATGTTTCTATAAGCATGAACATGATGATATATCCTGTTTAAAGAGGATACTAGACTATTTTAGTGGTGAAATTGCAAACTTGTTGATTGTTGGTTTGTGTAGTGTATTTTGGCCAGATGCAAGGCTATAGGGAGGAGTGTGAATTGGATGAATTTAAGGTCACCAGTGGATTCTACACAAAAAAATGTGTAGGATTAGCTCCTACTTATGAATTTTGAATGACTAGAATGAAAAACCTAAAGTTGGAATGTTAGGTTACTGAGGTTAAATTCTGCCATATTCGAGGCAAGTTGTTTGTGGCTTGAATTTTACTAATTAAATGTGGTCCAATAGACATGATATTTTCTAGAATGAAATTAAATGTTGAGCCCCTTAATATTTTGACATTTATTAGAGTAACAACATGCAGTTTAGTGGGCAAGCAAAAATAACATATACATATTGATAGAGTACTTGATTATATTACAAGAATCCCCATGGGGTATGAAACAAAATATTTATAATATCCAAAATAACAAAAAGATGCTACAAATAACCAACATTATAGCTTGCATAAGACCGAAACTCTCAGTTGTCGGTATCTACATCCTTACCCTTTGAGCCACTTCTTCTAGTTGAACAAAATTAAATTTGTAGAAAGGGGTGAGATTCATACGAATCTCAATAGTAACACACAATTAATCATACAAAATGTGATATGTAAACATGCAATGCACCACATAATGTAATTGAACGATCATACTACAAACTTAACTTTGCACACTGTTCAGGATCAAATAACTGTTTGATCCCTTATTGTCTCACACCTCAACTAGGCCCTAAATGAGCCAAATGGTACTTGTGCTTTTCCCATACCATATCTAGGTTTTGTACTTGTCTTATTGCTTTAGCTAGGTCCCATTGGGCCGAATGGTACTTGTGCTTTTCCCACACCATAGCTAGGTTTTGTAACATGCAATTCATATCACAAAATATGGCAACATAATGAATATAAATAATCACATAGTATATGAAAAGTAGAGTTACTACCCGAAAATCCTTTTGATTGCTAGCTAATCCGATCTAATAATCTTTTGTCCGGCTCAGGCCACTGACAAGTCCTAAAATTCCAAATTTATAATAAACGAGTTATTACTTAATTATGTCTTATTCTAAACTCATATTGTTGGTTATCTTGACTCAAAATAGAAAAATGACCAAAATGCCCCTGGGGACCCAATATAAGTCCCTTTATATCCGGTATAATGTAATTTACCAAAAATTATAACCCAGGCTATTCTTACACAATTTCGTTTGTAGAATCCTTTTTTACCTCTGTTTTGACAAATTCACACTTAAATGACCAGAATACCTTTAGCAGTCATAAAGTTAGGGTTTTAGTGGCCAAATTGTCCTCTCACACCCTAAAGCTTTCATACTTCATCTTTCACTTATTTCCTATACAATTTTTCATTCTAAACATAATGGAATAGTCAAGTGCATGAAATTATAGTTCAAACACATAGAAATACTCCCTGGCTGAAATTCATGTAAATTTAGGGAAAGTGGAATTTCTTGATTTCAATTAACCAAACACCTTCTTTTAACCTTAAATCACTTCTTAAACTCTTTAATTACACTTCCCACATGATTAATAAAAATTTAGGAAGTACCTCACCTTAGGGTTCATGCATCCCAAATCATAAAATCAAAGCACCCAAGCTAAATATTCATTCAAACCATCAACTTCAACCTTAATTCAACAAGAGAAGACAAGTATTTAAGGTTACCTTGTGTCTTCTTGCTTCATCCTCCAAAACTGTCTAGCCCCCTCTTCTTTTTCGTTGATTTTCCTCTTGCTTTGCATGATTTCAAGAGGGGTATGAAGATTAGAAGAGATTTCTATGAAATTGAGACAAGAACAAGTGTTTTGCTTACAAACTTGCTAGTTTTCTTCTTATTCTCGTCTCTTCTCTTTGTGCTCTTCAAACTTGTACTCTCTCTCTTTTCTCTCTATTTGGATGAAATTTGGCCCCTTTAGAGGTATCAAATGGCTTCTTCAAGAAGCTTATTCCACCTCTTCAAAATAATATTTTTTTATTATAATGTTTGCACATGTCATCAAATAAAATAATATTTTAATAGTTCTTTTTCCACTTGGTGAATAATGCTTCCACATGGCATTATTTATGTCCAAAAATTCATTTAATTTATGTGTTTCCACTTGGTTCCATAAGCTTCCACATAGCTCCTTTTATATCTAAATATTTATTTTCCTTCCCTTGATCTCTCTTAGGCCGAAATTGGGCAATTAATTATAGAAAATCAAGAGCCTTCTTGATTATTCAACAAATGACCATTTTGCCCTTGCATTTTTCTAATTTTTGAATTACACTTTTCTTCCTTCTTTCCTTTTTGTTTTTGGCCAAATTTTTACACAAAGAATTAGGGCAAAATTTTGCTCTTCCGTTCTTCAATTTGGGCTACAAGAATAGGCCTTTAAGGGAACAAAATTGCCCCTTTGTGTCCAAACTTTACTAAGTTGTATGTAACCTCTAATTGTAATGTTTTGCTATTGTAAGTGTGACAAAATCCACTATTTTTTCCATTCAATGTCACTAATATACAAGGAACTATGGCCAAAAAAATTTGGGATGTTACATAATATTTGCCATTTGGGTCAATACATTAGGAGATGTGATTTGTCAAAGTTAGGCATTGAATTTGGAATGAATTATGTGGCAGTGAGGATTGATTAAGGTTTCTAGAATTGTGTGCACATTATTAAAAGTAAGAGGTATATTTCCTCTAAAATAGACTTAAAGAGTGTCACATATGACTTTGAACCACCTCAATTGGGGATTCTTATACAAAGTTATGAATTTTTAAAGTGAGGTGACAATTCTGATAGTTTAAGTTATACTTATGAGTTTGCAGAATTTGAAATGAATTGTGATAAGTGGGATTTTAGGGAATGAAGGTATGACCTAGAATGCAATGGGATCACTTTAGGAACCCAAGTCATAAGGGTCAAGAGACACCTAGTATGTCTTAGATTAGACACACACTTAACATTAGAACACAAGAGTCCTAAAGACTATGTAAAGGGAACAAGTCAAGAGTAATGACTTGCTTTCATGGCTCTAATGATGTGGCTATCTATCTAGGGTCATAAGTGTTGGAAATTATGCCCAAAGGGCCAATCATTATACTTTGAACATTATTAATTTAATGAAATTTCTCCATTACGTTATCATATTATTTTCATGTTAACTGTGATAATTGTATCCTTAGATAATTCATAAAGATGGTCCTAAAATGTCCCTGGTCGGTCATCTATGCGGGAGCAGAGATGAAACAAGATCAATATGAATTTGATAAGATATGGAGATACGAATCAAAGTCTTAGGCACTTGTAAGAGTACAAGTTGCTGGACCGACCCACTATGAGAAAGCTACATGGATCAAGTCATAACCTTTTCTCATGTATAACCACGTCACAATGCCCTTTGACATGATGTCATCATGGATTCCTACATGAGAGTTGCTAAGCTTTGAACTAGTCAAAAGTCACCTTTGACCGGGTGATGATAAAGGCTATAATTGGGCTTGGTGGTTTTTCATGCAGAGGAATATGAATGATCAAGATGGAATTTATCCCTCACATTAGTAGAGAGATATTACTGGGCCTCTCGATGAGTAAGTCTGAGAAATGTATGGCCATACTACAATAGAAAGGAGTTTCCATTTCTATTGTCAGACTACTCAGAAATCAAGAAATTAATGGTCAGGAATAAGAGGATGACATTATCCATGCCTCATCCTTGACCGATATATCTTGTGACAAAAGGGAAGTGACATGGTTGTATAACAGGTTGCATCGTGTTAACGATCCTCACATGAATTGGGTAGTCGTGATGTCTTGCTAGAGGCCGCTTGTGACTTGTGGGTTAGTACAGTTATTGGCCCACTGCCAACTTCATATGGGCCTACAGGGTCACACACAAGAATGGCCCAACATGAGATAATATTTTTTTAGGGTGAACGAATTTTATATTTATAAATATATATATATTTATATATGTAATATAAAAAAATTCGTTAATAATATTATATAGATATATATTTTTGAAATACATATTATATATATATATGTATATATATATATATATGTATATATATATATATGTATATATATATTATATGATATTATTATATTGTGTTAGTTTTAAATTTAATTTATTAAGATAAATTAAATCTAATAACTAACATGATAGAGATATGGTATCTCAGATTTAATTTATGAAGATAACTTAAATCTAATGGCTCTTTATTTGGATTAAATAAATAGGTTAAATTAAAACTGTTGGACAGATTTAGTTTAAAATAAATTTATTTAATTAGCTCATCAAGATAATTAATAGTTAATTAATTTTGAAATTAAAGATGACTAATTTTGAAATTTGAAAATAGCCCTCATAGGTTATAAACTTGATAGAGCAGATATACTGAGATACACATGAGAATTGAGAGCCGCAAGGGAAACCATAGGAGACATTAGAGGCGCTAGCACGCAGTCTCGGTTGGAGAGCATTCGTGTGGATACCGATAGAGGGAGCGGACCTGACGTGTTGGCTCCTAGAGATCGTGAAAACCCTGAATCACAAAAGGTATGAATCCTTCCAACTTGGTTTAAATGCCGTTGATAGATCCTCGATTAGGATCGGTGAAAATTTTTAAAATTCTTCCGTTGTGCTTGCCGATCCTAACAGTGGCATCAGAGCCAGGTCAATTGTGCGTTTAAATTGAGTTTTCTTGTACATGTGATATATATGGGATGTGAACGTATGTTTATAAGAAACATTCAAATATGCATGTGATTTGGTTAATACGAAACGAAATTATTTAGAAAGATGTGATCTTGTAATTTTGCTGATTTTCATTTTCGTTTAAATTGAATCCTGAAATTGTTTCGTTTTCGGTTTTGAAACATGCATGTGATTCTTGTTTTGGAATAAGCATGAAATCGATTCCGAACATGTATATCTTGAAACATGTATGTGACTTTCGTTTTGAATAAGCATGAAATTGGGTAGGGTACCTGAGATCGTAGTTGGTGGCAATCAAATCGGGTCTAGGTTAGGATATCTATTCGGGTAATAGGGATCCGAACTATGGGGAAGACAATCTGGATCAGAAGCATTTTGGGCCATTGTTGTTTTTGTTTTGAAAAATTGGGTCCGAAATTTAAAAATTTAAAATTTTCAAATATTACTTTTAGGAGAGGGACAGCCGTGACCACCTCTGCGTAGCGCAATATAATCTGATCACGACATTTATTGCTTTTCATATTGTATGAATTCTTGTTGTGGTTTATTATTTATACTTGTTTGGGTATGCTGAACAACATGGCTTTAGAATTTTACAAAGGGTTGTAATATTTAAATACGCCTGCGTGCCGTGCCTTTCTCTAAATACTCTCGATGTACATTCTCTTCTCATCTCACTCCCCTTGAATGTTTAAACGAGGTTTCTCTCAATATATTTCTTTTCTTATTTAGAGAAGTCCTCTTATTGGCTTGGCCATGTTGTGTCACGTTTAAATTATGCTTTTGATTAGATCATTGCATGAATACTTTTGCTTTTATATGTATTTATTTGTATGAGATACGACTATGATTGCATCCATATAAACAATGCTAATTAATTAAGCCCTCTGAATCAAATCTTAAGTCATAATGCCATCAATTAATGAATACTTGTCAAAACTTAGATCGATCAATTGTGGAAACCACCAAAGTGGATGCACTTGAGTTATCATGATGAGACAAGCGTGAGTAATGGTGCTGGTCATAATATTCATTATTGTTTGGACTTAATTGAGATTAACAAAATGGTTTTGCATCTCAAGGCATTAGATAGGATTAAACATACAGGATCATATGATGGTCGAATCCCATAAACATCTAAGAGTTACATGCAATGTAATTGGTAAATAATTTACCTACCTAAATAACTTGAATTTAAGCATCTTGCCAAAGCGGACTTAAGTTTAAGCCAAATATGGATCTTAGCCCACTAATTATTACTTTGAGGGTTGTTAACTTAGTGGGAGATTACTAACGAACTTTGCATATTTTGATTGTAGAATCATGTCAACTAGTAATACTACTACACTCTCATTGCGATCGGTTCTTGAGAAGCACAAACTCAATGGGACAAATATTCTTGACTGGTTCAGGAACTTGAGAATTGTTCTCAAGAAGGAAAGAAAGGCTTATGTCCTAGATCAACCCATTCCTAAGGAGCCTGGAGCCAATACTCCAAGAGCTCAGAGAGATGCTTACATAAAGCATAAGGATGACTCTGTGAATGTAGGTTCCCTGATGCTTGCCACTATGGTTCTAGAGCTCCAAAGAGATCTGGAACTCATGGAGGCTCATGAGATGATAGTCCATCTTAAGGAAATGTTCCAGCAACAGGCAAGGCAAGAAAGGTATGAAACCATAAAGGCCTTACATTCCTGTAAGATGGCTGAAGGTGCATCAGTTAGTACTCATGTGTTAAAGATGAAAGGCTATATTGATCACCTTGAGAGGCTTGGATTTCCCATGAGCCAGGTGTTAGCTACTGATTTCATCCTCAACTCACTCCCAGAGAGTTATGACCAGTTTCTTATGAACTACAATATGAACAACATGGAGAAATCAATTTCTGAGCTGCATGGGATGCTTAATACTGCTGAGCTAAGCATTAAGAAAAGGCCCAGTACAGTTTTGATGGTTCAAAAAGGAAAGGGTATGAAAAAGAAAGGCAAGGGCAAATGGAAGGGTAATGGCTCAGGTGGAAAAACCAAAGAGTCAAACAAGCCCAAAACCAAGCCTGCACCCAAGAAGGCAAAGCCTCCAAAGGAAGGAGTCTGCTACTTCTGCAATGCACCCAGTTATCGGAAGATCTGAAAAAGAACAAGAAGGATAGCGAGGCTATCGCTTCAGGTATTTTTGTTATAGACATTCATTTTTCTATTTTCTCTACATGGGTATTAGATACTGCATGTGGTTCTCATATTTGTACAAATGTGCAAGGTCTAAAGGACAGTAGAAAGCTGAAGAAGGGTGAGATGGACCTATGAGTTGCAAACAGAGTAAGAGTTGCTACTTTAGCCGTAAGCACTTATGAATTAGTTCTGCACAGTGGGCTTTTGTTAGTTTTGAACAATTGCTATTATGGTCCTGCTTTGAGTAGTAACATTGTTTCTCTTTCTTATTTGGATTAGGAAGGTTATACTTCCATTACTAGGAATGGTAAATGTTCTATTTATGTAATGACATTTTCTATGCTGATGGTGATTTGCATGTTGGTCATTATATGTTAAATTTGGAACATCTTAATAATGGGAATATCTATAACGTAACTACTAAGAGGATAAAATCAAACGATTTGAATCCGACCTACCTATAGCATTGTCGTCTAGGCCATATAAATAAGAAACACATTTCTAAACTCCATCAAGATGGATTTCTAAAGTCATTTGATTTTGAATCATACGATACATGCAAATCTTGCTTATTAGGAAAGTTGAAAGGCACCTTTTACTGGGTACAATGAGAGGGCCACTGAATTAATGGGCCTCATACATAGAGATGTATGTGGACCATTAAATATAGCTGCCAGAGGAGGTTATGTCTACTTCATTACATTTATAGATGACTTTAGTAGATATGGCTATATCTATCTAATGAAACATAAATCTAAATCTTTTGAAATGTTCAAAATATTCCAAAATGAAGTACCAAACCAACTTGGTAAAAAAATTAAAGCACTTCGATCTGATCGAGGTGGTGAATATTTGAGTCAAGAATTCACTGACCATCTTAGGAGTTGTGGGATAATCTCATAATTTACTCCTCCAGGAACACCACAATGGAATGGTGTTTCTGAACGAAGGAATTGAACACTATTAGATGTGGTTCGATCTATGATGAGTCAAATAGATCTTCCACCATCCTTTTGGGGACATGCCCTAGAGATAGCTGCATTCACACTAAATCGTGTTCTATTTAAGGCAATTGAAAAGACACCATATGAGATATGGACTGGAAAGAAACCAAGTTTATCTTTTCTCAAGATATGGGGATGTAAGGTACATGTTAAGCAACAGCCTCTGATAAATTAGCGCCCAAATCCACAAAGTGCCTTTTCGTGGGGAATCCTAAAGAAACGAAAGGATACTATGTCTACAATCCCACCGATAACAAAGTGTTTGTTATTCGAAATGGTAAGTTTCTAGAAAGAGAGTTTGTCTCTAAAACAACCAGTGGGAGCGAGGTGCATCTCGAAGAAATTTAAGAGTCACAAGATATTACAGAACCACAGATGGAAATTAGAGAAGACTCACAACAAGTTGATGAGCCTCCTCAAGTAACACAAGGTCCACGAAGATCTAATAGGACACGACATCAGCCTCAGAGATATGGATTTCTGATTACTGAAGGCCTTGATGTGTAGCTCATTAAGCAAAATGAGCCCACCACCTATCGGGAAGCCATAGTGAGACCAAACTCCAAGAAATGGATAAATGCCATGAAGTCTAAAATGCAATCTAAGTACGACAATCAGGTATGGACTTTAGTCGATCCACCTGAAGGTCTAAAAACCGTCGGGTACAAATGGGTTTTCAAGGAGAAAATTGACATAGATGGCAATGTAAATGTCTTCAAGGCACGACTGGTTGCAAAAGGATTCACTTAAACTCATGGTGTAGACTATGATGAAACCTTTTCCCCAGTTGCAATGGCCAAATCAATCAGAATCCTTCTTGCCATTGCAGCATATTATGACTATGAAATATGGCAGATGGATGTCAAAATAGCCTTCCTTAATAGAAAGCTGCTTGAGGATGTGTACATGACACAAACTGAAGGTTTTGTGCGTCTAGAGGACTCTGGTAAAATTTACAAGCTTTAAAGATCCATTTATGGATTGAAGCAAGAACCTCGGAGCTGGAATCATCGTTTTGATGAAGTAGTCAAAGAGTTTGGATTCATTCAAAACATCGATGAACCTTGTGTTTACAAAAAGGTTAGTGGGAGCTTAGTTGTATTTCTAGTGCTTTATGTAGATGACATCCTACTCATTGGGAATGATATTCCTACCTTGCAGGGTGTCAAGTCTTGGTTAGGAAAGTCCTTTTGAATGAAAGCCTTAGGTGAAGCCACCTATATCCTAGGGATTAGGATCTATAAGGATAAATCCAAAAGACTAATAGGCCTAAGTCATAGCACATACATGGACAAGATACTACATAGGTTCAGTATGCAGGATTCAAAAACGGGTTACATGCCCATGTCTTATGACATCCAAGGATCTGTGTCCTAGTACACCTAATCAGCGAGATCGCACGAGTAAGGTTCCATATGCCTCGGCCATTGGATCCATCATGTATGCCATGTTATGTACTCGACCGGATGTCTCGTTTGCCTTAAGTATGACCAGCAGATACCAACAAGATCCTGGTGAGGGTCATTGGACTGCCGTTAAGAATATCCTAAAGTAATCAAGAAGGACTAATGACTTATTTTTGGTCTATGGTAGATTGGATGATGAGCTCTGTGTAATCGGTTACACAGATGTAAGTTTCCAGACTGACCAAGACGACCTTAAATCACAATTTGGATACGTATTCCTAATGAATGGTGGAGCAGTAACTTGGAAGAGCTCCAAGCAGTGCACTATAGCAGATTTTGCAACAGAAGCTGAGTATATAGCAGCATCAGATGTAGCTAAAGAAGCAGTTTGAATTAGAAAGTTCATTACTGAACTAGGGGTGGTGCCTACCATTTCAAATCCAATAGATTTGTTTTGTGACAATAGTGGTGCTATTGCACAGGCCAAATAGCCTAGGGCACATCAAAGGACCAAGCATATACTCAGGTGATTTCATCTTATTAGAGAAATCAATGATAGAGGTGATAAAAAGATATGCAAAGTAGCAGGAGAAGATAATGTTGCTGATCCTCTTACTAAGCCGCTTACACAGGCAAAGCATGAGCGTCATGTTAGGATAATGGGAATTAGACAAATTAATGATTGTACCTAGGGCAAGTGGGAGGATGTTGGAAATTGTGCCTGAAGGGCCAATCATTGTACTTTGAACAATATTAATTTAATGAAATTTCTCCATTCTTTTATCATATTATTTGCATGTTAACTGTGATAATTGTATCCTTGGATAATTCATAAAGATTGTCCTAAAATGTCCCTGGTGCTGAACCGACCCATTATGAGAAAGCTACATGGATCAAGTCATAAGCTTTTCTCATGTATAACCATGTCACAATGCCTTTTGACCTGAGCTCATCATGGATTACTAAATGAGAGTTGCTAAGATTTGAACTAGTCAAAAGTCACCTTTGATCGGGTGATGATAAAGGCTATAATCGTGCTTGGTGGTTTTTCATGCAGAGGAATATGAATGATTAAGATGGAATTTGTCCCTCACATTAGTAGAGAGATATTACTAGGCCCCTCGATGAGTAAGTCTGAGAAATGTATGACCATACTACAATGGAAAGGAGTTTCCATTTCTATTGTCAGACTACTCAAGAATCGAGAAAGTAATGGTCAGGAATAAGAGGATGACATTATCCATGCCTCATCCTTGACCGATATATTGTGTGACAAAAGGGACGTGACATGGTTGTATGACAGGTTGCATCGTGTTAACAATCCTCATATGAATTGGGTAGTCGTGATGTCTTGCTAGAGGCCGCTTGTGACTTGTGGGTTAATACAGTTATTGGCCCACTGCCAACTACATATGGGCCTACAGGGTCGCACACAAGAATGGCCCAACACGAGATAATGCTTAATTAGGGTGGACGAATTTTATATTTATATATAAATATATGTATACATGTAATATAACAAAAATTCGTTAATAATATTATATATATATATATGTATTTTTGAAATACATATTATATATATATATATATATATTTGTATATATATATATTATATGATATTATTATATTGTATTAGTTTTAAATTTAATTTATTAAGATAAATTAAATCTAATAACTAACATGATGGAGATATGGTATCTCAGATTTAATTTATAAAGATAACTTCAATCTAATAGCTCTTTATTTGGATTAAATAAATAGGTTAAATTAAAACTGTTGAACAGATTTAATTTAAACTGAATTTATTTAATTAGCTCATCAAGATAATTAATATTTAATTAATTTTGAAATTAATGATGATTAATTTTGAAATTTGAAAATAGCCCTTATAACCAACTTGATAGAGCATATATACTGAGATACATATGAGAATTGAGAGCTGCAAGGGAAACCCTAGTAGACATTAGAGGAGCTAGCATGCAGTCTCGGTTGGAGAGCATTCATGTGGATACCAGTAGAGGGAGCGGACCTGACGTGTTGGTTCCTAGAGATCGTGAAAACCCTGAATCATAAAAGGTATGAGTCCCTCCAACTTGGTTTAAACACCGTTGATAGATCCTTGATTAGGATTGGTAAAATTTTTTAAAATTCTTCCACTGTGCTTGCCGATCCTAACAATAAGATGTCAAGAAAAAGAAAAGGGAAGGCTTTGTTAGAGCAAGCGTTTCACCCAAGAGGGGGGGTGAATTGGGTTATATTAACAATTTCGTTGCAAATATAAAATTTGACAGTGAAATTAAAATAGTAAGGAGTAAGGAGAAATATCACCGAAGTGTACACCGGGGGTTATACTGGTTCGGTCACAACCACTTTGACCTACGTCCAGTTCTCAGAGCTTCTCAGAGAGTTTCACTATAACTTCCAAGATTCAGTGGGTTCTTGGCACCTCAGTACAAGCAAGTTCCTTCACCTGGACACTCGCTCCCCCTTACAAGTTGTAATCCAATCCCAACTCAAGGTTCCACAACCTTAAGTTATCTCAATAACAAATTTTGAGTTTGAATGAAATATCTCTCTCAAGAGTGAATAAGAATCACTGAAGTACAGAGTTACAAATATCACGTAAAATAGAGAGTAGTGAACTTGATGATACGTTTGTGTGTGATCTTGTTGTTGTTTCTCTGTTTGGATGTTCCCATTTATATAGATATGTTGGTGAAGACTGTTGGAACATTTTCTCCTCGTCCGTTGGAGAGTGCGTAGCCACTATTGACTTTTCCAGTATTTGAAATATATCCGTTGGCGGTAGGTGGCATTTGAACTTCTCATTTGACTTTCCTTATTTGATATGATTTCTTCATTGTTTATCTGTAAATATGCTAGGAATACTACTACAATGGAAGGTTAATCATATTGGAAACAAATCAATGAACGTTTGAATGATTTCTAAATTTCTGGGTTTCCCTACTTGAGTATCCATTAAAGTTTACTCGAGTACTTACTCAAGTATCATCGAGAAAGCTTTTTTGAACTACAAGTCAACAAACAAATATGAGATTACTTGGGTAGTACATGGAATAAACAAAATATCAAACCTTTGGAAATGTATGTTTACTCGGGTACCTACTCGAGTAATGTACTCTTTTCTTCATAGGTTACTCGGGTATCAACTCGAGTAAACCTTCAAATAAACTTTTGGTTACTCAATGCTTTACTCCAGTAATGCTGCAGGATTTCAAGGCCGAGAGCACTTCAAGTTTGGTTACATTGTTACTCGAGTACATACTCGTGTAAACATAATTTTTCTGTATGGCTTACTAGGGTAATGACTTGAAGTTTTTCTTCAAATATAACCCTGCATACTCGAGTACATACTCGAGTAATTCACTTAAAATGAATCATTAACTACCTGCAAACTTGAGTAGCACCTCGAGTGAATTATGATAAAAATAGATTAAGTTATTCTAGTACTACCTTCAGATTTTTGCTTACCACAGTGCGTTACTCGAGTAGCTACTCAAGTATATTGGCAGGGTACAAAATGCCGAGAGCAACACATTTTCTGAAATAGAGTAACTCGAGTATCATTGGCAGGCTGAGAGCAACTGGAAGACTTTTACATGGTTACTCGAGTACCTACTCGAGTAACGTTGGTAGGCCGAGAGCAGTATTTACCTTGTTACTCGAGTAGTTACTCGAGTAATGTTGGCAGGCCAAGAGCAACTCCAAGTTTTTACCTGGTTACTCGAGTAGTTACTCGAGTAACGTTGGCAGTTTACTCGAAGGTGTCTCTGGTTACTTCAAGTTTTGTCTCATTACTCGAGTACATACTCGAGTAATGCCTTAGAAAATTTGCTTCTGATCAAGTTTCTCAGCTTTTTCTCTTGGCCTTTCTTTATTACTCCAATGCTTACTTCAAGTGATGCTTTTTCCTGTTATTACTTTGTTCAAACTTATTTATTAATCAAATCTTTTTCATATAATTCTTTGTTATCATCAAAACATGAGATCTAACATTCTCCCCCTTTTTGATGATGACAAAACTTGGTGATTTTGAACAGGTTTCTTGAAATTAAATTCTCAATTAAATATTTCTTGAATTCAAAGATCATTTTGAAAAACTTGTTAATTTTAGATTCAAAGTATAAATTGAATGAAATCATAATATACACCTTGCATACACAACAAACTCATTAGTCCAACAATGTATCATAATTTAAAACTTAAATGGACAAGAAATGAAATCATAACTTGCATTAAACTTAAGCTGCATTACAAGATGAAAAGCTTAAAATTCAAAAAAATTTCTTAAAAACTTAAAAACTCTCTAAAGCTTAAAAACTCCCTAAAGCCCATATACAACCATATACCCAAAAGTAAACACAGTCACTCCACAAAATCACACTCAAGCTCTTCTCCCCCTTTTTGTCTTCATCAATCAAGTGGAGGGCTAGAAGGCTTGACCATAGAAATAGGTGTCACTGGAAGAACCATAGAAGCATCTGAACCAGAGGAGTCAAATGAACTAGAAGAGACTGGTTCAGGAAGGTTCACTGGAGGGATATGGATATCATCTCTCGGAGGAATAGAGGGAGACTGGTAAACGATCATAGTAGTGGTATCAACCTCTAGAGTGGTCTCAACCTCTAGATTAGTCTCAACCTCTGGAGTATGATGATCAGAGGATGAGGAAGGAGATATTTCCTCAGTATGAGTAGGAGATGGAATAGGTTTTGGAGCGGGTTCAGGCTGAGGTTTGGGAGGTGAATCATCAATGATGATATGAATGGTCTCATTAGTGTCGGGGTTATCCACTGAATATAGAATGTCTTTGGCTTGTGGCTCAGGTGGACTAGAGACCAGAGGGATAGAAGGCTCAGGCTCAGAGAGAGGAATATCAGAAGTAGGGTTCTCTGGAGGTGGTGGTGCTGTAGAAGATGGTATATGCTCTGGAGAAGAAGAGGATGGACCGGCAGAAGGTCCTGGACCCAAGGAATCCAGTTGTGCCAGAATCAATCTCAGTGTCTCACCCTGGGCACGTTGCTCAGCTAGCAACTCCTCTTGCCTCTTATCCATTTTCTCAACCAACTCCGCCATCTTGTAATTCATGTTGGTTATCAGTTCAGCATTGGTGTTGGCAATATCAACATGGAATCCTTGGAGCATATTCTCCATAAAATGCTGAAGTGTGGCATTGAGGAAGGAGGGTGATGATGTGGTGGCAGCTGGAGCCGATGACTGAGTGTCATCCATCTTGCTAGTCTCAGCCTCAGTCTTCTTATTCTTCTTTGACCCAGACTCCAGAGGGCCCTTGAGAGGTATATCAATATTGAGCTTGCCAATCTGATTTCTCCCAACCGGAGTCATCCTCTCAATAGGTTCCTTGCTATCCAGATACCATATCTTATTCTCCTTCGAAATAAGTGATACGATCTAAGGATATGGCATTGGTGTGGTAGCCTTCCCATCCACTCTATAACTTTTCATCTCAGAAAAGATATACTCCCCCAAGTCCTTCTGTTCCTTCAGGAGAAGTGAAGCAAACCACCTAAAGTCCCTATCAGAGAAGTGGGTATAGTTGTTGGCCTTGTTCACAAGGGATCTAGAGTAAATGTACCATAGAACCCTGTGATGATCACACATATCACTTAGTTTGAAATTTAAAGGCCAACTAACTCACCAGGTTTAAGGACAGAAAATATTTGGTTTGGTTCAAGTTGGGAGTAAATATCATCTGGGAGGTTCTCTATCCTTAACCACATGTTTATCCTAGAGGGTGAAATAAGAATCTTTTGGCCTCTCACAATGGTGGTAATCTCTTCCTCAGCTGAGGTTCTATTTGGTTCATCTAGGATCTCAAGATTACAGTAAAAGTGTGTGATCACTTTAGTGCAAAAAGGTAATCTAATCGAAAGCCAAGGCATAAAAGGTTCTAAATAGGAACTGAGATCATGCTTCAATACCTCCTGAAGTAACTTGAGGTCCACATAGTGTGTCTTACACACTTTCCTCCTTGAAAATTGAGAGAGATACTTTGGGGACTCCTCTAGTTTGTTGATATTGAACCCTTTTGGAGGGTTGGTGATCTCCTCTTCTGGCAATTTGGATTTCTTTATAGATTGCCCCTTCTCCATTTGATCTAGTATGCTTGCCATAGCCTTAGCCATATTCTTGTCATACTTGAGCTTTTTAGAAGGCTTTGGTGTAAAGGAGGGAGTAGAGGAATCAGAGGGTGGAGGAGAGGGAGATTTGGCACTCTTGCCTTTCCCAGTTGAGGTACTCTTTTTGGATTGAGCCCTTGTAACTATAGGCTCTTTGATCACAACCCCTTTTGGTTTTGGTTGAGGTTGAGGTTGAGGTTGGATTTTGGCTTTTGATCTCGGGGTAAGTTTCCTTCTCTTTGTGGGAGGAGAAGAAAGAGGATCAGGGTGTTGTTGGGATTCAGAGGAATCTGTGGGAGTAAGGTTTTTAGTTCTCACCATTCTGAATGAGTGAAAAAAAATGAAATTCTCAGAAAAAAAACAGAGACACAGTCGTGAGATTAGGGCACTGAGAATCTGAACAGAATAGGAGGTTTTTGGGGTTGAAATCTGTTGGGTTTTGACGGAAATGATGAAAGGAATCGATTGTGAAAAGTTTTTGAGAGAGAGTATAGTGATTTACTCGAGGAGATTTTGTGGAAATGACCGAGTTTGTGACAGATAAAGACCTAAAACCCGACATTATTCGAGGCCTTACTCGAGTAAACTTCAAGGTTACTCGAGTACTTACTCGAGTGATCATACAAAAATTTCTAAAACAATTCATTTAAATTGCGTACCTGGCATGAATAATATTGTAATTATCCATGTATGTTCCCTCGATCATTTATAACCAATTTGAAACAGATTTGAGTTGTTTTTCATCAATTTGGAAATCTGGACTTGCAGTTACTCGAGTCCATACTCGAGTAAACTTCAAGTTTACTCGAGGCTTGCCTCGGGTAAACTATCTTTTCATTTCTGACTGTTCATTTCTTAGTAACTGAACCGTTTGATTCAAATTCCAGGTAACTTGATCCGTTACTTCCAGTTTTGGAAGACCATTACTCGAGTACATACTCGAGTAAAGTACTTCTTTACTTCAAGTTGTTCCTCGGGCAATGCTTCACTGTCAGTCATTACTTCAAGTTGGTACTCCAGTAAAGGTGTCCTCTGATGACCTCTATTTTTATTTCTCAAAATAGAGTTTTAATCTTCCTGCAAAACAAGTTTCTACATACTCTGATGCTTAAATTAGTAATCATCAAAACATTATCAAATGACTTAATATAATATTATGAGAAGCTGAAATAACTTACAACTCATTGGGATTTACCATTCCCAATTCTCTTCTAATGTATAGAAATTGATCTTTTGCAAGGGGTTTTGTGAACATATCAGCTAGTTGAAGATGAGTAGGAATGAATATCACTTTCACATCTTTCTTTTGAACATGATCTCTGATGAAGTGATGTCTGACATCGATATTCTTGGTTCTAGAGTGTTGAACTGGATTCTTTGCCAAGCTTATTATACTGGTATTGTCACAATAGATTGGTATTTTTTGAGATAAATACCAAGATCTTGTAGTTGTTGTTTTAACCATATCACTTGTGCACAACAACTTGAGACTACAACATATTCGGCTTCCGTTGACGAAAGAGACACTGTATTTTGTTTCTTGCTAAACCATGATACAAGAGATCCTCCAAGAAATTGTCCTTGTCCGCTGGTGCTCTTTCTATCTGTCTTGTATCCTCCATGATCTGAATCTGAATATGTAACAAGATATTCACTTCTTCCTTGGGATACCACAGACCCAATTCAGGTGTGTCAGCAAGGTATCTAAAAATTCGTTTGACCGTTTCAGCATGTGATTCCTTTGGTGCTGATTGATATCTTGCACGTATACTAACACTAAATTGGATGTCCGGTCTACTTGCCGTAAGATACAGTAATGATCCAATCATTCCTCTATATTTTGTGATGTTGTAGTCTTTTCCCTTTGACATCAGCATCAAGCAACGTTGTTGAACTCATAGGCGTGTCCGTGCCATTTGCTTCATCCATTCCATACTTTTTCAATAGCTCTCTCAAATACTTTGTTTGAGATATGAAGATTCCATTCTTTCTTTGTTTGATTTGCAAACCAAGAAAGAAATTCAATTCTCCCATCATTGACATCTCAAACTCTCCCTGCATTATCTCAGAAAATTCCTTACACAGCGATTCATTAGTAGCACCGAAAACAATGTCATCAACATATATTTGAACAATTAAAATATCATCATGTTTTTGTTTTACAAAAAGTATTGTATCAACTTTTCCCCGTACAAAACCTTGATCAATAAGAAACTTACTGAGCCTTTCATACCATGCTCTAGGAGCTTGTTTTAAACCATATAAAGCCTTTTTGAGTTTGAAAACATGGTCAGGTTTAGTAACATCCTCAAAACCTGGAGGTTATTCTACATATACTTCTCCATGATGTATCCATTTAGAAATGCACTCTTTACATCCATTTGATAGAGTTTGAATCCTTTGATGCATGTAAAGGCTAAAAGTACACATATAGCTTCCAATCTAGCCACTGGAGCATACGTTTCCTCATAATCAATCCCTTCTTCCTGATTATAGCCTTTGGCCGCCAACCTTGCCTTGTTTCTGACAATAATTGCAGATTCATCAAGTTTGTTCTTGAATACCCATTTAGTTCCAATGATCGGATGATCCTTGGGTTGGGGTACCAAATCCCAAACTTGATTTCTCTCAAATTGATTTAGTTCTTCTTGCATTGCTATAACCCAATCATTGTCTGATAGGGCTTTATCAATGTTAGAAGGTTCAATCTTAGAAATGAATACAGAAAAACTTACTTCATTGAAAATTCTATTTCTAGTTTTGATCCATTCATTTACATCTCCTATGACTTGATCTAAGGGATGACTTTTATTGTATTTCCAGGCTTTAGGTTGTGCTAGTGATTGCTCTTCTGCCTTGGTTTCATCAACTTCTGGAATAAGAGACTTAGAAATAGATTGACCATTTTCTTGATTGAAAACAACTTCCTATTCTTCATTAATGGTTTTGTCAGAGGATTCAAATTCATCAAACACAATATGAATTGATTCTTCAACAACTCATGTTCTTTTATTGAAAACTCTATATGCTTTACTTCGGTTAGAATATCCTAGGAAAATTCCTTCATCAGTTTTAGAATCAAATTTTCCTAAGTTATCTTTACCATTATTATGAATGAAACACTTACAACCGAAGATGTGTAGATGAGCAATGTTTGGCTTTCTCCCTTTGTATAGCTCGTATGGTGTCTTTCCAAGTTTTGTTCTGATATAGGCTCTATTTGAAATGTAGTATGTTGTACTCATAGCATCAGCCCAAAACACTTGAGACACGTTCTTTTCATTCAACATTGCTCTAGCCATTTCAGTGAGCACTCTATTCTTGTGTTCCTCAACTCCATTTTGTTGAGGCGTCCTTGGAGCAGAGAAATTGTGATCAATGCCATTAGTATCACAATATTCTTCAAAAGCTTAATTTTCAAATTCGCCACCATGATCGGTCCTAATACCTGCAATGGTCATACCTTTCTCATTTGCACTTTCTTGGCAAAAACAATAAATTCTTCAAAGGTTTCATCTTTTGAAGATAGAAAAATAACCCATGTAAATCTGGAGAAATCATCAACAATGACCAATGAATATAAGTTGCCACCAAGACTCTTTACTCTTGCTGGGCCAACTAAATCCATATGCAATAATTATAGTGGTCTATTTGTTGAAATCTCATTTTTCAATTTGAAAGATGATTTAGTTTGTTTACCCTTGACATGAGTCACAAATCAAGTCATTTTTGAAAGATACTTTGGGTAATCCAAGAACTGAATCCTTTTTGAGTAGTTTGCCTAATTGATGCATATTGACATGAGCCAATCTCTTATGCCATAGCCAACTTTCATCAGC
This sequence comes from Inga leiocalycina, assembly GCA_963242795.1. Classification (NCBI taxonomy): domain Eukaryota; kingdom Viridiplantae; phylum Streptophyta; class Magnoliopsida; order Fabales; family Fabaceae; genus Inga; species Inga leiocalycina. The sequence goes on from OY725323.1 coordinate 52,556,766, forward strand.
ATTACTCAGAAAATAGTTTTCAGATTCATTTCTACTAATATCTAGAGTATAGCAGTTACCTTCCCTTTTTGCTATGAGCTTAGCCTTGATATTCTTCTTATCAAGCTGTAAGTCATTCTTGTTGATAATTAAGCATTCTTCTAAGTCAAATATTATCCAGTTGTCTTTATCTGCACTTTGACTTATGCTCAGCAAATTGTGACACAAGCCTTCAACATAATACATATCTTTGACTTGTATTCCTTTGTCATTTTTTATTTCACCAATTCCTGCTATCCTTCCGGATTGATTTCCTTCGAATTTTACCTTTCCACCTTCCTTAGGTTGCAATGTGGTAAAACTTTCGAAATCTCTGGTCATATGTCTAGAGCATCCACTATCTATGTACCACTTGCTATTTTTGGATGCTTTGAGACATACCTGCAATCAAATGACTAAGTTTTAGGTACCCACATCTTTTTGGGTCCTTTTGGGTTAGTACAAATAATTTTCTGAACATATGAGCCTTTAGGTACCCATTTGTAGGTTCCTATTGTTCCTTTCTTCTTGTGAATGCATGAAGAAGTTGTTAGGATCGGTAAGCACAGCGGAAGAATTTAAAAATTTTCACCGATCCTAATCGAGGATCTATCAACGGCGTTTAAACCAAGTTGGAAGGATTCATACCTTTTTGATGATTCAGAGTTTTCACGATCTCTAGGAGCCAATACGTCAGGTCCGCTCCCTCTACCGGTATCCACACGAATGCTCTCCAACCGAGACTGCGTGCTAGCGCCTCTAATGTCTCTAAGGGTTTAACTTGCGGCTCTCAGTTCTGATGTACACTGAGTCTATCAGCTTTATCAAGTTTATAACCCATGAGGGTTATTTTCAAATTTCAAAATTAATCATCATTAATTTCAAAATTAATTAACAATTAATTATCTTGATGAGCTAATTAAATAAATTCAGTTTAAATTAAATCTGTCCAACAGTTTTAATTTAACCTATTTATTTAATCTAAATAAATAGCCATTAGATTTAATTTATCTTCATAAATTAAATATGAGATACTATATCTCTATCATGTTAGTTATTAAATTTAATATATCTTAATAAATTAAATTTAAAACCAACACAATATAATAATATCATATAATATATATACATATATATATATAATATATTTCGAAAATATATATATCTATATAATATTATTAAATATAATAATATAATATAATATATATATATATATATATATAAGATATATATTTCGAATATATATATATCTATATAATATTAATAATGAATTTTATATTATATATATATATATAAATATAAAATTTATCAACCCTAAATCAAACATTATCTCGTGTTGAGCCATTCTTGTGTGCGACCCTGTAGGCCCATATGAAGTTGGCAGTGGGCCAATAACTACACTAACCCAAAAGTCGCAAGCAGCCTCTAGCAAGACATTACGACTACCCAATTCATATGAGGATCCTTATCACGATGCAACCTGTCATACAACCATGTCATGTCCCATTTGTCACATGATATATCGATCAAGGATAAGGCATGGAAAATGTCATCCTCTTGTTCTTGACCATTACTTTCTTGATTCTTGAGTAGCCTGATAACAGAGACAGAAACTCCTTTCATCATAGTATGGCCATACATTTCTCAGACTCACTCATCGAGGGGCCCAGTAATATCTCTCTACTAATGTGAGGGACAAATTCCATCTTGATCATTCATATTGCTCTACATGAAAAACCACCAAGCCCGATCGTAGCCTTTATCATCACCCGGTCAAAAGTGACTTTTGACTAGTTCAAAGCTTAGCAACTCTCATGTAGGAATCCATGATGACCTCAGGTCTAAGGGCATTATGACGTGGTTATACATGAGAAAAGCTTATGACTTGATCCATGTAGCTTTCTCATAGTGGGTCGGTCCAACACCTTGTACTCTTATAAGTGCCTAAGACTTTGATTCGTATCTCCATATCTTATCAAAGTCATACTGGTCTTGTTTCATCTCTGCTCCCGCATAGATGACCGACCAGGGACATTTTAGGACAATCTTTATGAATTATCCAAGGATACAATTATCACAGTTAACATGCAAATAATATGATAACAGAATGGAGAAATTTCTTTAAAATAATAATATTTAAGGTACAATGATTGGCCCTTAGGGCACAATTTCCAACATCCTCCCACTTGCCCTAGGTGCAATCATTAATTTGCCTAATTCCCATTGCCCAAACATGACACCCCAACATCCTCCCACTTGCCCTAGGTGCAATCATTGAGTGAATCCTTTTGCAACCAGTCGTGCCTTGAAGACATTTACATTGCCATCCATGTCAGTTTTCTCCTTGAAAACCCATTTGCACCTAATGGTTTTTACACCTTCAGGTGGATCGACAAAGGTCCATACCTAATTGTCGTACATGGATTGCATTTCAGACTTCATGGCATTTAGCCATTTCTCAGAGTTTGGTCCCACTGTGGCTTCTCGATAGGTGGTGGGCTCATTTTGCTCAATGAGCAACACATCACGGCCTTCAGTAATCAGAAATCCATATCTCTGAGGCTGATGTCGTGTCCTATCAGATCTTCGTGGACCTTGTGTTACTTGAGGAGGCTCAGTAACTTGTTGTGAGTCTTCTCTAATTTTTATCTGTGGTTCTGTACCATCTTGTGGCTCTCAAATTTCTTCAAGATGTACGTCGCTCCCACTGGTTGTTTTAGAGATAAACTCTCTTTCTAGAAACTTGCCATTTCTAATAACAAACACTTTGGTTTTTGTGGGATTGTAGACATAGTATCCTTTCGTTTCTTTAGGATACCCTACGAAAAGGCACTTTATGGATCTGGGCACTAATTTATTAGAGGCTTGTTGCTTAACATATACCTCACATCCCCAGATCTTAAGAAAAGATAAACTTGGTTTCTTTCCAGTCCATATCTCATATGGTGTCTTTTCAATTGCCTTAGATGGAACACGATTTAGTGTGAATGCAGCTGTCTCTAGGGCATGTCCCTAAAAGGACGGTGGAAGATCTGTTTGACTCATCATAGATCGAACCATATCTAATAGTGTTCGATTCCTTCGTTCAGAAACGCCATTCCATTGTGGTGTTCCTGGAGGAGTCAATTGTGAGATTATCCCACAACTCCTAAGATGGTCAGTGAATTCTTGGCTTAAATATTCACCACCTTGATCAGATCTAAGTGCTTTAATTGTTTTACCAAGTTGGTTTTGTACTTTATTTTGGAATATTTTGAACATTTCAAAAGATTCAGATTTATGTTTCATTAGATAGATATAGCCATATCTACTAAAGTCATCTATAAATGTAATGAAGTAGACATAACCTCCTCTGGCAGCTATATTAAATGGTCCACATACATCTGTATGTATGAGGCCCAATAATTCAGTCGCCCTCTCACTATGCCCAGTGAAAGGTGCCTTAGTCATGTTTCCTAATAAGCAAGATTTGCATGTATCATATGATTCAAAATCAAATGAGTTTAGAAATCCATCTTGATGGAGTTTAGAAATGTGTTTCTCATTTATGTGGCCTAGACAACAATGCCATACGTAGGTCGGATTCAAATTGTTTGATTTTATCCTCTTAGTAGTTACGTTATAGATATTCCCATTATTAGGATGTTCCAAATTTAATATATAATGACCAACATGCAAATCACCATCAGCATAGAAAATGTCATTACTATAAATAGAACATTTACCATTCCTAGTAATGGAAGTATAACCTTCCTTATCCAAATAAGAAAGAGAAACAATGTTACTACTCAAAGCAGGAACATAATAGCAATTGTTCAAAACTAACAAAAGCCCATTGGGCAGAACTAATTCATAAGTGCCTACAGCTAAAGTAGCAACCTTGCTCTGTTTCCAACTCTTAGGTCCACCTCGCCCTTCTTCAACTTTCTACTGTCCTTTAGACCCTGCACATATGTACAAATGTGAGAACCACATGCAGTATCTAATACCCATGTAGAGGAAGTAGAAAAATGAATGTCTATAACATAAATACCTGAAGCGATAGCCCTGCTATCCTTCTTGTCCTTTTTCAGATCTTCCAGGTAGAGTTTGCAATTCCTCTTCCAATGACCGGGTTCATTGCAGAAGTAGCAGACTCCTTCCTTTGGAGGCTTTACCTTCTTGAGTGCTGGCTTGGTTTCAGGCTTGTTTGACTCTTTGGTCTTACCACCTGAGCCATTACCCTTCCATTTTCCCTTCCCTTTCTTTTTCATACACTTTCCTTTCTGAACCATTAAAACTGTGCTAGGCTTTTTCTTAATGCTTTGCTCAGCAGTTTTGAGCATCCCATGCAGCTCAGAAATTGATTTCTCCATGTTGTTCATGTTGTAGTTCATAACAAACTGGTCATAACTCTCTGGGAGTGAGTTGAGGATCAAGTCCGTAGCTAACTCCTGGCTCATGGGAAATCCAAGCCTCTTAAGGTGATCAATATAGCCTTTCATCTTTAACATATGAGTACTAACTGATGCACCTTCAGCCATTTTGTAGGAATGTAAGGCCTTTGTGGTCTCATATCTTTCTTGCCTTGCCTGTTGCTGGAACATTTCCTTGAGATGTACTATCATCTGATGAGCCTCCATGAGTTCCAGATCTTTTTGGAGCTCTGGAACTATAGTGGCAAGCATCAGGCAACCTACATCCACAGAGTCATCCTTATGCTTTGTGTAAGCATCTCTCTGAGCTCTTGGAGCATTAGGTGCAGGCTCCTCAGGAATGGGTTGATCTATGACATAAGCCTTTCTTTCCTGCTTGAGAACAATTCTCAAGTTCTTGAACCAATTAAGAAAGTTTGTCCCATTGAGTTTGTCCTTCTCAAGGACCGATCGCAATGATAGTGTAGCAATATTACTAGTCGACATGATTCTACAATTAAAATATGCAAAGTTAGTTAGTGATCTCCCACTAAATTAACAACCCTCAATATAATAATTAGTGGGCTAAGATCCATATTTGGCTTAAACTTAAGTCCGCTTTGGCAAGACACTTAAATTCACGTTATTTAGGTAGGTAACCTATTTACCAATTACATCACTTGTGTAACACCCCAATTTTCAATTAAAGGCTAATGGTAATTATTGAGGATAATTATCGAATTAAAGTGGAATAATTATGGGTTTGGTGGCTATATTAATTAATATGCCATAATTGTTGGGAAAATTGAAAGAATGGCTCTAAATTAGTGATTAATGGAAGAGATTAATTACTAATTAAGAGGGCATGAGATGTGAAATTAAAATGGATAATGATGTGGTTAGAGTAACTAATTTGGTTACTTACTTTATGAGAGCCAATGAGGTGGAGACATGTGGCAAGTGGTTAGGATGAAAGAGGGTGTTGGAAAAGTCAAATGGCCTTATTTTATTATTTTCCCTCCCTCTCTCTCTCTTTTGTGCGCATAAAGGGGATAGGGGGCAGAAATTGGCTATGCTTCATCATCATCTTCACCTCTCTTCCTTCTCTATCTCACGTTCTCTCTCTTCTCTCTCTTATGCAGCCATGTTGGCCAAGAAAGAGGAAGTGAAAGCTGGATTTTGAGGTAAGCAAATGGCCTCAAATGCCAAAATGCTCTTCATTAATATTGTTCCTTGAGCTAAGAGCTTTCATCCTATGGTTGTAGTTTCTCCATTGGTGGTGATTTGAGGAATCACGAAATTATGGACTTGGGAGAATCATGAAGTGTCTTTGGGAAAGTTGTTGAGGTGAGTGAAAGCTTCCTTCTCATATAAGATTTTTGGCCATTGGTGAGGCCTTGAATTTCTGGAAATTTAGCCCTAATTTTCGTGATTTAGGGTCTTGGGGAGTATGGTATGTTTTTGTTATGGGAATGGTGCCTTGTTTAGTGTTTGGAATTGATAGAATTGCATTGAAGCTTAAATGTGAAGTTTGCCACCTTTTTGTATTGGTTTTGTGCTTTGGTCAAAACAGGGCATATAAATGGGTTGTGATTTTGGTCATTTTGAGGTTACCATTGTGTTCCTTGAGTTATTTTGTGTGGGAATAAGCTTGGTTATTAATTTTGGGGTTATTGAACACTTTGGTAGAAAATTGGAAATCTGTTTGGTTTAAGCTCTGTTTTGTGCAGTAATTTGGTATGAGCGTTTTGAGTGACCAAATGGTATTGGAAAATTATGAAACTTTCCAGTCTTAAATTTCACATCCCAAGATTCAAAATGGACATATATTTTGTGTCATTTCGTTGAGTATTCTGTGAGATATGGTTGTCCAAAGTTTGGGATTGAAACAGAACTCTGTTTTGGGAGTAGTGGTTAGTTTTTGGTGATTCTGTATTTGTGTAGTAATTTCCAGTGATGGGATATATTTTTCCTTGAAAGAGGACTCATATACCTTTCATTTGGCTTTGGAATCACCTCGTTTTGATTTTTCTAGAATTAGTTATGGTTTTTCGAAGTTCAGCCCAGAGTCAGGAAATTTCTGGGCCGCGGCCCAAGAGTGGCGGGCTGCAGCCCACGGCCTTCTGACCATATTTGTGCCGCAGCCCAAGGAAGGGCGGGCCACGGCCCACCCCTGTGTTCTAGCACTTTGTGTTTTCGAAAGGAGACCTTCAACCTTTTGTTTCCCAACCTTTTAGGGCTTTCATTAGAGGCATTTGTGGTCTCTTAAGAGTCCTAAATGATAACCATTTAAGTGATAAGAAGTCATTGAGAATTTGGAAAAGAGAATGATCCTATGTCCTTGATTTGGTTATAGGGTTTGATATTCGCCTTGATCATGGTTTGACATCCGCTTGGATCGTGAGTAGCCGACGCTGGAGCATACGTGGAAAGAATAAGTGTAGGGAACTTACCTCTCCTGCATGTATTGATATTTGTGTTTGTGTATTGATGCATGTTATTGCTTTGCTTGATTATGTGAAACATATATGAATGATTGAAGCTATGTTTCTATTTATGCTATGGCCATGAGTATGTTGTTGAAACATTGAGCATGTGGATATATCATTATGTGAACATGAGTTATTGTGATGCAAGCATGTCATGCATTAAACACTTATCTTACATGCATAGTGGTATCTGTTTCCTACTGGGATTCTCTAGAATCTCACCCTCCCCTACCAACATTTTAGACAGGACAAGTGGCTCGAGGAAGGAGCAAGCGATTAGGGGCGGCGAGAATCCCTTATGGGCATTTGGACTTGGTAGTGGTTATCATGCTAATTGGGATAATTATAGTGGATTTTGATGTATTTAGAATTGTATATGTTGTGGAGGTGTATTTAGATATATATTTGGAATGGAATTTGTGTAATCCCCGTTGAGGAATTGTAATGGGTGTATTGCCCTATGAACCATTAGTGAAGATATGAACCCGGAATTACCAGGATTGTTATTGTGCACTCTGATATATTATGAATGTTAATTATCTTCGCAATGTAATTGTATTTGAAATGTGAATGTGAGACCAGGCTAAAGTGTTTGATTTTGAAATGTATTTGTGAAAACCCTATCTTAAGGATGGGGAATGTAAATGAATTTTGATTATTATTGGTCTCTATTTCACTCTAATGTTGTATTTCGGATATAATTATGGAGGGGGTTACAACATGTAACTCTTAGATCTTTATGGGATTTAATCATCATATGATCTGGCATGTTTAACCCCATCTAATGCCTTGAGATTCAAAACCGTTTTGTTAATCTCAATTAAGTCAAAACAATAATGAATATTATGAGCAGCACAATTACTCAAGCTTGTCTCATCAAGATAACTCAAGTGCATCCACTTTGGTGGTTTCCACAATTGAGCGATCTAGGTTTTGACAAGTATTCATTAATTGACGGCATTATGACTTAAGATTTAATTTAGAGGGCTTTATTAATTAGTTTTATTTATATGGATGCAATCGTGGTCGTATCTCATACAGATAAATACATATAAACATAAAAGTAATCATGCCATGATCTTATCAAAAGCATAATTTAAATGTGACACAACATGGCTTACCTAACCTAAAATCCTCCCAAGCCAATGAGAGGACTTCTCTAAAAAAAAGAGAAATACATTGAGAGAAACCTCGTTTAAACATTCGAGGGGAGTGAGATGAGAAGAGAATGTACATTGAGAGTATTTAGAGAAAGGCACGGCACGCAGGCCATATTTAAATATTACAACCTTTGTAAAATTCTAAAGCCATGTTGTTCACCATACCCAAACAAGGATAAATAATAAACCACAACAAGAATTCATACAATATGAAAAGCAATAAATGTCATGATCAGATTATATTGTGCTACGCAGAGGTGGTCACGGCGGTCCCACTAGCCGGTTAGCGGGCGGGGTAAAGGGGGCCGCCGTTGCGGGGTTGCAAGGGGCAGCGCCCCTGAAGCTTTTGAAAAAGGGACATTCCTTTTAAAAGAAATATTTGAAAATTTTAAATTTTTAAATTTCGGACCCAATTTTTCAAAACAAAAAACAACAATGGCCCAGAACGCTTCTGATCCAATTTGTCTTCCCCATAGTTCGGATCCCTATTACCTGAATAGATATCCGAACCTAGACCCAATTTGATTGCCGCCAACTACGATCTCAGCTACCCTACCCAATTTCATGCTTGTTCAAAACGAAAATCACATACATGTTTCATGATATACATGTTCGGAATCTATTTCACGCTTGTTTCAAAACGAGAATCACATACATATTCGAGTGTTTCTTATAAACATACGTACACATCCTATATATATCACATGTATAAGAATCATAAACTCAATTTAAATGCACAATTGATCTGGCTCTGATACCACTGTTAGGATCGGTAAGCACAGCGGAAGAATTTAAAAATTTTCACCGATCCTAATCAAGGATCTATCAATGGCGTTTAAACCAAGTTGGAAGGATTCATACCTTTTTGATGATTCAGAGTTTTCACGATCTCTAAGAGCCAACACGTCAGGTCCGCTCCCTTTACCGGTATCCACACGAATGCTCTCCAACTGAGACTGCGTGCTAGCACCTCTAATGTCTCCAAGGGTTTAACTTGCGGCTCTCAATTCTGATGTACACTGAGTCTATCAGCTCTATCAAGTTTATAACCCGTGAGGGTTATTTTCAAATTTCAAAATTAATCATCATTAATTTTGAAATTAATTAACAATTAATTATCTTGATGAGCTAATTAAATAAATTCAGTTTAAATTAAATCTGTCCAACAGTTTTAATTTAACCTATTTATTTAATCTAAATAAAGAGCCATTAGATTTAATTTATCTTCATAAATTAAATCTGAGATACTATATCTCTATCATGTTAGTTATTAAATTTAATATATCTTAATAAATTAAATTTAAAACCAACACAATATAATAATATCATATAATATATATATACATATATATATATAAATATAATATATTTCGAAAATATATATATCTATATAATATTATTAAATATAATAATATAATATATATATATATATATATAAGATATATATTTCGAATATATATATATATCTATATAATATTATTAATGAATTTTATATTATATATATATAAATATAAAATTCATCAACCCTAAATCAAACATTATCTCGTGTTGGGCCATTCTTATATGCGACCCTGTAGGCCCATATGAAGTTGGCAGTGGGCCAATAACTACACTAACCCAAAAGTCACAAGCGGCCTCTAGCAAGACATTACGACTACCCAATTCATATGAGGATCGTTATCATGATACAACCTGTCATACAACAATTTACGTCCCTTTTGTCACACGATATATCGATCAAGGATAAGGCATGGAAAATGTCATCCTCTTGTTCCTGACCATTACTTTCTCGATTCCTGAGTAGCCTGATAACAGAGACAGAAACTCCTTTCATCATAGTATGGCCATACATTTCTCAGACTCACTCATCGAGGGACCCAGTAATATCTCTCTACTAATGTGAGGGACAAATTTCATCTTGATCATTCATATTCCTCTACATGAAAAACCACCAAGCCCAATCGTAGCCTTTATCATCACCCGGTCAAAAGTGACCTTTGACTAGTTCAAAGCTTAGCAACTCTCATTAGGAATCCATGATGACCTCAGGTCTAAGGGCATTGTGACGTGGTTATACATGAGAAAAGCTTATGACTTGATCCATGTAGCTTTCTCATAGTGGGTCGGTCTAGCACCTTGTACTCTTACAAGTGCCTAAGACTTTGATTCGTATCTCCATATCTTATCAAAGTCATACTGGTCTTGTTTCATCTCTGCTCCCGCATAGATGACCGACCAGGGACATTTTAGGACAATCTTTATGAATTATCCAAGGATACAATTATCACAGTTAACATGCAAATAATATGATAACAGAATGGAGAAATTTCTTTAAAATAATAATGTTTAAAGTACAATGATTGGCCCTTAGGGCACAATTTCCAACAGAAGTATGATGGCCTTTTCTATTACAGTAATTACAAAATGCAAAAGGATTTGATGTATGCACAGAATGCTGGAAATAATTCAAATATGACTTACCTCCTGCTTTCTTTCTACCTTTTCTTCTATCTGATTTTGGATCATATCCAATTTCGGATCGGTCATTTACAAATCGTTGAGCTTTTAAAATAACATTTAGCATCTCACTTCCTTGTGTAAATTTTTCAAGAGTTTTTGTGAGATTAATGTTTTTCTTTTTCAAAGAAGAAAAACTTTCACAATCCTTTTCTGAACGTTCTTTAAGCTCAATTTCAAGAACTTTGTTTTTCTTTTTGAAAACAACCAATTCTTTAACTACTTTGATGAATTCAGAATGTAAAGCATTATATTCAGAAAGTAATTCATCATAGGTAGGTTCAGAATCATTTACCTCTTCTTCTTTTTCTTCTTGAGCAACAAGAGATATATTTGCTACTTCTTCTTCATCACTTTCTTCATCAGAGGAACTATAACCCCATATAGCAGATACAAAGGCCTTCTTTTTAAAGAATTTGCCTTTTCTCTTTTCTTTGCTCTTTTGATTCAGTTCTAGACATTCTGACTTGATATGTCCTGGTTTTCCACATTTGTAGCATATGATATGATGTTTGCTACTAGTTCCTCCTTTCTGAAAGTGTTTGAATCCTTGACCTTTCTTGTAAAATTTTCTGAATCGTTTTATGATTAAGCTCATTTCATCATCATCGAATTCCTCATCTTCATCTTGATTTTCTTCCTTTGCTTTTAGTGCTAGACCTTTCTTTTTCTTGTCACCAATGTCATCTAGTTCTCATTTGAACTTTAGTTTGATTTTATATTCAGAAAGACTTCCAAATAGAGAAGCAACTGATCTCATTGATTCTCCTTTTGCTTCTTCTATCGCAGTGACTTTGGCCTCCCACTCTTTAGAAAGAATATTCAAAATCTTTCGTACTTGGGTATGCTGATCATAAATTTTCCCAAGTGTTGCAAGTTGATTAACAAGATGAGTATATCTAAGTTCGAATTCAGATATTGATTCACCTAATTTCATCCAAAGTAAATCGAATTCAGTGACCAAGGTGTTGATCCGATTCTCCTTTATTCCGGAAGTTCTTTCATGAGCTATTTCCAGAGCTTGCCACATTTCCTTTACTGTTGGAAGTGTGCAAATTCTGAAGTATTCACTTTGACTCAAGGCACTTTGTAACATCAGAATTGCCTTGCTGTTGAGAGTGATAAGTTTCTTGTCATTCTCATCATATTCCGCTGCGTCTTTGGAATTTTCTGAGAATCTACAATCTTTGTCGGTTGATAATTTCCACTCTCAATTACATCCCATAGCCCATATTCGATAGCCATCACTAACACCTTGAATTTTGCTTTCCAGAAAGAAAAGTGTTCTCCACTGAAACCGGGAGGTCTAGTGATGGATGCTCCGTCGGGAAGAATTCCTTCACCCATGCTTGCCATTGGATCCTTCTTAGGTTGTTATACCTTAACAAGAAGACCTACGCTCTGATACCAAATGTTAGAGCAAGCGTTTCACCTAAGAGGGGGGGTGAATTGGGTGATACTAAAAATTTTGTTGCAAATATAAAATTTGACGGTGAAATTAAAACAGTAAGGATTAAGGAGAAATATCACCGAAGTGTACACCGGGAGTTATACTGGTTCGGTCATAACCACTTTGACCTACGTCCAGTCCTCAGAGGTTCTCTGAGAGTTTCACTATAACTTCCAAGATTCAGTGGGTTCTTGGCACCTCAGTACAAGCAAGTTCCTTCACCTGGACACTCGCTCCCTCTTACAAGTTGTAATCCAATCCCAACTCAAGGTTCCACAACCTTAAGTTATCTCAATAACAAATTTTGAGTTTGAATGAAATATCTCTCTCAAGAGTGAATAAGAATCAATGAAGTACAGAGTTACAAATATCACGTAAAACAGAGAGTAGTGAACTTGATGATACGTTTGTGTGTGATCTTGTTGTTGTTTCTCTGTTTGGATGTTCCCATTTATATAGATATGTTGGTGAAGACCGTTGGAACATTTTCTTCGCGTCCATTGGAGAGTGCGCAGCCACTAATGACTTTTCCAGTATTTGAAATATATCCGTTGGCGGTAGGTGGCATTTGAACTTCTCATTTGACTTTCCTTATTTGATATGATTTCTTCATTGTTTATCTGTAAATATGCTAGGAATACTAATACAATGGAAGGTTAATCATATAGGAAACAAATCAATGAACGTTTGAATGATTTCTAAATTTCTGGGTTTCCCTACTCGAGTAGCTACTTGAGTATCCATTAAAGTTTACTTGAGTACTTACTCGAGTATCATCGAGAAAGCTTTGATGAACTACAAGTCAACAAACAAATATGAGATTACTCGGGTAGTACATGGAATAAACAAAATATCAAACCTTTGGAAATGTATGTTTACTCAGGTACCTACTCGAGTAATGTACTCTTTTCTTCATAGGTTACTCGGGTATCAACTCGAGTAAACCTTCAAATAAACTTTTGGTTACTCGATGCTTTACTCCAGTAATGTTGCAGGATTTCAAGGCCGAGAGCACTTCAAGTTTGGTTACTTTGTTACTCGAGTACATACTCGAGTAAACATAATTTTTCTGTATGGCTTACTCGGGTAATGACTTAAAGTTTTTCTTCAAAAATAACCCTGCATACTCGAGTACATACTCGAGTAATTCACTTAAAATGAACCATTAACTACCTACAAACTTGAGTAGCACCTCGAGTGAATTATGATAAAAATAGATTAAGTTATTCAAGTACTACCTTCAGATTTTTGCTTACCACAGTGCGTTACTCGAGTAGCTACTCGAGTAACATTGGCAGGGTACAAAATGCCGAGAGCAACACATTTTCTGAAACAGAGTAACTCGAGTACATACTCGAGTATCATTGGCAGGCCGAGAGCAACTGGAAGACTTTTACATGGTTACTCGAGTACCTACTCGAGTAACGTTGGCAGGCCGAGAGCAACTCCAAGTATTTACCTGGTTACTCGAGTAGTTACTCGAGTAACGTTGGCAGTTTACTCGAAGGTGTCTCTGGTTACTTCAAGTTTTGTCTCATTACTCGAGTACATACTCGAGTAATGCCTTAGAAAATTTGCTTCTGATCAAGTTTCTCAGCTTTTTCTCTTGGCCTTTCTTCATTACTCCAATGCTTACTTCAAGTGATGCTTTTCCCTGTTATTACTTTGTTCAAACTTATTTATTAATCAAATCTTTTTCGTATAATTCTTTGTTATCATCAAAACATGAGATCTAACAGGCTTTGCAAGAAACTACAATGGTTGGAAGAAAAGGAAACAAGAAAGGGAGTTAAATACAAAAGGTAGTAAAACTTTCCTGACTTGCATTTACTTGATAAATATGCTTTTGTATTGATGTGTTTAATTGCTTTAGTGAATGGTTTGAAGCATATATGAATAAGTGAAGCTTTGTTTTTACTTATACTATGGTCATAAGTGTAATGTGTAAAGCATTGAGAATGCAAGTATATCATTATGCTAGCATGAATTTATGTAAGTAAGCATGTCTTGCATTAAGCTTGTATCTTGAATGCATAGCTAGCAAGATTCTCTCTAATCTCAGTCTTCCTCACCCAACCATATAGGTGCTAGAAGTACTGAAGAGGAATGCATGAGGTCATGCAAGAGGAAGATGCAGTTGTGAAGTGAAGATTAATTGTATAAATTTGCCTAGTTAAATAATGTTGTTGTTATGTATGTCTTCTATGGCATATATGAATATATACACAAGAAGGAAAGAGTAGGAATTTTTGAGACAACTCACAAGGCTAAATGAATAAACTAAGAACGCGCAAAGAAATACTCTGGTAATTATAAAAAGATTAAGAAATGATGAGTCACTAAGAAGTTGTGAACCACTTTATGATGGTTTTTAAAAAAAGATTTGAATCATATCTTAAGGTTGGGAATTGAAAGAGTTTTTGTAAAACAATATTTCTTAGTGGTTTGAATTTGCTGCATAAAACTCATCAGATTGATTACGGAAATAAGGTATTATAGTATGGCTGGGCATTCTATTGAATGCTAGAGTTATGACTCTCTTGATTATCGATTTTGTTCTACAAACAAGTGAGTCTAAGATGATATCTATACCTACCACTTGGGGAGGTCACTTCTGGGGCCAAACTCTTTGCTCCTAAGACTCTAGTGGTAGGTTCTCATGCTTCACGGGTCATTGCGTTTGGGCAAGCTGGACTACATGAATAATGAAGCCAAACTACCAACCATGCTAATAGAGTTCACTTTGACTGATGATGATGGCTTGGATTTCATTGACGTCAGCTTGCTAGATAATTACAACGTGCCTATGCTAGTCATCTCTTAGGGGGACTCCGGTGACAACTGCTCCAGCGTAGGGTACATGTGGATTTGAATGGTGCGTGTCATTAGAGGTTAAGGTTGTGATATATGAACTTATGAGGACACGACGCACACAAGAATGATAAACAATAGAAATCAAAGGATAGGTATTATTGGAATCTGAAATGTTCATCAGGGTAAATTAAATTAGTCACCAATTTTAGCTCCTCTCCAAAATTCCCCTGTTTGGGTTGAACCAAAATAAGGGTAGGGAAGGGAATGAGAGCCAAAATTTTGGCTCCCTTCCCTTTTAAAATTTCAAACCAAATGAGGGGTAAGGCTTAATTTTCCTCTCTTTCTATCCCCTCCCTTCCAACAAAACAAACCCTTAAGACTACTTTTGGGTGAAATTTATACATGATTAGGGCCCATATGTGTTAATTTATCACTTATGCTTTTTAAATGGGCCCTTTGATCACTACTTAAGTCTAAACACGTCTTCTATAACCGTTAAAGAGAAAAAAATATGGCCAATTACAATTAATGAGGGGTAGGGAGGTGATTTCACATGGTTACCTCTTCTCCAAGTCATGAGAAGGTGCCACCTCATTAATGAAGGGCATGAGGGTGATTTCACATGGTTTCCTCTCCTACCAACTATAAACCCCCTCACCGTAATTACATCCGGATTTCAAAATTTTAGTAAAATAGAGACCAATAAGATGAAATAAAAATTTATAATCCCACATCCAAGAGATGGGGTATTTCCAAAAATCAATTCAAAATGTAATTAATCCTGGTCTCACATTCACAGGTGGATATAACTACTTGAGAAATCAAATCATATAGTAAATATCAGAGTGCGGAAACTAAAATTCCGGCAAACCCTCGGGTTACTTACATACATATAATGGGTTTAAAGATTCCCAAAATAGGGATTACATGTCCAAAATATTCATGTACATCTTATATACACTTGATAATCCCAAAACCAAAACAAAGATAACCAACTACCACTAGAGTCTCAGAGTAACCCTAACTACTCCTGGTTGTCCGCTTCCCTTTCGAACCACTCGCCCTGTCTGAAAAGGTTAGTCATTTGGAAAGAGTGAGATTCTAAAGAATTTTAGTAGTAACAAATTATTCATACCACACGTAATCACATAATATGTAAACAAATCATCTCATATCAGCAACGCAAATCACACTCCACCCTCATCCCCTTTTACCGCCGGGAAGGCACACCGTCCTAACCCGAATCGTTGTTAGCGACTCAGGGACTATTGGCGTAGCAGTGCATACGAATAGCCTTCGGCTTACATATAGCCTTTCGGCTTTCACAATTGGCCCGTCGGCCTTCACAAATAGACTTTTGGCTCACAATTAGCCTTTCGACCCACATAATCACATATAACACACCCTAACCTCATCCTTTTTTACTGCCGAGAAGGCACACAGCCCTTACCCGAACTGTTGTTAGCGACTCAGGGACTATTGGTATAGCGGTGCTTCCATAATTTCACATATCTTGCAGCATACGAAATCATCACATCACAATGATATAGCACACATACAATGTATCACATAAGACAGAAAGCAAGAGTCACTACCTGTATCTTTCCTGACTGGCTCCAGTACCGTGGCCTCACGAGGGCGACAGATGTCAAATCCTATACCAAATTAGGGACAACCGATCAATCTCTTTTCCAAGTTCTTAATTTCATAATACACTTAGTTGGTTATCATTTAGGACTCTTTAGGTGACTACTAGAGGCCTAAACATATGCCTAAAGGGTTGCAAGACACTACCCCAAAGACCCCTTTTTCGAAGGCACAACACTGATTTTTGACAGCCTCACTCGAGTGATGAGAGATTTGTGCTCGGGTAAGGACAACTCTCACTAACGAGTGCTTGACAGAGAGCGACCTTCACAGCTAGGAAGTTCTCACATCACTCGAGCACCAAGCTCTGCACTCGGGTGATGACCCAAAATATACTCGAGTCCCTGAAAGTGCTACCCCACGAGTGACAAGCCGAGAGCACCACCCACACCAGAGGCAATAGCACACTCGAGCATAACCTCAGTGCTCGGTGAGACGGCCGTGCTTGCGAGTGTCAGAGGTATTGGAAATTGTGCCCTAAGGGCCAATCATTGTACTTTGAACATTATTATTTTAATGAAATTTCTCCATGTAGGAATTTCCTATTGGAATGATTTTAGAAAGATTGGATTGTGTAAGGGATAAAGTCATATGAAGTGGCTTGCTTTCATGACCCTAGTAAATTAAAGACATAATGTGATTATGTATCTAGGGCCATGAGATATCAAGGAAGAGAAAATGGAAAGTTTCCAAGAAACTTCAATGGTTGGAAGAAAAGGGAGCAAGAGGAGAATATAAATACAAAAGGTAGTGAACTTACATAACTTATGTGTACTTGATATGTATGCTTGTGTATTGATGTATATAATTGCTTTTCTTAATTATTTGGAGCATATATGAATCATTAAAGCTTTGTTTCTATTTATGCTATGGCCAAAAGTATGATGTGCGAAATGTCATTATATTAGCATGAATTTATGTAAGGCAAGCCTGTTATGTACTAAGCATTTATCTTGCATGCATAATTGTTAATATTTGCTACTAAGAGGCTCCCGAATCTCGCTATCCCTTTCCCAACCATATATGTATGTTGAGCATAAAAGAGGAATGCATGAAGATATGCAAGAGAAAAATGTGATGGTAAATCAAAGATTGATATATGATAATATGTTATATGTAAATTATCATGCGATGCGATTAATTGTATAAACATGCAAAGTTGAAATGTCATTAGATATGTCATCCATGGCATATACATATTGAACAACAAGGATTGAGTATGAATTTACAAGTTTAATTAAACCTAATAGTAATAATGGTATCAGTGCACCTAGGAATTCGATAGGATCAGTGAGTAGCGATATCAGTACATACAACAGTGGTATCTATATCGATAAGGGCCCATTAGCTAATAAACAACATTCGAATTCACAAGCTGAGAAACAACTCTAACACTAATTATAAATGAAGTGAAAGATCGATGAGTCGTAATTAGGAAATAAACCACTAAGTAATTGTTTATTAAGTCTAAAATTATCAGAAAAGCTCAATCATTTAAAGATAGATACCTTAGTATGAAACTTGACTTAGTTGTCTAAATGCTTTATGTAATGACTTATTAGATCACGTTAAAGGTAAGGGGGTTTACACTTGTTGGTATCAAAGTAGAGGTTCTGACAATAGGATACTCTACTAAAAGCATAAGGTTCTTGCAATACTAGCCTATTGCTAGTATTCTCTGCTTATGTGACTAAAAGGTATGTTGATAACCCTTAATGATACTGTGACTATGAGTTATAACTGATAGATGAACCTAAAGAGATAGATCTTCCCTGTCCGTTAACCAACTTGTTGAAGGAAGGGCCAGAGCGATATGTAGAGGAAGAAATGGAGCAACGATAATGGATACCCCAAGGAAAAGGGTAAGAGCTCTAGTGACAGTAAATTTGGAGGCATCTAGCCTTGGTATGAATTCTTCCCCCAATGAAAATGAGACTCTAGAGATAGGTGAGGTAGCACTAGATTTAGATTATGATGCTAGCTCTAGAGTTTCTTATGCTAAATTAGAATATGATTAGTGATGTTATGAGGATGTTAGAATGAATATTGTGAAGGTTAGAATAGGAATTATAAATCATAATGATTCCTAGCATGCATATGGGATATAATTAAGGAAAATGATTTCTCGACTTAGTTTATTTGAGGTTCTAAATTTAGTTATTTGAAAAGTTGCAAACATGTGAATTGTACATTAAGAATCAATTATTGAGTTTGATTCTTTAGGAATTTGAAATGGCCTGAGCAGTTCAAGGTATTAGAATATGTTAAAGATGTGTATGAGATTTCTAAAGGTTGCTAGCTACTAACCTAGCATAGGGAAAGATCTTGATTATAGAATATTCCTTTAATAAGATTCACTGAGAGTTAGTTCTCTAATAGAACAAAGGGTAGCCACAAATTATGGTCTCATGGTCGAGACATATTTCCAAAAAATGTGGGTAGATTACCCCGATAAGGAAAGTGGAATTGCAATTATGCTTAGAGCTAGACTGATTCCAAAGGTTCAATACAAATTAGCCCCAAATGAAGTCACAGAATTTAAAAGTATATTGCAGAACTACTAGATAAAAAGGATTTATATGACCTAGTATGTTGCCATGGGTACTCCAGTATTGTTTGTTAAAAGAAAGATGGGAGTCTGAAACCAAGGCAAAACAGGCTGAATGAGATAGAAAAGGTTAGGCAACTCTTGCTCCACATCTTATGTAATGGTTTTGCATGTATGTTTATACCATTAAGTATATTCATTTCATGAATATACCATAGGTAGTAAGACCTTTTGGACTAACATGTCCTTAGGCAGTATGACCTGACAGGTGGACACCTGAGGCAGTAAGTCCCAGTGTGCAAGTCTGCATGGGGTATAACCCTAGGCTGTAAGACCATAGTGGTAGTAAGTCCTAATATACAACTTGTATGGAGCAGAGGCCCTGGGCAATAAGACCTAATTAGCATTCAGAGCTCTATATATAAGTTTGCATAGGGTAGTGACCCTGGGCAATAAGACCGTGATGGCTATAAGTTCCAATATCCATCTTCCACGGGGCATAGTCCCTGGGCTGTAAGACCTACTATGCAATCTATGTTTGAGATGGCCGAACGCCCGAGGCTATAAGACCTAGTGTGCAAGTTTGCATCATGCAGTGTCCCTGGATGAAATACCATAATGGCAGTAAGTCTCGATGTATATCTTGTACAGGGTAGAGGCCCTGGGCAGTAAAATATGGTGAGCATACCGATTGTGCCTAGTAGTGAATCTAGGTTATAAGACCTAGTGTGCAAGTTTGCATGGGGTAATGACCCTGGGCTATAAGACCTAATGTGCTTACTTGTACAAGGTAGAGGCCCTGGGCTGTAAGACCTGATATGCCATCTATGTTGTATTGGACCAGCGTGTCTTGTGATTGTTAAATGCTTATTATTGGATGGTTTGTTTTGCACGCTTCAGGAACATTACAAAAGCATATGGGAAGATTGAATAAAGTAAGAGTTGGAGCCTAGAATGTATTCAGAGTAACTATTAAATTGTGTGGACTATGTGTCCTGAGGCTATAAGACATGTTGGGCCAGTATGTCCTGAGGCAGGCAGATTGATATTCATTCAGTTTGTATCAGGCACAAGGCCAAGGTGGTAAGACCCGATGTGCAAGTTTGCATGGAGCAATGACCCTGGGCTATAAGACCGAATGGCAATAAGACCTGATGTGCATATTTGTACCGGTAAAGGCCCTGGGTCATAAGACCTATCTTGCCTAGCGCTGTGGCACCATATGAGGCATGTATTGATAAAGTATCTTTATTAAAGAAACTTTATTAAAATGGCTTTATTCCTAAATGTGCATTTGGGTTGGATCATTAGGAGGTGCCATTTAGTTGCCTCAAGTGCCACATGTCCAAATAGATGGGACAACTTATCGGTCCCTGGTCTGGTCCCTTATCTGTCTTCCCCTAATATTACACATGAAAGCTAGGGAAAATTGTTGGACCTCTTTTTTCCTGACCTATTAGGACGCCTAAGACATATGAGAAGGGGAGGGAGCCAGATTTCAAAAAGAGCAGCTGGTACCCTAGGTTTCAAGAAGAGCTCTAGCACCCCGGGGAAAAAGAGCACTTAGAACCCTGAGAAATTAAATATTCCTCCCACCTCCTTAACTTCATAAATTTGACCAAGACAAATAAAGGGGGACGAAATATAGAAAAATGAAAAGAAAAAGAAAAAGGAAAGGAGGTAGAGAGTTCTTAAAGAACCAAAATGTTCTTGAGTGATTTTGACCCTCAAAATCATGTTTATACCCAATCTATCCTTCATGAATATTGTTCTACTCATCAAGGGTTACATTTCTATGAGTTTAGATTCTTGAACAAGGGAGTTTCATGCTGCCTTTATGGAGTAGGTGCTGCCGGAATTAAGAACGGGCTATAGTATCGGATAAAGGTAAGCGTAAGCTCTAATTTAAGTATAATATCTTGAAGATTTGGTTAAGGTTTCATGAAGATATCATGCTATCCTAATTTTCTTTGAGAGGCAAAATTTGGGTTTGATGATCATATAAACATGAATATGATGCTAAATGAGGTTTAAGTATGATAGGAATGAAATTTAACAAGTAGTATGGTTAAAGTTTGCAAGAAGTCATTTTGTGAACTTAGGGTAAGTTTTGGCCAGGTGTAGGGCATAAAGGAGGAATGTGATTTTCTAGTTTTGATGATTCCAATCAGTTTAAAATGAAAATTTGTGTAG
Source organism: Inga leiocalycina (assembly GCA_963242795.1). NCBI lineage: Eukaryota > Viridiplantae > Streptophyta > Magnoliopsida > Fabales > Fabaceae > Inga > Inga leiocalycina. Next base: position 52,577,996 of record OY725323.1, read on the forward strand.
AATAAAGTTAAAAAAGTGATTTCGGAAGCATAAGAATTGAAAACTGGACTTTGTCCTATAAAAACCTTAAGTTTTAGCCAAGTATGGTTCATAGAGAAAAATTGGTTTTTGTTAAATTTGACATTAGAAATGAATTCTCCATGGAAAATGGATTGAAAATCTGATCATTGGAATTAAAGATTGTGTAAGGGAACAAGTCATATTAAGTGGCTTGCTTTCATTACCCTGATGAATTAAACACATAATGTGATTATGTGTCTAGGTCTATGAGATATCAAGGAAGAGGAAATGGAAGGTTTCAAAGAAACTTCAATGGTTTAGAAGAAAAGGGAGCAAGAGAAGGACATAAATACAAAAGGTTGTAAACTTACCTAACTTGCGTGTATTTGATATGTATGCTTGTGTATTGATGTGTATAATTCCTTTACTCGATTATGGAGCACATATGAATGATTAAAGCTCTAATTCTATTTATGCTATGGCCATAAGTATGATATGTGAAACTTTGAGCATGCAAATATGCCATTACGTTAGCATGAATTTATGTAAGGCAAGTATGTCGTGTACTAAGCATTTATCTTGCATGTATAATTGGTAATGTTTGCTAATGAGATTCTCCCAAATCTCACCCTCCCTCACCCAAACATATAGGTATGTTAGAACAAAAGAGGAATGCATGAAGATATACAAGAGAAAAATGTGATGGTGAATTAAAGATTGATTCATGATAATCTATTATATGTAAATTATCATGTGATGTGATTAATTGTATAAACATGCCAAGTTGAATAATGTTATTAGATATGTCATCCATGGCATATATATATTGAACAAGAAGGATTGAGTATGCATTTGCAAGTTAAATTAGACCTAGTAGTAATAACGGTATTAGTCCACCTTGGAATTCAGTGGTATCAGTGAGTAGTGGTATCAATATGTACAATGTGGTATCACTAATGATAAGAGCCCATTAGCTAATAAACAACATTCGAATTCACAAGCAGAGAAACAACTCTAATACTAATTATAAATTAAGTGAAAGATCAATGAGTCACAATTAGGAAATGAACCGCTAAGTAATTATTTATTAAATCTAAAATTTTTAGAAAAGCTTAATTATTTAAAGATGTAGATACCTTAGCATTGAATCCAGCTTAGTAGACCGAATGCTTTATGTAATGACTTATCATATCACATTAAAGGTAAGGGGGTTTACAATCTCAACTTATCTCTTCAATTAGGCTCTATTTGTTGCCAGCATAAACTCTTTAGTGTAGAGATAAGTGATATCCCTTGGTTATGTATCTTAGGCCTTGTACATCCTCTCATTGACTTAAAGATCTTAAAATAACTCCTTATAAGGCTTCCTTTATGGCATGGTTCATTACTCTTGTCATTGGGCCTCCAATTCTTCTTAATGGATCATGCAACACATACTGTGATTTTGGACTCTTATGAGAGGCTCCCTTATCTCCTTCACCTACTTAGGCAAATAACCTTGCATGCTTGAAGCCCTTACATGGCTTCAAATATTTTGATTCTTTTGGAAATTGTGCCCTAGGGGCCAATCATTGTACTTTAAACTTTATTATTCAATCAACTTCTCCATTTTGTTATCATATTATTTGAATGTTCACTATTCTTGGATAAATCATAATGATTGTACTAAATGTCTGTGGTTGATAATCTATGTGGGAGCAAAGATGAAATTAAGACCAGTATGACTTTGAAGAGGTATGGAGATACAAATTAAAGTCCTAGGCACTTGCAAGAGTACAAGGTGTTAGACCGACCTGCTATGAGAAAGTTGCATGGATCAAGTCATAAGCTTGTCTCATGTATAACCATGTCACTATGCCCTTTAACCTGAGATCATCATAGATTCCTACATAAGAGTTGCTCAGATTTGACTGGGTAATTATAAAGGCCATGTTCGGGCTTGGTGGTTTTCATGCAGAGGAATGTGAATGGTCAAGATGGAATTTGTCTCTCATATTGTAGAGAGATATTACTGGGCCCCTCGATGAGTGAGTATGAGAAATGTATTGTGATACAATGATGTCAAGGATGTTACATCCCATATGTTTTGATGATAACAAAGATTTGATTAATGTTACAAAAGGTTTTGATAATAAACAAAAAAGTTTGAATAAAGTAACTAAGTTTTCCGTGGTAGGCTAAAGCATTACTCGAGTAGGTACTCAAGTAATGAAGATGAAGTGAAAAATAGAGTATATGAGAAAGGAACGCTGTGAGATTTTTAAAGGTATTACTCAAGGGAGCCCTCGAGTAATGATCCTCCATTACTTGAGGGATTACTCGAGTAATGTGTGAGAAATTGTTCCAGAAAAGCTCTGTCAAAATTTGGATGCCATTGCTCGAGGGATTACTCTAGTAAACAGAAAAGTTTTTTAATCATTTCTTGAGGGATCACTAGAGTAATCAGAGAAGAAATCATCTAGTAGCTTTCGACCAAGAAATGACTAACATTACTCGAGGGATTATTCGAGTAACCAGATATGAAAAAGGTATATTACTCGAGGGATCACTCAAGTAAGTTGAAATGAAAAGATTGAATTACTCGAGTAATCAGGTAAGTAAAGAACTAGGTACTCTCAGCCAATATTTAGATGACATTACTGGAGGAATCACTTGAGTAACCAAAGAAGAAAAGAGAGACTTACTCGAGGGATCACTCAAGTAACCATGTAACCAAAACTTTTTATGAAGTAAATTACTTGATGGAGTAACCGAGTAATCTGGTTAGACAAAGTTGACTTACTCTCTGGCTTATTTTGAAAGACATTACTTGAGGGGTTACTCGAGTAATGGTGATGGTTTACTCGAGTAATCATAACCAGAATTACGTTGTTAAATTGTTTTTGATCTGTTATTCTTTAATTTGTTATCTATAAGACTAATCCTTTCATTGTATTAGTTTCCTAAGTATATTTGTAGGGAAACATTGAAGAGATCATACATTGAGAGAAAAGTCAAATATATCGTCTGCAATGTTTGAAACGCTCACCTACTGCAAACGGCTAATTTTGAAATTTGAAGAATGGTCTAACGAAGCTACGTGACTCTAATGGAAATGTTTGAAATGCTTCCAATGGACATTATAATTCATCTATATATATATATGGAGCATTCAACGAAGAACATATACAACGACAGAGAGCATACGAATACACATACATCAACATATTCTTAGTACTGTATTTCTTATATTCACTCTTTATACTTCAATGATTATATATTTGCTATGTGAGAGAGATTTTCATTACAAATTCAATATTTGTTATTGAGACAACTTAAGGTTGTGGAACCTTGAGTTAGGGATTTGATTACAACGTGTAAGGGGGAGCGAGTGTCCAGTGAAAGAACTTGCTGTGTATTGAGATGTCAAGAAACCACTGAATCTTGGAAGATATAGTGAAACTCTCAGAGAAGTTCTAAGGACTGAACGTAGGTCAAAGTGGTTGTGGCTGAACCAATATAACTCTCAGTGTACATTTTGGTGATAATTCTCCTTACTCTTAACTGCTTTAAATTTCCAGTCAATTTTTATATACACAATAAATTTTCTGGTATCACCCAATTTACCCTCCTCTTAGGTGAAACGCTTATACTAACAAAGGAGTTTCCATTTCTATAGTCAGACTACTCAAGGATCGAGAAAGTAATGATCAGGAATAGGAGGATGACATTCTTTATGCCTCAGCCTAGATTCAAATATCATGTGACAAAAAGGATGTGATATAGTTTTATGACAGGTTGCATCGGTTTATTAATCCTCATATGAATTAGGTAGTCGTAATATCTTGCTGAGGTCACTTACAACTTGTGGGTTATATAGTCATTAACCTACTACCAACTTCATATAGGCCTATAGGGTCACATACAAAAATAGCCCAACATAAGCTATAATGTCCAGATTCATTGAATTTAAGATATGTCTAGATTTAATAAATATAACAGTTAATCTAGGGTATGTTAGAATCCATGTTTTGATGATAACAAAGTGTTAGTACGTTACTTTATTAAGGAATTAATGTTTTTAAGATGTAAACATAAGCCAATTCAATTATCGAATGCATTCACAAGTTCACAAAAAGTTGCAAATCAAAATAACTAATACACTCAATTTTGATGAAGCACTCGAGTTCTAAGAGCTGAAACACTTGAATGTGATCTTACACTCTTGCAAGTGGCATACAGAAGCTGATGAAGAAACCTGAAAATATGCCTTTGCACTTGAGTTTAGGAAGTGTGATCATGCAAGTGTTTTACCGAGAGTCAAGCAGTAGCAAAAACTATCTGATGTACTCGAGTCCTACTTCAACACTCTAATTCTGAGGTCATTTACACTATAGTCCTGTAAGTATAAGCATGAAAGTGTTTTATAAAGAGTGAAGTAGAAATAAGAAATAACAGATGTACTCAAGTTCTGGAGACATGCTCACTCGAGTCTTGAAAGTGAAGTCCTAAAGTGTTTACTCGAGAGGAAACAAGATCCTGAAGCAATAAAGTGTAATCGAGTCTGTGCATATACACTCAAGTGAGGATCTAACACTTGAGTCATACAACAACACTTTTAAGTGAACTATTGCAGATTTTAATGCTGAAGCAGAATCATAAAACTTATAAAATTGACATAAGATGATGCACTCGAGTGAGGAGTAAGACACTTAAGTGTCAACTTGCACTTCCAATGCAAACTTTACACTTTTTGCAGGAACCAAGTGAAGGGATGTTGAACAACCTGAGTGCACGAGTTTCAGATGGTGTACTTGAGTATGACATGAACACTCTTGCAAGTGGAAAGCTTACTCTTACAAGTGCTTGGTAGAGACTACCTAAAATGGTCATATCAGCAAAGAGCACAAAAGTAAGGACTGAAAACTCAAGTATGTCTAGTACAACTTTCAAGTTCACTCACAAGTGTAAAGAGTTAAAAGCTAAAATTTGACATCTACACTCGAGTGAGCCTCAAGAACTCAAGTGTGCTCAACAACACTTCAAGGTGATATCATGCACTTGAAAGTTTTATCAAGATTACTTTACATAGCAGCGCAAAAATCAATGAGCACTTGAGTGTGAAGCTAAAACTCAAGTGTGAAACTCAAGTACACTCGAGTGTGGAACAAAAAATCAAGTACAAAGGTCTTAGAAGCAGAATATGTTATAGAGTCATAGCGAACAATCTGAATGTGTTTAAATATTATTTATTCATTCTATTTTCCCTTGTTATTGTTTCCAAATGATAACTAACATATATTTCAAGTGTGAAATAGGAATTTAAATGTTTGGATTATAGGTTCATATGAAAGAGTCAATTAGCAAACATAATCATTACACATCGAATATTGGACAACTGTCATCATATGTGGTTGACCTACTGGAACAAATGTCTGAAAGCACAAATGATTACATCTTGCTCCACAATGTGACATTCAGTTTCATAATAGAACATCCCGCTCCTCGACGGCATGTTACACAATGGCTATTTCAGACTTGGTATAAATATAGAGCATTAGAGACAAGTCAAGAATAGACACACCATAAGAGCATACATAAAAAAACTTACAATAGTCTCTGTTATCATATTCATCTTTGTATTTGTATTGTACTTCAGTAATTATCTTATCCACTCTATGAAAGAGTCTATAAACACTTCAAATTGTATTTTCAAATTGATCTCAAGGTAAAGGTGTAATATCCTAAATTATAATTAAGGACTAATAGCTAAAAGAGTAACTTGGTCAATATGTTTCCCTTTCTTGAATGATATTTCGTCCAACATAAAGGAAAGGCAAGAGAAAATGATATTTGGCTCATAATTAAAGCATATGGAGGCATTTGGACTTTGGTCAAATATATCATGCTAAAATCAATATAAGTGGAGGCAAAAACCATGAGAGTTTAAGAAGTCTTTTAACTCATTCAAGAGCCATAATTCGGTGGAAATCTCATGGTCAAAGGTTAAGGGAATAAAGAAACAAAATATGATGTCAAGCAAAGAGTTGAAAAGTCAAAAATTTCAACTCCCTTCCCTCTCTCCTTGCAAAGTCGGTTAAGAGGTGTATGTGAGGCCAAAATTCTGATCTCATTTCATCACCTCTCTCTCTCACTTCAGCTGCCATGTTCGTCCAACCAAGAAGAGGAAAGAGAAAGTGAAGAACAAAGTTGAGGTAAGATCTTCTACATGGATTTTCACCTCCTTAACCTCATCTATAGCTCAAGTGACCTTCATGAAACTTGTTCCTCTCTTCCTTAGCTTCATTTCTATGGTTTTTGTTTTTGAAGAGGAGGAGTTTTCAGCCACCTTGCAAGAACAAAAGTTGAGGAATCAAGAAAAGAACACAAGAAGAAGCAAGAGGTGAGTAAGAGCATTATGTTGATGTATATGATGCTTTAATTGGCTGAGTTGTGGTGGGCTATTGTGACAGCCCTAATTTCGTTTTTTAGGGTATATTAGGGATCATAAAGCTTTCATCCTATATATGTGCTTATATGTTGGTTTGGAGGCAAATGAGCTAAGCTTAGTGATTAGATAGTGAAGTGGTTGTTTGTTGTGAAATACCCTAAAATTCTGCCAAAACAGGACATGGGGAATGAGTGGGAATTTGTTCATTTTGATGTTACCATTGTGTTCTACATGAAAAATTATGTGGGAATAGGTTTGGTTGTTGATTTTGAAGTCATTGGACACATTGGTTGAAAATTGGAAAAAACTGTCAAGTGTAACTTTGTGCAGGGCAGTCAGTTTGTAGGGACATTTTGAATGGGCAATTGGTGTCTAAAAATTCTGAAACTTTCCAGTCTTAAAGTTCACATTTCAAGCTTCAAAATGGACATATGATTTGTGTCATTTCGGTTTTTGAGCTGGGAGTTCTAGTTGCCCAAAGTTTGGTGTCGAAACTGGACCTAATTCTGGAGCAGTGTGGAATGTTGTTAATTCTGGAATTGTGTGGTGATTTATGGTAGTGATTCATATTTTTCCTATGAAGAGGACTTCAAGAGCTTTCAATAGGCTTTGGGATCACCTCATTTTGATTTTTCTAGAATTAGTTATGATTTTTCAAAGATGTTGGAAAATTCTGGCAGATTGGTCACCTATGCGAAAATTGAAGATTTTATGGCATAATGTAATATTGTGGAACTTTGAGGTTAGAAATTAGCCTTTTAGGTTAATTGACCACTTTAGCTCCTTAGTTGACTTGATTAATTGACCATAGTGATAATCAACTTAAAGTATTATAGAGAAAAGAACTTGGGAAAGAGATTGACGGGTTGTCCCTAACTTGGTTACAGGATTTGATATTTGCCGTCCTCGTGAGCCCGCAGTGCCAAGAAACGTCGGGAAAGGATCAGGTAGTGACTCTCTCTCTTATACTGTGTGTAATGCTTTGTATGTGTGTGTTATCATGGTTCTGTGATGATTTCTTTGATGTTGCTGAGGTTACAGCTGGTAATAGCTGTCGTTTACAGCGCAAGCTGTCGTTATTGTGATTACAGCGTAAGCTGTCGTGATGAAGATTACAGCGAGAGCTGTCGTATTGTGTATACAGCCGTGAGTGCTGTCGTATGTGGTGAAAACCATGTATCTTTGAGATTGATGCTGCTGTTGTTGCTGGTTGTGATTTATGTGCATGCTTGGTATTTATACATTGTATGAGTGGTTTGTTACTACTGGGATTCTCTCGAATCTCATTCTTTCCTATGACTAACATTTCAGATAGGGCATGTGGCTCAAAGGAAAAGCGGCCAACCCGGAGCAATTAGGACCCTTAGGGGTATATTCGATTTTGGAGACGTTGGTTATCCTTTTAGGACTTGGTTATCCATTTAGAACTTGGGATTACTGTATATTTTGAGATATGGGTGTTATATTTGATTTTGGTTGTGTAATCCCCTAGTGTATATTTATAAACTTCAGATTATATATGTATAGAACCCGGGAGTTGCCGGGGGTTTGGTTATACACTCTGTCATACGTGAATGTAGATAAACTGCACAGGTAATTATATTCGAACTTTGAAATGGAGACCAGGAACAGGAAGAGATTTTGAATGATCTTGTGAAAACCCTACTACAAAGTAGGAAATTGAAATGAGTTTAAGTTATCCGAAGGTCTCTAATCTAATTTAATTATCTAATATCGAATTATAATTACGTGATTAAAGGCAGGGTGTTACAAAAGGGACTTAAGAGGGTAGATTTCCTTACAGGTGAAGCTATAGAGAAAATTATTGTTAGGACTTTCTGCTCATAAGACTTATAAGGTGTAAGCAGGAGAAAACATTGCTGCTTGCAAGACATACAAGGGTGTCAGTAGGAAAGAATGTTGCTACTCATAAGACTTGTATACATAAGTGGGAGAGAAAGGTCATAGGGATTGTTATGCTCGTAAGACTTGTCGTAAGGGGGAGAGAAAGTTCTAGGTGTAGAATATTTTTGCTCATAGTCCTTGTTAGGACAATTGTTGTCTTACGGCGTTTTAAGATCCCACAAATCTTAGAAGATTAGTGAAAATCTTAGAGGTGTTGATCTCTAATAATTAGATGTAGGCCTGGGGTTGGACCAAACAACTATAATTCTCTGTGTGCAAATTCTCCTATCTCTAGTCTCTCTTCATTTATCTCCATAACACTGTAACATACGAAAAGTTTATCACACCACCCAATTCACCCCCTCTTGGGCGAAGCTTGCCTTTTTCATTTGGTATCAAAGCAAGATCTTCTCGGAATAGTTTAACAACTTGAGAAGGATCCATTCTATGGCAACAATAGGTTAAAATATTCTTCCACTCGAAGCTTCTATCACTAGATCTTATGGTTTTGCTAGAGAATATGACGACAATGACAAGAGGTTAGTAATATTAAATAGCAAAACTATTCTAATGATATAGAGCCCCCTTAGCCAGAAGGAGTATTTCCAAATCTTCATGCTGCCAATGGCTAAAGACATGTGGGATGTACTAGAGATCATACACAAAAGTATGTTCAAAATCAAAGTAAATAGAATCAACACTCTAATTACTGAGTATGATCTATTTCTGATGAAACCTGGAGAAAGGATTCTGAATTCAAACTCAAATATACTATCTTATAAACCAGCTATCAGTACTTGGGAAAACCTTTGATCAAAATTCCTAAATGAGAAAGATCCTTAACATTCTTATAAAAGAATGGGAAGCGAAGGTGATAGCTATCGAAGAAGTTAAAGGTGAATCAATGAGATCCGTTGTTGCACTCTTTAGTAGTCTGTATGAGTATGAAGGAAAGCTGAAATTCAAGAAGGAAATGGAAGAGTTCGATGACAAAAAGAAAAGAGGAGTTACCGTCAAAGTCATCAGGGAAGTTGATTCATTAGAAAATGAAGATGAACCTGATGATGATATGGAAATAATCGTAAGAAAGTTCAAGAAGTTCTATAGAAGAGGCCAATGGAACTTCAAGAATAATCAAGGAAGTTCGGGCACGAAAGAAAACAAAGAGCAACAAATTATATGCTATGAATGTGAAAAATAGGACATATCAAGTCCGAATGCTTCAAGAATAAAGATAAGAAGAAGAAGAAAAGAAGGATTACATATCATCCAGGTGAAAGTTTGTCGGACAAAGAAAATGATGACGATGAAGTTGCAAATATATGCTTTGTAGCCAAAGAAGAAGAATCGGACTCCGAGGTAAGTTATTCTGAACCTACTTATGATTAATTATTATTTGAATATAATGCATTGCATACTGAATTCATCAAGGTAGCTAAAGAAAGGGTTAGTTATAAGAGGAAAGTAAAAGAATTAGAAAGTACAGTCATATCATGTTCATCATGTACATCGTGTAAAGAAAAAGATAAAAAAAATAACAAACCTAACGAAAACTTTGGAAAGATTTACTAAAGGAAGTGAAACTCTTAAAGTAATTTTAAAATCACAACATAACGCATGCTAAGTTTGTAATTGGATATAACTATGTTCAAGATAAAAACAGAAGAAAGAAGAAGAAAGGCAATAAGACTTATCTGAAATATTTTAAAAATTTAGTACTCGCATCAAATCCATTTGCATCATGTAATTACTACAATAGGAAAGGCCATTATACTTCATCATGTTATTTTAGAAAGGGAAAGGCCACTGGCACATATAAATGGGTTCCAAAAGGAACACATGTACCAAGAGTAAAACATACTAACCATAAAGGACCCAAGAAAGTATGGGTACCTAAAACTCAATGGTATTACTCTAGGTATGTCTCAAAGAATAATGGGCAACCAAATGGTACATTGAAAGTGGATGATTGAGACATATGTCTGGTGACAGAGTCAAGTTTACCATGTTAGAAGCTAAAGAATGAGGTAAAGTAACTTTTAGAGGTAACTAATCTGGACATATTGCCAGAATTGGTAAAGTTGAAAAATCCAATAGTGTTCAAATCAATGGTGTATATTATGTTGAAGGATTATCCCACAGCCTCCTAAGCGTGAGTCAAAGTACTGACAAAGATAATTGGGTAATCTTTGACCTAGAAGAATGCTTGATAGTAAACAAGAAGGATCTACCGCTTAACAAGGAATCAATCAAAGTAAAGATACGAGCTCAAAGAGATAGTAATTATTATACTATTGATTTAAATTAAAATTCTTCTCAAAACTTTTTCTTAGCAAAACTGAGGAAAGTTGGTTATGGCATAAGCGTCTGGCTCATGTCAATATGAATCAACTTGACAAATTGATTAAAAAGGATTTGGTTATTGATCATCCTAAACTTAAATTCAAAGATGACATGATTTGTAATGCATGTCAAAAAGGAAAACAAACTAAATCTTCCTTTAAAACAAAGAATGAGATTTCAACGTCCAAACCTTTACAATTACTTCATATAGATTTAGTACTAGTAAGAGTAAAAAGTTTTAGATGAAATCTATATACACTAGTATTTTTTGATGTTTTTTTAAGATTTACATGGACTATATTTCTTGTTTCTAAATATGAAAATTTTGCTAAATTATTACATTTTCTAAGAAGGTTTAAAATGATAAAGGTATTTCTATTATTTCTATTAGGACTGATCATAGAGGAGAGTTTGATAATCAACTTTTTGAAGACTTTTGCAACAATCAAGGAATAGATCATAATTTCTCTACTCCAAGATTGCCTCAACATAATAGAGTTGTGGAAAGAAAGAATAGAGTCCTCACAGAGATGGCAAGGGCAATGCACAATGAGAAAGAGATGTCACAAGTGTTCTGGGTAGATGCAATAAGCACTGCATGCTATATCTTAAATCAAGCATATATATGCAAGACCCTTGGAAAGACACCGTATGAGCTTTATAAAGGAAAAAAGCCAAACCTTGCTCATCTACACATCTTTAGATGTAAATGTACATCCATAACAATGGTAAAGAAAATATAGGTAAATTTGATTCAAAGTTTGATGAAGGTTTACTTTTAGGTTATTCAAATAGAAGTAGAGCATATAGAGCTTTTGATAATAGAACATGAATTGTAGAAGAACCATTCATGTTTTGTTTGATGAAATAGACTCAGAAAAAATTTTTTGATGAAGAAGAAATGGATTTGATAAGAAAACTAAAAATCTATCTATTTCAAATTAAAATGATTTTCAAATTGAAGAAAGTGTCGATGATCATGTTCAACCAAAACCGCGGAGACACATGAAAGATCATCCAATTGATCAAGTAATTGGAGATGTTCATAAAGGTGTCAAAACCAGAAATATAATTCATAATGAAGTTACATTCTCTGCATTTATTTCTGAAGTTGAACCTTCAAGTATTGAAGAAGCACTTTCTAACAATGATTGGGTGACTGGTATGCAAGAAGAGTTAAATCAATTTCAAAGAAATCAAGTTTGGGATTTGGTACCTCGGCCTAAAGATCACATAGTCATAGGAACCAAATGGGTTTTCAAAAACAAACTTGATGAATCTGCAATCATTGTGAGAACAAGGCAAGGTTAATTGCCAAAGGCTATAATTAAGTATAAGGTATTGATTATGAGGAAACATATGCTCCAGTGGCATGACTGGAAGCCATATGAGTACTCTTAGCTTTTGTATGTATTAAAGGTTTAAACTTTATCAAATGGACATTAAGAGTACTTTTCTAAATGGTTATATGATGGAGGAAGTATACATAGAACAACCTCCTAGTTTTGAAGATGACATAAAACCTAATCATGTTTTCAAACTCAAAAAAGCTTTATATGGTTTGAAACAAGCACCTAGAGCTTGGTATAAAAGACTAAGCAAATTTATTCTTGATCAAAACTCTGTTAGAGGAAAAGTGGACACTATATTATTCATTAAACATAACATGAATAATTTGTTAGTAGTTCAAATATATGTTGATGATATAATCTTTCGTGCCACTAATAAATCTCTTTGTCAAGAATCTTCAAAGTTCATGTAGGGAGAATTCAAAATGTCCATGCTGGGTGAACTAAACTTCTTTCTTGGACTTCAAATCAAGCAACGGAAGAATGGGATCTTCATATTCCAAACCAAATATTTGAAGGAGTTATTAAAGAAGTGTGGAATAGAAAATGCCAGTGGAGCTGACACTCCAATAAGCACTGTCACACTGCTGGATGCCAATGGGAAAGGCCCTGACTTCAACATTACTAAATATAGAGGCATGATTAGTTCATTACTCTATCTAACAGCAAGCAAGCTAGATATACAATTTAGCATTGGGATGTGTGCAAGGTATCAATCTACTCCTAAGGTACCACATGCAAAAACTAAGAGAATCTTCAGGTACTTAGGAGACACTGCAGAACTTGACCTATGGTACCTAAAAGGAGGAAACAAAATTTGATGGCCTATTCAAATTCAGATCATGGAGGATATAAAACTAACAGAAAGAGCACAACGGATAATGTCAATTTCTTAGAGGCTCTTTGGTCTCATGGTTCAATAAAAAGTAGAACACGGTTTCATTATCCTCTACTGAAGCTGAATACATAGCTATAACAAGTTGTTATTCTCAAGTATTATGACTAAAGCAACAACTTCAGGATTTGGAAATCTACTTGAAGGAGATACCTATTTACTGTGACAATACTAGCACCATTAGTTTGGCCAAGAACCCTGTACAACATTCAAGAACCAAGCACATAGATTTCAGACATCACTTCATTCATAATCATGTTCAAAAGAAGGATGTCAAAGTAGAATTCATTCCTACACACCTTTAACTCACTGATATATTCACAAAGCTGATAGCTAAAGATCAATTTTTATATATACGAAGAGAATTGGGAATGGTTAATCCCAATGAGCTGTAAGATTTGTTTGTTATTAATTATGTTTAATATGGGCTTATATATATGTTTTGATGATTGTTTTTCTAACTTCAGCATCGGAGTACTTAGAAGTTTGTTTTACAGGAATGTTCTATTTACATTCACTAAAATAGAGGTAAATAGAGATTACATGCACTCTTGGTATCGCACTAGAGTGCAAATCATGAAACCCAGGTGCATAATGAACACTCGAGTTCAAACTTGAGAATCATTTACTATGCTTTCAGTCTGTAAAATAGGGATTAGCAGAGAGTACATAAACTCTGAATGAACACTTGAGTTCATCAAAAGTGTTGACACATACTCGAGTGCAAGGTTAACACTCGAGTAGTGGAAAAACACACATGAAAGTACAATAAGAACCCTTGACTCCAAGAGGAACATTGTAGAATAACTTGAGACAAAAGCATAGTTTCCTTAAGTGATCTTGGAGGACTTGAGTACAAAAATGCATGAGGATGGAAAATAAACTTAGGTGTCTACAAGCTATACTCAAATAAGGTACGCAATTACAATTTTCTAAAATCTTGTCTGCAACACTCAAGTGCTAAAGTCACACTTGAGTGCAAATGCACTCAAGTTCATAGGCAGAACTTGAGTATCAAGGGTTTATATCAGTAGGACCAAAAGCTCAAATGACAAACTCGTTCTCTCTCACCCAAGCATTTCTTCACTCAAAAATGTAAACTCGCTCAAACTCAACTATTACTCACTGTATCGTCACCTCTATGACCTTTAATCACCAGTTATAGCCCTTCAATCCACTCCAAACATCAGATTTCTTCTTTAAATCCATATCTTCTTGCCCTAAATCACATAATCCATTCTTGTCAAAATTCTCCAAGTGTTTGTCACTCTTTACAATAGTTCACACAAAGGTACCTCAAGTGACTTAGGATTCTTCCTCCTCATCATCATCATCCTATTCTTTTTTTTCATTTAAGTGATACTCCAAACCGATGCCGACTCTGACTCCAACTCCATCATCAATGCCAACTCCATCTCCTCCAAGGCCAAAAGTCAATAAGAAAAAGGTGACTTTGTTGGAAATTATGCCTTAAGGGCCAATCATTGTACTTTAAATATTATTATTTAATGAATTTCTCTGTTCTATTATCATATTATTTGCATCTTAACTGTGATAACTATATCCTTGGATAAATCATAAAGAGTATCCTAAATGTCCCTAGTTGGTCGTCTATGCTGGAGCAGAGATGAAACAAGACTAGTATGACTTTGATAAGATATGGAGATACGAATCAAAGTCTTAGGCACTTGTAAGAGTATGATGTGCTGGACCGACCTACTATGAGAAAGCTGTATGGCTTAAGTCATAAGCTTATCTCATGTATAAACAAGTCACAATGCCCTTTGACTTGAGGTCATCATGGATTCCTACATGAGAGTTGCTAAGCTTTGAACTAGTTAAAAGTCACCTTTACCCGGGTAATGATAAAGGCTACGATCGGGCTTGGTGGTTTTTCATGCAGAGGAATATGAATGATCAAGATGAAATTTTTTCCTCACAATAGTATAGAGATATTACTTGGCCCCTCAATGAGTGAGTCTGAGAAATGTATGGCTATATTACGATGGAAAGGAGTTTCCATTTCTATTGTTAGACTACTTAAGAATCGAGAAAGTAATTGTCAATAACAAGAGGATGACATTATCCATGCCTCATACTTGACCGATATATCGTGTGACAAAAGGGACATGACATGGTTGTATGATAGGTTGCATTGAGTTAATGATCCTCATATAAATTGGGTAGTCATAATGTCTTGCTAGAGGCCACTTGTGACTTATGGATTAATACAGTTATTGGGCCACAACCAACTTCGTATGGGTCTACAGGGTCGCACACAAGAATGGCTCAACACGAGATAATGTTTAATCTAGGGTGGACGAATTTTATATTTATATATATAATATAAAATTCGTGAAAATAAAATTATATTACATATTGTGTATATATATATATATATGTATTTTCGAAATGCATATATATATATATATA
Organism: Inga leiocalycina; assembly: GCA_963242795.1. Classification (NCBI taxonomy): domain Eukaryota; kingdom Viridiplantae; phylum Streptophyta; class Magnoliopsida; order Fabales; family Fabaceae; genus Inga; species Inga leiocalycina. The sequence goes on from OY725323.1 coordinate 52,593,351, forward strand.
TATTATATTATTACATATTGTGTTAGTTTTAAATTTAATTTTGTTAAGATAAATGAGATTTAATAACTAACGTAATAGAGATATAGTATATCAAATTTAATTTATGAAGATAAATTAAATCTAATGGCTCTTTATTTAGATTAAATAAATATGTTAAATTAAAACTGTTGGATAGATTTAATTTAAAATGAATTTATTTAATTAGCTCATCAAGATAATTAATTTTTAATTAATTTCAAAATTAATATTGACTAATTTTGAAATTCAAATATAGCCCCATGGGTTATAAAATTGATAAAGCAGAAAAACTCAGACACAGATGAGAATTTAGAGCCGTAAGGGAAACCCTATGAGACATCAGAGGCGCTAACACGCAGTTTATGTTAGAGAGAATTCGTGTGGATACCGGTAGAGGGAGCGGACCTGAGGTGTTGGCTCTTAGATATTGAAAAATCCTAAATTTGAGAAGGTACGATTCTTCCTAACTCTGTTTAACGCCATTGATAGATCCTCGATTGGGATTGGCAAAAAATTTTAAATTCTTCCATTGTGCCTACCGATCCTAACAAACTCTTGCTAAGCACCCTAGGCCAAAGGGGAATGATGTTTAACCTCCTCAAAAGAAAGCCAAAGGAGTTACAATCAAAGAATTGATTATAACACGATCGAAGTCAAAGGAGGTACAAGGAAAAGTGAAGAAGAAGACTTTAAAAGTGCCACGTGACTCATCCTCAAATAGCACCTACAACAAACAACTTTGACAAGTAAGGAATAGTCAAAGTTGGATGCCTTGGTTGGCAAGATTGCCTCCCAAGCCGTTGCCTTTGCATCTCATCACTTTCCTGGATAGTCTAGTTATGCTGGTTCATAGTCAGGAGCACCAGCCATGTCTCAAGCATTAGGGGAAGTAGAACTTGATCCTGTCCGTCCAGAAAACTTCAATACCTAGGAATTGAAACCTTTAAACAATAAGGTATATGATACTAAATTCTTTGGTTATAGTTTTTGCCCAGTGGTATATGTAGACCTGGATTATTTTAATGACCATTGTGACCAGAACCTTAAACCATAGCTATCATTTTATCAACCCTGGCTTATTGTGCACCTACCCTATTCACCTACTGTTGTTAGAACCTTTTATTGCAATATGAAGGTAAAAAACATTAAAACTGAAAATGGTGAATTGATAGAGGAAGGGATTGTTACTACTGTTAGAGGCCAATATGTAATGATTACCCCTTATATTATAAACAACATCCTTTACCACAATAAATATATGGTAGTTGGAAGGTGATGAAAAGGTTAAGATTCCTAGATTTGGTATGGCACAAATGAATCATACGAGATTATCTTTTCCTCTTAGTAAAACACATGCTCCATAACAGGAGACTACATTTTCAAAAGATGATAAGGCTCAATCCTCTACAAGAGGTAGATCACTGTCTCCTTCTTCTTCATTCTTTGGTATATCAATTCAAGGCTTTGTGTCAGAGGTGATCCATAAAGCTATGTCCAACCTGAAGAAAGAGTTGTTAGCAGAGTATGAGAAATTGATGGATAAGATGGAATCTCAAGTTCTTAAGTTAGTAGATAAGACCAATTTCAACTTTGATATGATGAAAAAGACACAAGAGGATCACACTAGGTGACTGAATGAACTAGAAACTTTTCTACACACCCACCTACCTGTTCATCCTACCCCTGTCCCTCAGACCTTTGAACCACAACCAACTACCTCTATATCTCTATCCACAACTGTACGAACTACCTCCACAATACTTTTTATATACACCAATCCTATCACCTTAGCCATTATGGATGTCATATTGAATGGTCCATCCTTGCAGTAGCCTGCTACTCAGCCATCTTCACCACCTTTTGTGCCTAACCCTATTGATCCCTCTACTGCCTTATTTACTCCACCACAGTCATCCAATCTTGATCTTATCACTTTCCCTTAGCCTCCCTTTTTTGATGAATACAAAATGGGGGAGAAAAAAGAGTAATGGCATTTTGTGTTTTTAGAGCTTTTGATAGGGGTCATAGATTAAGGGGGAGCATTTTCAAGCTTTCCATGTATTTTGCTCTTTGTAATGAAGCTTGTTAGTAAATTTGTCAATTACTGAAGTTATGATTCAATTTATTGTTCAATTATGAATTCTACAGTCAAGTTACGAATTTTTGAACCATATACTATGACTTGATCTCATCACAAGTGTTGCAGTGAAAAGCATGTAGAAAACTTGATGAAAAGTGCCAAACATCAGCAAACAACTTTAAACTAACTTTGAACTTTGGTAACTTTAATGATTATGCATTTGCAAATCAAATGAGAGTTTTCAAGAAGGTTTACAAAATGAATTAAGTTTTCAAAACCATCACTAAGGTTTTGTCATCATAAAAAAGGAGGAGAATGTTAGAATCCATGTTTTGATGATAAGAAAGTGTTAGTACATTGCTTTGTAAAGGAATTAATGTTTTGAAGATGTAAACATAATCCAATTCTATTATCAAATGCATTTCACAAATTCATAGAAAGTTGCAGCTCAAAATGGCTGATGTACTCGAGTTCTGAGAGCTGAAACACTCGAGTGTGATCTTACACTTTTGCAAGTGTCATATAGAAGCTGATGAAGAAACTTGAAAATTTGCATTTGCACTTGAGTTTAGGAAGTGTGATCATGCAAGTGTTTTACCAAGAGTCAAGCAGTAGTAAAAACTGTCAGAACTGGCTGACACCTAATAGGGGGTAATTAGGTGTATGATAAAAACTTAAGGACTTTGAAAATCTTTTCGCATCTTAACGAAAGTAGTAAGTATGAAGGTAATGAATTATAAGTCAACATTTAAATTAAATAATATATGTTGGAAACATAAGAGAATATTCAAACTGTGATTTATCATTGTTCGGTCCAATATGTGATGGCCTACGTCCAGTCCCTAGGCTCCTCTTGAGATTTTTAAATCCATTATCTTCTTGTTTAATACAAGCACAAGAAAAGCCTTTACAAACCTACAAGTTTAGCCGAGTACTTGTGAAACCTTTTACAAATCTCTCATCAAGATACTTCCCCTTACGACAAGTCTTACGAGCAGAGGGCAATCCCAATGACCTTTGCCTCCTGCTTACCAATGCAAGTCTTATGAGTAGCAATGTTTCCTCTTGATTATACCCCTGTAAGTCTTACGATCAGCAATATTCTCTACTTCTTGCACCTTGTAAGTCTTACGAGCAGAAAGTCTTACCAACGATTCTCTCAACAGCTTCCCCCGTAAGGAAATCAAACCACTCAAGGTACCTCTACTTTGAGATCAATCTATAAATACAATTGAAAGTGTTTCCAAACTCTCTTAGAGTAGATAAAATGATCACTGAAGTACAATACAACTAACTCTCACTCAAATATATGTGATATAGAAAAAAGATAAGAACAGAGAATGGTTGGTCAGAGTGGATGACTCATAATATAAACATGTTGGCATTGTTGAGCTCTCATCATTATCTTCTCTTCTCTTAATGCTATTATATTTATAGTTGTGCTGTAGAAGATAACTATTATAAGTATTTGTCTGTTGGAGTCCTATTGCTTCATTCGACCATTGAGCACATTTGAAAAACTGACTACTATGAGATTTTTGTTGCAGAGCAAAGTGTCCCGTTGAGGAGTGGGATGTTTCATTATGTGCTATATGTCACGTTGTGTTGCGGGATGAATACATTTGAGTTTCCAGAAAATCATTTATGGTGGGTCAATCTTTTGTCATGGTAGGTAGCCGCCATTCAGTTGTAATGATGAAGTTCACCGTAATTGACTTTCTTATTTGAATATGAAATCTGAATGTTTAATATCCTGTTTCACACTTGAAATATATATTAGTTAATGTTTAGATATGATAACAAGTGAAAATGTAAATAATAAACAACATTGAACCACGTTTGGATTTGTTCATTGACTGACTTTGTTTTGTTTTAGTTTCTCACAGTCTCACTTGAGTTCTTCAACTCTCACTCGAGTGCTTGTTTGTTTTATAGTACAGACTTCAGGTTCTGTGTAACACTTGCATCATTTTTATCAAGAGTGTGATTTCTCACTCACGGGTGATGTGGGCCCTCACTCTAGGGCATTGATAATTACTCGAGTGCATCAGTATATCTCAGCTTTAAGCTTCGTTTCTGGACAGCACTTGCAGCTAAATATTCAAGAGTGTATTCTGCACTTCTGAAGTATTGCGTTCTCACTCAAGTGCAGTATGGCTCACTCGGGTGCAATTGATATTTTCACATTCTGGCTTCCTCTCGGGCAAACACTTGCTGCTTATCACTCGCAGGACTCGAGTGCAATCTTTCTCCTCACTCGAGTGTTACCAGTCATGCTCGAGTGCTCTTCACATTTCTCTAGTCATATTTCTTCTTGGGTTAATACTTTCATTTCAACACGTGCATAATGCAAACCTTCACTTTGCTTGAGTGCATTGTTATTCACTTAAGTGTAGCTGAAATACTTCCACTTCATAGCCACTTCTGGACAACACTCACATCAAAATGTCAAGGATGCATTTTTGGGTTTGTGAGTGATATAGGGCCATGTCAGACCCAATTTATTTATTTGATTCTAAATATGGAAAATGATGTATCATAAGAAACCTCTTGTCATATGCATTCCAATGCAAAAAGAATCAACTCCAAACTCCTTGTATTATGTAAGTTATGATCGAAAGAATGTCTATCGCACTAGACTGCACAAGCGTCAAATTCCAGAAAGCATAGCTCCTAGAATATAACTTCAAATTAGATAAATTACCTATCCATGGAAAGCTCTTTGAGTCTAGTTTTATATGGCACTATTCATCTCAATTCGATATGTCGTTTGTGAGTTATATCCAAAATACCAAACCTATCTTGAAAAGTGATGATGATTTCAATGTCAAATTCCACGGATCATATCTCCTTCATCTAGGCTTATTTCAATGTGATCTTGGTGTACATTTTTTGTGTTGTGAGTTTTCTTTCATATGCCACTAGTTTAGGTCAATCTGATATGTGGTTTAAGAGATATTGCCAAAATACTAGACCTCTATCAGGCAAATAAAAAATAGAGTTGAACAGAGTAGCTCTGACACTTGAGTGTGTTCATCCTGCACTCGAGTGCAACACCTCTGACATCGAGTGTTGAGCTCACACTTGAGTGCAACTCCTCTAGAAGTGTCATAACTCATATATAAGTCAACTTAGCTTCGTATTAACCCATTCCAACCACCATTTGATCATAGAAGCCTCCAGTATTATCATAGAAACCTCCGATATCACTTTTAAGAGCTTGAATCTTGACATTTTCATTAGATCTTGTAATTTCTTCTTTCTTCAATATCTCTCTTCTTGATTTGTCTTTTGATAATAATTCTCCATAACCCAATTAAGATATCTTTTATTTTTTTGACTACCTTCAATTTTCTTCTTTCATAGCTTGGCTAATCTTCAATCTTCTTTCTTTGCTTAGCTAATCTACAAGTTATGCAACATTAAATATAGTAGTTAGTCAATGTAGAAGATTGATATACTATGCAAACTTTTTGTTCTTAATATTTGATATCATCAAAACTAATCATGTCTAACACAAACTATCTGATGCACTCGAGTCCTACTTCAAACTCAAGTTCTGAGGTCATCTACACTTGAGTCCTGTAAGTGTAAGCATGAAAGTGTTTTATAGAGAGTGAAGTAGAAACAAGAAATAACAAATGCACTTGAGTTCTGGAGACATTCTTACTTGAGTCTTGAAAGTGAAGTCCTAAAAGTGTTTCCTCAAGAAGAGATGCTGAACAACTTGGGCACTCAAGTTTGAGATGGTGCACTCAAGTGTGACATGAACACTCTTGCAAGTACAAAGCTCACTCTTGTAAGTTCTTGGCAGAGACTACCTAAAACAATGATATCAGTAAAGAGTACTCGAGTGAGGAGTGAAAACTCGATTATGGTGAGAACTTGAGTATAGCTGGTACAAATTTCAAGTTCACTTGCAAGTGCAGAGAGTCAGAAGCTAAAATTTGACATGTACCCTCGAGTGTGCCTCAAGAACTCAAGTGTGAAAAACAACACTTCAAAGTGATATCATGCACTTGAAAGTGTGATCAAGATTACTCTATATAACAATACAAAAACAAAAGAGTACTTGAGTGTGAAGATAAAAATCAAGTGTGAAACTCAAGTACACTTGAGTGTGGAATAAAAACTCTAGTGCAAATGTCTCAGAAGCATAATACAATACAGAGTCATAGCAAACAATCCGAATATGGTTAAATATTAATTATTCATTCTTTTCTCACTTGTTATTGTTTCTAAATGACAACTAACATATATTTCAAGTGTGAAATAGGAATTTAAACTTTCGGATTACATGTTCATTTGAAAGAGTCAATTACAAAGAATATAATCATTACACACCGAATATTGGAAACTGTCATCACATGTGGTTGACCTACGATGGACGAATGTCTAAAACCACAAATGCTGGCATCCTGATTAACAATGTGATGTTCAGTTTCATAATGGAACATCCCGCTCCTTAATAGCCGGTTACACAATCGTTATAAATACAGAGCATCAGAGACAAGTCAAGAATAGATGCACCTCATGAGCATATATTGACAAACTTACCAGAGTCCCTATTTTCATATTCATCTCTGTATTTGTCCTGTACTTCAGTGATTATTTTATCCACTCTATGAGAGAGCATGTAAACATTTAAAATGTATTTTCAATTTGATCTCAAGGTAAATGGACCTTGAGAGGGAAGATTTACTTACAAGTGAAAATGTAGAGAAAATTCCTATTAGGACTTTCTGCTCGTAAGGCTTATAAGGTGTAAGTAGGAGAGAACGTTATTGCTCGTAAGACTTGCATATACGTAAGCAAGAGAGGAAGGCCATAGGGATTGTTCTACTCATAAGACTTGCCGTAAGGGGGAAAGAAAATTCTAGGTGTAGAATATTTCTGCTCGTAGTCCTTGCGAAGATTGTTTTTGTCTTGCGGACATCTGAGATCCTATTGAATCTTGGAAGATTAGTGAAACTCTTGGAGGTGTTAATCTCTGAGGATTGGACGTAGGCCTGGGGTTAGGCCGAACTAGTATAACTCTCTATGTGCAAATTCTCCTATCTCTACTCTCTTCATTTATCTCCATAACACTGTAACATGAGAAAAATTTATCAGATCAACCAATTCATCCCTCCTCTTAGGTGAAGCTTTTGCCTCCTTCATGGTGAACGAATATATATACAAATATCTATATTCAAAATAAGAAAATTAATAATATTATATATAAATATATGTATTTTCGAAATACATGTGTGTGTGTGTGTGTATTATATATCATAATATTATTATATTGTGTTAACTTTAAATTTAGTTTTATCTGATAAATTAAATTGAATAACTAACATGATAAAGATATAATATCTAGGATTTAATTTATAAAAATAAATTAAATCTATTTCTATTGGCTCTTTATTCAGATTAAATAAATAGGTTGAATTAAAACTGTTGGACAGATTTTAATTAAACCATATTTATTTAATTTTCTTATCAAAAGACAATTAAGTGGTAATTGATATGATATGGATTTTGAAATTAATTAAGATTAATTTTAAAAATCTTATATCCATCATAAAATAGAAAGCCCTAACTAGTTATTTAAAAAGGGTGAGCTAGGGTTTCATACAGATAATGAAAAAAAGCAAGATAGAGAGCAATGAGAAAAGTAAACTCTAGAGAGAGACGTTGGTAGTGCTAGCATGTTGTTCGTGTTGGATTCCTATTCTTGTGGATACCGGTAAAGGGAGTTGATCTGACATTAGATGCTTGTTTATAATACAAGAGAATTCCCACAAGGTTTGAAAAATATTTTCAAATGTACAAGCCTAGATAACTATAGCAACTTCGGTTTGCACCGGGGCTCTATTCGCCGGTAGACATTGCCTTGCCCTTCGAGCCGCTAGCCTCAGCTTTAAGGTTTTTCATTTAAAAAAGGGTAAGATTCAAGCTAATGTCAGTAGCAACAGGCAATCAAACATATAGAAGGCAATAATAAATATCCAATGCTCCATGTCATGTAAAATATGAACTCATGATTTATGCACACTGTCTAAGGCCAAATGACATGTTTGCAACCCCGACTTAACTTTTGTCCAAGTCCAAATGACATATTTGCAACCCTGGCTTAACTTGTGTCCAAGGCGAAACAACTATTTGAACCCCTGGCTTATCCATGTGTGCCAACGTTGGATCTCATATCACAGCTAGGTTGTGTTTCCTAGGCACTATCATGCTACAAAAGATAGCACATACAAAGATTATAGATTATTACATGGTGCATGAAAGAAAGTGTTACTACCTAACTCTTTTATAAATTCCTTGGTCGGTCCTACACTTTGGTTCCGGCTCGGGAAATTTTCAGTTCCTATCAAAATTGAAGTTATAAGTAACTGGTTATTACTTGTACCATTACTACCTTTAAATCAAATTCTGCTAGTTATTTAATGCAATTATAACTGTTTTCGACAGTACAATTCTGCACAGTGTAGTTTCACTATTTCTAGAAACTGGCATATTTTTTAGTTAACTTTAGAAATTCATAATTAATTCTAAAAAAGTCAAATTTGACTTATTCCAAAGCCTAAATAAAGCTCTTTATATTTATTTTCATGGAAAAATACCTAAGTCTAACAACTGTACTGACATTGTTACAAAAAATTAGCCAAACCTGCACTGTTCCAGATTTCATTCCAGAAATAGGGCATAAATTTGAAAATTCATGCATTTTAATATACTTGTCAAAAAATTACAAACTACCTATCAAATTAAAGTTCCAGATGTCTACCTTAATCTTGCCAAGTTTCATACTTTTTGGAGTAGGTTTGACAATGAATTTCATTGCACAATGCCATTGCCTCCAATAAGACAATCAAACAACATGCACTTACAACTTGATAAATTTCCATATTTGCATACCAATATCCAAAAATCATGAATATCTATATCCCACACAAATTTTCCTTCTAAATCCTATAGAACTATCGGAATTACAAAATTCCAGCTCCACCCTCTTATTTTACTTCTAGCTGAAAGTTAGGGTGTTAGGAGGGAAAATGTGTTTTTTTAATTTCTCCTTTTTAATCACTTCTTTTCCACTTCTAATCATACAATTAACTACTTAAACACTAAATGAAGTTGATTTGAGAAACTTTTGGCAGCATAACATTGTAGTGTTCATAATCCTAAAATCACAAAACAAGGTAAAACTAAAGCCAAATTCGACAACAACATATTATAGCATAAGAGGATCAAGTATATGAGATTACTTCTTGATTTCTTGGCTTTCTCTCTCTAGGATGCCATTGTTCATTGTCCTTCTCTCTTGATTTTTCTTGCTAAACATGATTCCAAGATCAAGAAGAGGTTAGGAGAAGTTCCTATGTGATGTAAAAGGCAAAAGGACTTGAAATCAAGCCTCTTACCTTAGATTTTAGCTTCTTGAACCCTAACTCCTCTTGTGTTCTTCAAGCTCTTTAAACACTCTTCTCTCTCTTTATTTCGATGGTATAGGATGAAAAGGAGGTGTTGGAAAAAATATGATGATGGTTTAAATATCTCTCACACCTTATTTAAGATATAATATTTTATTGGAGTTATGACATGTGTTTTTCTTTGCACTTATCCTCAATTAAATTGGCAAAATCCCTTCCCTTTCTTCAACCTAAAATAACGGCAAGGGTTTCCAAATGAACCAATTTGACCTCTTTAATTGCCCCTTGAAATTACCTTGTACTTAGCCCTTCAATTACCACTTGTCTTTGACTTTTCAAACTCCCCTTTTTGCTTCATCTTTTTACTTGGCTTAAAATAAAACATGGCATAGCTAGCTTCCAAGTATTTATTTTCCCCCTTATTTCCCTGCTTGGATGAAAATTACAAGAGAAATGGGAAATAAAAGTTGCTTATTGTTTTGTTGGCAAATTACCTTTTTGCCCTTACATTTTTGTGATTTGTTATAATAAATCATTTCTTGCTTTTTTCTTCTTTGATTTGGCCGAATTTTAACATATTATTGGTCCATTATTTGTGCTCTTTTATTCTCTATTTTGGGCTTAAGTAATGGGCTTTTTGGAACAATCAAAAATTAGTTTTATGGCTTGCTTTAGCTTAATTCTCATGATAATGGAAATTTACTAGCTTCTTGAATTCCACATACACCAAAATTCACCATTTTATTTCATTAAATGCCACAAATAATTACAAAGCATATTGGTGAATAAATATAGGGGTGTTACAGCTCCCCCCTAAATAATTTTCAACTCCAAAATTTGCTACACATACATAGCCATAAAATTCCGGATAATGTTTCTGCATATCATATTCTGTTTCCCATGTGGCTTCTTTAAGAGATAACCATAGACAACTTTGATGAATGGGATACTCTAGTTTCTGAGTTGTTTCTCCTGCAATCAATAATTCAGTCAATTGTGACCTTATTTGATAAATCATCCTGCATATCCACATTTTTGTATTCAATCACATGTTCTAGATCGGGTTGATATTTCTTCAACTAAGAAACATGGAAGACATCATGTAACTGACTCAGATTTGATGGTAAAGATATCTGGTATGCTACTAGCCCATTCTTCAATAAGATCTCAAATGAACCAATGTACCTCAGATTTAGCTTCTTCACTTTTAATGCTCTACCAATGCCCATGATCAGTGAAACCTTTATAAACACATGATCACCGACTTCAAACTCTAAAGGTTTTTGCCTCTTATTTGTAAAGCTCTTCTGCCAGCTTTAAGTAGTTAGTAATCTCAGCTTAATCAACTTGATCTGCTCTATTGGCTGATCAACTATATCTGGCTCAAGTAAACATCTCCTGGACAACTCCATCTAGCATAAGGGCGATTGACATTTCCTTTTATACAACACTTCATAGGAGCTATTTGAATGCTGGAATAATAATTGTTTTTTTTGTATATGAATTTTGTCAAGAGAAGGAATTGATCCCAACTACCTTAGAAATCTTTCATACACACCTTCAGCATATCCTCTAGTGACTGGATTGTTCTTTCAGTTTACCTGTTTGCCTGAGGATGATAGGTTGTACTGAATCAGAGCTTAGTACTTAAAGACTTATGCATTGCCCTCTAAAACTTGGAAGTGAATCAAGGATCTCTATCAAATACGACATTCTTTTGTGTACCATGTAGGCATATAATCTCTTTGATATAGATTTCTGTGAGTTTATAAGGAGAGTAATGAATATTGATTAGGAGAAAATGGGTTGTCTTCATGAATAGATCCACTATTACCTAAATTGCATCATGATTTTAGACCTTAGGTAATCTTATTATGAAATCCATAGTAATACTCTCCCATTTCTACCCAGGAATTGTAGGATTTTGTAGAGGCCCTAATAGTCATTGATGCTCAACTTTCACTTTCTAACAAGTAAGCAACGAGAAATAAACCTTGTCAAATCTCTCTTCAATATGTGGACTTCAGATTGTGGTACATCTTAGTTGCTCCTGGGTGTAGAGTATATTTACTCTTGTACGCCTCTTCCAAGATTTGCCACTTCAACTCTATTTGTGGCGGAACATATATCCGCTTGTTGTATCTAACTAGCCCACTTGGTGACAAGTCGTGTTTGTGAGTCTCTCCCCTTACGATCATATCTCTGATAGACTGGGCATATCTATCTTGCATCTGTGCTTCTCCTATATTTGCTCTCAAGTTATTCTCTTCCTGACTGATATTGCTAATGTTGATTATAATCTAATTCGACAAGTTGAGATCTCTGAAGTTCTCAATCAGCCTTTGTTCATGAATCATGACGGCTATACTACCTGCACTACTTTATGACTCAATGCATCTGCCACTACATTAGCCTTGCCTAAATGATACTTGATTTCTAGATTGTAATCTTTGATCAACTTCATCCACCTGCACTGTATCATGTTAAGCTCTTTCTTATAGTACAGATATTTCAAAATTTTGTGGGCACAGTACAGTTTTACGGTTACCCCATAAAGATAGTGCCTTTAGATTTATAGTGTGAACACAATTGCTACTCACTCAAGATCAAGTGTAGGATATCTCTATTTTTTAGCCTTCAGCTGACGGGATACATATGCCACTACTCGGCCTTATTGCATCAAAACATATCCTAATCCATGCCCACTGGCATCTGTGTAAACTACGAAGGTTAAGTACAAATATGGGATGGTCAACACTAGTACTATGGTTAATTTTTGTTTCAACTCTGCGAAGCTCCTTTCACAACTGCCGTCCCACACAAAATATTGAGCTTTTCGTGTTAACATAGTCAATGACAAAGCTATTTTGGAGAAATTCTGTATAAATTGCCTATAATACCTGGCAAGACCCAGAAAACTTTGTATCTTAAATACATTTTCTGGCCTCTACCAATTCATTAATGCTTCCACCTTGTTTGGATCCATGAAAACCCCTTATTGTAAGACTATATAGCCTAGAAATTTAACTTTTGAAAGCCAAAACTAACATTTGCTCAACTTGGCATAGAGTTGCTTGTCCCTCAATATGTTCAGTACAATCTTCAAATGGTGTTCATGCTCCGCTCTACTTTGATAGTACACTAGAATATATCCATAAAGAATACCAAGAATTGATCCAAGTATGGATAAAAAATTTGATTCATGTAGTCTATGAACACTACAGGTGTATTAGTCAGCCCAAATGGCATCACTAAAAACTCATAATAACCATATCTTATTCTAAAAGCAGTCTTTGACACGTCATCATCCTTCATTATGAGTTAGTGATACCTAGATTTCAAATCAATCTTTAAGAACACACCGAAACCTAATAATTGATCAAGTAAACCATCGATTATAGGAAGTGGGTACTTGTTTTCTACAGTTACCTTATTTAACTCCCTATAATCACTATAGAGTCGTAGGCTTCTATCTTTCTTTTTAACTAAAAGCACTGAAGCTCCCCAGGGTGAGACACTGGGCCTAATAAACCCTTTCTCTAGCAGCTCATCAATCTGCTTCTTCAGCTCTACCATCTCGCTTGGAGCCATTCTATACAGGGCTTTAGATATCGGTCTTGCTTTAGGCCTAGTCTCAGTTGCGAACTCTACTTCCCTATCTGTGGTTAATCTGCTGATATCCTCTAGAAATACATTAGGAAATTCATTCACTACAGGGATATTCCCTAATACTGTTCTAACCTCTATTGGTATTGAGAAAAACATGATGTATTCCTAACAACCATTATGTAAGCATCTCTCAGCCTCAAGAGAGAAAGTTTAGGTTGATCTTTGCATTAGCTATTGATGATAGATTAAGGTAAATAACCCTTTTGTTTTTACAGTCCAACAAAATGTTGTTTGCGGTCAGCCAGTCAATCCCAAGAATTCCTTCTAGTTTATTCAAGGGCTAATAAATTAGATCTACTATAAACTCATGTCAATCTATGTTTACAATGCAATTTAAGCAAACTTCTATTGTGATGAATCCATTACCTGTAGGCGTAGATACCTTCAGATCATACAAAAATCAATATGTACTCAAGCTTAGCCATCTTATGCAGTCGTATGCAATGAATGAATGACTAGCTCTTGAGTCAAACAATGCCTGTACCAAATTGCTATTGAGAGAAATCATACCTCGTATCAGCTCAAGCAATTTTCGGGCTTCTTTCTACGTTAAAGCAAACACTTTACCTTGCACTTGCTGTCTAGGCGCTCTGGGCTCTTTTCGCTGTCGACACTCCATAGTGATATGTCTTAGTTTATAGCAGTTATAACAAACAATCTACCCTACTGGCACTGGCGTCTGCTTTGCTTGACTACATATCTGACCAGGATGGTAAGCCATGCCACAGTATCTGCGCATTTTATTCCCAAAAGGTCTTTGGTTAACTCAGTTGTCAAACTAGTTTAGCTTTTTACTATTCCTACAGAAGAACCACCCTGGTATATGGGCTTCTGTGAAGAGTTCCCACAGTTATATGTGTTCTTATTACTAATATTTTTGTGGGTGTACTACTCCAATAAATTGTGCTTATAATTTAGTACTCTTCAATTGCCTTATTGAATACCTTGAAATGTCTAGAGATGAGCTTTTCCTTGACTCTAGCTTTAAACCTTGTATCATCATGCCAGAGCTCCACTCTTCGTTGTCACGATATTTCAGATATGAGGAGTATCGAGAAAGCTGAATATACTAAGCCAAGTACTAGTCGAAACTCTCCTTTTCACCTTGTTGTATTATTAGAAATTATGTCTTTTAGGCCAATCTCATTGACCAAGGAAAATACTTCTCATTGAGCTTTCTTGAAACACTTCCCACGTCATAGGAATATTTAAGCCCTGCAGAATTAACTTGGTACATATCCACCATTTGTTGATATCTCTTTCTACCTTATAGAATGTCAATCATGCCTTTATATCATCTGGGCATTCCAGTATTTTGAAAATATTTTCAAGATGGGACAACCAGTCCCAACGGCTTGGGAATCTAGCTTCCATTGAAAAATAGTTGGTTCATGTTGGTTAAATCTATTCACCCTGGTTTGCATACTCTTAACCTCGACAATAAGGCCATCAGGAACCTCTGGGTCAGGCTCTAGAGGCTGTGCATGACCACCACCCTATCCACCAGGGATATTATGTGCTTCCCCATCTGCATTTTGTTTCTGTTATACCTCCCTGAAATCATTTCTTTACTAGTACAAAATCTGCATTTTAGATCAGCTCACTTATACCGGCAATATAGGGAAAAGGTTGAAAAAGTATAACCAGTGGCATTTTTGTAATTATAGAGAATATTTGAGACTGGTTCCCCGGATATAAGGTCTTAAAGATACTATTTAGAATTTATGTATTCGTAACCGGTCTTAAAAGGATAAAATAATTAAAAATAAATATACTTTTTAGATTAGTTATTTCTATAACTGGTATAAAAAAAAGTCCTGCAATTAAAAATAATGTTTTTTTCTTTTTAGACCAATTATAAGAATCGGTTATATCTTATAATCTGTCTAAAAGTTGAAAATTTTTAGACTGGTTACTGGTATAAAAAAAAGACCAACAATAAAATATAATTTTTTTTACTTTTTAGACTGTTTATATCTTATAACTGATCTAAAACTTGAAAATTTTTAGACCGGTTATTTTAAAAACTAGTGTAAAATATATATTTAAGACCGATTGTTTTAAACAACCGGTCTTAAATATACGCGCCCTAATTAAAATTTCACTCTTCTCTTCCTCTCACCGAATCTTAGCTTGCTCTCTGAATTCACTTTTCCTTGAAAATCCTCTGACAGTGTTCTTGTTCACAACTCTGCCATCCTCTTTCTCTCTAACTCTGAAGCAATCGTTCTCTCTAAACTTAATATCAAAATCTAACCTACAGCATTATTGTTCACAATCTTAGGGCCGATATTGGGCTAGGTCTGTATTAGCTGAGGAAGAATTACTAGCTATACCTTATTGGTAGTCGAACTTCATTTCATCATCAATCGATAACATTCCAACTCTAACTCCACCTCCCTTAAGCCGTACCGATCATTCTTCTTCCAAATGGGGGCACAAAGAGTGATTACTTGTGAATCAACTTTCTAGGTTTATTTTGATTGCTATTAATAATTTGAACTTGATCCTTTTGTTATTATTTTGGATGGATTTAACCATGTTTGGCATTAGATCCTGATATGCTTGAAGTAGGAAATGGAGGTGTTTTGTTTTATGATTATGGATTTCTTTGAATATGCCCAATGTTGCTTTCTATCTTGCTCTCACCATTAAACTCAGTGATGATAACTTCAGATACTAGCTTAATGATCACATTATGATATTTTACTTATACTTTCTTGTCTTGAATTGCTATTAATGATCACATTATGATATTTGCTGTGTGAGTTTGAATTGAATATAAAGTTATGAAAATTCTGAATAGCTTTGCAATGCAAGTTTTGAAACTTGTATCTATATATACCTTTATTATGAAATGTTGCTTGGTTCTTATCATGCCATAATTTATTGGTATATTGCTACAAGTATAGTTATTGTCTCCTGGTATGCATGCTTCTTAATTTTGTTGAAATCTCTAAAACTCTGTAGTTGTTTTTTTGTCTGTCCTTTTGCTGTTGGATAGGGTACTACAAGGTGTTGAAATATATTGATCATAGTTGGATAAAAGCTAAACGAACGAGTGTTGAATACGGTGAGGGGTTTTTTAGACTTTGCTAGAAGAAATACTAATGATGATAGAGAGATATTTTATTGCCCTTGTATAGTATATTTGAATGAAAAGCAACTAGGTGCTACAAATATATACACACACACATTCAATTAAAGTGTTTTGATTCTATTATTAGCTAAAGTTTTGATTTTTTGTCAAACTATAATATTAAAATAGGGGAAATAAAAATGTGTAGCAGCATACCTTAATTTTCCGATTGTGTGTGATAATGTGTTGATTTTCAATGATTTATTGTTGTTGCTTCTGTGGAATGTGGGTTGTAGGAAGAATGATGTAAGTTACACCAATTGAAATTGTGTTTTAAAATGATTGATAAAATGGGAATGTCTAAGAGAAGAATTTATTTAGGGCATAGGAAGAATGATTTATTATTGTTGCTTCTATGAAATGTGGGGTGTAGGAAGAATGATGTAAGTATTACACCAGTTGAAATTGTGTTTTAAAATTCTTGATGAAAAAGCTGCTGTATAAGGTATTTGTTATAATGTGTAAGAGAAGAATTTATTTGGATGTCGCTGAAATGGTTTGCTGGGTAAAATATTTTAACAGGGGAAATGATTTGCTATGTATAATTTAACAAAAATATTTTAAAAAATTGGAAACTTCTTAGACCAGTTGTTGATAAAACCGGTCTAGAAAATGACATTTTAGACTGGTTGTTTATACAAATGGTTTGAAAAGTATGACTTTTAGACCCGTTGTTCAAACAACCAGTCTTAAAAGGTATACTTTTTAGACTGGTTTTATCAACAACCGGTCTAAAAGAATGACATTAAGACTAGTTATTTCAACAATAAGTTTAAAATGTCGTTATTTTAGGCCGGTTGTATAAAGAACCAGCCTAAAAACTTATTTTTTAGACTAGTTACTTAACCGGTCTAAAACATAAAAGACTTTTTAGACTAGCTGTATCAAGACCTCTTCCAGAACCGATCTAAAATGTCATTTTTACCCGGTCTTAAAAGTGTTTTTTCCACCAGTGCTTTATTCATTCATCATGATCTGCTGTTCCTTCAACATACCCAGTAGCTATTGCATTGGGTCAGGTCTAGAGCCTGGTTCTTCATTATTGTTTCCATGCCAACCCCCATCTCTACCTTATTTATGGCTTCTACCCCGGCTTCTACCACCGCATCTTATTCATGCCATCTTTATAATTCACTATACATGAAAATAGAGAAGGAATAAATTTCATATAGATACAAGGGCATTTTTGTCATTTCATAAAAATTTTGAGCACACAAGTATGTCATACATATCACATAACATGTAATTACAGCAGTTAGGAAGTCTTCATATCCTAACTATACATGAGGCTTCCCAGGGGGTCACCAATCCCGTGATTGCCCTGAGTTAAGCACTCTTAACTTTCTATGTAATAGTACAAAACACAAAGATTGGCTTTATGCTATCCACCGGTTTCCTACGATCACCCTTATTTTAAAAGACTTGTAGACAACCTCAGGTCACCCAAAATAGAGTTCTTAGACCCCAACATCACTCTTGGTACATGTGTCTCTATATAAAGTTTGTGATATGCTTCAAAAACTCCCCAAGGTAGTCATTCGGGCCTCTCTCAACTATGTAATTATTCTTCCTATTCCAAAAGGTCGTGTCTTGGAAGAAGTCCATGGTTGTAAAGATTCAGAACTCGTCTGATAGATCTATCTCCAACAGCTCCTGACTTTTGTACAAAGTGTCCACTACACCCAGGTAGGTAAGGTGCTAATTTATTGGGGTATTGTATACTCACACTGCTCGTCTATACCTACCTCTCTTATATTCCCACAGCTCCTCGTATTGCTGCAGGTCAAAAGGCACGTGTACCGTCTCCACTCGGGAGATGTCAACTATGCTCAATCCTCCTTAGATCCATCCGACAGTGAATGTCTCGACTCTCCCATTAATGACCCAACTGGTGATACTAGCCATGGCTCTAAGCCATATATTGGTCTCACTGGTATACTCTTCCTAGATGTTCTCCTTATCCTAGCACCACCCAGTACCCAGTACTCCATATACAGCTATCCCTCAGGGATCCACTACTCCAGGGGACGCTGGTTCACCAAAGGGAGTGATCGCTCATGCTGTCATCATTGTCATTCGTGCATGATTTCCTATAACCATGAAAACAAGACCATATCAGTATACTATTCTAATAATTCTAGAACCATTTTATGCTCTGATACCAAAAATGTCAAACCCCTTAACATTTTACTTTTTGTAGAGTATTAGGAGCGTAGTTTCATAAGGCATACAGAAATAGTGGAAACATACTGACATTAGATACTTCTTTACCATATAGGAGAATCCCCATAGGGTTTGAAAAATATTTACAAATGTTTAAGCCAGGTAACTATAGTAGCTTCAGTTTGTACTAAGACTCTATTTATCGGTAGCCACGCCTTTCCCTTCATGCGCTAGCCTCAGCTGTAAGGTTTTTAGTTTGAAAAAGGATGAGATTCAAGCGAATCTTAGTAGCAACAGGAAATCAAACATATAGAAGGCAATAATAAATATCTAATGTACTATGTCATGTAAGATACGAACTCGTGTTGTGTGCACACTATCCAAGGCTAAATGTTATGTTTGTAACTCCGACTTAACTCATGTCCAAAACCAAACGACATGTTTCTAACCCCAGCTTAACTCGTGTCCAAGGCCAAACAACTATTTGAACCCACAGCTTATTCACGTGTACCATGGCTAGATCTCAAATCACAGCTAGTTCATGTGTCCTAGGCACTGTCATGCTATAGAAGATAGAACATATAAATCATATAGATGATTACATAGTGCATGAAAGAAAGTGTTACTACCTGACTACTTTATCAATTCCTCAGTCTGTCTTAGACTTTAGTTTCGGCTCAGGAAATTTTCAGTTCCTATCAAAATTAAAGTTAAAGTAACTGATTATTACTTGTACCATTACTACCTTTAAATCAAATTCTGCTAGTTATTTAATGCAAGTATGACAGTTTCTGCACAGTACAATTCTGTAAAGTGCAGTTTCACTTTTTTCAGAAATTGGCAGACTTTACAGTTAACTTTGAAAATTCATAATTAATTCTAAAAAAGTCCAATTAGACTGATTTTAAATGCTAAATGAATGTATTTAAATTTATTTTCATGGAAAAATACCTAAGTCTGACCACTGTGCTCACATTGTCCTCAGAAATTCATCAAACCTGCATTGTTCCAGATTTCCTTTTAGAAACAGGGTGTAACTTTGAAAATTCATATCATTTAATATACTTGTCCAAAAATTACAAACTACCTATCAAATTAAAGCTCTAGATGTATACTTTAATCTTGCCAGTTTCATATTTTTGGACTAAGTTTACAAATGAATTTCATTGAACAATACAACAGCCTCCAATGAGCCAATTAAATGGCATGCACTTACAACTTCATAAATTTCTAGATTTGCATACCAACATCCAAAAAACAAGAACACCTATATTCCCACACAATTTTCCCTTCTAAATCTAATAGAACCATAAGAATTATAAAATTCTAGCTCCTTCCTCTTGTTCAGCTTCTGGCTGAAAGTTAGGGTGTTAAGAGGGAAAATGTGCTTTCTTTATTTCTCTTTTTTAATCACTTCTTTTCTACTTCTAATCACACAATTAACTACTTAAACACTAAATGAAGATGATTTGAGGAAATTTTTATAACATAACATTTCAGGGTTCATCATCCCAAAAACACAAAACAAGGCAAAACTATGACAAATTCAACAACAATGACAACAACATCTTATAGCACAAGAGGATCAAGTTTATGAGATTACCTCTTGAATTATTGGCTTTCTCTCTGTAGGATGCTAGAGTTCACTCACTTTTTTTTGTTGATTTTGCTTGCTAAACATGATTTCCAAGATGAAGAAGAGGTTAGGAGAAGTTCCGATATGATTTAGAAGCCATAAGTACTTGAAATTAAGCCTCTTACCTTAGATTTTCTCTTCTTGAACCCTAACTCCTCTTGTGTTCTTCAAGCTCTTTGAACACTCTGATCTCTCTCTATTTTGATGGTGTATGACGAAAAGGAGGTGTTGGCAAAAAGATGATGATGGTTAAAAATATCTCTTATACCTCATTTAAGATATAATATTTTATTGGAGGTATGACATGTGTTTTGGTTTGGGCTTATACTCAATTAACTTGACAAAATTCCTTCCCTTTCTTTAGACCAAAATGACACCAACAAGGGGTTCCAAATGAACCCATTTGGACTCTTCAATTGCCCCTCGAAATTACCTTGTACTTAGCCCTTTAATTACCACTTGTCTTTGACTTTTCGAACTCGCCTTTTTGCTTCATCTTTTTACTTGGCTTAAGATAATGACACATGGCATAGCTAGCTTCCAAGTATTTATTTTCCCCGTAATTTCCCTCTTTGGATGAAAATTGCAAGAGAAAGGGGAAATCAAAATTGCTTCTTGTTTTATTGGCAAATTACCTTTTTGCCCTTACATTTTTGTGATTTATTATAATAAATCATTTCTTACTCTTTTCTTCTTTAATTTGGCCAAATTTTAACATGTTTACTTGGCCATTATTTGTGCTCTTTTATTCTTAATTTTGGGCTTAAGTAATGGGCTTTTTGGAAGATCCAAAAATTAGTTTTATGACTTGTTTTAGCCCAATTCTCATAGAAATGGAAATTTACTAGCTTTTTGAATTCCAAATACACCAAAATTCACCATTTTATTTCATTAAATGCCATAAATAATTACAAGGTATATTGGTGGATAAAAACAGGGTGTTACAGCTAGCTCCTTAAGATAAAAAAGAAAGATTGAACAAATAAGAAAAGTATGTTTTTCTACTACTAAATTTAAACGTCGTTGACAGATCCGTAGTAGGGATTGGGTTACTTTTGAATTTTAATTTTTTGCTATGCCTACCAATCCCAACAGTGATATCAAATCCAGGTAAATTGTGCGTTTAAGTTGAGTTTGAGGTTTCATCACAATTATAAATTGTATATGTGATATATTTCTTTGGATTTGATTGATGGTGATTAATCGTGAAGGATAGGAGACCAAGGAAAACTTGACCTGCCTTTAGTACTCTTGTGTTATTGGTTTGTTACATTCAAAATCTCATCAGCAGTATGTTGAGTAGAAACATGTGGGGATCTCTTACATGAAATGTTAAGGATGAATAACTTAAGAAGATTCATAACTATTCTTGGAGACATGTGATGCCTCTACTGCTAGTGGCAAAAGGCTTGAAAATCAAGCAAAATATGAGGAAGCTAGTATTATAGAAGCCAACTATACTAAATTAGAATGCCTATGCCTTTCTAGTACTAATAGGATCATTCTAATTAAAAGTTGGGATCACTCTTAATTTCAACAAGGAATTACTAGGACTGCCGAGGCTAACTATTTGTAGGGCGACATAATCATAACATCTATTGCTTTTCATGTTGTATGAATTGTTATTTGTAGTGGTTTTAATTTCTAAAATTATTTGGGTATGGTGAACAATATGGCTCTAGTTTTACAAGGGTTGTAAATTTTTTTAAAAATACGGTCTACATGCCATGTCTTCCTTTATATAGTCTAGATGTACATTCTCTTCTTATCTCACTCTCCTCGTATGTTTAAATGAGGTTTCTCAATGTATTTTCTTTTCTTATTAGAGAGGTCCTCTCATTGGCTTGAGAGGATATAGGATAGGTGAGCCATATTGTGTCATGTTTAAATTATGTTTCTTTTGATTATATTATTACATGCATATTTTACATATATATGCATATTTGTGTAAGATACAACTATGATATATGTATTCATATAAACGAAATAATTAATTAAGCCCTCCAAATAAAATCTTAAGTCATAACGCCATCAATTACTGAATACTTGTCAAAACCTAGATCGCTTAATTTTAGGTTCCACCAAAGTAGATGTATTTGAGGTATATTGGTGAAACAAGAGTGAGTAATGGTGCTACTCACAAAGATTCATTATTCTGTTGACTTAATTAAGACTAACGAAATGGTTTGGATCTTAAGGCATTAGATGGGATTAAACATGACAGATCATATGATGATTGAATCCCATAAAGATCTAAGTGTTACGTGTGATGTAATTGTCAAAGAGGTTACCTACCTAAATAACTTGATTTAAGCATCTTGAAAAAGCGGACTTAATTTTAAGCGCAATATAGATCTTAGCCTACTAATTATTACATTGAGGGTTGTTAATTTAGTAGGAGATTAGTAACCAAGTTTACATATTTATTGTAGAATCATGTCGACTAGTAATACAGCTACACTATCATTGTGATCATTCCTTGAGAAGGAAACTCAATGGGACAAACTTTCTTGACTGGTTCAGGAACTTGAGAATTGTTCTCAAATAGGAAAGAAAAGCATATGTCCTAAATCAACCTATTCCTGAGGAGCCTAAAGCTAATGCTCCAAGAGCTCAAAAAGATGCTTACATGAAGCATAAGGAAGACTCTATGGATGTAGGTTGCTTGATCTTGCCACCATGGTTCTAGAGCTCCAAGAGATCTAGAACTTATGGAGGCTCATGAGATGATTATGAATCCCAAAGAAATGTTCTAGCAACAGGCAAGACAAGAATGGTATGAGACCATAAAGGCCTTACATTCTTGTAAGACGGCTGAAGGTCCATCAGTTAGTGCTCATGTGTTAAAGATGAAAGGCTACATTGATCAACTTAGGAGGCTTTAATTTCCCATGGGCCAGAAGTTAGCTACAGATTTGATCTTGAAATCACTCCTAAAAAGCTATGACCACTTTGATATGAACTACAACATTAACTATTGGGACCGGCAGGCATAGCGGAAGAATTTAAAAATTTTTTGCCAACCCAATCGAGGATCTATCAATAGTGTTTAAAAAGAGTTAGAAAAAATCGTAACTTTTTGAATTTAGGATTTTTTGATCTCTAGGAGCCAACACCTCAGGTTCGCTCCCTCTACCAGTATCCACACGAATGCTCTCTAATATAGACAACATGCTAGTGCCTCTAATGTCTCCTAGGGTTTCCCTTGCCACTCTAAGTTCTCATCTGTGTCTGAGTTTTTCTGCTCTATCAATTTTATAACCTATGGGGCTATATTCAAATTTCAAAAGTAATCTTTATTAATTTTAAAATTAATTAACAATTAATTATCTCAATGAGTTAATTAAATAAATTCATTTTAAATTAAATCTGTCCAACGGTTTTAATTTAACCTATTTATTTAATCCAAATAAAGAGCCATTAGATTTAATTTATCTTCATAAATTAAATCTGAGATAATATATCTCAATCATGTTAGTTATTAAATCTAATTTATCTTAGTAAAATTAAATTTAAAACTAACATAATATAATAATATCATATAATATATAAATATACATATATATATATAAATATATGTATTTCGAAAATTCATATATATAATATTATTAATTTTATTTTCACGAATTTTATATTATATATATATAAATGTAAAATTCATCTACTCTAGAATAAACATTATCTCATGTTGGGTCATTCTTGTGTGCGACCCTATAGACCTATATGAAGTTGGCAATAGGCCAATAACTGTACTAACTCACTAGTCACAAGCGACCTCTAGCAAGACATTACGACTACCCAATTCATATGAGGATCGTTAACACAATGTAACCTGTCATACAACCATGTCATGTCCCTTTTTTCACATGATATATTAGTCAAGGATGAGGCAAGGATAATGTCATCCTCTTGTTCTTGACCATTACTTTCTCAATTCCTGACTAGTCTGACAATAGAAATGGAAACTCCTTTCCATCGTAGTATGGCCATACATTTGTCAGACTCACTCATCGAGGGGCACAGTAATATCTCTTTACTAATATGAGGGACAAATTCCATCTTGATCATTTATATGCCTCTGCATGAAAAGCCCCCAAGATCGATCGTAGCCTTTATCTTCACCCAGTCAAAAGTGACTTTTGACTAGTTCAAAGCTTAGCAACTCTCATATAGGAATCCATGATGACCTCAAGTCAAAGGGCATTGTGACATGGTTGTACATGAGAAAAGCTTATGACTTGATCCTGTAGCTTTCTTATAATGGGTTGGTCTAGTTCCTTGTACTCTTACAAGTGCCTAAGACGTTGATGCATATCTCCATATCTTATCAAAGTCATACTAGTCTTGTTTCATCTCTGATCCCACATAGATGACCGACTAAGGACATTTTAGGACAATCTTTATTATTTATTCAATGATAGAATTATCACAGTTAACATGCAAATAATATGATAACACAATGAAGAAATTCATTAAATAATAATGTTAAAGTACAATGATTGACCCTTAGGGCATAGTTTCCAACATCCTCCCACTTACACTAAGTACAATCATTAACTTGTCTAATTCCCATTATCCTAACATGATGCTCATACTTTGCCTGTGCAAGAAGCTTGGTAAGAGGATCAATAATATTGTCTTCTCCTACTACTTAGCATATTTTTATATCACCTCTATCATTGATTTTTCTAATACGATGAAATCGCCTGAGTATATGCTTGGTCCTTTAATATGACCTTGGCTTCTTGGCTTGTGTAATGGCACCGCTATTGTCACATTACAAATCTATTGGATTTGAGATGGTAGGCACCACCCCTAGTTCAGTAATGAACTTTCTGATCCAAACGGCTTCCTTAGCTATATCCATTATTGTTATATACTCAGCTTTTGTTCCACAATCTGCTACAGTGCTTTGTTTGGAGCTCTTCCAGCTTACTGCTCCACCAATTAGGAGGAATATGTATCCAGATTATAATTTAAGGTCATCTTGGTTAGTTTGAAAACATGCATCTATGTAACCAATTACACAGAGCTCATCATCCAATCCACCATAGACCAAAAATAAGTCCTTAGTCCTTCTTAAGTACTTTAGGATATTCTTCCCGCAGTCCAATAACCCTCACCAGGGTCTTATTGATATCTATTGGTCATACTTAAGGCAAATGAGACATCTAGTCGAGCACATAACATGGCACACATGATATATCCAATGGCCGAGGCATATGGAACCTTACTCATGTGATCTCGCTGATTAGGTGTACTAGGACATAGATCCTTGCTAAGATAGATGCCATGAGACATGGGGATGTAACATTTTTTTTGAATCCTACATACTAAGCCTATGCAGTATCTTGTCTATGTATGTGCTCTAAATTAAGCCTATTTGCCTTTTAGATCTATCTCTATATATCTTAATCCCTAGGATGTATGTGGTTTCACCTAAGTCATTCATCGAGAAAGACTTTCCTAACCAAGTCTTGACACTCTGCAAGGTAGGAATGTCGTTCCCAATGAGTAGGATGTCATCCACATAAAGTACTAGAAATACAACTATGCTCCCACTAACCTACTTGTAAACACAAGGTTCATCACTGTTTTGAATTAATCCAAACTCTTTGACCACTTTATCAAAACAATAATTCCAGCTTTGGGATGCTTGCTTTAATCTATAAATGGATCTTTGAAGCTTGTAAACTTTACTAGAGTCTTCTGGATGAATCAAACTAATCTTCCACCATATTTTTGGGGCCATGCCTTAGAGACAACTGTGTTCACACTAAATCGTGTTCCATATAAGGCAATTGAAAGGACACCATATGAGTTATGGACTGTAAAGAAACCTAGTTTATCTTTCTCAAAATTTGGGGATGTGAGGTATATATTAAGCAACAATCCTAAGATAAATTAGCACCCAGATCCTCAAAGTGCCTTTTCATGGGGTATGTTAAGGAAATGAAGGGATACTATGTTTACAATCTGACCGATAACAAAGTGTCTATTATTTGAAATGATATATTTCTAAAAAGGAAGTTTTTCTCTAAAAGAACCAATGGGAGCAAGGTATATCTTGAAGAAGTTTGAGAGTCACAAGATAGCATAGAACCATAAATGGAAAACAGAGAAGACTCACACAAGTTGCTGAGCCACCTCAAGTAATACAAGGTCCATGTAAATCGATAGGACACGACATCAGCATCAGAGATATGGATTTCTGATTAATGAAAGTGGTGATGTGTTGCTCATTGAGCAAAATGAGCTGACTACCTATTGAGAAGCCATAGTGGGACCAAACTCTGAGAAATGGCTAAATGCCTTGAAGTCTGAAATGCAATCCAAATAGGACAATCTGGTATAGACCTTAGTCGATCCAACCGACGGTATAAAAACCATAAGGTGCAAATGGGTTTTCAAGGAGAAAACTAACTTGTAAGGTAATGTAAATGTCTTTAAGGCACAACTGGTAGTAAAAGGATTCACTCAAACTCATGGTGTATACTATAATGAAAACTTTTCCCCAATTGCAATAGCCAAATCGATCAGAATCCTTCTTACCATTATAGTATATTATGAATATGTAATATGGCAGATGGACATCAAAACAACCTTCTTTAATGGAAAACTGCTTGAAGATGTGTACATGACACAACTTAAAGGCTTTGTGTGTCCAGAAGACTTTGGTATAATGTGCAAGCTTCAAAGATCTATTTATGGATCGAAGTAAGCATACCAGAGCCAAAATCCTCATTTTGATGAAGTAGTTGAAGTGTTTGCATTCATTCACAAAATCGATGCACCTTGTGTTTACAAAAATGTGAGTGGGAGCATAGTTGTATTTCTAGTGCTTTATATAGATGACATCCTACTCATTGGGAATGACATTCCTACCTTGTAGAGTATCAAGACTTGGTTAGGAAAGTTTTTCTCGAAGAAAGACTTAGGTGAAACTAACTACTTCTATAGAGATAGATCCAAGAGACTAATAGGCCAAAGTCAGAGCACATACATAGACAAGTTACTGCATAGGTTTAGTATGCAGGATTCAAAAAGGGGTTAGAAGCGCATGTCTCATGACATACATCTTAGCAAGGATCTGTGTCCTAGTACACCTGACTAGCGAGATCACAAAAGCAAGGTTCCATATGCCTCAGCCATTGGATCCATCATGTATGTATGTTATGTTTTTGATTGGATGTCTCATTTTCCTTAAGTATGACAAGTAGATATCAATAAGATCCTAGTGAGGGTCATTAAACCACTTTCAAGAATATCCTAAGTACTTAAGAAGAACTAAGGACTTATTCTTGGTATATGGTGGAGTAGATGATGAGCTCTGTGTAACTGGTTACACAGATACATGTTTCTAAACTAACCAAGATGACCTTAAATCATAATCTGGATACATGCTCCTCCTAAATAGTGGATAAAGCATAATGATTGTCCTAAATGTCCATGTTCAGTCATCTATACTGGAGCAAAGATAAAATAAGACCAGTATGACTTTGAAGAGGATGGAAATACAAATCAAAGTCCTAGGTACTTGTAAGAGTATAAGGTGCTGGAACGACCTGCTATGAGAAAGCTGCATAGATCAAATCATAAGCTTGTCTCATGTATAACCACGTCATGATGCCTTTTGACCTAAGATCATCAGGGAATCCTACATGAGAGTCACTCAGCTTTGACCTAGCCAAAAGTCACCTTTAACCTGGTGATGATAAAAGCTATGTTGGGGCTTGGTGGTTTTCATAAAGAAGAATGTAAATGGTCAAGATGGAATTTATCTCTCATATTAGTAGAGAGATATTACTGGGCTCCTCGATGAGTGAGTCTGAGAAATGTACTGCAATACTATGATGTAAAGGAGTTTCCATCTCTATAGTCAAAATACTCAAGGATTAAGAAAGTAATGATCAAGAATAGGAGGATGACATTCTCTATGCCTTATCCTTGATTCA
This sequence comes from Inga leiocalycina, assembly GCA_963242795.1. NCBI lineage: Eukaryota > Viridiplantae > Streptophyta > Magnoliopsida > Fabales > Fabaceae > Inga > Inga leiocalycina. The sequence continues at coordinate 52,621,435 of OY725323.1, forward strand.
AATATCGTGTGACAAAAGGGATGTGATATGGTTGTATGACAGGTTGCATCGGTTTATCGATCCTCATATGAATTGGGTAGTCAAAATGTCTTGCTAGAGGTCGCTTGTTACTTATGGATTAGTATAGTCATTGGCCTACTACCAACTTCATATGAGCCTAAATACCCCAACACGAGCTATAATGTACAGATTCATTCAATATAATATATGTCAAGATTTAATGAATGTAATGGTTAATATAGGTGGGCGAAAATATATATACATATTCAAAAAAAGAAAATTAATAATATTATATATACATATATGTATTTTCAATATATATATATATATGTATATATATTATAATGCTAATATTATTATATTATGTTAGTTTTAAATTTAGTTTTATCTGATAAATTAAATTGAATAACTAACATGACAAGGATATAATATCTAAGATTTAATTTATAAAGATAAATTAAACTATTTCCATACGCTTTTTATTCAAATTAAATAAGCAGTTTAAATTAAAACTATTGGAAAAATTTTAATTAAACTATATTTATTTAATTTGCTTATCAAAAGACAATTAAGTGTTAATGGATATGATATGTGTAACACCACAAGTTTTACTCACCAATATGCCTCTTAATTATTTATGGCATGTAATGAAATATAATGGTGAATATTGACCCACCTTGAATAGCCTCCGGCTATAAATTTTGGATCATAGGAATTAAACACTGAAAATTGGAATGTGAATAGTGCTGCCAGAGTAATTTCCGACGAGGCAATGAGATTGTTATGTGATTTTGAATAATCAAATGATGCTCAAAAACTATGAAATTTTACAGGATGAAAGTATACATCTTAGGCTTTAATTTGATAGATGGGTAATTTTTGGATTTATATACTAAGAGATATGATTTTTCAAAGTTAGACCCTATTTCTAGAACCAAATCTAGAACAGGTAAGGTTTAATGAATTTCTGGGAATTATGAGTTTGTTGTTGGCTAAAGGCTATATTTTTCCATGAAACTAGACTCAATAAGGGTTTCATAGCCTTTGGAATCACTCCAATTCGACATCTACAAATAAAGTCATGATTTTTCAAATTTTGGTTAGAAAATTTGCCAAGGTTTCGAACTATTACGAATTTGGGAAAAAATGTAATGGAAATTGTGTAAATTATGGGATTAAGTAAAAGCCCATATTTTTCCTTTATTGGTGGATTATAAAAATGCCAAGTGTCATTATCTTAAGGCAAGGGAATTGAATAATATTGGTTAAAGTTGATCACATTCTTAAATAGATTAAAATAATATTCCTTGTACATGTAGTTAAGACAAATGGATGAAGCCCAATTTGGTGGTAAAAGGGGGACTCGTGGCATCTTTTATGGGCCAACTAAAGGGAAGGAATTGGTTCAATATTAATGGAAAGATTATGACACCAATTAGTAATAGATAAGCCCAAACTACAAATTGTGTCATAAATCCTATTTTATGGGCCAACTAAAGGGAAGGAATTGATTTATCTTTCTCTTCCCTCATTTCCATCTCAACAATAATAGAGAGAGAGAGAGAGAGAGAGAGAGAGAGAAGTGTTTTGGAGTCTTAAAGAGGAGGAGCAAAACCTAAGGTAAACTTTGTCATTCCAAGTGTTTGAGCTTCCAAACTTGTGTAATCTCTGCTCTAACCTCTTGATCTTCATGGAAAACATCATGTAGCAAGTAAAATCTCAAGGTTCAGAGAGAGAGAGAGAGGACAATTTTAGAGAGAGGAAGTCCAAGAATCAAAGGTAAGCTCAAGAACCTCAAATCTCTGTGTATATTGTTATGTTATTCTGGTTCTTAGCTTGGGTTTATGGTTGGATTGTTGATTTTGTAAATTTGAAAAGTAGAAACCCTAAGGGGTTATGCTGCTTTAATTTCCTCAAATCATGTCTAGTATGTGTTCAAATGATTTAACAAGTAGTTAGGAGTGAAAAGGAGTAAGCTTTTGGTATTGAAACTCAAAAACACAATTTCCCTTTTTCTTGACTAAAGTTTTGGCTAGCATGAGTTAGAGGGGTTAGGGTTGGAATTTCATTAACTTGATAGTTCCAATATGTTTAGGAGGGAAAATTGTGTAGGGTTGATGTTGATCACTTTGTGAGATAAGCTCTAGAAAGTGAAATTACAAGAAAACCCCTTAAAACCCTAAATAGGGGCTGTCAAGGGCACAACTATTATTTGATAGTGATTTTGTGAAAACCGAGTTCAAAAATGGATTCTACATGCAAAACTGTAAAGGAATAGCTTGAGTCAAAATTTTTGAAAAAGTACAGTCGGACCAAGTATAATGGGACTTAGACTGGGTTCTTCGGGACATTTTAGTAACTTTTCAGTTTTGGACTAATATAATAAGAAAACAAATTGGAAGAGTCCAAAGTAATGCATGAATGGATATTATCCTAATTCTTGTAAACTTGAAATTTTAGGACCAGACCGTTGAGCCTGAGCCGGACCGAATTAAGAACTTAATTAGACATAAGGTAGTAACTCTATCTCTCATATACTATGTGAATGTTGATATGTTGTATGTTGCTATGTTATGTTATATGAACACAGTGCCTATGAGTACACCGGATTATAGTGCCTACAGGTACACTGAATTATAATGCCTATAAGCACACCTAATCATGCCCAGTATGTGGTCTTGAGCCCAGCTGCGATACATGGACAAGTAAGAGATCCAAATAGTCATTTGGCCCTAAGTAATGTGCACACACATGAAACAGTATGGATTTTCATTTTATACTATATGGTGCATTGTATATCTAATTATCGCATTTTATATGATTGATTGTATGTTACTACTGAGATTAGTTTGAATCTCACCCTTTTTTCAAATTTAAAATCTTCCAGAGAATCTAGCGGCTCTAAGGGCAAAATAGTAGATGCCAGCAATTAAGATGTCTAGGTCAAGAGAACGGAGCTGTTGGTTATGTTAGTTTATTTTAATATTTTGGACAGAATTTATATATATTATCAAACCCTATGGGAAGTCTTCAATATGTAAACAAGTACTTAATGTCAGTATGTTTCCTCTATTTCTATATGGCTTACATAACTCTATGCTTATTACTTTGTGTATATCAAAATGATAAGGTGTTTGACATTTTTGGTATCAAAGCTTAAAGCGGTTCTGGCATTATCAGAATAGTATACTGATATGGTCTTATTTATAGGTTGGTGGCAATAATGAGTGGAGAACAGTTGCAGTAAGATAAGTAGCCACCGTCAGTGAACCAAGTACTCCCGGTCAAAGTATTTTTTAGGAGCAGTAGTCTGTTGAGACAATGACACCTAAGGAATAGGTTTAGGTTAGAACTGTGTGTATAGGCCTCAGCCGTGACCTAAACTAGTACCTCGTGAAGGGATGGGAGACTTAGAAAAACAACAGACCGATGAATCAGAATCAAATTTGGTTTGCTGCCTGTTCCATAGCTAGAACTATGCATGTATTACACGACTTACGACTAAATCAAGACTTATGGGATTATGTGAAAGGCATATATCTACAGGCCTTTGATAAAAGGGACACCCCTGTGGCCCAATATATTGTATACCTAGAAAAGATAGACATATTACATATAGGGCAGAGCTACATTGAGTTGGATATTCTGGATAATGTGTGGATTCACACTACATTATATTTCTCTCCGAATATAGCATTTTAGGCTAGGAAGAAGAATGATATAGTTGAGCGGGGCCCAAATAATAATTTCAATGAATTCATGGAGCACATTACTGACCTGGTACAGTGTTACATGTATAGAGAGTGATGTGGGGCCCATTCATTATCTTTTAGATGACTGGGGTAGCCAGCACATCTTTTGTGGCAAAGGCAGTCACAGGGAATCGACGGACAGAAGATGATAGAGCCGGTGTTTATATTTTGGATGGGTACATAGAAAGTTAAGCATTCTTAACCTAGGGCAATCCTAGGATGGGAAACCTGTAATATCCCAAAAAGTGATTAAGGGCTAATGACTTCAAAAGTGACTGTAATTATTGTTGAATAAACACTTTTGGAGAATGGGTGATGGGAATTTGGATGTTTTAATGATTCCAATGGCTTCCTTGTGAAAATTCATGGGGGAGAGTGTTTATTGTGAAATTGGAACTATTGGGAACAATTGTGCAAAAGTTGGAAACTCTGTCCATTGAAACTCTGTACAGGGCAGCCAATTTGTATGGACGTTTTAAATAGGCAAATGGTGTCTAAAAATTCTGAAATTTTCCAGTATTAAATTTCACATGTCAAGCTTCAAAATGAACATATAATTGGTATCATTTTGATTTGTGACCTAAGAGGTTTGGATTTTTGAAGTTTGCACAGCGAAATTAATTATTTTCTGGAACAGTATGCAAAGATTGAAATTCTGGGAATTTTGTGATTCCTTCCAGATAGATTCTATATTTTTCCATAAAACTAGACTCAATAAGGGTTATATAGACTTTAGAATCACTCCAATTTGATTTTTCTAGAATTAGTTATGATTTATCAAAGTTCGGTCAGAAAATCTGCCAACAAATCCGAAAATGGGAAAATAAGGAATTATGACATCAACTCATTAAAAGATGATGTCAGCATGGATTATTAATCAAATTGCTCATCTTCTTCAGCCATTTCACGCCATTTTCAGCTGAAGCAAGAGGAAAAAACGTGAGAGAGAGCTTGGAGAAAAATAGAGAGAAGGAAGGAGAAATCTCACAAGGTAGGTCGATTTCTTCAGTGAATTCGTATCTAATGTGTATAATCCTCCTCCTAAGCTATTCCTCTATGTGAATTAAGGTTTTGAAGCAAGGAATTTCATTGTTCAAATAGGCTAGGGTTCAGCCATATTTGGGAAAAGCTTGTGGGAGCTTGAGGTAACTTCCAAACTTTCGTATATTGCTTATTCTGGTTGCTGTGGGCAATTTAATCGGTGAAATTTCACCGGATTGCCATTGGTTTTAAAGTTTGGAAATGTTATGGCCTAGGGCTTATGCTGCCCAAATTGGGTCTTAATGTTAGTTGTAACCTAATGTAATGGTTAATAAAGTGGTTAGAAGTAGAAAGGAACGCGTTTACGGAGCCGAAACCGAAAAACCCCAATTTTTCCCGGAGAACATGTATATTTCGGCCAAGGCTGTAAATGGGTCTTAGAGTTGGATTTTCAATGATTTGATGATTCCATTGGATTCAGTGGGCGAAAATAGGTGGGGTTACAGTTAGGCACTTTTTTCAAAAAAGGCCGAGAAAGCATAATTACGCAAACACCCCTAAAACCCTAAAAGTAGGGCTGCCAAGGGCAATTTCGTAATTTGACATTGAATTTGATAATTCCGAGTCCGTAAATGGATTCCTTGGGCGAAAATATGTCAGGATAGCCCATGTCAAAATTTCAAGAAAAGTACAGCTGGATCGGGTACGGCGGGCCCGGGCCGGGTCCCCGGGGGTATTTCTGTAAATTTTCATTATAGACTTATATAACCCCAAGTAACACTATGGAAGTGTCTAAATGGTGCATTTGGAATTGTAGGATTCGATATTTGCCGCCCTCGGGAGCCAACTGCGCCGAAGGACGTCAGGAAAGGACAAGGTAGTGACTCTCTCTCTTATACTATGTGTAATGCTCTGTATGTGTGTGTTATCAATGTTCTGTGATGAATCTTTGATGCTGCTGCGGTTACAGCTGGTGATAGCTGTCGTTTACAGCACAAGCTGTCGTTTACAGCGTAAGCTGTCGTTATTGTGATTACAGCGTAAGCTGTCGTGATTATGATTACAGCGAGAGCTGTCGTATTATGTATACAGTCGTGAGTGCTGTCGTTTGTGGTGAAAACCATGTATCTCTGAGATTGCTGCTGCTGTTGCTATTTGTGATTTATATACATGCTTTGTGTTTATGCATTGTGTGAGTGGTTTGTTACTACTGAGATTCTCTCGAATCTCATTCTTTCCTATGACTAACCTTTCAGACAGGGCGGGTGGCTCAAAGGAGAAGCGGCCAACCCGGAGCAATTAGGACCCTTGGGGGTATATAGTTGACTTGGAAACGTTGGTTATCCATTTTGAACCCGGGATTACTGTATATTTTGAAATAGGAATATTATATTCGATTTTGGTTGTGTAATCCCCTAGTAGATACTTATAAACCCTCAGGTTATATATGTATAGAACCCGGGAGTTGCCGGGGAGACGGTTATACACTCTGATATGATTGAATGTATATTAACTGCACACGTAATTATATTCGAATATTGAAATTGAGACTAGGATGGGAAAAAGAGTTTTGAAAGTTTTTGTGAAAATTTTACTGTGAGACAGAAAGTTTAAAACGAGGTTAAAGCATCCAATGGTCTCTAATCCGATTTAAATATGTGTTATTGAATTATAATTACGTGTTTAAAGTCAGGGGGTTACAAGACCCCCTAGGAAGCTATATGTCAAATATGTTATGTGGTGTAAAAAGGACAAACATGTGATGTACAGTAGTTTGTCGGTTATATGATGCCTCTATTTTTCCTTAACTATTATAAATATATGTTGTATTATATATATGACCTATCTATGTACCTAAATTTTGAGAAATAACAAAAATGCCCTTGTGATTCTAGTATTCATATGAAATTTAATTCTTCTTTATTCTAATTTAGTAAGGTACCAAGATGATACGTACAAGAGAAGGAACTCATAACCCAAATTAGGAGGATAACCCTGACTTTATGCAACAAATTCTGGGCAGGATGGCATAGCAACAAACCATGATGAATGATCTTAAAGATGAACTGTGCAGTACAACAGAGACAGGAAAGGTTAGAACACTCTGAAAGGCAAGAAGGGAAATGTAATCTACTTGAGCAACCTTGTCAGGAGCCACCACCCACACTTGTTTATGAATTAAATTTTCTTTGAACATGGGTGAAAAGGTTTGATAAACATCGACCTCCTACTTTTTGAGGGAGTTCGATCCTCTGTGAGTAGAAGACTAGTTATCTAGACTGGAGAAAATATTCAAAATCCTGACATCTCTTGATGACATTAAGGTTTACTTAGCCATTTGTAAACTAGAAGGAGATGTGGATAGATGGTGGAAAACCATAGCATTGATTCTACTGGCAAGGAATATTTTGATAACATGGGAATTTTTCCAAGGAAAATTTAATGAAAAATATTTTTCTCGATCGAATAGACTGGAGAAAGAAAAAGAATTCCTAAACATACTTCAGTATGACCAAGAAAGTTTTGAGGAATACCTAGCATATTATATCCAATTGTCACAATATTCTTCATACTTAAGACATTAGAGTAATCAGGAGGGGAGCTATGATATATTGGTATAAGGGTTAAAGCTGAAGATGAAAAAGAAATTGGTTTCTAAAAACTTTAGAGTGTTTAACGAAGTAGTTTGAAAGTGTCGATTTGCCAAGAATGATTTGTTGAGCTTGCACTCTGGCAAAGGCAATAATTACAGGGAGGTGTCTAGTAGTGGGAGTTCGTCATGAAAACACAAAGATCGGGATGAATTGACCAAAGGGAACAATAAAAGGCACAAGCAAGCTGGAGGCCGCGGAGGTCAGAATTTCTCTAAGGGTAGAAAATGCTGGCAGTGTTACAAGCCATACCATCCTAGTAAAACATGTAGTGGTGTACCAAGAAGATACAGTCCACATAGACAGGATGTAGCTAGACTAATCTGTTACCGATGATGAGAACCAGGGCATTTTGCTAAGGATTGCCCATAAAAGCAATAGCTAGGGAGCCTGGACCTAGAGCCTAGGGTGAGGTCTATGCAATAATTCAAGTGGAGGCTAGAAATTCCCTAAAATTATTCAAGGTATGGTTTCTTTTAATGGCAACTATATACAAGTGAGGTATGGTATAGGCTTTAATTATTTATTCATTACATATACTCCCTAGTGATACATGATACTAGATTAAATTTGGAAGCTAGTCCTCTGATAGAATATAAATGTGGATAGAATGGAGAAAATAGGGGATATGTCAGTGGTCGGTAAATTCCCTAGGTCCTTCAAAAAGATATGAGTGGACGATAGGGATAAATGAGGTGAAATTATTTTACACCCCGGATGAAATTAAGGTTTAAAGTTGTAATTGGGAGAATTGTAATCAGAGAATCAAATTCAATAGTTGAATTAACTTATTAAGCATTTGATATGGCCTGAGTTGCTCAAGGTATTAGAATATGATACATGAGATGTAGTGATTATGCCCTATATTGATCCTAGAGGACCCAATCTGATAATACTAAAGGTTGGGAATAAGCTTGAATTAGATCTAAGTTGAAATAGTGCTTAAGCCGAATGTGAATCAGGTTACACTATGGTTCTATTTCAGGATAAAGATGTGAACCTTGTGAACCTTATGTATGATGTTAAACCTTCAGTAATGCTTTGAGGATATTATCTAAATACTGTGAAGGTTAGAATAGGCACTGTTGATCTTGGATCTTAGCGAACCTATTGGGTATAATTGAGGAAAATGATTTCCAATCTATGTAGTGTCGAGGTTCTATATATCATGATGAACCTAAAAGTTGAGTTAGAGACCCTAGGCTATAAAATCCTATAAGCTAGTGATATTGTAATGGACCAGTGTGTCCAGTGGCCCTATGACCTAGTAGACCGGTATGTCATTAGGCTGGCAAATATATTCAACATTATGTTGGGCTAGTGATGATCAATGGAATCTAGGAACAAGATTCTTACAGACATGAAGTCTTGCAGAAATGGATTAGTGAAGGTTGCAAACTAATAGTGTAGCATAAGGAAATATTTTGATCATATAATGATTGCTTAGCAAGAATGATTGAGAATTAGACCTCTATTTGTTTAAATGGTAGTTGGGAATTGTGGTTTGATGGCCTAGAAGGCTGACAAATTCTCTAGAATTTTTTAGAGGATATGAATGGGCTACCTTGGAAAGGGAAGTGGAACTTGTAAGTATGTATAGATTCCCATATAAATATATTATGCCTATACCCACAGGTGTCAAGGTTGCCACAACTGATATATGTATGAGTCGTATAGTGAATGCCAAGAGACATGAATCACTAGTGCACTTGATTGTCTACCATTGCATGGCTACATGGCTTAGTAGTAATCCTCAAAATTGGTTTGCTAATGTCATATTGGAGAACTCACAGAGTATAATAAAATGTGAACATCAATTACAAATGGTATTGAGCACATTAAGGAAAAAACAACTCTATTCCAAGTTGAGTAAATGCGAGTTTTGGCTTTCAGAGGCAATATTTTTGGGCCACGTAGTCTTATAGCAAGGGATCCTGATGGACCCTAGTAAAGTGGAAGCAATATTGAACTAAGAAGGCCAGAACTGTGGTTGTACACAGTTTTGAGTCTTGTTGATTATTATGAGGGGTTTATACTGAATTTCACCGAAAAAACGCAACATTATACGTGGGATGTTGATTGTTAGAGGAGCTTCAGAGAGATGAGATGGAAATTTATTATAACACTAACATTGAGAATCCCAGATACGAGTAGACATGGATTGGGATGTGAATTGATGTGAGCCGAGTAGGGCATATGTATCTTGTTAGCTGAAGCTTCATGAATTAAACTATCTCACCCATGATCTTAAGTTGGTGGTAATGGTGTTTGTATTGAATCTAGAGACATTATTTCTATGGTGTAACCATAGAGTTATATTGTGACTGCAAACGCTTGAAATATTTGTATATTCAAAAAGAGTTGAATATGATGCAATATAGGCAGATAGAGTTGTTGAAGGATAATGACCTGGGAAGTAAATATCATCTAGGGTAGGCCAATGCAGTGATAGACGCATTAAGTTGTAAAACAGGGTAGGTTGCCGCTCTAGGGATACATGAGTACAAATCGATTAAGCAGAGACTATTGGCGGCTCAAAACAGACAAAAGTGTTATATTGACAAGAGGCGGAAACCTCTAGAGATTAAGGTCGATGACCAAGTGTATAGGCACCTGTGTAAGGTGCCAATCCTTAGTCAAAAGGCGGGGCATTGAACTAGTTACTGTGTACTGCCCCAACATGTGTATAAGGGCTCATGGCTCTAAAAGTGAATGTAATGATTGTTAGACAAACACTTTCGGGGAATAAAATGTGAATTATGACTTGAACTAGCAGTAGAAATTATCCAAACCCAGTATTTAAGTTCAACTATGGTAAAAATGTCTAAAGTGGACTAAAAGTGAAGGGAATGGTGATGGCAAGAGAAAATATAATCAAGTAATACATCGAGTAGCAATCAAACAGAAATTGCCAAATTTAGGGGTAAAACAAGAAAAAAGGGAAATTATTGGTCAATTAATCAGCAATTTCCTCTCCTTTTAGAAGAAAGAATTGGCAATTAGCTAAAAGAGTAAGAGGTATGGTTAAATGGCTAAGTAATCTAGTTAGAGTAACTAAATAGTTACATGCTTTTGGAGAAGCCATAGGATGATGACACTTGGCATCATATGGACTAAGCAATGAAACTTTGAAAAGTCAAATAATTAATCTCAAACTTTGACTCTTTCTCTCTTCTCAATTTTGGCTAAGAGCATGGGAGGGTTGAAGATAGGATCATTTAACACATCTAACTCTCGCTCTTAAGCTCTCAAGGTTGTCTAGCACAAGGAGGAAGAAAGAGAAAGAAGTTCAAGGCAAGGTGAGTTCTTCCTATTGAATTTTCACCTCATAGATGACCTCTATTGCTCAAAACTTCTTCCCAAATCTTATTCCTCTTGATGAAAGCTTCAATCCTATGATTTTATATTTTCAAAAGGTGGTATTTTGTGTACTCAAGAAAAACTAGAGTTTGGAGAATCAAAGAACAACTTAGAGAAGGTGGCAGAGGTGGCAAAAGCAACCCTTTAATATATAAATTGTGGTCATTGGTTGAAAACTTTGGCTTATGTAATTTTGGCCTATTTATGTGTATATTAGGGTTTTTAGAGGGTCATGATGTTTTGATGGTATTAATGGTGTCTTGGTGTGTTTTGGACCATTGGAGTCATAAGTTGAAAAAGTGGAAGTTTTGTCAACAAAAACTCTATGGTGGGTAGCTAGTTTGCATGGTCATTTTAATTGAGTAAATGGTGTCTAAAAATTCTGAAACTTTCCACTTGAATAGAGGATGTGACAGGCTTTAAAATGACATAAAATGGGTGTCATTTGGATGTGTGTGCTGGAAGTTATGCATTTCCAAAGTTTGAGGTTGAAACTAGAGTCTATTCTAGAACAATATGTAAATTTGTGGACTTCTACATTTTTGTGGTTGTATATGGCAATGGTTCGTATCTTTACTGTATATGGACTTAAGAAGCTTCAAGTAGGACTTGAAATCACTCTATTTCAATTTTTGTAGATTTAGTTATGCTTTTTTTAGAATTTCATCCAAAAAACAAGAATTTTCTTGGCCGTGGCCCAAAAGCTTCTAATCTATTTTTGGCCATAGCCTAAGGTTTTTAGCCGCTGCCAAAATGTTTATAACCATTTCTTTGCCATGGCCAAAGCATTCCTTGGCCGCGACCAACCCCTAATTTCAGCACCTTACATTTTTGAATGATAGTAATGAGTCTAGCTCTTCCTAATCCCTTTAGGCATTTGTTTGAGATTTTAATAACAAATTAAATGATAACCAACACAAGTATTTAGAGTTGTTAAAAAATGGGAATAAGTAATAACCCATCGTCCTTGAATTCTAATTATAGCATTTGATATCAGCCCTAAGTACAAGAGATTAGTGCAAGAACAAGACTTTAAAGAACAAGGTAGTGACTCTTTCTCTTATATCATGTATAATGCTTTATATGTATGTGCATATCATCTATTGTTATGCATGCCACGAATGTTAAGAATCATGACGAATGTCATGAATTGTTATGAATGTCATGAATGTTAGGAATTATGATGAATGTTATGAATGTCATGCATATGAATGTTGCTGTGAATACTGCTGTGAATGCTATTATGTGATGATTTCTTACATGTTTTGTGAAATTATATGTCATATGAGTGAAATGTTACTATTGAGATTCATATGAATCTCACTCTTTCCAATGATAAACCTACAGCTAGGGCAAGCAGATCAAAGGACAAGTAGGTGACAAAGGTCAGCTTGAGAACCGATGGAAGAATAAGATTTATGTTTGTTAGTTGTCAAACTTTTGAAGAAGTTCTATATGAAGTAAAAATTGTTCAATATAGTAAAGGTAGTAGGCGTACTTATTATAGACTTGTGTAGTTGTATGTAATTCTCATTACAGGAACTAAGACTAGCGATCATGCCCTATAGACCCTTTTAGACCATGAATATAACCCAGAAGTCTGTCATAAAATTTAAGTACTCTAATATTAATGAATGGAACAGAATCGAACAGGCCAAATAGATTCAAGAAGTGGAAGTGAGACCTTATTAAATAGGTTTTGAAAAGTTTTTGAAAACTGACTTTATCACAGGACCAAATCTTGTCTTGAAGTTGGGACCTCTAATGAGTTGAAATTCATTCCCTGGTCTCCAATTTAACTTTATAACATGCTTTCAAACTATGTTCAAGGTGTTTCAGGAAGGGGGTTACTTTTTTGTTATCAGAACAAAGTTCCTGGCAAGGGTAGGTTGTTGCTAGCGTAGTTGCATGCGTTCTCTCTTTTAGTTGATGGTTGTTAATTCATGATTGTTTGTGTATATACATATATGTTCCTATTATTTGCTGGTACATGAGTTTTAAGGAATATGTGTATACATTCAATGCTATATTGATGTTGTGAATCGTTTTAGATAGTGAAAAGAAACAATTGTTTAACCAAAGTTAGACATGTGGAGCCAGAGGTAATAGAGCTCAATATTTATATATTTTTATTAATTGATCTTAGGCTTTTATGGGACTTAATTAAATATTTTTGGCATATCAAGTGTTAATGTGAGATTTTAGTGAAAGAATAATTTGGGAATTATAGTAGTTAAATTGTTATATTTTTAATTAATATTTGTTATTCCCATTATTCTTTAATTGAGAGCAAAAGATATTACCTTTGTGAATATAATTTTGTAGGTGATGACATGGCACAACTTACTTATTTAACCTAGAGATAATTGTAAAGATAGGAGGTGGCCCTATTTTTGGCCTGAATTAAAAAGCATTGGAAAAAGAGAGCTGGACCGAAATTGATCAATTAAAGAGAAGAGGAGACGCTGGACCGATTATTGAAAGCAAGGCTATGTAAAGGGAATAAAAGAAATGAATTGAACAGAAAGGGAGATGGACCGAGAGATTATAGAATTGACATGAACATGGGCTGGACCAATGGGAGTAAATGAAGAAAAAGAAACAAGCTAATGTGAAAAGGAGGTGGACCAAATTAAAAGGCCAAAGAAAAAGAGGCTGGACTGATAGAATAAAGAGGAGGAGAGGCGGCTGTGCAGATTATACAGATTTAGCCAAAATGGTTGAATGAGAAGGAAGGGAGTTGGACCGAAATGAATAAAGAAAAGCAATTGAGATGGGCTGACCGAAAGTGAGAAATAAAACAAGAGGTCTTAGCTGGGTGTGAAAGGAAGAAGCATTAAAGAGAAATAAAACAAGGGTTTGGTGAAAGGAATAAAAGAAGAGGAGACCACCGAATTGAAGGAGGAGCAGCCAAAACTTTTGACTGAGATGTAGATTTGTATTAGAATTGGTAGGCACAGCGGAAGAATTTTAAAAATTTTCACCGATCCTAATCGAGGATCTATCAACGGCATTTAAACCAAGTTGGAAGGATTCATACCTTTTGATGATTCAGAGTTTTCACGATCTCTAGAAGCCAACACGTCAGGTTCGCTCCCCCTACCGGTATCCACACGAATGCTCTCCAACCGAGACTACATGCTAGCGCCTCTAATGTCTCCTAGGGTTTCACTTGCGGCTCTCAATTCTCATGTGCGTATGAATATATATGCTCTATCAAGTTTATAACCTATGTGGGCTATTTTCAAATTTCAAAATTAATCATCATTAATTTTGAAATTAATTAACAATTAATTATCTTGATGAGCTAATTAAATAAATTTAGTTTAAATTAAATCTGTCCAACAGTTTTAATTTAACCTATTTATTTAATCCAAATAAAGAGCCATTAGATTTAATTTATCTTCATAAATTAAATTTAAAACTAACACAATATAATAATATCATATAATATATATACATATATATATATAAGATATATATTTCGAAAATATATATATCTATATAATATTATTAATGAATTTTATATTATATATATATAAATATAAAATTCGTCCACCCTAAATTAAACATTATCTTGTGTTGGGCCATTCTTGTGCGCGACCCTGTAGGCCCATATGAAGTTGGCAGTGGGCTAATAACTATACTAACCCAAAAGTCGCAAGCGACCTCTAGCAAGACATTACGACTACCTAATTCATATGAGGATCGTTATCACGATGCAACTTGTCATACAACCATGTCAAGTCCCGTTTGTCACACAATATATCGATCAAGGATAAGGCATGGATAATGTCATCCTCTTGTTCTTGACCATTACTTTCTCAATTCCTGAATAGCTTGATAACAGAGACAGAAACTCCCTTTCATCATAGTATGGCCATACATTTCTCAGAGCCCAGTAATATCTCTCAACAAATGTGAGGGACAAATTCCATCTTGATCATTCATATTCCTCTGCATGAAAAACCACTAAGCCCGATTGTAGCCTTTATCATCACTCGGTCAAAAGTGACTTTTGACTAGTTCAAAGCTTAGCAACTCTCATGTAGGAATCCATGATGACCTCAAGTTTAAGGGCATTGTGACGTGGTTATACATGAGAAAAGCTTATGACTTGATCCATGTAGCTTTCTCATAGTGGGTCGGTCCAGCACCTTGTACTCTTACAAGTGCGTAAGACTTTGATTCGTATCTCCATATTTTATCAAAGTCATACTGATCTTGTTTCATCTCTGCTCCCGCATAGATGACCAACCAGGGATATTTTAGGACAATCTTTATGAATTATCCAAGGATACAATTATCATAGTTAACATGCAAATAATATGATAATAGAATGGAGAAATTTCATTAAAATAATAATGTTTAAAGTACAATGATTGTCGTACATGGATTGCATTTCAGACTTCATGGCATTTAGCCATTTCTCAGAGTTTGGTCCCACTTTGGCTTCTCGATAGGTGGTGGGCTCATTTTGCTCAATGAGCAACACATCATGGCCTTCAGTAATCAGAAATCCATATCTCTGAGGCTGATGCCGTGTCCTATCAGATCTTCGTAGACCTTGTGTTACTTGAGGAGGCTCAGCAACTTGTTGTGAGTCTTCTCTAATTTTCATCTGTGGTTCTGTACCATCTTGTGACTCTAGAATTTCTTCGAGCTGTACGTCCCTCCCACTGGTTGTTTTAGAGACAAACTCTCTTTCTAGAAACTTGCCATTTCAAATAACAAACACTTTGTTATCGGTGAGATTGTAGACATAGTATCCTTTAGTTTCTTTAGGATACCCCACAAAAAGGCACTTTATAGATCTGGGCGCTAATTTATCAGAGGCTTGTTGCTTAACATATACCCCACATCCCCAGTTCTTGAGAAAAGATAAACTTGGTTTCTTTCCAGTCCCTATCTCATATGGTGTCTTTTCAATTGCCTTAGATAG
This sequence comes from Inga leiocalycina, assembly GCA_963242795.1. Lineage (NCBI taxonomy): Eukaryota > Viridiplantae > Streptophyta > Magnoliopsida > Fabales > Fabaceae > Inga > Inga leiocalycina. Next base: position 52,637,121 of record OY725323.1, read on the forward strand.
AACATGATTTAGTGTGAACGCAGCTGTCTCTAGGGCATGTCCCTAAAAGGACGGTGGAAGATCTATTTGACTCATCATAGATCGAACCATATCTAATAGTGTTCGATTCCTCCGTTCAGAAATGCCAATCCATTGTGGTGTTCTTAGAGGAGTCAATTGTGAGATTATCCCACAACTCCTAAGATGGTCAATAAATTCTTGGCTCAAATATTCAGCACCTTGATCAGATCGAAGTGCTTTAATTGTTTTACTAAGTTGGTTTTGTACTTCATTTTGGAATATTTTGAACATTTCAAAAGATTCAGATTTATGTTTCATTAGATAGATATAGCCATATCTACTAAAGTCATCTATAAATGTAATGAAGTAGACATAACCTCCTCTGGCAGCTATATTTAATGGTCTACATACATCTGTATGTATGAGGCCCAATAATTCAGTAGCCTTCTCACTATGCCCAGTAAAAGGTGCCTTAGTCATATTTCCTAATAAGCAAGATTTGCATGTATCATATGATTCAAAATCAAATGAGTTTAGAAATCCATCTTGATGGAGTTTAGAAATACGTTTCTCATTTATGTGGCCTAGATGACAATGCCATAGGTAGGTCGGATTCAAATCGTTTTATTTTATCCTCTTAGTAGTTACGTTATAGATATCCCCATTATTAGGATGTTCCAAATTTAATATATAATGACTAACATGCAAATCACCATCAGCATAGAAAATGTCATTACGATAAATAGAACATTTACCATTCCTAGTAATGGAAGTATAACCTTCCTTATCCAAATAAGAAAGAGAAACAATGTTACTACTTAAAGCACAAACATAATAGCAATTGTTCAAAACTAACAAAAGCCCACTGGGCAGAACTAATTCATAAGTGCTTACGGCTAAAGCAGCAACTCTTGCTCTATTTCCATCTTGTAGGTCGACCTCGCCCTTCTTCAGCTTTCTACTATCCTTTAGACCCTGCACATTTGTACAAATGTGAGAACCACATGCAGTATCTAATACCCGTGTAGAGGAAGTAGAAAATGAATGTTTATAACATAAATACCTGAAGTGATAGCCCCGCTATCCTTCTTGTTCTTTTTCAGATATTTCAGGTAGAGTTTGCAATTCCTCTTCCAATGACCGGGTTCATTGCAGAAGTAGCAGACTCCTTCTTTTGGAGGCTTTGCCTTCTTAGGTGCAGGCTTGTTTGACTCTTTGGTCTTACCACCTGAGCCATTACCCTTCCATTTGCCATTCCCTTTCCTTTTTATACCCTTTCCTTTCTGAACCATCAAAACTATGCTAGGCTTTTTCTTAATGCTTTGCTCAGCAGTTTTGAGCATCCCATGCAGCTCAGAAATTGATTTCTCCATGCTATTCATGTTGTAATTCATAAGAAACTGGTCATAACTCTCCGGGAGTGAGTTGAGGATCAAATCCGTAGCTAACTCCTGGCTCATGGGAAATCCAAGCCTCTCAAGGTGATCAATATAGCCTTTCATCTTTAACACATGAGTACTAACTGATGCACCTTCAGCCATTTTGCAGGAATGTAAGGCCTTTGTGGTCTCATACCTTTCTTGGCTCACCTGTTGCTGGAACATTTCCTTGAGATGTACAATAATCTCATGAGCCTCCATGAGTTCCAGATCTCTTTCGAGCTCTGGAACCATAGTGGCAAGCATCAGGCAACCTACATCCACAGAGTCATCCTTATGCTTTGTGTAAGCATCTCTCTGAGCTCTTGGAGCATTGGCTGCAGGCTCCTCAGGAATGGGTTGATCTAGGACATAAGCCTTTCTTTCCTGCTTGAGAACAATTCTCAAGTTCCTGAACCAGTCAAGAAAGTTTGTTCCATTGAGTATGTACTTCTCAAGGACCGATCGCAACGAAAGTGTAGCAGTATTACTAGTCGACATGATTCTACAATTAAAATATGCAAAGTTAGTTAGTAATCTCGCACTAAATTAACAACCCTTAATATAATAATTAGTAGGTTGAGATCCATATTTGGCTTAAACTTAAGTCCGCTTTGGCAAGATGCTTAAATTCAAGTTATTTAGGTAGGTAACCTATTTACCAATTACATCACTATAACTCTTAGATCTTTATGGGATTTAATTATCATATGATCCGGCATGTTTAACTCCATCTAATGCCTTGAGATTCAAAATCGTTTTGTTAAGCTTAATTAAGTCAAAACAATAATGAATATTATCAGCAGCACCATTACTCAAGCTTGTCCTATCAAGATAACTCAAGTGCATCCACTTTAGTGGTTTCCACAATTGAGCGATCTAGGTTTTGACAAGTATTCATTAATTGACGGCATTATGACTTTAGATTTGATTCAGAGGGCTTAATTAATTAGTTTTGTTTATATGGATGCAATCGTGGTCGTATCTCATACAGATAAATACATATAAACGTAAAAGTAATCATGCAATGATCTTATCAAAAGCATAATTTAAACGTGACACAACATGGCTTACCTAACCTAAAATCCTCCCAAGCCAATGAGATGACTTCTCTAAATAAAAAAGAAATACATTGAGAGAAACCTTGTTTAAACATTCGAGGGGAGTGAGATGAGAAGAGAATGTACACCGAGAGTATTTAGAGAAAGGCACAGCACACAGGCTGTATTTAAATATTACAACCTTTGTAAAATTCTAAAGCCATGTTGTTCACCATACCTAAACAAGGATAAATAATAAACCACAACAAGAATTCATACAATATGAAAAGCAATAAATGCCGTGATCAAATTATATTGCGCCAGGCAAAGGTGGTCACGGCGGTCCCGCTAGCCGGTTAGTAGGTGGGGTCAAGGGGGCTGCCCTTGCAGGGTTGCAAGGGGTAGCGCCCCTGGAGCTTTTGAAAAAAAAAGGCACATTCCTTTTAAAAGAAATATTTGAAATTTTTTAAAATTTTAAAATTTCGGACCCAAAAATTCAAAAAATTCGTTTTGTCCAATTCTTAATGGATTTCGGCCCAATTTCAAAAAAATGGCCCATAACGCTTCTGATCCGGATTGTCTACCCCAAAGTTTCGAATCCCTAAATCCGATTAGAGACCCTAACGTGTTTGTACGCCATGTTCTTCACCTATTCGAAACCTAAATGATGAATTCTACTTCGGATCAAATCCATAATAGAAATCGCGATGCCAGTGGCAAAATTAAAACTTAAACATATCGCATATAATCGAAACAATTTCACCAAATCGCATAAACATATAGCACTATCTAAAAAACGCACATTAACGTTGAACATATTCCTTTTTGATTTAACATATTCGGACGTTTTCCTATAAACACACATATATATCCCATATATATCACATGTATAAGAACATAAACTCAGTTTAAACGCACAATGGATCTGGCTCTGATGCCACTGTTAGAATCAGTAGGCACAACGGAAGAATTTTAAAAATTTTCTCCGATCCTAATCGAGGATCTATCAACGGCATTTAAACCAAGTTGGAAGGATTCATACATTTTGATGATTCAGAGTTTTCACGATCTCTAGGAGCCAACACGTCATGTCCACTCCCTCTACCGATATCCACACGAATGCTCTCCAACTGAGACTACGTGCTAGCGCCTCTAATGTCTCCTAGGGTTTCACTTGCGGCTCTCAATTCTCATGTGCGCATTAATATATCTGCTCTATCAAGTTTATAACCTATGAGGGCTATTTTCAAATTTCAAAATTAATCATCATTAATTTTGAAATTAATTAACAATTAATTATCTTGATGAGCTAATTAAATAAATTCGGTTTAAATTAAATCTGTCCAACAGTTTTAATTTAACCTATTTATTTAATCCAAATAAAGAGCCATTAGATTTAATTTATCTTCATAAATTAAATTTGAGATACTATATCTCTATCATGTTAGTTATTAAATTTAATATATCTTAATAAATTAAATTTAAAACTAACACAATATAATAATATCATATAATATATATATACATATATATATAAGATATATATTTCGAAAATATATATCTATATAATATTATTAATGAATTTTATATTATATATATATAAATATAAAATTCGTCCACCCTAAATTAAACATTATCTTGTGTTGGGCCATTCTTATGTGCGACCCTGTAGACCCATATGAAGTTGGCAGTGGGCCAATAACTATACTAACCCAAAAGTCGCAAGCGGCCTCTAGCAAGACATTGTGACCACCCAATTCATATGAGGATCGTTATCACGATGCAACCTGTCATACAACCATGTCACGTCCTTTTTGTCACACGATATATCGATGAAGGATAAGGCATGGATAATGTCATCCTCTTGTTCCTGACCATTACTTTCTTGATTCTTGAGTAGCCTGATAATAGAGACAGAAACTCCTTTCATCATAGTATGGCCATACATTTCTCAGAGCTCAGTAATATCTCTCTACTAATGTGAGGGACAAATTCCATCTTGATCATTCATATTCCTTTGCATGAAAAATCACCAAGCCCGATCGTAGCCTTTATCATCACTCGGTCAAAAGTGACTTTTGACTAGTTCAAAGCTTAGCAACTCTCATATAGGAATCCATTATGACCTCAGGTCTAAGGGTATTGTGGCATGGTTATACATGAGAAAAGCTTATGACTTAATCGGTTGATCCATGTAGCTTTCTCATAGTGGGTTGGTCCAGCACCTTGTACTCTTACAAGTGCCTAAGACTTTGATTCGTATCTCCATATCTTATCAAAGTCATACTGATCTTGTTTCATCTCTGCTCCCGTATAGATGACCGACCAGGGACATTTTAGGACAATCTTTATGAATTATCCAAGGATACAATTATCACAGTTAACATGCAAATAATATGATAACATAATGGAGAAATTTCATTAAAATAATAATGTTCAAAGTACAATGATTGGCCCTTAAGGCACAATTTCCAGCAATTTGAGGAAAAATGGAGAGGAGGCGGTTGCAAGTGTGAAAAGGGGAACCGCGATGAAAAAGGAATGAAATACTGAATGAAATAGGAAAGGAGTGGCGTTGTGAAAAGCTACAGAATTGTTGTGAAGTAGTACTTGGAGAAGCATAATTTAAAGAGACGTGCGCAGCATTTCTATGGCTAAGTCCTCCTATATTATTCAAGCTTTATCTTCCTCTTCTTCCATGAGTAGCTAAAGTGTTGGTAATTTCCTTGAGTTGGGTAATGGTTTGAGCTTTTAAAGTTCAATGGAATTCCTTTAAGCTCTCTTTCTAGTTCATAATTATAGGACTTGGTTAAGTATGTAGTTATGATCTAGATTGTTCTATGCCAAATGATATACTTGGTGGTTGAGCTAGGAGTTGATTAATTATATTAAGCTTTGTAAGATTCATATTAAGAGTAGGTTGAATTGTTTACTTCAACTCAGTTGAGTGGATTTAAATGATTAAACTAAATATTTTGATTTGTTGTAATGGTAATTACAAATTAGAATTGGAAGTTGATTATTCATCTCCTTGAGTCTGAATTATTTGGTGATATTCATTTAATTGTTTCAGTAGAATGAATTAAATGATTATTACAAGTATGGAGCTAGTGGTAGCTTAGTTCCTTCCACTACTACAAAAAGGGTGAAAGGTGGCGCACATTTTATGGCCCTTCTTTAAACAAGTGCCATAGCTTCCCTTTTTATTTTCCCTCCTGTAATTTTTTTTATTTTGGGTACCAGCTGTGGCACCTAGTAGGTTAGGGGCCACAGTTGGTAAGACCAAGTGTGGCGCTTGCCTAAGCAGGCGCCATACTAGGGGCCACGCCAGCAGCTGTAGCGCGTGTCCCACCAGGCGCCATGTTGAAGCTATGGGCCATGTGTGGTGCATGCCTATGCAAGCGCCACACATGGCCACCTAATACCAGCTGTGGCATTTGGCATGCCCAGGCGCCATAGCTGATGAGGTAAGTGTGGTGACTGCCTATTTCATAAAAAAAATTTCAAAGTGGATAGTGTAATCCATCTCCACAAATAGCAATTCTCCCTGCCCCTACCCTTATCTCTTAATTATTTCACTTCCCGCGCAGTGGTCCCGTATCCACCCCTCCATTCCTCCTCTTTTTGACTACTACTTCACTTTAATTATTCAACTACTCTCTCCTCCATTAAACTACTTTTCATTTCTCATCTTCTTAGTGTGTGGATCCATCACCCCTCCCTCCATTTCCTATCATCTTTACACTAAAAAACACACCCACACGCTCACACGTCTTCATCAGTGAATCTATATCTTTGTTTTTAGTTGTTCCAACTGCCATCCCTACTCCTATCCCTTCCCTTGTCTTTGTATTGTCTTTCACTTTTGGTCCCCACTCCATCCAGTTGGTCCCAACTGCTCAAATTTCCTCCTCCTTCTCACTCAAGATTGCGTCACCAACGGGCAACGTGGTCCCCCACTGCATTGCACTGATCAATTTAACTGTAAGTTGAACGTGCTTCTTTTTTTTTCAAGTTGTTCTGCTTATTTTTGTTATCACATGCACATGTATATATATATGTTGATTATATTCTATGATGTGCTTTTTTTTCTTTTTATGACATGCACGTGTATATATATATATATATATATATGTTATATATATTTGTGTTCCATTTTATAGAGGTAATATAAACACAAAATCATTAACTTAAACTTGCAAGGTTTAAAGAGGTCAGAGATTTTGTTTTTTTTTCTTTTTTTTATGTTCTCTTTTAAAAAGAGAGGTTCAATTCCTTATGAATTTTTGCCACTTTTTCAAAATTCTCAAATTTTTGGCCATTTCTCTATAATTATACTTTTTGGTGAACTTGTCTAATTTATCCGGTAGTTAAAGTTTAGGTTGTTACAATTATGTTATTTTACTATAAGAGATTTTCAAGATCAGCAGCGAAGATTGAAAATGAAAAATACAAAACTTAATTAAAATTGTATATTATTTAAAAAATAGAGCCAGGACGATGTAGAGGAAATATAGGGGTTTCGCTAGGGACAATATATATAGGACATGTTTGATTTCTTTTTTTCAAAACATTTTTTTGTTTAAAAAAGTTGTTTCAAAACGTGTTGGTTACCTGTAGTAAAATAAAACAGAAAAATTTGAACATATTTTTTTTCAATTGGGTGAACATAAGTTTTTTTGTTACTTTTGTTCTACAAAAATTAAAGAAGAGACTAGGAATATTATATTTTCATTAAGGAAAATTATGTAAATATAGAAAAGACTAAAGTGTTTATTTGATCCTTTATATTTATATCCAGATTCATTTTAGTCCCTTAAGTTTTAAAAGTGCACTTTTAGTCCTTTAAACTTAACACCGTTAGTTTTATCTAATGGTAAATGTTGAGTCATTAAGTCATATTATTTTAATCCTAATTAGCTGTCACATCAACTCAAATTTTTTTAAAAAATTCATATTTTAATTATAATAATATTATTATCATAAAAACAATTCTCAATTTTTTATTAATTTTTTCATCTGTTTTCCCTTGACCATGGCCCACACACCCTTCACGAGATGAAACCCCAATCCTCCGGCCAATACCTTCTTCCTTATGAATCTTGAGAAAGCCATTGCAGATTGAATTAGAAACGTATATAAAGAAGGATTCAAGCGAAGAAGGAAAGAGAAATTGATGGTAAAAAACTTTGATTTTGCACTGACTGAGATTAGCAAATGGAGAAGGATTTTAAAAATAAGGGTAAGGCAATGGGTGTAAAAGAAGAAGAGCCTATTATTGTAATAGGATTTATTGTTATGAACGGGGGTCAATTGGTTCTCGCCTTGGAGAAGAAGATGAGCTATGTATATTGATTGAGGCAAGAAAATTTTATGCAGCTTGAAGAGATTTTTTAACATGAATTTGGACTTATTCTTTGTCCTTGTGGTCATAATGAGGCAACATCACTATAAATGAAACAACATTGATTGTTTTTAATTTAATACTCCCTCCGGTCTTAATTATAAGATAAAGTTGATTTTTTTGGAGAAATTAAGGAAACTAATTAAAGTACTTTAGAGTATTTTTTACTTTTATTTTTTTTCAAACTAATTAGTTTGACTAATAAATTAATATATAATCAAAGGATACATAACATATGATATGATTAAGTAATTTATTGAGCTTCCTTAATTTCTCCAAAAAAAGTCAACTTTGTCTTATAATTAGGACCGGAGGTAGTATCATATTGTTTGTTTTTGTTTAAAGGTAGGAAAAAAAATTTTTCCCATCAACCTCTCTTTCAATCGCTTTCTCGAGATTCATGCGGAAGAAGTTGTTGGCGGTAGGATTAGGGTTTCATATGCGGAAGGGTTTGGCGGCATGGTGAAAGGAAAACAAATAAAAAATTAATTAAAAATTGATATTTTTTCTACAATAATATTATCCTTATAATTAAAATATGAGTTTGTTAAAAAAAATTTAGATGATGTGGCAACTAATTAGGATTAAAATGAGAATGTGACTTGATGACTTAATATCTTCCGTTACATAAAACTAACAGTGTTAAGTTTAAAAGACCAAAAATGCACTTTTTAAATTTAAGGGACTAAAATGGTTTTCAATGCAAGCATAAATGATCAAATGTATATTTTAACCTATAGAAAATCATTCTTTCACCCTTCATTTCCTCCAAGTATGCTATTAGGAATTTAAACTATTTTCACATTATGTATATATGTGATGGGGTACATTGAGATTAACTAAAATAAGGAGTTCATTTTATTCAATTGAATTTTTTTTCCAAAAATTTTATAATATAATCAATATAATAATTATTTTTTAATAAATATATTATGTATAAATTTTACTATATTTGTTTCACATATAAAGTTTTCTTAAAGTTCTATATTCCAATATGTAAAGCAAAATTTTAAACGAACTTAATTCACGTAATAAAAAAAGAAATTTTTAGTATATTTAATATGTTTTTAACTAGCATATTAACAGTGAAAAATATTTTTTTTATAATATGTGTGTCTAGTTCAATTCCCTCTTTATATGTATGTATGTATGTATGCATCATATTTATGACTACCCAAGATTAATTGGCAATATAATGTAGCTAGTAAAAAATAACTTTTTTTATATTCTCAACATTGAGCTAAAAATAATTTAATTAATGTTGGAATTATATATATGCTTTCCTTTTTATTTTATATATATGCTTTCCTAAAAGATTACTTTAGAAAGAGATCGACACCGACTACTCTATTTTTAGTGTCATACAATGCGGGGTAAGTTATTAGTGGTACAATTTTTGTTTTTATTGTTTAACTTTTATCATACCATTATTGTTGAAACAAATTTTTTAAAACATTTTAGGCGCCATTGGATATTGATAGTTATAATCCAGCAGAACCTTCAGGCCCTCGAATTTACTATGTAGATCCTCTAAGAGATGGTCTTCCACAAAACCATTATTGTAACCCCCTGCTGTAATTATATCCGAAATACGCGATTTAAAGTGAAATAGAGACCAATAAGAAACAAAGCTTATTTAAAATCCCAACTTCACGATAGGGTTTTCATAAATGCCTTTCGAAACCATCCATAACCTGGTCTCACATTCACATTCCGAATACAATTACTACACAAAGATGAATCATATTTAAATATATCAGAGTACACAATATAATAATCGCGGCAATCCCGGTTTCCATATATTAACTCAAGCTTTATAAGGCACATTCGCCCATACAAGCCCTCATATGGGGATTACACAAATCTTTCTCATACACATAATCAAATCCTCATCCACATACATATATACATATCCAAATACAAATACAAATCATCCCAATTATGATGATAACCAACTACCGAATCTTTAACTCAAAGGGAGTCCTCTTCGCCCTGTCTGCTTACTCCATCATCGATCTACTACCCTGTCTAAAAGGTTAGTAGGGGAGGGTGAGATTCGAGAGAATCTCAGTAGGAAAATAATATCAATATGCATGTACGATAAATGTTTAATGCATGACATGCTTGCATCACATAACTATCATGATGACGAATCTGTAAGCTCAATGCTTCAAAGAATATACTAAAGGCCATAGCATAAATTGAAACATAGCTTCAATAACACATAACCATGCAAAGCTAAGACATGCATCAACACATTAACACATATATCAAATACAAGCAGAAGAGATATGTTTCCTACACTTTTTCCACGCAAGCTCCAGCTCCGGCTGCTCACGATCAGGGCGAACACCAAATCCTATAACCAAACAAGGACATAGGGTTAATCCCTTTTCCAATTCCTTAACTCTCAAACACTTAATGTTGGTTATCATTTAACACCTTTAGGTGGCTAATCAAAGCCTAAACATATGCCTAAAGGCTTGGGAAACACTTGACCAAAGATCACCTTTTAAAAGTCCAAAATACTAATTTTTGGTGGTGGGCCGTGGCCCAAAACTGCCCAGAAACGCTCAAAAACATTTGGGCTGTGGCCCAGAATCCACGGGCTGCGGCCCAGAAAACCCAGTTTCTTGGCTGAACTTCCAAAAATCATAACTAATTCAGGAAAAATTGAAATAAGGTGATTCCAAAGCCAAATGAAAGCTATTCAAGTCCTCTTTCAAGGAAAAATATTGGCCATATCTAGAAATCACCATAAAAGTCCAGATTTACCAAAAACTTAACATTGTACCAAAACAGGGTCCAGTTTTGATGCCAAACTTTGGACAGTTCAAACTCCCAGCTCAGAAAGCGAAATGACACAAAATTGATGTCCATTTTGAAGCTTGTGAAGTGAACTTAAGACTGGAAAGTTTCATAATTTTTCAACATCATATGCCCAGTCAAAACGTCCACAACACCAGACTACCCAGAACAGAACTTCAAAAGATAGAATTCCAAATTCGCACAATTGGCTTCCAATGGTCCAATTTTCTTATCAAACATCATTCTCACACAAAATTTCACAAGGAATCCATTGGAAAGACCAACTCAACAAAATTCACATTATATTGACATGTTTCACAATGAATTGCCACATGTCACACAATATCACAATTCAAACCACAACATTACAACTCTTCCAATTCAAGTTCCCAAATCAATTCCAATGACCAAATACCACAACATGATACCAATTTCACCACAATACACAAGGCAATTCCTCAATTCCAAAATCACATGAAAATCAGGGCAAAATTCGAAATTCACAAAGCTCAACCACAAATCACAAAACTTAGATCAAAAGGCTTCAAATACTCACCTCTTCCTCTTTCCCAAACCAATTCCTTGATTCTTCATCTTTCCAAATTTCCTCAAGCCATCAAACACCTCCAATCAACAATCTAAAACCATAGAGATGAAGCTCTCATCACTATGAACAATATTATAGAAAGACATTAGAGCATTAGAGGACCACAAGCCAACCAAAATCTCACCTCTAGTTTTCTCTTTCTTCCTTGAGCTAGGCGAAAATGGAGGCTTTGGAGAGATAAAGATGAAGATGAAGATGATGAAGTGAGGATCAGATTTTGGGGATGCCAAAACCGACCAAATAAAGAGAGGAGAGAGGAAAAATGAGGTTTGACACTTTGACCTCATCCAAGGGCTCACAAAGTGCCAAGTGTCAATATCTTGACAAACCTCACATGAGCTCGCATAAGCTCACACACATGTGATTCCACCCTTTGATCTATTACACAATTCAATCTCAACCATTGATCTTTGAGTTACCAATGAGCTTCCTCTTCGGTAACCGATCAACCAGTCGGTAACTTTATCGTTTTGCCCCTGATTATGGCAATTCCTCTTGAATCACCACCAAATACATTTTCTCATTCCATTTTCTTTCACAATGCGCCCTCCCCTCTATTTTAAGTCAATTTAGAGGTTAATCCATAATTGAACTTAAATACAGGGTTTCGGCGCTGCTTACAACGCATACGAATCACATCGGGTGCCAACTCACACCATAATCTCCAAAAGGGTTCATTTATCACTAATGACATCCACTTTTAGAGTCATTAACCCTTAATCACAATTTGGGATCTTGCTAAACCAAGGCTTAGCAATCCACTAATATTAGGCTTATTCTCTAGCCTCAAGTCTCAAAATTCGAGGTATTACAGTTCTGATATGTTACTATTGTTCAATAGGTAAGCGTACGTGCCTATGTGTAAATATTTGCATATGTGATTGAATAACCAAAAGTAATTAGTTTCTATTTGTTTTGCCATCGCTTTGACTGCGTATCAAGCCTCTGTCTCCTTAAGCTATTATAAAGCTGCTAACCCTCACCTTAGCTATCCTTAGAAGAAGATACTGGTACTAATATATAAATTAACTAAAACTTTGTTAGTAAACAATTTTTATTCATAAAAAGAATTAAATATAATATTGCATTATATTTTTGTAGTGCCCTTTCCAACCTAATGACAATGATTTGGGTATTATATAATGGAATTTATGAAGGATGTAATTAAACATGATCAGGCATTTATTCCTCAAAATGTAAGTCATTTAGTTGCACTTCATATTGTGTTTTAATTAAATTTAATTAGTTCCTGATAATTACATTTTACTTATTATAATTCTTTTTAATTTGTGGCTAATTGTATATATGTGTAGTATTATGAAGATCAACGTTGTGATACTTTGACTGACCATCAGCTTAATGAAGTGTTCAAGGAATGGTGTGAATATGTGTTTAGGCAAATCTCTGGGTAGCTATGCTATTTAATTCATGACTAGCTGCTAGCCTTTGTTGTGTTGTTTCTTGGCAACTGTTGTGTCATGCATACATGTATTCAAGTTGAGTTTGTTGAATAATTCATTCACATACAATATATTGTATAATTATTTTATGTACTACTTTAACTAATTAATCATCTATTTGTTTCATTTTAAAGTTATCTATCATTATTGTTTGCTTTACTTCATTCTACTGTGCTGTGGATATAGATACAAAATGTTTATTAGACCATGAAGTGTACAATACTGCAGTTATGGCAGATATGAAAAAAATAGAAAAAAAAAGAGTTCCTGTGACACTTGCTTCTTTAAACAAGAACCACAGGAAGTACACAAAAAGTGAAAAAAAAATAAAAAAAATTAGGACCCTTCTGTGGCGCTTGGTGAGGCAAGTGCCAGAGGAGGGGGGTCTCCTGTGGTGCTTAGGGAGGCAAGCCCCGCAGGAGGGCCTTCCTTATAAAAAAAATTAAAATGTTGTGGCACTTAGAAGTGCCACAGCTTCTTTTAGTGGCGTCCATATATGTAGCACTTATCTAGTGCCACAGCTACTCAATTATAAGCGCCACAGCTTTGGTTTTTTATAGTAGTGATCCTCTTGACTCATTATGGAATTCGTATCATTAGCAAGCAAGGAAGACTAAAACCTCAACTCAAGGGAATCCCATTTTATCATTATACTAGTTAATTGAATTTATCTTGTTATTAGTGTTAATTTCAACTCCATTTGCTTCTTTGTTGTAAAAACCAAAAAAATACAAAAATATTGTTTTTGCTTAGTTTACTTCATAGTTTTAAAATCAAATTCTCAACATGATTACTCACAACTTTAAGGTATTTATCACTTTACTACTAGAAACTTCGAAGTTAATCTCCTCACAAGAACGACCTAGGTTGAGCTACTACGCTACATTTTCAAACCTAATTTTATTTTGAGAACTCACACGACATGGGTTCATTAGGAGGTGAAAGAGATAAATCATAACCCACCTGATCTCATACAATAGATGATGGGTATATTCATAGAGAAGCGGGATATGATCTTTGAGTTAAGGGAAGAGCTTTAAGAGGTGAATGAAAAACAAAATGAGGACAAAGAATCGTCCGTACATGATCAGATGAATCATGAAGAAATAGAGGAAGGGTCGACTCAACCTGAGGTGTCACAACAACATACTAAGCCGAACCAGGAATCTCATAGGGTACAGACCACAAGGAAAGAGATCTACAGTTCAAGGTCTCCAAGTTCCATAAGCATCTGCCTCCAGTGTTTAGGGGAAGATTTGACTGCCAAGTAGCGGAAGGTTGGCTAGTCCGACTAGAAAAGATTTTTCTAGTGTTAGAATGCCCGACTGAGGTGAGGGCGTGACTGGCCATTTATAAGCTAGATGGAGATGCTGATAGGTAGTGGCGGAACATTGCTTTGACATTGTGGACCTGAAATGCACCTGTGACTTGGGAGTTGTTCCAAGAAAAATTTAATGACAAGATTTTCTCAAGTCATTAGGCTCAAAAAATAATCAAAACACCAGTCTATATAGTAGGGTGGTAAAGAGGTTTTTGATGATTACCTCTTTCGATTTATCCAACTAGCCCGTTACTCTTCTTACCTATGATGCATGGATGATTAGGAGTAGATCTATGACATGTTGATCCTAGGATTGAAGTGTGAAATAAGGAAAAGGTTTGCCTCCCAACAGTTTATCAAATTTAATAAAGCTGTAGAGGAGTGAAGAATTACAGAGAACAATATGAGGGATCTGTACCCAGCTAAGGGTGGTAGCAGTCGTGGTGAGCCCAATAAGGGAAATTCTTCCCAGAAGTAGAAGGGTCAAGGTCCTCATCTAAGGTGGTGGTAAGAAACCTTATCAACCTGTTGATCACGAGAACCAGAGGCCCCTGGTGTCATGTGTAACCCCCTTCAAGATCAAGGCCGAGATTAAGTTCATGAATACATAATTATGTGGAATTAGAGACCGTAATATGATTTAAGACTTAGTAAAAGTAAATTTCTCGAAATCAGGGTTTTCAAAAAAATTTCTAAACCTTTTCACAATGTTCTCATATCCATAATTCAAACATCACAAATGGCCTAAACAATTTGATTCCATTTATAAATATCAAAGTACATAGTAAATTCCCGACACATTCGGGTTCTATTGACTAATTAAGGGTTTACAAGGCAAAAATGCCCAAATAGTTTCCCATAACAAGGGGATTACACAAATACTATCTAATATGTGCATGTAACTCCCAACAAAATAACCAAATGATTTACAAAATAATAACCAATATCCAAAATAAACTCCTATCCCGGAGTATTATCCACTCTTCGTCACCCGCTTTCCCTTTGATCATTTGGCCCTGTCTAAAATTGTTTTTGGAAGAGTGAGATTCTAAGGAATTCCCATAGTATCCACAACAATAAGGCATGAAAGCAAATCATAACCCACACATAATAACTACAATGATAGTTATAGCGGTAAGGGCAGGTATGACATACATCACCCTTAGTTTGCTCACGCTAAAGTGCTCACGCTGTATTGCACACAACACAGTTCACAACAATATATTTCACCACAGCTGGGATTCAAATAAAGCATTTTATAACGCAAGCCATGCTAGCAAGATTCACAACGCAAACCATACTGGCAAGATTCTCAAAGATCCATGTCGATTACAACGTCAATTCAACAGCAGGGGTAGGTGTGATAGACATCACCCCTTACAACTGCTCATGCTGAAGTGCTCATGCTATAATGGACACGGCACATTTTCCAATGACATTTCACAAAACCATGATCAGTCATGCATACCAAAACATCATACACAACATGAGACAAGAGTTACTAACTGCTCGTTCCTTCCATGCACGCTCTGGTATTGGTCCCTCCCAAGTAGGGCAATTATCGTATCCTATAATTCATAATGAGTGACAAAGTATTATTCTCTATCCAATACTTAATGACTTCTTTACACTTAGATTGGTTATCATTATTGCTCTTTAAGAGTCCTTAAATACCCCTAACAAAAGCCCTAAAGGGTTTGAAAAACTATCCTAAAGATCCCCTTTTGGAAGCACAGAAACTAACTTTTGCACTAAGGCACTTGAGTGAAGATGGCCTCACTCGAGTGATAATGTACGGACACTAAAGTGAAGAAGACCTTACTCGAGTAATGCCTTGATGTGCACTGGAGCATGACAGCACACTTGTGCAAGTGCTTGGCAGAGAGAAAAATAGAAACCAAAATACTCACTATACTCGAGCACAGAAAGCAACACTTGAGTGAAAGCCAAATGCTTACGCGAGTACTAAGAAGTAAAGCACAGAAAGTGAGAACCCGAGAGCACATGAACTTCTAGGGAAAAGGAGTACTTGAGTGTAAACCCCAGCACTCGAGTGATAGCTTAACATATGCACCGGTACCCCTTGTGACTCTTGATGTTGCACCATGCGAGATGGGGTCTCTTGAGACCAATTGGACCCCTTAGTTGTCTCCTCATGGTGAGTCTCTGCTTGGGTTTCCTCTTGAGTGGACTGAGCCCTATAAGCATTGCGCTTGGCTCACTTAGCCTTGAGCTCCTCTCTTAGCTCAGCAATAATATCTCTTTGTTCCCAAATTAGGCCCATCATCTCTTACATTGGGTCAGGTAGATTGCTAATTAATTCCTCCACCTCTGGGTCCAGCCTGACTCTAGGGTGAACCATGTTATCCTTTAACTCTCTACAATAATTCATCATTTTAGTACCATAGCAATGTATACACATAGTCCATAAAATTTATATATATCCACAAATAGTAGAAATACTCATGTGTATACTACAAACAATCATAAGTCATCATATATGACTAAGGCAACAAGCTATAGCAACTATCCTCTTAAATCCTACTCTTGCCAGGAATTATAGCTCTGATACCACAAATGTAACCCCCTTCAAGATCAAGGCCGAGATTAAGTTCATGAATACATATTTATGTGGAATTAGAGACCATAATATGGTTTGAGACTTAATAAAAGTAAATTTCCCGAAATCAGGGTTTTCAAAAACTTTTCTAAACCTTTTCACAAAGGTCACATATCCATAATTCAAACACCACAAATGGCCTAAACAATTTGATTCCATTTATAAATATCAGAGTACACAGTAAATTCCTGACACATTCGGGTTCTATTAACTAATTAAGGGTTTACAAGGCACAAATGCCCAAATAGTTTCCCATAACAAGGGGATTACACAAATACTATCCAATATGTACATGTAACTCCCAACAAAATAACCAAATGATTTACAAAATGATAACCAATATCCAAAATAAACTCCTAGCCTGGAGTGTTATCCACTCTTCGTCACTCGCTTCCTCTTTGATCCTTCGGCCCTGTCTAAAATTATTTTTAGGAGAGTGAGATTCTAAGGAATCCCTGTAGTAACAAATCACTTATAGTATGCACAACAATAAAGCATGAAAGCAAATCATAACCCACACATAGCAACTACAATGGTAGTTACAGCGCGGTAAGGGCAGGTATGACATATGTCACCCTTACATTTGCTCACATTGTATTCACACAACACAGTTCACAACAATATATTTCAACACAGCTGGGATTCATGTAAATCATTTTATAACGCAAACCAAACTAGCAAGATTCAAAACACAAGCCATACTGGAAGGATTCACAGCGCAAGCCATACAGGCAAGATTCTCAAAGATCCATGTCAATTACAACGGCTGTTCAACAGCAGGGGTAGGTGTGATAAACATCACCCCCTACGACTGCTCATGCTATAATGGACATGGCACATTTTCCAATCATATTTCACAAAACCATGATCAATCATGCATACTGTAATACCCCGAATTTTGAGACTTGAGGTTAGAGAATAAGCCTGAGATAAGTGGACTGCTAAGCCCCAGTTTAGTAATATCCCAAATTGTGATTAAGGGTTAATGACTCCAAAAGTGGATGTGGTTAGTGATAAATAACCCTTTTGGAGAATATGATGTGATTCGTATGTGTTGTGAGCAGCGTCAAAACCCTGTATTTAAGCTCAATTATGGATTAACATCTAAATTGACTTAAAATAGAGGGGAGGGCACATTGTGGAAGAAAAGGAATGATATGATGTGTTTGGTGGTGATTCAGTGTGAATTGCCATAATCAGGGGCAAAACGGTAAAGTTACCGACCGATTGATCGATTACCGAAGAGGAAACTCATTGGTAACTTCAAGATCAATGGTTAGGATTGATTTGTGTAATAGATCAAAGGGTGGAATCCCATGTGGTGTGCCTATGTGAATTCATGGTTGATAGAACAAGATGTTGACACTTGGCAAGTTTTGGACCCTTGATCTTGGGTCAAAGATTAAACACCCTTCCTCTCTTCTCTCTCCCTTATTTGGACGTTTTTGGGGGGGCCTAATTGCCCAAAAACTGATCACTTTATTTATCTTCATCATCCACTCATCTCTCTCTCTCTCTTGTCTCCATGGTCGTCCATCAAGAAGGAAGAAAGAGTAAAGAATAAGGTGAGATTTGGCTTGTTTCTTGTCCTCTTTAGCTCTAATCACCTTCTATAATGTTGTTCATAGTGATGAGAGCTTCATCTATATGGTTTTAGATTCTTGATTGGTGGTGTTTGATAGCTTGAGGAAAATTGGAAGTATGAGACTCAAGGAATTGGTTTGGGAAAGAGGAAGAGGTGAGTATTTGAAGCCTTTTGATCTAAGTTTTGTGATTTGTGGATGAGTATTGTGAATTTTGGTTTTTGCCCTGATTTTGGTGAAATTGTGAAATGCATGAATTTTCATGTGTTTTGTGTTGAAAATGGTGTTTTGTTGTGTAATTTGGTCATTGGAATTGATTTGGGAACTTGAGATGGAAAATTGTGC
The DNA here is from genome assembly GCA_963242795.1 of Inga leiocalycina. NCBI lineage: Eukaryota > Viridiplantae > Streptophyta > Magnoliopsida > Fabales > Fabaceae > Inga > Inga leiocalycina. Next base: position 52,655,727 of record OY725323.1, read on the forward strand.
AATGTTGAGTTGAAGTGTGATATTGTGTGTCATGTTGCAATTCATTGTGAAACATGTCAATATAATGTGAATTTGGTTGATTTGGTATTTCCAATGGATTCCTTGCACAAATTTATGTGGAAATGGTATTTGGTGTGAATTTGGGAACCATTGGAATCATTGGTGCAAAACTAGAAAATCTGTCCTTTGGAAGTCTGTTTTGGGCAGTTTATTTGTATTGGCTTTTTGAATAGGCAAATGATGTCAGAAAATTATGAAACTTTCCATTCTTAAATTTCACATCTTAAGCTTCAAAATGGAAATATAATTTGTGTCATTTCGTTTTGTGAACTAGGATTTATGTTTGCCCAAAATTTGAGGTCGAAACTGGGTTTGATTCTGGAGCAGTGGTGGATTTTGGGGAATTATGTATTTTTGTGGTGATTTCTAGTAATGGCTCATATTTTTTCTATGAAGAGGACTTAAATATCTTTCATTTGGATTTGGAATCACCTTATTTTGATTTTTTTGGAATTAGTTATGAATTTCCTAAGTTGCCTTGGCTGCAGCAGAAAATCCTGGCTGCAGCGCAAAAGTTTCTGTGCACGTTTTGGCCGTAGCAAGAAATTCTTGGCCGCAGCCAAAAACCTTCTGTGCGTGTTCTGGCTATAGCCAGAGGATTCTTGGCTGCAGCCAACCCCCAAAAATCAGCATTTTGGACTTTTAAAAGGTGATCTTTGGTCAAATGTTTCCCAAGCCTTTAGGCATATGTTTAGGCTTTGATTAGCCACCTAAAGGTGTTAAATGATAACCAACATTAAGTGTTTGTATGTTGAGAAATTGAGAAAGGGATTAACCCTATGTCCTTGCTTTGGTTATAGGGTTGATATTGGCCCTGATCATGGTTCAGTATTCATTCTGATTGCAAGTAAGCGAAGCTGGAGCATACGTGGAAAGAGTGTAGGGAACTTACCTCTTTTGCCTGTATATGATATTGTGTTAATGTGTTGATGCATGTTATTGCTTTGCTTGATTATGTGGAACATATATGATGTTTGAAGCTCTGTTTCTATTTATGCTATGGCCATGAGTGTGTTGTTGAAACATTGAGCATGCAGATGTGTCATGGTATGGACATGTGATATGTATTGCAAGCATGTCATGCATTATACACTTATCATACATGCATTTGGTATTTGTTTCCTACTGAGATTCTCTCGAATCTTACCCTCCCCTATCAACATTGTAGACAGGGAAGGAAGAGCGAGGATGGTGCAGGCATTCAAGGACAGTGAAGACTCCTTAGAGTATTTGAGTTTTGTAGTTGGTTATCATAGATGTTGGGATAATTATATGTGATATGGATGTATATTTGAGTATGTATTCGGATATGTATTTGAGATGTGTATTTGAGAAGACTTTGTGTAATCCCCATATGAGGGCTTGTAGGGGCGAATATGCCCTGTAAGGCTTTGAGTTAATAAATGGAACCCGGGAGTTGCCGGGATGATATTGTTGTATACTTTGACATTTGTATAAATGTGATATTCCGCGTGATGTAATTGTATTCAAAATTGAATATGAGACCGGGTAAATTAGATTTCGAAAGTTTTCTATGAAAACCCTATCGTGAAGATGAGATTTTAAATAAGTTTTGTTTCTTATTGGTCTCTATTTCATTTTAATCGCGTATTTCGGATATAATTACGGCAGGGGGTTACACATACCAAAACATCATACACAATATGAGACAAGAGTCACTACCTGCTCATTCCTTCCATGCACGATTTGGTACTGGTCCCTCCCAAGTAGGGCAATTATCATATCCTATAATTCATAATGAGTGACAAAGTATTATTTTCTATCCAATACTTAATGACTTTACAATTAGATTGGTTATCATTATTGCTCTTTAAGAGTCCTTAAATACCCCTAACAAAAGCCCTAAAGGGTTTGAAGAACTATCCTAAAGATCCCCTTTGGAAGCACATAAACTGATTTTTGCACTAAGGCACTCGAGTGAAGATGGCCTCACTAGAGTGATAATGTACAGACACTCGAGTGAAGAAGACCTCACTCGAGTGATGCCTTGATGTGCACCCGAGCATGATTGCACACTTGTGTAAGTGCTTGGCAGAGAGTAAAATAGAAACCATAAATACTCACTCCACTCGAGCACAGAAAGCAACACTCGAGTGCAAGCCAAATGCTCACTCAAGTACTAAGAAGTTAAGCATAGAAAGTGAGAACCTAAGAGCACATGAAATTCTAGGGAAAGGAAGCACTCAAGTGGAAACCCCAGTACTCGAATGATAGCTTAATACTCGCAAGTGTTAAGGCGCACTCTTGAATCTTGGACGGGAGTGACAACCCAAGACGTGAGTTCGTGGTGTAAAATACACTTGCACTAGAATGAGAGAAGGCTCACTCAAGTGAGAACCCACAACACTCATAAGTGAGGCAACACTCTTGCCTCAACACACGGAAGTGCAACATGAAACTGGAAGCATAAAAGGAAAATACACTACGGCACTCGAGTGGAACCCATCCTTACTCGAGTGATGTTCTTCCCGCACTCGAGTGGACCCCAGATCACTCAAGTGATGCTATCAAAAACCAAAAAATACAGAAGGTATGACAGCACTTCACCACTTTTACCTAATTGATTCAAATGGTCCTAAACTCTCAACCAATGCTACCCCACAGAAAAACACCGAAGGAATCTACTGGAACTATTAGAATTACCAATTTCTTATTCCATTATCATGCTTTGTTTTGGGCAACATTAATCAACAAATTCCTAAAATCACTAAACATACCATTTCAATCTTAGATCAATCTATCTATCCAAAACACTCATTTCCATACCAATAACATATTAATCTCCCAATAACCATCATTTTTTAAATTATGCCAATATTTCCAAAAATTCCCAAAGTAATTCAAAGACCACAAAACTTATATAGAAAAATTCCTTTCACTTACCTTTACAACTTTGCCAAAGAGATTTCTTGATTCTCTAACCTCTACAATTCCTTGAGAGCTCCAATCAACACCAATGAACAATATATAACCATCAAAATGAAGCCCTCAATCCAAGGAACAACATTAAGGAAGAGCATTTTGGTATTTAAGGTCATCTACTCACATTAAATACAAGCTTTTCCTTTCTCTCTCTTGCCCAACAATGGTCACCGGAATTGAGAAGAGAAGAGAGATAAGAATGCTTAAGGAAGAAGAGAAAATAGTGACACTCCCTTCCCCCTACCATGCACAGCAGAAAACAAGGGAGGGAGGGAGAGAAAATATATTAAACAATGGGATTTTGACTTTCCCACTCTTACTTCATCTCCAAATGCCACTTGTCAAAATTTGATTTGCTACCATAAAGTAAGCAACCAATTAATCACCTTAATCCCTCCATTAGCCATTTTAATCATACTTCTCATTTTCCTCTTAGTTAGTAATTAATTTCTCCCTTAATCACTAACTTATGGCCAATAATTCAATTCTTCCAATTTCTCAATAATTATGGAACATTAATTAAAATTGCCACAAAACCCATAATTATTCCACTTTAATTCAATAATTATCCTCAATAATTATCATTAGCCCTTAATTGAAATTTGGGGAGTTATATCATGGACATATCCTCGTTGCGGTAGGGCACATATTGGCATAATGTGTTCAGGGCAAATAATTTGTTATAACTACAAGCAGATAGGACACATTGCTAGTAAATGCAAGCAGCGGTCGGCGGAGCCAAGGCCCAGGAATTAGAGCAGATGTTTGCCATGACACATGAAGAAGTGCGGAGGTCCCCCAATGTAACCCTCTGCCGTAATTAATATTCGGATTATACAATAAAGTGAAATAGAGACCAATATGAAACAAACTACATTTTACAAACCCATCTACCAGACGGGGTTTTCATAAATACCTTTCGAAATCATTCATAACTTGGTCTCACATTCACATTCCGAATACAATTACTATACAAAGATAAATCACATTCATATATCAGAGTACGCAATATAATAATCCCGGCAATCCCGGTTTCCATATATTAACTCAAGCTTTACAGGGCACAATCGCCCATACAAGCCCTCAGATGGGGATTACACAAATCTTTCTCATACACATAATCAAATACATTCCAACCCATGCATATCGAAATCTGAATCCAAATATACATAATACTCCCAACTATGATAACCAACTACCGAATCTTCAATCCCGAAGGAGTCTTCATCGCCCTTAACTGCTCGCTATATCCTTGATCTACTACCCTGTCTGAAAGGTTAGTAGGGGAGGGTGAGATTCGAGAGAATCTCAGTAGGTAAACAATATCAATATGCATGTATGATAGATGTTTAATGCATGACATGCTTGCATCACACAACTCATGATAACACAATGACAATTTGCAAGCTCAATGCTTCGAACAATATACCTATGGCCATAGCATAAATTGAAACATAGCTTCAAATTACACATAATTGTGCAAAGCTAAGACATGCACCAACACACTAACACATATATCAAATACAAGCAGAAGAGATATGTTGCCTATACTCTTTCCACGTAAGCTCCAGCACAGCTTACTCACGACCAGACGAATATTGAACCACGTTCAGGGCGAACATCATCCCTATAATCAAAGCAATGACATAGGGTTATTCTTTATTCCAAAACCTTACTCTCATATCACTTAAAGTTGGTTACCATTCACGACCTTTAGGTGGCTAATCAAAGCCTAAACATATGCTTAAAGGCTTGGGAAACACTTAACCAAAGATAACCTTTTAAAAGTCCAAAATGCTTATTTTTAGGGGTGGGCCGCGGCCCACAATCCACGGGCTACGGCCCAAAACTGCCCAGAAACATTTGGGCGGCGGCCCAGAATCCACGGGCCGCGGCCCAGGAAACCCAGTTTCTTGGCTGAACTTCCAAAACTCATAACTAATTCCACAAAATTAGAAATGAGGTGATCCCAAAGCCAAATTAAATCTATTCAAGTCCTCTACATAGGAAAAATATTGGCCTATACTTGAAATCACCACAAAAGTCCAGATTTACCAAAAACCTAACATTGTACCAAAACAGGGTCTAGTTTTGATGCCAAACTTTGGACAGCTATAACTCCCAGTTCCCAAAATGAAATGGCACAATTTATATGTCCATTTTGAAGCTTGGGATGTGAAATTTAAGACTGGAAAGTTTCATAATTTTCTGACTTCATTTGCCTAGTCAAAACGTCCACACAACAAGACTGTCAAGAACAGAACTTCAAGGGACAGATTTTCAGTTTTGCACCAATGATTCCAATGGTTCCCAAATTCACACCAAATACCATTTCCACATAAATTTGCACAAGGAATCCATTGGAAACACCAAATCAATCAAATTCAAATCATATTGACATGTTACCACAACATGTCACACAAATCACAATTCAAACCACAACATCACAACTCTTCCAATTCAAGTTCCCAAATCAATTCCAATGACCAAATACCACAACATGATACCAATTTCACCACAATACACAATTCCAATGGCTCTATAACATATCAAGACACCAATTGCCACTCAACCACAAGGCCATTCATGCAATTCAAAAATCACACAAAATCAGGGCAAAATTTGAAATTTACTAAACTCATCCACAAATCACAAAACTTAGATCAAAAGGCTTCAAATACTCACCTCTTCCTCTTTCCCAAACCAATTCCTTGATTCTTCATCTTTCCAAATTTCCTCAAGCCATCAAACACCTCCAATCAAGAATCTAAAACCATAGAGATGAAGCTCTCATCACTATGAACAATATTAATAAAGAGTGTTTGAACATTAGAGGACAAGAACAAGGCCAAAACATCACCTTTCTCTTTCTCTTTCCTTCTCTATTTGGGACGCCATGGAGTCTTGAGAGAGAGAGGGAGTGAAGATGAAGATGATAAAGAGAGAATCAGTTTTTTGGGAGCCAAAACCGTCCACATAAAGAGAGGAGAGAGGGAAAGTGAGGTTTGACACTTTGACCTCATCCAAGGGCTCACAAAGTGCCAAGTGTCAACATCTTGATCCATCAACCATAAGCTCACATGCACACTCATACACATGATTCCGCCCCTTGATCTAATACACAAATCAATCTCAACCATTGATCTTGAAGTTACCAGTGAGTTTCCTCTTCGGTAACCGATCAATCGGTCGGTAACTTTACCGTTTTGCCCCTGATTATGGTAATTCTCATTGAATTACCACCAACACTTTACATCTTTTCATTTAGCCACAATATGCGCCTTCCCTCTATTTTAAGTCAATTTAGATGTTAATCCATAATTGAGCTTAAATATAGGGTTTTGGCGCTGCTCACAGCACATACGAATCACACCGTAATCTCCAAAAGGGTTTATTTATCACTAACCACTTCCACTTTTGGATTCATTATCCCTTAATCACAATTTGGGATCTTGCTAAACTGGGACTTAGCAATCCACTAATCTCAGGCTTATTCTCTAGCCTCAAGTCTCAGAATTTGGGATATTACACCCAACCTAATTTAATGTAAAATCCTTCTCAATGGTAGTTTGTTACAAGCTTTATTTGATTCGGGTGCTAGTCATTCCTTCATTGCCTATGACTATGTGAAGTGCCTAGGATTGCATATCCATAAACTGCCATTTGATTTGATTGTGTTGACGTCGATGGGTGTTAGGACTATGACTGCTGATGCTTGCTTGAATTGTGTGATAACTATTGAGGGGCATGAGTCTATGATTGACTTGATTTGTTTAGCGCTTTATTAATTAGAAGTCATACTGGGTTTTGATTGGTAACGGTAAATGTGTTGCTAGATTGCGGGAACAAGAGAATAGTTTATCCTATTCCGCAGAAGAATGACAATATAAGTGCTAATTTGAACTTCCTCTCAATGGCTAAAGCTAAGAAATGTCTAAAGAAAGGGTGCCAAGGGTATATGGTATTCTTTTATATGTAAGGAGAGATAGAAGAAACTCTGGAAAATATACCCGTGGTAAGAGAGTTCCTTGAAGTGCTCCTGAACGATCTTAAATGATTGCCTCCAGAAAGGGAAATAGAAGTTTTGATTGAAATTATGCCTGGAGCTAGATCTATATCAAAAACCTCATACAGAAAGGCCCCAAATGAGATGGTAGAGCTAAAGAAAAAAATAGAAGAGTTACTTTAAAAATGGTTTATTCGACCTAGGGTTTTGTTGTGGGAAGCTCCAATACAATCTGTCAAGAAGAAAGATAGGAGTTTAAGGCTATGTATAGATTACATAGAATTGAACAAGATAACTGTTAAGAACAAGTATCCACTTCTGAGGATTAATGACCAACTAGATCAACTGTCTAGTTCCTGGCTATTTTAAAAAATTGATCTAAGGTCGGGTTATCATTAGCTACTAGTGAAAGAAGAAAATGTTGGAAAGTGTGCCCTAAGGGCCAATCATTGTACTTTGAACATTATTATTTTAATGAAATTTCTCCATTCTGTTATCATATTATTTGCATGTTAACTGTGATAATTGTATCCTTAGATAATTCATGAAGATTGTCCTAAAATGTCCCTGGTCGGTCATCTATGCGGGAGCAGAGATGAAACAAGACCAGAATGACTTTTATAAGATATGGAGATACAAATCAAAGTCTTAGGCACTTGTAAGAGTATAAGGTGCTGGACCGACCTACTATGAGAAAGCTACATGGATTAAGTCATAAGTTTTTCTCATGTATAACCACGTCACAATGCCCTTAGACTTGAGGTCATCATGGATTCCTACATGAGAGTTGCTAAGCTTTGAACTAGTCAAAAGTTACTTTTGACCGGGTGATGATAAAGGCTACGATCGGGCTTGGTAGTTTTTCATGCAGAGGAATATGAATGATCAAGATGGAATTTATCCCTCATATTAGTAGAGAGATATTACTGGGCCCGTTGATGAGTGAGTCTGAGAAATGTATGGTCATACTACAATGGAAAGGAGTTTCCATTTCTATTGTCAGGCTACTCACGAATCGAGAAAGTAATGGTCAGGAATAAGAGGATGACACTATCCATGCCTTATCCTTGATCGATGTATCATGTGACAAAAGGGACGTGACATAGTTTTATGACAGGTTACATCGTGATAACAATCCTCATATGAATTGGGTAGTCGTAATGTCTTGCTAGAGGCCGCTTGCGACTTTTGGGTAAGTACAGTTATTGGCCCACTACCAACTTCATATGGGCTTACGGGGTCGCACACAAGAATGGCCCAACACGAGATAATGTTTAATTTAGGGTGGACAAATCTTATATTTATATATATATAATATAAAATTCGTTAATAATATTATATAGATATATATTTTTGAAATATATATCTTTTTTATATTATATATATGTATATATATTATATGATATTATTATATTGTGCTAGTTTTAAATTTAATTTATTAAGATATATTAAATTTAATAACTAACGTGATAGAGATATAGTATTTTAAATTTAATTTATAAAGATAAATTAAATCTAATGGCTCTTTATTTGGATTAAATAAATAGGTTAAAATTAAAACTGTTGGACAGATTTAATTTAAACTAGATTTATTTAATTAACTCATCAAGATAATTAATTGTTGATCAATTTTGAATTTAATGATGATTAATTTTGAAATTTGAATATAACCCTCATAGGTTATAAACTTGATAGAGCATATGTACTCATACGCTTATGAGAGTTCAAAGCCGCAAGGGAAACCCTAGGAGACATTGGAGGTGCTAGCACGCAGTCTCTGTTAGAGAGCATTCATGTGGATATCGGTAGAGGGAGCGGAACTAAGGTGTTGGCTCCTAGAGATCGTGGAAACCCTAAGTTGAAAATGTACGAATCTTTCTAACTCGATTTAAACGCCGTTGATAGATCCTCGATTAGGATCGGTAAAATTTTAAAATTCTTCCACTGTGCCTGTCTATCCTAACAGTGGCATTAGAGAAGGGTCAATTATGCATTTAAATTGAGTTTATGTTCTTATACATGTGATATATATTGGATATATATGTGTGGTTATAAGAAAACATCCGAATATGTTAATAAGAAATGGAATATGTTCAACGTTATTGTGTGTTTTAGATAGAGCTATGTGTTTATGTGATCTAGTGAAATTGTTTCGATTACATGCATTATATTCTGTTTTCAATTCCGCCACTGGCATCGCAATTTCTGTTCTGAATAGGCTTGCATGAAATCGGGTAAGGTACGTGAGATCATAGTTGGCGGCAATCAAATCGGGTCTAAGTTTAGATATCTATTTGGGTAATAGGGATCCGAACTATGGGGAAGACAATCTGGATCAGAACGGTTTTGGGCCATTGTTGTTTTTTGAAACTGGGCCGAAATCCCTTAAGAATTGGACTAAACAAATATTTTAAAAATTGGGTCCGAAATTTTAAAATTTTAAAATTTCAAATATTTCTTGCTTTTCATATTATATAAATTCTTGTTGTGGTTTATTATTCATACTTGTTTGGGTACGGTGAACAACATGGCTTTAGAATTTTATAAAGGGTTGTAATATTTAAATATGGCCTGCGTGCCATACCTTTCTCTAAATACTCTCGATGTATATTCTCTTCTTATCTCACTCCCCTTGAATGTTTAAACGAGGTTTCTCTCAATGTATTTTTTTTCTTATTTAGAGAAGTCCTTACATTGGCTTGGGAGGATTTTAGGTTAGGTAAGCCATGTTGTGTCACGTTTAAATTATGCTTTTGATAAGATGATTGCATGAATACTTTTACCTTTATATGTATTTATCTATATGAGATACGACCACGATTGCATTCATATAAACAAGACTAATTAATTGAGCCCTCTAATCAAATCTTAAGTCTTAATGCTATCAATTAATGAATACCTGTCAAAACCTAGATCGCTCAATTGTGGAAACCACCAAAGTGGATGTACTTGAGTTATCTTGATGAGACAAGCATGAGTAATGGTGCTGCTCATAATATTCATTATTGTTTTGACTTAATTGAGAATAACAAAACGATTTTGAATCTCAAGGAATTAGATGGGATTAAACATGCCAAATCATATGATGATCAAATCCCATAAACATCAAGAGTTAGATGTGATGTAATTGGTAAATAGGTTACCTGCCTAAATAACTTGAATTTAAGCATCTTGCCAACACGGACTTAAGTTTAAGCCAAATATGGATCTTAGCCTATTAATTATTATTTTGAGGGTTGTTAATTTAGTAGGAGATTACTAACTAACTTTGTATATTTTAATTGTAGAATCATGTCGACCAGTAATACTGCTACGCTATCGTTGCGATCGGTCCTTGAGAAGGACAAACTCAATGGGACAAACTTTCTTGACTGGTTCAGGAACTTGAGAATTGTTCTCAAGCAGGAAAGAAAGGCTTATGTCCTAGATCAACCCATTCCTGAGGAGCCTACAGCCAATGCTCCAAGAGCTCAGAGAGATGCTTACACCAAGCATAAGGATGACTCTATAGATGTAGGTTACCTGATGCTTGCCACTAGGTTCCAAGGCTTCAAAGAGATCTAGAACTTATGGAGGATCATGAGATGATTGTCTATCTCAAGGAAATGTTCCAATAATAGGCAAGGCAAGAAAGGTATGAGACCACAAAGGCCTTACATTCCTACAAGATGGCTGAAGGTGCATCAGTTAGTACTCATCTGTTAAAGATGAAAGGCTATATTGATCACCTTGAGAGGCTTGGATTTCCCATGAGCCAGGAGTTAGCTACGAATTTTCTCCTGAACTCACTCCCGGAGAGTTAAGACCAGTTTGTCATGAACTACAATATGAACAACATGGAGAAATCAATTTCTGAGCTGCATGGGATGTTCAAAATTGCTGAGCAAAGTATTAAGAAAAAGCCCAGTACAGTTTTGATGGTTCAGAAAGGAAAGGGTATGAAAAAGAAAGGGAAGGGCAAATGGAAGAGTAATGGCTCAGGTGGTAAGACCAAAGAGTCAGACAAGCCTGAAACCAAGCCTATACCCAAGAAGGCAAAGCCTCCAAAGGAAGGAGTTTGCTACTTCTGCAATGAACCCGGTCATTGGAAGAAGAATTGCAAACACTACCTGGAAGATCTGAAAAAGAATAAGAAAGGTAGCGGGGCTATCGCTTCAGGTATTTATGTTATAGACATTCATTTTTCTACTTCCTCTACATGGGTATTAGATACTGCATGTGTTTCTCATATTTGTACAAATGTGCAGGGTCTAAAGGATAGTAGAAAGGCGAGGTGGACCTACGAGTTAGAAACAGAGCAAGAGTTGCTGCTTTAGCCGTAGGCACTTATGAATTAGTTATTCCCAGTAGGCTTTTGTTAGTTTTGAACAATTGCTATTCTGTTCCTACTTTGAGTAGTAACATTGTCTCTCTTTCTTATTTGGATAATGAAGGTTATACTTCCATTACTAGGAATGGTTATTGTTCTATTTATCGTAATGACATTTTCTATGCTGATGGTAATTTGCATATTCGTCATTATATATTAAATTTGGAACATCCTAATAATGGAAATATCTATAACGTAACTACTAAAAGGATAAAATCAAACGATTTGAATCCAACCTACCTGTGGCATTGTCGTTTCGGCCATATAAATGAGAAATGCATTTCCAAACTCCATCAAGATGGATTTCTTAACTCATTTGATTTTGAATCATATGATACATGCAAATCTTGCTTATTAAGAAAGATGACAAAGGCATCTTTTACTGGGCATAATGAGAGGGCCACTGAATTATTGGGCCTCATACATACAGATGTATGTGGACCATTAAATACAGCTGCCAGAGGAGGTTATGCCTACTTTATTACATTCATTGATGACTTTTGTAGATATGGCATATCTATCTAATGAAACATAAATCCAAATCTTTTGAAATGTTTAAACTATTCCAAACTGAAGTACAAAATCAAATTGGCAAAACAATTAAAGCACTTTGATCTGATTGAGGTGGTGAATATTTGAGCCAACAGTTCATTGACCATCTTAGGAGTTGTGGGATAATCTCACAATTAACTCCTCCAGGAACACCACAATGGAATAGCGTTTCTGAACGGAGGAATCGAACACTATTATATATGGTTCGATCTATGATGAGTCAAACAGATCTTCCAACATCCTTTTGGGGATATGCCCTAGAGACAGCTGCGTTCACACTAAATCGTGTTCCATCTAAGGCAATTGAAAAGACACCATATGAGATATAGACTGGAAAGAAACCAAGTTTATCTTTTCTCAAGATCTGGGGATGTGAGGTCTATGTTAAGCAACAAGCCTCTGATAAATTAGCGCTCAGATCATCAAAGTGCCTTTTCATAGGTATCCTAAAGAAATAAAAGGATACTATGTCTACAATCCCACCGATAACAAAAGTATTTGTTATTAGAAATGGTAAGTCTCTAGAAAGAGAGTTTGTCTCCAAAACAACCAGTAAGAGCAAGGTATATCTTGAATAAATTCGAGAGTCACAAGATAATACAGAACCACAGATGGACATTAGAGAAGACTCACAACAAGTTGCTGAGCCTCCTCAAGTAACACAAGGTCCACAAAGATCCAATAGGGCACGGCATCAGCCTCAGAGATATGGATTTCTGATTACTGAAGGCTGTGATGTGTTGCTCATTGAGAAGAATGAGCCTACCACCTATCGAGAAGCCATAGTGGGACCAAACTCTAAGAAATGGCTAAATGCCATGAAGTCTGAAATGCAATCCATGTACGACAATCAAGGGTGGACCTTAGTCGATCCACCTAAAGGTGTAAAAACCATCAGGTGCAAATTGGTTTTCAAGGAGAAAACTGACATGGATGGAAAATTAAATGTCTTCAAGGCACGACTGGTTGCAAAAGGATTCACTCAAACAGCTGGTGTAGACTATGATAAAACCTTTTCCCCAGTTGCAATGGCCAAATTAATCAAAATCCTTCTTGCCATTGCAGCATATTATGACTATGAAATATGGTAGATGGACGTTAAAACAGCCTTCCTTAATGGAAAGCTGCTTGAGGATGTGTACATGCAACAACCTAAAGGTTTTATGGGTCCAGAGGACTCTGGTAAAATTTGCAATCGTCAAAGATCCATTTATAGTTTGAAACAAGCATCTCGGAGCTGGAATCATCATTTTGATGAAATAGTCAAAGAGTTTGGATTCATTCAATACATCGACGAACCTTGTGTTTACAAGAAGGTTAGTGGGAGCATAGTTGTATTTCTAGTGCTTTATGTAGATGACATCCTACTCATTAGGAATGACATTCCTACCTTGCAGAGTGTCAATTCTTGGTTAGGAAAGTCCTTTTCAATAAAAAACTTGGGTGAAGCCACCTACATCCTAGGGATTAGGATCTATAGGGATAGATCCAAAAGACTAATAGTCCTAAGTCAGAGCATATACATAGACAACTTACTGCATAGGTTCAGTATGCAGGATTCAAAAAGGGGTTAATGCCCATGTTTCATGGCATCCATCTTAGCAAGGATTTGTGTCCTAGTACACCTGATCAGCGAGATCGCATGAGTAAGGTTCCATATGCCTTGGCCATTGGATCCATTATGTATACCATGTTATGTACTTGACCGGATGTCTCATTTTCCTTAAGTATGACAAGCAGATACCAACAAGATCTTGGTGAGGGTCATTGGACTGCCATCAAGAATATCCTAAAGTACTTAAGAAGGACTAAAGACTTATTTTTTGTTTATGGTGGATTGGATGATGAGCTCTACATAACCGGTTACAGAGATGCAAGTTTCCAGACTAACCAAGACGTCCTTAAATCGAAATCTGGATACATATTCCTCCTGAATGGTGGAGTAGTAACCTGGAAGAGCTCCAAGCATAGCACTGTAGCAGATTCTACAACAGAAGCTGAGTATATAGTAGCATCGGATACAGCTAAAGAAGTCGTTTGGATCAGAAAGTTCATTACTAAACTAGGGGTGGTGTCTACCATCTCAAATCCAATAGATTTGTTCTGTGACAATAACGGTGCTATTGCACAGGCCAAAGAGCCTAGGTTATCAAAGGACCAAGCATATACTCAGGCAATTTCATCTTATTAGAGAAATCATTGATAGAGGTGATATAAAGATATGCAAAGTAGCAGTAGAAGATAATGTTGCTGATCCTCTTACTAAGCCGTTTGCACAGGAAAAGCATGAGCGTCATGTTAGGACAATGGGAATTAGGCAAATTAATGATTGTACCTAGGGCAAGTGGCAGGATGTTGGAAATTGAACCCAAATGGCCAATCATTGCACTTTGAACATTATTAATTTAATGAAATTTCTCCATTATTTTATCATATTATTTGCATGTTAACTCTGATAATTGTATCCTTGGATAATTCATAAAGATTGTCCTAAAATGTCCCTGGTCGGTAATCTATACGGGAGCAGAGAGATGAAACAAGATTAGTATGACTTTGATAAGATATGGAGATACGAATCAAAGTCTTAGGCACTTGTAAGAGTACAAGGTGCTGGACCGACCCACTATGAGAAAGCTACATGGATCAAAGATAAGGCATGGATAATGTTATCCTGTTGTTCCTGACCATTACTCTCTCGATTCCTAAGTAGCCTGATAACAGAGACATAAACTCCTTTTATCATAGTATGGCCATACATTTCTCAGACTCACTCATCGAGGGGCCCAGTAATAACTCTCTACTAATGTGAGGGACAAATTCCATCTTGATCATTCATATTCCTCTGCATGAAAAACCACCAAGCCCGATCGTAGCCTTTATCATCACCCGGTCAAAAGTAACTTTTGACTAGTTCAAAGCTTAGCAACTCTCATGTAGGAATCCATGATGACCTCAGGTCTAAGGGCATTGTGACGTGGTTATACATGAGAAAAGCTTATGACTTAATCCATGTAGCTTTGTCATAGTAGGTCGGTCCAGGACCTTGTACTCTTACAAGTGCCTAAGACTTTGATTCGTATTTCCATATCTTATCAAAGTCATACTGGTCTTGTTTCATCTCTGCTCCTGTATAGATGACCGACCAGGGACATTTTAGGATAATCTTTATGAATTATCCAAGGATACAATTATCACAGTTAACATGCAAATAATATGATAACAGAATGGAGAAATTTCATTAAAATAATAATGTTCAAAGTACAATGATTGGCCCTTAGGGCACAATTTCCAACATAATCATCATATGATCCGGCATGTTTAACCCCATCTAATGCCTTAGATTCAAAACCATTTTGTTAATCTCAATTAAGTCAAAACAATAATGAATATTATGAGCAGCACCATTACTCAAGCTTGTCTCATCAAGATAACTCAGTGCATCCACTTTGGTGGTTTCCATAATTGAGCGATCTAGGTTTTGACAAGTAT
Source organism: Inga leiocalycina (assembly GCA_963242795.1). NCBI lineage: Eukaryota > Viridiplantae > Streptophyta > Magnoliopsida > Fabales > Fabaceae > Inga > Inga leiocalycina. Next base: position 52,671,146 of record OY725323.1, read on the forward strand.
TCATTAATTGACGGCATTATAACTTAAGATTTGATTTAGAGGGCTTAATTAGTTAGTTTTGTTTATATGGATGCAATCGTGGTCGTATCTCATACAGATAAATACATATAAATGTAAAAGTAATCATGGAATGATCTTATCAAAAGCATAATTTAAACGTGACACAATATGGCTTACCTAACCTAAAATCCTCCCAAGCCAATGCGAGGACTTCTCTAAAAAAATACATTGAGAGAAACCTCGTTTAAACATTCGACAGGAGTGAGATGAGAAGAGAATGTACATCAAGAGTATTTAGAGAAAGGCACGGCACGCAGGCCGTATTTAAATATTACAACCTTTGTAAAATTCTAAAGCCATGTTGTTCACCATACCCAAACAAGGATAAATAATAAACCACAACAAGAATTCATACAATATGAAAAGTAATAAATGATGTGATCAGATTATATTGCGCTACACAGAGGTGGTCATGGCAGTCCCGCTAGATATCCGAACCCAATTTTTTAAAACAAAAACAACAATGGCCCAGAACGCTTTTGATCCAGATTTTCTTCCCCATAGTTCGGATCCTTATTACCCGAATAGATATCCGAACCTAGACCCGATTTGATTGCCGCCAACTACGATCTCAGGTACCCTACCCAATTTCATGCTTGTTCAAAACAAAAATCACATACATGTTTCAAGATATACATGTTCAGAATCGATTTCATGCTTGTTCCAAAACGAGAATCACATACATGTTTCAAAACTGAAAAGAAACAATTTCAAGATTCAATTTAAACGAAAACGAAAATCAACGGAATTACAAGATCACATCTTTCTAAATAATTTCATTTCATATTAACCAAATCACATGCATATTCGAGTGTTTCTTATAAACATACGTACACATCCCATATATATCACATGTATAAGAATCATAAACTCAGTTTAAACGCACAATTGATCTGGCTCTGATGCCACTGTTAGGATTGGTAGGCACAGCGGAAGAATTTAAAAATTTTCACCTATCCTAATTGAGGATCTACCAACGGCGTTTAAACCAAGTTGGAAGGATTCATACCTTTTTGATGATTCAGAGTTTTTCACGATCTCTAGGAGCGAACACGTCAGGTCCACTCTCTCTACTGGTGTCCACACGAATGCTTTCTAACCGAGACTGTGTGCTAGTGCCTCTAATGTCTCCTAGGGTTTGACTTGCAGCTCTCAATTCTCATGTGCATATGAATATATCTGCTCTATCAAGTTTATAACCCATAAGGGTTATTTTCAAATTTCAAAATTAATCATCATTAATTTTGAAATTAATTAACAATTAATTATCTTGATGAGCTAATTAAATAAGTTCAGTTTAAATTAAATCTGTCCAACAGTTTTAATCTAACCTATTTATTTAATTCAAATAAAGAGCCATTAGATTTAATTTATCTTCATAAATTAAATCTGAGATACTATATCTCTATCATGTTAGTTATTAAATTTAATATATCTTAATAAATTAAATTTAAAACTAACACAATATAATAATATCATATAATATATATATACATATATATAAGATATATATTTCGAAAATATATATATTTATATAATATTATTAATGAATTTTATATTATATATATATAAATATAAGATTTGTCCACCCTAAATTAAACATTATCTCGTGTTGGGCCATTCTTGTGTGCAACCCCGTAAGCCCATATGAAGTTGGTAGTGGGCCAATAACTATACTAACCCAAAAGTCGCAAGCGGCCTCTAGCAAGACATTACGACTACCCAATTCATATGAGGATCGTTATCACGATGCAACCTGTCATACAACAATGTCACATCCCTTTTGTCACACGATATATCGATCAATGATAAGGCATGGATAATGTCATCCTCTTGTTCCTGACCATTACTGTCTCGATTCCTGAGTAGCCTGATAACAAAGACAAAAACTCCTTTCATCATGTATGGCCATACATTTCTCAGACTCACTCATCGAGGGGCCCAGTAATATCTCTCTACTAATGTGAGGGACAAATTCCATCTTGATCATTCATATTCCTCTATATGAAAAAACACCAAGCCCGATCGTAGGCTTTATCATCACTCGGTCAAAAGTGAGTTTTGAATAGTTCAAAGCTTAGCAACTCTCATGTAGGAATCCATGATGACCTCAGGTCTAAGGGCATTGTGACGTGGTTATACATGAGAAAAGCTTATGACTTAATCCATGTAACTTTCTCATAGTGGGTCGGTCCAGCACTTTATACTCTTACAAGTGCCTAAGACTTTGATTCGTATCTCTATATCTTATCAAAGTCATACTGGTCTTGTTTCATCTCTGCTCCCGCATAGATGACCGACCAGGGACATTTTAGGACAATCTTCATGAATTATCCAAGGATACAATTATCACAGTTAACATGCAAATAATATGATAACATAATGGAGAAATTTCATTAAAATAATAATGTTCAAAGTACAATGATTGGCCCTTAGGGCACAATTTACAACAGATAGTGGATTTAAAAATCTCTACAGGAGCCTGGGGACTTGACGTAGGCCATCACAGATTGGACAGAACCAGGATAAATCACATTTTGCATATTCTCTTCCCAAAATTGTTACATTCTAGCATATATTTTTTAATCTATGTGTTGATTTATAATTCATCACCTTCATACTTACTGCTTTCATTAAGATGCGAAAAGATTTTCAAAGTTCTTAAGTTTTTATCATACGCCCAATTCACCCCCCCTCTTGGGTGTCTGCCAGTTCTAACATTAAATATTGGAAATTGAAATTTGAACAGTGCTTCAAGTGAAATCACCTGCGAGGTAGTAAGATTTTCATGTGGTTTTAGATGACCAACGGATGACAAAATTTATGCAATTTTTCATAATGAAAGTAGACATGCTAAGCTTTAATTTCATAAATCAAATGAATCATTTAAAGATTTATACAATAAGTTATGAATTTTTGAAGTTAGCCTAAAAAAACTGTTGATTTTCTAGAACAACATCCAAAGAATTTAATTATAGGAATTTTGTGCTTCCAAATGGAAAATTTCTATATTTGTCCTTCAAAGTTGACTCAATAAAAGTTCTATGACCTTTAGAATCACTTCAATTTGATGTCTATAAATTTAGTTATGATTTTTTAAAGTTTGAGCAAAAAATCATCCAGAATTGCCAATTAATCTAAAAATGAAGAAAATAATGTGATGGCAATTTTGAAATTTTTTGATAACTAGGAAAAATCCATTTAGGCTTATTGAAGAACCTTTAGGTGTTTTTCCATGCTAATAAGAGAATGAAAATATTAGTTACATGCTAATGGAGTCTTCCAAGCTTCTCCTCTATGTGATTCAAGGTTATTTGAAGCAAAATTTTAGAGTTTGAAAGGGGCAAGGGTTCATCCAACAAGGGAACAATAAGAGGGAGCCAAAGGTGACTTATAAGGTTTAATTTCTTATTGATATTTCTATTATGGTTAGTTTAATATGTAAATTGCTGGTTAATTTGATATAGCTGTAAAATTTGGGAAACATTGAACCCTTGGTGTTTTGTTGCCAAAATTGGGTGTAATGGTAATTATAATATAATTAAATAGTTAATAAAGTGATTAGAAGTATAAAGGAGCAAGTCTGCGGAGTCAAAATTGAAAAACCCCAATTTTTATAGAAGAATCCTCAGATTCGGCCAATGCTAGTTTAGGGGGTTAGAGTTGGATTTTTGATGATCTGATGATCCATTGTGTTTAGAAGGGAAAATTAGGTGGGGATACAGTTGAGCACTTTTCCAAAAAAGCCCTAAAAAGCATAATGACCAAAATGCCTTTGAAACCCTAAAATAAGGGCTGCCAAGGGCATTTTGGTCTTTTGGCAGTGAATTTGGTAATTCTAAGTCCAGAAATAGATTCTTTTGGCAAATGTTATAATAGCTCAGGTCAAAATTTCAAGAAAAGTATGGTCAAACCGGGTTCGGCGGGGTCAGAACCGGGGCCAAGGGGCATTTTGACCACTAAAAACACTGTGGAAGTGTTTAAGTTGTACATTTGGAATTTTAGGACCTGATTGATATCCCAAGCTACCGCATGAGGTTCGAGGAGCCTATTTAAGGATAAAAAAGGGTTAAGGCAGTAAACTTACCTCTCCTACATGTATTTGATAATTATGCTTGTGTATTGATACATGTGATTGCTTTGCTTGATTATTTGAAACATATATAAATTATTAAAGCTCTGTTTCTATTTATGCTATGGCCATAAGTATTATGTTTGAACCATTGAACACACAGATATATTATTGTATTAGCATAAGTTATGTAATGCAAGCATATCATGCATTAAGTACTTGTCCAGCATGCATATTGGTACTATTTACTACTAAGATTCTCTAGAATCTCATCCTCCCCCATCAATAATTTAGACATGTAAAGATCAGAGAAGAAAACTACACAAGAGGATTGTAGTAGTGGAACGAAGATAGGAAGATGTCTCCGTTTCACTGGGACGGTTTTAGATACCCTAGTAGTCCTTTGCATCTACCTTAATTGTAATTATCATGTACGAACCCTTATAGGTAATTTCTGTAATCATGCACATATTATCAGTATATTTATGCTATTTCAGTGCTACCCACTGAACTGCATATCATTTTCCACAAATACTCTGAAAAAGGTGAAAATAAGATAAGGGTGTGACAAAAGGCAAATTAATCCCCTCTTAATTAATGAAAATTTTGGTCAACAATAAGAAGAGAGACAAGTGAATTCATCAAAGTATCCATTGGTTAATAAGCTTCCTTATGTACAAAAAGACATAAACCATTGGACAGAACATTTTCCTCTTTTCCCTCCCTCTAATTTTTGTTGGCATGCCCAATAGAAGAGGAAAATAATTGCTTTTAGACAACCAAACCACATCTAGTTAAGCCAACAAAATCAAGTTGCAAGAAGATAGTACATGTGGACACATTATCATATTTCCTTATTTCCTCCTCATTATTTTCATCTAGCCCATAAAGGAGAGAGAAAACATGAAGAAACACATCTTATCACCTTCATTTGACTCATATTGGAGGGCCAAAATCAAGAAGCAATAGAGAGAAAGTGAATCTTGAGTTCAAGAAGCAAAGGTAAGCTTCTCTCTAAATTTTCACTAGTTTCCTCACATTTCTATCTCAAATGTTCTTTATGAACATTGTTCCCCTCATCCTAAGCTTCAAATATATGGTTTTTGTTTTGGAAAAGGAGGTGTCTTAAGCCATTTTCCAAGACTTAAAGTTGTGGAATAAAGAACCAAAGGCTAAAAGAAGCAAGTGGTGAGTTAGGGCTTTATTTTGAGCCAAGTATTGCAATTATTTGTGGAGTATTTTGATTTCTCATTTCTATCCTAGATTTCAATTTAATAAGCATTGTTAGGGTTTTGATGGTTTGGTCTTACAAATGGTTAAATATGGGGTTAAATAATGCATATGGACTAGTTTTATGGAAAATTTTAGAAGCTTGTGGATTATTGTTTTTCCTTGTTATTTTTGGCCATAATAGAACTAAGGGAATGAGTTTTATTTTGGTAATATTAAGGTCACCAATGGATGCCTCATGAAAAATTTTGTGGGAATATGGTGTGGCTTTGAAATTGGATCAATTGGAAACAAAGTTTGAAAATTGGAAGTTTGGTGTTGATGCTGCCAGAATTTTTGTTTTTAAGGGTAGTCTACTTGTGGTACATTTTTCAATGACTAAACTTGATCCAATGACCCTGATATTTTCCTAGAACAAAAGTAGACATGTCAAGCTTTAATTTGACATATAATTTGCTTAATTTGGGTCAGTATATTGGGAGTTATAAATTGTTAAAGTTAAGCAATGATTCTGGAAAGATAATGGTGGCAGATTGGTTGTGACGTTCTTTTGTCTATCCAAATGAAATCCAATTGCCATGAAATTTTTGAAAAATAAAGTAGACACAATAAACTTTAATTTGATGGGTAATTGTAGTAATTAGATAAGTACACAAAAAGTTATTATTGATTAAAGTTTAGTATTAATTCGGGACAAAAACTGGTGGCAGGGGGAATAATTTTGGAATCTAGAATTGTGTGTGTCTGCAGGGACGATTATTTTTCCCTTAAAGTAGAATTAGTAAGGGTCACATAGGGCTTTGAACCACTATATTTGGATTTTCTAGAATTAGTTGTGAGTTTTCAAAGTTGGTAAGCAAAACTAGCAAATTAGGTCAAACCTACAAAAGTATGACAATTAAAGTAATTTGGGCCAATATGGGGCCAAATATAAGAGACATGTCCTAAAGGCCTATATAGCCACATAGGATATTCATTTATCATGGTTTTGATGTATGGTTATGTGCCTAGGGCCATGAGATGACAAGGAAATAGAGTGGGAAACTTTCCAAACCACTTCAATGGTTGGAAGAAAAGGTACAAGAAGGGAACTTGAAAACAGAAGGTAGTATAACTTTCCTGACTTGCATTTACTTGATAAGTATGCTTTTGCATTAATGTGTTTAAATGCTTTGATGAATGTTATGAAGCATGTATGAATGATTGAAGCTCTATTTTTACTTATGCTATGGGCATAGGTGTAATGTGAAAAGCATTGAGCATACAATATGTCATTATGCCTGTATAATTTATGTGAGTAAGCATGCCATGCATTAAGCTTGAATCTTGTATGTCTAGTTAGCAAAGTTTGCTATTGAGATTCGCTCGAATCTCACTCTCTGTAATGCCCTGAATTATGTATAAGGGAAAATTGACTCCAAAAGTAAATGCAATTAAAGTTATGCAAACACTTCCAAAGAATATAATGTGAATTATTATCGAATGACCCGAATGAGCAGTAGACAATGCCCAAACCCTATATTTAAGCACAATTATGGTGTCAAAGCTTAAATTGAATTAAAAGTGAAGGAAGGGTGCATGGCATGAGTAATGGGGCTATATAATGTGTTGAGTGGTAATTCAATAGAAATTGTCATAGTCAGGGGCAAAACGGGAAGAAAATATTTATTGGCCAATTAGTCAGTTACTGAAGAGGAAATTCACCATCAACTAAAAGAGTAAGTAGTGTGACTAAATTGTTGGAAATTGTACCCTAAGGGCCAATCATTGTACTTTGAATATTATTAATTTAATGAAATTTCTCTATTCTGTTATCATATTATTTGCATGTTAACTGTGATAATTGTATCCTTGGATAAATCATAAAGATTATCCTAAAATGTCCCTGGTTGGTCATCTATTGGGGAGCAAAGATGAAACAAGACCAGTATGACTTTGATAAGATATGGAGATATGAATCAAAGTCTTAGGCACTTGTAAGAGAATAAGATGCTGGACTGACCTACTATAAGAAAGCAACCTGGATCAAGTCATAAGCTTTTTCCATGTATAACCACATCATAATGCCCTTAGACATGAGGTTATCATGGATTCCTACATGAGAGTTGCTAAGCTTTGAACTAGTCAAACATCACTTTTGACTGGGTGATGATAAAGGCTACGATCGGGCTTGGTGGTTTTTCATGTAGACAAATATGAATGATCAAGATGGAATTTTCCCTCACATTAGTAGAGAGATATTATTGGGCCCCTCAATGAGTGAGTTTGAGAAATGTATGGCCATACTACGATAGAAAGGAGTTTCCATTTCTATTATCAGGCTACTCAGGAATTGAAAAAGTAATGGTCAGGAACAAGAGGATGACATTATCCATGCCTTATCTTTGACCAATATATCATGTGACAAAAGGGACGTGACATGGTTGTATGACAGGTTGTATCGTGTTAATGATCCTCATATGAATTTGGTAGTCATAATGTCTAGCTAAAGGCCGCTTGCGACTTATGGGTTAGTACAGTTATTGGCCCACTGCCAACTTCATATGGGCCTATAGGGTCGCACACAAGAATGGCCCAATGTAAGATAATGTTTAATTTAGGGTGGATGAATTTTAAATTTATAGATATATATAATATAAAATTCATTAATAATATTATATAGATATATATTTTTGAAATACATATCTTATAGAGAGATATAGTATCTCAGATTTAATTTATGAAGATAACTTAAATCTAATGGCTCTTCATTTGGATTAAGTAAATAGGTTAAATTAAAACTATTGGACAGATTTAATTTAAACTGAATTTATTTAATTTGAAATTTGAATATAGCCCTCATAGGTTATAAACTTGATAAAGCAGATATACTCATACACGTATAAGAATTTAGAGCCGCAAGGGAAACCATAGGAGACATTGGAGACGTTAGCATACAGTCCATGTTAGAGAGCTTCATATGGATACCGGTGGAGGGAGCGAACCTGACGTGTTAGCTCCTAGAGATCGAAAACCTTGAATTGAAAAAGGTATGAATCCTTCTAACTCGATTTAAACAACGTTGATAGATCCTCGATTAGGATCGGCAAAATTTTTTTAAAAAAGTTCTTCCGCTGTTCTTGCTGATCCTAACATAAATGACTAATGGAATGAGTTAGATTAACTATATAGTTACAAGCTTTATAAGAGGCCATGGAGAGCATGACACTTAGTACTACTTGGGAGAGTCAAATTATCAACCCATTTAATTGCAAAATCCTCTGTCCTCTCCCTCTCTCCTCTCCAAGTTTTCCAAGAGGCCATAAGGGGCTAAAAAAAACTAATCTCATCATTTTTCATACTCTTTCTTCATGCTCTTGGGTGTCTATGCTGTAAGAAGAAAGAGAAAGAAGAAAAGTGTAAGGTGAGTTCTTCATCTTTTATTTTAACCATGAAGATGACCTCAAATGCCAAAATCATCTTCTTTAATCATGATCATCTTGATAAGGGCTTCATTTTGGTGGTTTCAAATTTTCAAGAGGAGGTGTTTTGTGAACTCAAGAAAGCTAGTGGTTGGAGAATTAAAGAACAAGCTAGAGAGAGTGGAAAAGGTTATCAAAAGAAAACTTTTAACATAAATATCATAATCATTGGTTGAGTACTTTGGTTTGTGGAAATTGCCCTAATTTTTGTGTGTTTGGGTTCTATAGAGTCATGGTGTTTTGATTGTTATAATGGTGTCTTATGTTGTGTTTTGGACAATGAAATTGATTTGGGGACTTGAATGTGAAGTTTGGTAAATTGTGAGATTTTGTGTTGAATTGTGCCAAAACAAAACTTTCAAATGGAAAGTAAATTTGGTTGTTTTGATATTTCCATTGGATTATATGTGAAAAACTATGTGGGAGTAGTCTTGAATGATAATTTTGGAATCATTGGAAACTTAGGTTGAAAACTAGAAATTTTGGCAGTGAAAATTCTATGCAGGGGAGCTATTTTGCATGATGTTTTGATATAGCAAATGATGTCAAAAAGTTATGAAACCTTTTAGTTTTGTAGTAGGCATTGCAAGCTTTAAAATGATATAAATTTTTTATCCTTTTGATGTGTGTATGGGAAGCTATGGTTGTTGGAAGTTAGCCAAGAAATTGGTCACTTCTTGGCAATAGCCAGTGGTTCTTGACCGCAGCCAAAAAGTGTCTGACCAGTTCTTTGCCACAGCCAAAGGGGTCTTGGCCGCGACCCAAAACTCTCTAACCTAGTCTTAGCAGGGCCAAAGGGTTCTTAGCCATAACCCAAAAGTTTCTATTCTATTCTTGGCCAAGGCTAATGGTTCTTGGCTGCAGCCCAAATCTCTCTGACCTTCCCTTGGCTGCAGTCAGAGAGGGTCTTGGCTGCAGCCAACCCCCAAAATCCTGCACTTTTAATTTTCAAAAGGTCATTTCTAGTCTAGTTCGTCCTAACCCTTTAGGCTTTTGTTTGAGCTTCTATTAGCCACATAAAGGTCTCAAATGATAACCAACCCCAAGTGTTTTATAGCTATATAAGAATTGGAATGGGGAATAACTTGTCATCCTTAATTATAATTGATAGGATTTGACATTTGCCCTAAGTATAAGAAAATTGTACCTGAGCAAGATGGAAAGAATAAGGTAGTGACTCTTTCTCTTATATCATGTATAATGCATTGAATGTATGTGCTTATCATTGAATTGAGACGAACATGAATGATGCTATGCATACTTCTGTGAATATAGCGAAAGCTGTCTTGAATGTGAATACAGTGAAAGCTATCATGAAAGTGAATACAGCAAAAGCTGTCGTGAACGTGGATATAATGAAAGCTATTGTGATTGTGTATACAGCCATGAGTGCTGTCATTAACGTGGCGAAAGCTATAAATGTGAATATAGCTATGAAAGCTGTCATTTATGTGATAAAAGTCACGCATGTGATACTGCTTTGTGATAATTACTTGCATGCTTTGTTATTATATATCATATAAGTGAAAACATTACTACTAAGATTCATATGAATCTCACTCTTTCCAATGACTAATTTATAGCTAGGGCTAGCGGATCAAAGGAGTAGCAGGTAACTAAGGGCGGCTAGTGTTTCTGGCTAGGAGATTTAGCTTTTTGTGTTGGTTATAAATTTTTGGGAAAGATGTATATATTGTATATGAGGTGAAGCTTGTGTATTGTATGTAATCCCTAGAATGGGAAACTCTTGTAGACCTTATTAGATGTTGAATATAACCCAAGAGTAGTTGGGAAATTTTGTTGAGTACTCTGATATTGATGAATGAAACCGAACTAACAGGCTATATAGATTCATAAAGTGGCAGTAAGACAATAGTAAACAGGTTTTGAAAAGTTTTAAAAGCCTACTTTACAACAGGACCAAATCTTGTCTTGAAGTTTGGACCTTTTATAAGTTTTGAATTATTTGTTGGTCTCCAGTTTAACTTAATGACACATTTTTGAACCATATTAACGGCTATTATGGTAGGGGGTTATAGTTTCCCTTACCCAACCATATAGGTATAATGAGTACATAAGAAGAATGCATGAAGATATGTAAGGGGGAAGTAAGAAAGAAAATCAAAGATTGATGTGCAACGCACTGTTTATGTATTTTGACTAGAATTTGTATTTTTTTTAAATATGTATGCATTAAAAATGAGTAGAGAATGAGTAGCAAATCACTCCGATTGAATTAAATGAGGACAAGAATCAATGAGTAACAATGATATTGCAAACCTCTATAAGATGCTCCCACAAAATTTTTAAATATTCAGAAAAACCCACTCAACTATAGGTTTGAATCATGTCTTGAGGTTGGGAATTGAAAGAACTTTACAAAAGAATATTGATTAGTGGTTCGAATTTATTGCGTAAAACTCATCAGATCGATTATGAAAATAAGGTGTTACAAGGGTTGTAAATCAACCACTAAAATTCAAAAAAACTGCCAAATACATAACGATTTTAAAGTCAAACCCGTCACTTATTAGAATACCATGTCAAATACATAACAGTTTATGTTTAATAACCATCAACTAAATGTTTGAAACCTTTCCTCTTCCCCACGTTGAAGATAGTACTCTATGCTTCTTTGTTCTCCAATAATCAACACAAGAACCAAGTACCCTTTCATTGCCTACCATTGTACGTGAATGCTCCTATTCAACTTACAATATTACACTGATGGTTTGAACTCATTACTTCCAATCTTTTGAAACTCCCTATTTCCAGGTTTTTTATACTACTTCTTCATAATCCTCCTTTGTTCTCTTAATCTCTATCATGAAATGCCATACTGAAGACTTGCTAGAAAATCCTAGTTGTCCTCCTCCTCCACCACCTTCTCCTCTTTTGCAACATCTACCTACTTCTTCTCCTCTTGATCTTGTTCCCCAACCTCTACCTTCACCTCGTCCTCCACCTCTTCCTTTACACCTCTGTCTCTACATCCTTTGTGTTGGTACAAGCCTTTCACCCTAAGGGGGTGAATTGGGTGATATTTAAGAATTTAAAATTAAATTCAAACTCAAGAAGAGAATAAAGTCAGAGAGATATCACCAAAAGGTTGACACGTAGGATTTATACTGGTTCAGTTTAAACCATTAAACCTGCATACAATCCTCAGAAGCCTTTATGAGATTTTCACTATCTTCCAAGATTCACAGGGCTCTTGGTGCCTCAGTAGAAGCAAATTTTTCTTCATAGAATAGTTGCTGCCCCTTCCTTTTCAATTAATGACCACTCAAGATCCTACTATCTAGAGTAGCTCACTGTAATAAATGATTCAATAAATGACTCTCACAAGAATATAAGAATAATCATTAAATTACAAAATCATACTTAAGAGCTCAAGACTTAGCAATGAATGCCATAGTAAAATTTTGGTAGAGAGTTGTTTCTTCGTCTTTAATCCTCTCATATTTATATTAAGAGGATGATTAATGACCATTGTTCTTGTAAGTGTCTATTAAAGTGCTTGGTCTTTAATTCTAGCCATTTGAATATCATAACATTCTTTATGTCTTAAGAATTAGCCATTACGGCAGAGAGAATGTTTAGTGTTTGAAACCTCAGAGCATTTAATGCTTCTAAAACATAAAGTGTTTTATGCATTTTATGTGTTAATCAATATTTGATCACTCGTACCATGCTTAAACACTGATGTAATGAAGTATTAGAGTGATTAGAAGCAAAAGGAACAAGTATTAAATGATTATGAGTGAATTTTAAGAGATTCGATATGATGCTATATTTTTTAGAAATGCATCACTCGAGTGGTCACTAGAGTGATCTTATTTTAAACAAGACAAAGCACTGGATGGGTTACTGCAGTGATATGGTAGTGATTCATAATATATGATCACTAGAGTGATCTTGTTTCTTTTGAAAACAGATTACTAGGAACATCACTACGGTGATCTGGTGGTGATAAGGATTACAGGATCACTCAAGTGGTCACTCAAGTAATCTTGTTTCCTCTAAATGTAAAAGAAACAAATCACTAGATACCATTACCATAGTGTTTTGGTTGTGATGCATTTTTTTACATATCACTCGAGTGATCTTACACTGAGAAAATTTTTAAGTAATCTAAGAACTACTAGGATCACTGTGGTGTTATACTAGTGATGTGCTCTTTCACACAGCACTCAAGTGGTCACCCGAGTGATCTTAACTTCAAAATATTTTCAATAAGCTGATCACTAGAACAGGTTACAATGTGATGTGATGGTGATGAAAATTGAACACATTACTTGAGTGGTCACTCTAATGATCTTCTCTTTAAAAAATTTTCACAAAACTTATCACTAGAATGGAGAGCCATGGTGACATGATGGTGATGACAAATTAAAGCATCACTCAAGTGGTCACTTGAGTGATCTTCTCTTTGAAAAATCTGTGCAAAATATATCACCAGATGAATCACCATGGTGGTATGGTAGTGAAGGCAAATTCTCTAACATCACTGAAGTGATCTGAGTTTTGTTCATTAACATCACTTGAGTGGTTATTAGAGTGATCTATATTTTTCCCTTCTAGTGGTCACTACAGTGGTGACTTACTTTCAGGTTGAGTAGATTCAAGTATGTCTACTTTTTAGAATTCAAAGAGAATGTTGGAAAGAAAATAGGACTTAACTTCACAAATATTAAAGACCTATGATTATCTATTCCCTTGTTATTGCATGGACCTAGTTAATGCACCCTCAATTGGCGATCAAAGAAGATATGTGTTTGCCTAAGATTCAAAGCTTTTTTATTATGCTTTCTCGAGTGGAAAGCCAACATCTATTTTCAAAAATCTCATCCAATCTCTTGCAACAGACTAGTGAAAATAATCTTTAAAACCTAATCTTACAAGGACAATACTAGGTTAATAGATATATCTATCTTCTATGTGCATACCATCCATCTAATGCCCAAACTTCAAGTCTAATATGATTTTATCCAACTTCTTAAACAAAATAATCTTTCTCAAGTATTATCTCATTCAACAAGACAACCAAGTAGTGATTAGGCACTTAGAAGCATTAAGCACAAAATCGAACCAACACAATACTTCATTAAATGACAAAAAGGAGTAAATTCAATATTCAATCAATAATAAGGTTTAAGATAATCCTAGAATGATAAACTTAGCTACTCATATTCGAAACAAAACCAAAATCAAACATCTTGACATGATCCGCATCAAAAGAAAGGTAGAAAGGAGAAGAGAGAGCTAGCAACCAAGGAATTGAGCTCTAAACATCTTAAAAAATCTTCTCCATAGCGTATAAGTCTTATGTTGTTCCAAACCTAGTAGAAAGCCTTCTACAACAACCTTTATTTATTTTCTTATTAATTAAAACACATAGGTCTGTATTTTGTTGACCCTAGTGTAACAGTGAGCTTCTCTCTTTGCCATGGCATCAAATAAGGCTGGTGATGTAACTTCGCTTTGCTGTGCAAGATGTGTTTCCATGCCGTAGTGCAAAGTACTAAGAAGACATTCTTGTATTTTTGCATGTTTTGCCATGTAAAAAGGCTTCCCATTGCCATAGCAATGCATGCATTTCATACACTTTAGTCTTCAAAACTTCTTCCTGATGCATCAATGCCTCTTTCCAGTTCTTTCATTACTTCAAATGGTCCTTAAATAGTTTCAAAATCTTTCCTTAGTTCTCCTACTTCAATGAAAACATTCATAAGTTCTCTAGTTATTCTATTTAATCTGAATATTCATATTTGAGCCAAGAAATCTTTTGAATCTAGAGTAAATCACTTTATGTGAGTCTATGATATGCACAATTTCATACAAAAGGTCTTTGAAGGATGGGGAAATGTGCTAAATTGATATAGATTTCTTAGAGTTAACACACCCCCAAACTTATACTTTTGCTCATCCTTGAGTAAAACACATCACAATATTATGAATCAATTGATTTATTTTTATAATGTATATATATAATTATGCTCATCAGCTGCTTAATGCAAGATAGGGAGTCACCAAATTATACAAAGATGCATGTTTCACAATCCTAAAATAAGAGTTTCAGTAATTCTGGAGTATCAGCTGCTTAATGCAAGATAAGGGATCAAAGGACATTTCTCCTGCACTCACCATGGTCAATTGTAACTTTCAACTTATACAAATCTTTAATCATCTAACTTCATAGGCCTATCTTCCCCTTCCACATGTACTTATAAATTAGCCCACATAATTTCAAAATCAAAGGGACTTTTCAGCTTGTAAACAAGGCAAGGGGTTAGGGTACTTTAAGAAAGGAAAAAGATAAGTGCAAACTCCTGAAGATAAATGAGAATTGAACAAGTACTAAGACATATACCAACCTTCTGTCAAACATCCCCACACCTTCTTCCAAATTTAACTAAGTTGCTTTTCAACCAAGCCTTATTTTAGTTTCCCTTTTTTGTTTACACCATGGGCTATGGTAGGTCTCCTTTTTATGTGACCCAGCACATGGGTGATGCAGCACCAGTTACTCAATTACTTCAATATATGCCTTAAAGGGCTTTTAGCCCAACTCATAACCCTCATTGACTTTATCATTTAATGTGAGTGCCAACATTGGTGATGAAACGCCTCGGTTATAAAGTTTGGTCTAGAGAAGTGATAGAGCTCAATATTTATTTAGTTTTAGTAATTAATCTTAGGCTTTTGTAGGACTTAATTGAATATTTTGGCATAATTAAGAGTTAATGTGAGATTTTAGTGAAAGGGTAATATGGACATTATAGTAGTTAAATTATTATATTTTTAATTAATATTTGTTATTCCCATTATTCCTTAATTATGAGTACAAGATATGAACTTTGTGAATTTAATTTTGTAGGTGATAATGTGGCACAACTTTTGACAATTGGTCAAGGTCAAAAATGTCATTTTGGAGCTCAATAAAGGGCAAAAAGTAAAGCTTGACAAGTACAAAATTTATTTTCATATTTTTCCTAAAAGAAGGCTAAATGAGTAAGGGTCTTGTTTGTTGGTTGCTATTTTATACCTAATCCCAAAACAGATTTTTACCCCTCATCCAAACATGCCTTAACTCATTTATTAACCTATAGAGAATTGAAGAAAGAAGAAGTAAGGGGGGACCATTTTGGGTGTCAGCTAGAAGCAAGAGAGGAGGATAGAGAGGACTAAAAATTTTGATGGGCATTTGGAGAAGCAACCCTTCCTTTTTAATCTATGGCTAATTGCTTCTTCCTTCTTCAAGCTTCATCATCCTCTTCCATAAGTAACTAAGTTCTAGTAATTTCTTTTAGTTAAGTAATGGTTTAAGCTTCTAAGCTTCAATGGAATTCCTTCAAGCTCTCTTTATAGGTCATGATTATATGGCTTGTTTAAGTATATGGTTGTGAGCAAGATTGTTCTATGCTAAGTAAATAAACTTGGTGGTTGAGCTAGGAGTTCACTAATTAAGCTTTCTATGGTTCATATTAGGAGTATGTTGAGTTGTTTATTCAAACTCGATTGAGTGAATTTTAAATAACTAAACTGAATACTTTGAATTTTTGTATTGGTGATTATAATTTAGAATTGGAAGTTAATTATTCTTTTCCTTAAGTCAGATTTATATGGTGGTACTCATTTAATTGCTTTGCTATAATGAATTAAATCAGTATTGCAAGTATGGATCTAGCGGTAGCTTAGGTCCATCCTTTTACCTCATATTATTAAATTCTTATCATTAGCAAGCAATGAAGACTAAAATTTCAACTCAAGGGAATCTCACTTCATTATATTAATTTATTCAATTTTCCTTATTGTTATCATTAATTTTGATTTTGTTTGCTTCTTTATCTTGAAAACTGAAAAACACAAAAATATTGAATTAGATTAGATTATTTCATTTGTCTTAGAAACGATTTCTTAAAACGATTTCTCATAACTTTAAAGTATTTATCACTTAACTATTTAGAAACTTGAAAATTAATCTCCTCACAAGAACAACCAAGTTGAGCTACTACGCTACATTTTCAAACCTAGTTTGTTTTAGAGGTCACACGACATGGGTTTATCAAATGGCACCATTACTGGGGAGGATGATTGCCAAGATTTTAACTATCTCAGTGTTCTTTTAAGTTGTCATAGTGTGTCTTAGTTTGCTAGAAAGTATGTGGTACTCAAAGGTTTGCTATGCTTTTCTAATTTTTCTTTCTTTTTTGGCATTTTCCATATTTCTTATTAGGTTTGGTTTTTGGATTTTTCTTTGATTTTTCTTGGTTTTTAGTGTGTTTTTGAGTTTGTTTTATATAGTTATTAATTATTAGAGTGTTTAGTAGTGCTTTAGATCATTTTTCATGTTCATAGTCATTTTACATTCTGTATCCATATAAAATTCTCTAAAAAAACAAAAAGAAATTTGTGTTTTGTTGCTTTGTTATCATACTCTTAGTTGTCATTGTGTGGTTTACTCTAGTTTTTGGGTAAGCAAGTTTGCATTCTTAATCCTTAGGAAGGCTATTGGTAACACCACCATAATGGAAGATCCTTTTTCTCAAATTTTTGAAGTCATACAAAATCAATTAAAGCTTCTTCAAGCCTAGTTGGAAAGTCAAGAAAGAGGTTCCAATAGTCAAGAATATGATTCATCCTTCCACAACCTATATCACAAACCCTATCACCAACAATATTTTCCACCATACCAACCCTTCCATGTCCCTTCATTTCCCCTATATAGATCTCAACAAGACTTTTCTTCCCTACCATACAACCTAAATCTTGACCCCTTCCCTTCACTACAAAGTCCTCCTTATGAACCATCTCCTTTACACCATCTACCCTCTTACTCACCATACGAACCCTCATTTCAATCTTCATTCTAATCATTTCACCCACTACTTTATGAACCTTCCCCACCACCCCACCTTGAACCTCCTCCTCAACTTCATAACCTACAATCTAGTGGATTAGATACCCTCTTCTTACCCTATAACATGGATTCCCTAAAAAGTGCTTTAACAAAAAAGTATGATACACTCCAAGAGAAATACCTTTAGTTACTCATATATCAAGGAACAATTGATAGCCTAAGGAGATAGAAGAGAAATCAGAAAATATTGATGAATTCTTCAAGGAATATTATTATCACATGTTATAGGTAAAGATGGGAGGTGATGTTGGAATCCACTGGCCTCAAGACCCATAAAAGGAGAAACAAGGAACCCAAAATCAAGAGCTTTATGATACTTCACATGTGGAGAGTTCTCAACCTTCAATGATTCAATCAAATGTATCCATCTAAGTATAAGAAGTGAAACAAGTACAAAAGAGCAATAAAGAGTCTTTCTTACCTTTTGGTAACAATCCTATCCTTATAGAAGTTAACTCTCCTACTTCTTTGATTGATGAAGTAATTAATGATTTGAGTGATAATAAGATGGATAAGGAAATAATTTTTGAATCACCTCTAATACTCAAACATGTAATTGCTCAACCTATTGATTCTAGTGGTGGTGGGTTGGATGAGCCTATGCCTTATAATGATTCTACCCCTTTGCATGATACTTTGAATTGTGATTTGCATGATAATGATGATGCTAGTGCTAACATAGCATATTCTTGTGATAAATATACAATGTGTATGGATTGTATTGATGAGAAATATCCTAAATTTGTTGAAATGCATAGGAGTAGAGATGACCATTCTCTAGAACCTAGTAATATGCATGCCATGCATGATGGTGAGAAACAAACTCCTTTATCTTCCTCTTCCTCTTCCTCTTCTTCTTCCTCTTCCTCTTCTTCTTCTTCCTTTCTTACTTATGAAGGTGACTTGATGTACTTCAATTTTATATTAGATTTTGCGCTTTCCACTTCACACAAGAGTAAAGATAAAGATGTTAAATCAAAATAGATTACTACTCATAAGGTCAATGTTTATTTGCAATAGTTAAATGTGCCCATTATAGATGATGTCAAGCATGTTCATGACTCCTATTCTCAAATCCTATCATGTGATTTACCTCATGATATATTAGGATTTGATGTTACTAATGATTCTATTGACTAGGATTGTGCTATAGATGATAGAGTAGTGCTTGACTATGACACTACCATTAAGGAAATCCAAATTGATTCTTTAATACTAAATATCGCTTGCTGAAGGCTACTAGTTGACTTTATTGGTTGTGAGAAGCACCTGTTATCGAATGTACCCAACTCTAGTCTTCTCACATTACATACACCATTATACCAAATCATTTGTCTTAATGCTTTTCATGGATTTATGTATTTTGATTCATGTGGCATAATTAGAGTATGTATTGTTGTTGTTTTGGTTAATTATTTATAGGCTAATTCTCTTAGCAGTTGCCCTTATTCATATTATCTTTGCATTTGGGAACCTCTACTCCTACTTGGGCCTAAACTGTTAAGAAGGAAAATACAGAGCTTCCTTCTAATTTTCCTATATAGTTACAAGCCACCCTGATCATAAGATTGTCTCTTTCCTTACCTTGTTCCTTGTTTTACTTGATGAAATATTATGTTAAACAAGGATGTAGGAGGGACTCACCAGTAGTAAAAGGTAGCTTTCATGTCTTGTTTTTCTAGTAGCTATAGTTTATATTTTTCAATTGAATAAACTCCATTTTGAATCTTACTCTTGTGCTTAGACTTATCCTCCACTACCCTTTTCTAAATATCCTTGTGCCTAATTTCTAAGAACTATCTCCACTTATGTCTTGTCCTTCTTTCTCCTTGTGATGATGATGTGTTGTGCTTCAATCTTGATTTGGACTTCACAACATTCACTTCACACTACAAAAAAGCATTAAATTTTTGATGGAATTTGCCACGAAAACAAATTCCGTGGCAAATTCTGACGGATTTCCATCAAAAATTCCGCCAGAAAAGTTTTGCAACATAATTTGTCAGAAAAATTTAAAAATATATTATTATTTAATTAATTATTATTTTTAATTAAAATTAGTTTTAAAAAATATCTTTATAAAAATTAAAATTATGTATTATTAGTCATATAAATATTTAAAAATTTGGGTTAATACCATCTTTCATCCCTCAAGTTTTTCCTCATTTTGGTTTTGGCTTATCAGGTTTCCAGCCATAGGTTTTAATCCATGTGAGGCAAAATAGTCATATAAAAATTTATTTATACAAAATAAAATTTATTAGTTATTAATTAATATTAATAAAAAATTATTAGTTAGTAATTATTTATTAGTTATTAATTAATGTTAATAAAAAAATAATTTTAGAAATTAGACAAAAACATAGTCATATGAAATTTATTTAAGATGTAAAATTTTTTAATTTGAAGTTGATTTATATTAAAAATTGTAAGAATATATAAAATTATTTTATATTATTATTATATTTATATATAAGAAACAAATATATATTTATAAATAATTGATTATATATAATAAGATTATATATATATATATAATTGTGTAATAATAAAACGCCAAAGTAGTCGAACCCATCCGGTAAGGCATTGCGTGATTACAGATGAGGTTCAGCATTCAAACCAAAGGAGGGCAAGTTGACTTACATTTTCAGGAAAAAAGAGGTTGCGACACATGGCAGAAGGAGGTTACGGCACATGGCAAAGCAAGGCCGTGACACATGGCGGAGCGATGCTTCACCATGTGGCAGATTTGAGCACCGGGCGACAAGTTGGAGGCTGCCGAAGCTACCATACGCCATTGCCGGCATTGAGGTGGTGGCTGCCAGAGTTGCCACATGGCTTTTTAAAATTTTAAAAATAAAAAATTATTCTACGATTAAATTTCCTATAGATTTCAATTCTGTCAGAAATTTTCTGATGGAAATATTCCGTCACAATTTCTGATGGATTTTAATTGTCCCCGCCCTTCATGGTAAGATTCAACACAGGGACTTCAAAATTGGTCTGATTTAAACAGCAGGCAATGCAGGTCAGTCTGATACTTTGAAAAGACAAAGTAGAGCAAGTTGTGGTTTCGCAACAGAAATACCAACCTTAAATCATAGCAGAACTCAAAGGGGATATCTTCCCTAGAATCTAATGAATGTCGGTTTTCTTTAATCAGAGAATGGAATTGAAAAATAACAGCAACTCAATTACTCAGGACATGAATGATGGAACTAACTAATAATGCCAATTTGAAGAAGAACAAGTTACTCATAGTCGTGGTAATTTGTGTATAAGTTGGGTCGTTTAGGTATGTAAAAGAGGTACTATATTCAAAAACAACATTAAACTCAACATCAGCAGCAATTCCTCCAACAATAATTTAAGTGATGTTGATGTTGTAGATTGGCCTGTCAAAAGATGTTTCTAGGGAAATATGTATAACTAGTAATGCCGATTTGAAGAAGAACAAGTTACTCACACTCGTGGTATTTTGTGTATAAGCTGGGTTGTTTAGGTATGTAAAAGAGGTACCAAAGTCAAAAACAACATTAAACTCAACATCATTTTGTAATGGTATGTATAGAGATGACATTGGCATTCAGTTTTAAACCTTCTTACCTAAACACAAATCAATCATTATTCAACCTTTATTTACCCTTTTGAGCCCTTCATTTTCATTTTCATTATACAAATGCCATGCTTGCATTTTCCATCAAGTCCTTTACCATTATGATGAGAAACTAGAAATGCTGATCTTGTAAAGAAGATGATAAGTAATGCTGATCTTGTAAAGAAGATGATAAGTGCTATACGAATTGTCAAAAAGAAAAAGCAAAAGCAAAATAGAAAATGAGAAACAAAAAGGGAAAAAAAGATCAAAAGCAAGGAAAGAGAAAGAAAATATATGGCACTTTATATGAAACAATATGTATAGATGAGTTGAAATTGGAAAAGTTTGGCAAAAAAAGTTACACTATTGTGATTAGTGCTATGGGACTATTAATCAAATTTGATGCATGCATGGTAACTTGTTTACCTTTCCATCATTTGGCCTATTCAATATTACAACCCAATAAAGTCCTTTAGATCTATTTATGCCATTGTTGCAAGTTGTGGAGAGCCTATAAGTATTACCAGATTATGGTAGAGTATGGTCAAAGTGGATGCGAAAGAAAAAAAAAATCTTATATGAGAGAAGAGTACTAACACTTATCCTTATTAAGGTTTCAATTGAGCTCATTGTAATTAAATCTTGCATCACTTTGGCTACTTCAATTTTTGGTATGTTCATTGAATTCGGATAGATGGATACCTTATTATTTGACTAAGTGTGATTCTTGAAGCTTGATCTTGCCTATTCTTTTAACTTTCATCCCTCTTTGCCTAGTGTTGAGTTTGATATTTTGCTCTAGAGTGCAAAAGCTTAAGTGCGGGAGAAATGATAGAGCTCAATATTTATATATTTTTAATAAGTAATCTTAGGCTTTTGTGGGACTTAATTGAATATTTTAAGCATAACTAAGTGTTAACGCAAGATTTTAGTGAAAGGGTAATTGGGAATTACAGTGGCTAAATTGTTCCATTTTTAATTCATATTTGTTATTCTCATTATTCCTTAATTGTAAGCAAAAGCTATTACCTTTGTAAATTTAATTTTGTAGGTGATGATGTGGCAAAACTTTTGTCAACTAGTCAAGGTGAAAGTGTCATTTTGGAGCTTAAAGAAGGGCAAAAATTGGAAGTTCATAAGTGCAGAATTTATTTTCATATTTTTCCTAAGAGGAAATTAAATGAGTAAGGGCCTTTTTTGGTTGTTGCAATTTTATACTTAATCCCAAAACAGATTTTTACCCCTCATCCAAACATGCCTTAACTCACTTTTTAACCTAAGGAGAATTGAAGAAAGAAGAGGTAAGGGGGGAGCATTTTAGGTGCGGTGGAGGCTAAAAGCAAGAGAGGAGGAGAGTGTAATATCCCAAATTTTGGGCCTAAGACTTTGGTGATAAGCCTATATTAGGCAATTTACTAAGCCCAATTCGAGAAGAGTCCTAAGAATATCGAGAGATAGAAAGACTCTTGGGAACTATATGATCCGGCCCTGCCAGGCAAAGAGCCCAGTATGCGTAGGCAGTAGGATCAAAGTGTTGGGGCAGATATGCACAGGACACATCTACGGTGTCATTGGATTGGTAGAAAGACGTCACCCAGCTATGTCATGAGGTATGTCACTGATTGGTTGAGGGAAATATGCCGATATGGGTGTGCACATGGCATTTTCAGGGAAGACATTGATAGATATGATTAGTTTTGATGATATCAAATATAAATTTCAAATGATAAGAGCAAAAAGTTTATATAATACTTTGAGTAATTATTATGTTTAATGTTGCATACCTTGTAGATTAGTCAAGCAAAGATTGAAGATAATCAAGAAAATAAAAAAGTTGTCTTGTTGGGTTATGGAGAATGATCATCAAGAAGGAAATCAAAAAGAAAGATTTTGAAGAAAGAATAAATTACAAGATCTAGTGAGAATATCAATGTTCAAGCTGTTAGAAGTGATACTGGAGGTTTCTATGATGATACCAGAGGCTTCTATGATCAAATGATGGTTAGAATAGGTTAATATGAAGCTAAGATGACTTATATATGAGTTATGGCACTTCTAGAGGAGTTTTAATCAAGTGTGAGATCAACACTTGAGTGCCAAAGGTGTTGCACTCGAGCACGGGATGAACACACTCAAGTGCCAGGACTACTCTGTTCTACGTTCAGCTTGATAGAGGTACGGTATTTTGGCCATATCTCTCAAACCACACGTTGGATTGACCCGAAACTGATAGCATATGAAAGAAGACTCACAACACGAAAAATGTACACCAAGATCATATTTAAAGAAGCTCAGATAAAGGCGATATGATCCGTGGAAGGTGACAGTGAAATCACCATCACTTTTCAAGATAGGTTCGGTATTTTGAGTATAACTCAAAAATGACACATCAGATTGAGACAAAACCAGAGCCAAAACTAGTGCAGAATACAAGGAGTTTGGAGTTGATTCTTCTTGCATTGGAATGCATATGACAAGAGCTTTCTTATGATACATCATTTTTCATATTTAGAATCAAATAAATAAATTGAGTTTGATGTGGCCCCACATCACACGCGAGTCCAAAAATGCACTCTTGAAAAATGTCATGCGAGTGTTGTCCAGAAGCAGCTGAAGCGTGGAGAAATTTAGCAACACACGAGCATTGAACAACACACTCTAGTGAAGATCAAAATTGCACTCGAGTCATGCAAGTGTTAACATGAAAGTGTTAACCCGAGAAGAAATATGGCTAAAGAAACGTGAAGCGCACTCGAGCAGGACTGGTTGCACTCGAGTGATGTCCAAAATTGCACTCGAGTCCTGCGAGTGAAGAGCAGCGAGTGTTTGCCCAAGAGGAAGCCATAACGTGAAATTATACATGCACTCGAATGAGGCTTCTTTGCACTCGAGTGAAGTCCTGACAGAACCAACATAGAAAGTTTAGACTCTCATAGCCATCAATCTAAATGTGGTTAAATGTTATACATTCATTATATTTTCACTTGTTATTGTTCCTAAATGTTAACTAACATATATTTCAAGTGTAAAATAGGAGATTAAACATTTGGAATGCATCTTCAAGAATGGAGGTTATTTATGGCAAATATTGTCACTCAATGTGATGAGTCCCAGAAGCCAGAAATTCAGCTTTGGACCAATGATCCAATATACCCATGACTAACACTTCATCATATTAGTGATTAATCATTTTGTAGTGTGCAACAAGAAATTTAACGTTCGAATTACAGTTTCAAAAGAGAGAGTCAATTATGGCGGGCGGCATCATTACACACCGAATATTGGCCACCTACTATGACAAAAGATTGACCCACTATGAACGAATGTCTAAAACGCCAACGCTCCACAACGTGATGTACAGCTCATAATGAAACATCTCACTCTTCAACGGGATGCTCTACTCTGCAACGGACAGTGGCTAGTTGTTCAAATACACACAACGGTCAAACAAAGCAATGGGACTCCAACGGACGAATGCTCACAACGGTCATTATCTTTATCAACTATAAATGAGAGAGCATTCAAAGTCGATGGGTAACTGAGACAACGAGCAATAATGAGAAAAATGATAGAAATATGAATCCTCTACTTCTAACCAAACACTCTGTTTTCTAATTTCTATATTACTTATCATTAAGAGAGTAATTATTTGTATTGTACTTCAGTGAGTATTATATCTACTATGTGAGAGAGTCTGTAAACACTTTCATCTGTATTTCTGAATTGATCTCAAGGTAGAGGGACCTTGAGAGGGTTGATTTCCTTATAGGGGAAGCTGTAGAGAGAATTGCCAGTAAAATATTCTGCTTGTAAGACTTACAAGGTGCAAGCAGTAGAGAACGTTGTTGCTCATAAGACTTACAGGGGTGTAAGCAGGAGAGAACGTTGCTGCTCGTAAGACTTGCACGAGTAAGCAGGAGTGGAAGATCTTCGGGATTGCTCTGCTCGTAAGACTTACTGTAAGGGGAGTATTTCAGTAAGAGATTTGTAAAAGGTTTCACAAGTACCCGGCTAAACTTGTAGGATTGTAAAGGCTTTTCTTGTGCCCAGATTAAACAAGAAGATAGTGGATTTGAAAATCTCAGGAGGAGCTTAGGGACTGGACGTAGGCCATCACAGATTGGACCGAACCAAGATAAATCATAGTTTTCATATTCTCTTCCCTAAGCTATTATATTTCCAGCATATAATATTTAATCTAACTATTGATTTATGATTCATTACCTTCATACTATTGCTTTTACTAAGATGCGAAAAGATTTTTAAAGTTCTTAAGTTTTTATCTTACACCCAATTCAGCCCCCTCTTGGGTGTCATCCGATTCAAACAGAAAGTAAAAGTTGAATATGAGTACCCTGCGTTTTTGAAGCAGACACTAGTGTATTGTGCCATATGGGGCCCACACACATATAGTCTGACCTGGCATCATTTGTAGGCCTTGGTATATATGAAGCAATCCTGAGTAAGTCTCGAGTGAAACCCGAGTAGACACCGATAAAGTAACTTTATTAACATAACTTTAATAAAGTAAGCAATCATTACTAGCTTTTGTGTTGGCTAAGCAAGAGGATGACAAGTATCTCTTAATCATTACAAAGGACAATGACACTTTTATGTTAGAAGAGTAAGGAGGTGACAAGTATCCCTTATCATTACCATTACCTTTATGTCTTTTGAGTCGTCATCACTGGGGGGTGACACCTAACCCCTGAGCTGGGAAAATCCACCAGCCTATAATCCGGTCACCCTACTAACTTTCTTGAACACCGACCCCAAGAGCCGGGGGAAAACCATCAGACCTCATTATCCCTGACAAATTAGACGGCTAAAGGCCTAAGAAAAGAGGCAGAATGCACTTTATTAAAGCAAGTGACACGTGTCACCAAACAAGTGGATTAGGGGATAATTGGCACCTTTAGAGCGTGACACTTGGCATAATTTCTCCAAGACTCCTCCCTAGCCATAAATTTCAACCAGTGACTGAAATAAATCAAACAAATTGCCAAAAACATCACAAAAATTGCTAGAAGAGAGATGCAGATGAATAGTGTTTTCTAAGAACTTCAATCTACTGAAACACTACCGAATCGGCCTTTTCTCTCAAAATACCCTTCACAAACCTTCTTCTACTCATCCCAAGCTTAATTTCAACGGTTTTGGATTTTCATTTGGAGGGGTTTGGTGCCATCTCGTCAGCCAGAGTACTACCAAATTTCCGAACCGACTGCATAAAAGCGTAGAGGTAAGCGCGGGCTTCATTTTGAACCGATTGGATTATTTTTTGGATGAGTTTTCATGAGGGTGAGGTACTATTCATTTTTCATTCAGAGGGTGTTTTTGAGGTTTAATCATATGTTTATGTTTAAATGATGACTTATGATGATTTTGAAAGTTTGTGTTCAAAGTTTGCCTGAATTCATTTTTTAGAGGCAGAAAACTTGCAATGTGTTTTTTATTAGCCAAAATTTGTCCAAATCCTATAAAATTTTACAGGATTAAAGTAGACATCCTGGGCTATAATTTGATAGGTAATATGAGCCCGTTGGACTAGTATATTGACAGTTATGATTTTTCAAAATTTGTCCTTGATTCTGGAATGAAATCTATGGCAGTCTGTGTTTGACAAATTTCTGGAAAATGTTTGCCTATAATCAATGCTCTGTGATATTTTTTACTCAAAGAGGACTTAAGGATATTTTTATAGAACTTGGAACAAACACATTTAGAGTTTTGCAGAATTAATTAGGAATTTCAAAAATTTGGTCTGGAAAGTTGGCAAATTATGGGGGCAGTGATCAATTAAGTGATATAGTGTATTGATATTCTTCCAAAAGTGTAATGTCTATATTTTTCCCTGAACCTAGACTAATTAGGGGTCACAAAGCCTTTGGAATCATCACAATTGGACATCTGTACAATTAGTTTTGAATTTTCAAAGATTATTGAAAATTCTAGTAGATTTTGGTAATTAGGCAAAAAAAAAGAAAGTAAGGGTAATTGGTAATTAATTTGAACTTCAATGGTTAAGTAAAGCCCATAAAGTTTGTGTGGGCCCATTAAATACCCATTGGGCCTAATGTGTTAACTTTAAAGTTAATCAAACAAGGTGTCTTGGGTTATTAAAATTTGGGACAAGTATGGGCCCAAAGAATAAAGACAAATCCTCGAGGCTAAAGCACGACAAAAAAAATGGTATTTTGTAGCGGTGAAAATGTAGCAGTTATAATTCACTCTACAAATAGTAAAATTTGTAGAGGTTATACACTAAACCGCTACAAACTTGTAAAGGCAAGCTACACGCCAAATGGCATGACAGATTGGCAACATTTTTTGTAGCTGTTAACAAACAAAAAATCATAAAAATATGGCGTTCATTTCCTGCCAAAAATTCTAACGGTTAAATTGTAGCAGTTACATAATAAAAGCTGCTACAAAGTTCCCGCCACTTGGCGCAACCAAGACACGCTAATAGTGTGGCGGTTATTTGTAGCTGTTTCACCAATTGAATTGTTGCAAAATTTCAATCGTCGCCTATTTGTAGCGGTTATAAAGCTGTATCCGCTACAGAATGTCAAAGGTCATGAAAAATTGTAGCAGTTTTGTAGAATAATCGTTATAGAACTTCAAAGGTCTTGTAATTTATAGCCGTTATTAGGGAACCACTACAAAGTTTAGCCGCCCTAGCTTATTTGTAGCGGTTAATGTTGCGGTTATTTCAAGAACCGCTATAAACTCCCCTAGTATATAAACCCACGCTCCCTTCCATTTTCCCATTTGGCCATTTTGTTTCCTAAAGTTTCTTTGAGTGTTCTCTTTTAGATTTGAGTGTTCAGACGTCTGTGGAAGAGTTTTTGATATAGCATTTCTCGTTATTTGTACTTGAGGTACGGACAATACGTATTTTATTTGTATTTTAATTTTTATTATATTTTTGCATAATAATGTGACTACAATTTTTTTTTTGAATTTTTGTAGTTGATATTACTTCAAGACAGGATAGGCAGAAGGAGCCTGAGGTCCCCAGACCGATTTTGTGAGGTGGCAGTAGTAGAGCAGGGGGCAGCGATAAGGGAGGACGACTGCAGCATTTCAGCCTATCCCCCCATAGCAACCACAGGAGTCAACCCTACCACAATCACCGCAGGCGATCCTACAGGAGACGACTGCACCAGAGTTGCCTGATTTGGGGGAGGGAGATATCAACGTCGATGACTATGGTGCGAATAAGGACTTCGAGATCTCAATTAGGATCAGAGAGATGGAGCAGTTCCTTGATGAGGAGGAGGCACAGAAGCAGAACAACTCATGAGGGTCGTCTTCACGGTCTACTGAGTTTGAGGTGCAGGTCCAAGGTAAATAAATTTTTTTATTTAATAAATTATTTATTTAAAATCGAAATGTTAAATTTGAATTAAAATTTATCTAACATGTGATAAATTGTGCAGATGAGCAGGGGAACGTGTCTACAAGGAGGTTGGACGTAGCCGGTCTGAACAGCATGGACCAAATACTACGAGTTGTTGTACTGTGGAATAAAGGGCACGGACTATCCTATCGACAATGGGGGTCACATGTTCAACTACTTTTTGAATGACCTAGGCTCGAATTGGATGCGGTTCCTCCTTCACTTCAGGATGTAGAGGCACATTTCAAAGGGGCCGGAGGACCAACGTGGGAGGAGGTGATGCAGGTAATTAATAGTATTTAATTAATATTTTTTTTAATATTTATATATAATTTTGTAATTGATAATTATTAAATTATAATTTAAATTTAATTAATGTTAATTTCAAATTTATTAATTTTAAATATTTTATATTATTTTAATACATTTAATATTGTTTTTTTCCAGGCTCTTTCTCAGAGGAACATGAGGTGTTGTAGGCAGCAGACGATCCACCACACAGCAGGATCAAAGACCTTTGCTATCACTTACAGCGAGCTGGTAACTTTTCATAATATCAATTACTTTTAGCTGGTTATTTCATAATACTAATTGAATTTTGTAATTGTTTTAGGAGAGGAAGGCACAACAGGAGAACCATCAGACGGACTATGGGAAGTTGTTCTCTATCACACACAGACACCGTGACGGGACTCTGACCTCTCAGCAGGCAAAGGCGGCCATTGTAAGTAATTTCATTATTATAATTTTTATAAAACCAACTTAATTATGAAAAATGCTAATAAGTAATTGTTTCATAAAATGGCAGGAGCAGATGCAGCAGTTGCAGGCTGAGCTGTGAGACACCTAGGCCAAGGAGTCATAGGGGTCAGTGGACCCCACGGCTCCTTTGAAGTCTGGTCTGGGTCAGGCTAAACACCCCGGATGCGTGCGGGGGATGGGGATAGGCACCAGACCTAGCATTGTCTACGGCAGGAGTGCCGCTTCTGAGGCTGGCAGCTTTAGAGGGATCAGATGTCTGAGGGATGAGTCTGTTGAGTAACTGCGGGCAGATTTTGCCTAGATACAGGCTGCAGTGGCTCAGCAGCAATAGATGCAGCAGCAAGCTGATTTCATATACGCTCAGTAGACGCAGTGGCGTGATATCACGAATAATATGCTCGACCAGTCATAGAGTCAGCTGTTCCCGGATGAGCAGCATCCACAGGTTCCCCCTATCCCTCGATTTGTCATCCAGCCTACTCCTCCTCCTCCTCTTGCTGATGAAGATGGTGTTGTTAAATCTGCAGAGCGTCCCGATCCAGCAGCACCTGAGGGAGCCCCACCTGAGAGAGGACCAGATGTTCAGCCCCCTACTACTTAGTTTAGGACATATTTATTTTTTCTTGTTGAAACATTTGTAAATAAATATATATAAGTTTTTAGTTCAAAACTTAAATTCTTATTGCGTTTACCATAGTTATATTTATATTCTTAGACCACGTTGTTGAATTTGTGAATTAATTGTAATAGTATTATTTATATTTCTAAAACTAAAAATAAGTTAATTATATATTTGTAGCGTTTTATAATAAAACCGCTACAAATATAATAAAATTTTATTTGTAGCAGTTAATACAAAAACCGCTTCAAATATAGTTAGATATTAGTAGCGGTTAATACAAAAATGGCTACAAAGATAGTTGCATATTTGTAGCGATTAATACAAAAACCGCAATAAATGTAAAGATGTGTGTGAGGGAAATTCAAAATTGAAATGTTGAGTATTTGTAGCTGTTATATAAATAACCGCTACAAATACTCAACATTTCAATTTTGAATTTCCCCCCACTTTGTGCAAATTTGTAGCGGTTAGTAATGTATAACCCCTACAAATGTATATTAGTAACGGTTTTTCCTATAACCGGTACAAGTTTAAAACAAATTATTTAATTTCATTTCCAACAGCTTGAAAATTAGTAGCGGTTTTAGACATTAAACCGCTACAAATGTGCAGTACCGTAGTGGTTACTGTAGCATTTTATGAACCGCTACAAAATATTAAACGTTAGAAATTCAGAATATAAGGTTCCAAGCATTCGTCATTCTCTATTCACTCATCTTCTTCGTTATACTTTCTTCTCTCTCACTAGTAGCTATGGATAAGTCATGGATCAGGTTGCCACACAATTCTTTGGAATATTTGTACAACTTAAACAATTTCTTGGAGTTCACATTTACTCACGCCAGCCGTAATGGCAATATCGTCTGTCCGTGTCAGAGATGCAAGTTCAAGAAGTGGCATGCATGAAATGTTGTTAAGGAACATTTGCTTCTAAAGCCTTTCCAGGAGGACTATATGTTATGGGTAGTTCATAGTGAGAAGGCCAGAATAAGATATGATGATGCTCATCCTTGAAGTTCTCAAGTAGGAGTTCAACTAGATGAAGATGATCCTGTGAATGATGTTATGCATAGTGCATTTAGATTTCATGTCGACAACTTTAACGAAGAAGTGCAAGGTTCTGAGCTGGTGTTCATGAGGAATAAAGCAGCTCAGGATTTTTTCAGTTTGATGGATGAAGCAGATCGTCCTTTATATCAAGGTTGTCTAAAATATTCTAAATTATCTTTCTTGATCAAATTGTCAGATAAGGGAATGTCGATGTTGCTCAAATTATTACAAGATGCATTTCCCAACGCTGAGATTCCCAGAACAGTCTATGAGGACAAGAAGATTATCAACAAGTTGGGGTTGAACTATCAAAAGATTGATGCATACCCCAATGATTGTATGTTGTATTGGGGAGACGATTTCAGCAGGGAGACTTGTAAGAGATGCCACACATCGAGGTACAAGACAATTCAGAAGGGGGGAAAGCAAAAGAAAAAACCTGTAAAGATTCTCAGGTACATCCCTCTGAAACCTCACCTACAAAGATTATTTATGTCGTCCAAAATGGCAGAGCACATTAGGTGGCATGCCATTGATAAGAATGAAGAAGGTAAAGTAAGACATCCCAGGGATGCAGACACCTGGAAAGGATTTGACAATGACTTTCCATCTTTCACGGCTGACCCCAAAAATGTTCAGCTTGCTTTAGTGACCGACGGTTTCAATCCATTCGAGAATCTTAGCACAAGTTATAGTATTTGGTCGGTAGTCTTAGTTCCCTACAACTTACCCCCTGGATATGTATGAAACAAAGCTCTTTCATTATGTCTATGATCATTCTAGGAAAAAAGGCACTGGGCAATGACATCGATATGTATCTTCAACCGCTTATTGCAGAATTGCTAGACCTGTGGAATGTTGAGACATACGACGCTTATGGGAAGACTTTGTTCAACTTGCGTGCAACCTTGATGTAGATGATTAGTGACTTTTCTGGCCTTGGCACATTATCTAGTTGGAATGTGCATACTGGGTCAACTTGTCTAGCTTGCAATTTTGACTCTGACGCAGTGTGCCTTCCCTACAGCAAAAAATGGTGCTTTATGGGGCATCAGAGGATTTCTCGATGAAAGGCATAAGTTCATATTACAATGGAATCGCGTCAATGGGAAACCAGAAAAAAGAAGACCACCTCAAACTTTATCCGATACAGATATCTTACAGCAGCTTGAGCATGTTGACTTTGAGCTTGAAAAAAGCGATAATTCAGCACAAACTCGCTAAAAGACATGCAAGACTTCGGCGCCTCAACAGAGGAAGAAGATAAGTATTTTATTCACTCTTCCTTATTAGAGATCTAACTTACTTCACCACAGTCTTGATGTCATGCACATTGAAAAGAATGTTTGAGATAATGTGCTATATACGCTGCTTAACGAACATGGCAAGACAAAAGATCACCTTCAAGTGAGGAAAGATGATTGAACCATATTTTTACATAATTTTTCATGATTAATTTGGGATTTTTAATGCATTTTCTGGAGCATTATTGCAAGATTAAGCATTAATTTTAGTTAGGGACAATTGCATTGAATTAATTTTAATTAGGGGAAAAATGGTCATAATTTGTTAATTAATTTGCGCAATTGTTTCTTAGACTTTTAACGCTACTTGTGCTTAATTTTGTATTGTAGGCGTTTTGGAAGAAAATTGGAGATTTTGGAAAAAAATGCATTTGGGGTCAGAATTAATATTTTGAGGTCTGGGAAAATTACAGAAAAGTACCCATATTTTGTGAAAATTACAATTTGTGAAGAAAAGAGACCAATGAAAATCACAGAAGATGACCCACAAGTATTGGAAATTATAGATGAGCCCTAAAACATTTCAAAAAGTTTCCCTATAGTCCCTAATCAAAGGTCTTGAACATTTCACTTAGGTCCCTGGTTAAAACTTGCGTTTTGACCAGGGCTACTGTTTTGGGCCTTCTGCATCTGGAGCTAAGGAAAGACGTAGACTCGACAGTGTGTGTGGATATGGGATTCAGACATGGAAGACCCGATTCGAGGGGCAAGCTGAGAGTTGAGATATAGAGGGGGCGCCGCAACAGAACAGGGGATCTTCATCTTCACCTTGCATCACCATCATTGTCGCCGATGGCTTCCACCTGCACCACCAAAGCCGCCGGCGACATTCACAACATCACCACCGTGGACAAAGATCACAGATCATCAAAGGCAAAACTAGAGAGTGACAGTCACAACCCATAGAACCAGTGGCCAGACCTTCCTCCACCGATCACAACTCCACCTTCATGTTCTTCTATCCTCGCCGGCGACCTTAGCTTCACTGTCACCATCCATCTTTGTCACCGATGAGCTTTAGAGGGAGGCCAAGACAGAAGCGAAATCAAGAGGGAGCAGTGGCAATCTCAACACCATACACCGCCCCTCATCTGTCATCCACCACCATCGTCATCCCTTACTGTCGCTGCTCCACCTCTGGCAACCTCTCCTTTAT
The DNA here is from genome assembly GCA_963242795.1 of Inga leiocalycina. Classification (NCBI taxonomy): domain Eukaryota; kingdom Viridiplantae; phylum Streptophyta; class Magnoliopsida; order Fabales; family Fabaceae; genus Inga; species Inga leiocalycina. The sequence continues at coordinate 52,704,789 of OY725323.1, forward strand.
TCTTGAACTGTCTAAACCGTGGCTTAATTTCCTCTGTTCTATTCTACTTCTGAATTCAAATCCAGCCCCAATGCTTAATTGATTAATGCTGATTAGTCATTTTTAATATGTGATTTCATGGCTGGGTGTTTGATTCAGAAAGTGGTTATGTTTCTTGAAGTGATTCTCATGATTGGCTAGGAAATTTTGTGCTCTTGGGGATGAATTGGAGATGGCTTAAGCTCATATGTTCTTTAAAGGGGAGTTTATTTTATCTATAGCTCATTGTATTTTTTATTTCTTAGGTGTAAGAATTCATTTATATATTGAGACTATGATTTGAGTTATAATTGCTATGGATTGAGTTGTTGTGATTTAGAATTTGTAATGAGGATTTGTGCTCATCAATATATATGGTTATATATATGTTTATCTATGATTCTATTGTTTCTCTCTATTTAACATGGTATTGTTGGATAGTTTGATTGAATTGGAATTGTAGTTGAACCTAAATGCATTACTTATTCCATAGTCACTCTCTAAAGGGTTTTAATAATGCTTAAATAAATGGGTTCATGAGTTTAAGCATTAGACTCAATGGTAATTGGGGTTTGGTATATTAGAAAACTTAGAGAAACTCATTACACTAAGAGGGCTTAATAGCATTTCAAGGGTAGGGGTTCCTCTCTTGTGATGCTAGACTCAATGGTAATTGAGGTTTGGTATTTAGAAACTTAGTGTATTAACTTCCCAAATATCTTAATTGAGTAAAGATAACCATTGAAAACCATTTCCAAGAGCATATTTATCACTTGCATTTTTAACCAATTTCCATTCCATATCAATTTTATTCCAAAAATCCAAAAATATTAGTTTTAAAAGCATTTTAGTTTAATTGCAATTTAGTTGTTAGATAAAAAGCTCAAAGATCATTTTTAACTCATTTCATGTCAATCATTGCACTTAGTTTTAGGTAATTAATAAAAGGCTCTTCGAGAGATGATCCGGGATTTTACCCTATATTGCAATCCTTGGTTATTTTTGAAGAGGTTACCAAGGCACAAAGCCGACAAAGCCTTATTTCTTCAGCACCATGGGAGTTCATGAAGACGCTTGACCAAATGAGCATGACAAATTTCAGCCAGCAAAGTTTACCCTCACAAAACCGAACAAGGAAGCTTTCCTCGCGACGTTGAAGAAATTAAAAGTTCCTGATGTCTATTCAAGCAACATTTCTCAATGTGTTGACTTGCAGGCTCGAAAGGTTGCTAGCCTGAAGAGTCATGACTCACATGTTCTAATGCAACAGTTACTCCCTCTGGCTATAAAGAATGCACTTCCTCCCAATGTTTCCCTCATTTTGGTGGAACTTTGTTCTTTCTTTCAGAAGTTGTGTTCTAAGGTTTTGATTATTGAGGAGCTTGATCAGCTGCAGTCCAAAATCATTCTTACGCTTTGTCATTTGGAGATGAACTTTCCTCTACCCTTTTTCACTGTGATGGTTCACCTTACATCCACCTCGTTCATGAAACAAAGCTTGTCAACCCAGTACAATATCGATGGATGTATTCGATTGAGAGGTACTCATTTTAAATATGTGCTTCATTGTTAGTTCTTATGTTTGCTAGTCATCCTTTTCAGCATTCAGTATCAATTTTATCTTCTTTACTTTATAGATTTTTTGGGAAATTAAAATCTTACGTAAGGAATAAGGCATGGCCAGAAGGTTCTATAGCTGAAGGCTATATAGGGGATGAGGTGCTGTATTTTTGTTCAAGCTACTTTCATGACCTTGAGATGGCTTTTAACCGCCTACCTCGTGTTGACGATTGTCCTGAACCTACGCCAACATCAGGAGAATTTATCCCTCGTGTTGGTAAACCAGTTGGAGGAACTAAGAACTTCAAACTAAAGGCAATTGAGAAGTTGCAAGCACATAAACATGTCTTGATTAATTGCACTCAAGTTGAACCTTTCATACAGTAAGAATTATACACTCATATGTTATTCTATATCTTTCGTAACATTTTTCACTTTCATTTCACTATCGCCTTTACATTATTAATTACAGGGAAATCAAAGGTCATGTTAAGCGTCAACTCCGGATCCGTACACAAACATCCTTGGAAGTTGACAAAAAGGTCCACAGAGAATTCCTGAGCTGGTTTTCGAGTAGAATAATAAATGACCACAACCCATACTCACCAGATTTCAGATCTCTAGCAATCGGTCCTCTTGATCATGTAAAAAGGTTTACAGCATATAATGTCAATGGTTTCAAGTTTTGCATGGTTTCACGGGATCAAGGATTGGAAACTCAAAATTCGGGTGTTTATGGCACATTTAGGACAAGGAGTTATGCGAGCAGCAGTGACGCCAACATGCAGTTCAGAGGTGTCCCTTACTATTGAAAGCTTCTTGATGTGGTCGAACTTAATTATCAAGGTCGTTTCACTGTGACACTGTTCAAGTATTTGTGGGCAAATACCACAACTTCGCAGGGACTGACAACTGACAACTTAGGAATCACATCAGTCAATTTCTCACAGCCAATTCATACTAGTATTTCTCAAGATGATAAGCCGTATATTCTTGTGTCAGAGGCACAGCAGGTTTATTATTTCGAGGATGAGAGGCACAGGGATTGGCACATGGTCATTCATTTAAAGTCACGAGACCTTCTACTCATCCCAAGCTTAATTTCAATGGTATTGGATTTTTAGTTGGAGCAGTGTAGTGCCATCTTATCAGCCAGAGTACTACCAAATTTCTGAACCGACTGTAGAAAAGCGTAGAGGTAAACGCTGGCTTCATTTTGAACCGATTGGATTATTGTTTGGATGAGTTTTCATGAGGGTGAGGTATTATTCATTTTTCATTCAGAGGGTGTTTCTGAGGTTTAATCATGATTTAATCACATGTTTATGTTTAAATGATGACTTATGATGGTTTTGGAAGTTTGTGTTCAAAGTTTGCTTGAATTCATTTTTTTAGAGGCAGAGAACTTGCAATGTGTTTTTTATTAGCCAAAATTTGTTCAAATCCTATAAAATTTTACAGGATTAAAGTAGACATCCTGGGCTATAATTTGATAGGTAATATGAGCCCGTTGGACTAGTATATTGATAGTTATGATTTTTCAAAATTTGTCCTTGATTCTGGAATGAAATCTATGGCAGTCTGTGTTTGACAAATTTCTAGAAAATGTTTGCCTATAATCAATGCTCTGTGATATTTTTCACTCAAAGAGGACTTAAGGATATTTTTATAGAACTTGGAACAAACGCATTTAGAGTTTTGCAGAATTAATTAGGAATTTCAAAAATTTGGTCTAGAAAGTTGGCAAATTATGGGGGCAGTGATCAATTAAGTGAGATAGTGTATTGATATTCTTCTAGAAGTGTAATGGGTATATTTTTTCCCTGAACCTAGACTAATTAGGGGTCACAAAGCCTTTGAATCATCACAATTGGACATCTGTACAATTAGTTATGAATTTTCAAAGATTATTGAAAATTTTAGTAGATTTTGGTAATTAGGCGAAAAAAAGAAAGTAAGGGTAATTGGTAATTAATTTGAACTTTAATGGTTAAGTAAAGCCCATAAAGTTTGTGTGGGCCCATTAAATACCCATTAGGCCTAATGTGTTAACTTTAAGGTCAATCAAACAAGGTGTTTTAGGTTATTAAAATTTGGAACAAGTATGGGCCCAAAGAATAAAGACAAGTCCTCAAGGCTAAAGTAACCATACTGGACATTCATTTATCATGGCTCAAATGTATGGTTATTTATCTAGGTCCATGAGATGACAAAAAAGAAAAAATGGAAGAATTTCCAACAACTTCAATGGTTAGAAGAAAAGGTATAAAAGGGGACTCGAAGACAAAAGGTAGTAAACTTACTTACATGTATGTGTGTAATGTTTATGCTGTGTATTGATTTGCTTCATTATGTGAAGTATGTATGAATGAATTAAGCTCTGTTTCTATTTATACTCTTGCTATAGATATGTTACACAAAATATTGAGCATGCAGAATATCATTATGTGAACATGAGCCTATGTAAAGAAAGAATATCATGCACTAGCATTCATCCCGTATACATTGTCTATATATTTGCTACTGAGGTTTCATTGAATCTCACCCTCCCCCCAACCATATAGGAAAGGGAATACGACAAAGAAGAATCAAAGAGAAAGATGTGAAGAATTGAAGTCTTTAACTGTATTGATTTTTACTATTTGTAAAGTAGTTACACTTGACAAATATGTATGAATAAGAAAGTATGAAAACACGTATTAAAATTGAATAGTAATCGAGATCACTGAAACTAAAACTAAGAGCAGAGAAATAGAACTAACTCTAATATATGAACATGGTAATAATAACGACTAATGAGTCGTGAAGAAGTAATTAACCCCTAAATAATTAAAGAGTAACGTTTCCGTATACGTAATAAAGGGGTATGTATGACAGGTGTTACATTTGGTGGTATCAGAGTAGAGATTCTTGCATTTGGCTAGTATGCTCTGCTAATGTAAGTTGTATCCCTGATGATACTTGGATAATCCTAAGTTAAACTATGATTAAGAAGTATAGGTGATAGCTGAACCTAGAGAAATAGAATTTCCCTTGACTACTAATTGACAAGCTGGTATAAAGAAAGGGTAGAGCCGTATATCGCTGAGTCAGCTGATTGTAGAATCCCCTACAAAAGGAAGGGGTAGAGCTATATGTAGAGAATGAAATGGAGCAGTAGTAATGTATGCCCAGTAGAGAAGAGCATGAGTTCTAGAGAATCTGATGCCGAGCTGGCCTGTGAACCGATTCTAATGGAACTTCGTGGTTAAGTATTCTCAAGTGAGAGTAATCCTAAGATGGGTGATCCCTTAGAAAGTACCCTAGAAATTTGAAACCTCTTGATTAAAGACTTTATGCCTTGAGATTTGAAATATGGTGATCTTTAAGGATGCCATAAGAATATTAGAATAAATACGTTGAAGGTTAAGGATATGTTTGAATAAGATTTAAGTTGAAATAGTGTTTTGGTCAAGATATGATTTAGGTTGTACTATCTTGTGAACATGGTAAGTAATGCTGAATTATCTACAATACTTTGGGAATATTTGATAATATTACCTAAATGTTAAGAGAATATAATTGAAGGAATGAATCATGATGATCTTAGCATACTTATTAGATATTGCTAAGGTTCCAGAATTAGGTTGATGAACCTGGAACTCGGATAGACATCCAAAGGATTACTACCAACTGAATTGTAACCTAAGAATCGAACGATAGTTGAATTGATTCTTTAGGCATTGGAGTTGACCTAAATGACTTAAGGTATTAGAATATGGTACAGATGGGAATAAGGTTCCTGAAGGTTGATAGCTGCTAATCTAACATAGGGAAAGATCTTGATCATAGAATATTCCCTTAAAAAGAATGAATGAAGTTTATTCCCTGATGGAATATAATGTAGAAAGAATGAATGAGGAAATAGTTCATTGACGAACTAAGAGAAAGAATGAACATGTATGCCATTCTACTAACTTGAGGTTATACTAAGAGTCGATTGGTGGATGGCAGATAATGTGTTGAAAGGTATATGTAGAATATTCCTGGTCAGGAAAATGAAATTTGCAATGTCCCCTGGAGTAGGACTGATATCCAAAGCCTATACAAAATGACCCCAGATGAGATGACAGAATTATAGAAAGCAGATGGTAGAATTGCTAGAGAAAAGGGTTTGTGTAGCCCAGTAAATTGCCACAAGGTGCTCCAATGCTATTTGTAGAAAGAAAGATAAGGAAGGGAATTAAGAAATAACAGGCTGACGGTATAAAGAAAAACAACTCTTGCTCTTGTATCTTATGTAATGGTTCTGCACATATGTGTATACCATCAAATATATTCATGTTATGAATATATGGTGGTAGTAAGACCTATTGGGCCAGTATGTTCTTTAGTCATCAGACCTGATAATCATTCAATGAGAAGCCCTAAGTCTTATTGAACCAGTGTGTCCATAGGCTGGTAGAGGCATTTCATATGAAGCCCTAAGTCCTATTGGACAAGTATGTTCATAGGCTGGCATAATGCATTCAAAATTAGAAGGGTAGAAGCCCACCATCATGAGACCAAGAATACCAAGCAGTATCCTGAAGAGGTTGTAAAGCCTAAGAACTATGGGCAATGTACTGGAATGGCCAGAAGGCTAGAATAGAATGGAATGTGTTTCCTGAGAATTTCCCAGTGGATTGTGTGTCCTGTGAATGCTAAACTTGATCGGTAAGGTCTTGCTAATGAATATGAATCCTGAACTTGACCGGTAAGTTCTTGTGAATGAATGTGAATGCTTGAGAATGGATAATTTGTTTTGCGTGCTTCATGAACATTACATAAGGGTATGAATGGCTTGAGCAGCAAGGATTGGAGCATGATGTATATAGAATAAATGACCTTCTAGAATAGTTGTCTGAGTCTAGAGTATTTGTGAAAATTGAATTTTGAACTGACCAGTGCTCCTGCTATTTTCATGAATTGTATGAACTGAATTATGAACAGAATTTTTCAAGAAATGAATTTTGACTAGAATTTTTGACCAATTCGTAGTAGTCATTTTTGAACTTTGTTGTCTCAAAAGAAGGGATCCTCAAAGGAACCCTAAATAGTGGGAGCAGTATAGAATTGGAAGAGGCCATAAACTGTTGCAGAAATAATCAATTTGTTGGGTCTTGCTAGATGAATTCAAAATTTTTCTTCAATCGCTTTACCACTCACTTGAAAGAAAGAATTGCAGAAAGAATTTCTTAAGTAGGGTGATGTCTACAAAAGGATTTTAGAGAGATGGAGGAGAGGTTGAAACACGCACCAGTATTGAATATTCTCGATCCTAGAATCAACCCTTATATGGTCTGTAAAGAATGTGACCCATGTATGGTCTACAAAGAATGAATAAGGCAACCTGTATGGTCTACAGAGAATCATGACCATATAGTTTGCAGTAGAATGAGAAAGAAAAAAAGGATTGGGATATGTCCTGGTGAAGCAAGACGGAATGGTGGCGTGTGCCTCTTAACAGCTGAAACCTCACTAGATGAATTACCCTACTTGTGAGTTGAGCTGCAACGATTATTTGCTTTGAAAATGTAACAATACTATTTTGTATGGTGTAGTTGTGAATATATACTACGACCATAAAAATTTTGAATTTTTAAAAATCAGAAAAGTATAATATAAGACAGCATAGATGAATGAAAAAGTAGAGACACGACTATCATCGCTGATGCTTTTAATTAAGAAGCGGTGCAACTGATGGTTATGATGATACGAAAACAGAAACTGATAGAAAGGCATAGAAATCTGAACTTGTAAAGTCATATAGTACTTGCTAGCTATAGTTTTAGACAGGAAAAAAGAAGTCCAAGAACTTGAATTGAAGAAGCTCAGATACAGGATAAATAGGCAAGGTCTATTAGAATAGAAAAGAAATAGAATTAGAATTAAATGAGAAAATCTTGAGAATTTGAGGTATTTGGAATTTGGAGTGTTTTCTAGAATTTGACATGATCTCTAGAATTTGAAGTGTCAATAAACCTCTAGAATTTAAGGTGTCAGAAAGGAGTATAAGTAAAAAAACGAAACCCCTGCTACAATGGTCTTTTTGAAGTAATATTAAGAATTAGACCGGCAACAAATTTCAAGAACGAAATTTATTGAACAGGGGGAGAATTGAAATATCCTAAATTTTAGGCCTAGGACTTTAAGGATAAGCATGTATCAGG